>OZ018317.1:212519172-213843485 GCA_963969495.1 Ceratothoa steindachneri
CTAGCAATTGAGCGGGCACATGGCTGCTCAATTGTTTTGCGTCCATAAACGGCCACTTTTCAAGACTTTGTCTAGTCTTGACTTGAACTGGTCAACAGATTCACTGTTGACAACTTCCACTGGAAGTGCGTTCCACTTACCGCAGATACTGTAGGTGAAAAAGTTTCCACACAGATTGCGGTTGTAACGCTTCAGTTCAAGTTTGAAGCCGTGATTGCGCGTTCTGTTCTCACTCAGTGTGAAAATATCCCGGTAGTCAACATTGTCGAACCCTCGAAGTATTTTGAAGACTTCGATGAGCTGACCACGCAGTCTACGGGTTTCCAGTGAGAACAGATCTAACTCCCTTAGTCTATCCTCATAACTTTTATGTCGGATAGAGGGAATCAGCTTGGTTGCCCTGGCTTGTACGCGTTCCAATCTCGCGATGTCCTTTCGCAATGAAGGACTCCAAAATTGTACGGCATACTCCAGGTGCGGTCGGACAAGTGAGTTGTACAGGCACAGTACAATCTCCTGGTTCCGATAACCAAACTGGCGCTTAATATAGCCTAGCATCCTTTGGGCCTTTTTCTCCGCCTCAATGCACTGTTTCGAGAACTTGAGGTCACTAGTGATTGTTACACCCAAGTCCTTCTCAGTGTCGGTGGATTCCATAGCAGTGCCCTTAAGGATATACTGAGATTGGGGGTTTCTGTGGCCGATATGCATCACTTTGCATTTTCCCACGTTAAAAGGCATTTGCCACGTGTCCGACCACTCCCCAATCTTCCCAAGATCTTCCTGCAGGCGGGCAGTATTTCCATCCTTTGCAACGTTCATACCAAGCTTGGTATCGTCGGCAAATTTGGAAATCTTCGCAACCATGTCACCGTCCATGTCGTTGACGTAGATGATGAATAGTAGTGGTCCCAGGACAGAACCTTGAGGCACCCCGCTAGTAACGGGCACCCACTCAGAAGACTGTCCATTTACCACCACCCGTTGCCGTCTGCCACTTAGCCAGTTCTCGATCCAGCCGGCTACCTTTCCGTCTATGCCAAGCGCTCGCACTTTCCGGAGAAGGCGGCGGTGTGGTACCTTATCAAAGGCTTTCTGAAAGTCTAGGTAGACCACATCCACCGCCTTGTCCCGATCGTGCTCACTGAAAACGAAGTGGAAGAATTCCACAAGGTTCGTCAGGCATGACCGTTGCCTTCGGAAGCCGTGCTGGGAACTCCTCAGTAGCAGGTTTGACTCTAAATACGACGTCACTTTGTCCACCATGATGCTTTCCATGAGTTTACCGACTATCGAAGTCAGACTGATAGGTCGTTAGTTCGACGGTTGGTTACGGTCTCCTTTCTTGAAGATAGGAGTCACCTCCGCCTCACGCCAGTCTCTAGGAACGCATCCGGTCCGGATTGACATGTTAAAGATAGCGCACAGATGTCGTGATACTTCATCGCACACTTCCTTCAACACTTTAGGTAGAAACCCGTCCGGTCCAGGGGACTTATTCGTCTTTAGGTCAGCGATCTTTTTCTTTATTTCTCCTTCGGTGAAGTCCATTGCCTCCAGCTTTTCCCCCGAGTAGGAATCCGTCGGCTGGGGAATAGGACCACACTCTTCAGTAAACACTGAAGAGAAGTAGTCGTTGAGGAGGTTAGCATTTTCTGCATCTGAATGCTTTAATGTCCCCTCCTCATTCCTCAAAGGGCCAATCGTTCGACGGATTGGTTTACGGCTGTTCACATATCCAAAAAACTCCTTGGGATTCCCTTTACAGAGTCTCGCCACTCGGAGTTCCTCAGACCGCTTAGCCGCCCTTATGCTGGACTTCACTCTCCTGGCTAGCCTCCGGTATTCGTCAAAGTCACCCGAGATCTTCGATTGCCGGTACACATTTCTCTTCTCCCTAAGCAGTTGGCCGATTTCTCGATTAAACCACTTAGGTTGAACAGAAGACAGACGGGGGCATTTCAGAGGGATGAAACGCGATTGAAGACTCATGAATGTGGTTTTGAAACTATTCCACGAGTCTTCAACGGCATCGCACACTTCTAGCCTCACGTCAGTCAGTCCAGCTCGAAGGCTTGCAAAGTCTGCTCTTCTCAAGTCAAGTTTCTTTAATTGACTGGCAACAGACCTTACCTTCGGGATCTTGACGCTAAATCTAACTAGCTGGTGATCACTGCCACCGAGCTCTTCGCCTACAGAGATATCCTCAACGATATCATCCTCAGAGGTGAAGACCAAGTCGAGGATATTGTCTCCTCTCGTCGGTTCTCTGACCCATTGAGTGAGGAACTCGTTGTTGGCGAACTCCAGGAGTAGCGCGCTCTCGCCACAGGCTGCTCTGGTTTCCCAGTCAACTTGGCTGTTGAAATCGCCCATAACGATGCACACTCTGCCTTGAACCAGCTCACCCAACAGCTGGTACAGTTCCCTGTCCTTCTCAACAGGTTGGGAAGGGGGTCTGTAAAGCAGAGAGAGAGAGAGACTGGTTTGGCGATCCAGGGTAGTTTCCAAAGGGTGGATGTTGGGTGGGGCGCATTGAAGTAGGGTGTTATTTACCCGCCGTCCGAGTGCTTCCCGGGTGAAGTGGGTGTGTTTGTGCTGTGTTCTGGTTCAGTGGGGTTGGGGGAACTCTTCCCAGTAGTTTGGAGTAGTGGGAAGCGATCAAGCGATGGCTCGTAATCCTGTCGATACGTGTATGGAGGGTGAATTTCGACTGGGTCAGTTAGGGATGAGAAACGCATTAATAGTCTCTTGGAAAATAAAAGGTGAACGCAGGAAAACACTCATATTAATACAGATTGAAACTCATTTTTTTGTGAGAGAAAATAAAATAATCTACTATTCCCCTGCCAAATATACACAAACCTCGAGCAAAGACGTTCATTTAGATACCATATACAAACAAACATAAATTATTTCCTACTCATACCCCGATACAATGGCACTTTGACAAGAGTGCCACCTGGCAGGCGAGTAAAGGGTAGCTAGCACTCATTTGACAACGCAGCGTGACGCCCCAAGACAGGGACGCTCCTCGCCATGACTTAGGCACTCACCGAGCAGCGGGAGAGTCCCTCTTAAATGCAAACATGACCATGGCTGAGGGTAGGTTTCTTCCTCGGGGTCACGGCTAATATCCCCACGCAAGAAAAACCCTCGTCCGGAGAAAGGGCTACCACCTTGACGGTAACCTACGCGATCAGCTCAGTAGGGAAAAGACGAGGGGGAGATTTTTAAACTCTAGCCACCCAGTGGTCAGTGGTCCATCAGCAAGTGGATATGACATGACCAGCTTACCGCGATGCAGGACTACTCCAGGTGGTGTTTGAACATACTTCCTAAATGTTGCATGGACTTCTAGCACCATGAGGGTGCTATCGAATTTCCACAGCATGCAACAACCTCCCCCCCCCCCCGTCTAACTTGGTCCCTCAGGACATCCCAGCCTCACAAGAAGCGCCCCCCCCCCACTTAATTGTGGTAACGTTGACGGGGGCCTACAGCACAGGCTGTGGGATCAAGGGCTTTCTTCTTTACCCCCCCCCCACCAGGTCAAAGGGAATAGAGGTTATCTGTTCCTGGGGAGCGAGGCCACAACAACAAGATGATAGGAAAAGCACAGACAGACAGACAAACCATCACATGCAGTCAGATCGAGAATGACGACACAAACCACGGCCTTCGGTCGCCGCACAATCGCCTTTCACACCCACCAGGGGCAAAAAGTCCGCGAAAAAGGACAACACCCATTCCCCCCCTCCCTTTATCGGATCTCCTTTAGATTACTATACAAGGGGAAAGGAAATGAGCGGGGGATGGGTTATTGCAGCCTTCCTAACCTCGCCCCCACCCAATCCCAAGCACATACCCCAGCTAAGGGTGGCAAACTTTCTTCCCCCACGGCCACCCTAATTTCTCACCCGCCCAAATTGGTGTTAATGGGGGGGGAGGGGAGGAAATAAATCAAGCGCGAAGCAGGACTCAAAGAGGCGGTTGTGCCAAGCCTATTTTTACCCGGGATTCGGGAAGGGGCCAACTCGAGGGCCCCGTCAAGTGGTTCCGGAAGAGCGCGATAACGGGGGCGGGGTTCTCGTTGGCATAGTCACCTGGTCTCGTCGTTGCCAAACCATTAAAGGTCAGGAAATTGCGACAAAACCATGGGGGCTTAAAACGAGGGAAATGAAGCTCCCGAGTCGATGAAGTAGACGCAACTTCCCACCCGAACTCACCCGTCGCCATCGAGGTTGATCATGGTGTCTGCGAGGACGGCGAGAACGAGGCCGATGGTAGGGCCCTCGGCCCCAAAGTCCACCCCGACGAGGCACGCCTCCTCCACGTCTTGGCGCCCCATCGTCGTCACAACTGCCAGGTATCGCGTCCGACCGCAGTGAAACGACTCCAGCCGCACAGCCTGCAACCGCGCATTAAAAATTACACCTCTTTCAACATCGACAAAAATTACACGCCTTTCCCTTAACCATACTTTCAATAACAACAAATCCCACCAAACTTTCTACCATTTAACATACCAAAAACAGAGCGTCTTTGCCACCTTTTCACAGACAACGTAAACTTACACCCATTTTTCGTTCCTGTCAATGAACCTTGGACAAAAAAAAATCAACACTTCATTTCCTTCTCCATTCTTCGACCATAATACAAAATCCCACCCCTTTCGCCCCCCCACCCAACAATCAACCACAACATAAGAGGTCTGCTTCCCATCAATCCCCCTTTTCCCCTCACAATCTTCAATAATAAAAAAATTATTGTCATTTTCTGCCATATTCCATCGCCGGGGAAACGCGACTTTCATCGACCAACAAAGTGAAGGCGCAGCAAGCATGGTTAGTCACGAGATGGGGAGTTCCAATTTGAGTCCCCCTGCCATATGAAGCACCAATTCACACCGTCTAATGCACATCTAGGTGAATAAAAAAACACCTACTCAGAAGTAACAACATACTTTATTGATACTCACACATCCTTTACCCACCTCACAAAATTACTTTTTTTTAACACTTTCAACCACAACATGACATTTGAGCCTGGATTTAAAGTCCCATTAAAAGAGACTGGTGCAGTTAGGGGGAGTGAAAGGTTCTTAGCTCCGTCTATCATTTTACCCCGTTCGTACGAAAGAGCATAGGACCCAGAAATATGGACTAGAGCCCCCCAAGTGCGTTGCTTTAAACACGACCTCCTAAAAACAGTCGCGTCATCTCCGACTACGCACACGCGGACTTGCATTCGAAAAATCTTCGAATTAGAGACACGTGTAGGAATAAAAATGCGCTGTGCGTGATTGAGTACGGACACATACACACACACACAGAGCTCGCCCGACTCACAAAAGCACAAGCTTGGAACTCGACGCGCACCTTTCCCCATCTAAATGGATTACGTAACTGCATTCACAGATTAATCTAATCCCAGCGCAGGCGCATCCAAGCACGTCCACCAGCGTTGTCACTGGCCTCCAAATCACGTCCCATGCTTAGCCACCACTACCTTGGGCGTAGGTAGAGAAATAAACCTATTTACACCCAGGATTAAGATCGCGCACGGTAGTAAACAATACACACCCGAACACATGCAAACAAAACACAAATTCTACTAAAAAAAAGCACCGACACCACACCCACATAACCATTAACCCCATCCCCGAAACTCATACTTAGATATCCACAACTAGCTGCTACACTTCGTTCCCATCCCGCTCCCAGAATAATGACCAAACCACCCAACATAGCATCATGAATATACACCCTACCCCTCCACCCAAACAACTGCATCGCCCCCCTTTCAAACATTGAACCAACCATTCGACACATATCG
Organism: Ceratothoa steindachneri; assembly: GCA_963969495.1. Classification (NCBI taxonomy): domain Eukaryota; kingdom Metazoa; phylum Arthropoda; class Malacostraca; order Isopoda; family Cymothoidae; genus Ceratothoa; species Ceratothoa steindachneri. The sequence continues at coordinate 212,525,011 of OZ018317.1, forward strand.
CTTCCATCACACACACACAAAACTCTCCAGACCGCCAAACTCCGCATCATGTATCACATTACCCTAAACTACTGTATCCATCATCCCCTTCCATTTTTTTTTATAAAGTGAGGGGGTCTCAACTGGCGACTTCCCTCAAGGGCATAGCCGCCAAAAAATTAAAGTTTGACCACACAAAATCAAACTGAGACATAAAAAACAACCATAGGGCCCGGGAGGGGAAGGGGTGGGGCTGCCAAACAATAAGCCTCCCCCGTTGGCAAAACAATCCACCTCCTACCATCTGGAGGGTGTCCCCCGGCCGCATGAGGTGGAGGATGGCCTGCAGGTGGCTCTGGATATCGGCAGGAAGGACAGAAGACTTCCGCTGGCGCCCCTGCTGGCATTCTTTCTTGGGCAGGAGAACTGCGAACCCTGCGGGAGAACGAAACCCCGTGAGAACAGAACTGCATCGAGGGGTTTCTTAAAGTAGTACCACTCAGTGGCCCCGCGTGTAAGGAGGGGTACTCTAAACTTAGGGGGAGGGGCTCAAGGAAATGGTTAGTAAAGTGGAGATGTGTATGAAAAACAAAACCCAAAAGTGGGTTAATTAGGGCCATTAAGGTGCGGGATAGGTCGCGACCTCTCCAACAAAGTCCCTTTGCGGGGTGGGTGGGGGGCAAACCCTTTGATGGGAGAGAATGTAAAGGGGGGAAGGTTAAAAAGGACAGAGGATGCCAAGTCTTTACCTACCATCACCAAACCACAACCCTGCAAAGAGACTCAAGACGATTTTCCAGATGTCATCTGTAGCATGCTACAACCAACAGTCCCTTGCAGGTTACACACTGGGGCTGGGAAGGTGTGCCAGTCCTCCATTATTATGGCATAGCAAGGGGGCAGGGTTACCCTTGGGGTGGAAAACAAAGAAGGAAACTGGCATAATCAATGAGAGCATTCTTTGTAATAGAAGCACAGATAAATGAAGGAGAAGAAGCAAATAGAAATAGGACGAGTGAGAAGTGTACAAAATATACCCCCCCCCCCCAGGAAAAGGTTTGTACAAGGAAAACAAACACTAACAAAACCACTTTGAACTTGTAATGGTTTTAAGAGATCTAAACCCCTCTCGCAATTCATTTGACAAAATGGCCCTAATAAAATTGCCTAAAATAAACCCATTAAATATTCTTCCAATCTCTTGCTTACCTACTGTAAGAAAACTGACCTAAGCCAAAAAGGACGGTCTAAAAAGGAGGGTGAGAACAGCAGATGAAAAGGAATGGAGAGAAAGGAAATGCCAAATGATTCAAGATGACAAGGCTATTTAGAGTGAGGATATAATATGCAGTTGTAGTGGAGAAAGCTAAGTGTACAAACAAGTAACAATGGACAAGTGTATAAACAATGAAAAAGGTGGACAAACAAGGAAGCAATGGAAAAATGGAAGTGGACAAATAAGTAACAATGGAAAGATGGACAATCAAGGAAACAATGTAAGTGGACAAACAAGAAACAAAGGAAAGTGGACTAACAAGGAAACAATGGAAAGTCAAACCTAAGGAAACACCTTTATAGCTACCCTTGTTATCCATACACCCTCAAGGAAATATAGAAGAGGGCTTCTAAAACTTCCACAAATATGTTGATATATAAACAAGCAAAGAAATTCCAAGTTTACCCCCCCAGCTAGGAAAACCAACCAAACCAAATAAACAAAAAATCCTTACCTTTCACTGCAAAGTAGTATTCACTTAAACTGAAAAAAAAGGAGACAATAAGACTAGGAATACCACAATACTAATCAGCAGGCACTTTACAAAGGGAAATGGAATGGTACCAGAGCTCATAATATGAGCCCACTTCACAAATATACTCAATAAAAATGGCACTTCTAAATGTACTTTAGGAATGTTAGTGCCAAAAGCCAAAAAGGAAATACGTACAAGGGAAGCTTAATTTGCATTACCAGCAATAACCAACCAGGACCTATTCACCCAAATGCTTTTCCAAAAGGTGGAAGAATGTTTTGAAGGGAAATGCAAATGTGGGGTGGATGCTTATGCTTAGCGCAAGTAGTCAAAATAGGCAACAACTTGGAAAAACATGAATGGGATAACATGAGATTCTCATGAACCTGCTTCCATCACACAACATAGGACAGTTGCTGTGAAGGGGCTAGATACTATACAAAATCCCAGCCCTCAGAAAGGCTCTTTGAGCTGAGTAACAAAGAGACAATAAAGGACTATCAGTACTATATAAGAATATATATATATATATATATATATATATATATATATATATACATACATACACACATATCCATTACACTATAATTTAGGAGGGAAAATTTCTTAACAGTTTGAATTTTTAATTTGAGGTATTCCAAATTTCTAAATATGGCTATAGTCATGGCCAAATGTTTTGAGACTATTATATCCATAAGATTATATTTTAACTTGAGAAATTTTGAAACCAAAAGGAATTCTAAATGGTGAAGTTTGGAAACAAATTGAGAAAATTTATTAAAATTACCAGAGCCAGAGGGGCCGTAGGTCACAAACAGAGGGTCTGCCTATAAGGAGGAGTGGCAAAAGCCACTTCTTGTAAATATACATATAATTTTGTGTCCTGTGCCTTAATTTTTGATGGCACATGTTTGTTTTTTTTGTTGTTTTTTTTGTCAAAATGTTGTCATTTTTGACACTATCATTACTACATTTTGATTAGATCCAAACTATACCATTTCTAAACGCCCTGAAAGCCACTGTATTCTATATGGCAAAAACATTAAATTTAAACCTTTTTCACAATAGAACTATTACAGAAAATTGGAAAAAATATCAAGCAAAAATTGGAATTTAAAATAGTATCATATACCAATTTCTCACAAAGTGGAGTAGGTGCATATCAAGGTGACTAAAGTACCCTACCAAGCTACTCAAACACTTTCACACATTCTCTCCAGTGCTATGTGGTGTAGCATCTCATCAATTAAGAGTTCGTTCCCATCGCAAACCTCCACCAGGTACACACACACACAAAATATCATTTAGTCATTTCTCAGTCAGTCATCAATCACCTAAACAATCACAAATTTAATTGACCCTTTAACCATTTGCAGAACAACACGCACACATATTTTGTTCACAAGTCTTCTTACATATCGACACAATCTCAAACCATTTTCAATCACTCTTCACCTTTTAAATGCCTTACAGTCCAACCACCAGATTAACTCCATTACCCAATCACCTGCCATCCCAATTTTTCACACCAGTCACAGCACTAAAAATCTCTTGCCAACTTAAAGGTTGTAAACCCTAAAACAGAACCCAATTTGCAGCCTTGAACAAAATAATTCAAATTTGCTTCCTCTTGCAAGCTAACAATATAATTGATCAAACTACTCTACCCACCAACTTTTAACTACCTTTCCATTCTTATGTTATGTGCACACAACTATGCTCTTGGCTCATCTAAAATAAATTCCTGTTTCTATCTAGATCCTCATTCACTTCCCAAGTGATTCATTTGCTGTTTTGTTACTTTTACAAATCCTTTGTCCCCAAAAGAGTATTACATCTGGCCTCTGGAAGAGTGGCAAGCCCTCCCAGCTCCATTACTTGGGGAATATAAAAGTTAGATTGAAACTACTAGAACTTTTTTCCATTCTTCACATATCTACCTAGATCTTTTATACAACTTTCTTTACAAAGCTTCTCATCTATTTTTTCTTCATCAGCTATCGCTTACCAGCTTTCATCCACTCATCTTTGGTCAGAGCCCAGAGAGGTATCATTCCTTTCTTCTCAACTGTGGTGGTATTAAACATGCCTCTCCTCCCACCCATTTTTCAATTCTACAGCCCTGAATTTTCTATTGCCATCCACTGCAATGGAGTTTCAGGCATTTATTTTTTTTCTAAGGCAGCCATCTAGTGAATACCTGCAGAGGCATACTAGCCAGAGAGAGGCCCACTCCCTCATGGGTACCCAGCACCTAAACACTGTATACTGTGGAGGAGGCCCACACCTCTAAAAACTTAATACTACTACCATTGGGTGTGTATCAACCAGTTCTGTGTACAAGTGAAAAGCAGGAGCGCACCTGGTCATCCTAGTACTGGGACAATCAACAAGAATGTATTGGACAGTCTGGGAAACTGAGCAGTCCTTGCAGTAAGGTTCATGAGATCGCTGAACCTTGTCAGTATACACAATTCAAAGATGAGAGAAAATGACCTGAAGCCATTGAGACACTGGGGGTAGGTCCAGGGGAAAAGTTGCACTGCAAGGCCACGCAACTTTAGGTTCCTGTTGGCCGGCTCCCATCTTCTTTGCCTTGTAGGCCAAAAGGCTGACCTGATTCATGCTATGTAGTCAGAATGGGAAGGGTACGCAACTTAAGGTTCCTGTTATACGTCTCCCATCTTCCTTGCCATGTAGCATGAAGGGCTGACCTGATTCTTGCTATATAGAGTGGAAATGAATGAAACACTGCTGCAGTTGCCCAATCCTTGCGGACTGTTTGGTACCTTCATTTCCCACAATCTCTATGTGTCCAGGAACCCAGCCTGCAGGGGGTGCAATCCTGCAAGGGAACCGAGTCACTATATCTCACACTCCTGTATTTGTGTAATTATCTGCATCTTTGTGCTGAGAGAATGTGTACCATACAAAAGTTCCTCTTGGCACAGAAACAAACCACAACATCTCCTTTCTCAATGAGTTATTCCAGCTCTCATCCTATCACCCATTTATATATTCTACAAATAACAACCAATACCCATTCACTAATCTAGGAAGTCAATCTAAAACTTCTCCATTCCAAGCCTGCTATCAGTGCAGGGTCTATACACTACAACCACACATGGTTCCACCCTTTAAATCCCAACTCTATCAAGATAATTTAAGCTCATACTATTCATACCTAACCAATGCATCATGCAACTTCCGACCCAATAGAGAGGAAAAACAATAAAAAGTAAATAAAAACAATAGCATAAAGTCCCCCTTTATTTCTACCATCATGATTAATACACAAAACTATCCTTCATTCCCAATTATGTTCATCTCTCATTTGATTTACTACGTCTCCCCCAAACCAATTTTATTCATACATTGATCAAGATTAACTGGATATGGAGAGGGGGGGGGGAAATAACCCCACCTCTAGACAAAATGTGTTCATGCATTTATGGGATAAATTCATGTGCGTGACTTCCCAGGCCAGCACTTATTCTATAACAAGTATCTGAAAATAGTATGCTTATTCTTTCCACCCCCAACATCAAAATAAAAACCTAGAAATAATGAAAAGGTGGAGATAAGAGTGTAGATATTCAGAAGAATATTAGTCAAGAATAAAAAGAGAAGAACTGATACAGAGGATGACACATCAAGATTCACTTGATATAATAAACATAGAGAAAAGTTCATAAATTTCAAAACCAGCAGCAATGAATGTCTAAATAAGTCTTCTCTAATCATTGAGAAGGAAAGGTGAATGTGTGTAATCCAATGAAAAGAAAATGGGAATGAGAGAGATAGAATCAATGAATAAAAAAAAGAGAAAAGGATTTATTCCAGAAATATTGGGACTAGGAAGATATAATCACCACAAACACTTAATAGTACTCACTACCTTATGTGCTCATTAAGAGAGCATGCTCCATTCATCTGAAGCATATGACACTATTAATAGGAACTGTGGAAGAGATCAGAGAATAAAGATACATAGTGACTAGCAAGGTGTGTGTGTGGTGAAGAAGTCAAAATAATCTTAGAGACTTATCAATGTGAAATGGCTACCTGAGAGATAAAGGCAAGCTTGACTCACCCTGACCTTGGTAAATTTAAAGATCTTAAAACTTTTCTTCACTGTTGATATTCTCATATTAAAAGAGAATGTGTGAGGCCTAGAGGCTAATTTGGCCAACTACACCTTATTTTTCAGCTGGTTTTATATATTTCATCAAAATGCAGTTTGTATCATAAATATACAGTAATATTGTACTTTGTATCAAATGCAGTGATAGAAATTGATTGCAATGAACTTTAGCAACCCAATTCAATTCAAACCCACAGCAGGTGCCACATGCTGCAGCAATCAATGGCTTGGATCCTACATTAAGCAATATGTCCCCACTAAGAAATACTGGCTTAAAAAAAAGAGAAGAGAACAAATTGGCAGTCAAATTCCTGCAATAAAAACAAATCATTCATCTTTATTATCTATCATAATCACAAACCTGCCATTGAAGATGGCTTTTGCAAGTCAATTCATTATTACTGAATATTCAGTATTAGGAAAATGCTAATAATAAATAAGAATTTTTTTAGAATATTTCAAGAGCATGGTTAATTTAGACCTGCTGCTATTCTTACATAAGCTGTCATAAATTGGGTTTGAAAAACTTTCAAAAAAGGGGCAGAGAAATATTATGGACTTAGTTCAACTACGTTGCAATATTTTTAACAATTTTGACAAGTTGAAATTTATAAATGTACATTCTGTGTAAAATTATCATTTAATATTTTTCAAAAGAATGGAATATTTTCATCACATTTTAAATTGTTTTTTTTTTTTCATGATATAAACCAAATTATTTTTTTTTTGTATGACATCAAATCTGACATAAATTGCAATCTTAAAAGTAAAACCAAGCTTTTATACGTTACAAAATCTTTAACTAAATTCATTTGGCAACAAAGCCAGCTGGCATATATATTTATATATTTTTATCCCATTATTAAATGTGAAGCACGAAGAAGGAACTATAAGACAATCAAGGTTTATTAATTTGTTTCTGAGCTTAAATATCTAGTTAAGTGCCCTGCCTCAACATTTAGGTGGCCAAAAATTCAATGAAAATTTAGCAGGCAGGATCATGAAGATTACATATATGCTATAGAATATTGGAAGTTTTATTCAGATAGTAGACTGTGAATAAAGCTTACGCTATACTACAGCATTAAATTGGTCAAGAAATTATTAAATATTGCTTAACTACTCTTTTCCCTAAGGAAAATAAAAATAACATGAGAAAAAATTTCTACTCAACATAAACAAGTTTGTATGTTTCTCGCCCTATCTTTCAGGTGAGAAGCGAGACAAGAATAAAAACCTCTCATTTATCTTGATTGATCAGTGTGAACAGTAGCCACAGCAGAAAGCCTTTTTATGGATTACTTTCTTCTACTTTAGTACAATACAAAAGGTGCACTGAGAAATTTATCATTGTTGGAAACTCTTGAATTCCACAAGTGTGTATTATCTGGTGTCGATTCTCTTCTTCCTATCATAGTAGACTTATTTTTGCATCATCTGTGAAGGAAGCAAGACCATGGGTGAATTTAATCCTCCCAAAAATTTGGAAAAGGCAAGCTGTGCTGCTTGGCATTCATGCTGGGAGATACAAAGCAAAGAACTCTTGAGTATTTAGGTGTCAATTGAGAATGGTGTAAAGGATCAGGGAATAGTTGAATGAGTCAAGCTGTGATCCCGAGGGTACTGCGACTTGGAAACCTGTCTAAGCATCCTAATACAAAAGGCAGCACCAAATTTGTTGCAGAGATCCATGCCATCATTGACAATGAAGTCCATGAGTAGGGCAAGGGAGTGTCAGTCTCTCATCAGGCAATTAGTGCATGAAGACATCTGCGATTAGTTATACAAAATGAGAAAGGGCCAACTTCTGTCACAGAATATGAAGGATAAGCAGAAGCGAGGTGCTGGAAAGCTTGTGAACAAACTGAGGCATCCACTCACGCCTGGGATACTTTGGTTCTTCTCTGACAAGAAGAACTTGCCAGGCCAAGGTGTGGTGAATTCACAAAACAACCCTTGGCTCGCTGCATTCTCCAAGATGTAATGAGAGTGATGAAGACCAAGTTCCTTGTCCATATTATGGAGTTTGGGGCAGTCAGTAGCGAGGGCCTTGTCCCTGTTTATCTTCCTGGAGGGCTACATCAAGTGCCTGGAGGAGTTGGTGTTGCCATGGATCATTGAGGTGGCTGTTGAAAAACTGTACATATGGCAGCAGGACTGCACCATACCAGACAAACAGGAGGACAGAGTTTTGGCTGTTAAACAATTTATGGGGCCATGTCACTTCAATTATCTGGCCTAACTTCCCAGATTGAAACCCTGTGGACTATTTATGCGTGGGTATAGATGAGACTCCCTGTGCACCACCAAAGTGGAGCTTAGATCCAGAATCACCAGTTTTTACCCAGTTAAACAGCAGCACCATTGAGAAATCCTGCAGCAGGTTCCAACATCACCAGGAGACCATGGTTGAGACCAATGACAATTACATAGAATAAAATAAATAGTACAGCAATCCTTTGAGTCTTTAACATGCAACTTTGGTAAATATATCTGTATAAATGCACTGCAAATTATTTTATTTTCTATTGAAGTTAGACAATAAATTACCCGCTGCACCCTGTACTCACTGTTGACTACATCAATCCAAGTTTCTCAGTTTCTCCCTAACTACTATCTTTAATAGGTACCTTTCTCTCACCTTGTATTGCACCATCTGATTTTGAACAGGCTGCTGTTTGCCCTGTATCAGAAAAGGTATTTCTAGCATACAAATAATTTTCAATGTTTTAAGTTAATCTCAAGGCTGCTGTTGGCTACTGATTCACTATTCATTTGGAGGTCTTGAATTTGTTAATAATAGCCCTTACGCTGATCATATCTCCATTTTCCTTTGTAATGATTGCTGAGTTGGGAAAAGTATATACAGGGCGACTCCAACTTTCAATAGGCTACATTTCTTAATTCAACAAACAATTAAGAAATGAAGCATATTAAAGTTGGGACTTATTTCAGGGGGTCACCCTGTATATATGTGGCAATTCATTTACATAAAAATTACACACACTCTTATACATGGTTTACCAGACTCAGGTGTTCCAACAGGACTGATAAAAAAACTGTCATTTAACCATTTTGTTCTATTTGTTTATGAACGCCAATCTGCTAGACTAAATCCTATAAACATTTCCCAAACTTCCTCCTGACTTTATTATCATTCCTTTTCTCACCATTTATTTATCTTCCCATAAATTCCTTTGATAGAGAATCTCTACTCTCTCTCAAACACACATCAACGAACATTCACTTCAGACAAAGCTCCCCGCCCAGAACCCCATTATTCATGCCCACTTTCTCTACACATATAAAATAATTGGACATTGTATCACATCACTCATACAGTTGGTCAAATCAAGCTTACCAACTCCAGCCATTCATTTTATTAAATATCAAGTTCAAAATAAAGATATTTTTATCAACTTGTTTGTAAATCCAAATATGAAATTATTTGGTGGACAGCCCCAAACAAACTTGAATCCTGAACTTGGATTCATGTAGCAGAGAAGAAATATTTGTTCCAACTTAGAACTGGTGATCCTTGCGACAATCTAGCAACCTCTCCTCTCGCTACAAGCATCAACTACTTCTCTCACTACATATATATATATATATTGGTTGGGGTCTTGCCACCAATCAGCAATAATTTAAAATGCCTTTGCTTCTTAGTGGAGACAGTGATTAATAGAGATTCCGAACCACGAATATTTACAGTGTATGGTAGCCACTAGGAAATCAAACCAAATTGGAACTCCATCTGTGACTAAACTTCAGGCAAATGGGAAGTGGTGTGTCCGCTCAGCTAAGATGTAACCCATGAAGTGTGTATATATATATATATAAGCTGGTGATATTTAAACAATTACAGTGTATATAGTCCTAGTCATAAGTGTAATATAAGGTGCAAATAACCTAATCATTATATAAATCCTTAAATTCTAAATTCTCACATTTCTTAACACATACTTTATCAATATTGGTCTGCAAACTTTTCCACATTTAGAGCTAAACTACAGCTCACTTGGTCTGTGGAGAAGGTAAGTCTAGCCTCTTTAAACCTCCCCTATAGCCAATCCTCAAGAAACCTTAGCCTGAATCCCAATGACCCACCAAGGTACCACCCACTCTATTAACCTTCAAGGACAGGTGTCAACCTCTATTCTAAGTTACCTGTCCTCCTCCAACACTGATTAGATTTTGCAGTCAGGTTTCAAGACAGGACAGAGCAATATATCAGCTCACACAGTAAAATGATTGCCTTCATGGCATTTGCCAACCTTCCAAACTAGTAATTCACAACCTCTCAGGAACAATTGATACCATAGCTCTCTCTCTGTTCATCTTTACCCCTTCAGCAATTCCTGGATGTTTCTTGAACTGCCTTTGACTGGTGCTGTTCACAACTATAAAACTTGTACTCAGTTTATATATATCTAGGCTGGATGTGTGTTTTGGTATTCTCCAAGGCTCAAATTGCATGATTCCAATGTTTGCAAATCTTCTCTCTGATTTCTACATAATCTTAATTGCTCTCTCTGCTTTCTCCATAATCTTAATTGTGCCTGTTCATACTTCAACCACAATAGTTTTGAGAATTCCAACCACGCCTCCATTCTCGCTGGATCAAATGCTACAACTTTTAAAAAGTTTGCAGTCTGCATACTTCTCTTATGCACCTCTCTCTCTCCTGCTCCATGGGCTTAGCAACTGAAAAAATAAGCAGGCTATCTTTAGGATAATTAAAAAAAACAACAAAGAAATACAGCAGAAAAGAGAAAAATGGGTATGCACCCAATAAGCTATATACTTTAGAAGTGGTCAGCCTTCTCCAAAAAATATATAACACTGCATTTAGGCATGTATGAACTGCCTTGAACACAAGGGGCATAGCAACCTTGCTCATCCTGGTACTGTGAGCGGTAATGAGCACAAAGATCTCCCAGACTGAAACATTTAACAAGAATGTTCTGGACAGTCTGGGTGACCATTCAGTTATCATAGTAAGGTACAGGAGAGCAAGCTAATCAGATGGCACTTCATCCTGTGAATGAACTGAAGTTGTCTAGGCATTAGGGGTAAGTGGTCCAGAGGAAAAGAGACAGCACACAACTTCAGTTCCTGTCAAGCATCTTCATTCGTCTTTGCTAGGCAGCACAAAGAACTAACATGAATCATGCCATGAAATAAGTGGAGAAGGCAAAACACTTGTGTGGTCAACCAGTTGTCGTGAGCTCTTTGGCACTCTCATTTCCCACATGTCCAGGAACCCACAGCAGAAGACAATCTTGACATCATCCTGGCTTGCAGTATCTGTGGTGTCGGATATACCTTTTTCTTTTTTTTTAATTAAGGGGCCATCTGGCGACTGCCAACTTTGGCATAAGTTGCCATAAACAAAGAGCCTAGTTCTAGGCTACTTTAAAAAATTGAACAGGAAACAACAATAAAAAGAAATAACAAAGCAATAACAAAAACAACAACAATTAAACCGGGTTAAATGAAAGGGAGAAGGCTGGCCTCCCCCAAAAAGTCAATAAGTCCACCAGTCAAAGTACACGCACTCGTCCCGAGTACAAGGGACAAGCGGTAGCGACCCCGCCCATCCCGGTACCGGGACAGGTGACGTGCGTGAAGATCACCCAGACTGGGACATTCGACAAGAATGTGCCGAACAGTCTGGGGGACGACGCAGTCGTTGACATAGGGCGCAGGCGAGCGCTCTATCAAATAGCGATGCATCACACGAGTGTGCCCGATTCGGAGACGACAGAAAGCAACCTGAAGCCGCCGCGGCATTGGGGGATAGGTCCATGGGAACAGTCGCGGTGCAATGGCACGCAACTTTAAGTTCCCTTCTTCTTTGCCAAGCAGTCCGAAGAGCTGCCCATATTCCTGCCATGTAGTCAGTGTGAGGAAGAGCGAAACGCTGGTCCGGTCGCATAGTCCTCGCTGACTCTTTGGCGCGCTCATTCCCCGCAATTCCTACATGTCCAGGAACCCAGCAGAAGATAATCTCGACATCTGCCCGGCTCACCAAAACTGTGGCGTCACGGATATCGTGAACCAGGGGATGCGGAGATTCCAATGCGCCGAGAGCACTCAGGGTGCTTTGTGAGTCGCTATAGATCACAATCCGGTCTCCGAACCGGGAACGTCGCGTAATCTCCCGTACCGAGTGGTGTATTGCCACCAGCTCGGCCGTGAAGACAGACGCAGCGCATGGTAGAGCCCCGCTGACTTCAAACAGAGGGGATACGGCGTGGAAGCCAACCCCCTCTTGGGACTTGGAGCCATCCGTATACACTGGCACGGTACCAGCGTGACATGGGGTGTGCTCCAAAAAGGTCGAACACAATACTCCCGGCGCAGTACAAGCTTTGGGAGCAGAGGCGTGGCGACAAATAGCCAAATGTGGTACCCTCCATGGTGGCGTCCTGGGCACAACCAGGGGTGCCACCGGCCCGATAGCTATATCTACATCTCGGAGTTTCCTGGCCCTAAACCCAAAGGGCTTAGGGTATGACTGGCGTCTCTCGGCGGCATAGGCACCATTGAGATCAGCTGCGGATGCAGTGACAGCTGTTGGCGACTGAGGGAGGCGCCAGGCTCGCGCGTACAGGTGGGTGATGCACTGCACGCGGCACAGAGCGAGTGGCATCTCCCCAGCATCGACCAACAGGCTCTCAATGGGGGAAGTGCGGAAGGCACCGGTCGCAAGGCGAAGGCCGGTGTGGTGGATCGAATCCACCTTCTGCAATAAACGCTCGGCGAACAAAGGATCGATAAAAAAGTAAGGCAGTAGCCCTATCAGCGCCCCAAGCGCTGAACGTCATGGAACGGAGAATGTCCATGGCGCGGGTACAAGAGACCCTAAGGCTGCGAATATGAGCCTCCCAGGTGAGGCGTCGGTCGAATAAAGACCAAGGAAACAGTGCGACTCAACCACATCCAGGCGCACCCCATTAAGAAACAAATCTGGGTTGGGGTGAAGCCGTGGATGGCGTCGGATATACCACAAAGCAAGTGAAGGGGGAGGGGGAGCGATTTCAAAGCCTTGAGGGCACTGTGAGTAGCTATAAATCACAATTCTGGTTCTGAACTTCTAAGGATTTGAAGCATCCTTGTACACTAGCACAGTTCCAGCGTGACACAAGGTGTGCTCCCAAAAATTTGAATGCAATACTCCCTGCACTGTAGTAGCTTTGAGAGCAGAGGCATAGCAACAAATATTTATAGGTTGCACCCTCCAGGATGGCATCCTGGGTAGAACCAGAGGTTGCACAAGCCCAAGAGCTACTTCAAGCTCTTAAAGGAGTTGCCTTGCCCTAAATCCCAAAGAAATTTAGGGTAGGATTGGAATCTTGCAATAGAATAAGTACCATCAGGTAATCCAGTGCTTGCAGACTCTTTTACACCCTCATTCCCTGTAATAACCACATATCCAGTAACCCAGCAAAAAATAATCTCAACATCAGACCCACTTGCATTTTTTTTTTTAAAGGGGCCATCTAGTTGTTAGAATTTGGCCACTACCGTCCCTCCTGTAGTTATCTCATGGTGGTAACTACTACTTGGTGTGGGGTCATTTATTAACATACATCAATATATATATATATATATATACTCAAAGGTGTATAAAAATATTAGATTGTATAGTGATGAAGATCACAAATAATGCGTAGCATAATCGGTCATGTAAATACAATGAGAAGAATGTTGTGACATCACAGTCAATGACATCTGTGTTGGCGGGAAACTCTTGGTGCGCTACGTGTAGGTTGCGGTGTGTTAGTAGGTTTTGGAAGTTCACAGTAGTAGGTTGTCTGGTCAGGTATTTGGAGTGGATAATCAGTGATGCAGATAGAGCTAAAAGCCCTAGGTAGATTATATATATATATTGTGGTAGGATTATTTCTTTGTGTTTCGTATATGGGTTGTGGGATATTGTTTGTTGTTACATATTCATTAAGAATCCTAAAGCTTGAGCAGACTGACTAAAGGAAAGGTAATTATAGTTTCTCCCATTTATTATCGTTACAATTTGTCTTTAGCTTGGGCAGGTAACATAATATTAACACTAGTGACTACCGGCTAGGGCAAAAGTCACTGTAATTATGTTATAGCCTAATAATACTATGATAGATTATGAAAAAAAGTTAAAAAAACAAACAAAAATTTGCTGAAGTCTGGTGGACAATGCAGTTGTCACAATAAGGTGCAAGCAAGCACTCCATCAAATGGTGGTGTCCTGTGAGTGTGCCCAATTCAAAGATGCCAGAAAGTGACCTGAAGCCAGTGCAGCATTGAGGGGTAGGTCCATGGCAACAGTGCCATGTAGTCAGTGTGAGGAAGAGCCAAAACTGGTCTGGTCACCAAGTTCTCACAGAATCTTTGGCATCCTCATCTGTGCGTGGATTCCCTGCAATTCTCAAATGCCCAGCAACTCAGCAGATGATGATCCTGGCATTTATCATGAACCAGGAGGTGTCAAGATTCCAATGCCTGAGAGCACTCATGGCACTTTGAGTGCTCTGCGTAGGTAGAACATAGCAAAAACATCTTCCGGTAGCACTGAGGTGATACTGTTGATGCTAGGGCAAAAAGTACAACACTAAAGACACTTCCGAGCCCTGTTGGGCTCAAGATGGAATCCCCTCCAGTGTCTATAAAAAGATTAATTTGTAACATTTACAAATTTCTCAAACTTGCACATCCAGGAGGTTAGAGAAATTTAGCAGAAACCAGCAGGGGTAGACTGATCTTTCCTCAGTTTGCAATAAGAGAGCACAGTAGCCATTTACTATGAGTCTGGGGGATACCCTCTGCCCACATCTAATAGAAATGGCATGCCTCACTCATAACATGCATTGAATGCTGGCAAAGCAGTATCCCAGCTAGAGAATGTGGAAGTGAAAAAATGCCACACATGCAGGGTCTGAGATAGTGGTCCTTTTCTTCTGGAAGAAAGGAAGCAGGTCCTGCAAGAACTTGCTACAAACCATTTTGACTCGCTTCCACACCTCAGCAAGAGAGGTATTCCTGTTAAGTGAAGAAACATTTGCCTGTCAGGAAGAGTGGCATCATGCTTTGAAACATACTGGAAACCTAGCCTTACCTTGATGAAAATTCACAGACGGTGAAATAGTTCAGGCGGCGCTTATAGCCCATTAGGCATATCACTTTTGTTTGAGGGCTGTCTCATACTCGACCGACCACCAATGAAATGGATGGCGTGGAAAATAACCAGACATTCTAGAAACAGTAGTTAGGCCCAAGGTGATGAGGTTGCCAGAGAAGAACTCAACAGTATCATCCAGAGACCTGTACTCCTTGAGTCGGACAGAGAATCAGTGATTTCTCAAAATGCAGACAATTGTGCCTGCGTCAAGCACCATTAGGGCAGGTTTCCAGGTGACCCATAAAATGATAGGTTAATGGGAAAGTGGTCATTATCATGAAGGTCATCGACCACCTCAAACACAAAATCATGCTGTGCAGGTGGTTCTTGGGTAATGATGCATAAACTCATCCACATTTAGGACACCTATTTCCAGTTCATCAAGGACCTGACAACTGAGATTGATTGCGTAGTACCACCAGCAGAAGAGTCTAATGTTTAAATCTCCAAGTGGAAGAAGTGCCAACCATATCAAAGTTAGCTGATGGTGGAATGTAGGCAGAATCATCATGCATAAATTGCGCATCCTCACATCAGGCCCCCATCCCATGGTGGTGTGGTCTCAAATCCCTTACAACCTGGGAGGGTAGGCAGGGGGCACACATTCAGCATGGTCTCATTAAAAAAAATAGCTAACAGGGAACAGGAGGAGACAAGTCTACCTGACCGAGGGGCTGGATGTGCCTATCTTGACCTGATCGCTGGCCAGAGCAGTAGCAGACCAGTCTATCCCCTGAGCCCCAATGGTCGTTATCCCTTACCTCCTCCCTTTTTGGTTCAGGGCCAGTCCTGCGGACCGAACATTAAGTGTGGAGTTCCACCCCTTCTTGCCCCCCCCCCTCCAAGTGGGGGACAATAGAAGATGGGTTGGTAACTTCCAATATTCCAATGCAATTATTGGGTGGGAGAACCAGGGCCAGTCACAAAGAATCAGGCATCCCCACAACTAGTTATGAGCCTAGGTCTGAACCATGAGATAGCAGCTCATACTAGTCAAACAAAATGCTTTGAGGGAGAGGAGGAGAGAGATGTTCCAGAAAGGGAGAAAGGTGTTAGCAGAAAGTGGAGAAGAGGCTAAACCGGAGCCAGAAGGGGCATTGAGTCCTATCAGGTCAGCACAGTGACCCAGTAAAGACATAACTGTGCCACTTACGATGGCAGTCGATGAAGATGCCTATGCAAGGGTAGAGAAAGTGACAGAATAAAAAGGGGTGGATGGAATGATGAAGCCAGGGTGAAAGTGTGTACAAAAAGAGGAGGTATAAGTTAGCAGAAGGAGAGGCTAAGCTGGAAATGGATGCAGTACTGAGTCCTGTCAGCATGGCAGCCAAGAAAACACATTGTCATGCCCCTTATGTGGTGGCCAGTAAGAGTTTAAAGTGCAATACCAATGAGGGCAAATTTGTAAAGAGAGATCTGCAAAGTGGTGAATCTTGAGAGATTGAAAATGTATGCAAGATATATACCCAGATATCCTTGTGGAGGCTGTGGGACCGGGAGAGCAATGCCTAGCATGACATGACATCTCCTTATCAGTGCATAAAAAGGATAAATAAGTAAAAGATGATCAACAATAGAATGAGAAATGGTAGGAAGAATGCAGGCATACTAAAATCCACCACCCCAACTGGTACCAAATGGCAAGGAGAGTTAACCCCCAGGCCCGAGTTGATGAAGCCTGCCCAATAGCTAGCTTGCAAATTTAGCTGCCGGCTAAGAAAATAGGTAAGTCTTAGGTAGTCATAATCCAGTATGAAATTACTAGGGGAACTTGGGATATGAGAGCATGCTGTTCCTCAAATTAAGATGTGTAAGTCTACATAGGGCAACAACTTGTGGGGCTGGCAGCCCCCAACAAGGGTACAGAAGTTAAATTGGAAAAGGGAGACGTGTGAAAAGTATATAGACAAGCAGCTGGATCCTCTGCACAGCAATACAAATCATCCTAAACTACTTATATACTTATTAGCCCCAAATCAAAGTCATTTTAGGCTAATTGTCATAAACTACCATATATACTTAGCTTAAAATCAAAGTTATAAAAGTCATTTTAGACTATAAACAGCAATATTGGACTTCATACTAAGAGATAAATAAATAAGCTGAAGCAGCTAATATGTAACAAATATTTCCTAATATAATACTTGACATACCTTCTGTTAGTGTGATGCTCCTCCTCAGAGTGTACTGAACTTCCATATTCCTGTAAAGAAGGTAGGCAGTAATAAGTAAAAGAACAAGATGCAGTGATTTGTCACTCAGTCTCTGTTATTCCCAAAAATTATATAAACTTAAATCTAAATGTTGCTTTGCCTTAATTTAAGCCACTTGCATCTCTGTAAATGTGTAAAATACTCGTTTGTCAATATATATTTTGATTTACAGTAGTATCCACTTATATTGTCCAAATTGGTCCAGGATGGAATTTTACAGAGAAAAAGCTTGACAAATTCAACAGCTGCTCTGTTTGTTATTTGCATACTGACACGGTTGACAAATGCAATCACTGCAGGACTTGATTAATGACATCAGTGTGCTTTTGAACACACCAGTACAGCTGTTAGTGAATTTCCCAGACTGATCTCAACATAGATTGTGCCTGAAGCTAAGCTGAGCAAATTCTGGTCATTGCTGATTAATGAAACTACTGACAGTAGATTCATGTGACCTTTATTCAGTGCATTGATTCCACATGAAAGATCCATATTAACTTCCTAGACAGCCACTGTAGCTCCTGAAGGTGCTATCTCCAACACCCGTCAAAATATTCAAGCAGATTCAATGACTAGACCTTTCTTCTATGATCATGTCACAATGTCATTGTGGGAGATTTCCCTTCATTCTCCGACTTTGGTTGCTTTGCCCTTTCTTTCTAGATAATGGCTTGAGCCTTAACTTATTTTATGATAGTGTAAAATATTTCTAAAAAAATTATATTCACGTTATTCTCTTCCATAATTAAATTTTGTAATAGTAATATAGGATTACAATTTTTATGTGTGGTGTCAGTTATGATTGGGATATGAGTTGGGAAGGAAGAGGCAACTAGGTCACGTGTATTTCTATGGGTGTGAGTCGGGGATTGGGGAGATTGAGAGTAAAGTTTAGGAATGTCAAGAAGTTTCAGATAAGGCTGCAAGGGATCAGAAAATTTACAAGCTCAAGTATATCAAAAATCAAAATTACTAATAAAATCAAAGACAAATCAAAGACAACCTTGCAATTAAGTTTTAAGGACAAAGAGGCTAATGTTGCAGATAAAGAAAATTCTTAAATGATTTATAGTTATTTATATTACCTATATATAATTACAAGCTTGGCAGCAACTAAACTTTTCATATCTAGACAGTAATTATTATCCCAATGAAGAAACAATTAAAAAATCCAGAGAATAATCAAAACCTTACAGTCCTCAAGCTTAATGAAATCCAATAAATGCCTGATTTCATCAACAGTCATACTTCTCATTGCCACATTTGCAAACTTCAGCCACACAAGCTATGCAATTCAAAAGCCTAGCATTAGGTTGAAATCAGGGTTCGCCAATGTTTGATGGCTGTTACTGCAGCCATCAACAGTAATGATTACAAAGATATTTTGTGACATATCTAAGCAGCACTGTATATTGAGAATCTGTGAAAAATGTCCATGTATTCAGAAAATTAGCAAACATTTGATGTCTGCTAATGAGCAAGAGCTTAATGATAACATATCATATAAACAGTGGATTAGGAATGAGTCAGGTAAGACAACTCTGGAAACATTGTCTTGTACAGTTGATAATTTTATTGACAAGTTCTGTTCAGTGTATGAAGCACTGCTTTCTCACCAGTTTATCACAAAAGCCCAAGCACAGCATCTAAACAACCTGAAAGAAACCATTTCTGAAAGTACTGGGCTTCTTTTGGGTAGACTTTGCTGGAAATTACAGTTTTGCTGTTCAAGGTGCAGTTCAAGGCCACCACTGGGATAACAGTCAAGCCACACTGCACCCATTTGTCCTCTACTACATTGTAGATGACAAGCTGAATGTTTTGAATATGTATGTGATATCAGATTGTATGAATCATGAAACCAATACTGTTCATGCTTTTCTAGAGGTTGTTATCAAACATATCTGCCCACTTTGACAGATGGTGCGCTTTCCAGTATAAGAATTACAAAAACCTTGTGAATCTTTGCTGGCACAAAGATGATTTTGGAATACCTATACAGTGGAATTTCTTTGCCACTAGTCATGGTAAGAGTCTCTGGGATGGCATAGGTGGCACTGTCAAATGTCTAGTTGCATGTGCTAGTTTGCAGGCCACTATCTCTGGACAAATTCTAACCCCTCTAGAAATGCATGATTGGTATATCTGAGGTATCACATTGGCTTTCTTCCATGCCACTGGCACAATGCCACTCTCCAATGATTTTCTAAAGATGCATGCTAGGGGCTCACTTAACACATCCTTACATTCTTTCAAAATTCTAGGAAAGACCTCATCAAGACCGTGTGCTTTACTACTTTTGATTTTATCAATTTCCTTTGTCACTATCTCCTTTGTGATCAAGATATCCTTTAATTTCTCTTCATCATTACCCAAAAAGATCATTGACACCTCGGGTATATTTATAGCATCCTCCTGTGTAAATACTGAGAGAAAAAAGTCATTTAGCATTCCAGCCATTGAGTCCCTATCACTCACTAATTCTCCATTGGAATCTATAAGTGGGCCTATTTTATCTCTAACCTTAGTTTTGCATAATTGATAAAAACTTTTAGGATCTTCCTTTGCCCTATTTGCCACTTTAATTTCATAATTTCTCCTTGCTACTCTAATTAACTTCTTAACATCTCTTGCTAGTTCATTATATCTCTGCCTTCATCACTCACAACTTCCACACTGTTCCCAGTCCTAGCCCTATCTTGCACCCTCTTAGCACTAATCTCACCCTTCAATCGCACACTTGCATCTCTTCTCACCTCAAACACCAAATCATTCAACCTCTTACATTCCCCACTCAACCTCCTAACCTCCCCTTCCAGAAAACACACACGGCATTCAGTTACATTCACTCTCCTTTCAACTCCACATGCATCACACACCACATACACACTACTTTCAAACGGCATGCTCTCACCATCTATACAAACAGCCATACTCTCAGAAATTTACTAATGACAAAGTTAACACTCACCAAAAAAAATTCTTGCTCAGGATTGCTGCCAGTTATCTTCCCCAAAAGTATTAATCACTAATGTATTTATTACACAGTGATTGATGTATTAAATAAATATAAGAAAAACTACACACCCAAATCAGTATTATATCCCAATCTTACAATGAGAATCAGGAGCTTCCTGTAAGACAACCTTCCAGAACAAAGCCAGACAGCCAACTGACAAAGTTATACTGTTAGTGTTTTTGTTCATTTTATGGTTATAACATAGATATATTTTGTGGCACATACAAGATAATACTTTTCATTAGTCCATACAGTGAGGTGTGTAAATACGATAAGTAAATTAGCTAGTGTATAGACCTTACCCTTCAAGTACAAAAAGTTTGAAGGGGGTCCTCATGTTTCCACAGGGTCAAAAAGGTCAAGGTCATTTTCTGAAAATCATGAAAATTGACTATATTTGAAACACTAGTTCTAAGCTGCTATGTATGTTTCTCTGCCAGAAATGCTTTTAAATACAATAAAAGACATATCATCATATCCTATCAGTTATAACTTTTAGTATTGTTTCTAAGTATGAATATTTTGAATCGGAAGTTGGTTCAGATGTGACAGATTTGTTCAATACTTCAGTTTTTGCTAGCTTATAACCCTTTGATGGTTAGAGATAGATTGGTTTTGATTTCTTTTTTTGGAATCTATGGTCCTGATTCTGTAGGACTTGAACTTTTCAGACCTATATCTTTCAAACTGCATGTTTTATGAGGCCTCAAAGTCGGCGATTTTGAAAAATCGACTTACGCTCTAAAAAGCCTCCAAAATTACGTGGGCCATATCTCCGGAACCATTTGAGGTACAGAGCTATAATTTTGCATGGGAATGCATTTATGACATGTATCAACATGCCTCAAAATTAAGAAAATCCAAGATGGTCAACAGTTTGGCATTGCCTGATTTCATGCGGAATGACTAAGATGTAAAAACAAACCATTATTTTCACACACTGGAAACATTTAATTTACATAGTGGCAACATGGATACAACTTTTTATAAGAGCGGCGCTTTTGATTTTGGTGCCAAAACCTGTATGTTTAACGTTCTTAATGGAGTCGCCTATTTTTTGCATTTTAAATTTTTAATCTTCACTAGGACTTCTCAAAATTCCTTATTAAATGTAATAGACTTTTGTTGAAATTATAGTCTCAGTTTGAAAGAGAAGTGTTGTAACAGGTGCGGATTGATTATAATATCCCCAGCACTAAATAGTAAGGTCTTGACTTTGAATATGAACCTAATGCTAGGCTTTCAAATTGTTAATACTACTAGGTGTTTAGATAAGGGTAATATTTCAGTTTAGGGGCGCTATTTCTGGGCTACAATTTAGACTTTATTGTGTCAGAAGGTAGCCTAATCTGGATATGGCCAATCACAGCATTTTATTTGTTATTTTGTTTTTAGCCTTTATTCTTTAGTAAATACCTGCACTTCTACTCAATTATATTATTTAGAAATGCATAGATTTTTTTTAGGTTTAGTAATGTATTAATTTTCTTATGTTTCATTTGCCTATTTCGTTTAAATACAAAAGTTACTTTAGACATTCCAGTCAACATTTATGGTTTTGGTTGGGTGCGGAACGTAGATATTTTTAAGATACTATACCTTGAAGGGGTTACAATTGACATTCAAATATATGAGCCTTGCATTCTATTATATTAAAATAAACCATTATTTTCACACACTGGCAACACTTAAATCAACCATATTTCAACGATTGGCCATTTTCAAGAAGGGTAGTAAAGAGGATCCAAATAACTTTAAACCGGTTAGCCTAACTCCTGTAGTCTGTAAAATTCTTGAGAAAATAGTTAAAAAAGGGGATTTGCCAACATCTAGAGAGGGAGGGGTTAATCAGCGATGCTCAGCATGGGTTTAGATCAGGTAGATCATGTTTGACTAATTTACTAGACTTTCTGGAGTTTGTAACAGATCAAGTAGATAAGGGAGAGAATGTAGATATAATTTACTTAGATTTTAGTAAAGCATTTGATAAGGTACCACATAGGAGACTAGTTCATAAATTAAAAATGATTGGGATATGTGGGGGTGTTTCAAATTGGATAGCTGAGTGGCTGAAAGACAGGAAGCAAAGGGTAGTGCTAAATGGTGTAAAGTCAGAGTGGAGGGATGTTATCAGTAGGGTTCCTCAGGCATCAGTTCTCGGTCCATTATTATTTGTCATCTATATAAATGATCTTGGGGAGGCAGTTAATAATAAAGTGTCAATTCTTGCAGATGATACCAAATTAGCAGCTGTAGTTAAAGATATTGATGATAATTTTAAAGTGCAGGGGGATCTAAATAAATTGTTATCCTGGGCACATAAGTGGCAAATGACTTTCAACCTTGATAAGTGCAAAGTTATTAACATGGGAAAAGATAATAGAGAATTTAACTATGAAATGGATGGGCATTGGCTGAGCTCAGTAGAGGATGAGAAAGATCTAGGAGTAGTAATAGATAAGTCATTAAGGTTTTCTAAGCAGCGTATTGAACAAGAAATAGGGCAAATAGAGTGCTGGGTTTAATTAAGAGAAATGTCAGTTATAAAAGTAAGGAGGTTATTCTTAAACTCTATAACTCTTATGTTAGGCCACATCTAGAGTACTGTATACAGGCATGGTCCCCACATTTTAGACACGATATTAACCTTCTCGAGTCAGTGAAACGGAGGGTAACAAAGATTATTCCTTCCCTGAGGCACCTTGAATATATAGATAGACTGAGGGTATTAAATATGTTCTCATTCAAAAGGAGGTGTGTGAGAGGGGATATGATTGAGCTCTTTAAAAAAAATTCTGGGATAGATAAATTGGATGTTAGCAAGTTTTTTTAGTTAGATGATGGAAATCGGACTAGAGGTCACCACTTGAAAATTAAAAAGCAAGGGTGTAGGTTGGATTTAAGAAAATATTTTTTCACCAATAGAGTGGTAGACTTCTGGAACAAATTGCCGCGGAGGGTAGTAGGTAGTCCAAACTTAAATGTATTTAAGAGTAGGTTGGATGAGTTTATGGGGAGTGAAGGTTGTGATGGTTCCTAAGTTTTGTATATATTAATATTGTTTGTATATATCTATAGCTGCATGATTTAGTTCTTGACAAGCCTTGATTGGTGATACCCTTGTTTCTGGACGCAATCCTTTGGATGTAGTTTTCCTGGGAGTTTGGGTGCCTTAAAAAAGAGGCCGTTTGACTTGGATGATCTATGATGAGCCCTTGTGGCTTTTGTCATCTGTTATATTATATTGTGGGGGACTTTGATTTTGTCTTCCCCTGGTGATGGTGCTTTTTGTGGGTGGGTTTTGACAGAGGCGGATGACCTTTGATAAGTCCTGGTGGCTTTTGTCATCCGTGAAATTATGTTACGTTATGTTATGTTAACCCTGGAACCAAGCAATTAAAAGAGCGCAATTCCTGGGTATTCAGTTTGTTGGACTTTAATATTACTTTTGTTAATTCCTTGGTCAATTTAATAGACTTTTTTATAGATCATGGCCTCATTTTAAAAGCGAAGATTTGTGACAGGTGTGAAAAAGCACAGCTCGATTATAATAGTGAAAGGTAGAGATGATTTAACTTTTGTCATGAAGTGATTATTTATTAAGTATTTTAAGATGACGATAGGGACTCTGACATTTAGTAATTGCCTTTTGCATTCAAATCTGATGTTAGCCTTTCAAATTAAGAATAGTGCAAAGGGGTTTTTTGCCATTGCAGGAGGAGGGGAACCCCAATTAAGTATGGGGTATGGGCAGGCTTTTGAAATTAACCAAAAAAAATTACTTTTGGGCAGAAATAGCCTAAAGTATGTGGCCCTATCATCTTTATTGTTTTGATAAACATTCAGAGCCAATCACATTAATTGTTGCCCAGAAATAGCGCCTCCTAGCGTGGCTCATAAACTGAGTTTATGGGCGTATCCTAGGAGGTGCTATTTCTGGGCTACAATTTAAACCTTATAATATCAGACGGTAGCTTTAAATGAAGCTAATCACAGCATTGTATTTGTTTTAGGGTCTCTATTCTTTATTATTTAGTAAGTGCCTGCACTTTTACTCAATTCTATTATGTAAAACATTTTTTTTATGCTTTGTAATATTTTGTTTTGGGGGGGTTTCAGGTACCTTTTTCATTATTTTATTTAAAAATAAAATTACATAGCTTCTAGCTGACAGAACAGTGTTTATTAAGAGGACCTGCTCTGAAGATTTTGACAGTTTCATCATGATTTCAAGTAAAAAGTTGCGTGGCTTGATTATAATAGTGAAAGGTCGATATGGTTTAGCTTTTGTTGTGAAATTATTATTCATTAGGTAATTTAAGATGATGATAGCGCTGCTGACATTTAGCAATTGCCTTTGTCATTCAAATCTGATGCTAGCCTTTTGAATTAGGAATATTACAATGTTTTTTAAAGTTGCAAGGGGGGTATGGATATGCAGGGGGACCCCCCCCCCCCCTATTTAAAAGTAACTAAAGAATGTTAATTTTTTAGTGGAAAATAGCTTAAAGTAGGTGACGCTATTGTCTTTATTATTTTGATAAATAGGCTGGGTAAATGTTGCAAGTATGGGCGGATGCGATTCTAGCTTATTTTGAGGGTCGGCTTGTTGTTGGGTGGTTGAGCCTATGATGATCCTGAGACTTCAATCATTTGGGAGGGGGTTCTGGGGAGCACAACTCCCCCATAGTATATAATAGGAAATTGCCATAAACTTCGTTCACATAGATTTCAGGGTAAACATCAAGATCGGTGGCGCGAATGATGGAATGATGGGACACAAAATATTTTGTTCCTGTTCCAATATGTTTCACCTTTTTGGAGTAAATTCAAGGGGACTGCTCATGGGGGGTTATCACTGCTGGGGCACCCCTTTACGATGATCCTGAGTTTCAATCAATTGGGGGGTCTGGGGGGCACAGCCCCCAGTATATAATCATAATTGTTTATAGAATAATGTTCTAACTTTTTTTTAACATTTTTATTTAACTAAACGCGCATGAATATGCATGCACAGGTGAATGAAGCAAACACAAAAAAAGAAACTAACACTTTTTCGGGCGCACCGCCAATCTTCATGTTTACCGATTTCAGCTCAGAAGTAGTAGCTAGGAAAAATAGCCCAAAATAAGCTGGGACTCAGATCCGGCCATACTCTATACAATTACCATATGCTGAGCCAATCATATTAATTCTAGGTAACCCAGAAATAGCACCCCCTAGCATGCACCCATAAACTCAAGTATTAACCCCAAAATAAATAAACACTAGTTCCAATTGAATTAGGCTCCAAAACAACAACAATGGCAGGCGGGGTGTATGGATTGTAAAGTTTAGCCAATCTTATTCAAAATTACCCAATTCACAAAAGCTAATAGAAATGATTGATTTGGAGGGGAGGGGGGGACATGAAGATCGGCGGCCCAAATGATGGGATGCAAAATATTTGGTAAATATATTGATTAGCGACTCGGCCAAAAAAGTGTTTTTTTTAGTAAATATTGACATCAGACCCCACCCCCATTATAATTTACAAAATGATTAAAGGCGCTGGACATGATTTGGTTAAATCATTCACCTCTGTAGACGTTAGCAAATTAGTCTATAAACAATTAGGATTATATACTGGGGGGGCTGTGCCCCCCAGACCCCCCCCCCAATTTAATGGATCTCGGGATCATCGTAGTGTGGTCCCCTCACACGAGCCGTCCCCTTAAATATACTCCAAAAACGTAAATCATTTTGGAACACGGACGAAATAGTACGTCCCATCGTTCGAGTCGCTAATCTACATATTTACCAAATATTTTGTCCCTGTTCCAATATGTTTCACCTTTTTGGAGTATATTCAAGGGACTGCTCGTGGGGGAGGAAGGTTATCACTGCAGGGGGACCCTCTTACGATGATCCTGAGTTCAATCAATTGGGGGGGGGGAGTCTGGGTGGCACAGCCCCCTAGTATATAATCATAATTGTTTATAGAATGTTTTAACGTTTTTATTTAACCATACACACATGAATATGCATCCACGGGTGAATGAAACATACATGCAAAAAAAATAACACACTTTTGGGGGCACGCCGCAGAGTGTCATGTTTACCTTTTTTTTTGCAAAACAGTGTTGCTACTCTGTAGAATTACCTTAATTACTTTGTACTTACTTCATTATATTAAAAATTATCAGCTCTCTAATGCATGCAACTATTTTAAATATGCTTGTCACCCATCAAAAACTGAGTGAACAGCTTTGAAGAGGACCTATCCCAATAGAAAAATATAAATCCACACGTACAGATGAAGGTGGAGAATTGCTTGCACTTGGAGATCTCTGCACAGTAACTAGAGCCATGTATTAGCGTTTATAAGACATAAAATTAAAATTGGCTACAGCCCTAAGTTCGCCAGAGAAATCTGACAGGCTGTAGGAACTCAATTCACACGAGAGAGCTTGAATATCACAGCCGAACGGCAAAACGGATAACACAGAATACGAGCCCAAGGTCCTTGTTGTTTTGCTTTAAATCTGTGCACAATGTACTGCGTTGTCAACTGAAAGACCCTAACAAATTCCAATAATTATTTTCGCATGCACAATTTGTTCGGTTTATTAATTGGTAGCTATTAATTTCTGCTTCGAATATTGTTGAAATTCAAACTATCAAATAATAAGAATAAATCAAATTTATTTTGGGAGTCAATAGTAACTAGAAATTAGTTCGTTCACGAACCCATACTTTTATAAATATATAAATGGATACTGCAATGCCAGTTTATAGGGAAATTGTATTATAAATGCGTTCTGAAAGAATAGTGTATTGATATCTTCTGCTGGAGGGAGTTTGCGCTGTATCTAGTATAGAAAAATGTTTGTAGTTAGGGCCTGTCTCATTTTCTTCGTACTAGATGTCGGAATATATCTTTAGTAGGATGATTGCTGTTTAGGTTGTGTAGTGTGGCGAGTACAAATCGGATAGATTAGAAGCTCGATTTGAACTCAGTTTCTTAAGCAGATGGATAGCTGAGTGGAAATTAGCGCACTGATTTCAGTGATAGGGATTTCCTGGGAGATTAGGGGAATAAAAAAAAAAGCCGTTTGACTCGAATGACCTATGATGAGCCCTTGTGGCTTTTGTCATCTGTTATATTATATTGTGGGGGACTTTGATTTTGTCTTCACCTGGTGATGGTGCTTTTTGTGGGTGGGTTTTGACAGATGCAGATGACCTTTGATAGGCCCTTGTGGATTTTGTCATCCGTGAAATTATGTTATGTTATGTTATGTTATGTTATGGTTCTCGCCAAAGTAGTAGTTTAACGGGAGAGCTGACTAGGCTGCAATCAGGGGCTCTAAGTTATTTTTTAAATGTAGTATAAATATTTTATACCTAGATTAATCCCATTATAAGGAGGGGGGGTTGGACTATGAGCTGTACAGCGTGTGTAGGTACCATGCTAGACTCTAACCTTCATAAGGACAGACCGGCTAGACGCACTGCTCTCGTCGCCCAGGTACTGGCCCGATATAACGTTGACGTTGCTGCTAAGTCAGAGACCAGTCTTCCGGATGAGGGCAGCCTGACTGAAGACCAAGGTGATTACACCTTCTACTGGAAAGGATACCATATGCAGGAACGCAGAGTCCACGGCGTCGGTTTTGAAGTCAAGAATTCCCTTGTGCGACTGAATGAGGACACACCCATTGGCGTTTCAGCACGTCTCATGAAGATGCGGGTTCCTCGCACAAGGGATCGTCATGCAACTATCTTCAGCTGTTATGCCCCTACCCTCGACAGCCCTGAGGACATAAAAGATACCTTCTACGAACAGCGCTGGACGCAGAACTGCAGCGTACACCGATTTCAAACAAGTTGTTGGTGTTGGGAGACTTTAATGCGCGAGTGGGCTCCTCCTATCAGGCGTGAGTCGGAGTTGTTGGCAGGCACGGTATTGGTAAAGTCAATGCCAACGGCCACCGCCTACTTTCTCTCTGCTCTCAGAACCAGCTTGTCATCACCACACCATCTTCAAGACGAAGAAAATTTACAAGGGAACGTGGAAGTACCCTCGGTTTAAGCAATGGAACATGCTGGACTACGTGATCATCAGACAGCGTGATCGGTAGGACGTACTGATGAGCCGTGCCATGCGAGGTGCGGAGTGCTGGATGGACCACCGGCTGGTTAGTAGCTCTCCTTCTCCCTTTGCATCCGACCAGCTACTAGGAAACGACCTGCAAAAAAAGAAGCTTAACTGCGTCCTGCTCAAGGATGAAACTGTGAAAACTGATCTTGGTATTGCCATCTCACACCATTTAGCTGATGCTCCCCCCCTTGAAGAACTCAATGACTGTGTAGAGGGTAGCTGGGGCCACTTCGCACAGTCGGTATCTGCTGCTGAGGAGGAGATCCTTGGTTACGCCGAGCGAAGGAACAGAGATTGGTTTGATGACAATATAGTTGGCATACGGGAGCTTCTGGAAGCAAAGAACAGGGCATATCAGGCTTTCATGAACACCCCTTCTTCGGACTACTTGAAGCGACAGTAGCAAATCAAGTGAGCTGAAGCTTAAAGAACGCTTCAAAGCATAGGAAATGACTAGTGGATTGGGATTGCTGTGGATCTGCAGGGTTTTGTGGATTCTGGAGACCTTCAGAACATCTACAGCTCTCTTAAATAGGCGTATGGACCAGCTAACCGCTCCCTTGCTCCAGTAAGGTCCCAGGATGCAACAGTCCTACTCACTAGACGAATCCAAATCATGGAACGGTGGAGGGAACACTACCGAGATCTTCTCAATACTTGCAATCCCTGTGACCACGCTCAGCTTGATGCCATCCCGGACAGGCCCATTATTCACGAGTTAGATACCTTACCATCACTAGAGGAAGTCAAGAATGCGATCCGTAGTTTGAAGAACAAGTCACCCGGCGTTGATGGTGTCCCCGGTGAGGTCCTCAAGCATAGTAGCAATGCTCTGCACCTTCGCCTCTACGAAATGATGTCTACAATGTGGCAGGCGGAACGTGTACCACAGCAATATATAGATGCCAGGATCATATCAATCTATAAGAAGAAGGGCGACCGAGCTGTGTGCGGGAACAGCCGGGGAATCTCGCTTCTGGCCTTCACTGGGAAGGTTCTAGCAAAGGGGTATCTCCTGTGGCTGAACAAATACATCGTTGATGACGTGTGCCCGAAAACTCAGTGTGGCTTCCGTAGGGAACGAGAAACCATGGACATGATTTTTATGGCCAGACAAATACAAGAAAAGTGCCGCGAACAGCATCAGAACTTATGTCTGGCCTTCATTGATCTGACGAAGGCATTTGACACAGTCAACCGTGAGATGTTGTGGTGCGTCATGCGAAAGTTTGGATGCCCTGATCAGTTCACAGCAGTTGCTCGAGCTTTTCACGACTGAATGAGGGTGAGCGTGGCCATTAGAGGTGAAGAATCAGAGGCGTTTAACGTGGAACTTGGTGTCAAGCAGGGCTGCGTGATTGCTCCCTCATGTTTAACATCTACCTCGCTGCAGCAACCATCCTGTTTCGTGAGAGATTCCCAACGGGGCGGGAAATTGGTCTTACATACCGGCTTGATGGGAGCCTCTTCAATCTGCGCCGACTCCAAGCTCGAACAAGGGTGATTTGTCACCGTATTTTTAGTACCACTCTTGGGTAGCCCGATAGGTTTCTTGGGTCGGTTTAGCGGTTATCGGCTGACAAAAGCCACAAGGGCCTATCAAAGGTCATCCGCATCTGTCAAAACACACCCACAAAATTCATCCATAGGATTGTGTCAGATTATGCATCTACAATACACAATTTAAACAATCCATAGGATTATGTCAGATCATACATCTACAATATACAATTCAAAACATACACAGGAATGTGTCAAAAACAAAAAAATATCATCATCAAGACTCGTCAAAATCCAAATCAATCGTAATATACAATAATAAAAACTGCATCCACAGGAATGAGTCCAGAATACCCCCCTCCCCATATAATCATCTAATCTGCATTTGAAAACATTCAAGTTTTGAATGTTTACTGTATCAGATGGCAACCTATTCCAGTAATCTACCCCTCTATTGGTGAAAAAATATTTTATAACATCCAACCTGCACCTCTGTTTTTTTAATTTTTAAGTCGTGACTCCTACTCTTATTACTACCTTCCAACTCATATAACTTGCTAAAATCCAACTTATCCATTCCAGAGCAGATTTTAAAAAACTCAATCATATCTCACATCACACATCTTCTCTCAAATGAGAACATATTTAGTACCTTCAGTCTATCTTCATATTCGAGGTGCTTTAGAGAAGGTATTATTTTTGTTGCCCTCCTTTGTACTGATTCTAACAGGTTGATATCATGTCTAAAATGTGGTGACCATGATTGTATACAGTACTCTAAATATGGCCTAACATACGAGTTGTAGAGTTTAAGGAAAACCTCTTTACTCTTCTAGCTAACATTCCTGTTAATGTATCCTAGCACCCTATTTGCTCTATTTTTTTGCCTCAATACACTGCTTTGAAAACTTCAGTGACCTACCTACTACTACATCTAAGTCTTTCTCATCCTCAACTGAATTCAGCCAATGCCCATCCATTTCATAGCTAAATTCCCTATTCTCCATTCCCATGTTAATAACTTTGCATTTTTTAAGGTTAAAAGTAATCTGCCACTTCTGAGCACAAGCTAATAAATTATATAAGTCACCTTGTACTTTAAAGCTACCCTCAACTTCTTTGACTACAGCTGCTAATTTAGTGTCATCAGCAAAAATTGATACTTGGCTATTTACAGCCTCTCAAAGATAATTTATAATAGAGTGCGTGGTATTCACGATGCACTGGCTCCCAAAGGGTAGAAAGCTCTTCTTTTTTTTCCTCCGTGACTGTATGCTGGGTAAAGGTGATCAGAGATTTCCTCAAAGGTAATTTGAAAAGGACTCTTGGATCTGGATTTAGTATTCTTTATTCAGTGGGAACTTATAAGATTTTCAGTGGTCTTTTCTTGATTTTAGTATTCATCTCTGGGGACCTTCCAATTCCTTATTTTTATATAAGCGGCCCACACACATGCGGTATTTTAACATTTTACATGAGGGAATTAATTTTATACATTCGATATGACCTTCTAGTTACATTAACTTATTTTACAAAGTCTTACATGAGTATTAAATCCTACAATTGCTATTCAATAGTATATAAGTAATTAATAAGACATTTTTCTTTAATATTTCAAAGAAAGAATGAGTTCCTATTCAGGGATTTTAATAAACAAAATGAGTTCATTTTAAACCGCTAAATATATTCAATATGAATTCAAACATTTTAGCACTTTACTTAATTTAAGTTATCTTACAATGTTTTACATATTTATTGACTCTTACAATCATTGTATTATTATATATAAGCAATTTAGTAAGATTTAATAAATTTCCTTTAACATTATCTTCGATAGAATTGGGCACAATTTAGAGATTTAACATATTAGAATAGAAGGTTTTTTGGAGCTTAAGTTACAGCCAATTGTTTTAATTCTAATCACCCAAATCTGTTATATTAATTGTTTTCTTATAAAGTTAAAAAAAACGATGGCTTTTAAATAATTAATTAGAAGACCATATCTCTCATTTCAGCGCTCTAAATACAAATCTCCTTATTTCATCGTCGATTAAACCCGATCTATATCAAATATATAGAAGAAATGGGATTCTTGTTCTTACCTATAGACTTTTACAAAAACTTCTTAATTACTGAACAAAAATTATTATATTTTTGAAAAAAATATGACTAAGCTGTTTAATCTTTTACGTTGAGATATACCGGGTGTCCCAGAAAAAAAGTTAACTGTACTTTGAATTAGTATAACTCAAAAACTATTTGAGATGTTTGGGTTCTGTAAAAGGTGTTTTATTTAACAACTATTTATCTGTCGATTCTGGAAATTTGATTAAATTCCCTTCTACGATATTGATACACTAATGTGTTTAGTGGAGGCTATCAAATATATGTTTGCGCGAGGAAGTAAAATTATGAAACGAACCTAGGAAGGCTAGGCCACCGTGGTCTTTCAAGAGAAGCATAGGGAGCCTAGGTAGGCTAGGCCACTGTGCGATTCTTCAAGCAAAGCCTAGGCCATTTTAAGGTGTTTTTTTTTAGCCACGCTGTGGTAGGGTCTGGTCATTATTGCTTACTAAGCAAATCAAAGTGTTTCTGTGTAAAAGTTTACTTCCATAGAACCATTTTAATCATGCAGTTAACAAAAGATCATTTGAACAACGTTTTCCAGGTAGGCACCCACCAAGCAAGCCTACAATTTCGAAAAATGTTCGTAAATACCAACATAAAGGAACATGATTAAATCTAAATAAAGGTCGTTCGGGTCGTATGAGAATCATAAGAACAACAGAAAATATCGAAAATGTTCATATCACACTTCTTCAAAATCCACATGTATCAGTCAGAAAGAATGGGTTACAATTGTCAAAGTCATCATTTAACCGCATTATTAAACATGACTTAAAATAGCACCCCTATAAGATGCATGTAAGACGCCAGCTTCTTGAAACTGATTTTCCTCGTCGTAGATAATTTGTTGAATGGCTTCTCCATAAACATGCTCGTTTCTTGGAAAACATTGTGATTGGTGACGAGGCAGCCATTTTCATGAATTGAAAGGTAAATAGCCATAACATTCGGCAATATGCGCCGCTGACATCCCCCCCCCCCCAGCATTCAACGTTGACACACGTATTTGTCTCTCTGTGGATCGGAATATGAGGGAATGGCTATCTTGTCGGTCCATTGTTTTACAAGAATAACTTGAATGGTGCTGCCTACCTGAGCATGATCAACGAAAGGATCTTCCCGGAACTCCGCCAGATTTACGGCAAAAAATTCAATAGACTTTGGTGGATTCAGGACGGCGTACCAGCTCATAGACATCTTGCTGTAAAAACAAAACTAAGAGAAACGTTTGACAACCGCATTGTCGCGCTAAATCATGCAATTGAATTGCCCCCAAGATCCTCTGACTTAACACCGTGCGATTATTTCTTATGAAGATATCTAAAGAATAAAGTGTATTTTACTCAACCACAAAGCATCAACCAGTTAAGAGATAGTATCGCACGTGAAGTCAATAGACTTAAGGAAAATAACAAGTTAATCAAAAAAGTTGCTCAATCAATGCGATCAAAGACGCAATTCTTCTTGGAAAGAAATGGAGGACATGTGGAAGGAAACGGTGTTTAGAAAAATAAAAAATGAATTTGTATTACCCATATGAAGAGGTGTTTTTGCTAAAAATGGATTTAAATATATTTGTTGATTTTAAACTTCGAAGTTTCATTATTTTACTTCCTTGCGCAAACATAATTTTGATAGCCTCCACTAAACCCATTAGTGTATCAATATCGTAAAAGGAAATTTAATGAAATTTCCAGAATCGACAGATAAATAGTTTTTAAATTTGTTTTGTTTTACAGCACTCAAAAATCTCCAATAAGTTTTGAGTTATACTAATTCAAGGTACGGTTAACTTTTGGGGGGGACACCTTGTATAGGTTATAATGCAAAAGAGAGGAATTTACGATTAGGGGAACAGTGCTCTTTTTAGAGCACTTATCATTCGGATTTCCTTTCGTCGAATATTATTTTTAGTTCAACGTGAACCCATTATAAGATTTCATAAAACTTCAAAGTACTCATTTTTTAGGTGTCTTTGAGTTATTCCATCCTACACTACAGGTCAACTATATCATTTGGCAAATATAATAATTTACTAATTACATTTGTTGATAGACGAGTGTAGGGAAAGCGTCAATGAAAGAATTAATAACAAAAATAGCGTGAGGCGAGTTGCGAGTGGCTTCATTCGTCACCAGATCACCGTTGGCGAGCAACGTATCGACTATGCCATCCTGTGTAACCAAAAAAAACTTCATCAAGAGAAGCTTTTAAACCACCCGCTTTCCATTCTCGACACGCTATACGTGTCCTTCCTAGATGCGGGACGTATTTTGCGAAAATGAAGATGACGTACGCCGTTTAATAAAGTTACCAAAGGCGTAGTCCTTCCTAGATGCGGGACGTATTTTGCGAAAATGAAGATGACGTACGCCGTTTAATAAAGTTACCAAAGGCGTAAAACTCCCCCTCCCTCAAAGTCAAGGAACAATTGCTATTGAGTGGTGTAGCAAAGTGGGCATTGAAAAAATAAAGAAGAAAGTAGCGCGACGCGAGTTTAGAATTGCTTCTTGCATCGCCGGATCAGCGGTGATAATCGGCATATCGACTGCTCCATCATGATTCAATAAATGACTCATTCAACCAAAGCTTTTAGATCGCCCTTCTGCACCTCTTGGCAGGTCAGGTTGTACAGCCTCTTCTTAAAAGCGCAGCGTATTTTGAAGAAATGAAGGCATAGCGCTCTACTCCCAGGTATGGACACTATTGTAAATAAACAGATATAGAAGGATATACAGCCTCTTCCTAAAGGCGCAGCGTATTTTGAAGAAATGAAGGCGATGAACGCAGCTTGGAAGCGTTCGCTAAAGAGTAACGCTCTGCTCCCGGGTATGGGCACCATTGTTTATAGACAGGTATAGAAGGAGAGTTAAAAAAAAATAAATTAGCGTAAGGAGAGTCCTGAATGGCTTCCTGGATCGTTGGATCACCGTTAGCGAGCGGCGTATTGACTACGCCATCTTGAGTCACTAACAAAAAACTCATTCAACTCCGCTTTTAAATCGCTCGCTTGTACTTTTCCGCACGCTATACCATGAAGGGAAAGGGTTGTATTTGCCTGAAGATTTATAGCATGTGTTTCACCACTTCACCATATCACTCCATATCATATTACACAACGCCTAGAAAATGCAAGCAATGTTATGGGCTGTTTCATATTTTTCTTATAGGATATGCCTTGCAAACGGAATG
Organism: Ceratothoa steindachneri; assembly: GCA_963969495.1. Taxonomy (NCBI): domain Eukaryota; kingdom Metazoa; phylum Arthropoda; class Malacostraca; order Isopoda; family Cymothoidae; genus Ceratothoa; species Ceratothoa steindachneri. The sequence goes on from OZ018317.1 coordinate 212,560,254, forward strand.
GGCAATGACAAAAGAAACCCTGGTATCGGAATAACACTGGCCTCCTTCAATGATTACTTATCGATTGCTAATTTATTTATGATATCGTTTTTATTTATTCTTCAAATATGCATTTTAGAAGAAAAAAAAACATGCAACTTAAGTATCCCATTGTAGCGAATTACACACTTATTTCAATAAATTCTCATGTAATCCCTTCCTAAGGATCACAGGTGATCTAGTTGATCAAATCACAAATTTTCATATTGAAAAATTGTATAAAATATTTTTTCTCATAGTAAATCTATCAATATTATTCCTCGTTAGCGTCCCTTGAAAGTCGCATTGCTCACTTGTGCGCATCTATCTCCTTAACAACATAGCACTTTAGCCGTGTGTGCATACTGCATTACTTCCATTACTACCAAATTCCCTATCCACCAACTTCCATTGCTGTTTTAAAATCCTCCATAATCTCACTCTTACTTAATTAACCCTAGTTTAAATGATCTCAAAGCCTTGCCTATAGTAACATTTATTCAGTCACTAGTTTTATCCAAATTAAGTATTATAATTAACTCTTAAACAATCCGAATTATTATAAGATTAATTCAATCGTTATCTAAGAGTCACTCATATTTTCGTGACCTAATTCATCTTAAAAACATCCGAACAAATTCTATCCACAAGTTCGTACGTTAAAGTATTTATATCCCATTCTTGAATTAACTATATCCACCAAATTCTCATAGGTAACGTGTCAAATTACCATTATATAATATATTTATCCTATAAGGTCATTTATAACAATTCTCTATTCATTCGGTAAATAACATTTTTCAATTTCTGTCTGATTCTCTCTTTCATTCCGAGTTGCGTAACCCCTCGATTTTGAATACCCTTCAAAAAACATATGTTATAGAATACGCTCAGAACAAAGAATTACAAATTGGGCATTTAGGAAAAATTCCCAATAATTAAGTTACCCCGCATCCGGCAATTAAAAACCGAGAGGGAAAAATACTGCAGGGATATACAGAGGTAGAAACGTTTTAGGGGGTAGGAATTGGCTGACCTGATCCATTATATAGAGTTAAAACTATTCGGGTTCTGTCATGTTGCGACGCTGAAGTCTGTGACTGTCGAGCTACTGAGAACAAGAAATTTCTCTGCCGGGTCGGGTCTGGGATGAAAAGGCTGGAATTCGAGCCCTGCACTGCCTCCATGGTAGATGCAGAGGGTGGGCTGATTGTCTCGGGCAAGGACGTCCAGTTGATGGTGCTGGTGGGGCAACCAGAGGTCACCGTGGATTGGGAATGATGGCGGGAACGGAATCTCAATGAAGTTGGAGTTTCTTGTCCCTGATCTCCCTAGCGAATTCCTGAACAGCCTCGGAGAGGCCGTCAAGTTTGCGGCTGAGGCAAAACCGCCCATCAACAGTAGAGTTGCTTAGCCCCTGCTGACAGTGGTGACGAAAGCTCTCAGTCAGGTCGGATTTCGTCCCGCAGCAGAAGATTGTTGTCCTCGCAGTGAGATCGGATGAAAGGGAATAAGGTGAAACTCAGGTACACATTCCATTACGTTTGTAAACGTTTGGACTGCCGAAGCCAAGGCCTATTAAAATCTGATCAGACCCTAACCGTCACGCACCGATGCGACTTGGGCGTGTGGTTTGGCAAAGATTATCATCTGTTCCGTTCCTCATGACAATCACGAGCGAAGGCCACAGAGTTGAAGTGTTGTTGAGCATAGGGACGACAAAAGAAACATAAAATTTACCCCTCATTGTAGTTTCAGTGGAATTGGTGCTCTAAACCAGTTCTCTCTTGTATCACACTGTGCAGAGATATTGTTTGAAGTTTCTTGAGGGGTTTCTTGAGTTGTTTATGTGGTCTTAGGAAGATTTGAGATGCATTCGGGCATAATATATTAATACTAATTATAATAACTTCCACTTATGTTAGTTTCTCACGATTTGAATTGTGCATTGATTCAAGATCAGAAAATCTTTCGTGTGATAGTCTTCGAAGGCCAGCGGCTCCCTATCCGGCCTTTGTCGCCTCTTACTATACGTGCCTTCATAGAGCGCCTGTTTACCAAGAAAGAAAAGGCTTGCACGAAAAGGCAAGTCTTCAAAACATACTTAAATGCACAAAATTAGAGGGGATGAACGTATCGTCACAAGCAGATCATTTCACATCTTTGGAGGAAAAACGGACAAAGCAGATTACACATCCTGTACAGACGACTGTGAAGACTATGCAATCAGGGAACAAAGCCTGATCGTAGTGCTCTCATCGAACGGGATAGGTTCAAATAGGAACATATCTTGTAGGTAAGAAGGAAAACCTTAAAGGCGATTCAAGAACATATTGGTAGCCAAATTCAAGAAACAGGGGGATTACGAGAGAAAAACGTTTCCGGCGGAGAAAAACACATGCAGCAAATTTTTGAACTAATTGAAGGGATCTGGAATATATGGTTATGCAAACACGCTTACAGTTTATAATATTCATTAACAAAGTTAGGTGGAATTCTTCTTGATTGCCTTAAGTCAGGTGGCTTGCAGCTCGCATGGATCTAGAGTTTCTTGGAGGTTGAGTGAAAGCTGGCACTTGGCTTGGAGCGAAGGTGGCAGCGAGCTTTTTGTGAATGACAATTGATAATTGATTCTGCCTTCCCGATGACTGCCAACTTAGTAGGCCTTGAACGACGGGAAATTTTCAGGTGTCACCTAATGGGGTTGCCAGCTTTCGCTAGCTCTACCAAATTGAACAATGGGAATGTGGTGCTGAAAATACATTATAAAATCGCATCTGACTTAAAACCACATCAAAGACGACCATTTTGAAAGCTTATGAAGTTCTATGATTGGTTCACAGTAAACCAAAGTAACATTCCTGTTGTAGGTCAAGTAGATTTCACTGACCTTCGCTTGCCGGCCTAGACGCAGGGGAGGGAGTCCCTTTTAAGTATGGCGGATATTCGAGTGCGTTTATTCCGTTGGCCGATTTATGTAGAAAATAGATCAATGGTTATGTGGTTCTAGGATTTAAACAAGAGAAACCAAAATAATCTTTACTATTATATGAACAAATGCAGAAATTACCAATAATTTATACACTACAGGAAAACTAATCGTTCATCAAAGGAATTAATTTACAATGAAATGCTTTAGCACGAGCTATGAGTAGCACAATATTTACTCGAGCGAAAACGGGAGGAGATTAGGGGGTGAAGCTTTGTAGTTGGAAAGCGTCGCGTCTCTTCGACGGTGATCGAGAAAACGGTAATAGTCACGATTTTCCAAGAATCGGGAGGGGGCGTCGAGTGGTGTTTCGAGGGAGTATCCTTGCAGGGCACGGAGCGAAGCGCGTATTCTAGAATGAGTCCTTACGTCCTTGACTGCCATAATTCTGAACAACTGGTTTATTGCCTGCGAGTCCTTTAGAGTAACAAGAAGTCGCGTATGAAGGAACACGTGTATCCTGTCCTTAGGTTGGTTCCAATGAATCCTAGTGATTACCGCTTGGATACCGCGTTGAACATTGGCTGCCCCTGGTTGAATTGTAATTTTTCTCGTTCCGCGCTGGGAAATATATAAGGCTTCGCCGGAAGTGGGTCTCACTCCGATTCAAAACGCGGCGGGTAAAGGCTTAGCGCCCTCTCGCTGCTTTGGGTTCCGTGCTCACGCTAGACTCGTCTCGCTTCGTTATCACCCCAGAAGTTTACCAAAAGATGCCGGTTGAAGATTCGTTCGTCCGTGAGATACCCACTTAGGCTTCTTAGTCTGCGTGAATCTCTCTCTCCCTCTCTCTCTGACAATTCCATAAAATTGGAAATAAATGTGTTGTGAAGGGAGCAATGAAATATTAAACTTTATTTAATTATTAACTCAAAATAAAGTTGTAGTATTATCTCTCTTTCTTAACGAATTTTAAATTGTATTATTCTCTTTCCTAACGAAATAAAAATTGTATTATTTTCTCTTTCTTAACGAATGAAAATTGTATTATTCTCTCTTTCTTAACGGTAAAATTTGCAATATTATCTCTTTCCCAAGGGTAAATTATAAATTCACCGGTGGACTGTTGTCTGGTCGACAGTGCTCGGAGGCCTTTACAGAGCGCAGGCGTTTTCGGACCTCCCGGAACTGTTACCTCCTTTAACAGGTAGCGGATGGAGAGAGCCGGTGAATTTTGTCAAGGAGTTCCGATCAGTCAAATTATAAATAATAAAAATGTTGAGGTGTCGCCAATTTAAGGGCTCCAAATATATTGTTTTTCTTTTAATTCCCCGTATAGGTTTTAGATGAATATTGCAGCAATATCCTAGATAGCTCTGATCGCAATAAACATAAAAACCTATATTTCGTTATTCAAGGGAATGAATTTAAATGCTAACGCGCAATCTAAATTTTTGTAGACGAACTTCCTTAGGCCTAAATTTGAGGGACGTTGGGAAAACGTGTATTAAAAACAAAGAGTTAAGAAAATATATATTATTGAATAAACAGTTATTATTGAAAAGTGAATTTATAAATTAACAGTTTATGATTGGATTGAATTACGCGTGTGAATTAAATTTGCATGAGTTAACGAGAATGGATTTACAATTGATAAATATGGTTTGGTTATTAAAGTACAACATATGATGATTAATAATTACAATATAATTGGTAATTGGATAATGGTTAAATAGATTGTATTATAAGTAATTTGTAAGTAGTAATTGTTAAATAGATTGGATAATCGTTAAATAGTAATTTGTAAATTGAGTATAACAATTGATGATTGATAATTAGATTGGGTAGTGTTAAATGGTTTGATAAATTAATTGTTAAATGGGAATTATAATAATTGGAAAATTAAATGGCAATTAGTAATTGATTTATAGTTGATAAATAGTAATTGGTAAATATTGGTAATTATTAATTGGTAAATTGTTTGATAAATAGTAATTGGTAAGTATTTTGATATATATTAAAAGATTATGAATTGGTAAATGGGTAAATAGTGGTAAATCGTTTGATAAATATTAAATATATTATAAATTGGTAAATGTTGGTAAATAGTTAAATGTGTAAATAGATTATAACGGAGTTGGAAGGGTATGTAAATGAGAAAAGAATCATGCATTAATTCAGGATTCTTTTGAGAAATATTTAGCTAAACAATTACAATTCACATATTTACAGACCTGATTCACCGATGCGAGGACAGCAATGCGAATGAACCTCATGGATTAATTTTAAGACGCTTGGGAGAGCGGGAGTAGCAATCTCACGATATAAATAAATATTTCCTTTGTAGAAGTATTGTAGATAGAAGGGAATAGGAAAGCGACAAAAAAAAAATAATAGCGTAGGCGAGTTGCGAACAGCTTCCCGCGTCGCTGGACCACTGTTAGCCAGCGGTGAATCCACTCGGCCATCCTGAGTCTCAAAAAAGACTCATTCAAACGAAGCTTTTAAGCCGCTCGCCTGCACTTCTCGTACGCTATAGTATAGACCACTACACCCGTTGGGAAAAGTGAAAAAGATTTCAGGGTTTTGAAGTCGCTCTCCCTTTCCTGTCCCTCCTTTATCGATGTCAAATTTCCTCGGAATGGGCGGTGTTTCTTCAGTCGTGTCTGTGTAGTTAATAAGGGAAATTGAACTGAATTGGTGAATATTAGTTAAAAAAAAATTGGTGTGGAAGATAAGATGATAGATTGTGGGTGAAGAGAGTATGTTGGGTTTGCCCTGGTAGTGAGGGCTACGCTTTTCATTTTTCTTAGATTTTGTTTTCTTTGTCCATGACCTTCAATCCTGTAACTTGTATTGTTGTGTGAACCTGAGTTTGTGTTATAACGCATTCAAGCTTTTCTTTGATACTTATTTTGCAACCTTATTTTTATTTTCATAAACTTTGAACTAAATTTTAAAATTATATATATATATATATATATATATATATATATATATATATATATATATATATATATATATATATATATATATTGATGAACCTCTTATTTACGGACCCCGAATTAACGGATATTCGAATCTACGGACAAAATCAAAATCCGTAGTTAGGTCATTGACTGCTGTGTGGCCTGAGTGCGCGAGCTACAAGTTGTTTATGTTTACACGCCGTGATCGGAGTTGAAGTTGCTGTGTTTTCGCTGTATTTTTTGGTGTTTTAGTGTGTTTATCAGAGATGATTTGTGCTACACTATAACCATGCACCCAAACATAAAGCTATTGAAAAAAGAAAGCGTGTAATTCTAATCATTAAGCAAAAATTATAGCTAATACGGAGGCTTGAAGCAGGTGTTTCTGTTTCACATGTGTGTGATGAATTTGGAGTGAAAAAACACAAACCATGAATGATATTCGTAAATGTCGTAGAATTGCTCATAGTCCGGTCCAATAGTTATTCTAGTCCTTGATCTGGACACACCGCTTTTGTTTAAGTTGATGGTATTGAGACCCTATGACTCAATCTACGATCATTATATATATATATATATATATATATATATATATATATATATATATATATATATATATATATATATATATATATATATATATATATATATATATATATATATATATATATATATATATATATATATATATATATATATATATATATATATACATATATATATATATATATATATATATATATATATATATATATATATATATATATATATATATATATATATATATATATATATATATATATATATATATATATATATATATATATATATATATATATATATATATATATATATATATATATATATATATATATATATATATATATATATATATATATATATATATATATATATGCTTTAATTCCTACTGAACGTGCGAGGCTGGTTAGAGGCGGGTTGTGCCACGGCCAGGATTCTCACTATAAAAGTCCCACTTGTTACTGGGGGAAGGTTTGTGATTGTTGAATTCTAAGAGTGCATAATACAGGTTGAATAAATTAGCCGAAGGGATTCTTAATTAAAGTCTTGCTAAGGGTACGTCAAAAAGGAGGAGCCACAAATAAACACACATACAAAAATAAACTTTACTTTACACCAAAATAATAATGAGTAGCAATAGTTTAACGGGCATTTAGGTAAATAAGGATTAAATATTAAACACGGATTAGTCCGGGTTGACAGCAATTATAAATAATAATATCAGGGAATGACTCACTTGAATCTCTTTAAAAAAAAGGAGGGGGGGATAACACTGACGTTAAGCGTCTAGATTTATAATGATTCAATGGGAGTATCAATCACTGTTAATTAAATAGGTAATTTAAGAATAGAGGGACACTGGGTTGACAGATTACCATTAATTGTGCTGGATTGGAGAGACGACTACTCAGGTCCAGACGGAGTGGTTCGGGTGGCGTTAACACGAGTTCTCGGGAAGAGGGGGGATAAGACGACGGGTTCGGGGCTGCTGACTGCAGTTCTGGTTAGTTCACTCCTAACTGGATGTGACACTAACAAATAGTTAATTCCAGTAACTATTTGGTTGTTCCTTTTTCTTTCTCAAGTTAGGTTGAGCAACAGAGCGTATTCTTCTAGTCACAGACTCTGCGGGGCGGGATTTGCCTCAGGAACTATTTGAGACAGCGACCAAGTTAACTCAGCGGGTCGCGTTGGCAGTCGATACGTTACGGCAGCGACTCTCGTTCAACGTGAGGGTTACGTGAGTAGGTCTGGAACACTTCTGGCGAGGGATGAACGGCGTTGTCATTTATACCGCCGACTGTGTGAAATCAAGAGAGAGATTCCCTATACGACAATTCGCTTATCGCGGCGCCTTCTGGACAATTTCCGTGGTATCATAAGGAAGGCAAATAGAATTTAGGCTTCTCTGTGAGATATGCCTTCTTTCGTCAGACTTCCTGTCGCCTGTTAGGGAAGTTTGGCACGGATAATGACTTAGGTCAAGGGGAAGGTGGAGGAGGGCGGTAGAATGTCGGGAGAAGGGGGGAAGGAGACGAAGATCAACTCAAACGACAAATATCTTTCGTTCCCACGAACGCCTGGCGACATGCGAGTATGTACGTTCCACACCCTCACAGTAAAGTTAAGGGCAAGTTAAAACAATATGCTATGCTATTAAATTCGATGTTGGTGCCAGTCAGGACAAGAAAAGTACAGTGTATTCTCGTAACACCTTGTAAGGACCTTGAGGAAGCAGTGCATAAATGGTACTTTCAACAGTGTTCAGTGAAGGTGGGAGCGCGAGGAGTTGAAATCATGACAGCTGCTGATAAACTTGTTCGCCAGGTGTGTATAAACTGCAAGGCAAGCACTGGTTGGTTATGGCGTTTTAGGAACCGTCATGGTATTTGTAACACAGTGCTGCATGGCGAAGCTGCTAGTGCAGTTGAAGGTGCTGTTGAGTCGTTCAGGCTTAAATTAAATGATTTAATTAAGCAGGAAGATATCCATTTAACCCAGCTCTAGAACCACTCCTGAAACACAGCAAGACTTCCATAGTTTTGAACCACAGCCAGGCACCTCACGTTCACTTTCACCACTGCCAGGCACCAGTAGAGGCACTGCTCCAGAAGGAACCAGCAATGCTTTAGTGGAGTGTACCAGTTCGTCTGACTCACAGTAATTGCTACTCTGAGCCCCCCTATACGATCACGGCGAAAAAAAGATTCATCTCCACACATAAGGTAAATAAAATTTACAATAGTACAATATTATTATGTATTTATATGTTTCTATGCATTACGTATTTACATTTTGCTCTCTGTCACATGTATTTGTGTATTATATGTACTGTATTATACTTTTATAGGCACTAGTGGCGATGTTCCTTATATCTCCCCTACAACACTTCAAAACAACGGACGACCTCTTCCCCCTTTTATTCCGTAGATAAGAGGTTCAACTGTATATTTATTTTATTTTACTTTTTATTTATTTATTTTTATTTTTATTATTATTATTATTATTATTATTATTATTATTATTATTATTATTATTATTATTATTATTATTATTATTATTTCTAGTTTGTATATAGTATCTTTCTTCTCTTTTTTTCATTTTATTTGTGTTTTTATATATTTATCTCCTTAGTACTATACTTATTTTAAGAGAGATAAGATTCTGAAAGGTAATAATATAGTTAATCATCTATTCTAAATCTTCTATACTAATTTAAGAATTTGTTTTAGATTTTTGTTTTTTCGTCTTTTTATTCCTTAATTACTAGTTATATTGACATATATACACTTATATACAATTATTTCGCTTTCATTCAAACACATTCATTCATATTTGTGAGTGTATTTGTTAATATATAGCATGTGTATTTGTTTATGCAGTGTGATCTCAATGTGAATAACGGTGCTAACTGCCCCTCGGAGCATTGTCTTGAGCTGGGAAATTGCCTTGTTCTGGCCACTTTCTTCCTTTTGTTCGCTGGGATGTTTAGACCCTCAGCTAGTTCAGGTGCCGTTTCATTCAAGATCCTCGCCCATGTTCTTTTGGCCAGACCTTGAGTCGCCAGATTGATTGGTGTCAAGGCGACTCTCCGGTGGAGTTCTCTTTGGGGTATTTGATCTCTCCTTCTGCGGTTGTTTATATAGAGAGTCGCTTTGTTCTGGACTCTTTGCAGGTGCTTCGAGCGAGAAGTACTTAAGGTTTGGGTCACCACCGCGGGGTCTATGAGCGTTGCTCGAATATGGATGCGATATATTTTTGTTGACGTTGTTAGAGCTCAGATTTCTACATATGTGAAGTTTGTTGAGTTCAAACTTCGCCAGATTTTCCCGCATTATGAAGTGGTGGCTATATCTGGTGGAGGTGATGTGGAGCCCCATAAAACTCTCTTCTTGGTAATAGAAGAATATTAGCTGCCCTATTGTTACATTCGCTTTTTTTCTGAGGCTGAGGGTGGGGATCTTGAATTTACGGTGATTCGTGCAGATCTTCCATTTCTTTCGTATTCATTTACTTTCCGAAATTCGTTTGCAGTCTCGAGAGCCTGAGCCCTGGGATTCCTGAATGTAACAGGGATCACCTGGGTTATATCATCCGCAAACTGAAGATATAATGAGTTCTCCTTTACTGGAGTTGGTAAATCTATTGTGTAATTAGATAAAGGAGGGGGCTCAGACAACTTCTCTGTGGGACTCCTTTCTCTAGGAGGAACTCTGGTCCTTGATGACTCTCTATCATGATCCGGGCGCGCCATTCCATGACGAAGTCGCAGATGATTTGTTTCAGGATTGGGTATAGCTGAAGGTTCAGGATCTTATGCTGAAGGCCCTTCAACCAGACCTTATCGAAGGTCTTTTGCACGTCCCTTAGTACGATGTCAATGTACTTTTCATCCGCTCGGCACTTGACGATTTTCTCGGTTAGGAGCGCAAGTGCAGTGTGCGTGCCGCGCTTCTTCCGGAACCCGTGTTGTTGTTGAGGGTGGTGGACCCCCTTCTCGTCAAGTTGATTTTGAAGTCTGTTGGCTAGCATCTTTTCGAGAATCTTGCCAATGGTTTCCAAGAGCCAGATGGGCCTGTAGTCCATCGGCTGTTCTGACAACTTTTTCCCCTTTGGGGCTAAAGATGATTTTTGCCACCTTGTAGCCGTCAGTGAAATAACCATTGTTCAGGGCCGCATCCATTACGTTGGTAATGCCCTGAAGTAGGCGAGGGGGAGCGTTTACCAGATGGTGTTTGGTAATCCCTGTCCAGCTAGGAGTTCTCTGCTTGAAGGATTTGACCGTGCTCAGGAACTTTTCAGCAGTGATCGTTCGGCCGTGGCCCTCCATTCTTCTCTCCCCGGAAACGTGCGGGTGGAGATGCGTGCGGTGGATTATATTATTAATTCGTCAATCACCGGGCCCTTGAATTCCAGGTCGAAATCTTGATTCTCTTCTGTCATGATGGAGAATATTTGTCCCCAGTACCCCCTGAACCTTCTTTCGAGTCTCTCTGGATCTTCTATGGTTTCCCCCATGTCCTTCCAGCCTCATTTTCTTCTTAGGGAGCATATTATATTATTTCAGAATTTCTGGGAGTTCTGCTCTGTGTCGAGCCTCTCGATAATTCCGTCCCATATTGCCCATTGCTGTTCGTTAATCTGCGCTTTGAGTACCACTCTGAGTTATCTGAGTTGTCTTCTGTTGCGATCTCTGTTTGGGCAAAATTGCTTGACTTCCTCGTAGATCTCTCTGTGTTCTGAGGCAATATCTCGCATCTCCTCGGTCCACCTGTATTCCGGAAGGCTTTTATGCGTGATGTATGGAATACATCTCTCGTCTGCTTCCATGATCAATTGTGTTATCTGGTTTATTTATTCGTCAATATCTTCCAGGATAGCTTTGCTTAGTTTGGCTGGTTCAAAGCTGTTAACCATTCGCTTGTACAGCTCCCAGCTGCGAGGGAGATGGTGGTCATGATGGAGATATGGTCATTTGGAACCATGGGGCCAGGCATACTGACCAGATTGAAAGGAAAGTTGGTGCTTGTCAATATTATATTCGGGGCTGTCGCAGATTTTTCAGTGATTTAGGTCGAAAATTTTGGCCGACTCTGTCGAGCTTTTTCCGGTAAATGACAAGCTGCAGGTTTCTGCCTCTCTCGTTTGTTCTGATGTAGCCCAAGGCCCTCAGTTTAGCATTGAGGTCGCCCCCTAAGTCATAAGGAAAAATGAATTTCAGCGCTGCTTATGTTTGTATGGGTTTGAACGTAAATTGTTCCTAAAAATCTGTCTTGACGCTGATTGGCCAATTTTTGCAGCGCCTATGTCTAAAACTTAAAATTTGTTATTAAAAACCTGCTTAATCCTGATTGGCTAACTTTTGTATAGCTTATGTTTAAGTATAATAACTATATATAGAGCGCCATTTTGTGAAAAGGAGAGAGTTATAGGCAGTTATTTCCTGTTCGCCACTTGTATATAAGTCCACGCTCCCGCCTAATAAAAAAGTTCAATCCTGCTCCAAATTTCCTTTACCTTTAGAGGAAGCTACGATCACACTGGTTACTCAGCCTTACCAAACGTCAAGAAAATCCCATTTTCCATTTGGCTACTTAGATCCCATAGTGTCTTGGCATTCAGAAACAAACGGCCATGTAATTTTCACGTTCCTGCTCCAAATGTAAGTGGTTAGAAAAGTTAAACCGAGGCCAAATGTGAAATTGCGTTTCATTAATAACGATTGTCAAATTGTACCCAGAACTTTGATAAATAAGTACCCTTAATCATATATTCTGGCTTAGGTTAAGTTATTTAATTTTAAAAAGTAAATTTTGAGCCGCAAATCTGTTTGTTAGACTAAATTAAAGCTTCTATTGAATAATATTTACTTATTTTTCGGTGTAAATAAATATTTCTTGTGATAGGCCTTTCTCAAGAAATACTCATTTGCAGAGAAAAATAAGTACCTATATAGGGGAAATATGTATTCACCTGAAGGGTGTACATATAGATACCCTACACAACGGAACCCGAGGTAATGAAGAGAGAGCGAGTTTAGAAGGTCCAGATAAAAGCTGGATTTTCTCACTGTAATAAAGTGGTAGTCTCTATATCTGGGCTTAAGTCAGACAGACGACAGAGAAGTAAACATTAGGAAACTGAAAATTTCTGGATGTAATAAAAGGGCGTGTGATAAAAGCATTTCACCATTCTGTAACAAAGATAGCCAGAAGTTAAACAAATGTAAGCCTAATAATAAAGATCCGCCTTCTAAAAATATTGGCCAATAGCGAGGTACGGCAGTGTAGACGCCATTCAATCAGAATAAAATAAAGGATTAATTTAAGCCAATCAGGAGGCGAGATACAGGAATGAGCAGCCAATCACGTGCGCCAACGTCATTTGTAGGCGGGGAGTGAGGCTGACTTGATGAAAGTTTTCCCCCTTTATAAAGGGGTATAGAGACGTTAAAACAGAGTCTTTCATTATTACTATCTTAATTGTTACGCGTTTATTTTATTCAATAAGTCGATCGTTATAATCGCCCGGTCGCTCTACCATATTCCCGCATTACTTTGTTGTAAAATCGAATTGTGAAATTATATTCGGAGTACTTCCTATTTTGGTGCAAGGTAAAATAAATAGACTGAGACTCGTTTACATCTTTTAACAGATTCGTTTATTCATCCAAGCTGTTACCCTCTACTCGGATCAAGTACAAGGTTACCTAAATGGATATTTCCATTGCGCATTCAAATAACTTGTTACCAATGACGGTGGCAAGCGTTATCCCAATCCTACCGAGCTCACCATCTTGAGTGGCAACGTTACCACTATCGGGCAACCAAATCCTCTATTGATACGAAGGATTACCACTCCAGAGGCAAGCTCAATTAACATATAGGGGTGGAAACTATAGCTGAAAACAAACAAGTCAAATCATCATCATAATTCCCCCCCTCCCTACGTATTCTTTAATATCAACTTCAATTTAGCCAAATAAACAAATTATTATCTAAAAACTCAACTAGGCAAAACAACAAATATTTAACAAACTTACAAAACAATATTCTAATGAAGTTTTTTTATTAGTATAAAACATCTTATATGCAATATATTTATACTTGAAATATGGTAGTTTCTAAGGAAAATCGTCCCTCCTCGAAAGGGTCGTTAAATTTTCGAAAATAATAAATCTAAAAGTTACCCAGTGAAAGGTTACCAAAGAAAACTTTAACCATAAAAGGTGGACTTTGAAGGTTTCTTATCAAGAAGCTCTGATATGGCCTTTCTCTTCTTCCACTCTCCTTAATTGAATACTGACGTTGACTTTGTTCCTAACTTATCAAATAATTTATTTTATCAGGAAATATTATATATATATATATATATATATATATATATATATATATATATATATATAAAGAGAGAGAGAGAAAAAAAAAATCATAATCTGAGCTAACATAACATAACCTTCACTTTTCAATTTACCAGTTTGAGAAACTAAACAAACCTTCTGTACCTATCTAACAATGCTGGGGGAGGGGGGGGGGTACAGTGAGTGAAATAGTTTCCGTAAACCATCACCTTATTGAGGGAGCGACTAGTTTTAGTTTAAAGGTGAAGGATGGCTTTACGGCGGATTACACTAGGCAACAAATTTTAACTTTTTGTTTGTTACAGACATGTGAATAAGTGTTTCTAATTAGTTCGAGGGCGCTGAATCCGAATTTGAAAACCAAAATTCTCTATTACGTCTAGATTTTGTGTAATGCCCCCTCCTCCCCCCTTTTCGCTATTTGTTCCGATTAATAAATAAAATAAATCTTTTTATTTTGTATTTTTATACTTTCTAAGCAAATATATCTAAAAAGTGGGGGACCTTCTTTCTTTATTCTGGCTTAGGCCAGACAGTGTACATCATTGGCGAAGTTACTTCCCCCCCTCCCTCCCTCCCAAGTTATGAAGATTTTATTGTATTGATTAAGTTTGTTATGCAATTAAAGTTTAAAGACACTTTGCTGTAGCCTTCTCCTTTTTCTTTTGTGAGACCGCAAAGTTTGGTTTTGTAAAGACCAGCAATAATCCCCCATCATATTTGGATTAAATTTTCCTTGGTACCTCGTCTTCATACCAAAAATTGTTGATGAAAACGTTCACCATGTTCATCATTAACCACTCCCAGATTTTCAGGAAAATAATCGAGATGAGAATGCAGAAAATGCATTTTAAGTGACATTCTACACCCCATCTTTTCATAGGCCATATTGTTTACTATTTCTCGGTAATTTGGAGATTTAAAATTGCAGAGAAAGTTTTCGGTGACTTCTACAAAGGATGTCCATGCTTTGTGTTCCTTTTCATTGAGACACAAAGTGAAGGAATCATCAGAAACAACTCTGCGAATTTGTGGTCCAGTGAAAACTCCAGCTTCTATTTTTGAATTTGTTTTTCAAATATTGAAAGCTTTCACTTCTTTGATCCTTCCCTTTACAAAATTTTTCATTAACCCTAATTTAATGTGAAGAGGTGGAAGATGAACTTTTTTCTGGATCTACTAGAGCATCATGCTTAACATTATGTTTGCCAACAATGTGTTCTTCTCTGGCTGGTCATTCTCGCTTTTTATAGTGATTTTTATCATCTCTGCTATCCCATAGACATAAAAAGCACATGTACTTTGTGTATCCCAACTGGAAACAAAGAAGAAGTGATACAATTTTCAAATCATAACAGATGTTTCAGTTATGCTCTGTGTACTCAATAAGTTTCAGCAATAGTTGCATTGATGAATATGTTTCTTGAAGACCTGTAGCGTGAGCTACAGGAATTGCAGCTTTTTCATTTTCATTGTGCAGCAGAACAGCTTTAAGACTTACCTTACTAGAGTCAAGATAAAGTCTCCACTCATTAGGATCCTAGTCACAGCCGATTTCTTGCATCGAGCCATTACTATTGTTGCAGTAACATGCAGTATTTTCTTGTGAATAAAATTTTGATAACTTCTGGTGACGATCTCGAAAGAAAGATACCTTGAAATCTGGAAGGAGAAGATCTCTTTCTTGTAATCTGGAGGCAAGTAACTCAACCTTTTCTTTACTCAAATCTAAATCTTGTACCAAGTCGTTTAAACTTTGTTGGCAAAATAAATTTGGTTATGCATCTTGATCAATTGAAACATATGTTTGATCTTCTTCAAGTTCTCCAGAAATCAATGTAGAATCATCACCTGAACTAAAATATTCACTTATTGTAGTAGGTGGCTTCGTTACTGGAGTAGATTCATCATGTGGTGCCGGATTTAACGCTGATGGGCAATTTAGATAAACAATTTTAGATTTGTTTTCTTTGAAAATCCAGCCAAATTTGTTAGGCAGAAATAACAATCATCAAAGTGATTTGAGGGCTCACAGCATATACTGGGAACAGAAAATGGCATTGCCTTCCTCTTCCCATTTAACCAAGCTGTCAACATTGTGTTAGACTGCGTGCAGCAAATATGAGGGGCTCAATCTTTATCCTGGTCCCCTACTTTGCATCCAAAATAGTATCTGTAGGCTTGCTTCATCGTTACTGCTATTTCTATTTTTCTCCGTTGTGCCACTGGTGTAAATTTCCCACAAACATAACAAAATATGTTAGGGCTGTTTACACATCCGCGTCTAGAACTTGAAGCCATGACAAGATTTCAAATACTAACTTGAGCAAGCAAACAATATACAATGTGAGACCCTTATCATAAGGTTCTTATCAGAGCAAAATTTTGATTAACGTGTTATTTTCTTTACCAGTTATCAGTAGTAGAAAAGTTATCACAAATAAGTATCTATTACTCTGAAAATCTGAAAAAATCAGGCCCCTCCCCCCAATAATTAGAATTCAATGATATTTGAGCTTCAATATAGTTTACTCTATATATATTAAAAATGTTAATATATATTAAATATATATATATATATATATATATATATATATATTAAAAATTGCATATTGGTACAATATTAAGCAAAAGTGTGAAATGGCTTGAAAAGGGAAATTCAAATTACACAAAAACTAGACGTGATAAGCCAATTCTAAAGACAGATTTGTAATCAGCGCCTAAAAATCATCTACATTCACTTATTTTCTGCTCTGTAACAAAATATCTGTTCCCTAATGTTATTTATCTGACTCCAAAGATAAATGATTTTACGGTGTTCTTCTACTTGACTGGGCTTGTCGAAGGTTCAAGGCAAAGATGGACTTACAAAATAAACTCTTTATTCTAATAATAGAATATTATGATCGCAAGCAGCGAGAGACGGATCGTACTAAGCGGGAGACTAGTAGTCTATATATATATATATATATATATATATATATATATATATATATATATTCACCTCGAGTACGAGTATAAGGGCGAGACAAGACTTAGCGGATTGAGGCGAGAGCGTGAACGCGCAAGAATTTGTTACTATACTTTCTCTGATTCCACTAGGTAACACTAGTTTTGTTTCTTTAAATGTGTTTAGTGTTTCTAAGGTGGTTTTACCTGCTGATTCCAAAAATACAATTGAAAATTGCATAGCATCGATATTTTTGGAGATAATTGGAAGTTTGTATATAAAACTAACCATAAATAGCTGCGACAGTTCACTTTATTTAGCGTTTTCACATTGTCCATGAATAATAATAACTGATAATATTTTGTCCTTTTATTCCTTTTGAAGCTAATGAGAAAATGGGATTATAAGAGACAACCTACTAAAAGAGCACCGAAGAACGTGCTTTCTTATTGTGAGCTCCTTGCTCTTTACGCACCAGTGACCATATATAGTCCCTCATCATAATAGGGTCCCATCTTCCTTGGTATCTTTTCTCCATTACAGCAATGTCCTGATGGAACCGCTCCTCACTCACTTCTCCCAGATTTTCACGCAAAAACTCCATATGTGAATGCAAAAAGTGCACCTTTAGTGATATTCTACATCCTAAATTCTTATAACTTTCTAAAAGTTTGGCTACCAGCTGCTTGTAGTCTGGGTCTTTATTTTTACCAAGGAATCTATTAACTAAATTTCAAAATGCACACCATGCCTCACTTTCGACATCACTCATTGCATCAAGTTGTACTGACTTCAACATTTTCCTTACTTGCGGTCCACTAAATATACCACCCTTAACTTTGGCCTCTGATAGCTTTGGAAAGAGTAGACAAATCTCTTGAAATTCTTCTCCACCATGATCTAATGCTTTTAAAAACTGTTTGACCAAACCAAGCTTTATACCAAGTGGAGGTAGCAAAACTTTGTCAGGCTCTACAAGAGGCTGTCTAATAACATTTAGTTTTTATGGCCGCAAGTCATCTCGAGGAAGCTACTCAACCTTCTGGTAATGTTTATGATCAGCCCTACTGACCCATAGGCAAATAAAACATGAATACTTGGTGTACCCACCCTGCAAGCCGAGTAAGAAGGCAAGCATTTTAAAATTACCACAAACATCCCATTTAAACTTCCTATAGTTTACCTTCTCGAGAAGCATTTTTACATTGTCATATTCTTCCTTCATCTGTACCTAGTACCTAGGCAGGGATGGATACTTATTCCCATTATGTGGTAAAACAACTTTGAGGCTTTTTGCAGAACTATTTATGAAAAGTGGCCATTCTTTAGTGTTGTGATAAATTCCAATAGCTGTAAACAAGCCATTAATATATTTGCAGAAGCAGAGATCCTCACTTATATCAAAGTATATTCTAAATTCCTGATGGTGGCGCTTCCTGTATACTGTTGATCTGCAGTCCTCCCCCAAAAGATTCCATTCATTAAGTCTGGATGCCAAAAGCTCAGTTTCTCACTTAGCGAGACCCAAGTCCCTGATTAGATCATCCAGTTCACGTTGATTTGGAAAGTGTGGGCGGGGTATTCATTCTTGACTCAAACGTTTCATCTATTTCTTCATTGCCATAACTTTCCGACTCTCCTGATGAGACCTCCATCATACCCTCTACCTGACAAAATATATATAAAAGAGATGCATTTAATAGCTGGAGCATAAATATGGATTGCATGTGTAATCACTTTACAAGAATCCTTAGCTAGATGTTTTGAATATTTCAGTATTGATTCTGTTACAAAGAAAATAGCTTAAAATTGATAAGATTTACTTACATTTTCTGGCGGCCGTGGAACCAATAAGGTGTCATCATGTGGCACAGGTGCAATAGAGGATGAAATCTTGGGATATGGAAGAGATTTTCTTCCTTTAACTTTTCTGTACTTTGATATGTCAATCATGCAAATATAGCAATCATCGGGAGGATCTTTTGGCTCTCGCCATACTCTCGGCACAGCAAATGGCATTGCTTTTCTTGCACCTCTCAGCCATGCATCTAAATTTGATCGACACCTTCCATATATCACATGAGGGGCTCATGGTTTTTCTTGGTCACCCCTACTCATTCCAAAGTGCAGTATAAGCAATCTTGTACTTTGCACCTTACACAATTTTAATGTGATACATGCTTAGGTCCAACATAGAAACCACACACAAAACAGAACGAATCTGGTGAGTTTCTGCATTCTCTTGTAGCCATAATCATGAAAGTCAATATTTATCATATAAACCTGAAAAAAGAAAATACATAAATTAGCGACAAATGTAATGTGCTTTACCCGTATCCCATACATTTCTTTATATTAGCATAGTTTGTCATATCTTTCAAACAGTCGATGGCAGAGTAAAAGTAAGTACATATTTGGAATCAGCCCCAAATTTAGTATTTAAAACACTAAAAAAAAATAAGAGAAACAAAATTTTGTTAAAATCTGTTACCCAGTGTTCTGACTGTTTGTGAGTCCCTCTTTCTATTCTCATTTATATGCGCGCTCTTAATGCAGAGGGCATGGCCTAGAGATGAGACGGCTACCGTCAGAAGGCCTACCTTCGTTTCTTGTCCTTTCTCCAACCTCTGGGCGGGGCTAGGAAGCCTGTGTACAAGGAGTATACATTTACGTGATAAACTCTTATTTGTATAATTTGATACTATTTTCGCCTCACCATCTCTTATGAACAACAACTGTGTTTACCCGGGTTCCTCCTTAAATATACGTCTTTGATAATTCTATCTCGATACACAACTTAGGCGGCTTTATCAAACGCAGGTGTTCAACCATTTCTTTGCTCCTCTTTGTCGCTCACGCTTCTTGCTACATATGTACATTTACAAAATTCATTCTATTTCTAATACACAATTGGATCTATACATTTAATAGGGCATGCTTGGATTTAGTAGGAACAATTCGCGTCCATTTGTGGAGGTATCTTTCGGGCCTATTGAATCCAGCAATTTTTGTGCTAGAAGCCTACCTATGCGTAGTCCGACCCCTACAGCTTTACCACACATATATCCTCTTTAGAGTGGGGGCTCCACTGTCACACGTCCGATTTTTTAATTAACTCGTAGTATTAGCAACTCGGAAGCACAAATCCTTAATAATAAGACAGATAATAATGGAGGTGGTTTTAGTCTTACGGATCGGTGACTTTGAGGAAAGTCCTTCTTGCGATGAGGCGAGTGAGAAACGATCCGATGAGGCAAGTGGGGCACGATCCAATGAGGCAAGTGGGGGCTCAGTCAGAATGAGGCAGGTGGGGCACAATCCGAATGAGGCAGGTGGGGCACAATCCGAATGAGGCAGGTGGGGCACGATCCGAACCAACCTTCCGATAAAGATAGCCAATCTTCAAAGATGGCATTCGACCGGGGATGTAGGATTATTCGTATTTCCATTGGAAGAGGAAACCTATTTTCCTCAAAGGTAATCGATGGAGATTTTCTTCCGTTCAATTAAACGAAGGGAGACTGTTACGCAAATTCAAAGGCTTGCCGATCATAGAAGCTTCCAATTGACTGGGGTAGAATCACGGCGGATAAAGTCTGCTTGCTGTCTGATGAGCGCTCGCGGGACGAGCCGATAAGGACAGCCTTGAGGTGAGGGCTGGACTCCACGAACTACAGTATAACCCAAGTATTTGCATGCCTAATTATGAGGGGGAAGGGGGAGTTTGGAGAAAGGAGTCACAACTCCAGACATCTTTATCCGGAGTCGGAGTCGATTCATCATTTAGCAGCAAGGTGCGAGAAACAGCGGCTCTTTCTCGCCTCGTCACCTGGGGGAAGGAGGCTTGGGACGAGTTCGCAGGATTGAGGAATATTTCCCCAATACGCTCAGGAGTCGAAAATTCGTGGACGTTCGAACAGGAAATGACGTTTCCATGGCGTGATCTCCGATAAAGTGTGTGTGTGGGGACGGGGGGGAAGTTAGAGGTTGTTATTTTACAGATTGGAATTTAAATCTTAATTTCTATAGAAATCGATTGCTTCAAAAAAACATTGAATTTTGATTATTTTTAATTTCTACGATTATAGATAACAACTCGGGCGTGTGAACGATGTCTAGAGAACTTCTGCCACGAATGATATTTTTTTACACAGGGCGCTTCTAAGACGACCGCCAGACGCTGAACGAAAATATATGAACTGCGACCAGGCTCAATAAAAGGAGCCCGAGTTATTGGCTGCAATTACTTACTTGAAGTCAGTTTTGGCAGAAATTAAATCAGCTTGAAAATACACGTTTCCTTTACTAAATTTATACTCGGGCTAAGCCCGAAAGCCCGAGTGCTGGAGTTGCCACTGATATATATATATATATATATATATATATTAGATAAATAAGAAAGCATAGTTTATGATATGATATTGCATTGGTCCCCAGTGTGAGGAACCTCACTGTTTCCTTGTTGTTTGTTGCTGGTGTCTCTTTGTCTGTGAGCAATGGCATGAATCCGGTAGTTCCCCAGTGCGAGGGACCATGGTGTGTCGGGAGGCCCACTCAAGCAGGATTAATCCCTCCCTGCCCCTTTTCCAGCAAAGCATCGGGGGTGTTCTCTCAGTCGTTTTTAATTTCGTCCATACTAAGGGAAACCTAGTTTAAATAGAGGGGAGAACGCCTTCTTTAATTGTAGAAGTATGTTTGAATAGCGCCTTTGCCCCAGACTATGTGACTTGTCTGGAATGGGACTGTTTTCTTATCAGTTAATCCCTGTTTGTATAGATGTGGTTAGTTTATCTGAGTTTGGCGTGGGTTGATAAATTACAGTCATGCGGGACGGAACAATACGTTTTGAAGCCACCAATGATTTCAATAGTTTCATATTCTTTTAATTTACTAATTTAAAAATTCAAATCAAGCCAAAGATAGACCGAAGGAAGAAAAAATAAAAAAAAATAAAGAGGAAACGAAGCCTAGAATATAAGATATAAAGAAACCAGCCGAAATATAAGAATACCTCTGGGTACAACTTTTAGCAGCAACATATCAACGGTGAAGAATGCTACAGATCTTTAGAATAACGGAATCTTCACCTACACCGAACTGTTTCAACCACATATTCTTCCGAGTTATAATAAACCCATGAGTTTTCTACACATGCCCACTTTCTGGCAAACTCTTATTCTCACATTCTAAACTTGACCGTTCGATACTTATGTAATGTCACTAATATATTAACTTATTTCTAAACCTCACTAAATGCAACCAGACTGCACATACTCACACTCGTTTCCAATATACATATATAAATGCATCTTAACACCCACACATAAGTGGATATAATTAATAAAAGGTTCTTAAGTAATAATATCCGAAACTGCAGAATTCACCTTTCGTTCCAGGCAACTCAGAGGTGACCGGGCCTACCTTTGTCCTCTAAAACTGATAAAAAAGGGGGGAAGATAAGAATACGAAAAATACTCCCTGGAGACAGAGGTGTGTGTGTGCAGGCCGAGACATACTATCAAATGGCACAGTGCCACTCAGACGATTCGCTGAAGTTGATAGGCCTAATAATAATGGCGAAGGGAGATAGGCTCTCATAGTTTGCATGTATTTGCCAGCAATATTTTCGGAGTACACGGGGCCTACTTATCCCCAACTTCACCTCTTATTTAACTCCATTATCTTTATTCCCAATAAACTAATTCACCGGGAATTTAAGTAGGCTTTTACATAAATGTGTAATCCAACGATCGCAAATACTATGAATATTTTCTAAAGAAGAAGGGAAGAAAAGTAAAAAAAATAAAATACATGAATATGATGGATAAAATAACAACGAAAGGGATTTGAGACAACATAGTAAAGTAGATATCACTGAATAACTGATCCACAATCCGGATCCGGCTTTATATCCGCCCCCAAATCTAAAGTAATCTTTTTTTTCCTAAGGCCTACCTCTCCACAAAATGCCATCGAAGCCAGTCCCTTACCTTTTGAGATATCTTGTACATCAGACAAAATGTACACTGTGATCACATAACATCCGCCAAATCTTAGCGGTTGTGAATCAACTCAAAGAGCTCGGCTCAGGAAGGCGGATGCAGACCTCTAGGAATGTATTTGTTGGGAGATCAATGGAACTTATAGGTATAAATGCTCTCCTCCCCCTAACCTCTTCATAAGGACTCAAAATATACATATAATGAAATTACAAAAGCCTTAAAATCCAGTCGAGACAGCCAAGAAGAGAAGTCGTGTGTCCTTAGCTACAAACTCATCAGTATTAATAATTCAAAACACACGATTAGTAGGCCCAAATGTTGCCAAGTCTATGGCAACTCGTCATTTAGAGGACTTTATTTTTTATATTTATATACAATTCCTATTTAAAAATGGATCTTATCATTTAAAGGAAAATGGATGATTGAATTATGTTCACAAGTTAAACTAAATTTATTAAATTTATTCCCTAAAGTATATTGTTGATAATGGTTTTCGTGGGAGTTTGAAAGTTTGTATCTATATGTTATTACAACATATTGGAGCATGATGTCGTGAATAAGTAGTATAAAACTTTAATCAATACTTTGTATTCATATACAAACATGAGTAATAAAAAGTCTTGTCCTACATAAAAATATCAGGGAGAACCTGAGCTTGATATTCCGTGTCCGAGGTCAGCTAGTGAGAGGCATGCCCCCAAGTCTTAGCCTAGTATTTGAACCCCTGACCGGTTCCTGATCTTTATTGTGTTCCTCGAGAGAATCCAGCCTCGTACATATACGACGTTAAGAAAGGAAGTGCTTCAATTGCCTTCTTTGTTACGATCGGATACTCCCTTCGAAGGGATATCCAGAACGACGTTTGAGTCATATCGGTTGATGAGTGATTCAGTATAAGACCTTTTTTGTTTCTGATTTCCGTCAGCTGATCCACTTTGGCAACATTTAATTGTGGCAACTTGCTAAAGTTTACTACAAATGGATCTCTCACTTACTCTAAATAAGCATTAAGTGATGGGAAATACTTTCCAATGTTTTTAATTAATAGCGACAAACTTTGTAGCATTAAACTGACCAACCATTTGTCTAGTGTGCTTTTTTGTCAGTTAGCCCATTTTAACTTTGTTTCCTCTTTAATTCTGGCTTCCAACAATTTTAGTTTTTCCTTAAAAGAGGTAGCTTTGTCAGTACGAGTGAAAATATTTTTATCCTTTCCCTGCGTACTCTTATTAAGATTGTTCAAGGCTTGGAATATATCACTTAGGAATGCAATTTCATTACACCACGTTTCATTTCTACACAAATCGACTAGCTCAGATTATTCTCACGTTAAAAGTAATGAAACTTCACCCTCAGTTTCCTAAAACGTGAAAATCACTCAATTCTGAGTTCAGTGAAGTTATATGCGAACAGATTACACCCCAGAACATAGTATTGAAAACAGCCTTGATTTTAATATGCTACTTTTGATCAAACTAATACGATCTGGATTTAGAACTGTATGGAATAGTGTGTAAAAACAATACCATTGTTATTTTGCTAGGCTAATGCGATAGATCCGTTTACGGTTTGCGACATAGAAGCAGCAGCGTCTGTATAAATGCCTATATGGACATGAATTCCACGCCCAATCATAGCTGTCAATATCCTCAAAAAGTGTCTTGGCCTCTTATTGTTTCTGAAAGGATTGTGACTTAATGTCTTGAGATATATCAGATATACGACGACAGGTGGTGCTATCTGGCATATTGATTTTAATACTCTTTTATACTTAATATTTACAGTTTTACAGCATGATGGTAATATTACTATAAAATGGTATGTGATTTCATCTTTGAGGCAACGATTTCTGCAACAGCACAACATGCTTCATGGGAAAGTTTATTGCAAAATGTCACTGCGTCGGGTGTGTCTTTTCAATTAATATGAAACCAAGACCTTGTTTGCCATTTTCTCGCCGCAAACTAGTTACTTAGACGTGGTTCCTCTCCCCCAGCTTAAATTAACTTGAAAGAAAACTAGTCTTCTTTCTACTGGCGCATAATTCATTTAGAAATAATATTCCCAACCCCTATATAATTCACTACTAGAACTAGTGCCAATCAAACTTGATTTTCTTAATAATAAATCTCTTCTAAAAATTACTATGAATATTTCTTAAAGAATGGTAAAATAAATAAATAAAATTCATTAATGCGAGAACCAAATAATACGAATAAACCAAGAATAAATATATAGTAGACGAGAAACAATCCCAAATACTAGAAATGACCTCGCAACGCATCGACATGGTGCATATGTAGTGGAGGCTTAGGCCACTACAAGTCAAAACGTAAACTTTTTCACACCCGTAGAGGAAATGTTGCCCCACGGACATTATTTTGGGGGAAGGGACAGTCCTCAAAATTCCTGTAGCACGCCTATGGATACTTCGCGGCACATTGGTTGTAAACCTCTAATCTAGAATATATAAAACTGTCCAAAATTATTACTATCATGAGGCCATGCTGATTTTATCCTCACCAACATACATAGGTGAACATTGTTATTCAAAAAAGGAACTTTTTTACCCGTTATTCTGTTACTAAAAAGAGTAACTTCGTTGTACATGAGACCGTTACTTCGTTACAAACAGTAATAAAGTTACATTGACTTCGTAATTCCGCTACTTTGAGTGCATAAATGAAATATTAAAAAAAGGGCTTAGAAAGGTTAAAAACGGAGCGTAACGGTAAATATGTTTGCTCCTAGACCCGCTCTTCCCAAACGCTCCAGCTTCTTGACGTCCTTCATGTCCTCGGATTGCTGGCGATTACTCTGTATTCGTAGTTACTAACTCGTAAGTAATAATTAAAGGTATATTACTATATTAATTATCGCTGTATTTATATTTACACTTTTTACGTTGAGGCAAATGAGACACACCAAGCTGGCGTCAGAGAAGATGGTTCTCTTGGCTCTGAGGACGTCTTTACCCATGGAAAGGAGGCGCTTCTCGGAGAGGTGGAAGCGATGACCTTGTATTTGGCAAAGAGTCCTATCATGGTTAGCTCATTGCGTAATGTCCATAGCTGGGGGCGACTTTAGTTTTTTTTTTTAGGTGCTACTTTTCTACCGGATCTGGTGCGACCGCGATTTTGAGACTCTTTCTTTTGCCCCCCTCCCTCATTGCAACTTGCGACTTTGCAACTGCGACTTTTTTTTCCCGGTGCGACTCCGCTAAATTACAAAGTAAACTTTAGCGCTATAACAGAAACATGCTTTTATAAGGCAGAAAAGCATATATATAAAACAGCCGCGGCAATTTCATTCAAAAAAGTCGTCTTTGTTCCTATTCAAAGTCGCGGCAAAGGTCGCGGAAAATTGGCGGTGCGACTTTGCTTAGTCCGACTTTTTCCAAACGTTTGCTACTTTCAACTTTGCGACTTCGAAATTCATAGTAGAAAATGATTTAGGATGAAAATGTACTGATACGTAAGGGTTTTTAAGGAGTTTTTCTAATAGTCTTAACCCCTAGTTCTTACCTGTTCTTCTCCCTTACCCTAATGATAGTGTTAAATCTCCTGGACCAGATAATATACTTCCACGAGTCTTGAAAGAAGTTAAAGACCAAGTGTCTTGACAATTGATACAGACTTTTAATAGATCATTAGAGAGTGGAATTGTTCCTACGGATTGGAAGCTAGCAAATGTGACACCGATATTTAAAAAAGGTCACAAAGAACTAGCTAGAAATTATCGCCCAATAAGTTTGACTTCAATAGTTGGAAAACTCCTTGAAACCCGTATTGCAGCTGAAATAGTTGAACACTTAGAAAAAAATAAATTATTAAAGGATTCACAGCACGGATTTAGAAGAAAAAGGTCTTGCCTTACAAATTTATTAGACTTCTTTCACTTTGTAAATGAAGAATATTATAATACCAGATCAGCAGACATTTTGTATTTGGATTTCTAAAAAGTTTTCGATAAAGCACCCCATAAGAAATTGTTGACTAAAGTAAGAGCCCTAGGAATAGAAGGAGATGTAGCCAAATGGATCGAGAATTGGCTCACTGATCGCAAGCAGAGAGTAGTTATTAACGGCCAACAGTCAGAATGGACAATGGTAACTAGTGGAGTACCACAGGTTCAGTCTTAGGTCCCTTGCTATTAATTATATATGTCAATGATTTAGACGATGAGCTCTTGTCAAAAATTTCAAAATTCGCAGACGATTGCAAGCTAGGAAAAGCAATAGTAACTGAGGGTGATGTTATTAATTTTCAAAACGATATTGATAAAATAGAGAAATGGTCGAAAAAAATGGGAACCGCCCCTAAATCTAGAAAAATGTAAAGTAATGCATGTAGGCTATAAGAATCCCAAAGCGAATTACAACATTTTTGATCAAAATATTAGCATAACCAATGGTGAAAGAGACCTAGGAGTTCACATATCTAATGATCTAAAATTTTCTCAACAATGTATCGAAGTAGAAAAGAAAGCAATGAAGCTTCTCGGATATATTAAACGTCAATTAAGCTTTAAAAATAAAGCTACAATTCTAAATATATTTAATGCATTAGTAAGACCACAGTTAGAATACTGTGCTCAGGTCTGGTCACCATACCTACAAAAAGATATTGATCGATTGGAAAGAGTGCAAGCTAGAGCCACTAAATTGATACCGGAACTCCGAAATTATAAATATGAGAAAAGACTAGATATGCTAAACTTATTTACCCTAGAGAAAAGAAGTCTGAGAGGTCAACTGATAGAAGTATTTAAAATAATGAAAGGAGTCAATAATGTTAACTCTTCAACTTGGTTTCAACTTTGCAAAAATAATACACGAAATAACAGTTTAAAAATCGTCCCAAAGCGTTTCAGAACGAATATATGCCGTAACTTTTTTCCTATAAAATTGTCAATTATTGGAATCAGTTGCCTGAAGAAGTAGTGGCCAGCAATTCATTAGAAACTTTTAAAAATAAGCTTGACAAAATAATTTCATCGATGAAATAACGAGTGACAAAACATTATATGATGCTAAAATTAGGATAAAAACAGCATGCTGTAAGCATAGATGTGTAAAATACCCTGTATAATATGCAAATGATTTTCTCATAGGTTATTATTAGTTTAAGATTTTGATGTAAAATATTGCCCTCAAAGGCAGTTCTCAGACGAAATATAAAATTAAAAATTGATGTAAAAATTAAGTATGTACATATTAAGTTGTTTCTGCTTTCCTATAAAAATTCCAGGATGTGTCTTTTGTTCAAACACTTCCAGGTACATATTTTCCTTTTATCGAACCCGTCATTGGGTTGGAGAGGTGGGTGGGGAGAGACTTCATCTTTGCTATCCTATTCCTTATCATTAGGATTGTAGATATTTAATTTATATAATGACATGAGTACTTCCAATGAAATGGATCGAATGGTCTTTTGGAGTACTTAGCTTCCTTGTAACTCATTGTAAATCTCGTCTGAAAAAGTACTATCGGGCATCAAACACGCTGCTGTTCACCCTATCATGAAGGAGTAGAACCCAAACAATTGTATTGTCATATTCAAACAAAGTTGTAATAAAGGATGTAAGTTCAATCGTGGCGTCATCTTCACAAAGAGTTGTAACGATGACTGCAAGTTTAATAAATAGTTGTTTAATCTTCACAAGTTGTAATGAAGGCTGTAAGTTCAATTGTGGCGTCATCTACACAAATAGTCATAATGGAGGCTGTATGCTTAATTGTGGTTTCATATTTACAACGAGTTGAAATAAAGGCCTTAAGTTCATTTGTCCTGGCATCATATTCACAATGAGTTGTAATGAAAAGTTACAAGGAAAGAAAGTACCCTAGGAGACCTTACGGTCCATTCAAAGAGGGTACATTTGGACTAGCAATCGAGCGGGCACATGGCTGCTCAATTGTTTTGCTTCCCTAAACGGCCACTTTTCAAGACTTTGTCTAGTCTTGACTTGAACTGTTCAACAGATTCACTGTTGACAACTTCCACTGGAAGTGCGTTCCACTTACCGTAGATACTGTAGGTGAAAAAATTTCCACGAAGATTGCGGTTGTAACGCTTCAGTTCAAGTTTGAAGACGTGATTGCGAGTTCTGTTCTCACTCAGTGTGAAAATATCTCGGTAGTCAACATTGTCGAACCCTCGAAGTATTTTGAAAACTTCGATGAGCTGACCAGGCAGTCTACGGGTTTCCAGCGAGAGGAGATCTAATTCCCTTAGTCTATCCTCATAATTTTTATTTCGGATAGAGGGAATCAGTTTGGTTGCCCTGGCTTGTACGCGTTCCAACCTTGCGATGTCTTTTCGCAATGAAGGACTCCAAAATTGTACGGCATACTCCAGGTGCGGCCGAACGAGGGAGTTGTACAGACAAAGTACTATCTCCTTGTTACGGTATCCAAACTGGCGCTTTATGTAGCCTAACATCCTTTGGGCTTTCTTTTCTGCCTCGATGCACTGTTTCGAGAACTTGAGGTCGCTAGTGATAGTAACACCCAAGTCCTTCTCAGTGTCACTCGATTCAAGAGCAGTGCCCTTAAGGATGTACTGAGATTTGGGGTTTCTGTGGCCGATACGCATTACTTTGCATTTCCCCACGTTGAAAGGCATTTGCAACGTGTCCGACCACTCCCCAATCCTTTGAAGGTCCTCTTGGAGGCAGGCAGTGTTTCCCTCCTTTGCCACATTGATACCAAGCTTGGTGTCGTCGGAAAATTTGGAGATTTTGGCAACCATGTCACCGTCCATGTCGTTGACATAGGTAATAAACAGTAGTGGTCCCAGGACGGAACCTTGAGGGACACCGCTAGATACGGGCGCCCATTCAGATGCCCGTCCATTCACCACTATTCGTTGCTGTCTGTCACTTAGCCAGCTCTCTATCCAACCTGCTACGTTGCCGTCTATGCCCTGTGCACGCACTTTCCGGAGAAGGCGGCGGTGTGGTACCTTATCAAAGGCTTTTTGGAAGTCAAGGTACACAACATCCACCGCTTTATCCCGATCATGCTCACTGAACACGAAGTGGAAGAATTCCACAAGGTTCGTCAGGCATGACCGTTGCCTTCGGAAGCTATGCTTGGAACTCTTCAGTAGCAGGTCTGACTCTAAATACGACGTTATCTTGTCCACTATCATGCTTTCCATGAGTTTACCGACTATCGAAGTCAAACTGATGGGTCGGTAGTTTGACGGATGGCTGGGGTCTCCTTTCTTGAGGATCGGAGTCACCTCCGCCTCACCCCAGTCTCTAGGAACGCATCCGGTCCGGATTGACATGTTGAATATAGCGCACAGATGTCGTGATACTTCATCGCACACTTCCTTCAACACCTTGGATAGAAACCCGTCCGGTCCGGGGCACTTATTCGTCTTTAGGTCAGTGATCTTTTTCTTTATTTCTCCTTCGGTGAAGTCCATTACCTCCAGCTTTTCCCCCGAGTAGGAATCCGTGGGCTGGGGGATGGGACCACACTCTTTATTAAACACTGAAGAGAAGTAGTCATTGAGCAGGTTAGCATTTTTTGCATCTGACTGAGTTAATGCACCCTCCTCGTCCACTAAAGGCCCAATCCTACGATGGATTGGCTTACGGCTATTTACATAGCCGAAGAACTCCTTGGGATTCTCCTTGCAGAGTCTCGCCACTCGGAGTTCCTCAGACTGCTTAGCCGCCCTTATGCTGGACTTCACTCTTCTGGCTAGTCTCCGGTACTCGTCAAATGCACGCGAGATCTTCGATCGCCGGTACGCATTTCTCTTCTCCCTAAGCAGTTGGCTGATTTCTCGATTAAACCACTTTGGTTGAACAGAAGACCGACGGAGGCATTTCAGAGGGATGCAACTTGATTGAAGACTCATGAACTTATTTTTGAAATTGTTCCACGAATCCTCAACATCTTAGCATACCGCTAGCCTTACATTAGTCAGCCCAGCACGAAGGCTCGCAAAGTCTGCTCTTGTCAAGTCAAGTTTCCTTGATTGACTGGCAACAGACCTCACATTCGGGATCTTGACGGTAAATCTAATTAGCTGGTGATAACTGCCACCGAGCTCTTCGCCTACAGAGAGATCCTCAACTATATCATCCTCAAAGGTGAAGACCAAGTCGAGGATATTGTCTCCTCTCGTCGGTTTTAGGACCCATTGAGTGAGGAACTCGTTGTTGGCGAACTCCAGGAGTAGCGCGCTCTCACCACAGGCTGCTCTGGTTTCCCAGTCAACTTGTCTGTTGAAGTCGCCCATAACAATGCACACTCTGCCTTGAACAAGCTCACCCAGCCGCTGGTACAGTTCCCTGTCCTTCTCAACGGATTGGGAAGGGGGTCTGTAAAGCAGCAGGGTCATGTATCTGACAGGACCTATCTCTAGGTCAACGCCTAAAAGCTCGTGATCGGATATAATGTTGGAGTACGTAGATTTGATTGCATCCTTAACATACAACATTACACCGCCACCCTCTCTGTCTGGCCTATCTTTGTGGAAGAGTTGGTAGCCAGGAACCGTGAATTCGACTTCATAGTCTCGGTTTGATGTTTTTAACCACGATTCTGTTATGGCTATCATTTTGGGTTCTTCCGTCGCTACGAGGCCACGGAGCTCAGGAAACTTGTTCCTGATGGACCTCGCATTGAACAGAAGAACTTTCAGGGAGTCCCCTAATGTAGGACCCCCTATACTCTTCCGTTTCCCGGCTTCTTGGTTGTCGCGGTGGCACCATTTTTGACAACCTCCGAGAAGGTTGTTTGGGGAGTGACTCGGGCGTAATGGCGTACGTCCGCCTTCCCAATGGGCCGGACACTCTTTTGGGTGCGCTCCACGACATCCTGGATGAGGTTGGCTAGGAAAGCCTTACCCTTCAAGGAGAGGTGAACCTCATCCCTTCGGTAGAGGTCTTTTCTACCATAGAATACGGCGTACGGGTCGACAAAAAAGACACCTTCCGCCGTACAGAGGTCTGCAAGGCGCCGGTTTAGCGACATGTTCCTCACGTTCCTTGGGAGCATCCACACCACGACGCGTCTGCGGATTTTCAATCCACAGTCTTCGACAGCGCCCCTAACCGTCTTCATAATCTTCCCTGTAGGGCCTACCCTACCTCCTCTGAGGTAGAGGTCGTTCCCACTTACCATAAGGGCAACGACTGAAGTCTCAGAAATCTGAGACTTCTCGGCCTCAGCACTTATCTGCTTATTTCCACAGCTAGGGAGGCAGCTCACCTTAACGCTTGTGCGGAGGCGGGCCGCTAGAAGGGGCTGCAGGCCCCGTGCTTGGGAATCACATACAAGGCTGACCCTGGCAAATTTGCCTGCTGAGCTCGGATTCTTTATTTTCTGAGGCGAGCTCTCCGATTCCTCTCTCTTCTCCGTCATGGTCTTCACAGTCTTTTTTTCCTTCTTCTTCTTCTTCTTCTTCTTCTTCTTCTTCTTCTTCTCTATCATCTTTTCCCCCTTTTCATCCTTTTCAATAACTTATACCTTTTGTTCTTCTATTTCTCTCTCTTCCTCTTTATTATTTCCCTTTTTCGTCTTTCTTTTCTTTTTATTTTTTCCTTTTGGCGTTTCTGCCACATTCGGGCCCGGCCTTTCTGCAGAGTTGGTGTTTGCCATAGGACTCGAGAGCTCGTTTGACTTCTCTTCGATCCTGCGGATCTGGTGGGAGTGCTCCTCCTTGAGCTTTTCGATTTTCTTTTCGAGGTCTGTCGTCCTTTCCCTGTAGTAGGCCACTACTTCTTCCACTTCCTTCTTTAAGATGCAGGTGGTGCATACACTGCCTGGGTGGCATTTCGCATAGCAGCCCTCCGGGAAGTCAACGCACCACTTGTCCTTCTTAAATGTGGCACACGTAAATTTAAGCGCTGCTGGACCTTTCTTGCCTGCCATTTTGAACACTCTATATTTCTTATGCTTGTGACCAATCAATATGTGAAAAGGGAGGTTTGGTGAGTTCTCCCCGCGTGAGTCGCTCTCGCCTATTGATCGGAGTCGTTTCGGAGTCTTCCAGAAGGCACGCTCCATGTGCTGCTGTTCGTCTGACCGAGTCATCAAGCCTTGGCGTGCCGTGGCTCCCAACCAAGCAGCACAGACGGTCCCCGAAGGGGCCATCAATTTGTCACCAGGTGAACAACAACGAAGCACGCCCCTTACTAAACTCCTACTAGTTCCCTCACAGCTGCCCGGATCTCGGAGTAGCGTTGAATGGATATCCCGCCACACTAAGGAACTCGACCCATGGCTTTTTATTGGCCTGGCAACCAACATGGGAACAAAGGGCCGTCACCTTGGACCAATGCTACGAGAAGCACCCGTCAACGGGCACTGGGAACGGTCAATAATTACGCGCCAGGGAAGGGGTTAACGGGAACTACCCAAATCCCATTCATCGTACCCCAACGCTTAGGACACCTCTAGTCCTAGTCTCTCGCAACCAGTGAGCGTCGATTGGCGTTGTTTATAGAGGTTCCAAAGCCTCTCTTCTGACGCGTGAGGTAGCTGCCAGGTCCTTATATGTAGATAGAGGGAAAAAAGGGAAAGAGTGACATGATAGGAGTAGGCTTCTTTTTTTTTGTTTTTTTTCTTTTTGTATAAGTGGGAGATAGGATTGAAGTAAAAAAAAGAGAAGGATAGAGTAGAAAAAGGAAAGAATGACGCACTTAGTTTGGAACCTCGTTTCCGACCAAATCGACAAGGAAAGCACTACCAGGGGTACCCAGAACAGGTACCCCCACCGACATAGCTCGAAAAGTCAAAGGTACACACAAGCTCTCTTCACGAAGAGTTGTAATGTAGACTGTTAATTCAATTCTGGTGTCATCTTCGCAAAGAGTTGTAAAGAAAGAGCTGTAACTTCAATATGTCGTCATCTTCAAAAAGACTTTTACTCAAGGCATTTAGTTCAATCATGGCGTCATATTCAAAAAGCGTTGTAATGAGTGCTGTCAGTTCCATTGGAGAGTCCTCTTACCATTGAGTTAACTCTCATTCATGCTACTTCAAGCTTCCTCCGTCATATTTTCACATATTAACATAAATTTTGTTTCGGCAATTTCTGAATTAAATAAATCCATATTTCGTGAATCCATTTCGTTAATATTTGAGTCCCCGCATCTCCTTTGATTCACTACACCCTCCATTCCCACCACCCGCTCTTTACTACTCCACCCCATTTCCAATCACCACAAACAATCATACTCATTTTCATACGGACAAATCAATCAATAGATTCTCCGTGAAAAAAAAATAACCTTTCGTTATTAATTGACTTTATTCGAACGATTCTTTGTGAGAAAAGCGCGCGTGGGAAACATGTTGGCGGGGCAGCTCGACACGTTTGAAACACAACGGAAACACGTTCATAACCATTCAATCACCCCGCGTCCATTTGTGAGGGCAAATTTAGCATAACAATTCCCCTTGACGAGTCCTGACTATAAATGAGGTGAGGCATCATGCATTGACGAATCGCTCAATAGGATGCGCAGGGTCCTCTCGTCCGTAAACACACATAAAAATGCCCCCATACACATGCATATAAATATACATACGTCAGCCTTACGATAGACACACAACAAGGATCGATCGAGATGTCAAAAACTGACAGGTCGAGATTAGGATAAGAAGGAATGCCATAAAGGACGTAAGGATGACAAGGACCTCGATAGTCGAATTAATGGAGTAAATAAGGGGATTAAGGACAAAAATAAGTTTGTCAAAAGAAATATGAAGCTACATGGACTGACTTCAAAGAATTAATGATTACAAGGACGTCCCGACATATTCTAGATGACAAGAACTGAGATGCCAAGATTAAAGATGAAAAAGAATGCTATAAAGGACGTAAGGATGACAAGGACCTCGATAGTCGAATTAATGGAGTAAATAAGGGGATTAAGGACAAAAATAAGTTTGTCAAAAGAAAGGGGAAGCTACATGGACTGACTTCAAAGAATTAATAATTACAAGGACGTCCCGACATATTCTAGATGACAAGAACTGAGATGCCAAGATTGAGGATGAAAAAGAATGCTATAAAGGACGTAAGGATGACAAGGACCTCGATAGTCGAATTAATGGAGTAAATAAGGGGATTAAGGACAAAAATAAGTTTGTCAAAAGAAATGTGAAGCTACATGGACTGACTTCAAAGAATTAATGATTACAAGGACGTCCCGACATATTCGAGATGACAAGAACTGAGATGCCAAGATTGAGGATGAAAAAGAATGCTATAAAGGACGTTAGGATGACAAGGACCTCGATAGTCGAATTAATGGAGTAAATAAGGGGATTAAGGACAAAAATAAGTTTGTCAAAAGAAATGTGAAGCTACATGGACTGACTTCAAAGAATTAATGATTACAAGGACGTCCCGACATATTCTAGATGACAAGAACTGAGATGCCAAGATTGAGGATGAAAAAGAATGCTATAAAGGACGTTAGGATGACAAGGACCTCGATAGTCAAATTAATGGAGTAAATAAGGGGATTAAGGACAAAAATAAGTTTGTCAAAAGAAATGTGAAGCTACATGGACTGACTTCAAAGAATTAATGATTACAAGGACGTCCAGACATATTCTAGATGACAACAACTGAGATGCCAAGATTGAGGATGAAAAGGAATGCCATAAAGGACTTGAGGATGACAAGGACCTCGATAGTCGAATTAATGGAGTAAATGAGGGGATTAAGGACAAAAATAAGTTTGTCAAAAGAAATGTGAAGCTACATGGACTGACTTCAAAGAATTAATGATTACAAGGACGTCCCGACATATTCTAGATGACAAGAACTGAGATGCCAAGATTGAGGATGAAAAAGAATGCTATAAAGGACGTAAGGATGACAAGGACCTCGATAGTCGAATTAATGGTGTAAATAAGAGGATTAAGGACAAAAATAAGTTTTTCAAAAGAAATGTGAAGCTACATGGACTGACTTCAAAGAATTAATGATTACAAGGACGTCCGGACATATTCTAGATGACAAGAACTGAGATGCCAAGATTGAGGATGAAAAGGAATGCCATAAAGGACGTAAGGATGACAAGGACCTCGATAGTCGAATTAATGGAGTAAATAAGGGGATTCAGGACAAAAATAAGTTTGTCAAAAGAAATGTGAAGCTACATGGACTGACTTCAAAGAATTAATGATTACAAGGACGTCCCGACATATTCTAGATGACAAGAACTGAGATGCCAAGATTAAAGATGAAAAAGAATGCTATAAAGGACGTAAGGATGACAAGGACCTCGATAGTCGAATTAATGGAGTAAATAAGGGGATTAAGGACAAAAATAAGTTTGTCAAAAGAAAGGGGAAGCTACATGGACTGACTTCAAAGAATTAATAATTACAAGGACGTCCCGACATATTCTAGATGACAAGAACTGAGATGCCAAGATTGAGGATGAAAAAGAATGCTATAAAGGACGTAAGGATGACAAGGACCTCGATAGTCGAATTAATGGAGTAAATAAGGGGATTAAGGACAAAAATAAGTTTGTCAAAAGAAATGTGAAGCTACATGGACTGACTTCAAAGAATTAATGATTACAAGGACGTCCCGACATATTCGAGATGACAAGAACTGAGATGCCAAGATTGAGGATGAAAAAGAATGCTATAAAGGACGTTAGGATGACAAGGACCTCGATAGTCGAATTAATGGAGTAAATAAGGGGATTAAGGACAAAAATAAGTTTGTCAAAAGAAATGTGAAGCTACATGGACTGACTTCAAAGAATTAATGATTACAAGGACGTCCCGACATATTCTAGATGACAAGAACTGAGATGCCAAGATTGAGGATGAAAAAGAATGCTATAAAGGACGTTAGGATGACAAGGACCTCGATAGTCAAATTAATGGAGTAAATAAGGGGATTAAGGACAAAAATAAGTTTGTCAAAAGAAATGTGAAGCTACATGGACTGACTTCAAAGAATTAATGATTACAAGGACGTCCAGACATATTCTAGATGACAACAACTGAGATGCCAAGATTGAGGATGAAAAGGAATGCCATAAAGGACTTGAGGATGACAAGGACCTCGATAGTCGAATTAATGGAGTAAATAAGGGGATTAAGGACAAAAATAAGTTTGTCAAAAGAAATGTGAAGCTACATGGACTGACTTCAAAGAATTAATGATTACAAGGACGTCCCGACATATTCTAGATGACAAGAACTGAGATGCCAAGATTGAGGATGAAAAAGAATGCTATAAAGGACGTAAGGATGACAAGGACCTCGATAGTCGAATTAATGGTGTAAATAAGAGGATTAAGGACAAAAATAAGTTTTTCAAAAGAAATGTGAAGCTACATGGACTGACTTCAAAGAATTAATGATTACAAGGACGTCCGGACATATTCTAGATGACAAGAACTGAGATGCCAAGATTGAGGATGAAAAGGAATGCCATAAAGGACGTAAGGATGACAAGGACCTCGATAGTCGAATTAATGGAGTAAATAAGGGGATTCAGGACAAAAATAAGTTTGTCAAAAGAAATGTGAAGCTACATGGACTGACTTCAAAGAATTAATGATTACAAGGACATCCCGACATATTCTAAATGACAAGAACTGAGATGCCAAGATTGAGGATGAAAAAAAATGCTATAAAGGACATATGGATGACAAGGACCTCGATATTCGAATTAATGGAGTAAATAAGGGGATTGAGGACAAAAATAAGTTTGTCGAAAGAAATGTGAAGCTACATGGACTGACTTCAAAGAATTAAAGATTACAAGGACGTCCCGACATATTCTAGATGACAAGAACTGAGATGCCAAGATTGAGGATGAAAAAGAATGCTATAAAGGACGTAAGGATGACAAGGACCTCAATAGTCGAATTAATGGTGTAAATAAGAGGATTAAGGACAAAAATAAGTTTTTCAAAAGAAATGTGAAGCTACATGGACTGACTTCAAAGAATTAATGATTACAAGGACGTCCGGACATATTCTAGATGACAAGAACTGAGATGCCAAGATTGAGGATGAAAAGGAATGCCATAAAGGACGTAAGGATGACAAGGACCTCGATAGTCGAATTAATGGAGTAAATAAGGGGATTAAGGACAAAAATAAGTTTGTCAAAAGAAATGTGAAGCTACATGGACTGACTTCGAAGAATTAATGATTACAAGAACGTCCCGATATATTCTAGATGACAAGAACTGAGATGCCAAGATTGAGGATGAAAAAGAATGCTATAAAGGACGTTAGGATGACAAGGACCTCGATAGTCGAATTAATGGAGTAAATAAGGGGATTAAGGACAAAAATAAGTTTGTCAAAAGAAATGTGAAGCTACATGGACTGACTTCAAAGAATTAATGATTACAAGGACGTCCCGACATATTCTAGATGACAAGAACTGAGATGCCAAGATTGAGGATGAAAAAGAATGCTATAAAGGACGTTAGGATGACAAGGACCTCGATAGTCAAATTAATGGAGTAAATAAGGGGATTAAGGACAAAAATAAGTTTGTCAAAAGAAATGTGAAGCTACATGGACTGACTTCAAAGAATTAATGATTACAAGGACGTCCAGACATATTCTAGATGACAACAACTGAGATGCCAAGATTGAGGATGAAAAGGAATGCCATAAAGGACTTGAGGATGACAAGGACCTCGATAGTCGAATTAATGGAGTAAATAAGGGGATTAAGGACAAAAATAAGTTTGTCAAAAGAAATGTGAAGCTACATGGACTGACTTCAAAGAATTAATGATTACAAGGACGTCCCGACATATTCTAGATGACAAGAACTGAGATGCCAAGATTGAGGATGAAAAAGAATGCTATAAAGGACGTAAGGATGACAAGGACCTCGATAGTCGAATTAATGGTGTAAATAAGAGGATTAAGGACAAAAATAAGTTTTTCAAAAGAAATGTGAAGCTACATGGACTGACTTCAAAGAATTAATGATTACAAGGACGTCCGGACATATTCTAGATGACAAGAACTGAGATGCCAAGATTGAGGATGAAAAGGAATGCCATAAAGGACGTAAGGATGACAAGGACCTCGATAGTCGAATTAATGGAGTAAATAAGGGGATTCAGGACAAAAATAAGTTTGTCAAAAGAAATGTGAAGCTACATGGACTGACTTCAAAGAATTAATGATTACAAGGACATCCCGACATATTCTAAATGACAAGAACTGAGATGCCAAGATTGAGGATGAAAAAAAATGCTATAAAGGACATATGGATGACAAGGACCTCGATATTCGAATTAATGGAGTAAATAAGGGGATTGAGGACAAAAATAAGTTTGTCGAAAGAAATGTGAAGCTACATGGACTGACTTCAAAGAATTAAAGATTACAAGGACGTCCCGACATATTCTAGATGACAAGAACTGAGATGCCAAGATTGAGGATGAAAAAGAATGCTATAAAGGACGTAAGGATGACAAGGACCTCAATAGTCGAATTAATGGAGTAAATAAGGGGATTAAGGAAAAAAAAAGTTTGTCAAAAGAAATGTGAAGCTACATGGACGGACTTCAAAGAATTAATGATTACAAGGACGTCCCGACATATTCTAGATGACAAGAACTGAGATGCTAAGATTGAGGATGAAAAAGAATGCTATAAAGGACGTTAGGATGACAAGGACCTCGATAGTCGAATTAATGGAGTAAATAAGGGGATTAAGGACAAAAATAAGTTTGTCAAAAGAAATGTGAAGCTACATGGACTGACTTCAAAGAATTAATGATTACAAGGACGTCCCGACATATTCTAGATGACAAGAACTGAGATGCCAAGATTGAGGATGAAAAAGAATGCTATAAAGGACGTAAGGATGACAAGGACCTCGATAGTCGAATTAATGGAGTAAATAAGGGGATTAAGGACAAAAATAAGTTTGTCAAAAGAAATATGAAGCTACATGGACTGACTTCAAAGAATTAATGATTACAAGGACGTCCCGACATATTCTAGATGACAAGAACTGAGATGCCAAGATTAAAGATGAAAAAGAATGCTATAAAGGACGTAAGGATGACAAGGACCTCGATAGTCGAATTAATGGAGTAAATAAGGGGATTAAGGACAAAAATAAGATTGTCAAAAGAAATGTGAAGCTACATGGACTGACTTCAAAGAATTAATGATTACAAGGACGTCCCGACATATTCTAGATGACAAGAACTGAGACGCCAAGATTAAGGATGAAAAAGAATGCTATAAAGGACGTAAGGATGGCAAGGACCTCGATAGTCGAATTAATGGAGTAAATAAGGGGATTAAGGACAAAAATAAGTTTGTCGAAAGAAATGTGAAGCTACATGGACTGACTTCAAAGAATTAATGATTACAAGGACGTCCCGATATATTCTAGATGACAAGAACTGAGATGCCAAGATTGAGGATGAAAAAGAATGCTATAAAGGACGTAAGGATGACAAGGACCCTCATAGTCGAATTAATGGAGTAAATAAGGGGATTAAGTACAAAAATATGTTTGTCAAAAGAAATGTGAAGCTACATGGACTGACCTTAAAGAATTAATGATTACAAGGACGTCCCGACATATTCTAGATGACAAGAACTGAGATGCCAAGATTGAGAATGAAAAAGAATGCTATAAAGGACGTAAGGATGACAAGGACCTCGATAGTCGAATTAATGGAGTAAATAAGGGGATTAAGGACAAAAATAAGTTTGTCAAAAGAAATGTGAAGCTACATGGACTGACTTCAAAGAATTAATGATTACAAGGACGTCCCGACATATTCTAGATGACAAGAACTGAGATGCCAAGATTGAGGATGAAAAAGAATGCTATAAAGGACGTAAGGATGACAAGGACCTCGATAGTCGAATTAATGGAGTAAATAAGGGGATTAAGGACAAAAATAAGTTTGTCAAAAGAAATGTGAAGCTACATGGACTGACTTCAAAGAATTAATGATTACAAGGACGTCCCGACATATTCTAGATGACAAGAACTGAGATGCCAAGTTTGAGGATGAAAAGGAATGCCATAAAGGACGTAAGGATGACAAGGACCTCGATAGTCGAATTAATGGAGTAAATATTTTTGGGTGTATGTGTCGGAGCATTTGTTGGGGTATGTGTTACTGCATGTGTGGGTGTATTTGTTGGTGTGTGTTGCTGTGTGCTGTGTGCTGGTGTACGTGTTGTTGTATTTGTTATTGTTTTTCTCGGCGTATTTGTTACTCTATGCGTTGTTGTATTTGCTGGCGTACGTGTTGGTGCATTTGTTGTTGTATTTTTGCTGAATTTGTTGGTGTATTTATTGGTGCATATGTTGTTGTATTTGTTGTTGCATATTTTGGTGTATTTATTGGTGTATGTGTTGGTGCATCTCTTGGTTTATTTGTTGGCGCATTTGTTAGTGTAAATGTTGGTATATGTGTTGGTGTATGTGTTGTTGTATTTTTTGCTGTATGTATTTGTATTTGTTGCTACATTTGTTGTATTTGTTTTTGTATTTCTTGTGTATTCATGGGGTATATGTTATTGTATGTGTTGTGTATTTGTTGTTGTATTTGTTGTTCTATTTGTGGGTGTATTTTTTGTTGTATTTTATTGTATTTCTTGATGTATGTATTGGTGTATCTGTCGGTGCAATTTTTGGTATAGTTTTTGCTGTATTTGTTGTTGTATGTGCTGGTGTATATATTGGTGTATTTGATATTGTATGTGTTAGTGTATTTAATAGTGTAATTATCGCTGTATTTGTTGATTTATTATTAGTAGATATATTAGTGTATTTGTTGGTGTCTTTTGGGGGGATTTGCCCGAGTATTTTACGGGGTTTCGTGTGTCGGAATTGGGTGTCGTGAAAGTTTTGAGAGGCGTATTTGTTGGTATATGAGTTGGTGTATTTTTTGGTGTATTTTTGGTGTGTTTGCCTGTGTATTTGTTGCTGTATTTATTTTAGGCCTAAGAAGTTATGAGTGCTATTTATTTAAAACCCAGAGAAAATGGTGAACTCAGTATTCTATGTCCCAGTATATTCAGTCTAATATTTTAGGGGGTTTCGTGTGTGGGAATGTGGCGGGGTGAAGTTTTTAAGTGGTGTTTTCTACTGTCAAGTCAAACATGGTACATAGAGTCCTAAGGAAGTTGTAATGTTTTATTGTGTCATTGTAGCAGATATCGTATCATCATCAGAAATCTACCCCATTATGACTTATTCCCCTCCCGAATGGTGCCTTTTGTTCTGGGTGCCAGAGTGGTTTCATGACAGAAACTTCACTGGAGGAGTGGAACAAATGCTGCTGTTTTGAACGAGTTGAAGAGGTCGTAGAGGGGAAGCATGGTATTTAGCAAACAAGGTTAACGGTAGTCAGGATAAGAGGTACTGTAGTCCGATTTAAAGCGGATATGGGTAAGGTTGCGGAGGAAGCCGAGGAATGCAGGAAAACAGATCGACAGAGGCAGCCAAGCGGACAACTTCGCTAAGGCTGAAAAAAATGAATTTAATCCATTGAAAACCGAGTCATTTAAGAATTGAGGGGATTAAAGGTTAGAATTTAATTGATTTAGTTAATTATTTGACAAAAAGTTAAAGGATAATTTAGACGAACTATTTCGACTGGATTAATCTTTTATTCATTTTCTCTCATGCACACCTACACAAACACACACGTGTGAGTGCATTTACATGAACGGTTTTAAATCGAAAAAGAGGGTGGGGGAGAGTTGACTCCCGTGCGGGCTATGTATGTCTGTGTGTGAAACGAAGTTCCCCCCCCCCCATATGAGTAGAGGTGGCAAGGAGGCTGGTGGTAGAGAGGGACCGGACCAGATTAGCGGATGGTTCGAATCCAGATATATCAGTGGTGTGTCGCGAGTTTGTCGCTCAAATATGCAAATCCCAAGTGGCCATTCGTAGGCGGGGGGGGGGGAGGAATAATTTTGGCACTAAAATAAAATCTTTCTATTTTTTTTTGTACGTCCGTTTGTTTTCTGTATTCACCACAAGAACCATTCATCCCAATGATCTCTTCTTCCTTTCCCTGTTTTCCTCCCTACTCCTCCTCCGTCGGCAAGTGTGTGGGTGTGCTTACCACCGTGGGATCTTGATTTCCGCCTGAGAGTGCCAGCATATGAAGAAAGTGCATAGATGCCTGGTAGTTGTGGTTTTAAACCACAGGTGACACACCATTGTCCAGTGTCTCGTCCCGACTCTGCAAATATTACCACTCAACCTCATGTAAAAGAGTTCCCATACATGAGTCCTCCTTCAGTGAACATTGAGATCTTATAGGTTATCATTCTCATAAGTCTCTTGTCCGAAAATCTGAAGCGGGACTTTGAGAGTGGCTGAACGCGATTTATAGTCCCTTTACCATTATCTGAGCTGCATCTAAGCAACAGACCATTTACAGGGGAGGTACCCCTTTTGTACTCTCACCAGATTTTCCTACATCAAACTCTTTGATGGGTGCGAGAGCTTCCTCTATGTTCGCTCCAAGTAAGTCGTATACGGGGCGACTCACTTTCTAGTGTAAAGGCGGCCACAGCTAAGCTTTCCAAAGGGCACTCCAAGAATAATAATTTGTGCGGAAAGCTTACTCGAAGCAGGACCAGACCAGGGTAGATTCGTCCTGCCTTGGGTCACTTCGGAAAGGGAACGGAAAAAGA
This sequence comes from Ceratothoa steindachneri, assembly GCA_963969495.1. Lineage (NCBI taxonomy): Eukaryota > Metazoa > Arthropoda > Malacostraca > Isopoda > Cymothoidae > Ceratothoa > Ceratothoa steindachneri. The sequence continues at coordinate 212,603,693 of OZ018317.1, forward strand.
GGGACATTTCCCCACCTTCACCCTCATTGACCCGACGTCTTTGAGCCCGCCGGCTTTAAACAGTTCCTAGTCATCCGCCCCACTGATGGAGCAAGGTTGTCCGACGGACACAGGCTCCTTCAACTTCAGGTCTTAGTGTAAAGTGAACTATTGAGTTCTCTGGGACGGAGGATGACAGACCTGTGCTGAAGACTACTGTGAATTTTGTCAAGGGATTGAAATGCAAGAGAATTGCTGTGATGAGGGAGGGAGTGTTCTTGAGGCCAAACCTAATACTCTTTATCACAGTTGACCTTAACATGCTTAAAGAATTTGTGCGTGTTGTTTGCTCTTTCAACAGCGTGATGGTGTTCGTGACACTACGGCGGATGTCTTAATAGTGACAAAACTTCGGATACATGCACAAGAATTGTAGACGTAAAAAGAGGGGTCACTCTCTATATTTGTTTAATCTGTTCTAAGCTGTGCATGCAGAAATTGTCTCGTGTACAGCCAATTTCTGGAATTGTGATGGATTGTACCCTGTTTCCCTAAAGCAGTGCAATTCGGGGTGGCTCGAGAAAGTGGTCCTAGTTTTACAAACCATGGACTGTATTTCATATGAGACTTAGGAGATAGTCCTATAGCGATTTTCGGTACAAGGATCCTCCTAGGCTACTCAGTTGAAACATGCACCCTGAGTTCGTGGCCCCACCAGGCCTAGAAGTGCGGTAACTTTCGCGTTCATTCGGAATATTTTAGTGGGTCCTACCAGCCATTGGTGCCACCCTGGTACGACTGGCGACACAAAAGGATCAAAGCCTGCTCCGCCCTTCTCAAGCGGTACCGCTTAGTTAATAAAAGCGGCCCGTCTTCTCCACTGAGTGACTTCTCCACCGAGTGACTAGAGCTTGATGAGGTTATGCCTAGGAAGGCCGGATGAACAACCACCTGGGCAATTGATTCTGTTCCCCTCTCCCCCCTATAAAGGAATTTCGCCTAACGTCTAAAGCTGGCCAGAGTGCAACTAACAGTCCTTTAGTAAGTCCTTGTTGGTAGCAGCGCCAACACCGCATTCTTCGGAAGCCAATAACCCTCAAAGAGCTTTGTTCAAATGGTTAACGGCCGTTCCTCTGAAGCTATTCTCGAAGAAGGATCCAACAGATTTTAATTGGATCTAGATTGTATTTTCCTTCAATAGAATCGCCTTAGACTCTGGCCTAAATGGGAGGAGTTGAGGCGGCTAGTCTCCTTCCGTGCTTCACTAGCTCTCGGACTTCAGGAGATCATGAGGGTTGCGTCCGCCTGCTAGTCTTCTGAGAGTACAAGGCTTTTGCTACCCTCTTCACGATAGGGGTACGACCATTGTGCCTGCATGTCTGGGTTTTTATTTTTAATATGTCTTTTCAAGATTTAGCAATCTAGCTGCACATGGAACCAGGATGTATGGATAAACTGAGCTACCAGAACTGAGCATTGGATTTATACATACTTTTTACATGGTAGGGTACAAAGCAGCCATTCGAGATGCATGACAACAGGTATGAGAATGCTGACGAAGACCTATAGTTGCATATCATCGCACCCCTACTTTACAGTGAACTTATTCCCTAATGCTTCTACAGCATCAAGTCATTTTCTGCCGTCTCCGAATCGGACACATTTGCGTGATGCATCGCTATCTGATAGAGCGTTACCATGAGCTTTTTTTTCGCGAGCATTGCTTGGGACTCCTGACTCTTTGCTAAGTGTTGATTGAAGATTCTAGTCTGGGGAGGTTGTACGCTCTACCTGACCCAGTAACATATAGAGTAGAGTCGTTACCGCTTTCCTCTTGTGCTGTGGTCAGGTTCCTACACCCGGAATGTGGTGTGATATAACTTGTGTTCGAGTCTGGTCTCATTCTTGCTATTTATTTTAAAAAATTGGTTGCTCACTTTGGTCCCTGAGTGAAATTGGCCTCCCTAGATTCTTTTTGTGTCAGTTTTCGGTTAGTTTGTTCTATTTTTTTTTTGTTTTTTGTTACCTTTTGATTTTCTTATGCTAGCCTTGAGATTGGCATGTCGGTTTCCGGCAGCTATGCCTTAGTAGGATGCTACCAGATGAGACCATAAAGTAAAAAAAAAATAAATCTTTTCTTTGCAAAACGGATACAAGTTCAAGAGATTTTCGTACCTTACTGTTTTCCAGTGCACATTTCATCAACGTGCGCTTTGAACCTACCACGCATTTTCACTTTCTAGCTTCATTATACTTTTTACAAACCTTTTCATTTTTCTGATTAAAATGCGCTTGTTGGCTTACTTTTTGTAATAAATATAAAAATCTCGGATTCCCGCCAAAACAGAGGCCCAACCTGCAAATTGGCGCGGGAAAGGTAAAAAACCCTCGCATGAAAGCTCTCAAAAGTGTGCGCCAAAGAGATAAAAACAGAAAGGGCGCAGATTCAGGCGAAAAATCGAAACTTGGGAGTTGTGTAGCTAAGGAAAGAGGAAAGGAAAAGGAAAGAGGGGAGTTTATACACATGGGAATAAAGTTACCACACCTCATCAAGGTGTCTTGTCCTGCTTGACCCGACTTTACCCTTGGGACGTACACATGAAAAGAAAAAATAGGAAACGTGAACGAAGCTGTTTCTTTACACGTGTGTAGTTTTGAGTGTATGCGTGGTAGTAATTATCTTCCAAGAAAATATGAACGATGTGTCTCTTTAAACTGAACTGTATCTGTAGATATTTTCTCTATTTACTTAGCCTATGTAGGTAATTATATATTATTAAATTCTTTATAAGAAGGCTGGTTTCTATCATATCCTTGTACATAGTGATGATGATAATATTTAGATGGAAAGAAGTAGATAGACTGAAAGATAGACAGATTAACAACATGATAAAGAAAAACATAAATGTTGGGAAAGCACTAGCGTAGAATTACACTTTCTTTATTCTTTGTTGTTATAATATATATATATATATATATATATATATATATATATATATATATATATATATATATATATATATATATATATATATATATATATAAACTCACAAAGTGGCACGTGAGGAAAGCAATAATATAAAAATTAACCAACAGGAAGATAAAAAAGATGAATCCAAGCCCTTTCGAACTATATTTGCAAATATAGTTAGAAAGTGCTTGGATTCATCTTTTCATTTTCCTGGGGGTTAATTTCATATATATATATATATATATATATATATATATACGAGGGTCTGTCAATAAGTTTTGCAATTGGGATATAAGGAAACGAGATATGAGGAAAAGTGTTTTATTATTTTTCAATATAACTACCCTCGACTTCAATGCACTTGCGCCACTTGTCCCTGAGGCTTCGAATTCCCGACAACCAGAAATCTCCCGACTGCTGTTCAATCCACTCCTGGACGGCGAGCTGGACATCTTCATCGTCCCCAAATCGGCGTCCACGCAGTGCAGCCTTGAGCTGGCGAAATAAAAAGTAGTCGCTAGGGGCCAGATCTGGACTGTAGGGAGAATGGTTGAGCTCCTCGAATCCGAACTCGCGCAGGGCAGCTTGTGCCACTCTGGCTTTGTGGACAGGGGCATTGTCGTGGAGGAGCAGGACACCTCGTGTCAACTTGCCACGCCGCTTCTGACGGATGCACTCCATCAACCCAGCCAGTTCCTCGGCGTAATATTGGCCTGTGATGGTCCTTCCACAAGGCGCATAGTCCACCGCATACACTCCCTTCAGAATCTCAGAAGATGGTAGTTATGATCTTCCCAGCTGAGGGTTGGGTCCGGAACTTAATGAGGGTCGGAGAGCCCCTGTGCTTCCAGGCCATGCTTTCGAGCTTGGTCTCGGGATCCCAGTGATGGACCCACGTTTCATCATCTGTCACTATGCGTGACTCGAATCCCGCCGGGTCTTGGTTGTACAGGAGCAGAAGCTCCCCCGAACTTTGACGACGTTGAAGTCGATCATGGGGCGTAAGGTTTCGTGAGGTTTCTAGGGACCCAATAGGCAGAGACCTTGGTCATGGCCAAATTGTCGTGGATGATGTTGATAACACTTCCATGTGATATTCCAAGTTGTCGCTCGATATCTTCGACTTTCACCCATCCATTTTCGAGGATCATCATCTACACACGGGCCACATTGTTCCCGCTGGTCACGTCTTACGGGCGTCCTGGACGGGGTTCATCTTCAAGGGACTCATGACCATGGAGGAACTCTCTATTACAGCGATCAATGGTTGCATAGGAAGGGGCGGTGTCGGTGTACACTGCAACCATGCGCATGGATCTCTTTTGCATTCTTGCCTTCCTTGGTTAAAAATTTGATCACTGCGCGGTGCTCAACCTTCTCCATTGTTGAAAAAATTGTGACTGACGATCTGCGATCAGCTACTGCTTCTTAAATAGACGAGGCAGGAGCGTGCGGCTGCAGATTCTGACTTGTCATAACTTGTCCTAACACCCCCACAAACAGCCACCTCCCTTCCTCTGTTTTGCCCTACCGATTCGCAAAACTCATTGACCGCCCTTCGTATATGCAGCGATATATATAGTTGATAGTTGTTTGTGGGAGAAAGCGTTGATTGAGTGGTTGTGGCGGGGGTCACCAGTTCCGAGTTGGAACAATATTCCTTCTCTGCTGCATGATTCGAGGTCGTTCTTGAGGTTTAATGAGAACATGAATGGCTGGAACTTGTGAATCCTCTCAACCGAGGTGGATGGAGCACAAGGTGATCGGCATTGTCGATAATGTGCGTCTGTATTTAATGTCTGATTGTTTTATATATTTAGAGAAGGTAGGCGTGACCAATGAGGTTTCTGGGGGAGGAGTTTTTGTTTGAAGTCAATGTTTGGTCGAGATATATATATATATATATATATATATATATATATATATATATATATATATATATATATATATATTGTCTATCAAAGAAATTTGTTGTTAGAGAGGTGGAGGGAAAAGGAAATTATAATAACAAAGTATGGAAAACAGGTAGTAGACTGGTGTCAATAAAGGAAGGAAATTGTTAAATGACAGTTCTGTGGCAACGTAGTTTGTTGACCTAAATGAAGATAAATGTCCAAGGCGAGATCAATGATCGCTTCTGTCAGAACACGTGAGTGTGGAAAAGAACGAGTACATCGGTGTGTACAACTTTGTGTACATGGATCATCGTCCTTACAGGTACGGTTTCATTTGAGCGGTGATCCTTTGAGGTGCGAACAAAAGAGTTAAAATTGATGAAATGCGTTGTCATGGCTTACGTGTCCCGTTAGCTCAGTCGGTAGACCACTGGTCTAGATAACCATAGGTCTGAGGTTTGAGCCCTTGTCGGGCATGTTTTTTTTCTCTTTGATTGTTCTTGGGGTCACCTCCAATGGGATCTCTTCTCTCTTGTTTCTGTGTATCACTTCTCCACACCTACTGTTATCAAGCATTTAAGCTTGGGGGTGGATGCGTGCTAGTTTGCGCGCCAACGACACCGGACGATAGCTTTCGGTCGCTCAAAGAAGGGATGTTGGGCTTATACAACTATATATATATATATATATATATATATATATATATATATATATATATATATATATATATATATACATGTTGTATTTTGATTAAATTTGATCAATCTTATTATGGAACGTTCCAACTGGCGAATGCAGCTTTTTTGTATCTGGTCGAAGATTAAAGATCAGTTGAGGAAGATTTATTTTTTTTTTTACAACTCATTTGAGCTTTGGCCGTGAGCTTTCCCCTTTCTTAAGGCATCTTCAGATAAAAGTCTTCGTTAGTGTTGAGGCTGCGTTGATTTGGTGTTTTCCCTTGGTTTTGCCTCCTTTACCGGTGAGGTAGCTCATTGCTGGTCGTGAGCAGCGAAGAATGAAATTCATCTGAATGAATAAATGAATGATGTGTATAGAAAGGACAGAGAGGGATCACTGTGTAACACAGACGAACAGATGGTTCATGTCTGGTGTGTGTGAGAAGATTTGTAGGTTATGTATGAAGTGATCTCTTGCACCGAAGAGTGTCATCTGTGTCTTCTAAGGATTCGTGACAATCAACCATTTATCTTCGTATTCTGTCTTAGCGTCTAGTATTATTTGTGAGTGCAGCGAGATCTCGTCTGGACCACGGCAGCTGACGAGAATGGTCTCGTCATCAGCGTAGTACACTGTGTATGTGTGACAGCAGTTTTCGGGTGTGCGTGGGGTGTCGTTTGTGTACATGATGTAAAATGTGAGCACCAGTACGTTTCCTCGAGGAACGCCTGAGCGTGGTGTGAAGGGTTGTGAGAGGGTATTGTATTTTATGCGGCATCTCCGTTCAGTGAGGTAGTGCGAGAGGAGCCTTCTGGTGCAAAGAGGTAACTCCGTATTGTTGGCGAGTTTCCAACGGAGTCTATCGTGCCACACCTTATCAAAACCCTTCTCCACGTCTTTGCTGATGGAGAGTGTCTTTTTATGTACCTGGCGTTTTTTCGGTATTCTGTCGTGAACGATAGTCACGGCCGCCTGAGTGGACCGGCCCATCCTAAATCCATATTCTGGGGAGAGAACCAGTTCCTTTCTTCTAGGTAGTCACGTAGGCGGCCGTTGATCATACGTTCGAGTATTTTTGCCTAGGTGCTCAAATAGAGTAATAGGCCTGTAATTGTTTGGATGTTTGAGGTTTTTGTTCGTTTTGTGTAGAAGTATGTTGTGAGGGACTTTGAATATTTTGGAGAAGTGGCCTGAAGCTAGTAAGGCGTTGAATAGGTGTGTAAGTGTGGGGTATATGTTTGCGGGGAGGTTGTGTATTAGTGTGGTTAGTAGCCCGGAGGGGCCGGGTGCATGTTTTTTTATGGTGTTTTAATGTAGGGTTTTGTTTTCTCGACGGTGATGGGAGTGGTCAGTGTAGATGTGTAGTCGAGTAGCTCAGTTCGTATCAGAGGGGCGGGCCTTAGCTGGTGAGCATGGGCCCGCCACCACTCCTGGATTTCCTGGAAGTGCTCTTACGCGTGTGGTTTGGGTTGGTTGTGTGTGTACTCTGTCCCAGTGGGACCTAAATGCGTCGAGGATGACGTTGGTGTCTGTAAGTGTTTGGTTGTTTACTTGAACGGTGATTGGTTTGGGTGGATCAGTGCCTAGCATCCTTTTTACGTGCCGCTAGAAGATGAAGGGATTAGTGCAACGAGTGTCGTCCGCGATGTGGACGACCTCTCGACACGGCCGGTTTCTATCTAGCTGCACGCACTGTAGGATGCGGGCACGTAGGTGGTTGATGTTGTATTGTCGTGGGCCTCTAGTGTAGTGATTGTTGTACTGTGTCATGAGTCTCTGCGTGTGTATAGAATATGTGAAATGTTTTATGCATGTGTAGGTTTTGTGTGGTGTTTGTAGGTCGCATGCTGTGGTTATAGTGTTTAAGATTAAGCACCAGTGGTCGTCTAACATATGTGGATTGGTGTGGTCCAGCTCGAGGTTTTGTGGCGTGTTATCTGTTATGTCTCTCTTGAATTCTTCCCAGTTCGTGTTTTTGTATTCGAAGAGAGGTGGTTTGGGTATGAGTATGGGAGATGTAGATATGATAAGGCATATCGGTATGTGGTCAGAGAGTACGCGGGGACTGGGTGAGCTGTGAGTGTAGAAGCGTGTAGCGTGGTCGTTGCGGAAGAGCACGTCGGGAAACGTGGTTCTTCAGCGAGGACCGAAGAATGTGGGGAAGGCTGGGCCAATGTGCTCGCAGCGATAACGCGGCAGGGCATCGGCCAGATACCTTCCTGCATCATTCGTGGTGTTGGAAAGGAGTGTTGGGTGGAAATCGTTGAAGCCCTCCGCAAAGATAGGAAGGTTGTGGTTTGATAAAGCCCGGAGTGGAACTTCTATGTTTAATTGTAGGCGTGGTAGTCTGTAGTGCGTGGCCACTAGGATGGGGCCGGAGCTTCTCTGTATCTTGCAGACTAGAAAAGAGTCATCGTGTGTTTGGATGAGGGAGTGGTGTATAGAGAGTTTTATTAGGATCGCTGATCCTAGGTGTGGCGCTTGCGGAATTAGATATGTGTGGTAGCCTGCAATGCGGAGTCTGTTGTTGGGAGGGTGTAGGCTGGTCGAATTTAAGAGTATTATGTCAGGTCTTTGTGTGGTTAGGACCCAGTTGGTAACATTATGGCGAATAACTTGCCAACTGCGTACGTTTAGTTGTGTTACGTTGAGGCGTCCTATTAACGTGGGCGGAGTGCGCGTGAGGCTGATTTAGTCGGGACTGTTGCCCTCTCCATGGTTGTTGCCCAGGAGGCGTGAGGAGTGAGTACCTTTACGCTTGTCGGCTGTGGTTTCGAGGGAGTGGAGAGGTTGTATGTGGTGTTATTGGGTGGACAGGCCGTGGTAGAGGGGGGAGTGTGTTCTGCGGAGGGAGGGTTAGAGAAAGTGGGAGAGTGGGTGCTGGTCTAGGAAGGAGGGTTGGAGAGAATAGAGTCTGGGAAGGGGGAGTTAGAAGTAGAGGAGGAGGGAGTAGAGCTACTAGAGGGGGAGTTAGATATGGTAGGGGAGGTGCAGATTATGAGAGGGGGGGGTGTCGGAAGAGGAAGGAGGTTGGGGCAGCAAAGAAGGAGAGGTGGAAGGAGGAGAAGAGGGAACAGCAGGGAGGGGGTTGGTCGGCTTTACGCGTGGTTGTGTGTGTGTGGGGGGGGGAAGTTTTTTGGTTTAATGTGAAGTGTTGTGGTGGGTGTGGTGGTCTTGGGGGAGGAGGATGTGGCGGTTAGGTATCAATGAGAGAGGGGTTAGAGGCTGTGGGAGGGGGTGGGGATGGTAGGAGGGGGGTTAGTGTCAATAGGAGGGGGGGGGGAGATGATGCCAAAGGAGTGCTAGTGGTTGGAGGGAGTTTAGGTATAGTAGAGGAAGGAGTGGTAGCAGTGGAGGGAGGAGAGGAGGCGGTTGGAAGAGAGGTGGGAGTAGTGGGAAGAGTGGCAGGTAAGGAGGGTACCGTAGTGAGAAGGGTAGAGACAGAAGAAAGGGAGGAGGCGGGAGCATGGTTAAGGTGAGAGGACGGGGTGTGAGGGGGCCGGTGGGTCCAAGTGGAGAGGTGTTTGTGCCCACCGGGGTGGGGAGGCGTGCGGGTCTCCTGTGTGTATGCTCATCGATTAGAGCGAACACCTCAGGGAAGGTGATCTGTTCTAGACCGTGCGAGGCAAACAGTGTTTACGTATAGTCGGGCGTCACCCCTCTACATGTCGTTTGCCACCATTAAAAGCAAGGCGGCCAGGTGTAGCTTTCGGTGTGTGGTCTCGTTGGGTGTGTGGTGTGGAGTAGGGGTGGGTGTGTGGTGTAGAGTAGGGGGTGAGTGCGTGGTGTGGGGTAGGGGTGGGTGTCGAAAGTAGTGGGGATTTCTGGCTGTAAGGTGCTTGGGTGGGGGCGGGTATCGGAATATGTGGGTGTTCTGGGTTGCTGCTGAAGTTGGGTGTGTCTGGGGGTAGAACAAGGAGAGGTGTGGACACCGTTGCGCCGGCAGCAGCAGCGAATGTTGTTGTGAGGGGAGGAGGGGCGGGGGCGGAGTGTGTGGTTGTGTGGTGGGTTGAGGACGCCGTATAGCCGCTACGGCGTCAGAGCGGGCCTTACTTAGGTAAGGGCATTTTGGGTTGACGGCGACATGTTTCCGCTGCAGTTTGTGCAGGAAGATGTGGTGGCTGTGCAGGTGGTGTAGTGGTGGACCACTACACTGCACTTGGAGCAGACCAGGCCTGCTTGGCAATCACGTGTAGAGTGTCCCGTTTTGTAACACCGGTGGCACTTTGTAGGTCTTATGTTTAGCTGTAGCTCGAAGTAGTGTGGGTGCGTTAGGGTGCCACAGACCTTGATACCTTGGTCTAGCAGCAATGTCTTGTTATGCTCGTCGGACAGTGTGATTACTTTCCATTGTTTCGTGCGGATGTAATATAGATCTGTGATGACCTCTTCCCCATACTTCACTTCTGTCTGAGGTGTGTGCGGAGGTCATCAGTGGATGAAGCCAACCATAGGGGGTTAGTCTTAGTGATGCGTCTTTGGTGTTTTTTTTTCGTACACCGTCGGCTAATTTTGTCTGGAGGTCTTGTGCGACGAGTGTGTCCGATGCAAGTTCGTAAAATTTGACTGCGTCCTCCTGTGAGCGGAAGACGAGTTTGTGGCCTATGTGTGTCTTAATTATGCTTGTGATCGGGGTGTCGTGTGTAGTGGCTAAGTTGATAAGTGTGTGTTCATTGTTGGTGGTGGGTTTGTCAGTAGTGGGTGTTTTATCTGTTATGTGTGTGAGTGTAAGTGAGGATGAGTTGTATGCCATTGATTTCGGTTTTAACTTACTTTTCCTTTTCTTTATATGGGGTCACCCGCCCCGCCGATAACGATCCCGTGAAAATGAATCGGATGTGGTGATGATTAATGAGTGAGTATGGACCTGGTTGTGCTACTCAGAGAGTGTAAAACATGGCGGACTTAATGATTACTGAAGCCCGAATCCACTGATTTCAGTCGGGGTGCCGCCCCTCTATTGGGTTTTAGGTATTTCTTAGTTACGTCCGACATCTCACAGAGACGGTGGTGACTCCCTCTGCGGTCTTGGACGGTGCCGCAGGGTAGGGTATTAATCCTCCCCGCGTTGGTAACTGAGTTCCAATCCAGGTTTGCTCCTTCCTTTAGGTTCCGAAGCGGGCTAAGCCTCGTGCCTCATTTCCCTAAAGTTTGCAATTATGCCTTTTCTAATAGAACGGCATAGTTGCAACAGAGCTCTATGTGTAGAGTCACATTTACAGAGCCAAGTCACGGCAGGGCAGGGATGGAGGGGGTTTAGCACGTCATACCACTATGACGAACCAGGGAAATAAAGGATTTCTTTTTATTTAGGGGGTTGGGTAGCAGGTGGGTGGCTTACTGAATCTCGTATTTGGCTCACGAGATTATACCGTCCATGGTATAGTTTGTAGAAAATTACTGTTCTCAGTGAGAGGCGTCGATGAAATTTTCTCTTGGCCTTGCCTTCTGTATCTGGAAGATAGCAGGGAATCAAAGCAAGATCGTCGGAAGAGCAGAGTCTCAAAATTCATTTTCGTTCTTTGTTGCTTTTATAGGTCAAAGTCGGAGTACCATGTTCCTTTAGCAGAAAAGGTGAAGTACTCGCTCGGAACTGGTGCGTTAGGTGTTAAGTTTGGGGCCCATCTCTTTAATGAGAAGAGCCTCCAGAATCTTCGGGTGGCGAAGGTCGGGGTTTCTTCTGAGTATGGTGGTGTTTTCATCCAGAATTGCTCTTGTAATTTGTGGGTTATGCTTTTCTTTGTAGTGTGTTTTTATTCCTCCTTCTTGCAAATGCATCGTTAGGCACCGGCTGATGGTAGTAGTGGTCATACCTATATATTGATTATCTGGATGAGGTTTGCAGTCCTCATGGGGGCATTGTAATTTGTATACCACATTTGTAGCCTTTAAAATTGACTGCTTTTCGCGGAGGTTGTTTTTCATTAATAAGTTGCTTACTTTTGTGTTTTTATAATAAATTAGTAAGGATAACTTGTTATTTTCTATAATAGTGTTACTTTTTATGACGTCTTTTAGTATTTTTTCGTCTGTTTTGTAAGAATCCATCATTTGGTTCTTGTAGGAGAGTGGTATTATTTCCTTCTTCTCTTCCCTCCTTTACCTCAAACCTGGAGTTGAGAATTTTCTTTTGTAATTTGTCGAATTCTCTGTTTGAGTAGCCATTATTGATCAGGATCTGTTTCGATCTTCGAAATTCTTCTTTCAATGCCGTCCACGTTGAGCAGTTCTTGATGGCTCTTCTTATGTATGAGATCATTACCGATCTTTTACAGTTTTCGGTGCACTCACTTTTGGCGTCAAGGCATCGACCGAAGTCTGTCCTTATTCGATAGACGGTGATGGTATATTTTCCGTCGCTGTTTTGTTTTACGTCTACGCCCAGGAAGGGAATACGGCCACTTACACTTAATTCATATGTAAATTCGAGAATGGAATGGGATTCTAAGGTCCTTTTGAGTTGTAGTAATTGGTGTTCATCATTAATTGTGAGGTATATGTCATCAACGAATCTGATGTAAATTTTGGGTGGGTTCGTCATTTTAGTTAAGAGCTTTTGTTCTAGGTTTCCCATGTAGAAGTTCGCGAATGTAGGGCCTAGTGGTGATGCCATCGCTACTCCGTAAATTTGACGGTAAAGTTTGCCATCTGGACTTTGAAATGTAGAATGCGCACCCACTGGTCCGAGTCGCATCGGGAGGCTGAGAGTACAAAAAGCCTTATACTTTCTGACGACAATAAACATTATCTCAGATTCGCCCAATTTACAGGGAGTCTAAGTCTCCAGATCTACTCGGAAGCCTTTGGGTCATTTTTTTGAGATCTTTACAGGAATGACCGTAGAATACTTTGAGACAGCTGTGAAGGCTTGTGACCTCCGAATGCGGCATTTGAGCTTCCGCCTACGAGAACTTACTAGGGGATGCCAGGCCCACTGGGAGAACACTTCTATTATCCTAACTCATTTCTTCCGGGGGTGGAGAGGCCTTTTGGGTTTGCGCTCACTAATTTTTTGAGGGGGAGGGTCGTCAGTGGAGCTTGAGATGTAGGAGAGGGAGTCGCCCGTAGTCGATTCACTTGAAGGGGGCATATAGGAAGCCCTCTCACCCATCAAAGAGTTTGGATGTGACCCGGTTAAATCACAAAGGGCGCACTTTCCCTCTAAAGACTAAGCTGTTTAGGGGCAGCTCTGAAGATGTTGACGCGGAAACAACTTTATCTGTTGAGGTTGGGGGGAGTGGAGCCTTTCTACTAGGCAGTACGTATTGTATAACTTCTTGTCAACCACAACACCCAAAATGGCGAGGTTTGATGCTTTTCGAAAGTCACCCCCAACCCTCCGATTTTTCAAAAGAATCTCTGGACAAAACTGAAATATCCAAATCGTGCGACTAATAAGAAAAAAAAAAAAAAACGGGGAGGGGACTATAAATCGCGTCCAGCCGCTCTCAAAGTCCCGTCTCAGATTTTCGGACAAGGGACTTATGAGAATGATAAACTAGAAGATCTCAATGTTCACTCAAGGAGGACTCATGTATGGGGACTCTGTTACATGAGGTTGAGTGGTTGAGTGGTTGTCCGCTTGGCTGCCTCCGTCGATCTGTTTTCGGGGAGATGAAAAATGAACAACGTCTGCCAACATGAATTTTCATCTTTCACTAGGCGTTATTACCCTTAATTGAACCCATACTGGTACCTCACTAGTTTTCTTAGACTTAAAATTTTACCTGCACTAGTCGAGTGCGGACAAGGAGGTGTGAAAATGACCTCTGGACAATTGTATGGTATTTTCCTGTTGCTCTTAAATTAGTTTCGGTTGCGTTTCACTCGGTGGTAACGGTCGACGCCTCCCACGCGTATGGTCGCGGGTTCGAATCCAGGTGGAGGCTGATTTTTCATCATTTGCTAGGCTGTTTTATGAAACTCATAGACGGGACTAAGTGTTACGCTGGTTTCCTTCGAATCAAAATGGTATCCATTACTCAAAATGGGACGTGGGATGTGTAAAAGACCTCTGACAATTGATTTGACACATGTTTCCTCAAATATCTTTTATACATTTCAGGTTTGGTTTCTTCGTAGTTCCTCATAGCTCAATGGAAACACTAGTATTTTGCATGCTAGTGGTCACTGATTCAACTCCTAGTGACGATTTTTCATTATTTTAAAATCTAAGTTGATCGCACAAGGAAAAGTTTGGATTTTAAATATATTGCGGTGTAAAATACTCGGAAATTCTTTGACACTTAATGGAAACTCTAAATTTACTTACCTTGAATCAAAATATTCTAATCATAAAATCGGATAAATGAATCAAATCGTTCTAGACAAAACGCCATATTCCGCAAAGCTGCAAGATTTATTTAAGGACTCAAACCCTTAAGGAAAATTATCTTCAAATTCCTTAAGTAATAAAACAATTTTATTCAACAAAACTCAAACGAAACTCTTCAAATCAATTAACCTACCTCCTCCCTCTATGTATGGTTTGCCGAAAACCATACAAACTGGAACCCCTCTCCAACTTATTGTATCGTTTATTGCAAGGTTCTCCAACCTTTTTTCCAATGGGCCAAATTCGAAATTTAACTATATTCAGCGGGTCACAAAAAGTACTTAAAGATAAATTTTAAAAAGTTCAAAATGCGGTGAATAACAATTTTTAATAACAAATATATATAATTACAAACAAAGTACTGTATATTAACAGTAAAAAAATAAATAATACTTACACAAAATAAAATCAAGGTGATTTGCCTTTCTTTTATGATATTCTCACTATCTGCTTTTTAAATTGAATGAAAATATACCCAAACAAGGTCAACGACCTTCAAAACTTTCAATAATTCCCGGACTAACCTTGGGAGGACATTTTCAATTACATCCTTCGAAAGAGAATGCACAGCAACATAAGGGTTTCAAATTTCGTTAGAATCGTCAGAATAGTTATGATGTTATTGCCAAAAAACACATTTGAAAAGTAAAATGTTACCATTCGACCGACCAACCTACAGATCGCCCTAGTAACTTATAGAGTCGCATTCACGCCACTAAAAATACCCCGTACAAATTAGACTTTGAGTAAGCACCAGGGAGGAGGGAACATGAAAATATTAAGTGGCCTGCGAACTGGACGTCCCTGGTCCCATGCTTCGATGCTCTTCCTGTGGCAGCGGCCCTCTTCGCGACGCTGTCGGATTAATGTCATCCTCATCCATCGTTCACTCATCACATTTCGCCGAGAGATTTAAAAAGAAATAACAAAAAATACCAGATTAGTTAACTCTGACGTCTTACCTTTTGCCCCAATCACCTTGCAAGTGAAGACCTTAGGTATTGTATTATAGCCTGCATTGGATTATTCAAGACTAATCCTCCCATTATCCTAAACATGAAATTGTTAACCTCGTTAAACATTGGAAATGTTCTCAATAGTGACATGAGCTTCTTTCGACATAAATATGCCATCTTTATGGACCACCCTGTATCGCTACCCCTTTTGTACTCTGTTCATTAAACATGTGGAAATGCCATTCACTACTTTCCTCTATCATACCAAACCCAATTTTTGTCTGGTACAGAAATTGTGGCCATTAAACCGTGCAGACTCGTTTGATAAATTGATAATCTTCAAAGTTGAATGGGAAGATGATAATTGTTTTATCTTTCTTTGATGTTAAAATCATAAGAGTTAGCAATCAAATGACTTTTACAGTCCAACGTAAACTGATCATTTCTAATTCATACATTCACTTTTATTGTGTCAAGATTAACAAAGGGAGTTGCAATGGTCATGGTTTTTAGACCATTTAGACTTTGCGATCCATGATTTTAGTCTAATGAACTCTCAATCACCGCTTGTTTCTTCATACAATTGAATTAGTGTCTCTCTCCCCATCATCAACGAATGCTGATCTAACGCCAGATTAACTTCCTGCAGCCCCGAACAAAGAAAACCTGGACTCTCCTACCAATTTTCTATACCTTCCATTTTCTACTTTATTTAAAGGATTAAACAGTGTCCTTCACTCCAACCTTACCACCTTTAAATACCCTTCAACCATCAAAAAGTCTTTCTCTTCAACTGAACCCAAAACCAATGAAGCAGTCTACTGAACCCATGAAACGTCATTAATGGCCCCTTGCCCTCGTTCTACCCAGGAGAGTCTGGAAGATGTCTAGAAAAGAGGTTTGTATGAACCCAAAGGTCGACCAGTGTTACGTGAAGTATTTTTAATTCTTATTTTAACCCTGCCATAGATTTTCCCACAAAAAAATCATTTATCCATGTAGTGATTTTCGTAAAAGAATAATGATATCCACATTAATTGAAGAAATCCTAAATTTAAACCGTCCGGAGGGGCAATTTTGAAAAGTCCATCGGCCTACCAGGGGAATAACCAGGTGAGTTTTGCGTGGGTGCCACACTTCAGACTTTTGAATAAAGTTAAAGCGCTTGGGATCGATAGATGTATTTTTTAGGTGAATTCAGTCGTGGCTTAGTGACAGACACTAAAGAGTTAGTATAGATGGGTTTAAATCTGAGCGGGGGTAGTGTTACCAGTGGGGTTGCTCAGGGGTCGTTCTTGGGGCCGTTGTTGTTCTTAATTTATATTAATGATCCTGACGTAGGTATAAGTAGCAACTCGAGCAAGTTTGTCTATGAGAGTAAACTTGATAGGATTATAAGGTCCGACTCTGATGCTGAGGTATTGCCAGATGAATTGACCATACTATCCTAATGGGTAGAGAAATGGTAAATGGAATTTAATATAAGCGAGTGTAGTGTACTTAGTATAGGTAGGTGTAATTCACTGAATAATTCTAAACTGATGGGAGAGTTTTAGGAAGGTCAGAATACGAAAGAGAATTAGGTGTCCTGGTGAATTCTGATCTCCGGCGTAGAAAGCAGTGCATAAGTGCTAGGAAGGGGTTTATTGGGTGGAGTGTAAGTAATAGGAGTGCTGATGTCATTCTGAAATTGTACCTGGCATTAGTTGTGCCTCGTCTTGCCATTGCGGTGCAAGTTTGGTCACCCTATTATAGGATGGATGTTGCTTTGCTCGAGTCTATGCAAAGAAGGGCGCCTAAGATGATTCATGGTTTGAGGAGCTCACCTTATGGTTAGAAGGGAGAAGAGTTCGAGGGGACTTGATGAAGCCTTCAAGTGGGTAAAAGGTTATAATAGGGAAGCCATAGGTAAGGTTGCTATTTTTAGTGAACAGGATAGGACACGTAGCAATGGGTTGAAGATGGACAAGTTTAGGTTTACGAAAAAGAGATTGGTAGAAATTGTGTTTTAAGTATAAATTGGATAGATTTATGGATGTTGATGGTATGTGGAACTGAACTTGGTGATGGTAGCAGGAGCTGCCTCGTAGGGGCTAATGATTAGTCTTTTGCAGACATCTTCTTTTCTAATGTTCTTATTAAACCAATTAACGAAAAATCAAATCTCTTCATGAGATTCTTTATTACTTTAAATTCACACCCCGAATTAGCGATATTGATCTGATATCTCTTATTTTTATGTTCGAAAGCATTTCTGTTCTCAGTATGCGACTAAGATGTTTATATATATATATATATATATATATATATATATATATATATATATATATATATATATATATATATTATTGAAGGCGACTGCGAATTCAGCATTAATAATTTTCTTTTCGAGTCTTTGGATTTCTCTAATATTCCGCCTTTGGTCGTTGGTTAACCCGTGTAGAAGCTCGCCAAAATTCATTACAAAAGCACTGATCAACGAGGGCAGTCAAAAAGTTCACTGGATAAAACGAAACATTTATTGGCATAACGCGTTTCGATACACTCCTGTATCATTATCAAAGGAAGGTAGAAATAATATAATGAAATAAAAACATGGCTATATATATCGAGTTTGAAGGTTAAAAATTATATGAACATATTTATAGGTGTCATAGAATGGACTCTCGACGATATACCATATATAACTATTCGTTGAGGGAACAATTCAATTATATTTCGAGTGCGTGGTTATCTGGTTGACTGATGTTATTTATCTTCAATATGCTTAAGAAGTGGAACTGAGCTCAAGGATAATAATATGGCTATCATTAATAAAATAGAGTTTTATTAAATAAACTATCAACAACACACAAAACGGAAAATGTTTACATAAACAGAGAATGGAAAGGGTCGTGGGAATATCTGGCTAATCCGAGGATTAAGATTTGGAAGAGATTTAAAAAGGTAAACAAGTAAAAATTAAAGGGATGGGATGGTTCACTAAATCATTTAAAGCACAGGGTAGGGTTTACGAAAAGGTTAGATAATCAAAGGTAATGCTCAGCTTACGTAATTACAATTTGTTGTGCAGAGGAAGGCGACGCGGAGGAATCTTCGGTCCGCTGGCGAGTTCCAGCCGAAGATGGGGGGGATTAAATTATCCTGACGTGACGTCTTTGGAATGAGAACCGTTTCTCAACGAACGGGCTTGAAGAACAATGGCTGTTCTAACGTTGTTCTCTTTTGAAAAACAGGGGGGGTGATAACCGTCTCTTGTCTACGAGCTCAAAGAATAATGGCTGTTCTAACGTTGTTCCCTTTCTGAACAACAGGGGAAGGAGGGTGAGAACCGTCTCTTGTCAACGGGCTCAAAGAACAATGTCTGTTCTAACGTTGTTCTCTTTCTGAACAACAGGGGGGGGGGAGGGTGAGAACCGTCTCTTGTCAACGGGCTCAAAGAACAATGGCTGTTCTAACGTTGTTCTCTTTCTGAACAACAGGGGGGGGGGGGTGAGAACCGTCTCTTTTTAACAGGCTCAAAGAACAATGGCTGTTCTAACGTTGTTCTCTTTCTGAACAAGAGAGGGGCCTTGTGGACTTGGCGTCTTGAAGGCTCGAACCTTGGCACTCAAGGGATATTGTCCTCTTCTGGACAATAATGGTGGATCTCGAGGTAAAGGGCCCCTGGTGCACAAGGTGAGACCGGATCGGCGTGATGTCTCGCGAAGATAATCTGGATCTGATCACATCTTATTGGAAAATTCTAATGTATAAGTAGTCGAAGCCATCCCCTTGGCGTAAGGGACAATGGAGTGGGGGCTTCGAGGGAATGCCAAGCCGCGCCTGAGAACATACCTTATCTGCCCATAAGCCTAACTCAATCTGGCGAGATCGGCGCATGGGGCGAAACGGATGGGGGGGCGGATAAACCTCCTTGGTTAAATATTGACTCAGGTGGCAATACGGCGCCCTGCTTCGACGCGAAGATGCACGTGGGTAGCAACGTGTTTTCAAACAACATGTGATAGTGGTTGAATTTTAGCGGCCTCAGACCGTTCTATCACAATAGGGAATGGAAATTCTTAAAAACAAAGGATTAAGACGGCGTAAAGAAGCTAGTTTAAAATGGGCACGAAATTAAGATAGACGGGGATTATTACTTGGCGCACAAGGACGCGAGGAAGGCAGGGTGAACTGTATGTTTGTTTGTGATTTGGAGCATATGCAAGAATTTCGGTGTTATCTTTTAGTGACTTCCTGACCAATTGTCTTCCATGTTTTTCAAATGTATGTGTTTTGGGTGCACCGTTGTTTAAATGGTAGCTCGTTCTTCGTGTTAATTTTGTTTCTGTCATTCCGATATATGAATGAGGTAGGAGCTCACAGTCTCCCATTTTGCAAGTGTCTTCATATATTAAATGACTTCTTTGTTTAGGTGTTAGGGTGGGTGTATGGTTATTTTTTAGTATAAAGGTGGATGTTCGTTTATTATTATAATAGATTGTGAGTGATGCGTTGTTTTCGTTTTGGGTTGGTTTCACTCCTCTGGAAAGACACACACGAAGAGCTTGAGAGGGCTACCCAAGTACTCATAAATAATAGATTTACAAACAGCGACATACAAACAGCTATACGGAAGAAGATGGAAAAATAGCACACGTCATCGACAGTCAGCACCAATCAGAAGCAAAAGGAAATACTACTAAACTATTTTTCAAGAATATTATGAGTACAGCATGCAAAACGGACGAAAGAGTAATCAAGAAAATCATAAACAAAGGAGTGAAACCTACCCAAAAGGAAAACAAACATACAGTTCACCCTGCCTTCCTCGCGTCCTCGTACGCCAAGTAATAATCCCCGCCTATCTTAATCTCGTGCCCATTTTAAACTAGCTTCTTTAAACCGTCTTAATCCTTTGTTTTTAAGAATTTCCATTCCCTATAAATATGTTCGTATAATTGTTAACCTTCAAACCCATATATATATAGCCATGTTTTTATTTCCTTATATTATTTCTACCTTCCTTTGATAATGATACAGGAGTGTATCGAAACGCGTTACGCCAATAAATGTTTCGTTTTATCCGGTGAACTATTTTACTGCCCTCGTTGATCAGTGCTTTTGTAATGAATTTTGGAGAGCTTATACACGGGTTAACCAACGACCAAAAGCGGAATATTAGAGAAATCGAGAGACTCGAAAAGAAAATTATTAATGCTGAATTCGCAGTCGCCTTCAATAAAATATGTCACGAAGAGAATCTTCTGCCCAAATGTACGAATATATATATATATATATATATATATATATATATATATATATATATATATATATATATATATATATATAAATATATACACGCCCGATCTTCTGGTTTTATAAAATAGTTAATAGAATTAAAAACAGATACAGGCTATGATCGGCAAAATTCATAATTGCGATCAAAGTTAACGAGAAATGAAATTAATAGTAAAAATATTAGTGCGAGTTTACACTGAACAAATACACTACAAAAACGAAAACAATAATTAGGTTCTTTTTATGTAATTAAAAAAAAAGAACTTAAAAGAATAAGAAAGCAAAAAGCAATCAACCAGAAGCGAGTTGAACTCATTGGTAATAATCTCTCACTGGCAATCAATGTTAAAATGGAGAAAACTTTCCTCTCACTTTGTCAAGATGTCTTGAAACAGTTTCCCGTTTGAAAAGTGTATGTGCGCATGCGTTCTGTGTGCTTGTATGTGTACGTTTTGTAAAAAAAGGGAAGGACGGAATAAGGTCAAAATGGAAGGATGGAGAGCCTAAAAGTATGTTTAGTTTAAACAAAATGTTTACAAAATGATTACATTTGGGGGCCATTAAACAGCGCGGTTTTATTCCAAACCGTGAGGTTGGCTGTTATCTCTCCCGATGGTTGGCAGAGAGCTGGAGTCCTTTAAAGGACAAGAACCATTTACCCGCGCATCTTAAAGGAATGGTAAAAGAGGAAACAATCCGAAAAGAAAGAGAGTCAAAGAATATTATTATCGAAAAGATGCTCAATTGTGAAAGAGTTCAGCCTCGCTTTACACTTCCCCTGAGTTTAGGATTTGACTCGCATCTGTGGGAATTAGGTCGATTGATTGTGGAACGAATCAAAGGTATTAAAATACTAGAATTTTGGAAAGTTTGGGCAATGTTAAATTGGAAAATTTGATTCCATTGAACACAGCGAATGAATGGAAGGAATCGATGCACTCCCATCAACATTGACGGGATCGCGACTCTATAAATTACTATGTCGCCTGGTTGGAGGGTAACCATTTTACTTCTCAGAGTCTTTTGGCAATAACATCGTAACTATTCAGTCGATTCTAACAAAATTTGAAACTCTTTTGTTGTTTTACATTCTCTTTCGAATAATGTAATTGTAAAGGTCCTCCCAAGGTTAGTCCGATAATTATTAGAAGAAAACTAACTATGGGTCGGATTGCCCCACTTGTTGAAAGTTTTGAAGGTCGTGAGGTCAGATGGTATGTTTGTTATGACGCTTGTTAATTAATTTAGTTTTAAAAATTATTGAAAATAATTGAGAGCACACGACTTAAGTCTGTTGATCTTGTTTACCCCAATTTAGAAATTATTGGAATAATTTATTCCCAAATATTTGATACCAGCAGCGGTACAAAAGGCCTTGCCCGCCATAAAAAGTCATGTCGCAAATAAATACAGAGGCAGAGTGTTTGAAATTATTATATTAGGGCGCAAAAATATCTATACTTGCTCATTATTATCATTATTATTTTATTATTATTATAATTTTATTATTATTATTATTTTATTATTATTATTATTATTATTTGCGGGGGGAAGGCAGTTACAAGAAAGTTGCACACTCTTCCTACCATGTAATATCATATAATATGAGTAATATCATGAAATATCCTAATATCATATAATATACTTACAATGAGTAAATGTTTCACATCGTGCGCCCGGCAGTTTACGCGCACGGGTAAATGACCGTTAGTTATGAGCAAACGACGTTGCGGCCGCAGGAACAGAACGAGCCTCTTATAGATGCAGATTAGCATCTATGTAAAGTAGAAGTTGTTTAGATGATAATTAAAATGGTTAAATAATAACTTAAATTGGGCTGGCCTTTAGTGCAGATGCTGAGCTGTTGGGCCCTATCTTCTTAGTGCAGTCCACAACAGCACTTGACAAAAATCTTTGACAATTTATTATTTATTAATTTGGATTGTCTCAACTTATTGCTTTCCGAGTCACAAGGGAAGAAATAAAAGCCTTAACAATTTATTATTTCCTAATTTGGATTGCCTTGACTTATTGCTTCAGTCATGTGGGAAGCAATGTTAACTAGTAATGAGAAATATTTTAGGTTATATGTTACAAATACTTTATATTGTTTCAAAATGGGAAACTATGTAAAAATGGAATAAAATTGGAAGCAATATACTCTTTTGTTGTTTTGCGAGGCAATAAAATAAACTGTCCACTTAAAAATGACTGAAAAACTAAGAGTATTGCTCATTTTTAGTCGCGTGCTACTCTACATCTCACTATGTCGGTCGGTCTGTCCCCGTTTAGCCTTTCTTTTGTTTTTGTAATAACATTGTAACTATTTGACCGCTTCTAACGAAATTTGAAACCCTTATGTTGTTTTACATTCTCTTTCGAATGATAGAATTGCAAGGTGCTCCCAAAGTTAGTCCGGGGATTATTGGAAGTGAGAGCACGCAACTTTTTGGTCAGCAGACCTTGTTTGAATTATGTTTTGTTCATTTATTTAGACATTTAATAGACAAAATACCATTAGATAACTACATTTCAACGGATTAGAACACACTAGAGATAAATTTTCTAGGGGGTCCCCTAATTAAGGAATGTAGCTTTAAAAGATAAACTCCCAAAATTATAGGGAAGGTGAAGGGAAAAGAGACCATTTGATTTTCGCTGTTTGTCTGTCTGTCTGTCTTGTCCTCAAAAGGCTTCATGATGAGTTTCAGGATGATAATCTCAAGCCACGGTTTCGGATTTACTCGAAATTTTCTCTTAATAGATGCAGCTTATTCCCTCACTCCAGTATATTCGCACATATCCATTTATATTAGATCATTACTTTCCGGGTCGATCAGACGCATCCAGCCGCAATGGAATATCAGAGATAGAGATAAAAAATGATATATATATATATATATATATATATATATATATATATATATATATATATATATATATAATATAGTGTAGTAGGTAATTTGTCGCCTAATTTCAATACAAAAGAAAATGACGCGAATTTCATTTATACAGATATATTTACCACAGTTACATGTTAAAAAGATGAAGGATTGATGTACTATTCTTTATATTGAATGAAATTGCCCTCGGTCTCAACCACGGCCTCCAGACGACGTCGGAACCTACTGCAAGCCTTCTTGATGGTCTCCCTATTTAACTGGTCTTGGTCTTCATGGTTCTCGGTCCATCTTCGTGAGACATAGCAAACCAGCGGTTGTTTTGCCAGTTCACAACCTGGTTGGTCCTGGCAGAAATATTTCTCATATGATAAGAGCCTCAGCCTGTCAGACTTGAGAGGATGCTTCAGTTTGTTCACAAGCTTCGTGGAACGATTAGACTGAGGTCTCCGAGCCTTACCCTCGTAATCACAGCCTGACTTATCTTGAGCAAATTACTGCCACACAGTGATAAACACAACTCCACCACTCCCGCAAAGTACTACAATCTCCAACCATTCTACACTCACAGATAACTTAATTTCTCACAAAGCATCCACATAACAACGGACTACTTTCAAAAAAACTAAACAACAGCATCTAGCATGTCACTCCCACATATTACATCCGCTTTAGCAACAAACGACAATTGTAAACCACACCCATCTATAACCAAGCCCCTCTTCCTGTGCATCCTCAACATCCTTCTACACCTCCTTCCATTAATTTGGGAAGTAATCACATCGGGAGCAGTGAATCCTCAGCTGTAAATTTACCGTTCACACACTGTCAGGTGGATTCATAAATGGATGAAGGGCGTGTGGGCGGCGCAGCAAACCCGCCCATCCGCCAGCCGCCCGACGGGCCACGGTCCATCAGGCGCAAATTGGCTCACGCCCGCGGGGGCGTCTGGGGACATAAGTCAATTTGTCGCCGGCGAAAGATTTTTCTGTCTCGACGTTCTCCTTGCGGCGCGAGGTTGCCCTCGCCCCAGTTCGGTCTTCCCCTCCACAGCCCCTCTCACCCCTTGTCCCCTCGCTGCCACTCCCCATCGCCACTGACCCTCTTTTTCCCTCTCCCACTTTTGACCCGTGCGACGGAGAAAAAAACCCGTTTCTTCTTCTTCTTCCTTTATTTTCTTACTCTTCCCTTCTATCTTACTTAGAGTATTTTTCCTTTAACTTAAATTTTTCTTTTTTCTTCTTCAATTCTCCTTTTTTCTTCTTTAATCTAACTTTTTTTCCCGTTTTGCCTTTTTTTTCTTTTCTCATTGCATTCATTTTCCTATCGTTTTATTTTCATCCCTTCTTCTTATATTTTTTATTTTCTTATTTATTTCATTTTCTTTTATTCCATCTTTTCTTTTCTTTTCTTCTTCCCTTATTTTTTCTTCATCTCTTTTTGTTTACTCATTCCCTTCTTTTTCTTTTATTTTTCGTTTTTCTTTTCTTCTTTCATCATTTCTTTTTATTAAATTAATTTTTTTTTCTTTTCATTTTTTCTTTTCAGTCCTTCTTTTTATTTTCTTCTTCCCTTCTTTTTATTTTCTTCTTCCCTTATTTTTATTTTCTTCTTCCAGTCATTTTATTTTCTTATTCGATTTATTTTCTCGTTCTTTCTCTACTTATTCTTTTCTTTCCTTATTTTATTTTCTTCATTCCTTTTTCTTTTCCTCTTCCACTACTTTTATTTTCTTATTCCATTCATTTTTTTTCTTATTCAGTTCATTTTCTATCTTTTTCGTCATCCAATTTTCTTTTCTTCTTCCCTTATTTTTTCATCTTTTTCTTTTCTTCCCCTCTTTTTTTTCGTCTATTCTTCCATTCTTTTTCTTTACTTATCCTATTCTTTTTCTTCGAGTGATTGGAGAGAGAGGGGAGTGAAAGGGTATTGAGCTCGCATCCCTGATGGCAATTCATCTTGCGAGATGAGTCGTTGTCGGCACAAAATCTCACTTCTAATTTTTCCCTTTTCCTGAGGGGTGGGGTGGGGGCTGAATGGATACGCTGGGGAGGGGGGACTTGAGGGGGATCTTAGATTATGAGCTGGATTTGCAAGACTGGATGTGGCGGGGAAGGTAGCTCCTTCTGGAATTTAGGGAATGGAGAAGTGAAACTCCCCTCTGACGGCGATGGTCCCCCCACCTCCTTCTATCTCTAAATACATTGTATCCAGGCTTCACCCTGTTTTCTTTGCCCCCTCTCCCCCGTAGTACTGAAGTCGCGACCTATGATAAGAGATTACAACTAGCTATAGAAGCTGAGGGATATTCATGTAACCATAACAACAATTTGAATTGCCTCGTGTATGTAACTAGCCCAACGTTTATTCACACTAACCTATCTAGTATTGCACTAAATCATCTTTACATATTATGTCATTGTAGAAATGATTCGAAAGACACTTTTGTAGCTGTCATGGTATGACATTACATTATATCAATACCATATTATATCTATCAGGGAGGGACCAATAACTTGAAAGCGAACCGACAAAAGGGACCGAAAACCACGAGTTCAGACGGGCTGAGTAGCGAGAGAGTGCAACGAGGTCAGGTAAATTATCGACAATGGCAAAGCTCAAGATTATTTAAAGAGGCATGTATAAAAATATAATTTTATTTACACAAAAAAATTAATAAGAGAATTGAAGGGTAAAATTACCTCAGAGAATTAACGGGCAAAAATCACATCAATAAACGAAAGGGGGAAATATTAACTCAATTGGGTTACTGAAGGGGGGAGGGGGGTTGGCTTACGGATGTCTTCTGTACGTGAGGTGAGATCGCTCGGACTTCAGAGCGGAAGGATGGAGTGATGACGGTTTTCCAAAAGCAAGGGGGGTGGCGGGGGGCGGTAACTTCCGGTCCAGGGGAGAGTATTTCGGCTACCCAAAATAAGGAGGGTTTCGACAGGAGTTGATGAAAGAAGTCGGGGAAATCACTCGGGGCGATCGTTCAGTGGAATTACCTCCTGGCTGGGGCTAATTCCAAATACACAAAATAGTCCAGCTGTCACTTTGCTTTGTTGCTAGCACTTGACTTGGAACCATGGGGAAATCTTCTGGGTTCTGCGCGAGACTTCTCAACTCTGTGTGTCTTCCGGGGAGTCAAGCGTTATTTATATCCCAGGCTCTCCCTGGAGTTGGGGGTTAGCTAGCGGGAAACAGCTCTACTCTCGAAGGGCCTCGAATCTTCTTGCAGAGCTATTTTAGCCCGCATAAAGATGAATCGTGGGGGACTCGATTCGAGGCTACCGCTTGTGGAAGGGGGGGGGGGGGTTAGGCTAACCACTTTAGTCCTAGCTGGGCCTTCTGCTGCACATGGGAGTTCCTTTCTGCTAAAGATCTTTCACGTATGGATTCCCTCACACATCTCCCAACCGAAAGATGATGCTTTACAGAGCAGTTGCGTAGGAAAGGATCACCCCAACCCGTCAAACTAGAATTATCAAAGGTCTAGGGAAATTCTGACCTGCTACGACAGGTGTACACACAAAAAAAAACGTAAATCTGAGATCAGCGGGGAATTTAAAGACATAAGCCTTAAACAGGTCAATTATAGAGAATTTAACTAATAAAATAAAAAAAAAAATCACAGGAGAACATTGGCGACATTTCAGTGGAACCAAAAAAAAAGGATAGAATTAAATGGAGGAATAAATATGGGACAAAAGACTTAACAATTTAGTGGACCAAATAGAAATCATAATTAGGAACATTAATGAGATAATATATATATATATATACATAGGGGATTATAATATCGGCAAACTTTCGCCAAGCATTTAACCACTAGGTTATAGGAGAAATACCATATTTACAGTTATTTTAATTTGATGGCTCGTCGGCTTCTTCTGCCACCGAGTTACGACTCAAATTGTCTGCCACACAGTTGTCACTGCCTCGGACGTACACTATTTCAAACTGATATTGTTGGAGTATCAGCAACCACCTCATGATGCGCTTATTCTGACTTTTCTTATTTCTCAGGAACGACAAGGGGCGGTTGGCTGTTTCTACTACAAAAGGCTTTCCTATTAAGTACATAGTGAATTTGATAAACCCCCAGACTATTGCCAAGGCCTTCCGTTCTATTACTGAATAATTTAGCTCACGTGGTAAAAGCTTTCTACTCAGGTAAGCCACCAGGTGGCTGTCTCCGTCATCAGCATATTGAAGAGGACACATCCAATCCCTTCATCACTGGCATCGGTCCTAATGCCGAAAGGCTTAGTCGGGTTCGGGAGCCTCAGAATGGCAGCGGACGTTAGCTGGTTCTTTAGCTGATGGAACCTGGTGGAGGTTTCGGGGTCCCACGAGAGGGCATCCGGGGATTTTTTTTTAAGCAGGGCAGTTATCCGTGCGGCGATTGACGCGAAGTTTGGAATGAAGCGGCTATAAAATGAGAGAGATCCAATAAATGACCTCAACTGTTTCTTCATGCTGGAGAGGGGCATCTCAACGATGGCTCGGACTTTTTCTTCTTGGGGGCTCATCTAATTTTTACCGATCTTAAATCCCAGATACTTAATCGTATTATAAGCGAAGTGGCACTTAGTAGGCCCAAGGGTGAGCCCGTGCTCACGAAGCATATTGAGTAGGGCGCGGAGAGCGATCAGGTGCTGGTCCCACGTAGCGGTCGCTACATACAGGTTGTCAAAATAAAAAGAGACGTGGGGCAGCCCGTCCACGATTCTTCGCATCATTCTGTTATAATTGCTGCATACAGTGACTAGCCCAAAGGAAAGTCGTTTGAACTGCATGAGGCCCTTATATGTGGGAAAGGCGGTATACTTGCGGGCGTTTGGACGAAGGGAAATTTGGTAGTACGCCTTACAGTGATCTAATTCGGAAATGAAGTTCATTTCCTCAAAAAAATGGAGATTTTCATCTATGAGGGGAATGGGTTCTGCGTCAAACACCGTTACCGAATTCAGCTTGCGAAAATCGACACACATACGGAAAGTGTGGTCGGGTTTGCGAACCATAACAATGGAGGAGCAATAATCGGACGCCGAGGGTTCTATTATATCTAACGCTACCAGATTATCCACCTCTTCGTTGAAAGCTTTCCTAAGGTTGTTGGGGAGGGGATATAGCTTGGAGCGGACGGCTTCTTGGGTAATGAGGACAATGTCGTGCTCAAATTGATTAGAGCAGCCAGGAATGTTAGAAATGACATCGTCGAATCCGCTAGGCAAATGCTGCAGCTGATTCTTGGAGTAGGGAGCTAGCCGGGGGCAGACGTCGAGTGCTATCGCCTTAGATGGATTTAGAAATTTGGGTAGTGAGGGAAGGGGATATTCATTGTCTGACTCAATACAAACTACTTGGACGACGTTGAGGGGGCCAGCGGTATATGCTGCTTCCAACGGGGATTCTTCGTCTGGGGCTACCAAGTTGTGGGTACCTTCGCGCCGGTGGTACATTTTTAACATATTCACGTGAAAAACCTTCGCTCCCGCCGGAGTACGGATTAGGTAATCCACTGGCCCTCTAGCTTCAAAGACGGGGTAGGGTCCCTTCCACTGGCTAAGGAGTTTGTTGCTTTCCGTGGGAAGTAGTAACAGCACCTCCGCGCCCGGCTTGAATTTTCTTTCTCGTGACTTAAGGTCAAAGTAGGTCTTATACCTCTATAAATTCACGTCCGCGTTCTTATAGGCCAGATCAGCACACTCTTCTAACCTTTTTCTCAAATCCAGGAGAGATAAGAGTAGGAGGTGTGTATTTCCTCGTCCAGTTGGGGATTAGTAAAGAGTTCGTTCCGGATGCTGAGGAGGCCGCGCATGTTCCGTCCGTACGAGAGCTCGAAAGGGGCGAATCCAAGGGTTCTATGAGGGATCTCTCTGCATGCGAAAAGGGCAACCGGCAAGTATCGGTGCCATTCTCGGGGCTGGTCAATGCAGAACCTTTTGAGGACTGATTTGAGGGTCCCGTTTAATTTCTTGCACATACCGTTCCCAGCCGGATGGTAAGGGGTGGTAAACTAAGGTTTTACCATCAGAAGCTTGCCTACATATTCCATGAGTTCGGAAGTAAACTGTATTCCTCTATCTGACAGTACCTCCTTGGGAATTCCCACGCGCGAGAATATGGATATCAGTGCTTCGGCGCACGTGATACTATCAATCTTCTTGAGGGGGACTGCTTCTTGGAAACGGGTAGCGAAGTCTACCAAGGTGAGGACATAGCAATGTCCTTCGCTTGAAGGGGGGTGAATAGGGCCAATCAGGTCAATAGTCACTCGGGAGAAGGGCTCAGTGATGATGGGGCCTCTCTGAAGGGGGGCTGGCTTAACCCGCCCTTTTGCGGGCGTCTTTTGACAGATATCACATGACCGACACTATTCGGCGATATCTCTGGCTGCACCTGGCCAAAAGAAATACTTGAAGACTCGTTGCGTGGTATTATTATGTCTAAAATGGCCGGCAAATAAACTGTCATGGGAGAGCTTCAATACTTGCGGGACGTATTCACGGGGAACACACAAGACATGTGTTTCTTGATCGGTGGCTTCCGAGCAGGCACGATACAATAAATCCTTCTTCACGAGATACGACACTCGTTTGTTACCTCGGGTGGACTCACGCTGGAGGGTTTTAGTTTTCTCCCAAAGGGGGAGGAGAGTTGCGCACTCCTTCTGGGCGCGGGCAAACTTGTCGCTCCGGAAGGCTTAGAACTCCGGGTCAATAGGTGCTTCCATGGGAATCGGGGTATGGGAGTCCAGAGCTGCCTGTGTACGGGTAATCGCGGGCTGGGCCACGGGATGGTCGTGGATTACGGGGCTCTGACCAATCAGAACGGAACAGAACTTGATTGGAGCCGCTACCACTCCGAGCCAACCGGAAATATAGTCGCACTCGATGTGAAAACGAGTTATTGGGAAACGACTGGCCCGTCCGAGGTAGTCGTGGACCACCGCAAACTTCTTATGGTCGCGGCTAACAGGGGGGAGTAGGTCCTCAGACACTACGACACAAGTGCACCTGGTGTCACGGACGAGGGTGGATACTCGGCACCCGTTCACGGTTCCGTTCTCGAATTTACATCCACCAGGGTTGTTCTCATTAAAGAGGAAGTTCACCTGATGGTCTGGAACTTTGGCGGGCGAGGGAGGTTCGGGGTTCTCCTGAGGCGACGGAAAAGGAGCAGGGGTGGCCCAGATTTGGTGCACTTGGTGGGACTGATAGTTTGCGAATCGGGAGTTTTGAGGACAGTTCGTGCGGTAATGGCCGGGAACTCCGCAGTTGTAGCAGATGATCGGGTACTTTTGATACGGCACAACTGGGGGAGAAGAAAAGAGAGGCTTAACGTATCGGTGCTCAGATGGATGGAAGTTTCTTGGCTTCGAAGGACTAGGAACCTTGGTGAATTTTGGAACCAATTTAGGGGGGGGGGCTTAGGGTCATAAAATTCAGTTTTGAGGGGGCGATTGGGGAGCCTTTTGAACATCCTTAGGGTATAAATTGTGACTACCCGCGTAAACATCGGCCTCTTCCAAGCACTCCTTGAAAGTGGCACAACGTTTATTCTTAATGAAGGCGCGAATTTCGGGAGCCACGGCTCCTAAAAGCTGATCCCTAAGTAAGAAGTCCAGAAGGGACTCGTAGACCTGAGGAATTTTGCACGCATCCAACCAACACTGAAGGTGTCTCTGGAGGATGTACCCATGTTGTCGAAATGTTTAGCCAGGGCGGATCGTTTCCTGGCGGAATCGGGAGCGGTAGAATTCGCTATTCATATGAACAGCGGCTAACAATTCAGACTTTAACGTGGAATAGTCCAAAGTTGCTTCCGGGGGAAGGGAGATGAAGATATCCCTTAACTTGGCCTTCAGGAGGGGAAGTAAGCGAGCGACACCATCATTTTCGAGATTCCATCTATTGATCTGAAAGATTCTCTCAAAATGGGCCAAAAATCACCCAAAGTCCTCTCCATCATTGAAAGCGGGAAGGTGGACTGAAGGAGTTTGGGGAATTTCAGCCCGGGAACCGATGGACTGAGAATCCATTTGATCTCGGATCATTTCCAGCTCATGCTGCCTAATTTTTTCACGTTCTTCCATCTCCATTTTGTTCTTCTCCATCTCCATTTCCATCTTCAGTTTGTTCTCCATCTCCGTATTCAGTTTGTTCTCCTCCATCTCCATCTTCAGTTTGTTCTCCTCCATCTCCATCTTCAGTTTGTTCTCCTCCATTTCCATCTTCAGTTTGTTCTCCTCCATCTCTATCTTCAGTTTGTTCTTCTCCATCTCCAATTCCCTTCGCTCTGCCCGTTCGTTCCTCTCTTCTTCCTGTACGTAATTCAGCAGGTCTTTGCCCGAAAGACCTAGCATTTCACCCTAACTCTTGAATTTTTCGAAGGATGACATTTTTACGCAGTTAACTGAGGAAACACTGATACGCGAACGAGCTAGGACACTACCCACGCGAAACGAATACTTGAATATTCGTGAAGGCCTTGATCACAAACAAAAATTAAGATACAGCTACCTACCTCTGCTGTTTCTTAGCGGGAAAAAAATTAAAATGGTCCTGCCGGAATTTGGACACCAAAGACCTTAACTCTTTTGGATTAATAACCAAGAGAGTCTCCAAAATTCGAACACAATAAGAAAAAAATAATTACCTGAAGTCCAACACAAAATCTAAATAGATTACGTTCCACTGCTCTTCAAATAACTTGAACTTGCCTTCCGCCAATACAATACAAAAATTAAATAAAAGGGATGTACATGAATAACAAGGGAACTTCTAATGTCGAAATTAAAATGACACGAGTTCGTAAAAACCCCAAAGCACTTGACACCAAAATTATATAATACGTATATTAATATATATATATATATATATATATATATATATATATATATATATATATATATATATATATATATATAAGTTATTGGTCCCTCCCTGATAGATATAATATGGTATTGATATAATGTAATGTCATACCACGACATATATATATATATATATATATATATATATATATATATATATATATATATATATATATATATATATATATATATATATATATTAATATACGTATTATATAATTTTGGTGTCAAGTGCTTTGGGGTTTTTACGAACCCATGTCATTTTAATTTCGACATTAGAAGTTCCCTTGTTATTCATGTACATCCCTTTTATTTAATTTTTGTATTGTACTGGCGGAAGGCCAGTATATATATATATATATATATATATATATATATATATATATATATATATATATATATATATATATATATATATATATATATATATATAACTTAAAAGCGAATCGACAAAAGGGACCGAAAACCACGAGTTCAGACGGGCTGAGTAGCGAGAGAGTGCAACGAGGTCAGGTAAATTATCGACAATGGCAAAGCTCAAGGTTATTTCAAGAGGCATGTATAAAAATATAATTTTATTTACACAAAAAAATTAATAAGAGAATTGAAGGGTAAAATTACCTTAGAGAATTAACGGGCAAAAATCACACCAATAAACGAAGGGGGAGAATATTAACTCAATTGGGTTACTGAAGGGGGGAGGGGGGTTGGCTTACGGATGTCTTCTGTACGTGAGGTGAGACCGCTTGGACTTCAGAGCGGGAGGTTGGATTGATGACGGTTTTCCAAAAGCAAGGGGGGTGGGGGTGGGGGGTGGTAACTTCCGGTCCAGGGAAGAGTTTTTCGGCTACCCGAAATAAGGAGGGCTTTGACAGGAGTTGATGAAAGACGTCGGGAAAATCACTCGGGGCGATCGTTCTGTGGAATTACCTCCTGGCTGGGGCTAATTCCAAATACACAAAATAGTCCAGCTGTCACTTTGCTTTGTTGCTAGTACTTGACTTGGAACCATGGGGAAATCTTCTGGGTTCTGCGCGAAACTTCTCAACTCTGTGTGTCTTCCGGGGAGTCGAGCGTTATTTATATCCGAGGCTCTCCCCGGAGTTGGGGGTTAGCTAGCGGGAAACAGCTCTACTCTTGAAGGGCCTAGAATCTTCTTGCAGAGCTATTTTAGCCCGCATAAAGGTGAATCGTGGGGGACTCAATTCGAGGCTACCGCTTGTGGAAGGGATGGGGGGATTAGGCTAACCACTTTAGTCCTAGCTGGGCCTTCTGCTGCACATGGGAGTTCCTTTCTGCTAAAGATCTTCCCCATGGGGATTCCCTCACAGTAACCATGACAACATTTAGGCTGTTATATTTTTGTTACCATTGCAACACCTTCGGGCACTGTTTGGTCACCATATCATCCCACCTAGGTCGAGTAGTACAATATATTTGTCAATCGGTGGTTGTACCTTTCAAGAAAAATAGCAATCTCCTTCCTCTGATTTGTTTGAAAACAATGAATAACCGATATAACGACTTTTTTATTTCTGAAAACAAAGTCAGAGAAGGCTTGAAAGCAATTAACGTAAGTAGTTCTCTTGGTCCAGACGGTATTCACTCTCGCATTTGATATGAAATACGCGAATCAATCGCTGTCCCCCTGACAGATATATTCAATAAAAGTTTAGCAACGAATGTTGTTCAGAACGATTGGAAAATTGCGAATGTTACATCAATATTAAAAAAAGGGAGACCGCTCCCGTGCCGAAAGCTACCGCCCTATTAGTTTAACCTCAGTAATTGGAAAACTATTTGAAAGAATAACTAGACAAAATTGTGGATCACTTAGAAACGAAAAGCCTTATAAAAGATTCCCAGCATAGCCTTCGTCGAAAACGATCATGTTTGATAAACTTACTTGATTTCCTTCTGCGATATATTCAAAGTATATGGTGAAGACCGAGCTGCCGATATTGTGTATTTCGATTTTCAGAAGGCATTTGGCAAGGTGCAACACGAACGATTGATTGCCAAAATTAAAGCTCATGGTATAGGAGGGAAAGTTGTTAAATTGATAGAAAACTGGCTTTGTACAAGAAGTCAAAGAGTAGTAATTTGTGGCAGCTCCTCCAGCTATATTCCAGTAACATGCGGCGTGCCTCAGGGATCAGTGCCTGGACCAGTACTCTTCCTCATATACATTAGCGACAAAGACATGGCAATAATAAACAAGCTATCAATGTTTGCAGATGATACCAAAATCGGCGGCCGTGCAAAAACATCCGAAGACCGTGCACTGATTCTAGAAGACATAAACAAACTCGTTGAATGAGCGAGCAAATGGCAAATGAATTTTAACGTCGCCAAATGCAGCTTCTTCTACATTGGTGTAAAACAACGCGAGAACCAACTATAAACTGGGCGAAACATACATACCAAACGTCAACGTGGAAAACAACTTCAGTGTAAAAATTTCCATCAACGTTAAATTAAGCAAATAATGCATGATGGCAGTGAAAAATATAAAATGGATACTTGGTTTCATAGGTCGTACATTTCAAAACAAGTCTAGAAGGGATATTCTAACACTTTATAATGCACTTGTGAGGCCATATTTGGAATATTACGTGCAGTTTCGGTCACCAGATCTAGAGAGTGATACAGAGAGATTAGGGAGAATCCAGAGTCGAACAACCAATATGATCCCTCAATTTTGAACAAAAAAGTACCTAGACAGTCTTAGAGCTCTAAATCTATTTTCTCTTAGACAGAGGGGCATACGCGGGGACGTGTTGAAATGTGTGGTAGGTTTCCATAGGTGTGAAATTGTTTACTAGTTTGCCTTGGTGTTGAGGGCATCACTAGCATTCCTCTCTTTTTTTACTTTTAGTTTTTTACGTCTCATCCTTGTATAGTTTTGATGATCGCCCTTGACGGTCATCTTCTTCCTTTTGTCTAAATATTGTACTCATTCTTAAGTCGGTTCCTCCGTCGTGGCTTTCAATCCTTTCAAGTCACATTTTGCAAACTGGTTGGTTGTCTCTTCGTTTTTATGTGTTATCTTTGGGTTGGGCATTTCGCCTCTTTTATTTAAGCTTTTTATATTTGTTGTTCCTTTAATTTCTACCTTGGTTTAGTTTAAACATTATCATTATTTGGGGCACTTGCTCTTTGTATCTATGTTCTTTATTGTTTTTATTATTTACTAAAGTTTTTATGTTTGCTGTTTGATTATTTCTTACTTATTTTAATTTAAAATTACATTCGGGCACTTTGCCTCTTTTTTCTGAGCTTTTAACTTTTGTTGTTAATTTATTTTTCATTTATAATTTAACATGGGCACTTCGCCTCTTTTTATTAATGATTAATTTTTATTGTTTTTTATTTTATTTCACTTTTTGTGTTATAACTTGGGCACTTTGCCTCTTTTTAGTTATCCATATTGTCTCATTTTGTTTATTTTTTACCATCTCTTTTTTTATTAAGTTATTTTGGGGGAGTTAACATTCTTAGGTATAGATTGGTCTTATTTCTTCCCTCGCACAGTTTCTTGCGATGGGGAACGGTGTTGTTCTTTCTACTCTGTGACGTCCTCGTATAGCTATGTCGACATTATTGTTGATATTTAGGAGTATTTCTTCCTCCATTTCTTATCCCATGTCTTTCTCCCTAGCTTCTGGATCTCCATATTAATTAGCTTGAGTCCACCTCTTTCGTGTAGGACTGTTTTCCTAATACGGTCTATCCTTCTTGCGCCGTCAATAAGTAGTGTGGCTTTATTCTGCACCTCTGCATCGTCCTGAGAGAGGTACTACTTACCATCTGCGTGACCACTGCTGGGTGCACCAGGACGGAGCGTACCAAGGCAGTGTAGAGTTTCCTCTAATTTAGCACATTGAGGCTTCAGAAACGGTACAGTTTCTTCAGCTCTCTTTTGGCTAGGGAGACGCATAAATTTAATCTTCAACGAGAACGTCGTCTATTTTCCGGTGGTTCATCGGAATTATCAGGAATTTCTGGCGGTTAGTTTTTATTTTCCACCTTTTTCGTAACGATTGATGTCATAATGGAATTATTCACAAATTGCTACACTATATATAGTCTTTCTACGTATACATAATTATTACAAAAATTGGCCAATCATGGTCCGGGAAATATTTAAGGGCAAACTAGGCACTATGTACAAGAAACATAAAATTGGAAGGCACTCGACGACCTCAATAACCATCTCATCACCCCAGATAGGGATTGTATCCCTAAATCCGAGTATAGGACCATCTCTAACTACAGATGGACCGAATACATGAAGGATTTATACCCTGAGCTGCAGTTATTGTATGAAATCAACACCAAGGATGCGTCAGTTCACTCAATACAGCGAAGTAAAGAAGTAAAAAAGAACTGAACCAGTTGATCCTCGAACAACAATGGAGACGATGGGATGATGCGATGGATAGCCTCGATCACAAAGCAACTCCCAAAGATTTTTGGAAAAAGATCAGAAATCTCAAAGGATCGACTGGGAAGAAACAGAAGATCGAGACACAAAAGGAAGATAGAAACATCGAAACGGAAGAAGGAAGAATTGAAGAGGTATTCTTAAGTTATTGGTAAAAATTCTTCAGTATAACTGAGGAAGAAAGGGAGAACTATGACCTAAAGTTTAAAAGCAACATCATCGACGAGCTTAACGAACAAATACACAAAACGCACCCTCACCACCATGTGGATAGACAGCACGACGGAGACGCCGAGATTACAGAAGAAGAACTACTCGGCGTGCTCCGTTCATTCCAACAAAAAGCCCCGGGACAATCGGGGCTTACAAAGCTTAACTTTGAAAAGGCACCAGCCAATGTCATTGAAGGGATGAGAAGGATATATAACGCCTGCTGAACCCGGGGTACGTTCCAGGTGCTTATAAAATGGCTAAGATGATTTTCTTGCCTAAGCACGGAAAGGACCCAACGTTGAAGGAGAGATACCGGCCAATTTCACTTCTAGAATTTGGCAGGAAGCTCTTCGAGAAGATCTTCAACAGAAGACTGGTGTCTCACCTAGAGGAGAACTACCTCTTCAACCCGCATCAATTCAGGTTTAGGAGGAAGCGAAGTACGGAGATGGTGATTAATGTCATTACGGAAAAGTTAGCCCAAGCAAAACGGGAAAGGAGTTAGGTGGACATTTTTTGTCGGGATGTATTAAAGACATTTGATAAGGTGTGGCAACGGGGAATGCAGTACAGGATCTTAGGACTGGGCCTAAGTGAAAACTTAGAAAGAACTCTCTGTGACTATGTCATGGAGAGAGCGGCGTGCATCAGTTTAGGGTGCACGGACGGACCAAAGTTTCCGCTCATTGCGGGCCTCCCGCAGGGGGGGGGGGGGTGCCTGTCCGCCACTCTCTACTTGATTTACTCCGCTCATGCGCCATCCCCTGTAAGCCCCACTTGCCTCAACATTCAATTCGCCGATGATTTCACCCAGATAATCACTGTCCATGGAGGAATGCGCCTTGGCAAGCTCGTATGACAGCAGCAGAAATTGAAAGTCTTAACACCTACGAGGCCCAGTGGAAGATCCACACCAACCAGAAAAAGTTTAAAGTAGTCTCCCTAGGCAGGAGACTACTTTAAGACGTCAGGGAAGAGGATATACGTTATCCCTACACCATGGAGTGCAATGTACTCGGAATAAAGATTACTTCATCCGGGTACAAGAAGCACGTCCATAAAAGAATCACCAAGGACACTGCTGCAGTCAAAACTCTATACATGTTCAGAAATCTTTGTCAAAGCAATAAGAAAAAGATCTACAATGCAATTGTAAGATCGACGCTGCTATACCCCGCCCGCTTCCGCCCTCTCGTGTGTCTCGAAGACGCAAAAAAGGAAACTACAGGTGGTGCAGTACAAATGTGTGTTCCTAATTACAGGTACACTCAGGCGAGAAAGAAGACGCCAGGAAGAGCTGCACCAGGAGGTAGAGTTAAGTCCCATTAACGTTGGCATAGAAGAACAGACAAGGAATATGCAGGAAATGGTTAATCGTGAATTGGACGATGAAATCGTCCAAATGATTGACCAGAATAGAAGAGGAATAAGTCGCGCCAGATTTCAAAGCTCCGCCGGGGTTTTAGCTGGCGGAGCAGAAGGGCCGTTATACACATGAAAATGGAAATGTCTTTTACTCTAAACCAAATAAAAAACCTTACCAAGAAAAAGATTACCTAATTGTGAAACCTCACCGATTTCTACAAATTCACCGATGAAGACCCAAATTAACCGATGAAGACCCAAATTTACCGACGAAGACATCCATGAAAAAACAAAAAACGCGAATTACACTCACTACAAGATATACAAAAAAGACAAAGACAGTAATTATTTCCAAGAGTAATTATTACCACAACCACAAATGCGCATATCATACTCAAGGACATTAATTGTTTTTTGAAGACAAATGGCTTGAACGCCATATTTTATGGGCTCCCAAAGACCCACAAAGAGGGATGTCCCTTACGCCCAATCATTTCCAATATTAATTCTCCCACTTATAAGCTCTTCAAATGGCTCGCCAAGCATTTATCTCCAGCAGTAGGAAGAATCTCATCTGCACACATTATGAACACTCAAGATTTCGTTGACCGCCTCAACCACTTGCAATTACCGGATGGAAAACTTTTGAGCTTTGATGTAAACTCTTTGTTTACCAAAGTTCCGGTTGACCAAACCATGGGCCTTCTGCGGGAAATCATGCCTAGACTTAATTTGAATCTTCCCATTTCTACGAGTAAATTTATCGATTTAGTTGAATTATGTCTCTCTGACAATGTGTTTCGAGTAAATAATGAGTTTTATAGACAAATATTTGGCCTTAGCATGGGAAATAGTTTATCTCTGATATTGGCATGTCTCTTCATGGAATATTTTGAGACTGAACTCCTTCCCACAATTTCTCCTCCTAACTTTATATGGTTAAGGTACATTGACGATGTATTTTATGTATGGCCTAATGGTCATGATTTTGATACCTTTTTTAATAATTTGAATAATTTGCATGTCTCCATCAAATTTAAATGTGAATGGGAATATGATAAAAGATTACCCTTTTTAGATGTCCTCATTAATAAAGATCACCATGAATTAAAACTTGACGTGTATAGGAAACCAACCCACTCGAATGCCTATATACATTATTTTTCGTTTCACGATAATACTGTTAAAAAATCGGTAATTTCTAACCTTTTCCTTAGAGCATACAAAATATGTCATCCTTCCTATTTAGATGAAGAAATTGTCATTATGAGGACCATTTTTTCTAATTTGTATTACCCCGATTGGTTCATATCGTCTGCCCATTTTGCAGCAAGGAAAACATTCTATGGTAATAAGCCTTCCCGCACTAATGACTTCAACAAATGTATAACATTGCCATTTAATAATAAATTAAATAGTTTAAAGGACATATTTGGAAAAGCGGGTATTAATCTAGCCTTTAAATATAATAATTCCTTAAACCAATTGATGATTGCCAGGAAACCCAAAGAACATATTAACATAGGAGTATATGCAATACCATGCAACGATTGCCATAAAGTTTATATAGGGGAAACGGGGAGAGATCTAGACAAGAGTTTGTACGAACACAAAAGAGATATTAGAGTGGGCAGCGAAAGTAGTGGAATATTTTGCCATGTTAGAGACAAGAATCATACGATCGATTTCAATGGAAGTAAAATGGTATTTAAATCGGCTAACTATGTTAAGAGAAGAATCATAGAATCGAGCTTGATATCGTCAGTTCTTAATTTAAATCTATCTGAGGGTCAATTTTCTTTTAATCCTGTAATAAGAAAGCAAATAAACAAAATAGTAAAATGTCAGCCCTTCAATATGTTTAGGCCTACCCCCCCCCCCCCAGATTAGGCACAAGTAGATTATTGGGGAAAAAGGGGATCTTTCACGACCTGACCTTGTGTTATGCTTGTATGCACTTTTCTATCCAGTGTCAGTTGAAAAAGGGTGTGAGATACACCGAAGCTGTTCTGAATTAAATTGTCTTCGGAGAATGTGGTTTAATTCCTCATATATATATATATATATATATATATATATATATATATATATATATATATATATATATATATAAACTAACTCAAAGACAACAAAGGAACCACAAGACCAAAAATACTTAAAAGCGATAGGCCTGATCACCAGGCACTAGCATCTCTTTGCACCCTTCCACACCACTTCTTTCTCTTTTCACCACTGGTCTACTTTCCGCTATTTGTCCATACACCCTATCTCTCTATTCCCCTACCCACACCTACTCTTACAACACTTCAATTCAATTCAGTCTGACTATTTGTGACTGCTCTGGTTGCCGGTGCTAGTCTGTTTTTCTCGCTGGTGAACACCATTGTGAATTGTGGCCATTTGTCGGATTTTTTCGAAACTGGATTTTAGTGAAGGTGGATTTTTTCGACTCGCTTAGAGTAGTGAAAATAAAAATTGCTAAAAGTGAAAAAGAGCGTTTTTGTTCGAAAAGTAAACCAATAGCTTTCGATTTAATAAAGTAAAGGGTGAAATCTTCGTACTTTTGGAAGTTATAAGGACCGGAGCCACATCAAGCCTAACCGCAAGCACTGAGGAAAGTTGAAGGTAAAGTGAAAAACAAATACTTGGACTTTAGCTCCTCATTCTATTCCTCTCCCTCCTTTCTTCTCTAAATTTTTCCCGGTCTATATATAAATTAATATATATATATATATATATATATATATATATTAATTTATACTCATTCCCAATTCCCACATAAAACCACTGCCAGGAGCCCATTCTCCCCTTTCACCGCCAGCTACCTCGCGATAGGATGCAGGGGAAATGAGAGGGAGCCTCCGATTTACTCTCCGGTCCCTCTCGGAGGGCCCAAAACCAGACGAGTGTAAGGTATTCGAAAAAGTTTTCGGATCCCTGAGCATTGCATTAGTTCGACTGGTCGACATCCAAAATGGTTACTCGGCCATTTGCGCGAGGGAGGCTGACTGTGAAGACTTGACTTCAACCAAGGCCGTTGAATGCCTAAGGACTATAAACTTTAAACCGACCACACCACCACAAATAAGATGACACTGTAGCTTAATCTGCAGGCGCCTTGACTCCAAGGATGGGTGCCACTCGGCAGATGAGATTCAAACTGAAATTGAACGGAACCACCCATGAGCAAAGGTAGCTGAGGTTATCAAATAAAAAAAATACACACATGTGTTCAAGGAAAACGGTCTGCTTCTCTTCAACGTAAGAGTCTGCTCAGAGCAGATGGAACGAGTGTAGTTTGTAGACTTACAGATGTGATTTCGGTACTACAAGTACGGCAAACACACTACGTCCAACTTTCCTGAAAAAGACCTTACTTTGTGTTCTATCTGCACCAGCCGCAACCATTTTTTACGTAACTGCGAAAGTAACTCCCCCAAATGCTTGAATTGTCAAGACACACAGCGGACGATGTCTATGGCATCTCCGGTTAAAAAGCAGGAAATTCAAAGAGAAACCCAAATAAAACGCGAATCCGAAGAGACAAAGGCCAACTCGACTTATGTAAAAGTAGACAAAGCCGCCATTGCCGAGACTAACAACCAAAAGACATTACTCCACATAGAAAACGAGAATTCAACCAAAATAATGCGCTGCATTTCTATGCGCATATTGCGAACATTACTCGCTCAGGTACCTTTGCCAGGGAAGTCAACTGCATGCTCGTAAAGAACGGAATGCAAGAGATGTGGTTTCCAGACAACCCACCCTTGGAGGAATTTACGCGAATTAGCGTATCCCCTCAGTGCCAAGATGTATGCCAGAAAGTTCCCACGCTTGAAAACACAGTCAATACACGCGATCCGCGTCTAAATAAACCAGAAGACACGCAAACAACAAAACCAGCGTCAGCTTCACCCTGGAAAAACACCACCACTACAAACGACACACAAACACACTGTCGTGGTATAGGAAGGACTGAGTGATGGAAGGAATTTGTACGTAAGGGCTGTTTACGTACTACCAAAGAAAAAGACTCCATGATTAATGTTATATCTCTCTAAGAGTGCTATGTATGCTTTATCATTAATTAATATTATCTTGATTATTGACTTCTTTAAACTTTGAGGGTTCCTGTGCCATACTTAGCGATTCGAGGGTAGAATAAAAAAAATTGTTAAACTAACTAAAACTTTAATTAAAACAGAAAAAAAACATGAACCAAAGAAATATTACGCACTAAATATACAGTAAGTACTTGAATAATTTTTAAGTAAGGCTTTCTAAATTGATCTCTTGAAATTATAGTGACGGTTGACCCACCGATCACGTCAATATAACAAAATTGCTAAAGGCCTTTACCTCAGGAAACCGGAATTAAAATACATTTGTCCCTCTTGCGACGGGTTTGAATCTGACCTTGAACTCAATGAGCTACGTAACCTCAGGAATCTTGTTGTTTTGTTGACGCGTGCCTCGGCCAGATGGTGGGTGCGGACGGAATAGCCTTTAAAGCCACAGAGGACTTTTGCGAGTGTGGCAGATGGGGAGAGCCACTCGCCTTTGGCAGGAAATGATATCAGCACCGGATTGTGAAAGAATGTTCCTTTCTCCTCTTCGGATTACTCTGGGGAATAATTCGCATTGGCAAGCGATGAGCCAGGCGGGAATCCTTTGACTCAGGGGAGTGCTAGGGCAAGTTCACTCGGGGGTCTTCCTCAAGGGCAAAGGTTATCTCTGTGCTTTGGGCTGCACCCTCCCATGAGAGCCCTGGCCTAAGAAAATAAGGACATGTCCACTGTAGTAGCGCTGATAGGCCCCAACCATAATGCCTACAGAAAACTAAGACAAATTAAGGACAAACACCAGACACAAATTACGGACCAGCAAATACTACTATGGGACAGACTAATAGACA
The DNA here is from genome assembly GCA_963969495.1 of Ceratothoa steindachneri. Taxonomy (NCBI): domain Eukaryota; kingdom Metazoa; phylum Arthropoda; class Malacostraca; order Isopoda; family Cymothoidae; genus Ceratothoa; species Ceratothoa steindachneri. The sequence continues at coordinate 212,646,517 of OZ018317.1, forward strand.
GACTCGACATAGAAAAAGACTCACACACGTTCTGGCAGACGGTTAAACGTCTTAAAGGAAAACCTCCACAAACAAAAATCACAATTAATCACAGCGGCCAAACAATTTACTGAAACAAAAGAGATTGAAGAAAAGTTTAGAATTTCACTGGTCTTCAATCTCAAAATTACCCTGGAAGAAAATGACAATTACGACCTCGAATTCGAAACTGACGTAATACAACAGTTAAGCACAAATACACAAAACCTCTCCTCACCACTGTGTGTCGCAGGAAAGATTGATGGAGGGCTATGACAGTGAAATAACTGCCCTAGAACTCTCCGTTACTCTAAAGTCCTTTCGTTAAGGAGCCCCGGGTATTACGGGGCTGACCAACGAGAATTTCACCCAGGCTTCGCCTAACGTTTGGATTGGTGTTCTCATCATCATGATCGCCGCTCTGAACACAGGCTATTTCCCAGACCAGTGGAAATTGGCCAAGATGATTTTCATCCTAAAGCGGGGAAGTCCCCGGACTTTCCTGCCAGCTTTCGACCGATATCTCTCTTAGAATTTGCTGGCAGTCTTTGAGAAGATATTGGGTAACAGAGTCAACTATTTTCGCAATTAATCCAACTTGCATAATGAGCAGCAATACGGCTTCAGAAGAAAAAGAGGGACTGATACGGCCCTAGCCGTCGTTACCGAAAAACTTGCGAAGATCAAGGCAGACAAAAGGCATGTCGACCTGGTGCTCCGCGATGTCAAAAAAGCTTTGGACTATGTTTGGAAGAGAGGCCTACAATTTAAAACCTTCAAGTAGGCCTCAACCCCATTCTTGAGAGGATTTTGTTCGACTACATTATGGAGAGGAGAGCATACATACAAACCAGAGAACATAGAGGCCCTGAATTCGAACTCAAAGTAGGGGTCCCTCAAGGGGGCTGTCTCAGTCCTCTTTTATACAACATTTATACACCTGACCTACCACAACCTCTCTCCGATTGTACGTTATACGTACAGTTTGCGGACGATATATCGCAAATTTGTACCGCCGCTTATGTTCACGGGGAAGTTATGGCGAAGAATATGGCTAGAGAGATAGCTAACATCAACTCTTTCGAGAGGAGATGGAAGATATCAACCAATGTTCCCAAATTAAAAATAATTCATGTTTCGCAACACCTTCAACGATATACGTGTAGACGGGGAGTGAATCCCCTATTGCATGGAAGGGACGGTTCTGGGGCTCAAAATTACCACGAGGGGCTACACGAGTCATATCGAGCGAACAGTCGCGAATTGCAAGAGAGAATTGAGGGAATTTTATAGGTTCCGTGACCTAAATCCTTCAAATAAACTCAAGATATTTAATGCGTGCATTCGCTCGAGGCTCCTGTATTCCCCGGTGCCGCTGAACTCGAGCGCCGAGACCCACATTGCGAAACTACAAAAGATCCAGAACAAAGTGGTGCTTATCATCACAAACACGCGAAGAAGAGAATACAAACGACAGAGGGAGCTTCACTACTCGGTTAGATTACCTCCGATCAACGTGGCGCTCCACGAGAGGGCTAAGAGGATCTGGCGAGCCATTGGCACCCGCCTGTCCCTGGAGTTCTCTAGTACACACCTAAACATCGAGGTCGCTCGACAAATAAGGCCATTTAAAAGTAGTAAGGCACATACTATCGGCGACAAATCACAACAAACGACTAGTGTAATGCTCATGTTTCTTTAGTATAAATTCACATACCATCACTAAGATTACCTATTTTTAAAAAAAATTGCGAAGAAATATCAAAAGCTAAAATTTACTTAGAAAACTTGTTCAAAAACCCATAGCGAGAACAAATACCCCGCCCTAAATAAAGGCTTGAATGCCAATAAGATCATATATAAACTAATTAAATTAAATAGTGGCCCCCTTCTCTACTCGAGAGAGAACCGTTCTGGACATCGTTCAGCGAGGACCTTCTGCCATTATACCCTGCCAGCTTTGACACTGATTCCTTTAGCTGCTGCAACGATTTTTGCTGTCTCCAGACTCGTACTGCATTCGTTCTCCGTTGGGAAGCCGACTACCGTGGGCTAGTTAAGGGTATCCCTCGTTACTCTACCACCTCCGCTCTTTGGTACTCCTTCATCTCGACCACCTTCACCCTTGAATACTTTGCCATCCAGTCTTCAGGCACCCATGGATCCGTCGTCATCTAAACCTCATTCACCCTGTGTCATTCATCCTTTAGATCGCGCCTCCCGTGGGTCTTGCGTCATCTCGATCATCGACTCTATCCTTTGGTCCCTGGTCATCTCAATCGTCACCACCCGTGTGTTCTTCGTCCCTTGGATTTCCGTCACCTGGGTGTCGCTCCACTGCTTTCGCATCGGTATTTGGAATTTCTTAAGTGCTCGTGTCGAGACTCATTGCTTTTGTGTGAAGGACGAAGGACAGGTGGGGGGGGGGTATTCTTTTTATACCTCTTACCTAAGTAGTGTAGTTAATTATTTTTAACGACGCGTGTCGTTTCCGCGTAAGATGCTTATTTTTATAATATCCCTTATTTTACGCGGATTTTATTTATTTAACGACGTGTTGTCGTTAGGTGGTTTCGAAGTTTGTGACTTTTTATTATTTTTGGCATCCTATTGTACTCCATTGACAGGTTATTTTACCTTTTTGTAAATAATACGGTTGAATTTTCCTGTGTATTTATTTTATCCTTGGGAATATTTGAGCACCGTCCTAGTAACCTTTTTGGTAATCTTTCTCTTGTGTGTATTTTGGGGCCGAGAGAACCGAGTTCCTCGTTTACCCTCACAAAGACAAAGAAAACAAGTAGTTGCATCATGAAGAACAGCTCTCTCCCTCCGACGAGCGAACTCCAGGCGACTAACGTCGTGTACGAATATTCGTGCAAAGTCGGTAACTGCGAACATCACAATTCAAAGTACATCGGCGTAACCTCCACAACCCTGCCAAGGCGACTGACAGCTCACCTTCAACATGTCGCGATTAAAAAACACACCCACTCTCATGGCACTACCCTAACCAGTGAAAAGCTGAATAAGGACACCTCCATTATCCTGAGACTCCCAAATCGCAGAAGATCGCGGATTGGAGAAGCCGTCATTATTTAAATGAAGAAACCGGCAATTAACTTCAGCCGGAAACCATATTCCCGACATCTCGGCGTCTCCGAGTTGACCGCCGTTAAAAGAAACACGTTTTCAAACTTTAATTTTCCTTTGCCAGAGAACTTGATCAGAGCGACAAATAGTCAGATTGATTGATGAATAATAGTTAAGAAAAAAATTGGTGTGGAAGATGAGATGATAGATTGTGGGTGAAGAGAGTATGTAGGGTTTGCCTTGGTAGTGAGTGCTACGCTCTTCCTTTTTTTTAGATTTCTTTTTCTTTGTCCATGACTTTCAATCCTCTAATTTGTATTGTTGTGTAAACCTGATTTTGTGTTTTAACGCTTTTCTTTTATAAATATTTTGCAACCTTATTTTATTTTCCTAAATTTTGAACTATTTTTAAAATTATTATATTTTTTCGTAGTTTCTTTCTTCTCTGCCTTTTTTATTTTATTTATTTTGTTTGTTTTTTTTTATTTTTATATATTTATCTCTTTAATACTATACTTATTTTAAGAGAGATAAGATTTTGAAAAATAATTTGGAAAAGTAATAATATAGTTAATCACGTAATCTAATTCTTCTATACTAATGTAAGATTTTTTTTCTTCTTAATTACTAGTTATATTGACATATATAAATTTATATCGCTTTCATTCAAACACATTCATTCATGTTCGTGAGTGTGTTGGTTAATACATAGTGCGTGTAGTTGTTTGTTCAATGTGGTCTCTATGTGAACAACGGTGCCAACTCTCCCTCAGAGAATTGTCTCGTTCTGGGAAATTGCCTCTTTCTGGTCACTTTCTCCCGTTTGTTCGCTGGGATGTTTAGACCCTAAGCTAGTTCGGGTGCTATTTCATTCAGGACGTCCCTCCATGTTCATTTGGCCAGACTTTGGGTCGCCAGATTGATTGAGGTCCAGGCCACTCTGCTGTGGAGTTCTTTTTGGGGTATTCGATCTCTCAATCTACGGTGGCTTATATAGAGAGTCGCCTTGTTCTGGACTCTTTGCAGGCGCTTCAAGCGAGACGTACTTAAGGTTTTGGTCATTACCGCGTGGTATATGAGTGTTGCTCGAATATGCATAATATATAGTGCTGAGTTCTAACTTCGCCAGATTTTCCCGCATTATGAAGTGGTAGTTATATCCGTTGGAGGTGATGTGGAGCCCCAGGACACTCCCTTCTTGGTGATAGAGAAATATTAGCTCCCCTATTGTTACATCACCTGTTTTTCTGCGGTCGAGAGCGAGGATCTTTAATTTTCGGCTATTCGGTCGGATCTTTCACTTTCTTTCGTATTCATTTACGTTGCGAATTTCGTTTGCAGTCTCGAGAGCCTGAACGCTGGGATTTCTGATTGTACCAGGGATCACCTAGGTTATATCATCCGAAAACTGGAGATATAATGAGTCCTCTACCAGAGTTGGTCAATCTATATTGTGGATTGCAGCTTGTTTTATTTTGATTATATTTCTTTCATGGGGCAAACCATGGCTAGTGCTCTGTGGCCCTGCCCACAGTTGACATACTTCTCTGTCTTCATGCAGTTTTTCCACTCGTGACCCCTTTCACTGCACCCGGAGCATGTTTCCTCTACTTCTTGGCAATCTTTTGGGGAGTGTTGCTCCATTTTATGGCAGCGGAAACACATTTGCACCGGCGTGAATTCTTCACGCTCGATCTGGTCCCCACTGGTCTTTGCGTGGAAGAGTAACATACCCTTTTCTTTGGCCTTCTGGGCCATCTCCGGCTCCTTGAAGATCACCTTGAATACATGAGTGTATTCTTGGTTCTCTATTCGCTTTCTGAACTTAATTATTTCAGAAACTTTCACCCAGCTCTGATTGGCCTTTTATCTCTTCTGTTAATTCCTTCTTTGTGCGATCACCTATTCAGGGATCGAGTCGACGGCAAATCACGCTGCTACCTGGATTTGAGGTGGTACTGCGGGCTGGAGGTTTATCTCCTGGAGTGCGATAAGGCCATCTTCCTTGCTAATCGTCTCAATGTCCTTCTCCCCCTCGAAGATCACCAAGTAACCGGTTGGAGTGTCTATTAGGCAAATGACCGCGACTCTGGGTTTTCCGAAGAAAGTTTCGAAAACTTTGCCTCTTGCCGGTTTGGCCTGGTCATTGATTATCCTAAGGGGCATTCGTGTGCCCAGATCCATTGCCATGTTGTTGAGAGTAACCCCCTCGTGGTCCTTGTGAAGCAAGTACGTAGAGTAAGCAGACTTCTGTTATATGGTGTCAAATTCGGTGAGAAGTATGTGTGTATTCAAAGTATTGTTTTCTTAGGGTGACCCCCCCCCCCTGCTTTTAAAGCAACCTTGAACCCCGGAGGTATTCGCCTTAGTGAATATTGGGATGAATGTGGTAATGGCGCATTCTGATGAGATGATGGATGATTGAGTACGTCTGGGACCGGGTGGGATCCTCCCGGGGGATGATTACTCACGGACTCATTGACAACGCCGCTTCCCGGGGGTGTTTGAATCGCGACTGCTCCGACCATGCACAAATACGTTTATGTGTCCTTCTGTAGTCCTGGGTTTGGCCTCCGCATTGATTAGCAGCGGAGGTTGCAGTCAGTCCCTTCGTGGGGCTGCTGTGAAACCGCCTGAAAAATAAATGATGAAAATGATGATGAAAAGGGGTGAAATGGTGTAGGAGTAATAGGGTATAATCTATCTTGTGGCTTTTCTTCCTTCTTTTATTTCTAGTAGCTTCCTCTTCGTCGACAGGAAACGACTATGGATGCGTTTACTCGCAGAATTTGGCCATACCTTCCACCTTAACCAAAACTTTTCCGCCTTTGCCGGTTTTTGACTTATGCCCAAGAAATACGATCAGTCAATAGTCAGACAATGGACAATGGATATAATAAGTTGTGAAAGGAAAGTATATATACACATATAAGATTACAATTGCAATCCTATATGCACACACACACACACACACACACACACACACATATATATATATATATATATATATATATATATATATATATATATATATATATATATATATATATAATAGTAGGAGATGGATAGATAGGGATAGATTTCCCTGGTCAAAGGGAGATTGAAAAGTAGTAAATCCTTGGTGATAGGGAATCGCAGGCGTTTATCTGAGATTGGTGTTCTTCTAATTGTTCTTAGTCTTATATTCATGGTTTTTACGTACTCTTTTTCTGTTTTGTTTGGGTTGTTCTTGGTTTGTGATGGTATGGCATGTTTGTTTGTGTCTTTTCATTTTGTTTCATATAGATTATGATAGTTTCTCGTGGTGTTCAAGCTTTTGAAGGTGTTTTTTGTATTTCGCTCGTTGTTCGTTATCTGTATTTTTAGTGTTCTTCTTATTGTATATTCTTTGTATAGTTTATTGTTTGTCGTTGTTTCATATGCGTAGTCTTATGTGCAGATTGGTTCTTCTTGTCTTTCAGTCTGTGCTTTACTGCTGGTAAAGTTTTGCGTTCTTTTGTGTATGTCCTCCAACTGAATGCCAATGTGTTTCTGACTGATTTCGTCCGGCATGCGCCGTGGGACTTTCTCCCAGATTTTTCCGGCTCTTCTTTGCAGTTCCAGGTTAATTGGGGTCATCTGCATCATTTGATGTAGGTCCTTCTGCCTTTTTCTTTCTCTCCTTCTAACATTGGTGATTAAGAGTACTCCTTTATTTTGTACCCTTTGGAGGAGTCGCAATTTCTTTTTTGGAACTAGTGTTGATAGGTATAAGTGGATACAGTAGCTTTGATCTTATGAGCGTGTTGTAGATCTTCTTTTTTTTTGGTCATGTTCAGGTTTTGGAGCCTGAATAGCTTGGTGAGCTCGACCTTCGCTCGCGCTGCTGTCTGAGCAACGTGGCCTCCATACCTAATCTTTACCTATCTTTAGTCCTAGTACTGTCCCTTCTGTTCTGTATGGAATGTGGGCGTCGTCTGTCTCAATATGGGCCCGTTCCCTACAGAAGAGTGGTATCACCTTAAATTTCTGGATGTTAGTGGCAATTTTCCACCTTCTTTCGTACCTGGTGACATGGTAGATTTCTCTAGCTCTTATTTGTGCTATGAGTTCAGGATTTTTGAAGGGGGCAGTGATGATCTGAGATATGTCGTCTGCGAACTGGACGTACAGCAAGTCTTTCCTAACCGGATCGGATAGATCGAAAGTGTATATATTGTATAGGGGGGGGTTAGGCACCCTCCTTGCTGTACGCCTGCAGTTAGCTCGAAGTCTGGTCCCGTGTGGTCGTATATTTGTATATATGCTATTCTGTTTGTCAGGGAGTCACATAGAATTTTCTCTAGTCTTGGGTTTAGTCCTAGTTATAGTTTTTTGTACTGAAGTCCAGTCACTAGGTCTCTGAGCAACAGGTCAGCATACCCTTTTTGGCTAGCAATCTCAGCCAGTTTTTCTGTGATGATTGCTAGCGCCGTATCAATCCCTCTCCCTCTTCTGAATCCATGCTGGTGTTGGTTATGGAGGTTGTTATCCTCCCCAAATTCTTGGATTCTATTAGCAAGCACCTTCTCGAAGACTTTGCCTGCCACTTCGAGGAGGAAAATGGGCCTGAATTTGCTATTGTGTCTGGCGGGTTTTTGGCTTTTGGAATGAAAATCATTTTAGCGATCTTCTATTCATCCGGAAAATAGCCAACGTTTACGCACGCATTCATTATAATGACCAGCCCCTCTAAGATGTTACGGGGGCGTTCAAGAAGTTAAGTTTGGTCAACTCCGCTTTACCTGGTGCTCTCTGTTTGAAGGTACGTAGCGTCGTTAGGATTTCTTCTTTCGTAATATTCCGTCCATAACCAGTCAGCAGTTGTATTGTTGAAGGGATATCTCTTGTCGAGTTCTTGTCTTAGTTGGTCAGGAATGTTTTCCTCAAAGTCTAGGTCAAAGTTTTCGTTTTCTTCTGGTGTGATGGTAAATATATTCTTCCAGTAATCTCTGAGCGCTTCTTCCGTTTTTGTTGCGTCCATATTTGTCCCGTCGTCTCTGTTAAGGAGTGTGTTTTTGTCAGGTGGCTTACCCTTTAATCTTGATAAAGTATTCCAAAATGTTCTGGGATCCACTTCTTCGTCGGGTTTGTCTATGAGGTCATTCCAAAGTGGTGTTTGTTGTTCTGTTATGTTTGACTTCATTTATGTCATTAGTGTTCTTAACCGTCTGCTTTTAACTCTATCTGTGGCAGTCAGTCTAATTTCTTCAAATAGTCTTTTGTATTTGTCCGTTAGGTCATATAGCTCCTGTGTCCACCTTGGTGCTGGTAACGTTTCGTACGTTGTTCTGGAGACTGTTGGGCGGTCCGCCTCCATTAATTTCCCCGTTAACCTTGCCAGTTCCGGGTCGATCTCCTCTAGGGTGGCTTCTTCGAGTGGTTGAAGTCTGTACTCACCGAAAAGGGTACGATACTCTTCCTGACAGGTATCTGTATTGGGATTGAGGATATTTTAATCATGATGGCGACGTGGTCGCCCTGGATTAGTGGGACGGGTTGGATGTAGTAATTGTAGGGAAATTGTGAGCTGGTCAGGGTGATATCCGGTTTGGTTGCGCAGGTTTCGGTGATATATGAGGGAAAATCGGGACCAATGCGGACAACAATACCCCTGTCAATAAGATTCTTCAAGTTCTTCCTTGTATTGTTTAGACGTCCGGTGAATCCGGATTCTTGGCATCTGGCGTTGAGATCTTCCTCAAACAAGACTTTTCCCGTGTGCACAAAGTTGGAGAAAATTGTGCATCGGGATATAGTCTCGTCTCGGAGGTTGGTGCCGTGTGGACATCACCAGGGGCCCCAAGGTGGTTTGGATCTCGATGGCAAGATAGGATTCTTCTAAAGATGGGAGTATTTTGAACTGAATTCCTTTTTTGACTGCGATGGCAGTGTCATCGTAACGTTCCAGGCTGTGGTTCTTTGTTATTGTGCTATAGTTGAAGATCTTCATATTCTTCTGCGTCGTGTAGATTCCATGTTCTGATATCAAAACGATGTCAGGGTCGCATTGTCTGATTATGTTTCCGTAAGTCACTTGTTTGTTGTTCCATCCGCTAGTGTTCATTTGTAGGATTGTCAAGTCTTTTGTCAGTTTGCCCATCTTGTCTATCGATTAGTTGTTCCTTTTCTCGAGTTTCTTTGGGGTGGAGGGGCTGGCTGGTAGAGATCGGCATTTACCGGATCTCTTTTTGTTGAATTCCGAGGTCGTGATTGTAGAGAACGCATCTTGGTTGAGTCGGACCATCGCAATGAGAAGGGCTTCTCTGACCACCCTCTCTGGAATATCCTCACTGTACTCCCACTTCTAATGACCGGTGGTTACGCCTTCGCTGACGTTCTTGTCCGTTTTTACTTCAGGGAATGGGGCACTATCCTTGGTGTAGATCTTTAGATGAATTTTTTTGCCATAGTAGGCATGTTCGCCCTCCTTTGACGATGAGGTAGACCTAATCCTTTGCCGGTTGGGTGACCGTTTGGTACAGCTACCGTGGCGGTGTCTTACTTTCGGATCATTGGCGAATTTTACCTCTGAATCTGGTTTGTAAGCTTCTACTGTTGGGGGTTCAGGACTTTTTAGGTGTTTGCTCGAGCGGGAACGGTTTCTACTTGTGTAGCAGCTGGTTAAGGAGGCTTCATTTGGATCCACAGAACTTCTTCAAAGGGAGGGTTCTCCGGAAACCACATCTCGTCCATTCCATTTTTGACCAGCATCTGGTTGAGCTCGCTTTTAAAGGAACCTGGGTTTGTGAGGTTTGGTATGTGGGCATAATATATGCAACACATGATCTTCGTAGATTGCTCGCTTTCTACCTTAAGGTAAATACGCTGAGCCGAAGCTTCGTTGCCTGCAGCCTTAGCCACTTTGGCATAAGACCTGTTGACCTTAGCTTCTTCTTCTTCCTTTTTTGCCTATGTTGTCTTTTAATCGCCATGGTCCCTTAGTCACCGTTGCAGTTCACGGATTTTTTTTACTGCTCTTGCAGTCATGCCAGATGTGTTCAACTTTGCTACATATAGAGCAGATATTTTCGGCCTGTGGACACGCTCTAGTTGTGTGCTGGTTATACTTATAGCACTTAAAGCATGTATGTATTTCAGTGAACTCCTCCCTTTCTATTTGGTCAGGGTATAGTCTCTGAATTTGATCACTTCAGAGACCTTGGTCCATTGGTGATTTCTCTCAATTACATGGGAAATTTCATCGCCTGAGTGGTGTCCCACCCATGAGTCTATCTTCAGCATATGCCACTTCTGTGTGGCTGAATTTAGGGTGGGATCTTAGGGGTTAAGTTAATTGTATTGAACACTTGAGTTGCTTTTGACGATGCCAAGTGTTCTGCGTCTGCTTCTTTTGGGAATATATCCGTCTACCCGAAAGGGGGTATCAATAAGTCTAACGAGAGCTACATCTAACTCTCCGTAGACTATCAAGAAAACTTCACCACGGTCAGGCTTTGACCTTTCGCAGAGAGTTCTAAGACTAATACCTAGGATGTTGTTCATCATTTCGTCATTTCATCATTGTCGGTTTATTGGGTGTGAATGTATAGAGGGAGATCAGAATAGAAGAAAAAAATTACATTTTTTAATGTACAATGCCACTTGACCTTATTTTGAGAATTAAAATTTTGGGACGTCTATTTACTTGCCGTAATCCGTAGTTATAGTGTCACTGGCACTTTGGATGGTACTCGTATGTTTTATGTACTTCACTTTAACTTACTGTTTACACTTGGAGGAAAACCTTTACTTTGAGAAATTTACGAGAAAGAAATCTTTGAGGGACGTTTAACATTGCTGCTTGACTTTACCTCCTTTTTCAAAAATAACGTACGAGAGAAATAATCATACCAAGTAAATCTTAGTAGTTAATTGAATTGAATTGAATTGATGAAATAAGTGGTGAAAATGTGTAGTAGTTGTAGATAGTTATGAAGAAAATTTGTATTTGCCCTGGAGCAGAGGGCATCCCAGGCATCTTACTTTTTTCTGCTTCTCTCTTGATCCTCCTCTTACGTTGGTGTCAGCGTTAAGCTTATATATATATATATATATATATATATATATATATATATATATATATATATATATATATATATATATATATATATATATATAAATTTCTCTATATAAATCTAATTCGTCCGTCGTTAGGAATTCAAGCCTTTAAAATATATTTTTGCTAACTCGTTAGCTTTGCTTTTATTTTCCTTTTGTTTCATTTTTGTTTAATTTCGCCTTTTGTGGGCATTACGCTCCATTTTGTTTTAATTATTTTATTTATTTTGTTACATTTTGTGTTGGGCATTACTCCTCTTTTTATATATTTATAATTGTCTAGTATTTGGGTACTTCACCTCTTTTGTTTTATTTATTGGTTATTGTTGTCTTATTTACATTTGGGCACTTAGCCTCTTTTGGTTTGTCTTTTTATTATTATTATTTGGGCACTTCGCCTCTTTTTATATGTTCATTTGTTCATTTGTGGAGTCTAGATCGTGGAGTATTTTTGTGGAGTAATATTGTTGTAGTCCTTTTCGTGCGTACGGTAGGGTATTATAATTTTCATTATCTGTACAAGGCTACTTGATTTTCCCGGGAGCACAGTCTTCCACTAGGGAATAGGGCTCTTCTTGTAGCTCGTTCAATATCTTGCTGTGGTATATCCAGGTCCGCTTCTATCTGCGGAAGGTCTTTCTCCCTAGCCTCTGGAGGACTATATTCAGTGGCTCAAGTCCTGCTTTTGCGTGCACTTCCGTCTGCCGAATATAGGCCATTCTGCTCGCGCCGGTTATAAGCAGGGTAGCCTTGTTCTGGACTCTCTGCATAAATCTGAGAGAGGTTGAACTAACTGCTTGCATAACCACTGCAGGGTACACCAGTACTGGCCGCACTAGGATATTGTACAGTTTTTTGATGTTCTTGGCGTTGAGGTTTCTGAACCTGTATAATTTTCCCAGTTCTCTCTTGGCTAGGGAGATTTAGCTGTTGATGTGCGCCTTATACCCCGTTGAGGTGATGCGCAGACCCAGGACTTTACTCTCGTTGGAGTACGGGTAAAGCTCGTGCCTGATGATGACGTCGTCCCTTTTCCGGCTCTTCATTGGGAAGATCTGAAACTTTCGGCAGTTGGTTTTAATTTTCCACTTTCTCTCGAATCAGTTGATGTTATCGATTTCGGCAGCTGTCTCCCTTGCTTGAACTCCAGAGTTCTTAGTGATTGTTTTTAGTGATGCCCGTCCAGCCTGGCGCCTTTTGTTTAAAGGTTTTTATGACTTCCATGACCTCTTCCATTGTTATTTGTCGGCCATGGTCCGCCATTTACCTCCCTTCGTCGACGTAGGCTTGTGGGTGAGTTCGATGTATGATCTGGTTGAGTTCTTCAATCAGATGGTCTTTGAATTCCTGGTCGAATTTCGCATCGTCCTCTGGTGTTATTGATAAGATTTCCCTCCAAAACGTGCAGAATCTTTCCTCCAGGACCGTCGGATCCTCCAAGTAGTCATCACCATCCTTAATGCGGGTCTTTCCTCTACTTGGTGGGCTTATAATTTCTTCAGGCGACGCAGCAGCGAGCTTTGCTCCCGATTTGTACCCACTCTTCTGATCTCCTCATACACCTCCCTGTGCTCCCTAGCGATCTCTTTCATCTCTTCGGTCTAACGGGGTTGTGAAGGATTCTTGTACCCTATCATGGTTACACACTCGCAGTTAGCCTCAATGATGAGGGCTGTTATCCTTTCCAGCTCCCGTCAATCTCCTCTAGAGTAGCCTCGCTTAGGCCGGCTGGTTCGAATACGCCTAGGATTAATCCGTAGCGTTCCCAGTCGGCCGAGGCGTAGCTTTTGCGGAGAGGGACCGGAATCTGGTTCGGAGCAAGTGAAATGGTGGTTAAGATCGCTATATGGTCACTGGGTATTGCTCGTCCTGGCTCACTATAGTAGTTGAATGGGAAGCCGTCACTTGTCATGATTATGTCGGGCTTTGTTGCTGCCCGAGAGGTGATATAGGTCGGGAATTCCGGTCCGATCCTCTGGATGTTTTTACGTCGCATAATCATTTCCAAGTTATGGTCTTTGTTATTCGTGTTACCATAGCCAGCCGTTCGGCATCGGGCGTTTAGGTCGCCCCCAAGGAATACCATTCTGATGTGACCAAACAAGGTGTAGAAGTTGTTGAGGGGTAGTTACGCTCTTCGAGGGGGTTGATACGCCACTGCGATCACGAGGTTGCCCACTAATGTAGACATCTCTATCACCACGAATGACTCGTCCAGTTCTGGAAGGTGCATGAACGAGAGATTCCTTTTGATTGAAACCGCGGTGCCGTCAAACCTTTCTTGAGAATTTTTTTTTTGTTACTACTCTGTAGCCTGGTATCTTTATTTGGTAAGATGTTGTATCGATACCGTGCTCCGAAATCAATATGGCAGCAGCCTCCCTTTCTTTTCTGGCTTCAATTCTAGGGTCCGGCCTTTTGGTCTTTTCTTTGGACTTCCCTTCTTGTTTCTCTACCTCTTGAGCTGTCTTAGGAACCATTTGCAGTTGTAGGACGTCCATTGATGGGGGGGGTCGTCCGGGAACCACATCTGGTTCAAACCATTTTTGGCTAGCATCTGGTTTAACTCCTTCGCAAAACACCCAGGCTGTGTTAGATTTCTGACATGGGCATACAGGATGCATGTCAGAATTCTGGTCGACTCCTCATTTTGTATTTTTAGGTATGTTTCTTTGATTGCAGCCTCCGAATAAGCTGTTTTTGCGACTTGAGCGTATGCAGTGTTTGCTTTTCTGGTCGCCTCTTCTTGGCCCTGTTGCTGCTTCTTCCTGATCAGGTCCTTTTTTATGGGACAGGCCATAGCCATTGTCCGATGGCCCAGTCCGCAGTTGATACACTTTTCGCGAGGGCTCCGGCAGTTTTTCCAGTAATGGCCGGGTTCGCTGCATCTGGAGCATAGTTCCTCGGGCGCTTGGCATTTGCGGGTGGTGTGGACCTCCATTTTGTAGCAGCGGAAGCAGAACTGGATTGAGTGGAATTCCTCCCTCTCAATCTGCTCCCCACTGATCCTGGCGTTGAAAAGCAGGAGCCCAGCCTCCTTCGTCTTTCTGGCCATGGAAGTTTCTCCAAATATTACTTTGAAGATATGGGAGTAGTCAGTGTTGTCTCTTTTGTTTCAAAATTTTACAATCTCCGTGACTTTCGCCCATGAGTGATTCTTCATAATCTCATCCCGTATTTCTTCTTGGGAATGTTCTCCTATCCAAGGTTCTAATTTCCTGCAGATCACGCTCATTTGCGATTGGATCTGCGGTGGAATAGCTGGTTGCAGGCCAAGCTCACGAAGGACCTCGACTGCAGCCTCCTTTGTCATAGCTTCTACGTCCTTTTCTGTCTCACAGACAGCGACGTAACCCGCGGGGATCTCCAGTAGCCTTATCATGGCTATCTTAAGTTTCCTATATAGGGCTTCGAAGACCTCCTCCTCGGTTGGTCTGTTTTGCCCGCTTATGTTGCGCAACGGGACCCGGGGGGTCCGAGCTTGGGCTATCTTTTCTGTACGGGCCCCTAGGGGCGGTAAACCACCATGAGGTCGCTCCTTCTTCGTGGTTATTTGGTTGCTTGCCAACTCTTATATTTTTCTGCTTGTCCCAATGATAAAGAAGTTTCCTTTTTCTTATTAGAGCGCTTGAGGGGGGCAGCCCCAACCACACTGGTGCAAGCGAGCTTTCATGAACGTGAACTGCCGGATGGAGGGGTGAAATGATGGTGCGTGAACCCGGGGAGGCCCCTCAGACGGGTGATATGTGGCGGATTTAATGATGGGTGGTGATTGAATCAACTACCACCACCCGGGGGGTCCTGCCCCGTCTGGGGTTTGGTTATCGATGCTGCTTTTCAACTTACACAGGGACGGTTGCGTGTCCCCCTGTGGTCTTGGCCGGAAACTACCCTCAGAGACTAGAGTGAACTCTTCCCCAAAGCTTTCAGCATCGCCTCGTAACCGGGCTGCCACTGATGCCGAGTTCTACAGTGGGCTAGTCCTCAAACCTGCTTTCATTGGTGCCCCCAATTATGCCTACCACACGAACGGCATAGTTTGAACGTGGCTAGATGAATGGCAGTTCAGTTCCCTTCAACTCCCCTGGCCCGTCAGGGGAGGGGGGTGCGAGGGCGAATTAGCCCGACATTCGTCTATTTATCAGTGCTCTATAAATTTCTTCCTCTTTGGTTCCCCATAGGGAAACGTGAATAAACAATTCACGTTTAAAGGCACGTTGCTTTATCGGCGAAAAACGTCTTCTGAGTTAGATGAATTTGTCCAATTTTTCTATCCCATCTAGTAGTTAATAAGTGGCGAAAATAAAATATATACACGCATATGTCAAGTTCAAGTTCAAGTTAATGGAAGGGATGAAATGTGCGGTAGGTTTTTATATGTGTGTTGAGGGCATCCCTAGCATACTTTTTTTTCTTCTTGTTTGCTTAAAAAATTATTTTTCCTCCGTCAATAATGTTGCTGATCGTTGATGACGGTCAGGTTCTTCCATGGTGTTATATATAATTTTTTTTATTCTATTAATCGGTTCCTCCGTTTTGACTTTCAACTCTTTCAATTAGTTTTTATTGTGCTAACTATTCTCTAGTTTCATATGGGCATTTTTGCCTCTTTTATTTGTACTTTATTATTTATTAATTCGTTGTTTCTTTCTAATTAACTTTTAGCTATGCTTGTTGTTATTGCAGTCTATTAATCGTACTCTTTTTCGTTTACTTTGTTATTTAATTATTTATTTCTTATTTTCAATTCGAATTTTAGTTTAGGCATTTCGCCTCTTTTCGTTTACGTTTTTGTTATTTCTGTTAATCTATCTTCCTTTTCTTATTATTATTTTGGTTAATTGTTGATTATTTATTCTTCTTCTCATCTTTTTATTTTAATTTGATTTTAGCTTGGGCACTTTGCTTCTTTTTCTTTATACTTTTTATTGTTTTTTCTATTCTTTTTGTTTTATTTAAATTTTAATTTGCCACTTCGACTCTTTTTATTAAAGTTTATTGCCTTTTGTTTATTTTTAGGTGTAGATGGGTCTTATATTTTCTCTTGCACACTTTCTTGATGTTGAAGGGCGCGGTGTTCATCCCACCCTCGGACGTGAACGCCGTCAACATGTCAACATTCAAAGCCATAAAAAAGTGGACAAAAAAACGTCCGAAATAAAGTGAAAGTGCAAAATACAAGTGTATAAAATATAAAGATAAGCCCAAAAGTGAATTAAATAAATAATGATAAAAGAATTAATAATATCAGTGATTTGGAAAAGTGTACATAGAAAGTGTGTGTTAATTAATTTACGAAATATATCTAGTATCAAATTATCTATTGTGAATTAATCAAATAAGTGATTTAAAATTAGATTAAAATCATCAACTGGACTGAAATAGAAGACTAAAACAGTTTTTACAACAAACACGTAGAAATAAGATAAAGTGATTAAAATAATGTGTAGTTAACGTTAGAAATATATAATAATGTGTAAATATATATATGTAAATTTTTAAGAATAAATTTTTTATAACTATAAACTATTAACTCTTATGAGTAAATGTAAAATTTGTATTGTATAGAGCTACAAAAATTGACTTCCACGTCTCCAGGTACCTTTATCTTCCTACTTATACTTATAACTACCTCTCCTCTGTTAAATTCTATTTTCCACACTGTCCGCTATATATTTATATTTATGTAATCTCTCTTTCAAATTCATTCTTAATAAACCGTGAACCGTGTTAATAATTCCAGACGGATTGAAGACTTCATTGAATCAACTACGCTAACTGCTATACATCTCTTACCCGATAAAGGAGGCAAAGAAAAGCGAAGCCGGACGAAAAACGTGGAGATTTTTCTTCACTTTCCTTACGGTGATTTTTGAGAAGAAGATTTTGACAAGCTGTTCCTAGGCGACTTAATGTCTGCCCCTCACTCCCTCGACGAAGCAGAAATGAACTGGACTGCCTGTCATCCTGCCTCGACCCAACTCTGATGTTCTTTGTCATAGACATAATTGGGGGCTCCAAGGAAAGCTGGTTTGAGGAGTAGCCCAAAATGAACCTCGGCGTCAGAGGCACCCAGACCAGGGAAAGGACTGCAACTTCCGGGAAAGAATGTTGGGGCCCGCCACCACCCTCCATCCCAGGAGCGCAGCCAGGACCATATAGAGGAGTAACACCCGTCTGCATGTATGCCGGCTGCAGTTCTGATATCCAAACCCACGAGGGGCGGCACCCCTGGTTAGCGATGGTTAATTCCGCGCTAACCAACAAAAAGTCCGCCATAAAATCCCATATCGTGAGCCCCCTCCTCCCCAAGTTCACCCATCATTCATTCATTTATCCACCCAATTTGGCAGTTCACGTTCATGGATGCTGAGTTACTAAGAGGAGAGAGTCACCCTCAGGGAGCATAGAGTAGCACCGCAAAAAGAAAGGGAGCACGAATCATTTCCTCTCGAATCAAGTTACCAAAACCAACGATTAGAGAGCATAAGAAGATTATAGCCCCGAGGGGCCACTCTCTCGAAGAGATGGCATAGGATAACACGACCAGCATCCCCCTGCAGGCAATCGACGGGCAACACAAGCCCAGCAGAGAAAAGGGATTCGAAGTTGTTTATGGCAAATTAAGTATTGCCATTGTAAGACTGCTGGAGGTGGCCTCGGGGTACGTTGCTATCTGTGAGAAGAAGTACATTGAGGCCATCATCAAAGAAGAGGCAGTTGAGGTCTTACGGAGAATTGGTCTGCAGCCCGCCGTACCACCTCAGATCCTGGCCCACAGGAGCGTGGTATGCCAGCGACTCGACCCATGGATCGGGCAACACTCGAAAGAGGAAATCAAGAAGGAAATCCAGCTTTGAAAAACCTGAGTCAAGGTAGTCGAAGTGGTCAAGTTTAAGAAGAGAAGAGATAATAGTGACCACACTCACGTTTTTTAAAGTAGTTTTTGCACCGACCACAATGGCTCAAAAGGCAAAAGAACATGGTCTGCTTATGTTTAATGCTAAAGTAAATGGAGACCAAATTGAAAAAGGAGAATTTACTTCAGTTCAATACTGCTTCAGGTGCAACAGAATGGAGCAGCATGCGACAAAAGACTGTAAGGACCCACAAGAAACGTGCGCCAAATGCAGCGAAAATGGCCTCCATTAGAGGACGTGTTAAAACAACTTCAAAAAGTGCGTCAAATGCAGGCAGGGACACAGGTCAATTGTCATGGCCTACCCTGTCAAAAAAGTAGTGATCAAGAAGAATCATGAGCTAAAGAAACAAGAGGAAACGTGATAAGCCAATACAACCTACGCTCAAGCAGCAAAGGCGTGCCTCTCAGAAGTTGATACGAAAAAGCCCTACCTCAAACTACAGAAGAAAACTCAACCAAGATTCTGACGTGCATCCTTCACACGCACGTCATGAATCTTACGCGCCCAGGAACGTTTGCTAAAGAGCTAAATCAAATGCTCGCCAAAAACGGTATTGACCAAATGTGGTTCCCGGACAAGCCCCCCTTCGGGGATTTCCTGCAATTGCAGATCGTCCCAGGCAAACAAACAGAGGAACAAGATGGCATCCAAAAAGACAAGCCCAAAATTGGAAATAAAACTAAGAAAGAGAAAAAAGAAGCAGTCAAAGTGAAAACTCTTTCCCTTAAACAGAAACAAGTAGACAACGAAGAGAGGGGAAAATGCTGGGGCTGCTATTACTGGTTCCTCGGAGTCCTCAGACTCATCGGACTTAGAAGCCCCTCAAACAAAGAAGGCCAAGGGAAATAAAGGGAAGAAGAAAAGGATGCGTACGAATGACATCAATCTCACAATATACGCATGCGAACATTTCCCTTTCCCGAAGAGATGAAACCCAGAGAAATATTCCATGGAATTAAATCAAAAGTATTTAAATGGGAATACGATGCCGAAATTAAACTGAAATAGTAGAACAAGCTTTGCTCCGCCTAAAAGTGACTCTACATCACAACACTTGCGAACAAATTTCTAACCCCGAGTTCAGGAAGAAGAGAAACGGGGGAAAGAAAAACATAACCCAGAAACACTAAAAAGACAAAATGGAAAAAGTAAGCAACAAAATGAGGATCCCGAGACTCAATGTAGACGGATATGAGGGAGAAGCAACGCCATATGGAAACATATTCCGGGTGCTTGACCCCGACATCATTCTAATAAGAGAGCACGGCATTAGCACTACATCTGGTCAAAATAAAATACCGAGCTACAGAGTGGTCATGAAGAATCACTCTCAGGAAAGGTTTGATGTTGCTGCAATAGCTGTCAAAGGGATCATCTCGTTCAAACATCTACCAGAACTGGACGAATCCTTTGTGGCGGTCGAACTCCACACATTGGTAGGAGACCTCGTGATAGCAGCAGCCTATCAACCCCCTCATCGAGACTATCTCTTAATAAATAACTTCTGCACACTGTTTGGGCACCGCAGAATGGCAATCTTAGGGGACGACCTCAATGCCAGATGCCGTGCGGCGGGCTATGGCAGGACCAACGTAAGAGGCCGAAACTTGGAATTGATTATGGGAAGAAAAAACATCCAAAGAATAGAGCCGGATTTTCTGACCTATATCACTTCCACATCAGCCAGCAAACCTGACATAATCTTAACAAGTTAAGGCTTCCCCTTCAACTACCATAGTGAGCCGGGCCCAACATTCCCTAGCGATCCTCACCACAATATCACTTGTGCCGATCCATCTTCCATTCTCTCTCCCCCCAAACTACGCCTCAGCCAACTGGGAACGTTACAAGAGACAACTCAGTCAATAAGCCCCAGCCGACCTAAGCGACGCAACTTTGGAGGAAATAGACGAAGAACTGGAGACGATAACTACGTCCATTATAGAAGCAGAACGCGAGTGCTTTCCTAAGACTGGGTACAAAACCCCTCCTCGGCCCAGATGAACAGAGAAGATGAGGGAGATCGCTCGTGTTCACAGGGAAGTGTACGAAGAGATAAGACGGGGAGGTCATAACCGGGAAAGAAGCTTGCTTCTTCGGCGACTAAGCACCGAACTAAAAGAGGCTATCAACCTCCAACAAGAGGAAATCTGGAACAACCTGATAGCCAAAACCGATAGCGAGCTGAACCCGGCTAAATTCTGGAGCCATATCAAGAAACTAAAAGGACTAACCGGACAAACGAAGGCTCGGATAAAAGTGAACGGAAATTATATAGAAAACCCGAACGGTTCCAGAAGACAGATTTAGGAATTATTGGAAAAGTGTCTTCAGTATCACTCCAGAAGACAATGAAGAGTTCGACCAGGATTTCGAAGGCCAACTGATTGAGGACCTGAATAAGATTATACACCGCACCCACCCACAACATGAAGTAGAGGAAGGCAGGGAGATGGCGGGCCATGATCGTCCCATAACACCAGAGGAGGTTATGGTCACTGTAAAATCCTTTGAACACAGGGCACCAAGCTGGACGGACATAACCAAAATCAACTTGATATATGCCCCACAGCAGATCATTCAGGAAATCACAAATATTTATAACGTTTTCCTGAACACGGGTTTATTCCTCGATGGTTTTAAGATTGCTAAAATAATCTTTATACCCAAAGGAGGAAAACTCTCTGATCAACTAGTAAATGACAGGCTAATCTCCTGCTGTAATTCGTTGCGAAAGTCTACGAGAAGCTCTTGGCTGACAGGCTTCAAGAACAGCTAGCCAACCGAGGAGTACACGACCCTCAGCAGCACGGGTTCTGCAAGAAACGAGGAACGGAGACAGCCTTCGCCCTCCTAACGAAAAAACTCGCATGCGGCAAAGCTGAGAGAAAGTAAGTAGAGGTGGTGCTGCGGGATGTAAAAAAGGCCTTTGATAAGGTTTGGCTGAGAGGGCTACAATTCAAGATCCTGAACCTCCAGCTAAAACCAATCTTAGAAAGGGTCCTTTGTGACTATGTTATGTAGAGGAGAGCCCAAATCGTGATCAAGGGGTACAAAGGACCTGAATTCTAACTCGAGGCGGGAGTTCCACAAGGCAGCTGTCTGAGTCCGTTGCTGTACCTAGTGTACACAATAGAACTCCATGCGCCAGTGAGGGACGATGTATCTGCAGTTCGCAGATGACATTACACAAATCGTTCCAATTCCCATCAAGAACCCTGGAGTCCAAGCAAGGGCGACAGCTGCCGAGATTGACAACATCACCAGTTATGAAAAAAGGTGGAAAATTTAAACTAACCGCCAGAAATTCCTGGTAATTCTGATGAACTGCCGAAAAACAGATGACGTCCTCGTTGAGGATGAAATTTATCCGTACTCTAACGAGGGAAAGGTCCTTTGCCTTAGTCTTTCCAAAACAGGATGTAAGGCCCACATAAACAACAGTCTCCCTAGCCAAAAGAGAGAGGAAGAAGCTGTACCGTTTCCGAAGCCTCAACGTGTCAAATAAGAGTAAACTCTACACCGCTTTGGTACGCTTCGTCCTGGTGTATCCGGCTGTGGTCTCGCAGATGGCAAATTGTACCTCTCACAGGACGATGCAATGGTACATAATCAAGCCACACTGCTTATATCTGGCACGAAAAGGATCGACCGTATTCAACAATCGGCTCTACACGACAGAGCCGGTCTGAAACCGATCAATATGTTGATCCAGAGGCTAAGGAGAAAGACATGGGACAAAGTAGAAAAGTAGGAGAAGAAATACTCCCAACAATCAACAATAATCTCGACATACCCCAATTCAGACAACGCACAGTAGGAAGAACAGTGCTATTCACCAGCGGAAGAAACTGTGCAAAAGAAAATATAAGATTAATCTACATCTAACAAAGACGCAAAAATCGAGACAAATCTAACAAAAACACTAAACAAAAGACAATAAACTTTAATAAAAAGAGGCAAAGTGCCCAAATTAACTTTATCTAAAGCCGAAAGAAGAGAAAGAACAATAAAAAGCATAAAGAAAAAAAATGAGGCAAAGTGCCCAAGCTAAATTCAAATTAAAATAAAAATAATCAACAAACTTAACTAAAATAATAAGAAAAGGAAGATAATAAAACAGCAATAATAAAAAAAACGTAATTAAAAAAAGGCGAAGTGCCCAAATTAATTCAATAACAAAGTCAATGAAAATAAAAAGAAGAGATAGATAAAATAACTAAAATAACAAGCACAAATAAAAAAGAGGCAAAGTGACCAAGTTAAAATTTAAGTAAAAAGATGGCAAAGAATAAATAAATAACAAAGTTTAAAAGTACAAATAAAAAAGACAAAAATGCCCATACGAAACTAGGAACAAAATAGTTAGCAAAGAAAAAACTACTTGAAAAGCTTGAAAGCCACGACGGAAGAACCTAATAAAGGAATAAACAAAAGTTATAAAACAATGGAAGAAACTGACCGTCATAGACGGTCAGCAATATTATTGACGGAGGCTACAAAAATTAAACAAACAATAAGAAGTATGCTAGTGATGCCCTCAACACCAAAGCAAACTAGTTAACAATTTCACACCTATGAAAACCTACCACACATTTCATCACTTTCATTAACTTGAACTTGAATAATTCCATTTCTGTTCATTCCCTTGAGATGACCTAACACGGTCGAAAGACGTCTAGGAATAAAGAAGGTTATTCGCACGTTTTTTCTCGACTCGAAGACCCTGTTAAAAAACTTGTAAGAAATATTAAGAAAATACAAGTTAAAATTAATAACACTGCCACTGCTGTGCACTTCAATAGAACCTGCATACAACATGGCCTTTTACCTAATTATATATATATATATTTAGATAGAGCGGGCGGTCAAGGTCAATTGAGTGAGCTTCGCTCGTCTCTCAGCAGCGGCAGACGAGGGGGGAGATAGGGGAACGGGGTTCCCAATCGAGTGCGTGGAAGGATTTATCTACAGAATCGAGTGCAATTGGCCGTTAGTATAATAAAGAAGGCCATGGAACTCTGCAGCTATGAAACGGAGGGTACCAAAAATAATATTTAATAATTACAATACATATACGATATATACAAATAGAAAAGATTGCAAACGGAAGGTTAATGTTTACAGGGATCAGAGTAAAGCATTACTGGAAGCGATTAGATAAGCTCAAACGTCAGCTCACAAGCAGCTGCTGTTGAGCCAATATACGTACATACACTTTACGGGTCGACTGGTCAAGAAACCACCATTTAGTAGCTGGCGCCTAGCTTGTGGATTGAGGTTTTATGAGACGACGCGGGAAATGGGCAATTGAACGAGTAAATCGTAATCGATGGAGTTTAACCTCGAGGAGTAAATTCGAAGGAGTACTTGCGTTAGACGAGGTTAAAACTGAATCAAATGATGGCCAATTGACTGAGGCTAAATTATTTCAGTGAGAATTTTTGCCTTCGACCTCGAGAAGGGGGAACAGAACTGAATCGAGAAAAGACGTGTCTCGTGCAGAAAGGCGGGCGTATACCCTGCCGGTCAATAAGTTTTGCAATTCGGATATAAGGAAACGAGATATAAGGAAAAGTGTTTTATTATTTTTCAATATAACTACCCTCGACTTCGAAGCCCTTGCGCCACTTGTCCTTGATGCTTCGAATTCCCGACAACCAGAAATCTCCCGACTGCTGTTCAATCCACTCCTGGACGGCGAGCTGGACATCTTCATCGTCCCCAAACCGGCGTCCACGCAGTGCTGCTTTGAGCTGGCGAAATAAAAAGTAGTCGCTAGGGGCCATATCTGGACTGTAGGAGGGATGGTTGAGCTTCTCGAATCCGCACTCGCGCAGGGAAGCTTGTGCAACTCTGGCCTTGTGGACAAGGTCATTGTCGTGGAGGAGCAGGACAGCGGGTGTCAACTTGCCGCGCCGCTTCTGACGGATGCACTTCTTCAACCCAGCCAGTTCCTCAGCGTAATATTGACCTGTGATGGTCCTTCCACGAAGCGCATAGTCCACCATCAACACTTCCTCAGAATCCCAGAAGATGGTGACATGATCTTCCCGGATGAAGGTTGGGTCCAAAACTTGATGGAGGTCGGAGAGCCCTTATGCTTCCAGGCCATGCTTTCGAGCTTGATCTCGGGATCCCAGTGATGGTCCAAAAAAAAAATCCCAGTGATGGACCCACGTTTCATCACCTGTCACTATGCATGACTCGAATCCCGCCGGGTCTTGGTTTTACAGTAACACCAGCTCCTCCGAACTTTGACGACGTTGAAGTCGATCATGGGACGTAAGGTTTCTAGGGACCCAACGGGCAAGACCTTGGTCATGGCCAAATTGTCGTGGATGATGTTGATAACATTTACATGTGATATTCCAAGTTCTCGCTCGATTTCTTCGACCTTCAAACATCGATTTTCGTGGATCATCCTCTCCACACGGGCCATATTGTCCTCGTTGGTCACGTCTGATGGGCGTCCTGGACGGGGGTCATCTTCAAGGGACTCACGACCATGGCGGAACTCCCTATTTCAGCGATCAATGGTTTCATAAGAAAGGGCGGTGTCGGTGTACACTGCAACCATGCGTTCATGGATCTCTTTTGCATTATTGCCTTCCTTGGTCAAAAGTTTGATCGGTGCGTGGTGCTCAACCTTCTCCATTGTTGAAAAATTTGTGACTGACGATCTGCGATCAGCTACTGCTTCTTAAATAGACGAGACAGGAGCGTGCGGCTGCAGATTCTGACTTGTCATAACTTGTCCTAACACCGCCACAAACAGCCATCCCCCTTCCTCTGTTTTGCCCTACCGATTCGCAAAACTTATTGACCGCCCCTCGTACTGCCTTTTCCAGGCTTTGTTTAACATTATATATGGGCCGGCCGGAAGCGATAATGCCTCAGGCCAAGGAGAGACATCTCCTAAATCAAACACTCCACCGGGAGATAGGGATGAAATTCCAGGAGGATTTCTTGATATCGCCCGGAGAGGCGGGCAGCGTCTTCGTGCGCCCGCGCGCTTGGAATTCTTGCTCCTGCCTTATCAGCGGAGCAGCTCGATTCTGTCACGGTTCCCACAACTTTGCTCTGCGTTGCTCGATTTCGTGTGTGGCCTCATGGTTTCTCGGTCTCATGGTGGTATTAACCTCTATTCTTGACCATATCAAATGAATCAACGCGTGGTCACAATCTTAAGCTTCAGGGAACTCACTTTCGGGCAGACGAAACGAAATTCTTCTTCAACAGAACCATAAGAATCTGTAAATAGAGAACAGTTAATAAACTGAGAAATGTGACGTCATTCAAACGTACCGACGCTACGTTTTTTGGTGATTATTTTTGAATATATATATATATATATATATATATATATATATATATATATATATATATATATATATATTACTGGTAATTGATTTGTTCCTTGATAATCTGATATGTAGCAGGAATATGAAGACCCAGGTGATTACACTGGGTCTTCCTATTCCTGCTATATATATATATATATATATATATATATATATATATATATATATATATATATATATATATGATGAAAATTTATGCAATATCGCAAGAAAAGATGAGGAATTAAACCACATTCTCCGAAGACAATTTAATTCAGAACAGTTTCGGTGTATCTCACACCCTTTTTCAACTGACACTGGATAGAAAATATAAGAAAAGTGCATACAAACATAATAACACAGGGTCAGGTCGTGAAAGATCCCCTCTTTTTTCCCCCAATCCCCTACTTGTGGCTAATCGGGGGGGGGGGGTAGGCCTAAACATATTGAAGGGCTGTAAAATGGGCAGACGATATGAACCAATAGAGGGAATACAAATTAGAAAAAATGTTCCTGATAATGACAATTTCTTCATCTAAATAGGAAGCATGGCATATTTTGATTCATATCATCTGCCCATTTTGCAGCTAGGAAAACATTCTATGGTAATAAGCCTTCCCGCACTAATGACTTCAACAAATGTATAACATTGCCATTTAATAATAAATTGAATAGTTTAAACCAATTGATGCTTGCGAGGAAAGCCAAAGAACATCATAACATAGGAGTATATGCAATACCATGCAACGATTGCCATAAAGTTTATATAGGGGAAACGGGGAGAAATCTAGACAAGAGATTGTATGAACACAAAAGAGATATTAGAGTAGGCAGCGAAAGCAGTGGAATATTTTGCCATGTTAGACACAAGAGTCATACGATCGATTTCAATGGAAGTAAAATGGTATTTAAATCGGCTAACTATGTTAAGAGAAGAATCGTAGAATCGAGCTTGATATCGTCAGTTCCTAATTTAAATCTATCTGAGGGTCAATTATCTTTTAATCCCGTAATAAGAAAGCAAATAAACAAAATAGTAAAATGTCAGCCCTTCAATATGTTTAGGTTTAACCCCCCCCCCAGATTAGCCACATTAGGGGATTGGGGGAAAAAAGAGGGGATCTTTCACGACCTGACCCTGTGTTATTATGTTTGTATGCACTTTTCTTATATTTTCTATCCAGTGTCAGATGAAAAGGAGTGTGAGATACACCGAAACTGTTCTGAATTAAATTGTCTTCGGAGAATGTGGTTTAATTCATCATATATATATATATATATATATATATATATATATATGAAGGTGAAAACCAATCAATTTTGAATCCACGGAATTTACAGTCTCAGAATACCTAGTAACTCTGGCTGATTGATAAAATCTCGTCCATAAAATTATGAGGAGGATGATTCACATCATTCAATACTTTAAAATAAAATACAAAAAGCTCCAACGTCTCTACGATGCCCAATGTCTAAATCCAAATCTGATAGTAGAAACTTTACAGAATTAAATGCACGATCAAGCAATCTCAGACGATAGTTTGCAACATAACTCCATAATGCAGAGCAATATTCAAAATCAGGTAAAATAAAAGAAAAGAAACACTTGCGAAGAACACCATCATAAATTTTCTTAGATTTACGAAGAATGCCCAATTTCTGCGAGATTTCCCGAGACATGTATCTTAGATGCGTTTCAAAAGTGAGTTTCAGATCTAGAGTTACTCCCAAGAGCTTGAGCTGGTCAACCTTGTTAATAAAGTTCCATTTATTAATAAATTGGGATTTTCAAGTAAGAGAGATCTAGAACGACTCACAATCATTCCCTTAAACTTACTAGAGTTCAATTTCATACCCCACCGAAGACACTAGGGATGCATTTTGTTCAAATCATCAGTGAGGCTGTCTGCAACACTCGGTCTTATTGCAGGCGATGGTACATGAGCAAAGAGACAGGTGTCATCAGCATATGACAGCCGTTCAGGTCACTGAGGAGTAGAAAGGGCCTCAGCAACTGGGTCGTAATGCGGCAAAAGTCCCCCTAGTGGAAGTCCGCTATCAGTAATATCAAAAAAACAAAATGGTCAAGTTCAGAAATAAATATAAGTATCGAAATTTTGTGATTTTTTTTAAAACTCAAAGAATTACAAAGGAAGTTCAGAAAATTTATAAAAATTTAACCATGGCTGCTTTTTTTATATTTAAAATTTTAATTTTAGTAGCTAAGCGCACGTTCGCGAAGCTATTCCCTAGTATATATATATATATATATATATATATATATATATATATATATATATATATATATATATATATATATATATATATATATATATATATATATATATATATAAGTTAAAAAAGCGGTACGAAATAATCCTTTAAAAATTTGAAATTTAGCCTTATTTATTTATTTCAATGAGCTAATATTTCATCAGGAGCATTTTCGGTTTTGTCTACATATATTTGAGTGTATAGTCTTCATCAAAATTGATTAGTCTTCTATTTTAGAGTAGTTAATTGTATATTCGATAGTTAAAATATTTGCAAAATGGTTATTTGATGTCTTTATTACGTCAGTCGGATCATCGCTAAGGACATACTCGGCATGCTGAAGGTGTCAGAAACAAAACCTAATTTACGATTATTTACAAAAAATTGCTTTAGGCTCTTATTCAAACAGCGATGCTTCCTTTTTCGTGTACTTATATTTTGTTTGAAAGGGGACGATAATAAAACTATCAGTTTCAATTCTATACTGATAGTTTTCAAAATGTTATATAATCGATTACCTTCCTCTATATACTTCATATTTATCTATTTATCGACGACACTTTATCTGATCGTTTATATACGTTTATAGTTCAAAATGAACGCTGAAATTGATTAAATATTTCATGGGTATTTTCAACGTTTAAAATTACAGCCCAATTTGAAAGTTTTAAGATGTTACAAAAATGAACAAAAGGGATAGATTTATAACCATGAATTAGTTGACAACTCCCACGAACATTTTTTAGAATATTTAGATTGAATTGAATTATGTTGTGATCGCTATTTCTAAGCATTTCTTCGATATGTATAATATCTACTATTTTCTCTTCATTAGTCAAAATTAAGTCTCGGATCTCCTGTGCGTGCCAGAACGTCCACTATTTGCTGAAGAAAGTTTTTGTGCCCACTTCGTGACACATTTAGTAGGCACCATTGGCAGTGCTGATACTAAATTTTATGGTAATTGGACCTATTTTCTTTGATTCACCTCAGAAACCAACCAAACCATTGACTGCTCCCTTTTACTACATTCGATGTCAATCTCTTTAATTTTAATAATCTAAAAATCTTTCCAATCAATTAATATCTTAAATTCATTATTTTTTATCCTTAAACTGCAGACGATTATATAAAACCAAGGCAATATTTGTATTAAATTTCCCGCAGCGAAGCAGAGATAGAGGAACTGAAACTGCATGGAAGATATATAGCCAAAGAACTTCCTCTAGTCATTGGAAGCTGGACATACCTGCGTGATAGGGCACGGGCCACGGAGGGCACGCAATCCTTCAGATGACTCCTCTAGCACGGTTACCCATGTTTCCCTCAAACCCCTACGTTAGAAACCCTCATTCAAGAACAAAAGTTTTAATTCTACTCACTTACACCCCCCATCTCACCATCACCCCCTTCAGGCCTCCTGACCCCCTCCCGAATATAGGGGAGAGGGTGTCCTCCTCCCCCCCCCTCCCATTTTGCAGTTCTAAGAGCGGAAATTCACCACCGAACTTCACATCCTAACAAGACACTTTTGACCAGAATTCTTAATCAGATTCTTAGCGATTCAATTTCTTTACTGACCAGGCCCCTTTTGACCCCCTTTCCCCAACAATCCACTGTCCCCTCCTTCTAATACCCCCATCAGTATCCCCCAATTCAGGGAAAAGATCGGTGAGGGAAATGGCCTTTGTGAGTCTTGCTGGTCTCTCTGGAGTGTTCTCCTGGGTCGTTCCCAGGGTGAGTTGAGAACCTGACCCCTGCTGGAGTACACCCGCAATTCTAGCGCTTTTTTGTACTTTTTGGTACTCTTTATTGTTTTTTTTTTATACTATTCCATGCTATTTTTTACTCGTAGTTCCATTTTTATATTGATCAGTGGTATTTCGTATCTTCAGGTTTTTTCAAGTGTTCTTTCGTATTTTCAAGAGCTAGGTAGTACTTTTGGGTGCCATTTAGTGATTTGTAGTACTCTTTAGTACTAATTCTAACTTTTAGTGCTCTTCTGTCATTTTGGTGCTCTCTGTTGCTTTTTTGTACTCTTCAGTGCGATATTGTGCTAATTTGTATTCATAGATGCTCTTTTGTACTGTTTTGTGTTATTAACTACTCTTTTCAATATGATCCTATCTGTTTAGTACTCTTTTATATACTCCTCATTGGTCTTTGGTGTTATTTTTGGAATAGTTGTACTCTCGGGTCATCTTTACCGCTCTTCGATGCTTTTTAGTACTTTTAGTTGCTGTTTTTTACTTTCCGTTTATTTTTAGTGCTCTTTTTGTATTTTTGGTAATCATTAATACTATTCGGTGATTTTTTTTACTTTTCGGTGCTATTTAGTGCTATGATGTATTTTTTTATGTGTAATATAGTGCTTTTTTCCACCGTTCGGTACTAGTTATTGCTCTTAATACCTCTTCAGCATTGTTCAGGGTTCTTCGATGCTATTTAGTACTATTTAGTACTCCTTTGTTTTGTGTAGGGGCTCCGTAGCATCCTCGATCCTTCATTTT
The DNA here is from genome assembly GCA_963969495.1 of Ceratothoa steindachneri. Classification (NCBI taxonomy): domain Eukaryota; kingdom Metazoa; phylum Arthropoda; class Malacostraca; order Isopoda; family Cymothoidae; genus Ceratothoa; species Ceratothoa steindachneri. The sequence continues at coordinate 212,676,757 of OZ018317.1, forward strand.
ACATCCCCCTTTTTTCGCCCCTCTATGTCTTCCCCCATTCCTCCCCTTTATGTCAACACCCCTTACTTTTCCCTATCTAAGTGCCATAGCCCCCCAGGGTCAAGTCGTCCAATGTTTCCCTTCAAAATAAACCGCAAAAATCCCCTCCCCTCGACTGACCCCTCAGTTGCGACAGCTGGTCACGCTGAGGAGACACTGGGACGGGGTGCGTCATTTTCCCCTCTTGGTATGCGAGGGGTGATCCACGAGTTAGGGGTAAAGATAGGGGAAAGGAGTTAGTGTTTTTGAGGGGATATTGGGTAGGGGTGGGGGGAAGGTGATGCAGGGAGAGTGAGGACTTGGTGCTCCGCTATCGCCAAGTCCTGCTCATCAACGAGGCCGGAGCTCAAAACGTGAACTGTGTCGCCAATGACGCCTTGAGGGGAACTAAGGAGAAATGAGGGGAAAGGTCAAGTGAGGGGTAATCCAGGGGGAGGACAGTCACGGGTGCCTTTTTAAAAGCACTCTTTATACTATGAAGCGTATATATTATATACCATTATATGAACGTATTTGATCATTTAAAATAATGCGTACATACGGTGTCAACGTTCACTAATACAGGATGAACAGACAAATATTCTAGTTTCTGAATTTTATGATTCGTATGATTTAACTACATCATTTATATGTTCCAGAGAGGTCATAAATAACGATCAAAATATCTATAACTTTCATAGGTTTTATGACCTTATACAGTCTAAAAGATAAAAGTGGATGACTTCTGTGATTCCTTCTGGCTGGGTAGCAATTTCTGGAGCAAATTGTGAGCGATGGCACTCCATTAATGGTAGGGAGCGATGGCATTCTATTATTGATCGTTAGTTGTCATAATTTTCCGGCTCTATTTGGCACTCATTTGGCTCCGCATTTAGATCACTTCGTTTAAATCCTCTCTTGCTAGTTTTAGGTATCGAAGCGGTACCTGCCGAGAGGAAAATATTGCCTTAGATTGTAGAATCTCTAAGGAGGTTTATCCATCCATAAGTCTTGGTTTGGGTCATGCAAGCCGGGCATCTAAAGTCTTATTTCAACAATCATTAAGCTAAATGTAGGTAATTTGCTATATTTATGGAAATACTTATTATCGCCAATTCTGATTTAAATTAAAATGACCTCGTCTATGCCTTGATCCCCTGAATATATATCTAGTTTTCACCTTTACTCCTTTATATATATATATATATATTGGTTGGGAGGAAAAAGATAAAGACCAAGGAAATATGTATATATATATATATATATATATATATATATATATATATATATATATATATATATATATATATATATATGAATGCAAAGTCCCGCAGGAAAAAATGAAAAGATGTTTCCAAGTACTTTCGAACTTTATTAAGTTCCTTATCAAGGATAACTACAAGAAATAATATTATATTAGAGGTATATATAGGAAAGAAAAGTATGAAAGACCGCCTCAAAAACAAGAAATTACCAATGAGGAAGACGGAAGGGAAAAGGTAAAAAATCACATTAAGAATTACAAGAAACAGGTAGTAAGGTCAAACTAAGTCGAAGGAAAGGGTAACAGATTCAAAGAAATAGAGATAGTCTAACGAGGGAGATTATAAGACACAATGAGCAAAAGGGGGGAAAATATAATGTACAAAACAGAGCAGTGACAATTAAAAAATCATTATCCTTGATAAGGAACTTAATAAAGTTCGAAAGTACTTGGAAACACCTTTTTATTTTTTCCTGCGGGACATTGCATTCATTTGCTACCCTCACGTGATACTTTGTGAGTTATATATATATATATATATATATATATATATATATATATATATATACAGTTGTACATACATATATCCTCTAATGTACGTTCACGTCCTTGCAACGTACAAGTACGTTCACTTCGTAAAAGTAATTCGTTAGTTACAAGGTATAAGAGTGCGATTTACTACAGGGGTCGATAGCGTTTAACTGAGTTTACCAAATTGCAGTTCAAAGGGATATTTGAGGAATGAAAACCAAAAATATAATTTTTCATGAGTCACTAGTTAACATATATATATATATATATATATATATATATATATATATATATATATATATATATATATATATATATATATATATATATATATATATATATATACATACGGGAAATATAGGTAATGGAAATAAAGGACAACTCTGACAGAATACAGATTAATGGGCCATCGGGGAACGTTAATTACTCGTTAATCAGCTTTTAAATGCAATATTACAAATTATTTATACAGAGGGAATATTTAAATGTCCGGAAGTGGGTCGATTATCTTGAGATTAAAGTAAAAGGTCGTTTCACCTTTAATGGAGTCAGCTTGAGGAAAGGAGAAGGCCAGCGGACGCGGCCCTCGAGCGAATATCCTAAAGCGGTTCGGCGCGAGGAATGGAGAAGGCCAATCGACGTGGCTCCATGTCGAATATCCTGATAGTAACAAGGATAAAGGGGGGGGGGGCAGAAGACGAGTTCACGACCCTTCTTGAAGGCGGACGATGGCACCTCTGCTCCAGAGAAATACAATTTCAAAATCGAGACTGCAACGGCTCGGCACGAAGTCTGACACCACGGGAAACTGGAGATCCTTGATGGTGGGGGGGGGGAACCCAGATGAGACAAGAGGAATCCCAGCCAATCCTTCGGGGACGAAAACGATTTTAGGCTTACTCTGAACACAGTAAAGCTTCACAAAAGAGATGGGTCTGCCTGGTGAGATCCGATATCGATGTATAACTGAATGTCGGGGAACTTGAGGAAACAGACACAATGATCTGAACCGAAGGCGACGTGTTCTCAATCTAACCAGAGATTCGAAAACCCAGGGTATTTATATGACGGCCATTTTTGCTGCTCAACTACTGGAAGGCACAGGTGTCTGGCAAAAGATTTCTGGCGCCTAGAGAGATTAGCGTTTATCGCCAAATCCAGGTCTTAATGGCCTCCAACGATATGGGGGGGGGGAGACTCGGCGAGCAACCTCTAAAATACGGAGATTAGCGTTTTTACCGTGTGATTAAAGCTTTTAGCGCGCTCAACTTAATTAACTGCACCTGCGAGGCAGCTGGCGGATATTCCAATTCTTTCTTTCTTTCTCCGCTTCTTTGGACTCTCACATTTCTACACTTGGAGTTAGATTTTTAGAACGGAGCGAGGGAAGAAATTTAAGAAGCAAATTCTATTTCCTTACATGCCTCCATTCCAAAGATGGTGTTTTCCCGACGCGAAGGGGAAGGTAAAGGGCATCTCGACAAAAACAATCGGTATTAAATGTCAGACGACACAGCAGCCATCAAAGAAAGGACTAGCTTCTTTTTATCCCATGCGGCGGATAAAATTTACACAGGCATTGGAGTTAATGGGCAATTAACTAATTAAACTATATACAGTTTCATGTAAAAGCAAGACCACAATTGAGAATAAGGAATCATTCAAGCAGAGGGAGAATCAAGGAAATAATTTCAAAAACACACAAAAAATCAATAATGACATGTATATAAAAGCAATACACTCAAATATGTGCATACGCGCACACACGATAAATTTTACATGGGCGAGCAACAAGCTCGAATATATACTTGAACTTATATAGTGTATGGAGTTCTATCTTGAGGGAAAAGGGTCATTTACTGGATTTCTACTAAGACTGTCTGCTACACAATTTTCACTACCCTTTAAATACAAAATTCGGAATTGATATTCCATCAATAGCAGACTCAAGCGCATAAGCCTTCCATTTTGGCTTTTACAATTTCTTACGTACGCCAGAGAACGGTGATTCGTTTCGATCACAAACTCCTGACCTATCAGATACATTCTAAACTTTTGTACACTCCAAACCATTGCAAGAACCTCAAGTTCTATTACCGCATAATTTATCTCGCGCGGTAAAAGCTTCCGGCTCGCATAAACGATAGGATAGCTATTCCCATCTTCTTCGTACTGCAGCAACACGCAACCGATGTCATCGTTGCTGGCATTAGTACGGATTTAAAACAATTTGTTTGTGTTCAGGAGCCGCAATATACGGGCAGATCTTAACCTATCTTTCATCTGCTGGAAGTGGAAAGTTGCCTAGGGGCTCCAAACGAGGGAATCTGGGGAGTTCTTCTTAATGAGAGCGTTCAGAGGGGACGTTAAGGCTGCAAAGTTGGGGACGAAGCGCCTGTAGAAGGAAGTTGAACCTAAGAAGGAACGTAGCTGATTCTTGGTACATGGATTGGGCATATCTGAAATAGCCCTCAGCTTTTCTTGCTGGGGCGTTATTTGATTTTCCCCAATGTGAAATCCAAGTTAGTTGATAGTGTCGTAAGCAAAATTACATTTGGAGGGACCTATTGTCAGACTATGTTCATGGAGCCTGTTACAGAGGAAACGAAGGGAGATTAGATGTTCATCCCATGTGCGTGTAGCTACATACACATTATCAAAATAGAATGACACATTGTTCAGACTATCTAAGATGCGGCGCATCATTCTGTTGCCATTACTAGAAGCAATGACTAAACTAAATGGGAGGCGCTTAAATTGCATTATCCCCTTTTCTGTATGGAAGGTAGTGTATTTCAGAACATTAACTTTGATGGTAATTTGATAGTACGCCTTGCATAAATCTATCTCTGAAATAAATTTGGCGTTCTCGAACAAATGTAGGCTCTGGTCTATCAGCGATATCGACTCGGCATCGAAAACCGTCATGGCCTTAAGTTTTCGAAAGTCCACACACATTCGAAAGGACTGGTCTGGCTTCTGAACCATAGCAATGGGGCAACAGTAATTCGACCAAGACACTGATCGCCAGAGCTACCATAGCTCTGGCTATCAGCATCTTGGTCATATAAGGGATGATCGCTTAATGACACAGGTTCAAATCCAACTTCTTTATTTATTTTCATATAACGGTTAAAATAGTTTGTCCTATCTTTCCGTTCTCTACATCTCCCATTTTCCTTCTTAAGCTTTTATTGGTTCATGTGATATTCTTCTAAGTGTTTTTTCGGGTTGTGTCACCAATTTTCATTTCCTTGGGCCTTTAAATACACAAAAAAATAAGCTTGTACTAAATATGGCCTCAATAACCCCCCCCCCCAAAAAAAAAATCCTATTTAAATAAACATGACCCAAGTTGGTAAATTTTGTTATTAATTCAACTAGGAAGGGATTTGAAAACAAAAGGGGTACTCAAATTAACCCAACTAAACCTGACACCAGTATTATATATATATATATATATACATATATATATTATAGATTATAGATCTGTGATAGCATCGCTGCTCCGGGAAGCCGTTGCGATGTTTAAATACGCACAACATATGACGGCGACACATGTGAAGTATCATAAAGATGTAAAGGGAAATTTGAGCCATTATTGTTCAGGTTTTCTGGTGGATTTTTCTTTGTTTACTCAAGTTTTTATTTCTTGTTTTTGTTCTATTAAATTTATTCTATACCTATTTACTGATTAATAACCACTTCTCCTTATTATTCGAATTCTCACAAAGCTTATCCCCTCCCCTTTTAATATTCCACCTTCTTCAACCCTCAACCGCCACGGCCACATGTCGCTATTTATAAGAACCATGAAAGTCAATGACTCTCAAAGGCACTCTATAAATACTGCCCTAAATGATACCAAGGAGTAATAAAGAGCGTTCGAGGGTGACACGGGATAATGGGGGCAAGATAGATAAGAAAGACCCTACTGGTCTACTAGGATGGATGATGATGAAGGATAACACAATGTGATCGAGGATTACAAAGGCAATCTCAGTCGTATTGAGGATGACGTGGGGCACACCGGGTCTCAGAGAAGGAAACAAGGGATACCACCAATGGGATCGAGGATAACATGGGATACCCTGAGTGGATTAGAGGATGACAAAGGATACCTGGTTGGGATCAAGGATGACATCGGATACTACGAGTGGGATGGAGGATGACAAGGGATACTCCGGGGAAGATCATGGCATGACAAGGGATAACACTAGTAGATCAAGGATGACATCGGACACCACTAGTCGGATCGAAGATGACACTAAGACGACATCTTCAGCAACCTACCCACACCCTGTATTCCCTTTCATCCTCAGGAGGCTTTTGTTCGTAGTTCCATGCCGCCTCCTAGTCTTATTTGTACGAACTAGTCCATAGAATCTGTATACGTCCTAAGATCCCGAATACTAGGGCTGGCGTGTTGGATTTTGCCATTATCTACATTCCTCTTTCATTTATCCACCTCTTTCTTACATCTATCATCCCTCACTCCTGAGTGAAAATGTTCTGCGTTGGATTATACGAATTCCGACTTACAATAAAAAAAATTGGTCTTTTCCAGAATCTCTCCGCTTTTCTGTTGAATGCTGGCAGTCCCTCACCCCCTTCACAGAGAGAAGGGAAACAGACTGTATTTGTTGTCAAACTTATTTCCTTTTTCCTTCGCTGATTAAATTGCTGTAATGAGCAAAGTTCCGCGACGCGGAGAATTATCGCTAAAAAGTCACTAAATTTTGGCGTTAATTTATCTCGCGCCGACCCAGACCTCTAGGTTTTAGCGCTAATTTGTCTCGTCTTCCAAACCATTGGAATTTAGCGCGATTTTTCTCGTCCAAATCGCTCGATTTCAGGATTAATTTATATTGCCTTCAAATCGTTAGATTTTGCCGCAAATTTGTATTGCTCCCCCCCCCTAAACCGCTAGATTTTAGCGCCAATTTGCCTTGCCCCGAACTCGCTAGATATTCGCGCCAATTTTGCCTTGATGTTAATTTGCTATATTTTAGCGCCAATTGCCCTCGCCCCAGAATCGCTAAGTTTTAGCGCTAAGTTCCCTCTTCCTCGAATCGTAAGATTTTAGCGCCAATTTCCATCGCCCTCAGATAGTTAGGTTTTCCCGCCAATTTCTCTTGGCCCCAAAACGCAAGGTTTTTGAGCCAATTTACCTTACTCCCCAATTGCTAGATTTTTTTGCCAATTTCTCTTGTGCCCGGAACGGTAGATTTTGCACCAATTTTCCTTACCCAGAATCGCTAGATATTAGCACCCGATTGTCTCGAAGCCACTAAGAGAGCGACCGTTTTCGCACATTTGGACAGACTAGGCACCTATAAGAAAGGGCACAAGCATCAATGGAAGTGAATGAGAGGATTTTTATGTACATACTTAAATTAAGAAGTGAAAACAAGCGAGGGCATTTTCAGTGGGAAAGTTGAGAGGAGAGATAAGTGAATAAATGAGTGGTCGTGACTCAGGTGGCGCGTGAAAAAACGTGTGATCGTGACTCATCGGCGTGTGAATAAATGTGTGGTCGGGATTCATTGGTGTGTGAATAAATGTGCGGTTGTGAGCGATCAGCGTGTAAATGAATGGGTTCTCGTTACCCATTGGCGTGGGAATAAATGTGTGTTCGGGACTTATTGGCGCGTGATTAAATGACTGGTCTTGGTGTGTGAATAAATGTGCGGTTGTGAGCCATCGGCGTGTAAATTAATGGGTTCTTGTTACCCATTGGAGTGTGAATAAATGTGTGGTCGTGACTCATTAGCGTTTGAATAAATGTGTGGTTCGGAACCAAAATTAATTTTCTTCTCTCCTTACGAGATAATAATTAAGTTTAGACGGCGCTTTTCAAGATCAATGGTCTTCACAGAGCGCTCGTCTATCATCTAAGGGGGTTATTTAAGGCAGGTTTAATGGCACGAACGGAGGTTAATGAGAGAATCCAACAGGCATATCATTCCACAGTCTCGGGCCTACTACATAGATCGATCATCTATGCATCGCATATGGTGACGATAAACAATCAATAAAATGGACCATAGCCAGAGTGTATAAAGTTCTCAGGGGCTGGAATAGGGTCAGTGAGGAAAGTGGCGAGGTATTTAAGATCATATTTTTTTTATAGTTGGGGCGTTGACCACCGATTGGCGGAAATGTGCTCCACTAAGCAACACCCATCGATATTAAAGAGTAAAAATAGAGAATGGAGAAGGAAAGGGGGGGAATCCCGGCACTACATGCTACTCCCTCTTTCTAGGGGTCTTCAAAATAGCTTTGAAGACGCAACTCTTCCGTCAAGGCTTCTCGAGAGCTGGGAGGCTAACGGCTCATAATAGCGCCAGAATAATTGATTAGTATTATTTTTATTTGTTGTAAATCATAACTCTTGTGATCATTTACTTATTTCATTACTGATTCTATTTCCTTATTATAAAAAATTAATAAACATTAATGGGTACATTTATATGGTGATGTATCATCCCTCATCCTAGAGATCAAAATCATTTGATATCCCGTTGTTTTTTTTCCTTTCATGGTATCGAATTTACGAGTAACTAAGTTTCGAGTTATTCCATATCACTTTGTGCTATACCATGAGACTAGCAAGTGGTTATTTCTCATTTTCCCTGGTATTTAGATGAATTTGACAATAAAAACTGGAAAGTTAATTAAGTTAAAGACCCATATTTTAGATCTAATACAGTTCAAAGATTAGTGACGATTAATGACGTATGTAACGAGGTATTTAGTAACGTAGGGAATTAGGTAAGTAAGAATGCAGTTAGAAAGTGGCCTACAAAGCCACTCTACCACGCGTCTAAAATAAATAATGAAATTATTAATTAATAGCAGCATTGGTACATTTTTAATTACCATCTACTTTGATAAGACTACCATACGAATAGGATAATTACTGTAATTATAAATTTATTATGTGTAAAGACATAAAATACATGAGGCAACCAACATGAAAAGGGCTGTGTTTCTCAGTGTCACTATCGAGCGAAAATTAATGATGTCTGTGACGTCATGTTGTCACTGGGTCTGGCTTGTCTTGATGAGCGGTTCGCTGCCCGATTTCGCCAACCTTTCTGTTGTCGGGGAGAAACTTGTCGCAAATAAACAGACAAAAAGAAAAGACAAAAAAAAAAAATAGAGTCAAAACGAAAGAAATACAGAAAGGTAAACAAATACAAAGGGAGAGACAGCGAGAGAGACAGACGACAGACGGATAAAGACAGACGACATATGGATAGAGACAGAGAGAGAGATAGACGACAGGCGGATAGAGACAGAAAGAGACAGACAGACAGACAAACAGACTACAGACCGATAGAGACAGAGTTACAGAGATAGATAGAGTTACAGAGAGAGGCAGAGAGATACAGAAAGAACGAGATGGATAGAGACAGACAGGCAGGAAGGCAGACAAATAATCAGACAGACAGTGAGAGATACACAGAAAGAGAGACAGAGAGATACAGAGAGAAAGAGAAAAATAGAGAGAGAGAGACAGAGATATATAGAAAGAAAGAGATAGAGAGAGAAAGTAAGATTATAGACTGACAGATAGAAAAAGCGAGACAAACAGACGAAAATAGATATACTCGTATACTGACAGACCTCCTAAAATAGAGATTGAGAGTATAAAGAGAAAGAGATAAAGACAAACAGACAAAAAGGGAGATAAAATGAGAGAGCCTCGATTACTTTCATCGTCAGGACGAACGAAAGATAAGAACCTTTTCCGTTTAAGCTGATTTGCTCCATATTTAGGTCCCTCCCCGTGGCACTACAGTGCCAAGTTAGTATTCGCTCGCATGTCAGATTTTCTCACTGCGAAATGAGCGTACATTAGTGGGGTTGGGTGATGGGAATCTCACTTCACTCCTCTCGTTTTATATATCAGCGTGGTAGGAAGTTGCGTCTTCTTCATCATCTTAATCACTAAGGAAAATTGTCCCTCTTTGTAATTGGAGTATTTTTTTCTTTGTCTCCTTTATCAATCTTTGTTTCATCAACAAACAGTGAGATTGCTTATTTATTGAATAAAAGTGAATACTAGTGATTTTAACTGCATTGAATACTAAAAAATATAAATCTACGTATGAAAGTTTATTTATTTGGACATATAAAGTGATATTACCACAATACGTCAAAAATTCCCATGTTCTCCCACTGAGTCTGTTTTGAAAGCCATTAGGCCTAAACTCAACTGAGTGATCAGAAGTGCAGCGCTGCCACATCCATCTTGTTTAACTAATCTCTTCACTCTTTGAATTAATGAATTAAAACAATCACTCATCAATTAAAACCTAACAACCTTCAAAGTAAAAATTTTAACAATTAAACATTACTGTTTCTCCCAGTAATTAAACAAACTCCCATGGTACATAAACACTGTTGTCAGATTTCTCCATTTATCCTTAGAAAGAATGGCTCCTCCTACTCTCAGGAAGGCAGACAAAGAAAAAAATACTCCAATTACAAGAGGAACAACCGAATTAACCGAACCAGTTAATTTTAATGAACTGCAGACCCATATTTTCTCATCTACGCTATCAGTTGATGCCAAAGACATTATGAACGTTCTCTTTGAGTTTTTTAAATCATCTTTTGCCAAACAAGAACAAAAAATCATCTCTCTCGAAAAATATAACGAACAAATGAGATCAAAAATCAAAAAATTAGAAGAAAAGGTTGATTTTTCCGACGCTTATGAAAGACGAGATACGATTATATTCTCCGGCAATATACCTGAAGCCACCAATAATGAAAACTGCAGCAATATCATCCGCAAACTTATTAAAGACAACTGTTATATCCAAATGAAAGAATCCGACATCTCTGTTGCTCATCGTCTAGGTCCCAAGCCTAAAGTACAAGGTCCCGACAAAATAAACATAATTGTGAAGTTGCGCAGAAGTGATCTGAAGCGTGACATCTTCTCAGCATACACAGAATTCAAACCTTCATTCTATGTAAACGATCAACTGACTCCAAATCGCAACAAAATCTGTTTCGTCCTTCGCCAAGCTATAAAGAAATTCTCCACAAAGATCTCCGGCTGCACTACCAGAGATGGCTCCATCAACGTTTTCCTGCCATCACCCTCCAGTCGCCGTATAGTTATCAATACCCGAGTTGCCCTCCAAAAATTTCTGTCGGAACACCTCAATTCGACGCTTGCAGACTTTAATGGTGAGAATCTCTGGAACGATCAGTAATAATACCTTCGGTGATATTACTGCTTTAGATGAGAGAAAAAAAAATAAACAAACCATATTTTGACCTAGCATTCACTTACTTTTATTTCAATCGTATTACATACTTTATTACTTTTTCTCTTATTAAAGTTATCATAAAAATAGAATTTTAACGGTTTATAGATATATTTATACGTAATTACAATTTTTAACCTTTAATTTTTAAATTCCAATTGAGCTGCCTTTATGTTTGAACAACTTGATCACTTCAATAATATCGATCTAGACATTAACCATTTTGATGAATTATATCTAAATTTTAAAGAAAATAACGTAAGAAACCAATACTATGATTGTGACAAATTTAACACTACATTTTCATTTAAAAAAACAGACCTGTCCATTTTAAATCTTAATATTCGATCATTGCACGCAAACAGTGATGAATTTTCAATATTTTGTCAACACTTAATTATAAATTTTCCGTTTTGGTATTCACTAAGAGCTGTAAAAACAAATAATAATAAGCACCTTATCAGTTTCCCAAACTATAACTCTTTTCATTCACTACGCGACGTAAACAAGATAGGGTGAGGTATAAGCGTATATATATCTGACAGACTCAATACTAAAAAACTATATTGAAACTTTATTTATCGAAGTAAAATCAAATGGTAAAACAATAATCATTGGAACCGTATATACACCTCCTTCTGGTGACCCAAAGATGTTTATAGATAAGATTACTGAATTAATCAATTACTTCAATGTTACAAACTATGACGACATAATAATTACAGGAGATTTTAATTTCGACCTATTAAACTTTGAAAACCACGCATCAACTCAGTCCTTCCTCAATACTTTTTATTCTCATTCCTTACTTCCAATTATAACAAAACCGACAAGAATAACCCCAAACTCAGCAACACTAATTGACAATATTTTCAGAGTTCACCCCGAAAATTACTCTTCCGGTATTCTCCTTTGTGACATATGAGACCATCTTCCTATATTCATGATCCAAAAGTCTTTTTTCAACTCGAACAATATTCGTCAAATCCGTACAATAACCTACCGCATAATTAACGAAAATACCTTAACAAACCTCTATAACTATTTTCTAAATCAGAATCTATATGAAACTTCCTATATAAATGACATCGATTCTGCTACCGAAGAGTTAATTTCACGGCTAGACGATGCTTTTAAACTTAATTGTCCTCTAAAATCTAAAACCATATCATATAAACACAAAACGAAACCTTGGATAACAAACGCAATTATAAATGACATCAAAAAACGTCAAAAATACTTTTCTCTTTATAAGCTTAGTCGAATTCCAGAACACACATATAAAAATTTTCGGAATCAAGTTACTAACCAAATTAAAATAGCCAATAAAAATTATTACCATGAACGATTTAATCAAACGAAAAACAATATAAAACAAACTTGGAAATTAATCAATTCTGTGATAAAACCTGAAAATACTAAAAGAACAAACCAAATTAAACAAATTATCGTTGACGGCAAACCAGTTGATGACAATAAGGAAAAATCAAATAAATTCAATAAATTTTTTGTCAACGTAGGTAAAAAAATCTCAGACTCCTGCAAAATAGTCGATAAATCTTTTCTTTCGTATTTTAATGAGATTAATGTACTAAATTCCTTGTTCTTTTCTCATGTAAGCGTAGCCGATATAAAAAAATCATTAGTTCATTAAAATATAAAAAAATCAGGTAGTAATTCATTCTCTCCTAAAATTTTAAAATACATCTCTGATATAGTTGCTCCAATTTTAGCATCAATAATTAATAAATCATTTACGCAGGGTATATTCCCAAGTGTATTAAAAGTTGCTCGGGTAACAACGTTACCAAAGGCCGGAGACCTCACAAACGTCAGGAATTACCGCCCTATTTCATGTCTTTCAATGTTCAGTAAAATATTGGACAAAATAGCATTCAATAAACTTTATGATTTTATGGAATCTAATTTACGGTTGTATGAACACCAATATGGTTTTAGACATCAGAAATCAACTATTCACGCGATAATTAACCACCTTCAATATTTATATGATAACATTGAAAAGGGCCACATTGTATTCTCAATTTTTTCTCGATTTTAAAAAAGCTTTCGATTGTGTCAACCATAATATTCTACTGTCAAAATTAGCTATGTACGGAATTAGAGGCAACTCTCAAAATTGGTTCAAATCATATTTAACTGAAAGAAAGCAATTTGTCTCCCTCAATGGTCAAGACTCATCCCACCTTAATATTACAACTGTGGTCCCACAAGGCTCCGTGCTAGGGCCACTGTTATTTTTAATCTATATTAATGATATTGTTAAATCCTTTTCTCTGTTTAAATTTACATTATTCGCGGATGATAGTGCCTTATCAACTCCCTTGCCATATGACAAACCGAGCAAAATTGCATCTACAATTAATAAAGAACTCGAAAATGTCTTCATTTGGCTAAATGTTAATAAACTATCAATAAATGTAGATAAAACCAAATATATTATTTTCTCTTACAAAAAATCTATTGAATTGCCCCATATTAAAATGGGCGACCGAATAATTTATGAAACTACTCATATCAAATTCCTAGGCATCTTTATTGACAAAAATCTGAGTTTTAAACAACATATTACGCATATCTCAACAAAACTATCAAAATCGTTTGGAATATTATATAAATTAAATAAGTTTCTTCCTAAATCTATTTTCCACTCTTTATATATGACAATGATGCAACCTTACTTGACATATGGCATAGAGAGTTGGTATGGGAAATATCAAAATTACCTCAATAAATTAGTCATATTACAGAAAAAAGCAATTCGAGCCATCTCAACTCGATTACAAAGAGCACTCTAATCGATATTTTAAAGGATCCAGAATTCTAAAATTAAATGATCTCTTTGTTTTTCAAACATCTTTATTCCTTTACAAAACAATAAATTGTTCCTATAATAACTATAAATGTAATGTGTTACAAACAGCTGATAATACCCATAATCACCAAACCCGCAATAGAACAAAATTTATTTCCCCCTTGTATTCAAAATCAAAATCACAATGTAGCTTTCTGTACAAATCTATCAAAATATGGAATGGCTTGGACGACAATATCAAATCCCAAACCAATTTAGCCCAATTCAAAAAAGCTCATAAAAATAATATAACTTCGGCTTACTAAATTTCTATTACAGTTTTTGTTATTGTGTATTTATTTGTTACTGTACACTATTATACTATGTACTATTACTCTGATTTACAGATTATAAATATGTTATGATTTATATACGACTGTTGAATATGTTAACTACAGATCTTTTGAAATAATCACTAAAAATAAATAGTTTTTTAATTTATCTCTAAATTTAAATACTATAATTATTCGTTATTTGCAATCTCTTCAATGGTTAGGTTATCGAATGTTTACTAAGTTGTTTATATTTTTTATAACAAAGGCGTTCTCTGTTCGTAAACATGAAGGGATTTTTATTCTTGATTATTTTATGCTTATTTCGCTGTTAGTCTTAAGTTTTAAGTTTCTGCCCTAAAAGTCACTGACTTATTTTGGGCCCATAACTTGTCATTAAGATATAAAATGTAATATATTTATACTGTACATTGGATTAATATGGAATAAATAAATAAATATATAAAATAAATTATTTCAATTTACCGTTTGTCTTTTACTTATTAAAATTACTAATTTATATAAAACAATATACATTGTATTTAATTTGAAAGTGTTATTAATTGTATTGCAGCAACAATGGCAGAAAATGTAAACATTCCGTAGATAGTTTTGCTGATCAAAAGAATCGGTGTGCTTCAAGTATATGGTGTGTAAGATGCAGTACAGCATTTTACGCGTGGGTTAAGGGCACTGGTTGTGGTCTCCAATTTGGAGTGCCGATGGTCTGTAGGGAACCATTAATGGACCATTCAAAAGAAGGTTACTCGTACTTCTGTTTAGCAGGGAAGATGATTTCATTTTTTTAGCTTCTCTATCATTTACAAGTCTGGCAAAAACATGCCGCAATAAAGCAATAGAATCTAATTTATATCTAGGTTCTAATGAGCGTCTTTCTTTGCTCTGCTAGATAGATCCATTGGTCATTCCAATGATATACCTATTCCGCCGCTTTCATCATGAATACCAGGTGATAAGATTGAAACCTTAGATTAACCAGAATTTCAACATGCGTTGTACGAACCAAAACCAAATTCAGACAAAAGGCATATATCATCACACAACCAATCTAAACTAAATGACCTGGTTTGTGGTATTTCCCTCACTAAACAACAAAGTGAACTGGTGGCCTCTCGTGTGTAAGGATGGAATTTGGGGGATGACAGTGCCTGCGATTCCTTAGATACATTTGCTAGCATTTCCTAACAAGCCAGTGATGAGTTACGTGCATAAAATTGCTGATTGCTAGCTCTGGTAGACATAATACAATTAGAGAATAGATTATTGTGCTAGCAGTAAGTGCAACATGGTTAGGACTTCAGAATTGTGCTTAAAATTATATGAGGTCACCTTGCCACGCAATGGACGTTTGCTCCTTGTTTATGTTCGCTTCGTCAAAGATGAAATTATGGTTAAAAAGATGTCATTTGCCAGTGAATTTAAATAAGATAAAAAAAGAATAGCAATTATTTCTTGTTGTTGAGATATTTACAAAGAGAATGACCCCCCAATTTCTAGATGTCTTGCTTGTGCAAAAGATGAGGCGTCATTGATGGTAGGTCGTCGTTGTTACCTCATCAATTTCTTGAAATGCGCTGTGCGGGGTGTGTTTATAACGCCCATGTAATCCACAGGTAACATCTACTCGTAGCATCTAGTCACTATTTCCAACTATCTAGAAAATCTACTTTGAATGAGATTTTGAAAATTTGTTGTTGCATACAAAAGTTTCATGACTGTTTAAATGAAACTGCTCACACATTTCTATCCCATTTTTACGACAATTGTTTAAGTAAGGAAAAAAACAATCATGACTTTACATAATGGTCCTATATATTGACAAAGTTCAATGATGTTTATTTTCAACTGATAGGAAATGAGATTAACTATAAGTGAGTAAATTCATTCATCTCCACGTGTTTATCTAAGTTGTACTGACTTAGTTACATTTATTTAGACATAACAGTCGGTGGTGAATTCTTCCAGTTTCCAAGCCACTCTGAATTGAGACAGAATTTTGGATCTTATTTTGCTTAAAATAACAGACTTGATGATCCCTCCATTCCTAGATATCAGTAATGAGGAAACAAAAATTGTGGAGGAAGAACTGATTTTACCCCCAATTGTCACATAGCTGAGGCAAAAGTGAAAAATTATCAATATTTTGACTTAGAAAAACAATACTGACCACTACCCTGCAATATGAAACAAATGTTATTATGTTCTTGGTGAAGCTAGTGCCAGCGACTGCTGGCAATCCCCGACACGCGAGCTTATTTAGTGACACTTGGAATCGATGCGCTATATAGATTGTGCTCTCATTGTTTTCGACACTCGCTCCACGCCAATTGTCAGTTTCATGTGATCTTCAGGCATTTGACTTGACCAATCAAGAATGATTCCGACCTGACATTACCAATAATATATTACATAATTTTAGTGCGTTCGTATAACTAAAGAAACCATAGTTTATTACTTTCACACCATTCTAATTGGTAGAAAGAAGCTTCAGTGTAGACACCCAGTTCGATTCCAAACTAAGAAGCAGGCAAAATTTTTGAATGCTGGAATTCAAGATTTATTCTGAGTACCTGCAAGAAGCACACCCATCCTGATAAAACTGTAAACACAATTTAGTTAAATGTGTAATGTAAATTTTCCCTTATTTTATTGCTAAAACAGCTGAATGAATTGTTTTACTACGTTTAGTTTTATGCAATATGCTGGTTTATAATGTTAACTGTTCTGAATTTGCTGTCATCTAATACCAAAAAAGATTTGTTTGTAAGGGGGGAGGGGCTAGAAATCTGAACTGAGACTAATGACTGGTATATAAAAGGTAACTACTGTATTAAAATCTTTAATTGGGGCGGTCTAATTATAATCCATTAAATGAAGCGCCTTAAATACTCAGGCTTTAATTGGAGTAATGATTATTTTACCTGCGGCAAAGCGCCAAGTCTAGGCGTCGCTTTATTTTCAAGAGGAGTAAAATTTAATTTTCAAAAGAAGTAAACTTCCATGGTACCCATTTAAAGCCATAAAGTGACCCAAATGTCCATGGAACATATGGTTATTCACCCTGGAGATTTTAAATCTGTAATCGGATTTTGGCTTCTGCCATCTAGTGGAAGAATCCTAATTTAGCCCTCCAAAGGCACTTTAAGTGACTTAAACCATGGAAATCATCAATGCAAGAACCATTTACCACCTTATCACAAAACGCCGGAGGTCATTGAGGGAACTTTCCCTCTTGTTTTTGTCACTGACGAAATCATTAAATGAGGAAGTCTTTATTTGAGGTGGTCTTTAATACGTTTTCTTCAAAGTTTAAGAAATTGGTCTCCTATTTAGTCACTAATTGCCTTAGTCTTAGTTTTTAAGTCTTTAGTAGCTACCACATGCAGATGGAGTTGCAATAAATTGCTTCACTCTGTTATTTGTTTACCTATTTTACTCATTATGAGTAGATGCGATAACTGGGCTCTTCAATTTATTGGGTCTTGAAATATGGTGTTTTTTAAATGGGATTTAAATGGGTCTTAGTTTTAAATATATTTTTAGGTGAGTCGACTCTATATCTCAACTATGTCGGTCGGTCGGTCCCCGTTTTGCTATTTTTTGCTTTAGTAATAACATTATAACTATTCAGCCGATTTTTAAAGAAATTTAAAACCTTTATGTTGTTTAACATTTTCTTTCGAATAATATAGTTTCCAACGTCCTCCCAGGGTTAGCCAGGGAATTATTTTGATTTAGAAATAACATTGTAACCATTCGGTCGATTCTAACGAAATTTAAAACTCTTTTGTTGTTTTACATTCTCTTTCGAATGATATAATTGCCAAGGTCCTCCCAAGGTTAGTCCTAGAATTATTAGAAGTTTTGAAGGTCGTAAGGTCATAAACCAGAATAAGTGAGAACACGCGACTTTGGTCAGCAGACCTTGTTTAAATTGTGTGCTCTTTTAAATGTAATCTTTGAATGGGTTTGGGTTTTAAATGTGGTATTTAAATGGGGTAGTCTTTTAAATGTGTGTTTTTTAAATAATAGGGTCTTCTAACGGTGAGGTCTTCAACCTCGCCGAGAATATCTGTAAGAACTTTAACCACCGAGCCCTGGGGTACCATAACCAGCTAATAACGCCCCTTAACTCTCTGAATCTCCCTCTTTACCTCTCTATATCCCTCAAATTTCCTAGAAACCCCTTTTATCCAATCCCTCTATTACCTGACTCAATACCCCCTCCCTACCATTACTGTTTTAATGGCCAAGAAAATTTCACTAAACAATATCTCTACTCCCCCTCCCATCACTCCTCCTCTATGGTCCATTCATGCTGGGAGAGACGGGCAGACAGACACCCCTCCCTTTCTCCCCCGCCTCTCCTCCCTCCTCACTACCCCCTATCGAATGGATCGGTCTCACCGGGAAACGACGGGATCCCGGAATTATTCAGCCATATGGCTGAAGCCATCCCTCTTCAAGGAGATCAAAGCCAGTTTTATCTAGAGGGGGCGAGTGAGAAAATGACTTCCCCTTTCCCAAACAGGGAAATTGGGTAGTATAGTAGTACTACTCCCACGAGGAAAGATGGGGAGTAAAAATACAAAGATCAGCGGGTTCGAGTAGAAAAAGAGCCGGAGTCCCCCAGAGAGGGCGATTGGATCCAGCAACTGTCCGCTCCCACCTACCATTCAAAAGGACTTGTTTGGTGGTCCTGACAATAGAAACGTTGAAATCCTATCTCTGTTGTATCGTAGGATCCTATCTAGGAAGGGAGGGGATGTTTGTATCCCTCCTTTTCTCCCATCTGATCCCCCCGTACGACACATTAGTGCATCTATGGAGAAGAAAACTCCTCCCTTATCCGATTATGTGATATTGAGAGATCCCTACAATTCAACCACAGTAAATCTACCCTGAGTTACCTTTGAACGAAAACTAGTACCAGGACCAACAACCAGAAAAAAACACCTTTGTAATTCTACTTATATACTACCAGCTACTAATAATGGAAATGCGCAGAACGCAAT
This sequence comes from Ceratothoa steindachneri, assembly GCA_963969495.1. Classification (NCBI taxonomy): domain Eukaryota; kingdom Metazoa; phylum Arthropoda; class Malacostraca; order Isopoda; family Cymothoidae; genus Ceratothoa; species Ceratothoa steindachneri. The sequence continues at coordinate 212,696,043 of OZ018317.1, forward strand.
CTTCACTCTGCGCATATTTAAAAAAATAATATCAGAATAAACAGCTTTCATATTTACTACGCGTCTTCTGGGTTACTATGGTTACCATCGCCTGAGATGAGTGTTAAGAAAGGAGATAAATAAGACTTTAGAAATTATACTCTGGGTCGTAGAATAAGGTCAAATTAACCCTTTCTGTGTTTCTCAGCCGAGGTCTAACGGCTATGTGCATGGCAGGTTTATAATACAAGCAGGGTGCGAATTAACTAAATGAAGGTTGAACAAACAGTCGACAATCTTGGAGTTTTCGGGATATTAGAAAAACAGGTACAAAAATAACTTTCCTAATATGCAAATAAAATATTCTTTTACAAAGTTGAAAGGAGTTTCAAAACAAGATATATACACATTAGACGTACACGAGTCTCAGCGGCTAAAAGGCAGGGGGGAACTTGGCGGTATACGACTAAATTATCTTTTGAAAATAAAGCGCAATGAGAGAAAGAGAGAGAAAAAAGTCTCTCCCATAATGTGAAGTGAGCCCCAATGTGTGAAAGAAGAGGATAAAGGTTAAGGTAGAGAGTTCTCAGCCCCCTTGGGGGCATCAGAACAAGGTCTCAGACATATCAACTTCACAAGGTTTTCCGCGATCGAGATGACAGGAAAGGGAGGTGGAGGTGGAAGTGTAGGTGATGGAGTAGTGTGATATCAAAGCTTATCCATAAACAATCGAGGGTATTTTTTCCATACGTAATTCTATCTTTTATATCATCTTATTAATACTGTCTATCCCCTCCTCTTTAAAGTAGTTTTCCCATTTGAAGGTGAAGGTGGAGGTGTGAAAGTGAAGATTAAAGGAAGTGGGATACTGGAAGCGAGGTGAAGCAGTTAAATTGAAAATTTAAAAGAGGAAAATTAAAGTAAAAATCGCTGCCGGAATAAATATGGAATAATGATGGTTTGAAGCGTGAGAAGTCTGGAAGGGGAAGTGAACATAAAATGAAGGCAATAATGGATACTGAAAGCAGAAGTGAATTAATTGACTCGAAAAGAAAAATATGGAAATTTACCTAGAAGTAGCTCGAATAAAGATGGAATAATGGTAGTGATGAGAGAGTAGAAGGAGAATGTAACGGAGTGTTGTGGAGAAACCTGGAACTGGAAGGATAAAAATTAAGTGGAATATTAGAAGCAAAGAAGAGTTGAACTAGAAATGCAAGAGAAGGTGAAACTCGAAGTTGAACTAGTTGCTGGATGATGAACTAAAAATGCAAGAGTAGGTGGAACTCGAAGTTGAACTAGTTGCTGGATTATGAACTAGAAATGCAAGAGTAGGTGAAACTCGAAGTTGAACTAGTTGCTGGATTATGAACTAGAAATGCAAGAGTAGGTGGAACTGGAAGTTGAACTAGTTGCTGGATTATGAACTAGAAATGCGAGAGTAGGTGGAACTGGAAGTTGAACTAGTTGCTGGATGATGAACTAGAAATGCAAAAGTAGGTGGAACTCGAAGTTGAACTAGTTGCTGGATGATGAACTAGAAATGCAAGAGTAGGTGGAACTCGAAGTTGAACTAGTTGCTGGATGAAGGTTAAAACCACACTTGCTCGAGAAAGTATTTATATCTCTACCTAATACCACAATTTTTCGCTATAGTTCATGAACCATTTGCCAGGATAACACTCTTACTAAAGTTTGGCAATAAAAAGTTGTTAACAACCTAGAAAATTTGATAAATAATAGTCAATAGTCTAACCTTTATACTTAATGACACTCCTCGAACGATGATTATAGTTTTTAACGAGGTACAAACAAACTTCGAATGGAATTTTCACCCGATCGTTTTTGCAAAATTTCTTAAATTTATCGGGGGGCCGGGGTTTGTCTTTCATGGATATCAAATTGAGATCTGGCGACTCTGCTGGACATTCCAAAATGCTTAATTTAGCTTCCTTTAACCATAAGAAACCAACTTCGAAGTGTGTTTGGGGTCGTGTTCTTGTTGAAAGAATATCATCTTCTTCCAAACCCAAGCTTGAGCATATTCACTCTTGAAATAATCTTTTAGGAATCTTTCCATAGTATCATTTATTCATCGTTCCCGTGATTCCATGAAGTGTACCAACGTCTTATGAACAGAATTTGCCCCATAACATAATAAATCAATCTCCATGTTTTACTGTGGGACATTGTTTTTAGGAATACCAGCTTCATTACTTTTACGTTAAACACAACTGACATCGCTTGGGCCGAACAACTAAATCTTTGTTTCATCTGAACATGGCACATGGCTCCCCAAAATTAAATATTGTTCCAAATAATCTTTGGTATATTTAAGACGGTCTTTCAGGTGAATGTTTTTCATTAAAAGTGTCTTCTCAGACGTCCATAGATTTCCACTTTACGCAACACATTGGTCAGTGTTCAAACTAACATTGAAGCTTTTCTCTCCTAAATGACCGTTCATCTCCCTTCCAGTGATTATTAGGTTATTTTTAACAGATCTAAGGATCATCCAAACCGTGTGAAGTGGAAGTTTTCCAAGATGAGCTGAACGAGAGAGATTTTCTTTTGTTTCCAATTCCGTAAACTTTCTTATTACTGATTTCAGTGGATATTTAGGTACATATATTTCTTCAGATTTCTTTATGAAGCTCATTTTATATTTGACTTTTGTTTATTATTGATTTGATTTGATGGTGGAATAAATTCTCTATTTATAGCCATGATGATTATCTGTAAACTAAGAATGTCGAGTTTGAAATGCCGGAAAAGAGTTGATAAAACGTTATAGACAATTATTCACTAGACCAAAAGATCGGAGCGCTTGTATTTCTATCACAACATCTTTCATAATTTTTCGCCAAAGAACATCCAAGGTTTTCCAAATTGAGGTACGATAGACTACAAGTATAAACTACGTAAGTGTAAAAGTTATGGCCGTTTGGATAAATAAAACGAAAGTTATCAGAAGATAAGCAATTTACTAGAAAAAATTGGTGTCCAAAATAACGCGAACGACAGCGGAAAAAATTTCTGTGGAAATATGACGATTAAATTATCAGTAGAAAACTTTTGTATAACTTAAAGGGATTATTAATATAGATGCCTTTATTTTCGATGATGCTTGGATAACTCCTGCCACAGTGAGAACAACTGTTGACACTTGTGCAGTAATCTTGTTCCATTCATCTTGAAGAATTTCCCCAAAGTTCTTGAACTGTTTTCGGATTCCTCGCTTTAAACCTCTCTCCGAGTGACTTCCAAACATTTTCAATGAGATTCAGGTCCCAGAATCTGTGCAAGCCAGTTAGGCACGGATCCGGGCGTGGGCTAGGGGGCTGAAGCGCCCCACAAATTTCAGAGCTGTTTATATTTATATTTATTTTTTAAGTCATTCTTGTATTCTGCTCTTCAAAAAGAGTTATGTAATAATATAGAATATAAATAAAACGGTTTTTTAAACCATTGCGATCGAATGTATCTCATATGATACATGTCTAAAATCGAGGTAAATCTCAAAATAATTCTTAAATTCAGTATTATACCTTAGCTGAAATCCAAAAACTACAATTCATAATTTTCTGATGTGTGGAAAAAAAAATCGGATCTGAAAGAGTTCCTGCTAGCTCTGTGCGAAATACTGTTATTTATTATCAATGTTGTGTAAGATAACCTTCATTAATGATCAATTCCCTTTACTCAGGGTAACTCACCAATTTTTATTCTGGATCCGCTACTGAGGCCAGTTCATAACAGTGACGTGTTCGTCGTCCAGGAAGGTCTTCACTAACTTGGCCGAGCGTGTGACAGTGAGCGTTATCCTGGATGAGGCAGATGGGACAAAGCATACTGCGACGAACGAACCTCTTCCTGCCATCAGATCCGAAAAATTGAACTTAGATTCGTTAGTGAAGTGGACTTGACTCCATTGATCATCCATCCATGCAAAGTGCTCAGTTGAAATGTGATAAAGGGGTTGTTTTTTCTTCAGTAACAGCCTTATTCAAGCTAGAGAAACCCTTGAAGGGCCTAGGATCAATCTTCTTTGTATCGGGTTTAGGGCGAAGTCTGTTTTTAGTTCTTTGTTTGAATTCCATCCTCTGGTTTTAAGTAAGGTCTCTGTTGATATAAACATATTTAAACTGGTGTCCTTGAGGTTTTTATTGCGGCTTATCAGTTCGTACTTGAAAACAGCATCTTCCAGTCTGGCTCGGATTAGATTCTCTTTGATATGGGGTAGTATCATACAATTACTGGTGGTTTTACCATATAATGTAAAGATTATGTTAGGGCCAAAGATAATAATAGGAGCTGCCCCATTAAATTTGTTCTGGATGGAGTCTTTATTGGAGCCGAGGCTAAATATAATTATTATGATAAAAAAATAATATAGTGGACCAGCTAGAAAACACAAAGGTTATAAGCTCTCATAATAACACAGGGAAAGGGGTAAATAAAAGAACTAATGTATGTGACCTCTGGCAACAACAGTTAGGGAAGAATAGAAGACGACACTCATAAAACTCGTCTTGAAGAAGCTCGAGACGAAACGTTGCCTCATAAAATTTTCGAGTTTTATGAGTAGTTTTTCTTAGCGTTGCCTTTCTAAAAGAACTTATGTTGTTCTATGTGGAAGTATTTTCATAAAATAACGCTACATTATATGGAACAAAGACGATGACTTGATACAACAAAAAAATGCGGTGTATTATTTTAAGTGTCGCTTAATGTAATGGTAGTATGAGACATTAAAATGGAACCGAGTGGATGAGGTAGCCAACATAGTTCATGTGATGTTATGCGTTCAAACAAGAATGAACTAAGCCCAAATAAGGGGGGAGGGGTTCGTACATTTGAAGTTGGTTCCTTATGTGAGAACTTATTCATGAAGGTTTAAAAATGCTCTCTCGCCTCTCGGATAGAGGATTAATGAGGTCGAAGGTGCTGAGGGAGAAGAAGGGAGTAAAGGGTGGGGGAAAAGTGGGGAAAAGGGTAAATAGAGGATGGGGGTGGGGAGAACAGACGAATGTGCTGAATCATTCAGTAAGACAATAAAATTGGCCGGAAAATTGCTGATTTTTAATCTCTCTTCTTCGCCGCATCGAAAAATCAAAATCTTGACTTTTGAATAAGTTTTTCCAAAGTTGTCTTCTAAAAAAAAAGTTGATTGGGATTTGGTTTGGGTGGAAGGAAAGGTCAAAAAGAGTGCAAAAGAGCAGAAATAACGAGGGGAGGGGGGTATGAGTCAACATTATATCGAAGCACTAATCTTCCTTTCTAATTAATAACTTATTAAATTCTTTGAAACTGGAAAAAGAAACAAAAAGGTTTTCCCTTTGATCAATCGTCTCCAGGAATTTTTAAATATTTTAAAAACTTGAACAAAAAATTGACGACAGATTTTAGTGGTAATATTTTTTTTGTAACAAAATTTACAAACAAAAAAATATAATTTTAGTACAGTCACTTCGGGATAGTAATAAAGGAGTTCGCGCTAACTAAATTAGCGCGAATGCGTACATGTAAAGTTGAGGAAACAACCAGTCCTTACATAAGATCAGTCATACTCCTCAAATACCACTTCTGACTCAAGGAACAAGCAAATCCCACTTAATGATCCCGGCACAATAACATCAAAAGATTTTCTGGCTCAATGGAGAGGAGTGAGTTGGCGAGTTGCCAAATGTCGCCAAGCGATAGTTCTATATCCTATAAATGAGAAAACTCATACCAATATCGTTCTTTTTCGAGATGGGTGATTTTGAAATTAGCTCGACTTGGAAGACACTTAGAATGACTAATTTCATTCCAACTGTGAAGTTTCATGGCTCCGTTGCAAACTACTTTGATTGGATTGATTAAACAGAATATGTAATTAAGCTATTTATCTCGGATCAAGGGATAATTGAGTCCAAGAGGATTAGACGAGAAAGGGAATTTTTCTAAAGATGGATAATGGTCATTAAAAAAATAAATAAATAAATAAATGACATGTTTGTACATTTTGGAAAACAGGCACCAAATTTGGCACGGAGGTATATATGACCATATGAGAGGCTACTGACTATAGAAGCCAACTGAAATCTGCCCTCAAGGTCACTTAGAGGTCACTAGGTTCAAAATTGTCATTTTTTTTCACTTTTGAAATAACTCTATGGATGGAGGTCAGAAAGTTTTAATATTTAATAAAAAATCTATCCGCTTTGATTAATAAACAATTATAATTAATAATCTTCGTCACTAAATGTGATATATATCTCTCTTAAGGTCACAGTTATAGGTCATTTAGGGTCATACAGAATTTCGCAGTTTTCATGTTCTGGTTGCAATATGGCAGCCAACAGTTTAATATTCTTCATTTCAAGCAACCAACCCATAACTATTAGATCTGTACACGATTATAATTAGCAAATTATCGGCCAAATTAAGGGATGTTGCAGAAAATAATGTTATGTAATATGAAATGCTGAACGTATGCAGTTGAACACACATATATGCGATATTTTTCATCTATTTCCCTGTTTCAACATTACTATGCACTATTTTATGACTCTAATATTATCAATTTAGTTTTATGCTTTGTTATTTTTTATTTTTTTGCGTTATCTGTAGCCCCCTCTCTTGGTCCCCTCTGAACTGTGATTTCTAGGACTCCCTTGTGGTAATTCTCCAAGGTGCTCCATCTGTTCAGCACTGATGGCAATCGCATCATGTCAAGTTGAGAGAGCGGGACAACTAGCAGATTATGGTAATGGTATATTGGTACTGTTATACTGGTATATACTGGTGTACACCATGATTTAAGCCAAATTGTAGTAATGGTATATACTGTGACCTCAGAGAGGCGCTGATGAGCTTTTAAAATTAATTAAATTTGTATTTTATTCTGTTGAGGTAGTGCTGTAGGATGGTGTTTTGAAAAGTGATGAAAGGAATAAAGGTATAGGAAGGATTGAACAGTGGTCAAAACAGGGATCATGAAAGATTTATATTAAATTTGTTTGGTATTTAAAATAAACGAGTCTCTTAATTTGAAAAATTAAATTTTACTATCAGTTTTTAAAGAACTGTCAATGGGAAACGAACCCTGAATAAAATCACACCAAGAAAAAAAAACCGAACACAGTGGATGTCGTATTTAGGACAGGGGGAATTGTGTGTACTGAAACCTATACTGCAGCTAAATCCAATGCTACTTCATGCAGGTGAGGTAATAATTACGGTATTTTCTAATTTTTTAATTTAATTTTATCCCTAAATAATAATTTGAGATAAAGTGGGTGTATCCCTCCACCCCTTCTGGATCTACAAAAATAGACTAAGCTAAAATTATAATAAATTGCTATGATGTGCTTTGATGTCTCTTATGAAAGGGCGCACGCAATCACGATGGTCATGTATGGATTGAATGCGATGCAAAAAGGTATACACGTTGTAAACTCTGACCAGCTGTCGAGCATGGCTGTTAAATCAACCATTATATGCCTTAGCAAAACGAATTCAGTAATTTGGGCCAAATAAACTTGGGGAAGACAAGTATTTTATTTGTTCAATGAGATTTTTATAGAGACACCTGCCTTCAGTGCCATAAGTGCATGGCTTAAGGACAGTAAGTAAAGGCAACCCTTAATTAAACCTGAAGTTGCTACACTTGGCACAATTGATTGATGGATTAAAGCGCCTCATCTAACGAAGGCCGGACATGCCCATTAAGTAATAGCTAGAATAAATCCAAGGCTTATGAAAATTATATATATATATATATATATATATATATATATATATATATATATATATATATATATATATATATATATACATATATATGAGAAAGAGCAAATACAAGTTCTGCGGATGGTAAAAACCACCACAGGGCTTTCGCCATATTTCTGCCTTTCAAAACCATTTTGAAGACCGAAAGAAAGATGCAGAAGCCTTGTATTGCAGACTATCTAAGAATAAAGTACAAGATAAATTTGACGTAAATGAGCAATGAGACAAGAAACGGGAGTTTTTAAAGGCAACATAAAGGGACATTGGAAGAACACAAAGATCAAAGAGAGCAAAGGACGGCACAATGAAGGCAATCCATACTCAAAAGACAACAATAACGCCAGGAAAAAAAGTTTGAAATTCATGGCCTGTATTGAACCCGGGTCTGCTGATTGCCGGTCAGATGATCTAACGTTAAGCTACCCGGCACAGCGACTCTGCTTCGCCCAAAACTTTACCCTATCGAACTCAGCATCTCGTATTGCCATGAATCTCTGGTTCGATCTCGAGCGAACGCTGACACAAACGTCAGTGCAGGTGGCGAAACCTAGCTAATCCCACTGGGATTAGCCCACTCAAGGTGGGACGAAGATCTTACGTCATCACGAACATAACCTATCACGGAAGCGCTGTATTTCCCTTCCCGTCTTCTCACTACAGCACACACAGTCTTTTATGTGCCGAGGAGTCCTTGCTATGGATCCCTATATTACCTATGGGTGCTGAAGGTACTTGGTTAGTATACCCCCCCCCCCCCCCCACACACACACAAAAATTGGATCATGGTGCCTTTGGGTTCCCCAGAGATTGTCACGCAGAACCTTATGTTGGATTCATTATCCTGGAGGGGGTTTTCTTAACCAAGATACGGAGGGTCACCATGATTAACAAGGAAAATAAGTAACCTAAAAAACCTTACGGTCCATTCAATGAGGGTACCTTTGGAATAGCTGTCGAGCGGGCACATATCTGCTCAATTGCCTTACGTCCCCCCTAAACGGCCAATTTTCAAGACTTTGTCTAGTCTTGTCTTGAACTGGTCAACAGATTCACTGTCAACAACTTCCACTGGAAGTGCGTTCCAACTACCGCAGATGCTGTACGTGAAAAATTTCCCACACAAATCGCGGTTGTAACGGTTCAGCTCAAGTTTGAAACCGTGATTTCTTGTTCTGCTCTCATTGAAGCTAAAAATTTGCCCGTTGTCAACATTGTCGAACCCTCGAAGTATTTTGAAGACTTCGATGAGCTGACCACGCAGTCTACGGGTTTCCAGCGAGAACAGATCTAATTCCCTTAGTCTATCCTCATAACTTTTATGTCGGATAGAGGGAATCAGTTTGGTTGCCCTGGCTTGCACGCGTTCCAACCTTGCGATATCCTTTCGAAACGAAGGACTCCAAAATTGTACGGCATACTCCAGGTGCGGTCGGACAAGTGAATTGTACAAACAGAGTACTATTTCCTTGTTCCGATATCCAAACTGTCGCTTTATATAACCTAGCATCCTTTGGGCTTTCTTCTCCGCCTCATTACACTGCTTCGAGAACTTGAGATCACTAGTTATAGTTACACCCAAGTCCTTCTCAGTGTCGGTAGATTCAAGAGCAGTGCGCTTAAGGATATAATGAGATTGGGAGTTTCGGTGGCCAATATGCATCACTTTGCATTTGTTCACGTTAAAAGGCATTTGTCACGTGTCCGACCACTCGCCAATCTTTCGTGGGTCTTCCTGCAGGCGGGCAGTAATTCCATCCTTTGCAACGTTTATACCAAGCTTGGTATCGTCGGCAAATTTGGAAATCTTGGCAACCATTTCACCGTCCATGTCGTTGAAGTAGATGATGAATAGTAGTGGTCTCAGGACAGAAGCTTGACGCACCCCGCTAGTAACGGGCACCTACTCAGAAGCCTGTCCATTCACCACCACCCGTTGTCGTTTGCCACTTAGCCAGTTCTCTATCCAGCCTGCTACTTTTCCGTCTATGCCCAGCGCTCGCACTTTCCGGAGAAGGCGGCGGTGTGGTACCTTATCAAAGGCTTTCTGAAAGTCTAAGTACACCACATCCACCGCCTTGTCCCGATCGTGCTTACTGAATACGAAGTGGAATAATTCCACAAGGTTCGTCAGGAATAACCGTTGCCTTCGGAAGCCGTGTTGGGAACTCCTCAGTAGCAGCTTTGACACTAAATGCGACGTCATTTTGTCCACTATGATGCTTTCCATGAGTTTACCGACTATCGAAGTCAGACTGATAGGTCGGTAGTTCGACGGTTGGCTTCGGTCTCCTTTCTTGAAGATAGGAGTCACCTCCGCTTCACCCCAGTCTCTAGGAATGCATTCGGTCCGGATTGACATGTTGAAGATTGCGCTCAGGTGCCGTTACACTTGATCGCGCACTTCTTTCAACACTTTAGGTAGAAACCCATCTTGGCCAGGTGACTTATCCTCCAGCTTTTTTCCGAGTATGAATCCGTTGGCTGGGGGATGGGACCACACTCTTCAGTAAACACTGAAGAGAAGTAGTCGTTAAGGAGGTTAGCATTTTCTGCTCCTGAGTGCTTTAATGTCCCCTCCTCATTACTCAAAGGTTTATAGCTGTTTACATATCCAAAGAGCTCCTTGAGATTCTCTTTACAGAGTCTCGCCACTCGGAGTTACTCAGACCGCTTAGCCGCCCTTATGCTGGACTTCACTCTCCTGGCTAGCCTCCAGTATTCGTCAAAGTCACCTGAGATCTTCGATTGCGCCGGTACACATTTCTCTTCTCCCTAAGCAGTTGGCCGATTTCTCGATTAAGTCACTTTGGTTGAACAGAAGACCGACGGGGACATTTCAGAGATATGAAACGCGATTGCAGATTCATGAATGTGGTTTTGAAACTGTTCCACGAGTCTTCAACAGCCTTGCACACTTCTAGCCTCGCGTCAGTCAGTCCAGCATGAAGACCTGCAAAGTCTGCTCTTCTCAAATCAAGTTTCCTCGATTTACTAGTTGCAGGCCCTGCCTTGGAGACTTTGACTACAAATCTAATTAGTCGGTGGTCACTGCCACCGAGCTCTTCGCCAACAGAGAGGTCCTCAACGATGTCATCCTCAGAGGTGAAAACCAAGTCGAGGATATTGTCTCCTCTCGTTGGCTCTCTCACCCATTGAGTCTGGAACTCGTTGTTCGCTAACTCCAGGAGTAGTGCGTTCTCGCCACAGGCTTCTCTGGTATTGGTATTGAAGTCACCCATGGTGATACACACTCTGTCTTTTACAAGTTGCCCAACTGCTGGTACAGACTCCTGTCCTGTTCTAAGAGTTGGGCAGGGGGTCTGTGAAGTACCAGGGTCTTGTATCTGGCAGGACCTATCTCTAGGTTAACACCTAGTAGTTCATGGTCGGATATGATGTTGCGATCCGTCGAGTTGAGAGTATCCTTGACATACAACATCACACTGCCACCCTCTCTGTCTGGCCTATCTTTCAGGAAAAGCTGGTAACCGGGAATCGTGAATTCACCTTTAAAATCTCCGCTTGAGTTTTTTATCCACGACTCCGTTATGGCCACCATCTCAGGTTCTTCTGTTGCTACGAGGCCACGGAGCTCAAGAAACTTGTTCCTGGTTGACCTAGCATTGAACAGAAGAACTTTCAGGGAGTCCCCGAGTGTGAGACTCCCTATGCTCTTCCCTTTCCCGGCTTCTCTGTTTTCGTGGTCGCACCCTTTTTGACGACCTCTGAGAAGGTCGTTTTAGAAGTGACATGGGCGTGCTGGCGCACGTCCACTTTCGCTCTATTTCGAACGCTCCTTTGGGTGCGCTCCACATCTTGAATTAGGTGTGAAAGAAAGGCCTACCCTTTAATGAGAGATGTTCCCCTTCCCTTTGGTAGAGGTCGTTTTTACCGATGGGGGTCCATAAAGAGGACTCCTTGTGCCGTGCAGAGATCCGCCAACCGTCGGTTCACTGCAACGTTCCTCTCGTGAGCGGTTCGGGATGGATCTCTTCTCGGAAGCATCCCAACCACGACACGTTTGCAGGTTTTAAGCCCTATGTCATCCACGACTCCCATCACCTTTTGGATGGTATTACCACTGAGGCCAACCTTACCCTCTCTGAGGTAGAGGTCGTTGCCACTCACCATCAGAGCGACAACTGTTTTCTCAGAAATCTGAGCTTTCTCTGCCTCTACTCTGATGTTGTGGTTACCCCGTCCTGGCAGGCAGCTTACCTTCACGCTAGTGCGAAGGCGGGCCGCTAACAGCGGCTGCAGATCCCGTGTTTGCGAGTAACCAATGAGGGTGACCTTCGGACACTTGGTCTCTGAAGACGGGGTCTTCCCTTTTGGAAGAGACCTCTCCTTTTCCTCTTTACTCTCCACATTCTTATCCTTCTTTTTCTGATTCCCCCTTTTCCTCTTGTTTATTCCTTTTTCTTCTATTTTTGGTTCTTATTCTTTTGTTTCAACTTCATTCTTTTTCTTATTTTTTCTTTTTCCTTTCTTCTTATTCTCTTTTTCTCTCGCCTCAGCTGGCTTAACCACAGATGATGCCGGAATCTCCGCTTGGGTAAGAACTACGGCACCAAGAGATTCCAACACGTCAGTCGGCGGTGCCTCTTCTAGGCATCAAATGGGACCTGCTTGAAGGGCTTCGAGTTTCTCCACCTTTCTTTCAAGAATTTGAGCTTTCTCCTCTGAGGCTCCCTAGAGGTCTTTTAGTTTATCCACCTCTCGCGTCACTTTTTAAGTAGTGCAAATGCTTTCCGGGCTGCATTTTGAGTAGCAGCCCTTTGGAAAGTCAACGCACCACTTTTCTAACTGGCATATTGCACAGTTGTGTTTTAGACGAACTGGTCCTTTTTTTCTTGACATTTTGAGCGATTTTTCTCTCTCTCTCTGAAAATTCGTGACCAATCAGTGATAAAAAGGGGGGTTGGTGAGTTCTCCCCGCTTGAGTTGCTCCCGCCTATCCATCAGAGACGTTTCGGATCTTTCAGAAGGCACGCTCCATGTGCTGCTGTTCGTCCGACCGAGTCGTCAAACCTCGGCGTGTCGTGGCTCCCAACCAAGCAGCACTGACAGTCCCCGTAGGGGCCATCGATTTTTCACCAGTTGAACAACGGAGCACGCCCCGTAGTAAACTCCTACTAGTTCCCTTCACGACGGCCATGATCTCGGAGTAGCTTTCAATGGATATCCCGCCACTCCAAGAGACTCGACCCAAGGCTTTTTATTTGCCTAGGCAACCAACCGGGGAACAAAGGGCCGTCATCTCAGGCCGATGCTACCAGAGGCACCCATCAATGGTTACTGGGAATGGTCAATAATTACGCGCCAGGGAAGGGCTTGACGGGGCACTACCCTCATCCCATTCATCGTGCCTCAACGACTAGAACACCTCTAGTCCTAGTCTCTCGCAACCAGTCGATTGGCGTTGTTTATAGAGGTTCCAAAGCCTCTCTTCTGACGCGTGAGGTAGCTGCCAGGTCCTTATATGTAGATAGAGGGGGAAAAGGGTAAAAGTGACATGATAGGAGTAGTTTTTTCTTTCTTTTTGTATAATAAGTGGAAGAGATAGGATAAAAGTGAAAAAGGAGAACGATATAGTAGAAAAAGGAAGGACGCACTTAGTCTGGAACCTCGATTCCGACCAAATCGACAAAGGAAGCCCTACCAGGGGTACCCAAAAGAGACGTACCCCCGCCGACATAGCTCGAAAAGTCAAAGGTACGCACAAGCACTCTTCCCGCGACAAGGGGGCGTCACCTCTCCCTCTACTTTCTCAAAAGAGAGAGAGAGAGTGAGAGTCACAAGAAGTCACAAAGTATAGCAGTACCTCAGAGGACATTGCTGACCATACAGAGGAGGTCGAATCTGTAGCAAGAGAAAAAGCCTTGCGCATGCGAAGGCTCTTCCCTCCCACCTCTCCCACCCGCTTTTGCGGGTACAGAAAGCGAAACGATACCTGATTGTGATGTGAACGAGGTCTTCTGCCCAAAAGTCGCGTGCCCTCACTTATTCTGATTTATGACCTTACGACCTTAAAAACTTTCGATAATTCCCGGACTAACCTTTGGAGGACCTTGGCGAGTGTATCATTCGTAAGAGAATGTAAAACAACATTTGGGTTTCAGATTTCGTTTGGACCTTGCCTGGCTGTGCCGAGCCTAACCTAGCCTAGCTTAGTATAATCTAGTTAGCCTAGTATAACCTAGCATAATATGGCCTACTTATCCCACCTTAGCTTAGTATAGCTTAGCCTATTGTATCCTAGTATATCCTAGCTTAGCCTAGCCTAGCCTTGCTTAGCGTAGCATCATTACCTAGGGTAGCCTAGCTTACTATAGCCTAGCCTAACCAGGTATGTCTTATCATTGCATGACAAAGCCTCGCCTAGTATAGCCAAGCTAGAATAGGCTACTATAGCCTAGCCAATATATCCTTGCATACGATAGCCTAGCCTAGCATACTATATGCTAGTTTGTTATAGCCTATCTTAGCATAACCACGCCTAACATAATAGAGCCAAGCCTATCATATTATAGCCTAGCCTAGTATATCCTAGACTAGTATAGCATACCATACCCTAGCCTACAATAACCTTGCATAGCTTAGCCTATTATAGCTTTGGTTAGCTAGCCTATCGTAGCCTAACATAGTATTGCCTAACATAGCCCTCCCTAGTCTATTATACTTTAGCCTACACTAGCATAGCATAGTATAGCCCTGTTTATCCTAGTATAGCTTAGCCTAGCATTAACTATCGTAGACAAGTATAGCCTATACTATCCTATTATAATCTAGGCAAGCATAGTTTAGTATTGTCTAGCCTAACATACTATATGCTATCCTAGCATATCATTTTATCACCTAAATTAGCATAGTATCTTACCCTTGTACATTATATCTTACCATAGTATAGCCAAGCCTATAATAGCCTAGTATAGTATAGCCTATTCTAGGCTTGCCTAGCAGAGTATACCATATCATAGCATAGTCTAGTCTAGCAAATTATCGGCCGAATAGATATGATGTTATAGCCAAAACAAAATAATTCCCAGGCTAACCTTTGAAAGACTATGACAATTATATCATTTAAAATAGAATGTAAAAAAACATAAGAGTTTCATATTTCGTTAAAATCTGCCGAATAGTTATGATGTTATTGCCAAAACAAAATAAGTCCCGGACGAATCTTGGGAGGACTTTGGCAAATATAGCATTCGAAAGAGAATGTAAAACAACATAAGGTTTTCAAATTTCGTTAGACTCGGCCTAATATTTATGATATTATTAAAAAAACAAAAGAAAATCAAAACGAGGACCGACCGACTGAATGAACTACTGAAATGTAGAGTCGCTCGCGACTAAACTCGCACGCGATTAAAAAGGACACAATCAGTAAATTTTAATAAAATAGCTGAAACATATTTAAGTTACTATTATAATCTATTCGACCCTACGTTCTCTACATATTCATGGATTACATCATCTAGTCTAGATTTGAACTGTTCTACAGACGAACTATTTATTTACCACTTTGACCGCAAGATTCTTCCATGTAACGCAGATCTTATACGAGAAGTAGTTCCCGCAAATACTATTCTGGAATGGGGGCAAATCCAGCTTATAACCATGGTTACGGGTTGGATTTGTGTTAAACGTCAGCATCCTTCTGTAGTTCACGTTTACGACACCCCTTAAATTTTTTAAGGTCTCTATTAGCTGGCCTCTTAATAGGCGGGTCTCCAGAAGGAAAAGCCCCAATTCTTGAAGCCGACGCGGATAGCCTTTGTGCCTAATTGAAGGAATTAACTTCGTGGCCATAGCTTTGACCAGTTCCATTCTATCTATCTCCTTACGCAGGGTAGGGGACCAGACTTGAACGGCGTAATCCAGGTGAGGTCTGGGTAGAGAGTTGTACAATTTGAGGAGAATCTCCATGTTCCGGGAGCGAAATTGCCTCTTTATGTATCCCAATACCATTTGTGCCTTTTTTTTCACATCAGAACACTGCCTGGAAAACTTTAGGTCGCTGCTTATGTGCACACCAAAGACCTTTTCCAGGTTAGTCACCTCCAGAACTCTTCCTAACAAATGGTAGTCTTCTCGAGGATTGGCATTGCCAATGTGCATTGCCTTGCACTTTTCAAGGTTGAATAGCATCTGCTAAGTCTTGGGCCACTCTCCTAGCCTCTGAAGGCTGTTTTGTAGGCTTTCCACTCCTTCGCGTGATCCCACGCGCCTTCCTAATTTTGTATCGTTCGCGAACTTGGATATTGAGCAGAGCAACCCCTCGTCTATATCATTTATATAGATCAGTGTTTCCCAACCTTTTTTGGACTAACGCCCCCTTGGACACTAAATCTTTTGATATTGCCCCCTCTGCCAACGGAATTTCATCATTCTTAAGTTACTTTGGTGCGTTTTGGCTAACTCTTGCACCCTAGGTTCCATCCTACTAAGAAGTAACCTTAAATTTCATCTTTTTGTGATTTGCAGGTGGTTTCTTTGTTTTGTGAGAAGTCGAGTAACTGCACTAAACCCGTATTCAGCCATATATGAAGATGGGAAAGCTATGAAATATAGTTTAATTCCTTCCCACAGGTTTGGATACTTTTCAGGGTTTTCGTTTTATAACCAGAATTCCTGGTATGATTGCTTGAATAGAGGCTCCAATTCGAAGTCTTTTTTTAACCAATTAACTCTTCTTGCATTGCAAAATTAGTTTCATTTGTATAAGCTCTGTAAATGGGTTTATTAGCCAGTCATGTATTTTCATATCTATGAGATCTTGATATCTACAGCTCATGTCCTCGTGTAATGTTTTCACATGTTTGCAATAAACCAAGAGGTCATCATCCAATATGTAATTATTAGTCTCATCATATTCCAGTTCATTTTGATTTGGAAACAAAGACAGAGTCTTACGACCAATATTATTCTTGAAGAAGGAAAGCTTGTCCAACCAAGAATGCGAAAATTTTAGATTTTGCTTTGATAAGAGTTACATCACAGCCTCGCAATTGCAAATTCAGATCATTGAATATGCTGAAGATATCTGTTAAATAGGCAATGTCCTTCTTGTAAGCTAAGAGTTCATCACTCAAATTACCCCATTTATTCTCTTTGAAAAATTGAATTATGCTATTGAAAAGTGAATAAAATCGCTTTAAACAGTTTCCTTCCGATAACTACCTCATTTCGGTATGTAAAAGGAGACGATCAAATTTTTCATTATTGTTATCACGGAGCTGTCGAAATATTCGGAATTAAGGGGATGGCATTTTATTTTATTTACTGATGTAATAACAACGTTAAGAGATTTATGAAGCCGATCACTCAAGTTCCTGGCTTCAGCTGTTGTTGATGAATTACGCAATGTATTGCAAAAACACCGAGCACAACCTTCTTCAAAAATGCAACAAAAACTTTTACATGGTCCAGTTAATGCTGAAGCTCCGTCAATCACGCAAGCAATAATATTGCTCATTAGGATATCTTTTTCTTTGAAAAACTGTTCAACTGTAGTAAAAATAGATTCACCTTTAGTGTTTGTTTCAAGTTTCTTTACAAATAGCAGCTCTTGCTCAATTTTGTAATCAATAATAAAGCGAACAAATCCTAAAAGTAGTGCTTCATTGCCTGGTAAGGTAGACTCATCCAATTGTAAACCAAATTGCTGAACCTTAAGTTTGTCATATAGAACTTCTTCAATGTTTTCAGACATTTCGTCAACTCTTCTTTGAACACTATTATTAATAAGTGGAATCGCTTCGGCAATTGTGCTTGATGAAGGATGATGTACTACTGTAGGCAAGAGTTTTTCTATAGCTGGCAAAATCAGTTCTTCTCCAATTGTATGAGGCTTCCCAGACCTGAAAAATCATTTTGGAGATATTATATGTACAAACAAGTACATCGTCGCATTTTGGGGATCATTTTGTTATAAAGGAGCCAATGATTTTTTATGTTGTTAGATCTGTCTCGTAAATTTTTAAAAGATGACAAATTCTCTTTTTCTTTATCAGGATGAATCTTCTTTAAGTAATCAGAAAGTCGGGATGGTTTCATGGCCTCATTAGAAAACACTTTCTCACAGAGAAGGCACATTGACAGTTGGTTGTTACTAGGAGGACAAATAAAACCAAACTTCAAATATTCAACACAATATTGTCTGCACTTTCGTTTTGGGGAGTTTTCAGACATGATTATGGGTAGTTAAACACGGTCACTATAATTCAAATAGATCAGTAAATGGCGAACGCAGAATTTCACCACCAATAATGATTACAGGGAACACGCCTAACTCACAACTGAAATAATCGAGTGCAGCAAATATAAAACTAAAAAAAGGAAAAACAGCAAAAAATATGTGTTAGCAAGACGATAATTAAGTTTGTATAAAGTTATTAAAGTTATACAAAAATCACCATTCCTACTACTTGCATTTGTCACAATATGGGTAAATGTTATGAAAAAGATTACGACATCAATGCTTATGTGAAAACTATTGCAAAAAAACACTAAATAACTAATATCACGCAGAAGAACAACATTTACCAATACAGATCTTACGCGGGAACTAACAACAATCCAAAACAGGCTTAGACCCAAGAGAGTGTGGCTGTTACGTACATGTTTTATACAAGTATAAAACGCATCAAGTTTAAATAAACAATAACGAGTGGAAGCTTTGTGTACTTATTTTATACAAGTACAGATCGAACTTCAAGCATGTTTGGCCTTATTGCAGAAGTTATAGCAAACTATAAGTCAGCTATCATCAAACAAACATTTTCAGTAACAGCATCAAACACGTCACCGCAAACCAAATGCAGCGTGAAGAACTATCAACAACTAGTCGCACAATACTTTAATACAATGCGTTTACAATATTAAGCTATGCAAATAATACATAGAATTTTGAATCTGTATAAAAGTAAAATTTATAATTGCACTTACATAAGTATCGACATTAATTTTTTCATGACCACATAATTAAAAGGTAATCAATTTTCACGAATTATGACTACAAGATTATCAATTTAGTAACTCTGCGGTGTAACACCAACTGAGCGAGAAAACAACACACACCCCTGGCACCCAGAAGAATTTTCTGTAGAATTCTATAAAATTTCCGTGATTCCGCAGATTTTTTGCTTTCCATAAAATTGTAGTATTTCTATAGATTTCTACAGGTCCAACAGGTAGGTATACTATAATAATTGAGTAATATTTAAACTTTATATGTTTAACATTGAATAAATGCCCCCAGTGCGTATTCAACGCCCCCTAACAGAAGCAATATCTTACAGCGATCCCTTGTACCCCAACAACGCCCACAAGGGGGCGTTAGTCCCCACGTTGAGAATCATTGATATAGATGATCAATAAGAGAGGACCGAGCACGGAACCCTGGGGCATCTCACTACTCACAAATGCCCATCTCGAGACTACCCGGTTTATTCTCACTTTTTGTCGCCTGCCTGACAACCAGTTCTCAATCCAGTCAGCCACCCTACCTGTGTGGCCAACTGTGCGGAGTTTGCACATCAACTTGCAGTGTAGTACCTTATCAATGACATTTTAAAAGTCCAGATATAAGATGTCCACAGCCCGACTACAATCGTACTCACCCAAAGTGCCGTGAAAGAATTCTAGTAGATTTGTGAGACACGATCGGTTCCAGCGAAACTCGTGTTGGGAATCCAAGATCAAGTTGTTTGTTTCTAAGTTGCTCTGCTATTTTTTTCTGCTATCATGCTCTCTAACATTTTGTCCACAAGGAAGGTATAACTTATAGGCCGCTAGTTACTCGGGTTTTCGCACTCGACCTTCTTAAATATGGGGTCATGTCCGCCTTCCTTTGGCACATCCCCCGTTTCTAGCAATTCGTTAAAGATCGCACTAAGTTGTGGAGCAACCTCATCGCTCACTTCCCGAAAGATTTTACAGAGAAAGCCATCTGCCCCTGGAGACTTGTACGGGTTAAGGTTCTTTATCCTAGCCTCTACTTCTTCATCGTCTAATACTATCTCACTTAGGTTCTCCCCTTCATTGAGATACACCCCCGGCCTCGGGGTAGGGTCGTCTCCTTCCCTCGTAAGCACAAAGTAGTCGTTCAACACATTAGCGATAGCCAGATTCGACTCTTGCAACACACCAACGTCCTCTCTTAGAGGGCCTATGCACTGGCGGGGAACTGGCTTGTACCTATTTACGTGCAGGAAGAATTCCTTTGGGTTCTTTTTGCAAAGGGATGCGACCCGAAGTTCCTCGTTTCGCTTAGTTTGGAGCACCAGTGAATTAACAGTTCTAATATTTTGTTTATACTGCGTAGCTCTTTTTGATGTTGTGAATGGCTGAGGCAATGCTGCGATTGAACCATTTCGGTTGAACATATTTTTCATTCACCTCTTGTTGGGGAACGAACCTGGACTGTTAGTTCATGAAGCGGTCTTTGAATCTCAGCCAGTTGGCTGAGTCACTTTCACCACTTGCAGGTTCCAGTCAACCTATCGCATCTCGTAGACCGTTGAAGAGAGAAAGAGAGAGAGAGAGAGAGAGAGAGAAAGAGAGAGAGAGATAGAGTGGGAAAGAGAGAAGGTGCATCAGGGTGTGAGAATGGTTTGAAGATCTCGTAAAAAGTGAGTGTTTATGTGAGTGTGCGAGAGAGAAAAGGCTGAGTGAAGCTCAAATGTGGGATGGTGTGTTTGATAGGTGTGTATGATGGAGGGGGTTTGTGAGAGGTACTGCCTAGAGATGAACCTGGTTAAACGAGATACTAAAGAACATAACCCCTCATCGCTAATGTGGACAATGTGGCATGGGTAAAATTCATGATAGTACCTGAAGGAGTGAAGCTAAGTGGGTAGGTTTTAGTGTGGTTGAAGCGAACGAACCCAATTTGTGAGGAAGCGGTTAATGAAGATGATAAGTAGTCCTTCTTTCCATATTTTTTAATATATCTGGAATAAATACTCATTTCTTTTTTAATAAATAAATAATACCTACAAAATTAGAGAACAAAATACCCAAATTTACATTTTGTTAAAAAATACTCGTTTAATGTCTATGAAATTTGCACAGAATATCTTTTGAAATATGTCTTTAAAAGGGTTCGAGTTTGATTTCATAAAACAGCGGAGAAATAAAGGTTTTGACGAAAGTAATGTGTATTTGAAAAAAGGATCCATACCAAACCAGAGAACAATAAATATAAATGCAGCCATAACAAGGAAACAACTAGTTATCTCAAGATAATTGGACGGAATATTAATAAGTATGCAAGCCCTTGTTCTGAAGGACTTGAAAAGATCTTCGGCCTCTGGACTTCCCCAATTTGTCGCACCAATTCGTGCGTGATTTTCTTCGATTATTCTTCCAATCTTTTCTAGAAATCTTCACATTAGTCAATTTCTTGAGCCATAACCTTCTCACTGAGTATCTTCAATATGTTTTCTAACGAGTTTAAATTATGGATCTGCTCAGGCCAGTTCATCACGTCGATATTTTCAGCACCTAACAGCTGCTTCACCTTCTTTGCTGTGTGGCATTGGTTCACGCACTTCCAATGTTCACAGAGAGGTGACCAGATGTTCCTAAAGCAGATTCATGTATACTGCAGCGTTTACTTTGCCGCGTAAAGGGACGAAAAGGCAGATTCCAGAACTTAAACACATGCCACACACCATAATGCTGCCATTATTAAATATAACTCTTTTCGCCCATGTGCGATTGCATCTTCCACCGGTAAGATGCCTTAAATGCTACTTTCCATCCAATCTGAAATGAAATAAATTTTACTTCGTTATTGAAAAATATTTTCCCACTTTTCAGCACTCCACAGGACATATTCAGTAGCGAAGGCCAACCTAGCTACTTTATTTCTTTTTACGAGTATTTATGAGTAATTTCTTAGCGGAGGACCAAGCTATGAGTCCCACTTCCCTCATAAAACAGTCTGGCGAGACACATAAAGGTTCTTGTTCTCTTCAACATGATGTGAAATACGGGCTGGTGTCTCAAATCGTCCTTAATCGACATCCGTTGCCTCGCGCGATCTTCGCTGGGAGTGGGTTTTCGAGGGCGACCCGTTTTCTGTGTCGGCGTCCGACAGCACTGGGCATCCTCATGAAACTTTATTATGCGTCAAATCACACTTTTGAGCCATTACAATGCCTCGAAATGTCTGATAGAGTCAATTCTTCACTCTTTCACCATACAACTTGTTCTATGAACGATCTTTTGACCTTAACTCTTCTGGCTATCCTGATAAATGTGTTTGTTTGTTTTTATTTTTAATGTGCCTGAAACCATACGGTCATAGGTACACATCCTGATGAAAGATTAATAAGATTAGTAGCAGTGTACAATACACCCGCGACAGTGTTATCACATGTGCAAAGGTAACATGATCATGTGGATTAAATACAGGGCATGTTGGTATCCTGACAAATTTACTACAACACACAGGACAAAATCATTCAATACAGGATAAGGTCACTCGATTTTTAAATGTAAATCAAACAAGTTGTGTGTGATATATGCACTTAATTCATTTAAAATTTGAAAGTACATTTTATGGCATTAAGTGTGGAATATGACATCGTTCAAATGTCCGCCGCGGCTTCGCTTGGTCGAACGTATTCGGGAGGCCCAATTTTCGATGACTTTGTTGCATAAATCTGGCTGAATTTGCTGGATGGTGTTCGTCATGTTGACTTTGAGGACATCAACTGTTTGCGGATTATTCGCATAGACCTGCGATTTAAGGTAGCCCCAAAGAAAGTAGTCTAATGGCGTTAAATCGCATGATCTCAGTGGCCAGTTGACGTCGCCGCCGCGCGAAATGACCCTGTCCTGAAATCGCTGGTGCAAAATGTCTATCGTGGCGTGCGCAGTATGGCACATAGCGCCTTTATGTTGGAACCACATGTCGTCAGTATCCATATCAGGCATATAATCCAGTTGAGGCCACAAGAAGTTGCTTATCATTGATCTGTAGGTCTCGCCGTTGATGGTTATGGCAATCCCATCTTCGTTCTCAAAAAAAATACGGACCGATGATTCCGTTAGACGAAAATCCGCACCAAACAGTGACTTTGTTGGGATGCAATTGGTACTGTTGTATCTCATGTGGATTGTTTTCGTCCCAAATCCGAAAATTTTGCTTGTTCAAAAATCCATTCATCTAAAAATGGGCCTCGTCGCTGAAGATGATTTTTTTTTTTTGGGGGGGGGGGAATTTGGGGCAACTTCCAATTGCTCTAGAGCCTAATCAGCGAACACACGGCATTGTATATGGTCGTTTACCTTAAGTTCCTGGGTAAGTTGGATTTTGTACGGGTGCAGACCCAAGTCTCTACGCATAATTCACCAAACTGAAGTCGCAGAAAGGTCAAGTTCTTGCGAACGACGAGAAATTGACTGCCTCGGATTTCCCTGTACACTCTCATTTACGGCAGCGATGTTTTCAGCAGACCTTGCGTTTGGGTGACGTACGGGTGTTGGCTGATTGTTGATCAACCCTTTTGCCTCGAATTTGGCCACCAAGCGTCGAACAGTGGACTCGGCAGGACGATTGTGGCGAGGATAGAAATCACGTAATGCGCGGAACGTTTGTCGAACGGAGCACTGATTTTGATAATAACATTTGATGATTTGCACACGCTTTTCAACGCTATAACCTTCCATCGTGACTTGCCAAGTACTACCGAACAGTTCACAGTGAGGTTGCCAGATGTCGCTTTAACAACATGGCCACTATCGCCTGACAAAGCTCGATCGTCCTTGTTGAAAGACCCTATATATATATATATATATATATATATATATATATATATATATATATATATATATATATATATATATATATAGGATCAATGGCAAATGTAGATCATTTTTTATAGGAAATATTCGTGAATAAAGTTCGTCGTATGCTTAAATATACAGAGTTATATGGCCAATATATAGATATACTTCTTGTTGCCTTTTTTCTTTTACGATCTCGTTTTCTTGCCACCGACGAGGTTAAGCCCCTCCCCCCAAAATAAAACTCCCCCATAAAATATTGAAAAAACTAGTAAAACAAAAACAACAACAAATCCTAGGTAGAATAAAAAACAAATAAGGGCATGCCGGAAGGCCATAGGAGAAGCCCACCTCTACCAGGGACATAAGCAAACCATCAACTACAAATTGAAATAAAAGTAAGGAGCCCCCTCCACACACACCCACACATCCAAAAATTCGAATAAATCATAATCAATGGTGCAGATACAAGTTCCAAGGCCGAGAGACAAGCGGAAATTACCCAGCTCATCCAGGTACTAGGACAAGTATCGCCCACAAAGCTTTCCCAAACTCGGACCTAAGCCCAAAAGGTACAAAACAGTCTTGGGACCAGGCTATTCGCCGAAAGGTTCAGGCGACTAGTCCATCATTCGAATGTTTCCAATTCGGAGATTATACCGTCGAATCATTGGGGGATAGATCAATGGCAAAATTCGGGCGTAATGGCACTCAGCTTTGAATTCATTACCGCCGTCCCTCATCTTCTTTGCCATGCAACGCGAAATGCAGGTCCAGTTGTTCATTCTTTGGAGGCAGACTGCCCTCCCCTTGTCAACAAGCTCTTTCACGGCTACCCTTACATGTCCAGGAAACCAGCAGAAAACAAGCTTGACATCCTAAGACTCGCCGCAGCCATAACGTCTCGGATACTGCGAACTATGGGGTGGATAGATATCAATGGCTCAATGACACTTCTCGCGCTCTCTGAGTTTCTATGAACGAGAAAATGGCTTCCTGACTTAGTACGGCGCGTAATCTCCCATACTGAGTGGTGCATTGAAAACATCACCGTGAAGACAGATGGAGTACACTGAAGAACTCCGACGGCTTCAAACATGCAAAGGTAGCAGGTAAGCCAACCCCCATTGTAAAACTCGAGCCACCTATGTATACAGGTTCGACTCCCGT
Source organism: Ceratothoa steindachneri (assembly GCA_963969495.1). Taxonomy (NCBI): domain Eukaryota; kingdom Metazoa; phylum Arthropoda; class Malacostraca; order Isopoda; family Cymothoidae; genus Ceratothoa; species Ceratothoa steindachneri. The sequence goes on from OZ018317.1 coordinate 212,720,772, forward strand.
GAAACACGACTTATGCTGCAAGAAATAAAAATGCATTACTCCCGGTACTGTGCGAGTTTTAGAGCAGAAGAGTGGTGAGTGGTGACAAGTTAACGCAGGTGTGATCATCTAGGAATACATCCTTGACACAACCACGGGTATCACTAACCGAAGAGTCACGTCTAACTCTAAAAGTAGTTTTATGACTAGAAATCCGAATGGTTATGGTAAAATTGGAGTCTCTCAGCGGCCAATGCACTGTCGAGATCGAAGACGAACGAATTAAGAGCCAATGGCCACTGTGAAAGATGCTGAACCCGCGCATAAAAACGCTCATCATGCACTCTGTATGACGCGGAGCGAGTGAAATCTCCCCCTCTTCCACAAGGGGACTCTCTATAGGGGACGTGCGTAAGATATTGGTCACTAGCCTGACACTAGTGTGGTGTATCGATTCTACCTTCTGCAGTAGAATTGCAAATGAGGAAAAACTCGCACTCGTAGTCTACCTTTAAACGATCAAATGAAGTGTATAAGAGTAAGAAGGTAACCATATTAGAACCATACGTGTTGATTGGCACGGGTACAAGAATATGAGTCTCCAAAGTGAGGCGTCGGCGGAGCTTAAGGCCAGGAACATGTCCCTGTCGGTGTAGTACTTGGGATGGGAATATAAGGCACAACCTTGGTCATGGCCAAAGAAAACCAAAACCAATTCGTTTTGGCATAGCGAGAGACGCGATTCAGAGCTTGTTAGATCCAGCATTCCTGAGAAGAAATCTGAGTCGCATTTAAAGAGTTCGAAGAGTCGACCTGGTAGAGGGTAGAAAGAAAATCGTTTGTCAGCACTGGAGTGATACCGTTGATGCTCACGGTTAAAAAAGGTAACATTGAGAAACCTCTCTGAGGAACACCCTCTTATTTTCTAACGTGGCTAAAGAGGGCTCTATGCACCGGCACGTGGTAACGATGACCTGAGGAACTCAGGAAAAAATATTTGGAGGCTTCCTCTTGCCCTTATAATATGGAATATTTCTGCGTGTACCTATCGTCATGTGATATTACAGGTCCTCTCTAAATTGGAAAATATAATAACGGTGTTTAATAGAAGGAAAGTCTTGCATATATACCTTTCCAGACGGAGCAGACCATCTGACGTGGAATGGAACTTACGAAAGCTCCATTGTTGTCCAGGAATAAGCTAACCTGACATTTACCATTTTCTACATTAACTTGCGAACTACAATATGTTCATAGTGATTAGGCAAGAATTAGTCCTGATTGAATGAGATCTCCTTGGCATGGTGGCCTTTCGCCAAGAATATGAGAAGATTCCCTAAGACCAGATCCTGTTGAACAAAGCTACTAGAAACATCATGCCTCCCTCACCCAGGTTTCGAAGCATGGCATAGGGAATATCGTCAGAAACACGAAAACTATCAGCACACATGGCGAGTGCGGAAAGCAGTTCGCTTAGAAAGAGACAATTCGTGGAAAAGTTCTCTGCATCTAGAGGTGAAGTATAGTTGGTGGCCCTTAAAGACCAAGCAACGTGCTTGGAATGCGAGTGGGCAAGCCTCTTGGCTCGAGAATGTGGAGAAAACAATCGCTAAGAAACCCGCCAAGGATACATGGTCAAAGATGACGGTCGTGCCTTCCTGAAGGACGCCAGGGGTCTTGTTTGAACTTGCCCAAAATCCTATTATCACGTTTCTACACCTCTACAGAAGGATTCCTCCCATTAGTTGAACACACCTATGTCCGACAAAAAGAACAGCGAGCGTACTTCGAAATGAAGTAAAATCAGGTTCTTGCCGGATAAAATTTACCTCGAGTAAACACGCAAGAACGTTCTCTCGTGTGACAAGGGCCCATATAAACATCTTGAATGGGAAAGGAATCACTCCCATGAAGGTCATTGACCAACTCCGTCTGATCTCTTCTCGTGCATTTGGAGAGTAGAGTACAGGGACAGATCGAGAGAGGAAAACTAAAGGGTTCTTAGTCAGTGGTGTGTGAACTTACCACATTAAATTAAGGACATCAATTTTCAACTTTTTGATCAGGTAAACCAGGACCTGACCCCTGGGACTGACTGTGTAGTGACCACAAAAAAGGTTGCTTACCGTTCAAATCCCCGATAAGGAGAAAGGTTATTGGCAACCGTTTCAATGTAATTCCACCTTATTAAAGTTGACTGACGGTAGAATATAGAAAAAAAACAATATAATGCCACTGGTGTTGGTGTAGCTACACTGCTACGGCCTTTAACGATGTATTTATTGGCAAATAGAGAACGAAAACATCACACCATGAGTATATAGCGCACCCTCCCACCCAGTTCGTATCCGGAGGCGGGAGAGTCGCTATAGCCTTGCAACCCTTGAAGGAGGATCAAGGGCACAGATCCAACATGGTCTCCTTTAGACTAATAAATAAAAGAAAATGGGATGAGACAAGCATCCGCAGCTAATCCCAGTTAGCTCGGAATCCCTGGCCATTCCACTGAAGGATATTGCCATCCTGATCTATCCTGAAGGAGCCGCTGAAAGCGAAGTCCTTACGGAAATGGCCATAAATCTCCCTGATATAGATCTCAGGACTCCTTTTGCTTTCTTTCAAAAATGCCGGCAAGCAATGACGTTGACGGAGCATGTGTCGCTAAGTCATCCTTGCTCCTTCAGTCGTACGGATATCCTTAAAATGCTTGAAGCCGGCGGGCTCAAAGACTCCCGGCCGTTGCGCACTGAGCCGGCCTGGGGTTTTCGAGGCTCCACTTTTTCTTGCTCTTCAACGGTGAATACGGTTACCCCTTCATCCCATTTCAGAGGGACCATGAGTCCGGACACGCCGGCTTCAGCCTGGACTTTAGCCTAATCAATGAAGGTCCCCGCCTCCCTCTGAGCTCCCTCAGTAGAAGATCTCCTGCTTTTCTTTGTCCCAGACAGGGCCTTTCACAAGGGCGACATCTGGCTTAGAGTTTGTACCCACAGATCCTTGATTCACTCTAGGGAGGGCACTCCTTCTTGGGAAGGGGCCACCACACGCCCATAATTTTGGCTCCCTTTAAATTCGGGGCGGGAGCTCCATTGAGGAAAGTCCACTTGAGGTGTCGAGAACCTACTAGGTGTTAGCGCGCTGGCTACCAGTCGAAAGATATGGGGGTTGGTAGATGGGCCACCGAGAACGTAAGGGATCGAAGATCCAAGATGCCAGAGCCCGCTGGCAGCTTGCTCCGATAGCTCAAATCAAGAGATCTCTGCTAGCTCTCCCCTCTCTTCGGGAGCGGCGGAGCTTTTTCATTTAATTTGTTTTATTTTGTATGGAGGGAACCCTTAGAAAGTTTAGTAGATGCTAACCCCGTATTAAAGAGGGATCCACTTGGGGCCGGCTCCCAAAGGAAAAGCTGCTAAAAGAGATTTCCCTTTACCCATTGGCATAGGAGATAGGGAAATTCCTTCCCCGCCATGAAAAATTGGGAGCATCCCTAAGAAAGGAAACGGGCGTCTCCCCTCTATAGAGGGCGAGCCTTTACGCACAGATAAGAGCCGGAGGAAACCCCCATCTCGTCATTAGAATTTTAGAGGGTTCCATTTCATAGAGTAGGGGGTTAGCTCCCGACTAAAGAGGGAGCCGTTTGGGGGCGGTTCCACACAGGAAGGGGGGTACAAAGAAAACACCTATATCCGTCGACCAAAATAAGGGAGAAACCTCCTCACCGCCAGAAGATGGCGTCTTTTAAAGGCCTTTTGTTTGCATTACTGGGCATGGGGACCCTTTTTTTTATACCCAGGCAACACTTGTGCACTGGGGACGAAATGACCTACACTCCTCCATATGCAACCCTCTCCCCTGGGCACCCCCATTAAGGAGAGAGGGTATAGGGTATCGGTCTACATGGCAGTGGCCTGCCAACGGGACGCGGGCGTTCAAGTATAGAGGCCCCCCCCCCACAAAAAACGGAGGAATGGAAGGGAGGGGGGAGGCAATCAGTTAATCCCCTCGAGCCAAAAGGCTAGGGGTACTCCCCTCCCCCCCGCCCTCCTCCAGGCCTCAGTAAGGGGCGAATTGTCGAGAGACGGTCGGTGACCAGACTGCCAAATTCACCTCCAACCAAAAGAGGCGCGAAGAGGATTGTGAGGAAATATGAAGGAAAATGTGTAGGAGATTCCTAGCAAGGTAGTCTAGACCTAATGAGGACATTGGGGCCGGGATAACGTGTTGTTTCTCCAGATACCAGGTGTACCATGTCTTGTTATCTTCATCAACCCGATTGATTTGGTCCTTACCATTACGAAAAACGAATTACAGTGAAGAGGACGGTGCTACTGCCCTTCTTTTCCGAGAAGATTAGAAACACCCTCACACTCTTTACCCTCATGAAAAAAATGCCAATAAAAAGACCCTGGATGAAGTTACCTCCCCCCCCCCCTTTATCCACTGTTCTAGAAGCTCACTTTTAATAGTCACAGTGAAGAGGCCGGTGCTACTTCCCTTCTTTTCTGGGAATGTTTTGGTATTAAGAGAATGCGTGAACAAGCACATGTAATCTATTTGCCCTTAACCTCTGAGGGGTAATTTCATGCACCCCTCCCTTCGAGGGAAACAAGACATAACACGGAGCCTTTAAAAGGAAAGAAGACATTTTATTGGCCCCACATTTATGTAAGTTATACGTACACACATACCTTCCTCGGATTACTTCCTCTGTATGAATCTTCCCTCCTCCCTCAACCAACTTCCTTATTTTTATCTCCAAATTTTATTACGAGATTCAACCAGGAAAATCTCCTTTTTGACTCCCCCAAATCCCTTCTTCCCCGAAACCTTTGTGTTCTTCCTATCCCTGAAATTGATAAAGGTGGGAGAAGCACTTTTAGTGAGGGATTCTAAAAATTCCCGGCAAGAAATTTTCAAAACCTTTTTTCCCATGGCGTTATTTTTGTCTTCTCAATATGGATTGCCTTCATTGTGCCGCCCTCTGCTCCCTTTGATTCTTGGTTCTTCTAATGTCCCTCTCTCTTGCCTTTAAAAACTCCGGTTTCTTGTCTCATTTGCTCATTAGCGTCCAATTTTCGCTTTCTCTTGTACTATATGTATATATAGTCAGCTATACAAGGTTTCTGTGTCCTTCTTTCTGTCTTCAAAATTGTTTTGAAAGGCAGAAAATAAAAATATGGCGAAAGCCCTGTGGTGGTTGTTATAACTCACAGAACTTGTGTCACTTTCCCCAAAACGGGCCCCAACTTTCGATAGGCTTCATTTCTTAATTTTCTGCAAACATTGAATCAAACTTTAGTGACAACTAGTTTATTGTGTTTAAAAACATCATATCAAAACATGAGAGTCTTTATACTTTTCTTATTTATTCTATCTTACAAACCGACCGACAAATGGTCCTGGGTCTCCCTATGTACACATTGTCTTTAAGGCAGCCACAGAGAAAGAAATAAGGGGGGTTAAGGTCTAGGCTTTGAGGTGCCCACTCAAAATCAGGCTTGAGACTGATCACACGGCCACCAAATTTCTCTTTCAGTCAATCTCCCGACAGGCTTGAGATGTGAGAGCTTGATCCATCCTGCTGGAACCAGAACTTTCCCATAAGGGACTGGAATAGGGTCTGTAGCTCTCTCTTGAAGGTTTCGAGAACCTCAACATACCGCTCCTTCATGACTGTCACTGTTGCGCCAGATTCCTCGAAGAAGAATGGTCCGATGATGCCTCTGGCTGAGATTGCAGTCCATACCGTGCACTTAGAGGAATGTAGGGGCTTGGTGGCTACCTAGTTTGGTCTGAAGGTCCACCAGAATACATTTGTCTTTGAGTTTACCTTTCCTTTAAGATGGAAGTAAGCTTCATTTGAGGTCCAAAGGAGGTTAAGGAAAGTTGAGGTCTCCTGAATCTTCTCCAGTATACTGACTGCCATAGCCTTTCTCTGCTCCTTGTCTGAGGCTGTAAGGATCTGCTTCGTCTGTATTCTGTATGGGTAGGCCTTAACATCCATTACTAGCACTTTCCTGCAGGTCTCACGGGATATACCGAGGGACTGACTTCGCTTGGGCACAGAGCGTTTTGGACTCTGCTGAACTGACTTTCTCACGCTCTCGACCAGCTCAATTGTACGCTTGCTGGGGCGTCCTGAATGTCTTGGACCGTTGTCACTGCCTGCATTGAGGTTCTCCACTGTCCGATAGTTCTCAAAGTGGTCCACTCAGCCCTAAATTCTGCTATTGGAGGTTTTTTTTCACATTCGAACTGATGCACAAAAGTGTCCTACACTTTCTTGAACGAGCCTGTCTTGTAGTAAGTTTGACGCAGTATATTCTTTGCTGGAGCTCCCATTGACATCTAAATGTGTTCACAGGCGTTGCTTCTGTCATGAAGGATATATGACTAAAAGTGTGTGCAGGCCGGTTTTGGGGGTGACCCTGTATATTCCATTGGCCAAAAGTATAAACCATCCCTGATATATATATATATATATATATATATATATATATATATATATATATATATATATATATATATATATATATATATTAATCAAACTCTTTAGATACGAGTATATCATATTCATTTTAGAAAAAATGATCGGTTTTCTAAAATCAGAATTTAAACAATATTTATGTTTCAGCATAAATTTATAAATATTGTGTATTTAATATCGTTCTAAATAAGTAATATGGCTAAACTAAAGAACTTACTGAAGCACAGAGAGCACAAATCAAATTTCTACATAGCCAAACGTTATCACAAGTATATATTGCTAGAAAAATGAAATGTTCAAGATATGCTCTCAAAACCACCATTATGAAACAATATCAAAAGACCAAGAGCTTTGTATCAAGAAAGAGAAGTGTCCGAAAACGTCTTACAATACGGATAGAAGACAACATATCATTCGGGCTTCACTACAAAATGGCAGAAAAATATCTTCTGAACTTGATGTGAAATTCAATAGAGCTTTAAGTTAAAAAATATCTCCCAGAACAGTTAAAAGGAAACTTAAAGATTAAAGGTTAAAAGAATACAAGGCGAGAAAGAAGCCATGGATATCTGAGGTCAACAGAAAAAAACGTCTTCAGTGGTCTTAAGGTCTTAAGGTCTTGCAGTCTTAAGGTCTTGCAAATTTCTTGGCCGGTGTTTGTACACTAGTCAGAAGAAAGTAATTATGAAGTATGTGATTCCGATTGAATTTAGCTTCGAGGAAAATTATTTAGAAATGTAACATTTTTCTAAGAATTTTACAGATTTTCAGCATGTCTGTGACTACCTTTGTGAGGCAAAGTGTTGGAGAGGAATTTCACCCTGCTTATGTGGTACCAAATATCAAGTATGGAGGTGGTTTTATCATGTCTTTATCTGCATGTCTTTATCTGGTGGCAGGGGAAATATTTTTATACCAGGTAAGAATGAATCCCCTAACTTATACCGCCATTCTGTCAGTCACAAGTTTTAGAGTAATCATTCCAGCAAGTGGATCTTACAAACCATAAAATGAATTTATATTTCTTCAATGGCTCATGCTATACATTCAACCACACCAAGAATTGGTTGGGAGAAATACGCATCACATCTATGGATTAGCCATCATAGAGCCCAGACTTATATACAACAGACCTACCTGATTTGAAATGGCATTGAAAAGAAAACAAAGCAAGATGCAAATAAAATATTACGGAACCCCACACCATTGCCATTACAATTCATTCTTTTAAATACCATCAGTTGAATGGCAGCCGTGAATGTCAACGCAGTATTGAAGTCTCTCTGGGTAGTCCTCCATTGACCAGGTTGCGTAGAATCGCAGCTATTTATTGCGTTATTGCAGTCTTAAGGTCTTGCAAATTTCTTGGCCGGTGTTGGTACACTAGTCATTTCAGGTGCCCCTCTCCCCCAGGAAAAAAAACAAAGGGGACAAATCCGGCGAGCGTGGGGTCACCTAATAATCACCTCTCAAAAAGACAAGATGATCCGGAAACAATTCTCGCAGAATTATTACGAGTGAACATCGAGACGTATGCGATATGGCACCATCTTGCTGGAGCCATACATCTTCTGTATCATAATCGTTGAGTGACTAGTTTATGTTGGACGAAGAAACTTTTGATCAGTTCACAATAATGATCTGTCGTTAGCATCATCGTAACAGCGTTCTTAAAAAAATAAGGACCCCAGCCACAGAAATCACCTATGGCGCACCAGACAGTAAGATTCGGACCATGGAATGGTCACCGGTGGATTTATCTAGGGTTAGTGTTAGACCAGTAACTAAAGTTCTGTTTGTTAACCATCCCTGATAAATGGAAATGAGCTTCATCACTGTATATTAGAAGAGCTGTTCGGGGAATGATTTAGAGAATGTCTCCACACAAAGTTGTACATTTTTCTCTTAGGACGGGGCACTTATTATAAACAAAAGGGCCCGTGCCCCCTAGAAAAAAAAACGTTTGTCTTGCCTCTCACTGGATAAAAACCTACACTCTGTTATTCAAAAAGCTTCTTGAATCAACCTCTTTGTGGGGTTGATGATTGTTAGCTCAGTCGATGAGCGTCGTGGTTCTGATAGCGATGAGCGCTTGACGACACAGGTTCAAATCAAACTCCTTTATTCACTTTCATATAGCGGTTAAATAGTTTTCCCTATTTTCTCCGTTTCTAAATCTCTCATTTTCTTACTTAAGCTTTTAAGGGTTCACGTAATATTTTCCACAGCGTTTACCGGGTTGTGATACACCTTTTCCTTTCTTTGGGCTGTTAACTACATCCATTGTATATCACGTGTCATGTAATTTTCACTTAATATATATATATATATATATATATATATATATATATATATGTGTGTATGTGGTGTGTGAACGGAAAATCACAATAACACGTGACACGGTAAATGCTTTAATAACGCATACGAAATAAGGAAAGATGATATACATGCTATTTCGTCTTCTTTTAATAAAACCAAATAAGGATCATAGCGGGTATTGCAAAAGTCCTGTTAAACTCTTTACGACGCTCTTAACACAGGACACAATGATAAATTTGAGCTTCGGAGCACTTTCGAAGGCGTTTCTCACAGTCAAACGTTTGGCATAATGAGGTCTGCCTGAACGAGGTCAATCTTTGAGGTCTTTCCCGTTCTTGAGCCTCTGGGGAGGATTTTTCGACTGACGTTGAGCCGATTGGCGATGTTCGACTTGTGTCCCGCACAAAGGAGAGCAGAGATCACGATTCTTTTCACTCCCATCTCAACACACTTCCACACCCTGGAAAAGACCTTTTAATGACACGTGCTGTGAAAGTAGAACTTTAAGTTTGTTTGATGGATCTTTTTCTACCACACACATAAACCTCTCGAAAGATGTTGTAAAGGCAGGTACATTTATTAAGAAAGAAGGAAAAACTAGATAACAGATCAAATAAAATAATAATTAATCTACCCGGTTTGCGTGGTGGGCTGAGAAGCGAAGAGAGCTCCATGACATAGAGTGGAACCGCACCTTTTATTTCAATTTTTTTTAGCGGTTAAAAGAACCTATCTTCTTTTATTCCGTTTGCTATCTCTCTCTAGTCCTTCTTTTTTAATCTATATGATCCTGGTTTGGTCCTGGTGGTCACACTAAATATTAGCCCCTTTTGTATTGAGGATCACTCTCATAAATCTCTCGTCAGAGAAACCCCCTATCTCGGTTTGCAACCAAAACCAGAGATAGACCTCGCCATTGAGAAATACTTAAAGGGAACTCCCTCAAACCCTCCTATTCGTCAAAGGATTCACTGTTTGCTCATCGCTCGTCAGTGCGAAGCATCCCAAGATTAACCCGAAGATTGGAAAAAGCATACCTTACGGTTCTGTTGCTTAAATCATCGGACTAAGACAACGTGCTTAACGCCATCCGTTGCCCTAACCGAAATCACCTGTTGCTTCAAGCCCGTCTCCTCGCCAGTCAAACGGCTGGCGTCTGTGAACACGCCCACGCGCCTAACCGCAAAATCATTTTCCGTCTACATAAGATCCAAGGCCAAGGTCATTCTTCAGCCGGATTCACGTGTGTTTTTTTTTTAAAGGTAAAGAAATTCAATTATTTTTGTATGTCAATTAGCGTCCAATATTAAAGTGAGCTTGGGGTCAACCATTACTTTATATTCATTTGGTTTAAATTAGTAATTCTAACATAGACTCGTTTATTCATAGCTGTATAGTTCGTTTTTAAGATTTCACTTTTTTATGTTGTAATTAAAAATATATATATATTTTTTAAGTATTTAATTCAATCCTAGAAACGCTGCACATGGCACTAGAAATCCTCAAAGATTAAAAAATGTAAAATAATATAGCACTCTTAGAGAAAACGTAATAAAGGAGTTATTCAAGTACGTGAACAAACCTACGTACATCTCATTCGGCCCTAACAATACCACGACAGTAGAGCAGAAGAGAGCAATTATTCTACTTTGCGCCTCAAAGAAGCAATCATGCTTAAGGGAATATCAATGGGAATTGGCTGATAACCTTGTTATAGTCTCAAGAAATTTTTAAGTTATCACTCGAGAAATGAGTTTCGATAATGCTACTGTTTCTTTGATCATCCCTTTTATTTTGGCAATGCAGAATTACCTCGATTACTCAACTCGAACTATTAGTGGTATAAGGACAATTGTAAATGAGCTCCAAAGAGATTTCATTGAAAGATTTGAACCATACAAATGAAATAAGAAACTTATTCTTGCAACGGCTCTTGACTCACGATACAAACTGAAATATTTTGAAGCAGCGGTGAAAGAAAATATTAAAGCTATGATTTGTGACGCCGTTTGGAACCAATAATACAAGATAATCAGAAAGATAAAGGCAGTCCCCGTTTAATATCAGAACATGAAAGTAAACAGGAGAGTGACGGAAATGAAACAGAACATTCTAGTCCCTCAAACCATTTCAGAAAGTTCCTACAGGAGTAAAAAATTAAAGGAGCTGAGTGAAAGAAGGAAAGAGCTAAAAATGAACAATTCTAATTAGTTTATAACTTTTTATGTACTTAATAGTTTGTTACCCTGTGCTCAGAGCCACACATAATAAATCAAACACTAAAAGACGTTACAGCACACAACCAACAACACAACATTCACACACTGAGGGATATGTGTGATAATTCAGTGCTTGAAGTGGCTTTCTTTGAGAAAAACGGGCTGCTCATTCAGACAATCTGAAGAACGTCAAAGACAACAACACCGTGTCACAAATGCAATATCTGAGTTTATATTTGGAATTAATGAAACTAATATTTAATATGTTCTCTCTTATATCTTATAGAATCAATTATATACCCTATGTATATTGAAGTTATACTTCTTGGTCGGTAACATCCCAAACTAAAAAAAATATCTTAGCTACATGCTGCGATTACATTTAATCATTATAAACACACATCCCACCCTTTAGGTAATTTATTTTAATTAAATAATGTATATAATTTTAATCAATTTCCAGATTGTGCAAACATTTTATTAAAAATTATGTCTTTTCAGGATGAAAGAAATATCAGCCTACTTCAGTCTTCCTCTCACGGCTGTCTATTTAACTGGTGGAAGAGGTACGAAGAAACATTCAGTTTAGGTTTCGTTCCAAATCTTGCTAAAAACTACCTATGTGCGCCAACTTCTTCAGTTGCAAAGGCTAATCAGCACAGGAGGAGAAATATACGAGTCAACAAGAAGTAGAAGATTGACGCCCGAACCTGGAAAACAACCGATCTTCTCTCATTATAACCTTAAAATGTTTGATTTTAAATACTAAATTTTAAGTTCAACTTTAAATATCAAGTATTTTATTATTAAGAATATTTTAGTGGTAATAACATTTCTCTTTCAATAAATCTAAATTTCTAGTTAATACTGACTTTTCATACCATATAATTAATATGAGATATCACACATGTAAGTGGGCTATTAACACCCACTTTTGGATCGCGAGGACAAAAATTAAGCTATAGTAAATTTAAGTAGTTTGCAATAGAAATAAGCGAAATAGGTTAATACATACATAAGAAGAAAAAAACATGGGAAAAATTCAATAAAGTAAATAAAGTAATTTGTTAACAGTAAATACACAAAAGAGGAAAAAAACCCCCCAAATAATGCGAAAATTAGACCGAGGCTAAACTCCGAAGAAAGTGACAAATTTCGCTGACGGTGAACGACCGAGGGGATGATCTGGCGCAGTTCTCCGCTTGCCTCAGATTATAGGTTTTTGACTCCTGTTTGAGCCGAATTTCTTGAGTTAGAGTTCGGTTAATCACGAAGATGAATTGCCTTTAAAAAAAAGATTAGGAATAATAATCTCAAATTAACTAAAGAAAACAATAGCCCCTTCAGGAAGGGACTTAAAAATACACATGAAATTACCTTAAAAAGGTATGTATGAGGCAAAAAGTGATACACAAAAAACTTAGCCCTTTAAGAAAGGGCTTATAAATGAACAATCACCCCCCAAAAATACCCTTAAAATGTAAAGGTTATACACAAAACACTTTTAAGGGGGCACAAAATACACAAAAAATATGCACAAGTCAAAAATGGATAAATATAGACAAAGAAACGTTAGGAAAACGGGACACACACAATGGAAAGCAAACGCACCTTTAGGTTGATGTTTCCGAAACTAGAGTCAAGGTTTAGGTTTAAAGTTTGCCCGATCTCGGGTCGTCTAGGCGCCGTGCGACCAATGGGCGCGCGCGAGGTGGTGGTTGGTTGTTCGGGAGTGAGACGAGTCGCATTCGGACGATAGTTAAATAATTTGCGCGATTGTTGAGTTTCGGATGCTTTCCTTTACAACACATAATCTTCTTCCTTAAGATTAAAAGGGGAAATTTGTATAATTTTAAATTATAATTGAAAATCACTCAATACGGAACGGAGGAATGGGGTAATGGAACCACAAAACATGTAGAAATAAAACCCACTGAGATTTAAGGACTTGTGGGTAATCATTGAAAAATCAGTAATTTATGTACGAACACCAAACCCTCTTCTCTATAAAGTATGGAACATTCAACTTGAGTGCTCTTGAAGATAAAAATGTTTTAATGTTAGATATCGGTTATCGGCCGATATTTGCTTAACCGATACCGATATATCGGTGCATTCCTTCGCTGAATCCCAAATCGTGCTGAGGTCGTACTCCTGTAGGAGGTGAGTTTCAGTCCCTAGAGCTTCGCTATTCGATTAAAAGGGATGAAATGATGACAAATATGGGTTAAATGAATGATGTTAGGTGCTCATAATCTTTTTTATAAAAATAAATGCTTGTATCTTTTCCCATTCCAGAAATGGTTGTTTCCAAATAAAAGAGTGCAACCATTGTTGGTCAGCACCAAAGTTGCCTGAAATGCAAGTAGTTGCTAAGGGGCATTTCATCAAGGAGAACCATCTTTAGAATCATTAATAACTTTAAAAAGACTGATTACACTCCTGTGAAGAAGTCTTCTGGATGCCCATGAGCTTCAAATGAAGGTCATGATCGCCTCCTGATAAGGTCCCAATTCACGGATCGGGTTGCCTCGAATGCCAAGCTTGCCCACGATTGGAAAGAAACAGGTGTGGATGATTCAGCAGCACACAATAGGAGGACACTTTACGACAAAGGTCTCAAGTCAAGACGAGGTGCCAAGAAGCCTCATCTCACCAAACAGAACCTTAGCGATAGTCTTCACTTTTGTAGGAAATTTAAAGAATGAACTGGGGAAGATTGGGGCAAAGGGGTATTCCCTTATGGAGCACCTTTCTAATTGTTTGGAGCTTTTGGAAGATCCCTTGTGATAAGGAGAAAAGGGAAGCGCTTTCTGTGTTGTGCCCACGGCCAAGCATCCGGATACTTTCCATTCATGTGACTGCTTGTAATCTAAGGGAACTGGCGAACTAACAATTTTTCCCCCAAACACTGCCATGAACTTAAGCTGATACTAAAACGTGATTCATCAGCATCTTTTTCCAACAATTTAGACTCAATTTGGGAGAGATAATGGAATTTTTTTAGCACAATGGAGCACTTGTTACAAAGCAAAACTAATAGTGAAGTTCTTGGCGAAAAATAACACCGAACTTTTTGAGACATTGGCCGGGAATTTGTCAGATTCGAACCCAATAGAGAATTTGTGGACGATAATTAATCAAACCTGCGTTTGATAAACAGAAGTCATCCAATTGTGAGAGGTTTGGGTGTTTATTGAACAAAAATATCAGTCAAGATCTCATCGCAAATTTGGTGCCCAAACCTACCAAGACGAATTGAAGCAGTCTTGAAGAACAAGGAACATCTTTGTAAATATTGACTGCGCGATTCATTTGACTGTATTAATTGATAAAATAGGTTTCGGCTTTAAATGTTTTATTATTTCACCTTCAAATTATGATAAAAACATACTAAAACATAATGCAACATTTATTAGTTCTATTAATTTTATTACATGAAAAAATATACTAGTCTCAAAAGTTTGGGCCATGACTATATATACGAGTATATATATATATATATATATATATATATATATATATATATATATATATATATATATATATATATATATATATTGTTCAGTTATCTAAAATATATATCAATATATAATTACAAAATTTTAAGAGTTTAGGTCGGCTACTGGTAATAAATGGTCAAAAGTTTAAACAGTGCAAAAAAGTACTGTCTCTTAGTAAAGGTACCCGGCGTTGCCCGGGATAAAAAATCATGTCGCAAATAAATAAAGATGGATAGTGTTTGAAATTCTTATAATGTGGCACAAAAATATCTTTCCTTGCTGATTATTATTATTATCATTATTATTATTTGTGTAGGTGAATGCAAATTCAGGAGAGTTGCGTACTCTCCCTATCATATAATAACATAAAAATCATATAATATATAATTTCATATAATAGACTTATATTGAGTAAACGTGTCACCGCACACGCCCGGCAGTTTACGCGTACGCGTGAATGACCGTTATGAGCAAACAACCTTGCGGTCTTGTCGTAGGAGCAGATCGAGAGTTTATAGATACATATTATTAGTCAGTAGAATACAGACAAATAAGGTTGAGTTAATAGCTGTTGTCGACGCCTCCAGATGATACCTGTGCTTACACATATCATAATTAGGCTATGGCTTAGCCGAGTGGAAACACCTTTTCCGATATGAGCGAAGTTAAACTACATTGCGTGTGATTAGTCCTCGGATGAATTTCGTTTTCGGGTCGCCTTCACGGCTATTGTCATACCTTTAGTTCTACTTACACGTTACTCAGTAGGTCATCTAAAGAGGAATAAAGGCATATTGAGGAGTTGCAGATCGATGGTAAAACTCCTACCATTACCCATCCCCCTCGAAAAAATAAAAATTGGCAGAACTCATACCCTTACCCCCGTCCCCTCCTACACACCGTTGCTTCTCATCCTGTAGATAAGCTGTCCTGTATATACATTTAGTACAATTCTTTTTGTACCAAATATATACACTACACCCATAATGCAGTAAAAAACATGCCTGATAAATTTCACATTTCATACACCTTGAAACACACTCACCACACACAAATACACCCCACGGAGAAAATCCTTTTCCCTATACGACTTTCCCAACACTATACACCAGCTACCTGCCAATACATTATTCCTAACTCATTTTTCCATACGTTCAGACCTACATACACACACACACGCGCACACACACACATCCATACAGGCACAGGCCTTATTCGAGGATTATCCCTCTAAATATGGAAGTCATAATTTGATCCTGCGAGAGAGAAAGGCAACGCTAAAATCCCTTTTCATAGTCAGCTTGGCACTGTTTTGTTGCTCGAAATGGCTCACCTTCGATTAAAGGATCCGACCCAGAAGGGGAAAACGGGGGGAGGAGAAGAGGAGGGGCTAAAGTCAGGGGGACAGGAGGAGATAAGGAGAGAGAGATATAAGGATATACCATCCTTTACATCCGATGTAAATTAGGGGGGAACCACCCCTTGACTTATATCCGACCGTCCCTCGTTCCTTTAACCCGAAGGGAGACGCAGCTGGGTCATCAATTGGTTCTTTCGATCGCCTCTCGCGGGATGCCGACCATCGCCAACCTACGGGAAATTAAAAGAGAATCGGAAGGATTTCTTCAGCTGCTCATTCGACCGCGCCAGAATTAAAATCCGTTCTCATTAATATCCCCCCCCCCCCTAAAAAACAGACAAGAAACAATTAATAGTATGTGTAGGACACAATTTTCGGCATTAATAATAGTAGTATCAGTTTTAAAATTAGAAAAAGACCTTCGAGGGCATCTACATAGAACACTCACCCTCGAGGTTTAAAGGGTAGAGTGGATCAAGCGCAGACGCCAGCCGCCGAGGGACGTCGCTAGAAGGCGTGCTGGTAGCAACCACTCGGAGGGTCAAGTGACACTCTTACTTGTATATGGCTCAAGGGAATTCAAGGTTGGGGTTCCCTTTGGCAGACGTTTTCATCTCCAACTTTATTCATTTTCCCTCTTATATCTCTTCATTCTCTGTATTCCGTATCCCTGTTCTTTCTATTCATCAACTTTATTCACTCTCCCTCTTCTTTCTCTCATCTTTATTCACTCTCCCTCATTTCTATTCATCAATTTTATTCACTCTCCCTCTTCTTTCTCTCATCTTTATTCACTCTCCCTCATTTCTATTCATCAATTTTATTCACTCTCCATCCATTTTCTATTCATCAACTTTATTCCCCATCCCTCATTTTTCTATTCCACTTTATTCCCCATCCCTCATTTTCCTATTCCACTTTATTCCCCATCCCTCATTTTTCTATTCCACTTTATTCCCCATCCCTCATTTTCCTATTCCACTTTATTCCCCATCCCTCATTTTTCTATTCCACTTTATTCCCCATCCCTCATTTTTCTATTCCACTTTATTCCCCATCCCTCATTTTCCTATTCCACTTTATTCCCCATCCCTCATTTTTCTATTCCACTTTATTCCCCATCCTCATTTTTCTATTCCACTTTATTCCCCATCCCTCATTTTCCTATTCCACTTTATTCCCCATCCCTCATTTTTCTATTCCACTTTATTCCCCATCCCTCATTTTTCTATTCCACTTTATTCCCCATCCCTCATTTTCCTATTCCACTTTATTCCCCATCCCTCATTTTTCTATTCATCAACTTTCTTTCCTATCCCTCAGCTTTGTATTAAGCAACTTTATTCCCCATCCTTCTTCTTTCTTGAATGGACGAACCCCTCCACTGCCTCGGCTCCGTAAACGTGCCCCCCCAGCGTGGGCCAAGGGTCGATGGGTTCAACTTCTTCAGGAGGGTCAATGGCGCGTCTCTGCCTCGGACGCGGGTCCATCGCGCCAGTGGCTTTCTGGGGCACTCAAACCGCAACAGAGAAATGAGGAAATTTCGGGTCATTGGCGCAAAGGTTTACTTACAATATCACTGCTATAAGCAATCCCTTCGGACCCCTTGGGGCGGAATGAAAAATTAGGAGGCATTACGTTCAGAACGCCCTTAATATTTCTTTCTATTTATCAATTTTATTCACTATCCCTCTTCTTTCAATTCATCAGCTTTATTCATTAGTAGGTTGGTAACGCGATCCATATCTTGTCCAGGATAGTCTCCCGCACCCGGATGATAATGAAACCAACATAAAGATCTGCATCATAATCGCTGGTGAACCCGAGCTTTCCGTGATCCAGTCCTCGTTCGTGTTTGTCGAGGAAGGGGATGACCAGGAAGTATTGTGTAGGGAGTTAACGCCTACCTTCTATGGGCCAGGACAAACCCCCGCAACCGGTCAATGAAAATAACATAAAGATCAGCATGATACTCGCTGGCGAACCTGACGACACTCGGTTGGACGGGAAAGGATGGCATCGAAAAGTTTTTGTGCTTTTGACACCAACCAGCGACCAGCCATGCATTGAATTTGGCACCCCAATGTCAGAAATCCAACCCTATACCTATCCACTAGACAAGCGAAAGCTCTTGCCTTCATTGGCTATAATACCATTTCTCAAGTTTAAATTATTCCTATCTTTTATTGTTTATCCCTTTCTTATTTTGTTTATTCATCGTCGAAAATACACTCGTTGATTAGAGTAGCTTTCCTTTTTTCCATAAATAACTTACAAATGAAGGTACGCCAAGTCCTAATGGTGTCTTCGGCTTGGTGCTGTGTCTATGCCAATTACTGTAGCTTGCTACATGAAACGTCGCTTCTTTTAGAAATAAAAGTATACATTGTGAAGGGATTTAACAAATTTATATAAGCCAAATAGGCTTCTGTTCAATTGACTTTTGCTAACATGATATCAATTAATATTGTCCCTAAAGCCTTTGCAACTTAGAAAAAATAGTAAACAATTATTTTAAACTTTTGCCTACATGATATTAATTTATAGCGTCCATAAAACCTTTACGATCTAAAAAAAATAGTAAAAGATTATATTTAACTTTTATTTTGCAAGAAATGACACCAATTTATTTAATCATTTAGCTAAACGTTTTTTTTTTAGGTATATGTGTTCGCCCGTGTCTGTCTGTGTGTTTGTTTGTGTAAAAGGTATGTCCAAAAGGTTATAGACGAATTGAGATAAAGTTTTTTTTGTGGAGGCGGGGGAGGTGGAGAGGGGGCTTGGAGCTAGAAAAGTTGTTTAGACTTCGTGGCGGATCCAGATCCAATCCGGATCCGGATTCGGGCTCATTTATTCAATATATTGTTTTATACAGGATTTCTCAACAAGTTATTGTCGGATTATCATGACATTTTATGGAGGGGTGGGGGATCCCTGGTCCCTTCAAATAACAGATTTAAGGCTAGATCCTTCTCTTTTTCTCCGTCCTTTTCTATAATCTAGCATAACCTAACCTGCTTTAATGCAAATATTGGCATAAAGCCAAATTGACCTTCTCTTATAGATGTTTCTTCTCTAATCCTTCTCTCAGGATTCTCTCCCAAGATCTTCATGCTATGCGACCATAACTTTATCCCTCGATAGTTCCTTTGACCAGGTATGTAAGAGTATGCAGGTGAGGGGATAGAAAGGGTGTGTGGATAGACAGCGGAAAGTAGACCAGTGGTGAAAAGAGAAAGAAGTGTGGTAGGGTGCAAAGTGATGCTAGAACCTGGTGAACAGGCCTATCGCTTTCAAATTTTTATGTTTTGTAGTTCCGTTGTTGTTTATCATTTTGCTTATATATATATATATATATATATATATATATATATATATATATATATATATATATATATATATATATACATGTATATATAATATATATAATTTGGCGTTCAAACCATTTGTCTTCATGTTAGCTAATGTATTTGGTTATGCTGTGCGCGTTTGCTGTTGTTTTGGTAAGTCGTTAATTCTAACTTACTATGTTTGTTTTAGTGTCTTTGTTTCTTCGTAAATTTGTAGTGTGTGTAGTTTGTGTATTTTGTTTCTTCTTTGTAGTCTTGATTGCTGTGTTTCATCTTCTTGTGTAGTTTTCCTTCTTCGGTAGTTTTGTCTTAATTGATGGGTTTTGTCGATATCGGGGAATTTTTATCAAAATCGTTTTGGTTTCTTGGTTTGGTTAAATAGTCTTGGTTTAGGGCAAAATCAACTCATCTTGCGTAGAACGGCACTTCTGCTCCGCCAGCTAAAATCCCAGCGGAGCTTGGAAATCTGGCGCGACATACTGCTCTTCTATTCTGGTCAATCATTTGTACGATTTCAAGCCCAACTCTCGATTGACCTTTTCCAGCATATTCCTTGTCCGTTCTTCGAGGACAACGTTAATGGGGGTTAACCCCGCCTCCTGGTGCAGGTCTTCCTGTGATCTTCTTTCCCTTCTGCGTGTACCTGTAATTAGGTACGCGCATTTGTTCTGCACCACTTGTAGTCTCCTCTTCTGTGTCTTTGAGACACACGAGAAGGCGGAGGCGTGGTATAGCAACGTCGATCTTACTAGTGCAGTATAAATCTTCTTTTTGTTGCTTTGACGAAGATTTCTGAACCTATACAGAGTCTTGACTGCAGCAGTGGCCTTGTTGATTCGTTCTTGCACGTGCTTTGTGTACCCGGTTGAGGTGATCTTCATGCCGAGTACATTACATTCATTGGTGTAGGGATATCGTCTATCCCCCACCCTGACGTCATCAAGTAGTCTCCTGCCTATGGGGACTACTTTGAACTTATCCTGGTTGGTGCGGATTTTCCAGTGGGCCTCGTAGGTGTAAAGGTTTTCAATTTCTGCTGCTGTCATTCGAGCTTGCCAAGGCGCATTCCTCCATGGACAAGTGATTATCTGGGTGAAATCATCGGCGAATTGTAAGTTGAGGCAAGTGGGGCTTACAGGGACTGGGACATCCGCGGTGTAAATCAAGTAGAGAGTAGGAGACAGGCACCCCCCTGCGGGAGGCCCGCATTTGAACGGAAACTTTGGCCCGTCCGTGCACCCTAAACTGATGTAAGCCGCTCTCTCCATGACATAGTCACAGAGAGTTCTTTGTAAGTTTTCACTTAGTCCCAGTCGTAAGATCTTGTACTGCATTCCTCGTTGCCACACCTTATCGATCGCCTTTGATATATCCCGACAAAAAATGTCTACGTAACTCTTTTCTCGTTTTGCATGGGCTAGCTTTTCCGTGATGACGTTAATCGCCATCTCCGTACTTCGCTTACTACTAAACCCGAATTGGTGTTGGTTGTAGAGCGAGTTTTCCTCCAGGTGAGACACCAGTCTTTTGTTGAGGATCTTCTCGAAGAGCTTCCCGTCAAATTCCAGAAGCGAAATTGGCCGGTAGCTCTCCTTCAACTTTGGGTTCTTTCCGTGCTTAGGCAAGAAAATCATCTTCACCGTTTTATAAGCGTCCGGAAAGTATCCCGTATTGAGACAGGCGTTAAATATTCTTCTCATTCCTTCGATGACACAGGCTGGTGCCTTTTCAAAGTTAAGCTTTGTAAGCCCCGATTGTCCTGGGGCTTTTTGTTGAAATGAGCTAAACGCGCCGAGTAGTTCTTCTTCTGTAATCTCGGCGTCTCCGTCGCGCTGTCTATCCACCTGGTGATGAGGGTGCGTCTTGTCTATTTATTCGTTTAGCTCTTCGATGATGTTACTTTCGAACTCTAGGTCATATCTCTTCAACTTTTTCTTCTTCTTCTTCTTCTTTCTGTAGCTCGATCTTATGCTTCTTTCCATTCGATCCTTTAAGAATTCGGATCTTCTTCCAAAATTCTTTGGGAGTTGCTTCGTGATCGAGACTATCGATTGTGTCCTCCCAATTTCTGTTCTGTTGTTCGTGGATCAACTGGTTCAATTCTTCTTTGATTTCTTTACTTCTTTGCATTGAGTGAACCAAAGCATTCACGATATTGTATTCATACATTATCTTCAGTTCACGGTAAAGTTCCTTCATATATTCGGTCCACTCGTAGGTCGAGATGGTCCTATATGCAGGATTAGGGATACAAGCCCTATCTGCGTCGATGATTTGGTTATTGAGGTCATCGAGTGCCTCGTCAATCTCCTCGAGAATTGCCTCGTCCAGGTTGGGCGGATCGTAGGCCTTGAGAAGGTGCGCGTACCATGCCCAGTCTGCTCGCCTGTAGTTCTTCCTGACTACTGCTGGGACTTGTATAGGGTTCCTATTGATAGTGAGTAGGATCCCTATATGGTCACTACATGGCACCTGGACTGGTTCCATGTAGTAATTGAACGGTAGCTGACGATTCACCAGACAGATTTTACAGTCCTGTACGACCCCTTTTTATAGATAAGCACAATAACATTATCCCTCCATTTATGCGGCATTTCTTCCTGGCCATGGATCTTTTTCATTAGATCACACGAAAGGTTTATCCTCCCTTCTCCCAAGTACTTCCAACCTCTATTGGATCCATTCCCGGGAAACTGATTTGTCATTCATCTTTTTTAGCACAAGCCCTGCTCCTCCCTGCTTATTCCTTCATTTGAGGCACCATCTCCAAAGACTACCCTTAGATTCTCCTCATTCAGTAGATTTTTGAAATACTCCTTCCACCTGTCCTTGATCTTATCTTGGTCGTTCAGGACCACACCTTATTCCTCCCTTATCTGATTTTTCTGGGTATAATCCTTGTTGACTTATCACTGGTCTTCGCTATTCTATAGATCTTCCTCTCTCGCCTGGTGTTTCTAACGCATCGTAGACTTCGTCCAGTGCAGATGGTTTTGCTCACAGCTTTTTTCCCTTCCTTTTGCCTACGCTGGTAACTATCTTGGTCTACTTACTTCCCCGCAGTATCCCAATTTCTCTTTGCCACCTTTGCCTTGATTGTTTCCTGCATCTCGTCATTCCACCACCGTGTCTCCTCTCTTCGCCCAACTATCAGAGTCTCCCGAGAGTCTTCCATCCTCCACTCCTGCACTTCCTCCGTTGGTTTTACTGCATGCGGGACGTCCTCCTTGAATCGATGTTTCAAAAGTGGCTCCTTCAAATTCCACTATTTGATCTTCGGTGTCACCTACCTTTGCTTCTTTTTTTTCCTACTGCTCTTTGCCTTCCAATCCTTCCCCAGAATTGTAGGCTGTGCCACTACGCTTTCCGCATTCATGATCTTACAATTCTTAACTTCTTTCAGATGGCATCGTCTACACATCAGGAAGTCTATTTAATTTTCTCTTCTTACGCTCCTCTCTTTTGCCTAAGGTCCCTGTCTCAAATATATCCCAATAAAGGTCCTTGTCATAATTCGGTATCCGAGTAAATGTCCTTATTATCATTATTCTCGATAAGCTCCTTGTTATCACCAATTCCGCTAAAGGACCTTGCTACCCTTTGTCCTACTAAAGGTTCTTAATATCAACTATCCCATAAAAGGTCCTTGTCATCCTATATCCAAGTAAAACGTCTATGTCATTTTCCATCATGCTAAAAAAGCTTGTCATCATTTTCCCGCTAAAGGGCTTTGTCATCTTCTATCCCGCTAAAGGTCCTTGTCTCCACCTGAAATTTAAAGCGAAGTACCAACGAGACCATCTCTACCAGAATGTGTTTGAAAGAAGAAAAAGACGCCAAGTTAGGGAAAGAGTGCCAGGGATATTAGCCCGAGCTGGCAAAAGAGGAAACTACTTGGGACGGAAGAGGTGTGGAAGGATCCTCACCTCTCTAGAAAAAAAATAGGCAATGGAAGATGTGGCGCGAAAATCACGATGCAGCTGATATTCGAACGATTGCATTACCTCCCCTCCCAACGCCCGGAGATGCGTGCCCTACCAGCCCCAACGCCTGTATGAGGGTCTCATGTTTTATGTCTTCTTCACATTTAACTTCCACTACCCCCCCCCCCCCCCTTTTTAGTAACTCTGCCGGAAAGTTTGGAAGGAAAGATTCGTGAATAAAGTGGAGAAGAGAAAATATAATTGTGTGGAAGATAGCCGAAGCATAATCGGGATGGGGTTGCCCCTAGTCATTGTTGTAGGTGAGGATTAATACAGATGAGCACTTAGAGTACTTCTGTAATACATAGATAGAGTACATTTGACTTACGTAATTTCCCTTCGTCCACTTAAAAGTACATTTGATTTACATAATTTACCTTAGCACACTTAAAAAGTACATTTGCATTATGTACTTTTAATTTGTACACTTAAAGAGTACATTTGCATTACTATTTGTACACTTAAAGAGTACATTTGTATTACTATTTGTACACTTAAAGAGTACATTTACATTACTTACTTTTTAGTTGCACACTTAAAGAGTACATTTGCATTACTATTTGTACACTTAAAGATTACATTTGCATTACACAATTCCTTTCGTAAACTTAAATAGTAAATTCCTTTTCTGAAGTTTGCCTTTTCCTTCAGTTAAAAAGTTACACATAGATTCTTCCCTTCTGGTTGCGACCAACTTTTATTTAAAAAACAAAACGGGCGCGTTTAGTATGAAAAAAGGTAGTTGAAGCCCGAGTTTCTACTGCTGTGTGAATGAACATCTAACACAATATAACCATTACATATATTATTCTCTTTCAAATCAATTTAAGTTTCCTATTCTTTGTTTCAGCTATAAAAATTTCCTTCATATTGCAGGTGTGCTTTGGGAGGCGTGGCCAACGGAGCCGCATGTGCGTGATTAAATAAGTGGGCGTGGCTTCAACCAGTGCCAGGTCGGAAGGAGGAGTTTGGAGTTAGTATTCAACGCAACTTTGTAGAAGGAGTTTGTCGTAAAACTTCCTCTCCGGCTCCCATGCAGCTGCGCTAGAACATTGAATTGTGTGTTTGGATTTCTGACATTTTTCAAAATTATTTTGTGTCTGATCTCCTCTCCCCTCTCCCCTTTATCCTTTCATATATTGAAATAACTAAAAATTATTTTAGATAGTTCGTAAATTCTTAGTTTAATAAATTTAGCAAAGGAACATTGAATACTTAAAACGGAGAATAACTGTTAATCAATTTGATTTTCAAAGATTTTTTTATTTGAACTGATTTTTTTTTACAGCGGTAAGTAGTGATTGTGCGGATGTCAAATTCCGCAGATTAATTATTCCAAAACTAGAAATATATCAAGCAATTTTAATTAATAATAGATTTAAAATTGCTTTCAAATTAGTGCATAAAATAAGTTTAAATTAAATATTAAAATTCCTAATTACTGAGTTCTAAAATTATTTTGAATTTCTGAACCCACATTTTTTTTAGACCGTCCCCCTCAAAAATGGAGGATTGTTTTTACACAAAATTAAAATGTTAAAATCCATTTAAAATCCAGAGAAAATTAAAAAATTTAAGAAAGTTGAAAATCCCCCCCTCCTTCCTCCCTAAAGAAAAAAAATCGTGTCTGCAAGATTTAACTAGTCCGAAAAAAAATACTAAAAACTTTGAAAAAACTCTTTGATTGAACTAAAAGTGACAAAATATTGAAATCGAAAATTCTAAACTTTTTTATTTCATTTTTTATAACCCCCGCAAAATCTCAACCTCCATTATACGACTCCCAAACCGAAAATAATTGGAAAACAAAATAAAAAACGATTAAAAAAGCAATTCCAACCCTGTCCATTTAAATAAAACCTTTCATTTACAATAAAATACCCCCGAGGGAACCTTCGTGTACACACTTAACCCCACGCAACCCCGTGGGACCCCCCTGATATACGGCGGGGAACAAGCGCTATTCTTCTTCCAGGAGACTTTAATTCTCCGGTCCACAACCAAGCATGGCGTCCCCGAGAGCGCGCCACCTGCCATCTCTCCTGGTAATTTTCCTCTACGTAGATTTCTCAGGTAAGACCCCAGTAATTATCCAGTCCTCCCAATGTATGGAGGGGTCTAAGACCTCCCCTTCCTCCTGACCCCACCCAGACCTTAGGAGGTCGCCGAATAAGAGCTGAAATTAATAGATGTTAACGCGATTAAATATATTTTGGGAGGGTGGTCTTGTGTAGAGTTTGCAAAGTGTTGGACGGGCAGCGAGGGGGTGAGGGGTCTCACCCAGGATGAAAGTCTTTACAGGAGATAAAAGGAAGGTCCAAAATTTCAAAAACTACCCCAACTAGTAAATTCCGCTACCTCTTGATTGTTCGAGAACCCTGTATTTCGACCCCCCCCCCAAAAAATAAAAAAAAATCGCCAGATACCTTTTTATCTCCAAATCAAAACACAAATTAGATATTTTCTTGAAGTGAATTTAGAATTGGCGTACGTGCCAATCTTAGGCACATTTAGCTAACTCAAAGTGCCTATCTGATCAAGGACGAGCGTAAAAATTATTTAGAACTAAATCATATGTAGATTTTAACCATATTTAAAAATAATTTGATCTCTCTTATACCTTTACATTCTAAAACATGTATGCACATCTTTTAAACATGAATTCCCAAATTCAATATTCTCCATTTACAAGTGAATCAGAAAATTACGTCCATAATAGTCGATTTCTGGCCTCTAACTTATGGACATACCATTGAACACCTCAAATTATTAGGGTTGGTTCGAACTCCATCCTGCGGAGCTAAATAGAGCGGAATTATTGACCGCCTGGGTCAATTGAACCAATAATGAGCGAATAGTTCCAAGCATTCTTCTTCCCTCTTCCGATGATTATACAAGAAATTCGGCTCTCGGTGCCACAGTGGTTTTTAGGTGGCACGCAGGAATACCAAGCTCGGAAGTACTAGGAAGGTACTTGCGCTGATACTGGCGCAAAATCGGAGAACGATTACAGGCCTCATTTGCGTCAAGGGCAATAAATTACATATTATTAAATAAGACAAATTACGAGAGGGAATGAGAATATGACCTGTTGATAATTTTTGTTTAGTTATGTTTATTTATTTTTATTTATTTTATTTAACGACCTATTCCACTCGTGGGCGTGTCTCTCCAGGGCTGAAAATGGGGAGAGGCAAAAAAGAAATAAAAGGGGGCAGTGAAGAACTTAGAATAAAAAGACTCCTACAGTAAAATTCATTGCACTTGAATGCTGTAGCCGGATTGGGTGTTTTGGAGTTCTACAGAAGACAACTCATAGAAAGAGCACAGTCACTAAAAAAATATGAAATTACCCCCGCCTCATGGGGTCTTCAAGCGAATGGTTTCACAGAATTTTAGAAAATTTGAGCGTGGCACCTGAAAGCTTCTAATAGCAATGCTTATGTAGAGCCCTGTAGAAGACATTTATTATTATTATTATTATTATAATATATATATACAGGTGAGATTTATAGAAGCTCGAAGGACAGGTGCCAATGTATATACGAGTATTTGTAGAACACTGAGAAAAAGAGGCGATGAGTAGAAACTATTAAAAAACGATGTTATAAATTGCTTCTTTCAAAAGAAACACAGAAGAGCTTCCTTTGAAGAGAACTAAATCGAACCCAAATTTGATTGTCTCCTCTTCCAGAGAAAAGATTTCTTATAAGTAAAGTTAATCGAATTTTATAAATATATATAAAATAAATCTTTATAAAAGTCATATTCAGGAGAAAAAGAAAACAAAAGCATCGAGAAGTTTGTCCATCATAATTAAATTAATGCTTTTTCGAATCGCACTATTGCTAGTGTGATTCTCCCCCCCCCCACCAAAAAGCCTCCACCCATCCAATGAGGGTCGTGATGCGTGATGTTATTTCAAATCTCCTACTATGTAATTTTTTCTGGACCTTTAAATCCTGAATCCAGTGAATTTCGTCTGCCGTCATCTTATCCTTGCCCCCAAGGAGGGGGGATAGTAGATAGTGTAGCGGGGGCAATACCCCCCCACACAATAAAACTGAAATGTGGAAGACTACCACGCCTTCCCGGGCCCGGTGACCCCCAAGGGAAACTGGTGGTGCTGCCTCTCGAGTCTTTTGAACCGCTTTTAAATCTATTTCTTTTCTGCGCCTGTTTAGACCCAACAACGGCAAAAAGAGAGCGTTAAATGTTTTATAATAAATGTCATCTTAAACTTTTACTGATTAATTCATCTTTTTCTGTACTTATTCTTTGTTACTTAATTTATCTCACTTATTTCTTATGTTAAAACTACATAAAAACCCGAATATATTCTCCACCGTAGAACGATTACACGTTTTATCATTGTTTATTACTCCCACAAGGCCCTTAATTTAGTTTGGCTTTGAGTACATCTACGATGTCTCCAAAACATGTATACATGTTAAAAAATTATAACTAAAGAACCAATTTATTATTTTAGAACGTTTAACGCCCGTTTAGACCCGTTGCTGGGTCTAAACAGGTGCAGAAAAGATAGTAGGAGATAGTAGGAGAAAGCACTAGATTCTTATGGGGCAATGGGGTTGGAAGGGCGAGCCTCTCTTACAAGTTCCAGTTGTAGCAATGACATTACCCGTGTTCCCCCGACCACCCGATTCCGGGGACAGGGGAACAAAAAAAATACATTCGGGCGATTTTTATATCTTTTACTGGCAGAAATATATAAAAACCGAATAATACATGATTAATTGCGTAGAAGAAATCTTCCACTGCAAGATTAATACAAATCTCAAATGAGAATTATTCGCCTCACAGAATACACTTTTATATAGTATAAAATAAACTTCGATAATTCTTGTGTCGTTGAGAAATCTTGTTTATATTTATATTTATTTTTTATATTATTGCTGAGCTTTCGTCGTGGACTTATGCCATCTTCAGAAGGGTTAAATTTTATAAAGTCTCATGCGCGAATATAGATTTGTAGCCAATTGAAGGGATTTTGAAAAATACCTTAAATATGATCCCGTACCGGTGATGCCAATTAATACAGGTAGGTATTTGATCAAATTTATGATCAAATTTACCGTTTGTACTCAGAAGTTTGGATAAATTTATTGCGTTGCTTTCATTCTCTTAGCAAGTTATTCTTGAATTTTTACGAGTCTTATTTCAATTCAGAAGAATATTAAGGCTAGATTCTGATCTTCCTTGATAAATTCTTATTAAAATGGATCATATTTTAGGTATTTCTCAAAGAGTGTGAAGTGACCACGAGTGCCAACATTCATTGCCATTAGCAAGCTTCACCCCTAAGCCAGTCCCTCAAATTGGCTATATATTCCCCCCCCCCAAAGAAATGAGACCCCAACAACCAATAGGCTTTATTTTTTAATTCGACAAACAATTAAGAAATTAAGCATATTGAAAGTGTGGGATTTTGGGTGGGGGGTGGGGGGTGGGGACTCTCAATATATTTTCACACATGTGATTTTAGAAAATTTAAACACCTTGAAGATGTCAATTCCATGACGACAGCTCAGCAATACTCCCCCAGGGAAAGATTGGGGGACGCTCTTCATTCTCCCTATTCTCCTGACCTTGCTCCTGATTATGACTTGTTTAGGGGATTACGGAACTATTCGGATGGTCATAGGTTCACATCAGGAAGAGAGGTTGAAAATGAGTTGGATTCCTATTTTGCATCAAACTCTAAAGAATTTTACAAGTGTGGCATTTTTACGGTTGTTGGCAGATGGAAATGAGGTTCTAGGAAGCAATGAAGGCTATGTTTATGATTAAGTATTTACATAGTCATAGGTTTTATTCATTTTCAATATATACCCTAAAATCGGACATTACTTTTGTTCGCACCTGATATTTATCAGAAGAAATACACATAAGAAAGATTTTCTCTGTATATAACAACAATTGCTAATAAACAAAATCCAGCAGGTGACAAGTCTTCAACCAATGATAATTTCAGTCATTTAATATTTCGTGGCATAACTTTTGTTTGTCAACCACACGAAGACGATTTTGATAGGTTGATATTAGTTTTTCGCAATCATTTTTTTGATATTTTATTCCACTTTTCTACACAAATTTCCCTCAAAGAGACAAAATTCTGTAGGTTTCTCTTTCGATTGCAGCCTTCATTCAGTATTCACCACAAATACTCAATAAGATTGAGGTCTGGCGATTGACTTGGCCATGGAAGGAAGTTTATTTTTATTTCCTTAAATCATTCATAATTAATTTGGTCGTGTGCTTAGGATCGTTGTCCGGCTGAAATATCCATTGATGTCGGCCGTAAAATTTTTTCGCGCTTTGGAGCAGTTTTTCCTCCAGTATATTTCGATACGTGGCAGCATCCATTTTCCCCCCAAATTATATAAAGTGTTCCTGTGCCATGTACAGTAAAGCATGCCCAAACCATGAGACTACCTATTTCATATTTCACTGATGGGATTGTGTGCTTAGGATGATAGGCGTTCCTTATGGCATACAAATGTGACAAACATCATTTTGGCCGGAAAGTTCCATTTTAGTCTCACCTGACGATATGGCATTGTTCCAAATTTCGCGTCCCTTTTCAAGATGTTCTTTGGCAAACTTTAAACGGTTCGTTACATGATTTTATTAAGAAGTGGAATTATGCGGGAAGTGAAAGACTACAGATCATTTCGATGGAGCTCTCTACTAATAGTTATTTTACTTACTTTAGTCTCTGAAAATTCCAGATCGCTTTGTAGATCTTTTATAGTAATCAGTGGATTAATCTTTAGCTTTCGAAGCATGTAACGTCGAATGTGATCTTTAATCCAGCGAGGAGTACTGACTCTTGGCAAGTCGAAGGGAATTCCATACTGGCGATGCTTTCGATTTATAGAACCTACAGTTGCATACAGCACTTTAACTCACTCAGAAATAGTCCTAAAGGATAGTCCATCTGAATGAAGATAAATTATTTACTCTCGAATAGCTTGAGAAACTTCTTTGACCTTCGGCAAACGTATTTCTTCTAAGGATTCTTATCACTGAATGACAATGCTAATATTCAGCAGTTACATTAGTTTCTTTCTAGAAATTTCTAAAATCTTCAATTTCACCCGCTTCATCAAATATATAAGATTTCTTTTGGTTTTAACATTATTCTCGTATGTTATTTGAGTGGTTGAGTACTTTTTCCACCTGCTTAATTTTTTTTATTAGCAATAATTATTGTTATATACAAAGAAAATTTGTCTTATGGGAATTTGTTCTGCTAAATATATTCATACGTTTACTAAGTTTCCCGTTAGATTTATAAGCAGACAAAAGCACGAAATAGTTCAGAAATATTGAAAATTTAAGTGTGCAAATACTTATGTCATATCACTGTACTATATATATATATATATATATATATATATATATATATATATATATATATATATATATATATATATATATATATATACCATTTTTTTAAGAAGGTAAGGAATAATCACAAACCAGTTTCGGCGTGCTTTATGTTACTATCTTCAGTTGCATAGTGAAGGAGACCAGGGGTTCTTAACCGGGAAGTAATTTCAGGGTTTCAGGGAGGAAATTGGGACCACAGATTAGCAGACTCTAACTGTTAGAATATTGATATTTGTATTGCCTTCAACATTTTCAATTGATAAAACTCCACTATAAAAATAATTCATATAAATGTATATGTACTAAGATGGAAAAAAAAATAGGAGTTTCAGTATTATATGCATATTATTTGGAATGCACCTTTTGAGGCAGACAATCTTGGAAAGGGAAAATGAGATTCTGAAATATGGTGAAAGGGGTGCATGGGCCAAACAAATTTGAGAACCGCTGGAGTAAACACTGAATTTATGCTCACTAAGAATTTCTTTTAAGATTAGATTTTGGGTAAAAGGGTTACATTTAAATTTCCTCTCTAAAATTTGGAAATTTGGGATTTCCATAATGTGGATTCCATAATTTTTCTTTTATGAAAATCATTACATAGGTAAATTAATTAGGCCTGGGGTATGTCTATTCCACAGTTAAAATTATCGATGTGAATAGAAATACTCGATGTACTCGTAATACTGGCTTGCTTGACATCACTAATGTGATCATATTCCCTCATTTTTTAACATCTTCCAGGCTATCACAAGTAGTACAAGGGGCCACTAATAGTTTTACATGGGATTAACTAGACCCCGACTTCATTACTCAAACTATTTTGAGAAAATGTTTTATTTTAGAAAAAAAGGATTTCGAATAAATGATACCGAGTTCGGATGATAAGAAATAAACAGAAATAAATTATGAAAAGAAAAGTATTAAAAATATTGCATCATGTATGCAGTAGAATGTAGATTCCAAGTTATATATATTAAAGCCATCGCAACCATAAAAGATATTGATTGATAAATCAATCTTTGATTAGAATGTCTCATAATAATTGCAAAACGTTTCCAAATTTTGATGTAAAATATAAAATCGAGGTTGATCAGAAGGTGAAATAGTCATGTTATTATTAAGTTTCGTTGAAATGATTTTAATGATCCCATTATTCTTAGGGAATTTAGACCCTTAATTTGTTTTAAAATTATAAAATTTTAGGATGCATTCGAGGCTATGTAAACCAATAGCCGAATGTTGCTTTACTATGCAACTTGAGGCTGCCGATTGCAACCACACATATACCAGGTAATTCACACCCTAACCGTCTGTTCAGTGAATCACACGAAAAAGACATTTGGAACAGGAAAAGGCAAATAACTAAGAATGACGCCACTTTAGATAATGTTGCTGTTGTTGTTGCATTGCTGCAGATGGCATCTCTGATCCATCCCACCGCTTAGGAGATTAAGGAAGAAAGCCCTTGATCCTACAGCTGGTGCTGTAGGCCTCGCCTACGTTACTATAATTAAGTGGGGCCGCGCCTTCTCTGGGACCAGATTAGAGTGGAGGGAGGCTGTTGCATGCTGTGGGTATTTTATAGCCGCCCCCCGTCCCCCTGTGCTATCGGTCCATGTAAACGCTAGGAAGTGTAACTTGAATTGCAATTTAACTCTACCACGATTACATCCAAGTGTGGTGGTTCCACACCAGAATTGCATCCAGGTAGGGGAGGGGGAGGTCATATTCAATTGGACATGACTGGCCACTCTACAGCCCTTCTTGCACTACAGGGTGGCCAGAGGCGAAAAAAGCCTTGCCTCCTGGGCGGAGGCTTCCTTAGATAGTGCTTTCTTTGGGGTAAATCTAAAAATGGATTTCAGATTTTTACAAATGAAATTAAATTGAGTCAAATGAAATAATAAATGAAGGAAGCTTTCCCCGAATAGCTTCGGTGCATGTTTCGATGTAAGGAAAAGCAGTGGCGTATCCAGAATAAAAATTTGTGGGGAGGGGGATAACCTGAATTCCTCCCTTTGAGTAGTCTGAGAAAAAGGTATTGATCATTAACAGAGGTGGGCAGTATTTGAATACATTTATGTATTTAAAATTCTATTTGTAAATACATTTGAAATCATGTATTTAAATACTTTTTGCAAATACTTTACTGATAATAGGTTTATATAGCTGTTAAAAACGTGTAATGCATGTTTTAGCTTGTTGCAACTTGTGTGACACAAATGGTTGACTGCGTGAGCCGGTGAGGGAAGATTGCTTGCATCAGTTCAAATTTAGTTAACAGATGATCACAATTGTGTTCTGTTGTATAGTGAGAGCGTTCAGCGTTATTTCAACTGCTGCATGCTAACTTCAGCTTCTTCAAAAGAGTGTGAAATTGAGAGATTAAACAATAATAAAGATGAGGAAGATAAAGAATCATGTAATTATAGTCATCCTTTACTAGATGGTAAATTCTTTAGAGTGAAATGTTCCGATGGAAAAAAAGTGAAGTGTGCATGTATATCATACAATGACGAAATCTCTGCGGCGGGCAATGCTACTTAAAATCTACGCATTCATTTGAAGGTAAGAATTTATTAAAGCTAATTATATGATACGTTATTGAATTGACAAGTTTCACTATTTCTTATTTAAAAAAATGGCAAAATTGCTAGTAGCTAACGATAATGTTAAGTAGCGTAGGTTTACCATGCACGAATCTACCTACTTCCTTTTGCAACACCATTATTTATAGTATATGCTGACTGAATTTAACGTGAATTATGACAACGTGAAACAAATATCCTTCAATTATCTGATCATGTACATTTATCAACAGAGAAAGCATCCTGCTTTGGTGCACAAAGCGGATAACTACGTGACAGCTCAAAGAAAAGATTAAAAAAGAAAATGTTCAGTATTAGACGACAGTCTTTCATGCAGTGGTGTTAAAGTAAAGACATTACCGGAGGTTTTGCAGTAAATACTAAGAAGGTCAAACAACCTGTTGTTGATAGGCTGATTGCGGATTTTATCATACAAAGTGTGTATCCCCTATCAACCATGGAACAACCAGCTTTTGTTTGATTTTGTGAGCTACAAATGTTGTTTACAATTATAGTATTAGTAATACAGGTTGAGCTCTTATAACGAACGAATACTAAAGCGTTCGGGTCATTGGTCACTACGTAGGCTATATAACGAAGTTAAATAAAGGAAGACATATACAAACAACAGAGGTTAATATATTGCAATAATTTCCCGAGAATCCACATAGATATATTCTTAAAGCGTCCTATCATTTACTTGAAGATATTATTGAATAAAACTTTTTCAGGAATAATTAGTACAATTATTGATCGACCAGGCAATGGCTTCACCACTTCCCCCTACGGGGGGAACTTGCGCTTAGCTACTAAGATTAAAATTTAAAATCTAAAAAAAAGCAGCCATGGTTCAATTTTTATAAATTTTCTGAACTTCGCCAATTATAATAATTTTAAAAAGGAACTCTAAACTAAATTTTCTGGACTTCACCATTTGTAATTCTTTGGGTTTTAAAAAATTTGTCCAAATTTCGATACTTATATTCATTTCTAAACTTCACCATTTTGTTTTTTGATATTATAAAAGAATTATTAGAAATAACTTTGATAAAAAAAACATAAGTCATAACCAAACTAAGATGAAATTATTATTCAAATACTCAAAAAATCCCCTTCTTAAATTATAGAGTTAGTGATGATGATTATATGTATTTATTAGATGAATTCTTATAACGATGTATTTCGTTACAATACCTGTATATCATTATGTCAAAACTAGCATGTCCACCCGTCAAAAATGTAGGAAATAAAGCTTGATAATGTTTATATTCCTAACAATACTGAAAGTCAATATTTTACTATGTAATTCTTAATATGAAGTACTAATAATATATTTATGAATTAATGTACTAGTCCTATATAGCTATATGATATTCATATAGCTACATTTTATAGATAAAATTTTATATGCATATCATATATTCTCATTTCACTCACAATAATCACACATTCCACTACCGCAAGTCTAAATTCTTCAGTTGACATCATTTCAAGGCGGACGTTGCCCGAAAACTTATAGAGGAAGAGAAAGTGACAAGAGCTTTACTGAAGAATAAACTCGACCGCACCACTTACTTATGTCATACTGCAGATATTTGGTCAACTCGTCACGGTAGTTTTAAGGCCGTTACATTTATTGGGCATGTTAAGATTTTGCTCTTTATGAAATATGAAATTGAAAATGTCTTTACAGTTAGGGAGTCATCAGCTCTTGGCTGAAAGCAGACCTATTTGTTGGTGGAATTTATCTCGATTAAATTAATATGTAAAATTTATGGAAACATTTATGAGACAAACATTGGACTGTTATTTCATTTTTTTCAGCTTAAGGAAGCTGCTCTTGTCCGTCACAGTGGAGTATTGGCATGCTGTCGCTTCAAAGGAGAACATAACTACATCAAGATTGCTAAACATATGAAGAATATCATCAATGAATACGATATACCCCTGCAGAAAATCACGAGCACCGTCACTGGTAACGGCTCTACTTTTGTTAAAGCGTTTAAAGAATTTGCAGTCACTGCTGCAAATGTGTCCACAGATTCAGAAGATGTAATCCAGGTAGGTGAAGAAGATCAGGGTGAGCACAAGCTGAAGGATAGTTTCTAAATGAGAGGTGCCTTAGATCAGGAAGAAGACCTTTCGTCTGACCAATGCAGCTTCAGCCTACCTAAGCATGTTCGCTGTGCTTCACACACACTGAGTCTCGTCGCCACAACTGATGCAAAAGAGGCACTGAAAATATCTTCTTTTGCAAATATCAATCATGCTGCGATGGGGGAAATGCTCCGCATTATGGAACAAAAGCGGTCGTCCAAAATCAGCAGAGATTATCAAAACTGTTATCAACTGCTCATTAAAGGTGCCTTCCATTACAAGGTGGAACTCTCTGTTGGATGCATTGTCATTACTTTTAAAACACAAGAACAAATTGCATCAACTCATGACGTCCCTTGAACTTCCGGTGTTCAGAAGTCACGAAATTGAATTTCTTGGGGAGTATGTCTCAGTTTTGGCTCCTATTGTAGTGGAAATTGATCGCCTACAGGGAGAACAAAACTGTTTTTTATGGAGAACTGCTCCCTACCTTTTTCAATGTGGAGAAAAAGCTGAAAAGCCTTCAGTCACGTTCTCTGAAATTTTGCCGACCTCTTCTAAGTGCAGTCACTAAGGGCTTTGGAAAGCGCTACCAATCTTATTTGACCTTGGCAAATGAAACCAGCGTTACAGATGCCATTATTGCATCAACAAATCATCCCTTCTTCAAACTCCACTGGTTAGATATCAGTATTTCATGCGACAGTTCAAGCCATCAAGACTCTGTTAAAAATATTATGATTCAAGTGATTGAGAATTTAGCAGAGGGTCTCGAAGCTGAATCATCCAGTGGTGTATCGGACAGTGACGATTATTTTGGATTTACAAAACCCACTCAAACACGATCAACCGCAGATATAGAATCGTTCAGTTACCTTCAGGATTCAAATAAAACACTTCAAAGTTTAGATAGATATCCAAACATAAAAAGTTATCTATTAAATACTACACTACCCTTCCTGTGGAACGGCTCTTCTCTTTAGCGAGGATTGACCTTATCTCCAAAACGGAGATCTTTATCTGACGAAACATTTCAGCAACTGAAATTACTTAAATGTAATGCTGATATAAATAGCGAACTGAAATTTCATTCTATGGAACTTCTATTATATTGTAGTACCTAAGTCCAATTGTCATCAAATCCTACATTAGTAATTATAATATACAATTTCATTTTAATGGATTTTTTTTGTTGTGATACCAATGGTCCTTATCGATTGTCATTATATATCATGTATTTGAAATGTATTTAAAAATATATCTAAATACATTTAATGTCTTTAGTATTTAAATACATTTTCAAAATGTATTTTGTATTTAGTATATAAATACATTTATCTCATGTATTTAATATTTAGTATTTAAATACTTTAAATGTATTTAGTGCCCACCTCTGATCATTAATAATGGTTATCTTTGCGATACAAAGTTTTTTTCAACACATCAGAAAATTATGAATTGTGGATTATGATAGTTTTTGGACGTCAGCGAAGGTATAATACTGAAGTTAAGAATTATTTTTCGGATTTACCTCCCTTTAGGACATGTATCATGCCGGGGGACAGCCAAAAATGTCCCCTTTTTATAATGCTCTCATTTGTCAACCATTAAAGCTTGAAGATAGAAATAAGTATCATTACAAAGAACAATATTTGAAATTTTCTAAGCTAGGTAGTCTAGTCTTGGGGTAGATAGTTTATACCAGCCAAGGATAGCCTATCTATGAAGATATTAAAGAGTTCTGTTTTAGGCTCTCAAAAATAGCACAATTAACTTTTGAAGAGCGCAGGTTTGTTGTGGAATTAATGATTCAACTTGACTTCATAATCAAATCAATTCGTCATTTTCAAATAATTGAAATAAAAGAAATTTCGGTCGTAAGAAAAGTGTAAGGACGGAAACAAATATTGACAAAGTTTTAATTGATGCTGATGAAACAAAGTCAGTGAGAAAATTGGCTGTTGAGACACATTTGAAGAGAGAAGCTGTGCGAATTATTCTAAAAAAAAATCTTCATTTAAAGCCATAAAAAGGTCAATGTCATCAAGAAATCTCAATTCAGGATAAGCGACGAAGGTTATCCTTTTGCCTCAGGGTTAAAGAAACGCGCGATGATAAACAATTAGTATTGGATAACATAATTTTCAGTGATGAATGTCACGTTTACCTGAAAGGGAGGTCAAGTAAACAGAATGATCGGAAGTGGTCACTACAAATAATCACTTTTAAAAGCCTTTGTACTCCCAAAGGATGACAGTCAGTATGGTGTTGACTGAGTGGAAATGACTTTTATGGGGCCTATTTCTTTGAGGACAATGAAACAGGACACGCTCAGTCAATTAACGCTGCCAGATATCTTGACGTGATCAAAAGCATTTTCACCAATAGCAAATATCCTGACGAATAGTTTCAGCAAGATGGCTTTACAACCCCTACTGCATGTGCCACCATGACAGGGTTGAAGGCTAGATTTCCTCAACGACTAATGTCGCATAGGACAAATTTCCCCTTACCAGTCAGGTCGCCTGACTTGTCATCTTTAGACTACTTTCTGTGCAGTTTTGTAAAGGAAAGACTATTTCGAGCTGCACCATTGATTATCACAGAACCGAAGAATGAGTCTCGAGAAATCATTGCATCATTCAATGTCAATATTTTGCAGAATGTCATAAGTAATTTTGCTAATCGTATTGATAAGTGCAAAGAGTCCGGAGGGGGATGGGGGAGGGGGGTCATTTCGAATATTGAAAACCTATAGCTAAAAAAATTCAAATATTGTTCTTTGTAATGATACTTATTTTTACCTCCAAGCTTTAATGGCTAACAAATTACAGCATTATAAAAAAGGGACATTTTTTTGGCTGTCATTCGGTATATCTGACAATTTCTGGAACTAGATTGAACTAAATACATTCGATCGCAACGATTTAACAAAGTGTTTTATATATATTCTTTATTATTACATAACTCTTTCTGAATAGCAGAATACAAATATGGCATAGAAAAGAAATATAAACATAAACGGGTGTGAAATGTTAATAAAAGCATCTATACATATTAATAAAATCATTGGGCACGGTATTTTCACACGAACATCAGCCTCCTGTTCCTTTGGGTAAATATATTGATTACACTGTCTATTCTAACATCAATCTCGTTGTGAACGCCGATAAGCGCCAGGCTGTTGAGGAGTTCTTGTCTAATGGTATTTCTTAAGTACGTTTTCAGTTGCCTCAGGCCCGAAAATCAGCCTTAGGCCCCCGCCTTCGTGACTGGAAGAGTGATCGGAACTTGATTTTTGACGAAAATCAAGGCTCTGATTTAGTCTTAACGAAGCTCAAGGCCTCCACGTTCGTCTCGTAAACTTTTGCTGCCTCCAGTTAAGCATAAACATCTCCATGGACGCCGCTCAGCAGATGTTAAGGACGACCGGAATCGTATCGTCCCCGAACTGGCTCTGCAGCTCAGTCAACACTTGGTCAATGAACGGGACATAGACAAATCGGCGGTAATGTTCTTCAGCTGTCTGGTAGGGTAAGTTTGCTCGCTGCGTTTGCCGCCTACAAACTTAAGGCACGGGAATGACGTTACGTGAAGAGCCGATCTCCTGGAGATGCTCCTCTGTCTTATTGAAGACGTCATGGAAAATGTTCAGTGCATCTTCCCGGGTCTTGTTGAGATACGTCTCCACTTCACTAATCGTTGTGTATGTTGAAACGAGATTGACTGTAATAGGTTCGCTAGGCTTGGCTCGCCTCCACAGTGTAAGCTAGAACCGACTCAGCGACGACGAGACCCATCAGAAAGAGCAGCTCTCGGATTGCGATCAGTAGGTGTCCCGCCGTTTCGTCCGAGTTGCTCTTATGCTCGAGGAAGATGACAATAACTGGCAGGAATTTGATGAACACAATCTCTGAATCATGTTGTTAAGCCAATCTAGTAGCAAAGATGCTAACCAGCTTCTTCCACTTCGTGGATGCGTGGTCTATCATGAGCTTAGCAAACCTCATCGAGCGCATGTTTGAAGATTAAATGAAGTTTTACACTTCGTTGAGAGTCTGGAGAGTGATCTTTACCTCTTCCATGCCACAGGCCTTGGTCAGGACGAAGTCAAGCCGATGAATGAAGCAATAAACCTTTTTTGAAAGCGGATATTCATCACCACGGCCGCACACCCACGGAACTTGTCCATCATTGCCTCCCCCCCCTATTTATATTGGGGGGCGCTCAGTGAAGTCGCTTCGCTTTTCACTATGGGCTTATGAAAGAACGAATTTGGGTGGCTTCAGCCCTCTTAACCCTCCTTCCCCGGGATCTGCGCCTGAGGAAAAGATATATACAACGCGTTTGAGGTAAATCGATGCCAAGTTGAAATTGTACCTAAAGGATAACGGCCATACTAATGTAGGTTATTTGACCTCGCTCACTCTCAGTAAGAGTTTAACTTTTATACGGTTAATATCAAACGAGGTTTCAACTGAGAATGCCAACTAAAATTTAAAAACGGTACGCTATTCTCGCGGCCCTACGCGCCAAGAAAAGGATGAAGGAGAAGGTGAATTTGTTTTTGCACTCGAGAAACCTCGTTTACAAAGTGAAATGGAAGTATGAGGAGAATTAAAACAAGGAAAAAGTGCTGACAGCCATGCAGAGAAAATTTAACGCCTCTTGGATGTTTTTTTTGTGGTGTCATCAGTGAGTGCCACGTTATGCCTCCTCACATCTTCCCCCAAGGCTTGGTGTCACCAGTGAATGCCACGTTATACCTCCTCACATCTTCCCCTCAAGGCTTCAGTCGTCAGATGAGCTCTTAAAAAAACAAAAAACCCCAAGACTCCAGGGTCAATGAAGTCCTGAAGACTGCAGCCAAGTCTTGTATGGGCCAAGTAGCCGCGGGAAGGCTTTGCGTTTTCCAGCAGGACTCCTCTCGTGCACACAAGGCAAGGAACACTAAGGCGTGGTTAATCAACAATGTCTCGCACCACTTATCCCAAGACTTGTAGCCGCCTAACTTCCCAGACTCCAACCCATAGATTATTTCGTGTGGGACGTTGTTAAGAAGGATGTAAATAAGGTTCCTCACAACACTTTAGGATCTCTGAGGGATCCCATTGTGAAGATAATGACATCCATTAACTAGGACTCCCTAACCAAGGCATGCAACTAGTTTAGGTCCCGTTTGGAGAAGAAGGCCCTGAGAGCAGATGTTGGCAATTTCGAATGATTTCGCAACTATATATATATATATATATATATATATATATATATATATATATATATATATATATATATATATATCGTTCTATTTGTGTGTAAATTCTCATTTGCCTATTTAACCGGGTGATATTTCGTAACTTGGAATCCAGTAAAGGAGGGTATTCATTATTTTTAAGGTCCACTATAAGCTAATTTCGCGAAAGGTGGTTATATGCTGCAAATAAATCACGGGTCTTGTCCTTGGCAAGGGCTAATATATCGTCAATATATCGTTCCTACAAAAACAGCTAAACATTAAGGAGAGCAATTATTCAGTGACTCCTCTAAATTGCACACGGAAATGTTGGCAACAGTTGAACGAGGAGCAAAATACATTCCAGCACCATCATTTTTTTTTATAGGTTATTGAAAATAAATTGTATTAAGAAAAACTGGACAAGAAAAAGTATGGCAGGTTTCAAATTCATGTAAAAAATAGTCTAAAAGTGGCAAAAAAAGAAAATTAGGGACATTGTGAAGATCCAGCTGTGGAATCAGCTTGTAATGATCAACAGACGCCAAAATGGAATCAGCCAATGCAGCAGATATTTAAATAAACAAACAAAAACTATCCTAACATTATTAATACACATAAAAACGATAAAAAATAGATGAATCAGTTTATAGCAGCAATTGTTCCACAAAATCCATAAAACTGTCTTGATTGTATCTTTATCTCCTAACCTACCCTAACCTGACTCAGTTAATATGCTTGTAAAGATAAACAACACTAAAAATAAACTAGTAAAGATAAGATGACCTCAGGTATTATGGGGTTGCTGAACTTCACTACTTCGAGTGTGAGACTTTAACGACTGCTTTATATTTAGTCAAGGTTCGATCCCTCGTGAATTTTCTAAATCAGAAAAAGTCGCATTGACAGGTCACTATTACAGGATAGAAAAGGTCACGTCTTTTCAGTGCGCCCGGGTTACGCCTTCATAGGTAAGGGTGCTTATCGATTGTCAAAGATTAACCTTAAATCTAACAACCTCCGCGTTCTCATAAATCCTGCACTACCATGACAGGACCCTAGAAACTAGGTCCAGTAACATAGGGACGAAGAGGAAACGAAGGAGCAAATGAGAAAGAAAACATTTTTCCCCTTCATGATGGGGAAGAGTGATGAGATTTACCCACTACCAATGTGACCGAGCTCTACAGTACTTAGAGCTGTAGATAATACAATTCCGGACCAAAATATTAGGTACAGTAGTAGTGCAAGAAAACATAATTCTAGCCAAGAAGCCATTAATTCTTGGACATTTCCCTCAAAGTGACCCAGAAAGGGCAAAATGAGTGGGTTTATGCAAAGGGCCTATTTGACTGAGGGACTTTCTCAACCTAGATCATAAAACAGGCCTAAATAGTCCCTACCAAAGAGAAGAACAGAGTTCCTGGAAAAGACCTGGGTATATCCTGAAGACAAAATAGCTGAAGCATCTATCTGAATTAATCCTTCGAACAAATTCAAGCAGAATTATCCACGTGGGCTTATTCCAGATACGAACACAAAATCAAAGCAACCAAACTAAGTTTATCATGGGACAAATCGAATCTAAACATCCACTTGAAATTCTTCCTGGGAGAAATCCAACCAAAAGCAGCCCAGCCACATAAGTTTATCCTTAGTACAAATCCAAGCTGAATTATTCAACTAAAATTATCTTAGGTACAAAACTAAGCCTGAGCATCCACCAGAGATTAATGTGAATGCAAATCCAAGGTAAAGTATCCAACAGAGCTTATCCTGGTCCAAATCTAAATGCAAGCATCTACATACCTAAGCTGAGTCTGGGTAAAAGTTCACTCTAAGGCATCCACTTAAGCTTATCCTGGGACGAAATCTTAGTTTAAAAATCCTACTTAGTTAGCTAGGGTAGAAATCTAGACTGATCTAGCCACTTGAGCTTATCCTCAGTATATATCCATGCTCAATCATCACCTAAGTTTATTTTTTGGAAAAAAATCCAATTTGAAGCATCAACTTAGACATATTCTAGGCACATATCCAAAGTGATTAAACCCACCTGAGCTTATACTTGGTACCAATCCAAGTTGAAACATCTCACAGAGATTATCCTGGGTACAAATCCTAGCTACATTATCTGCCTGAGCTGATTGAGGGCAAAAATCCAAGGCAAAGCATCCACCTGAGGTTATCGTTCGAAGAAATCCAAGCTCAAGCATCCAGCTGGGCTTGTCCTGGATACCAACTCAAGATAAAGCATCCTCCTGAGCTTTTCCTGAGTATAAATCCAAGCTGACTCATCAGTCTGAGCTTATCCTGGTTATAAATTCAAGCTGGAGAATTGACCTCAGCTTAACTTGGATGCACATCCAAGCGGAAGCCTCCGCATGAGCTTATTGCCGAACAATTCCAAGCTGAAACATTCAGCTGGGATTGTCCTACATAAAATTCCAGCTAAAGCATCCATCTGAGCTTATCCTTTTCACAAATCCAAGTTTACTCATGAACTTGAGCTTATCTAAAGTACAAATCCAAGCTAAAGCATCCACTTAACTTATTCTGGGATGAAATCAAAGATGAATCATTCATCTAAGCTTATCCTGGATACTTACACAAATTTAAGCGTTCACCTGAACTTAAACCTTGGTACAAATACAAGCGGAGGCATGTGCTTCAGCTTATTATGGATATAAATCCAAGTGAAGGCATCCACCGGAGCTTATATTGGGTAAATATTTAAGCTGAAGCATCCATATAAGCTTAACCTGGGGATATATCTAAACTGAATTATTCATGCGAGCTTATCCTGGATACGAACTGAATATGCAGTTTCCCCTTGAGCTTATCCTGAGTAAAACCGAACCTGAAGCATCAAAGTGTGCTTATACTGGGTACAGACCCAAACTGAATTATACAACTAAGCTACCATTGATACAAACCCAAGCTAAACCATCCAGCTGGCCTTATCCTGGATAGAAATCCAAACCGAAGAATCCACCTGATCATATCTTGGGTCCAAATTCAAACTGTCGCATCCACGTTAACGATTCTATGAAAATATTCAAGCTCCAGCATCTATTTTGCCTTATTCGGAATACAAACAAGATTAAGCATATAAAGAGTTTATTCTCGCAATAAATACAAGCTCATGCATCTACCTGAGATTATCTTAGGTACAAATCCAGCAGAAACATCCAGTTGAACGTATCCTGGGAACAAATACAAGCTCAAACATCCACCTGACCTTATCTTAGGTACAAATCCAACAGAACCATCCAGTTGATTTTATCCTAGGAACAAGTGCAAGCATCCAGCATCTTGGTAGAGTTTGTACTCCTACTTCTCACCGTTTCCTGCCTAAGTGGAACATACAATTTAACGAAGGATTCGAACCCAGAATCGATCCAAGATATGGCACCCTCCGAATCAAAATTTAACAAAATCAAAACTCCATTCAGTGACTAATCACATCTAATGCTGCTTAGCTTTGCTTAACGTGTGAGGGGTGTTGTTTCCATTCGGTTAGCCCGTACCTACACCTTGAAAAATCATCACCCCGATTTTAGGGGTATTGTGGGGTCCTGGGTAGATAGACCGCCCCCCCTCACTGCTCACCCTGTTTTCAAAAGAAGGCTCGGAATGTCGAGGCTATTAACCACCGAAGGAATCTCCACTAGAAGGTTTTCCATCAGATGTTTGGAATGAAAAGTCCCAGGCACGTTTCTGTACAGGGTCCGATTCCCGCTAGGGTGTATATAAAGAGCTGTCGACAATCAGGTGGTGCGTCGTGTTTGAGTCATACAATCACAGCTGATCGCGTAAGTCAGCCACACACATAATCCATCACAACACCGCTGTCTCTTCCAACGCTTTTCCTTCACACGGGCAACAAATCACTCGTCCGTCTCCCGGAAGCCACCTAAGTGGTTTCCAGGCCCCA
Organism: Ceratothoa steindachneri; assembly: GCA_963969495.1. Lineage (NCBI taxonomy): Eukaryota > Metazoa > Arthropoda > Malacostraca > Isopoda > Cymothoidae > Ceratothoa > Ceratothoa steindachneri. Next base: position 212,765,243 of record OZ018317.1, read on the forward strand.
CTTCCCTAGCGAGGAACGGATGGCTCTTCCTTGGGCCACGAAGTGTTTCCTTCTCGGTAGTTGGTGACTTCACAGAACTAGCACCTTTCCTCTACCCCCTACCTCCTCCAACGAGCACTATCCCCTAGTACCTTCGGGTTTGCCAGCACTTGTCAGTCTGATCTTTATGCGGATTTTATTATCGGGTGAGGGGACCTCACCCGATACAAAACCTAATTAACCTCTATAGAAACTTATAAAACTGCATAAAAATAGACTACGTCAATGAAAATACTGAAATAGGCTTTCTCTTCAGGCAATGGTCGCGAATCTGTTAAAAATAGGCCTCACCTAATAATCAAAAAAGAAGAACAGAAATCCTACCGCTAAAAGAGTTAACATAAAAACCAGAACGAAAATTGGCTTAATAAAATTAACCTTAACAAAAAGCCTCCACACAAATAGGCCTTGAGCAAACTCTTCCCTCTTTTGTATGTTTGGGTTCCACGTTTTTGTTTCCAATTTCGTTCCTGGAATTTTGTACCTAAACTCGAAGCCTTCTGGAGATGTATGTTTGTGGTTATTTGCTGTTCAGATCTCTAGTTATCATCAGTGATCTAACATCAATCCGCTCCTGTTTAATTGACTCATATTTTTGTCTAATTTCTTGGCCGAAGACCAAGTATGTTGAAGTGTTCATTAAAATAGGCCTGTAGCATCATGTTATTTTTATGGTTCTATATTTTCCTTATTATTTTTACGGTACTCTCTATTTTTATCATTACTTTTATAGTGCGTTCTATTTTTCATGTTAGTTTTATGGTTTTATAAAAGGGGGCAATTGGTAGTTTGAGCTAAAAGATGATAACAGCAATAATCGATTTCACATTTATCGAAAGAAATTAGTCAAAAAACAAGGAAAAAAACATTAAAATTAGTACAAATTAGTATATTTACGGAATCAGGTGTATTGATATGAAATTAAGAATTATAAGTCATATTGCCCAGCAATGTGAAGACATAAATTGTTAAATGGGTCAACGTTGTATCGAACCCGCCACATTCTTTGCTGTAAATAAGAATTTAACAACTGTTTAGCAAATCCTTTCATCTTAATTGTGTATTTTTGTCAATTCCAATACGACTCCATTGTTTGGGTGGGCACACTTGTATTTGGATCTTCAAAATTAATTGAATGATTTACTGTTTTATGTTTCCTGGAAGCTTTCCACTTATTGTTATATCTAAGAGAAATGGACGAACCACTCTTTCACTAATTGACAGAAGTGTTGCTGCATCTCGCTTCTCAACAATTTCCATTGCGTAAGTGCTCTAGAGGCGAACTGAAAATAAAGTCTGATTACTAAATATCTACATACACATTCAAAAATTAGTTTATCTTCTTGTCATTTTTAAGGTTCTATTTTTCTGATTACTTTGCTGGTGTGATCTATTTTTCTGATTACTTTTCTGGTGCGATCTATTTTTCTGATTACTTTTCTGGTGCGATCTATTTTTCTGTTTGCTGGTGCGATCTATTTTTATGATTACTTTTCGGGTGCGATCTATTTTTATGATTACTTTTCTGGTGCGATCTATTTTTCTGATTACTTTTCTGGTGCGATCTATTTTTCTGATTACTTTGCTGGTGCGATCTATTTTTCTGATTACTTTGCTGGTGCGATCTATTTTTCTGATTACTTTTCTGGTGCGATCTATTTTTTTGATTACTTTTCTGGTGCGATCTATTTTTCTGATTACTTTTCTGGTGCGATCTATTTTTCTGATTACTTTTCTGGTGCGATCTATTTTTCTGATTACTTTTCTGGTGCGATCTATTTTTCTGATTACTTTTCTGGTGCGATCTATTTTTCTGATTACTTTTCGGGCGCGATCTATTTTTCTGATTACTTTTCTGGTGCGATCTATTTTTCTGATTACTTTTCGGCCGCGATCTATTTTTCACATTACTTTTATATTGTAAAATTTTCTGAGAACCATAAAAGTAACATGATCCAGCTTGCAATAGTGGTCGTTATTGTATGCTGGCTTTTCTCTCTAAAATCCAATAGTTAAGATGGGATCTTTTCTCATATTATGGCGCAATTTCGTCTACTCATCCAGATGGCTGAACGGCCGGTTACTCGAGTTATTAGGCTGCGTCATCTTTAGTGCTACGATATCCTTTGTTTGTTTTTTTAGAAGCATAAGCATTGTTTTCGCCCTAAAAAAATTGAAAAATGTCTGGAGAGTTTTAACAGTGCAGTGGGTTTTCAGAGGGATTTACAGAGAAACGTGCGACTGTTTCATGTATGCATTTCCTGATAAATCGGCAGAAACGTTATTAATCTATAAATAATCCTTGCTAGAGATGCGGTATAAACATTTATTTGACTGTTAATCACTCGCAGAACTTTAAAGATCCAGAAACAGGTGCCCACACAAACCAAAAAGAGTCGTTTTGGGCCAAGGCGAAAATGGGGAATAAAAAAGAATGGGGAACTGCTCGTTCTCTGATCGACTCATTTAATATGTACGAGTTTATATGAAGACCACGAAATAAAGGAAAAAACTCAGTTGCTCAAATTTACCAAGGCATTGTAAAGTTTTATCTATTAAATAATTGTCGTGGTATGACATTACATTATATCAATACTATATTATATCTATGAGGGAGGGACCAATAACTTGAAAGCGAACAGACAAAAGGGACGGAAAACCACGAGTTCAGACGGGCTGAGTACCGAGAGAGTGCAACGAGGTCAGGTGAATTATGGACAATGGCAAAGTTCAAGGTTATTTAAAGAGGCATGTACAAAAAATATAATTTTATTAACACAAAAATAATGAGAGAATTGATGGGTAAAATTACCTCAGAGAATTAACGGGCAAAATACCATCAGTAAATGAAAGGGGGGAATTGTAGTTATAAATCAGGCTATGAAGTTAGAACTTAAGGTATTCCCGGAGGAGACTATTCAAATGGGGGGGGGGGATTAACTCGATTGAGTTACTGAAGGGGGGAGAGGGGTTAGCTTAAGGATGTCTTCTACACGTGAGGTGAGGCCGTTCGGAACTTATGAGCGGGAGGTTGGAGTGATGACGGTTCTCCCAAAACAAGGGGGAGAGTATTTCGGCTACCTGAAATGAGGAGGGCTTCGGCAGGAGTTGATGAAAGAAGTCGGGAAAATCACTTAGGGCGATCGTTAAGTGGAATTACCTCACTGGCTGGGGCTAATTCCAAATACACAAAATAGTCCAGCTGTCACTTTGCTTTGTTGTTAGCACTTGACTCGGAACCATGGGGAATCTTCTGGGTTCTGGGCGAGACTTCTCAACTCTGTGTCTCCTGATGGGAGTCGAACACTATATATCTTCGGGGCTCTCCCCGGAGTTGGGGGTTAGCTGGAAACAGCTCTACTCTCGAAGGGCCTCGAATCTTCTTGCAGAGCTATTTTAGCCCGCATAAAGGTGAATCGTGGGGGAGACTCGATTTGAGGCTACCGCTTGTGGAAGGGGGAGGGGGTAGGCTTACCAATTTAGGCATAACCGGGCTTTCTGCTGCACATGAGAGTTCCGTCTGCTCAAGAGATTCCACGTGGGGTTTCCTCACAATAATGTTTAGTTTTTACTTTCCTTAGCTTTTATTTTTTAGCTTCCTCTTATTCGCCCCCCCCTCCAACCCCCAAATACATGACCCCATCCTTTGATTCCCGCGCATGAGGAAAGCAGTTCAGCCTCCTCAGCCTGCCGTTCAGCCATCCGGCTTAGGACACGAAATTGCGCCATAATAAGACAAAAGATCCTTAAGTTGTACATTGGTTTTTCACCCACACACGTACATAAACAAAAGCCATCTTTCCATATTCCTAAAGTCAGTGTTAACAAATACAGAAAGTCCTTATTTCATCCTTTATTAGAACGTGTCAAAGTCTTTTTATTAATTACTTTTGAAAGTCATTTTGAGTATCTCGGACTTATTACTTAAGTCATCATCCTTGTTATTTTAGACCCGATAATTTGATTAATTAATTTTCAAAATTTGTCTGGGGGGGAGGGGGGCGGTTGCTCGCGACTTCTTTATGTTTAGTTAGGCTGTTATTTACGTAGGCCTTCTTGGACGCCATTCTTCTTTCGTCTTCCCGTGGAAGTTGCAAGCACCCATAAGTCATAATTATGCCCTCATTAGAGCCGATTAATGAAATCTAAACCGTAGGAATCGACAGATTATAGGGTAATTCACTTGTTTTTATCGGATGTTTTACCTTCCCATAACGGTTCCCCTTTTCATCCGGAGCTGCTTTATAGGCTGATAAGATGACACTCTTATGAGGGGGGGCATTCCCACCCCCCCTTTCTCTCTCAAAGGTATCATTGCCAAGTCATTCAATATCATCATAATTTATTCCCTTTTGTCTTTGGAATTCATTTCCGAATTTTATTTTCAATCTTCGCTTAATTCGTACATAACGACGGCGTACTCGCTTGGCCTACCCCCTCTTCCTCCCTCTCCTCGCTCATACCCCCTCTCCCCCTCCCGTCGCCATGGAGACATTTTGTAGCGAAAGTAAACGAGAGGATAAAAGGCAGGAAATAAATGAAGGTTTGTTTGATGAAAACAGATTACATTTTCCCCTCTACCTAACATTCAAACAACATTCCACCACATAACACAAATGCAACACAAAAGGTAATTTAATTTAATAGGTGAAAGAAACAATAACGATGGCATCTCTGTTAGATTTTTCTTTTTAATGACGTTCGTAAAGAATACGGTAAAGTTAGGGGAAGGAAAAATTTGTGGAACGTACGTAGCCCGACTAGACAAAAGCAGAAACTCCTTGGAGCTCGAATAATCCGTAAGCCATGAACTTTCCCACGACAAAGGCAAACCCTGAACCCCCAAAATAGCACCTACCTGCAAACAAAACAAACAGCGCTGCGTAAACAAATATACGATACAGAAGTAAGCACTATACAATGTAAACAATGGCGATACAAACAACGTAAGAATACAAACAACGTAAGAATACAAACAATAACGCTGCAAACCAATGTAAATAATAACGACAATCGATGCAAATAAAATGTAAAGAATGGCGATATAAATAATGTAAACATTAGAGATACAAACAAATGTAAACTATAACGATACCAACATAGAAAAGGTGTAAACAATAACGATACAAACTATGTAAACATTAACAACGCAAACAAAAGTAAACACTAACGATGCAAACGATGTAAACATTAACGATACAAATAACAACGATACAAATGATGTAAACAATAAAACGATAAAAACAAATGTAAACAAAGTAAACAATAACGATACAAACAAATATAAACAATACCGATGCAAACGATGTAAGCAATAACGATGCAAATACAACTAAACTCCCAAAGTGTCTATGAACAAAGGGATATTTAATTCCCTAAACTCCCACCACAAGCGATCGTTACAGCCTGTAACATCCAAAACCCCACAACAGGCCCCTATTTGGGGTTCCATGTTGGGAGTAGGCTCCGCGCAATATCCTGGGAAGTAGGTGTGTGTGGGGGATGTAGGGGGGGGGGGGGCATTCACTACATAAATTTGTCTCTATCTCAGAATCCAAATATACCCGAAATCGAGCTTACTATTTTATGAGATTTCGGGGGCAGGAGATTACAATAGGCCTAATACAGCTGGGCCAAATAGGTTCGAGATAAGATGGATTTGGCGGGTTAGGGGGCGGGGGTTGATGGGGAAGGGAGTGTGGGAGGTAGGTACCGGAAGCGGGGGATTGGAAAAAGGATCGAAAGGATATCAAAACGGTTATTGAATTAAATGGAAAATATTGTCAATGGAAACCGTATTTTGAATATCCTTTACGACCTAAAAGAATTCTATCGTACGTGGTGTCACTTGCGTTTCCCAGGAATCTTCTATGGTAATTAATTAATTGCTAAAAATAAAAAAAAAACTCACATAAATAAGTTTTGTATATGCGAAAATAATTTAATTATTATTATCGTTATTAATCCTGCGAATGTTTCATTACGACAGTAGTGTAAGTTGTGCAAATTTTATTCATTCATAAGAACCTAACGAGGGAATCTCGAGAATGATTTGACAGAGATACCATACAACTGAGTGGTCGGATGAGGGGAGACATTGAGCTGTCTTAGGCGGTGCTAAAAGTCTAAATTTATTAAGGAGACAAGAGGAGAGTCCTAGGGGTCGGTGTTCGGTCCGCTTTTATTCAACATTTACGAAAAAGAGCTAATAGGACAGTATAAATGATACCAAAATAGGATGATAGTGAAAATGGATAGCGCGTCAAAGCGACTTTAAGGTCATAGAAATGCCGAAAATTGAGATTTAATATAAACAAATGTAAAATCTATCATGTATCCACAAAAAAATATAATCTTTCATGTATCCACAAAAATGTAAAATCTTTCATGTATCCACAAAATGTAAAATCTTTCATGTATCCACAAAAATTTTTAAAACTTCCATGTATGGTCAAGTATATGTATATCATGTAACCTTTAATTACATAGGAGTCGAGCAGTGAAAGATGGCAAATTGTGTGGTAGGTCTCATAAGATTGTAGTCGTCAAAGATTAAAAGTGGGATAAATAAACCTATTAAGTTATTTGCTAGGTATGAGGAGATGTTGTGAAGATGAGGAATAGGTTAGAATGTTAGTGTAAGTTGTGGAAGGAAGATTTTGAGATGGGAATGGTATGGTTTAACGGATGAATCCAGAAGGTTGGTGAAAAGAAGTATGATAGAGTATGTAATTATAGATGAAGTGATAATATGTGTGTATGTATGTTTGTAATGGTTGATAAATGACGTATATACCGATAAAAAAAGACTGTGAGGAAACCTTTGGGAGACAAGTGTGTAAAGGAGCAAGTGAGATGAACCGTAGAAAAATAGGTGTAATTGAATAGGATGAGTAAAGTTTGGTGCTGGGAGTTCTATTCTGGGTATAAATAAACCCATACCATTGACGAGACCCCTCAACCCTTGGTGCTATAGCCGATAAATCCTTTAAAAGGGGGCGCCAAGACTATACAGGAAGTGAAAAGAAGGCATTCCGGCCTCCTTTACTTTTTATCATCCTGTACCACTCTCGCCTTATTGGTGATGGGGAGGATGGAAAGAGAAGAAAGAGGAGACCCCATTCTGTGGGTAATTCATAAAATAAACTAAAGAGGAAATAAAAATGTATCCAAAATATTGCTGACTCTTCTATAATACTGACTCATCTGCATTTCAACCAGTACACTATACATTTCATCTTTCCTTACCTTCTTTCCAAGTACTTCCAACGATTCAACAAGAACCATCCAGGTTATGCCACCCTGTGTATCAGGATACAACAGTCTACGATCCACTCCACCCCTGTAGAAATTCTAAAGAACTACGGCATCAGTGCCAACAGGCGATCAGTGCCAAGAAGCGATCCGTGCCAACACTACCACTCGAGACATGTTTGCCCGTTGAGTATCAGGTGAATCAAAGTAAACAAGTCCTTGAAATACTGCTACAACCATCATTAAAGTTAATTAACTAGTAACTAAAAGAAGAAAGGAGCCAGCGAGGGGTCGCTAAATTGAGGAAGTAGCGGCCATAGCGAGTTTCACTTAACGTCATCCAAGATACTCCATCCAAGAACTCACTCTCTTCCAGTTCAAACCACACTTACTCATCTTGGCCAGGACTTTTGTACTTGGTCTTGAGTCGGGTTGGATTTACGAGAGAAGAAGTTTAGGATGGAGTGAATTAAGGAGTAGACCATTCTTTTCTTTATTATTATCATCGGGATCAATGGCGTGAAAAGTGGTGATTTATTTCATCTTATCTTCCCCCTCATCAATGGCAATTTATCTGCCCTCTCTGAGTCCGGGATCAATTCCCCTCGGCCCACCTTTACCAATTAAGGAGGGGGCGTGGGAAGTCAGAGGTAGAGCCCCATAGGGGAAGCCCCACTCCCCAACGTTCAAGAAGGGATACGATCCTGTGTGCGTCCTATTGGACATATAATAATAATGATGATGATGATACTGCTACTACTTCTAATTATATTATTTTTAGATTTGAGGAACCCCAAAATAGTAATTCTAACCCCAATTAAAAATTAGGTAATTGAATGACGAAATTAAACTTCTGGTAGTTAAAATGAAATGCCTAGATTGGCTAGGGCCACACAAATGCGATTTTCCCCCAACACGGTAAAAAAAATATGGCCGCCGTGCCAAAGAATATTACCAGGGCCACATTCTGGGTCAATGTCTGGATTTCCGTCCCACATGACCAAGAGTCAACGCCTAGTTGAGAAGAAATCCCGAGTGCTATTGCCGCAACGTTAAGCGACATCAGGTTATTCAATCCACAAATGGAGTTAATTCGAATAAACTTTGTAGTGTCTACTGTAGGAATGCGTGGTTCAGATTTCACGATAATAGTGGGTTTGAGCCGACAGAGTTTAGTCGTAGAAGGATATTTGAATGGATGAAAACAAATGTTTTTTTCTATAGAATTTGTCACAGAAGATGTCTCGGTAATGGTAGGTAACCGATTTCATCGGAAGAAGTGTTTAAGGGAAGCTTTAGTTTAGATGGGCTGCATAGAAAGACCCCATACTGGTTTTATATAGATAATTGAATACGAGCTAGGTTGAAAAATTATGAAAATTATTGCGTGGAAATATCAAGAAAATTTTAGAATTATGGTAGTCATGATAAAACGTTAGTAGGAATAGTTAAAAGCACGGAACACGAAGGTTGCAAGTAACTCGCTCTTAAATGCAAACACGTTTGTAAATCTAATTTTCCTTTATTCGACTAATTTTTATATATTTGAATTTATGTATTATCTTTCTCTCATTATAATTCTTAATGAAATATATTAATATATTATTCAATAGCATTTTATCATAATACCCCCCTTAAAATTATAATATAGAATCTGAATGCTAACGTGTAAATATAGAACCTTGCTATTGTTAATGGTTTTGTCTCGATCAAGGTGGTGAGCTTTTCATGCGTCTGAGGGCGCAATAACTTAGCTGTTGGTCGCATTAATAAAATTTTAATTAGATTTAATGCAATTTTCTCATTATTTTGTATATACCTAACTACCCATGACTATGCATCAGTTTAAGAAGGATAAAAATGATAATTTCTAAAGTTAACTAACCTTCTAATGACTTTGTTTCGAATCCTTTTTGTAGCAAATGCAATAAAATTTGATCTACAAAATCTAAATTCATTCAAAAGGCCACATTTAATGGCCAAGAAGACCACACGCCGCCTAAATCCTCCCCAGGTGTCCCACCCCTGTCTTATGATGTTTGCTGTAGGGAATTTTTTCGCATCAATTCGTGCAAGTATTCCCATCATATTAAGCCACACTACAGTGTCACTACGGTCTATTCTACAGTTCCTGTAAACACCGATACATCAATTGTATCTCAATTTTCGACCACACGCAGCCTAAGTCCTCCCCAGGTGTCCCACCCCGGTCTTATGATGTTTGCTGTAGAGAATGTTTTCGCATCAATACCTGCAAGTATTCCTATCATATCAAGCCGCACTACAGTGTCACTACGGTCTATTCTACAGTTCCTGTAAACACCGATACATCAATTGTATCTTAATTTTCTTTCTTCTCATGAAACCAAAGGCCATCGTGGCATACCGATGAGAAGTCCTTCGGGCAAACTGGTCGCTGAAGCTTTCATAAATTAACTCTTCTTCGCAGGAAGAAATTATTATTGAGGGAAATTAACTACCCATGACTATGCATCAGTTTAAGAAGGATAAAAATGATAATTTCTAAAGTTAACTAACCTTCTAATGACTTTGTTTCGAATCCTTTTTGTAGCAAATGCAATAAAATTTGATCTACAAAATCTAAATTCATTCAAAAGGCCACATTTAATGGCCAAGAAGACCACACGCGGCCTAAATCCTCCCCAGGTGTCCCACCCCTGTCTTATGATGTTTGCTGTAGGGAATTTTTTCGCATCAATTCGTGCAAGTATTCCCATCATATTAAGCCACACTACAGTGTCACTACGGTCTATTCTACAGTTCCTGTAAACACCGATACATCAATTGTATCTCAATTTTCGACCACACGCAGCCTAAATCCTCCCCAGGTGTCCCACCCCGGTCTTATGATGTTTGCTGTAGGGAATTTTTTCGCATCAATTCGTGCAAGTATTCCCATCATATTAAGCCACACTACAGTGTCACTACGGTCTATTCTACAGTTCCTGTAAACACCGATACATCAATTGTATCTCAATTTTCGACCACACGCAGCCTAAGTCCTCCCCAGGTGTCCCACCCCGGTCTTATGATGTTTGCTGTAGAGAATGTTTTCGCATCAATACCTGCAAGTATTCCTATCATATCAAGCCGCACTACAGTGTCACTACGGTCTATTCTACAGTTCCTGTAAACACCGATACATCAATTGTATCTTAATTTTCTTTCTTCTCATGAAACCAAAGGCCATCGTGGCATACCGATGAGAAGTCCTTCGGGCAAACTGGTCGCTGAAGCTTTCATAAATTAACTCTTCTTCGCAGGAAGAAATTATTATTGAGGGAAATTAACGCTGAGTTTAATTTGTCTTTACTTTAGAGTGCGACCAAACGAAACATCTTAGAATACATTGATAACACTGTTAATAGAGATTAACTACTAATATAAAAGGGGAGGAGTAAAAATCATGAGACTAGGGATAAAAATGATCCCGTGAGACATAAACACGAGGTTCCAAGCACTTTTGCTTTTATTTAACAATGTCCATTTCGGAGAATCAATTGAGATCTTTTCTGTTTGGCGGCGGGTGGATGTTTTTTACCAAATTTTCGTCAACGATGCAGTTTTGAGTGCTGAATACGAATATTACATTTCTTTTATGGAGAAATGAAAGGAGGTATTAAAAAAAACAAAATTTAATGCGCCCCAGTTTAGAACATTATTCTATAAACAATTATGATTATATACTGGAGGGCTGTGCCCCCCAGACCCCCCTTGAATTTACTCCAAAAAGGTTAAACATATTGGAACACGGTTCCTACTTGTGTGAATTTATGTGGCCAAAACGGAATAGAAATGGAAATTTGTTTCAAAATATATTCTGGGATACTTATATCTAAATACAAATGAATGCCTGAATAAATAATAAAGGAAGTGAACAATAATATTGGGAAATCATATGGCAGTTTAAGTGCGTTTCATTTTCTTTTCGGTTTTTTTCAAAATGTAACGCACAAACCAAAATTTACAGTTTGAAATTTCTTTTTTTTTGATACTTTCTTTGATTTCTCCAAAAAAAATGTTATATTCGTATTCAGCACTCAAAATTGCATCGTTGGCGAAAATTTGGTTCAAAAGATCCACCTGCCGCCAAACAGAAAAGACCTATCAATTGAATGAGTGACAAATGAATGCAAAAACAAGAATTGACATTTCTTTATCTAGGGGATAATCACCCTTCCTAATCGAACATAGATATAAAATACCATAGATTATTTTGCATAATTTTAAGATAAACCCGAAAGAACTACCTTAATATCCTTATAAAAATATATTGAGATAGGTTAGGGAGAGCATTCACTTTCATTTTCAGTCCTACACTAGTTTGAACTCAATACGATAGTCCTCATATATATGCCATTATTCTAAACATAACAATCCCTCTTCACATTTGATCTACATATAAAGGAAGGAAACCAAAGAGTTCTTGCATTATGGTAAAGGAGGTTTACAGCTAGGTAAGGAAAGTATACAAAAATTGAAAAGACATTAAATTTACGACCAAACATTTGATTTGCAAATAATAAAAACAAGAGTTACACAGGGGATTGTAAACATCGAAATAATATTCACTACTGAAAAAAGCTTCACATTGTATCTGATATCTTGAGTGAAAATCACTTTATCCACTTACACATCATGCAACGTTTAACCCAATGTACGCAAACTTATAAAATGCAGACCTTTTAAAGGACTTTCTAGTCGATATATGGCTTTACTTTGCTCAATGACGCAGTCTATGACCTGCTAGATTCCAAATAATTGTGCTAAATTATATTTTAACCCTATTCCTCTAAATGAGTGGTCATATGTATAAAGTCTAATATTTGGACTTTAGAGGCCGTATGCTAAGAAAAGTGTGAAATGCACTTTTATCAGATTTAGTGTAGCTTCACAATTATTTATAAATTTATTATATGCAAAAGGCTAAAATGTAAAATACATAGAAAAAAGTAGGTTTTTGCTCAAATGTGCATTTCACATTTGTTTTAGCATACGACCGATTCTATTTCAGTTTGTATTTTGGCTAACTCCGTTATAAATCTGCTTGCCACCTTTTCCTTCAGCTTTCATGATATTTTGATAAAGATATATTTCTTTCGTTGTTTGTTTTATTATTTGCCTAACTAAGGAATTGTGTTCATTCATATATTGATCAAACTTGAAAAATTATAGAGTGACAATTTAAATATATGACATACACAATTCTTTTCAATTTTAGCACAAAATATTGTTGAACTGACCATTAATTAAGTCATCTTATACGTAATAAGGAATTTCTTTCCAGTTTATTATTATTTTATGTTAAAATACTAGAAAGTAAGTTTGTTTGTATATTAGCCTAGTCTACTAAACTCGAAGGCTAGTTATCTGTATGTCTTAGACTAACCCAAGAGTTAAATTCCGACATACCTTGGTCATTATTTTCTGGGCTATTATTTATTTTATTTAATGTGTCCTATCGTTAAATGATGACTATTATACAAGTGTCAAAAGAGCACCGCAAGGTTATATTTTGGGAGTTAAAAAAAGTTAACAATGCTAACTTAACAGCTTAAGGTTTGTCTTGGATATATGATGAAGGAACTATTAGTGAAAGTCAGTGCCAAAGACGGTTTCAAATTTTTCTCTTGGGGAAACGTCAGTCTCAAAGATGAACCCCGTTCATGACGAACAGTGGACTTTGATAAAAATATTTTAAAATAACAGAGGAAGAAAATCCGATTGTAACTTTTGAGCAATTCGCTGAAAGACTACATTCAACTCATTCCACTTTGCATCGTCATTTAAAGGAGATAGGTAAGGTTTCACGATTGGGGCAATGGATTCCTCAAGACCTCTCAGAGTTACACTTGCAACCAAGAATCAACATTAGTTCATATTTCCTTTTTCAACTAAAATTTAAACCTTTTTTATTAAGAGTGTTATAACAAAAGAAAAATGGATTATGTGCAAAAATATTAAACGTTCTTAACAATGGAGTAGGCTGGGGGGGGGGGGGGAACAATATCCTATCCTAAGCGAATTAAGGGACCCATCCACAAAAGATTATCTTGTGCGCTGAGTGGGATATAAATGGCGCAATCCATTTTTAATTTCTAACCTAAATCATACTATCATCAAACAGGTTTACTGTGCCTAATTGCACCGTTTTCATGCAGCATATCGACGTCATATCGCAAGATATACCATACAAAAGCTAAACAATTTCATTTGGCTACTAATGAATCATCTTATCTACTCACCGGACTTTAGCCCCATCAGATGACTATCTTTGGATGAGTTTAGCGAATCACCTGAAGTAAATGAAGATGTCAACGACAGATTAGGCTTAATTATTCTTAAATAATTTTTTAGCATTAAATTCAAATGTGATTTACCATTACGGTATTGGAAAGTTAGCAGAAAGATGGAGATTAGTGGTAGACACTGGTGGGAGTCATATAATGTGGACGGGCAAGGACCCAAGGTAGATAGGTCCTATTCTTTCACGTACGGCAGAGTTGACACTAAGTAATGTTCTGTCTCCGGAGGAAGCTGTTTGGATAACAAAGATACCGGGATACCTCCTGGAAACAGCAGAAAGACGGACTAAGGGAAGCCAAAGCTGGCCGCGGTACAAACCAGAATATTGAGCTGTGGAAACCCTAAACAGTGTATTGTAGAGTTTTCACGCACCCATGCTTCTCGCAACAGACGGCATACTGCTGAGCCCTCAAAAGAAAGATTGTATCTCGTGTAATGTATATACAAAAACATGTAAGACTAAAATATACAACCACAGCTTTAGGATAAAAAGGAATTTATTCCAATTTATTGCATTATTGCAATTCCAATATTCTAATTACTAAACATGTCTAGAAAGAAAAATTCTAGTCAAATTTCGGAACTTCAAAGAGGCCGGATTGTTAGTCAATCTGAGGGTGGACAGGCCGAAAAACGAATTGCTAGGAATCTTGAAATAACCCTTTTTTTCGTTAACAAAATTATAATCTAATTTAAATAAAAAGGGTAAAATATTGAGTGAGTCACGCCTGGGTCGTGCTGTTCCTTATTAAAAATGTAATCGCGCTGTTCGAAGATACAGTCCATACAACTACCGTATAAAGATTTTTGAAGTGACAGAAAGAGTCAAAATCTACTCAAGAACAACAGTAAATTACGGGCACTCTCTTGGGTATTATTGAGGTACAGCCATGAGGAAGCTTCTTCGAACTATGATCAAAATTAAGACGATGAATTAGTAGGCTGAATAAATAAGCGACAAGACTTTAGAATTTTGAAAGAACATAAATTTCTTTTTTGACGAATCAAGACACTCAATTTTCAAACTGTGGACATGTATGGGTAAGGAGATTACCCCTCCCCCCAAAGAGTTTGAAATAAACAGGTTACAACCAAATGTGAAACATAATGTATTTTCTGTTATAGTGTGGAAGAGTTGGTTGTGTTGGCAAAGACTAACTCGGAAAAATACATTTCCATCATTATAGAGAGAAAATTTAGCAGTGTTTTTAAATGGTCAGATTGAGAAGGAAGCTTGTTTATTCGTGGAAGATAAGGCTCCATGCCATACAGCAAAAATTACAAGGAATAGGAAGAACAAAACGGCATCAAACGCTAAGTCAGTTCCATGACATGTGTGGAGGATACAAGAAAAGACTACAAAAAATGTAAAGAAAAGTGAACACGGTCAGAAGGGCTGAATGTCATACGCCAAACATGGTCAGAAATACCTCAAGCTGTAATCTCAGAGCTAAATAATTCTATGTCGAGGCAAGCTATAGCTCTAAAAGCCGCTAAAAGTAAATCCACAAAGTATTAATAATTTACTTTTATTCTACAAAATGTACTTCATTCTTTAAATTTACAAATAAAGGTATTTCAGTAATTAATAATTCACTGGTTGTTTTTAACTAATTTTGACATGGTGATTTCAAATATGGCATCCAATTTCTTTGTTACACATCAAGTTTTCATTCTACAGCATATTCCTATTTTACGACGTACTGCATGTATTTACTCGGTAAGGATAGATTCATAAGTGTTGTAGCTTCAAACCATAACTTAAAATGTCAACAGAATTTGAAAGGATAAATGCATTGTAAGATAACATCACCTATTACTAAATACATCCAGGTTATTTTTGTAATATAATGGAGAAAACACAAGCAATCGTACACATGCCTATACATTCATGGAAGAAACTTTCGCTTGTGAGAATGTTTGGAGTGTTTGATGTCTACACAGTCTCGTTGAATACTCCAACAGTAGTCTGCTATCATGTTTGTGTACCATCGGCCTTAACATCTCTGCCCCATAATCTTGATATCTTGCTAAAAATGCTCTCCGTGTTCATCACTCACGTTGACAAATTTAGCAGGAAATTCATCAAGATGGCGCTTTTGGAAATGAACCTTTATTCTCATGTTGCAGTATAAATGATGAAAGCTATCAAGTAATGTCTCTATCAAATCCTTGTAGTTAGCAGCTTTTTTGTTTCAAAGAAATCCTTTCACAACAGCCAAAAATGAATCCCATGCTCCTTTTTCTATGTCAGTCATCCAACTCGAGAAGTTTTGGTTTTCCATTAACTTTATTTTATCATAAATTAAGCCCAGAAATATTATACATATGAATTTGAAGCAGTCACCCTCCACATTAAGAGCTTTCACAAATTGTTTCATCAGACCTAGTTTAATATGAAGGGGTGGGAAGATGATTTTCTCTCGCTCAACAAGTGGTTGGTGTATAATATTCTTCTCCACAACAGTCAAACTTTCTTTAATTGGCCAGAGTTTCTGCTCCCAATGTTTGTCCTTGGCTTGGCTGTCCCATAAACTCAGGAAACACGGATATTTTGTATAGCATCATTGTTGGCCAAGTAAAAAATTGACCATTTTCAGATCAACACATACGAGTATGATCCATTTGTGTTCATCATATTTGAATAAATCTAATACAGATCTAATGTGTTCATGCTTCTTTTTTAAATGCACAGAGTGACCAATAGGAATCGCACCGAACAGGTTTACACTATGGAGTAACACACATTTTAGACTCTTCTTTGAACTATCTATAAAAGGTTTCCATTCACTTGGATCATACTCTGAAACACCCATCGCGTTTAACAGTCCCGCCACGTCACAACAGTAACCGAAATCTTCTTCAGTTTTAAAGAATGCCAAGAGATCTCCCTCCCTGTTCCGATAAAAAGTTACATTTGTTTTTTCCTGCAACAAATTCTTCTCCTTAAGTCTAGAAGTTAACACTTCTGCTAACTATTTTGACAGGCATAGGTCTCTAACTAAATCATTCACTTTTAATTGGCTAAAGTTTCCACGTTCTTGGGTCGAAGTATGTACAAATTCTGGTTCACTGTCAAGTTCATTGCTTACATCAGATTCACGTATATCACTTACATCGTCCAGTGAAGGAAGTTCTTTGAATACAGGTACTGGAATTTCATCTGAATGAAGCATTGGCGAATTGCTGAATCAAGATTTGGGTAACTTATTTCATGACGTGTTTTCTTGTTATAACCAGAAGTCTTTGTGAGGCAAAAGTAGCAATCGTTTACATGGTTTTTTGGCTCCCGCCACACCATAGGAATGCCAAATCCTAGTTGTTTCCTTGTGCCCTTTTTCCATTGGTGTAGATTTTGGACACATGGCTTATAAACATTGTGCGGGGCCCACGGTTTATCCTAATCATCTAATTTAATCTTAAAGTAAGCCAAGTATTCTCTTTTCACAATGATACTATTGTTCATTCTTTGAGGTGGTGCAGTAAAACAACTACATATATTGCAAAAGGACTCAGGGGAATTCAAACATTTCCTTCGTAATGAGGCCATACTACTGAGATATTTCATAAAACAAATCTGAAAAAACATAAAATTATATTATACACAATTGCTTTATATATCTGAATGTGCATAAATATAAGTCTAAATACACAGATAAAATAAAATAAGAAGAATACCAAACGCCTCCACTTCCGTTTACTCGGTCATAAGATAGCCTGTTACTATGAGTGGGACCAATATGGACGAGTCTATAAATAAAAACCTTGACGTGATAGAAGAAAACTATTGCCATTTTGAAACTCACTGCCCCTGAATTTCCTCCCCAAGAACAGGTCTCAAACTTAAGTCAGCAGAAAAAAAAGGTTAAAATTTGTTAACTCGTGTAATTTATTGGTTGTCTATTTACTTCTTGCACGTCTCTGTAGTGGTTTTAGGCACTCGATTACAATGATGTAGGCCCAACCTGATTTGCAGAACAACAACAGCCTCGTGGTTGTTATTTGCAAGCTATCTCGAACGTTGCAGAGCCTAATGAAGCCCACAGGTAAAGGGACGAAAAGTACAACGTAGAGTCCATCAAGGTAGCTGCGGGCACATAGTCTTTGGAAACGATTACCCTTTTTCCTATCTACTGAAAGCGTCATCATTAGCATCATCACTACATGGCGTGGGTTGCTGTTTCAATGTTTAGTGTGGGGAAATCGATATCCCACCCTAAAAACAGAGGCCCTGTTCGGTCACCGCAGCGTCCCGACACTAGGCGGTGTAACCCGATTCTTTAACCCCCCCCCCTCTCCCCTCGACCGCTGGCCACCAGACGCCACATTCAACCCTGAGAAGTACGAATCAACAGATTTCTGTTGCAGCGTGCATAAACGATACCAAAGGGAGGAGAGCAGGTCCAATAACAATGTTTAAACAAGCTCACTATTTCCCCTAAGATTTGAGATCGAGTTTCGCATAATAGACGAAATTATAGGAGCTGCGACGAAAGTCAGAAGATGCCTTTAGGGCTAAGTGAAGACGCTCTGAAAAGTGTCGTTATAGGAGAGAGCCTTAATACATAAGCCCTCACCCCCCTTTCCCTACCCATAGTGGGTCGGTGAATTATATATGCAGATAACTGGAGAAGGACCATGGAGATCGAGTTAGATATTGAAGCGACAAAGTCCGGCGGCAGGGCCCGGCACAACTCACGGAACAGAGCAGATAAGTTCATTCTGAGTCAGTTCCTGGTGGTCACACCGAAGATTAGACTATTGTATTGAGAATCAATCTCATACATCTCTCGTCAGAGAAACCCCCTATCTTGGTTTTCAACAAAAAACAGAGATAGTCCTCACCATTGAGGAATACCCAAAGTGAACTCCCTCAACCCCCCCTCCATTCGTCAAAGGATTCACTTTTTGATCATCGCTCGTCAGTGCAAAGCATCTCAAGATTAAACTGAAGATTGGAAAAAGCCTACTTGCCCGGTCCCGTTGCTTAAATCAGTTGACTAAGACAACGTGACTAAGGCCATCCACCTCTTTCACCGAAATTACCTGTGGCTCTAAGTCAGTCTCCCCGCCATACAAACGGCTGAGTGTCTGCGACCACACCCACGCGTCGAACCGCAAACCACTTTCCCGTCTTCATAAGATCCGAAGGCAAGGTCATCCCGCAGCGGATTCACTTGTGTTATTTTTTTAAAGCTAAAGAAATTCATATATTTTTGTGTGTCAATTAACGCTCATGATTAAAGTGAGCTTGGTGTCAAGCATTACTTAATATTCATTTTAAAAGTAGTAATTTTAAAAGTAGACACTTTTATTTATAGAGGTAAAGTTTGTTTTTAGTATTTCTTTTTTTTAGGCTGCAATTAAAGATATATTTTTGGTTAGAAGTGTTTAACTCAATCCTCGAAACGCTGCACATGGCTATAGAAATCCTCCCTGATTAAAGAAGCAAAACAAAAGATTAATTTTAGTAAAGTAATATAATACTCTTAGAGAAAACGAAATAACGGAGTTATTGAAGTACGTAACAAACCTATGTACCACCACTCAGCCCTCATACCACGACATTTAGTATTGGCGTGGGTTGCTGTCTCAAGGTTTAGTATTGGCGTGGGTTGCTGTCTCAAAGTTTAGTATTGGCGTGGGTTGTTGTCTTAAAGTTTAATATTGGTGTGAGTTGCTGTCTCAGAGTTTAGTATTGAAGTGCGTTGCTGTCTCAAGGTTTAGTATCGGCGTGGGTTGCTGTCTCAAAGTTTATTATTGTCGTGGGTTGCTGTCTCAAAGTTTAGTATTGGCGTGCGTTGCTGTCTCAAAGTTTATTATTGGCGTGAATCCCGTGAAGGATCCGTAAGTGAGCATTGGTGATATATCTCTTGAAATACCGAGATCTTTCATTTGCTACAAAATGTACACGACTACTTTTTTGTGCTCGAAAGAGGTCGATGAAACGGGGAGATGGGCTTAGGCAGCCCCTGTTGGTCGTCATACGTTCCCCGTGTTTGGTGCCGAATAGGCACCCACTTGCTGGGGAACCCGAAGCCTTCCAGTTCCTCCCTTATATCTGATGGATCTTGTTATGATATTTATTCCAGACGCATGAAAAACACACAGTATCTCCTAAAGCAGAGGTCTCCAACCCGCAGAGTACCGCGGGCCGCATCGAAAAGTCCGAAAGGGCCCGAGGGCCGCATCAATAAAAATCTTTGAAAAACACATTTATACAGAACAAAATATTTCAAAGAATTTATTAATGAGACAGCTGGTGACGTTTTTCAGCACAAAGCTTATTAAAATCAGAGGTAATAGAACTGACCTCCTAACCTGAATTAATCAAATAACCTAACCTAACCACAGAAACCTATCCTAATACCCCCTCTTGCGAAAAAGAAAGTTTCAAAACACATTTGGAATGACGGAGGGCCGCACCGATGACTCAGGAAATGATCTGGCGATGTTACTTTTGACAGGTGATCGCGGGCCGCACGGAATGTCACCATGTGACGTATGTGGCTCGCGGGCCGCGGTTTAGGGACCCTTGTCCTAAAGTCTCTTTTCCTCTATCTCGGATAAAGATAAGCCGACCCGTAACGGTTGTAGGGTTTTTGAAATAATAAAACCCCTCATTTATGTTGTTTACTAATTTGGTTCTGTGTCCTGTAATGAATTTAATTTCCTATGAAATCAAAAAGATTTCTATTTAGATTTTTTAAAAGTTGCTAAATTCAGCTTTTAAGACGCGCAATTTGAAATTTTTAAATATTTATATTTGTACCACTTAAATTTGGCTTAATTAAGCCTAAAACAAATATTTTTTTATTACTTTGAAGGAAATCACAGCAAGGCAGCTAGTAACTTCCGACAAATAAATATATTTTATTTGAATAAAGAGTTAAAACTTTTGTAGTAAGACCATGCAATGGTTTCGCCACTTCCCCCTATTGGGGGAGCTTGCGCTTCGCTACTAAGATTAAACTTTAAAATCTAAAAGAATTCAGCCATGGTAAAATTTTTATAAATTTTCTGAACTTCGCCAATTATAATAATTTTAAAAAGGAACTCTAAACTAAATTTTCTGGACTTCACCATTTGTAATCCTTTGGGTTTTTAAAATTCGCAAAATTTCGATACTTATATTTATTTCTGAACTTCACCATTTTGTTTTTAGATATTATAAAAGAATTATTAGAAATAACTTTCATAAAAAACATAAGTCATAACCAAACTAAGATGAAATTATTATTCAAATACTAAAAAAAAAATTTCCTTCTTAAATTGTAGAGTTAGTGATTCCGCGTAAAGCAAACTCACCTTGATAAAATTTTATTATAATCTAGATGACCACATTACTAATATATTCTAGTATGTGTTTTCCCGTTATATTAGTCTTTTTTACTTGAAAGTGCATATTTATATTAGGGTATATTGTCGCAACCAATTTTAAGGCACATTTTAGGTTTTGTAGAGTAGACCCTCCAAAATTTGGAAATGAAGACGAAAAAATCTGAAAAGATTATAACATCCACTTTTGGGGGGCCAAATTTTGCTTAAAAATTATCTTATCCGTAGAGTGAGGCTGGTTGTATTCAGTTATTATAGTTCTCGTCTCTGAAGCTAGAAAAGGGTAACTTGTACAGGAAAAAGATTTGCACTTTAACTCCTTATGTATCTAAAGTTTAGGCAATTTTAGTTTGTAAACTACTCGGAGGTCTATAAATTAATCGATGTCTGACGAATTTATGAGATATTTACAGAGTATTTCCTATGCAGGGATTTGGCTTCACCTTTTTGAATGTATGTTATAGATTCACTCATCACATGTATTATTTCTGTTTTATATTAACGGGTCTTTCTATTATTCATTTTCAGAGCTAAGATGAGTAAAAGAACTAGAACATCAACATATCACAGTGTCTTTGGCTCCCCTCTTCCAGAACTTTCTCATTGTGAGCTGCCAACAAAACAACAGGTTGGAAAATATAGTCAGTATGTAAAAAACAATAAATACAAAAGGAACAAAGATATTCCTTAAGTATCCGAGGCCCTAACTGAGATGTGGAAAAAAAAGCCGGTATTGCAGTTCAGCCGATCAAGAATGTTAAAACCAAAATTGCTCCGATTGGTGGAAGAAGGGTCTGTGGTATCAAATCAAGGAATGAATGCCACTAAGAGTTAGGAGTTTATCTCACCATTGGGTCACTTTTGATAGAGCTGGCTTCCAATGTGCGGATCTCTTGGATTGTAAGTGTGAAGAGAACATGAAAGTGCCACGTCGAGAGCATGAAATTCTTATTGACCAAAGAACTGGGCGTCACATTAAAATTGGAGGAGTGGATGTAAAAACAAGTCAAATGATTAAAAAAAGGAAAATCAGAGAAGATCGAATTATGTAAAGAAGAAAAGAAAAAGAGTCACAAAAAGAGAAGAGAGAAGAGAAAACTACAATTTCAGACGAAACCTTGAATGAAGAAACCTCATCTTCTGACATTTCTGATGATGAATGGAAGAAAACAACATCATACCAATACCAACAATTGCCATAGAAGCAGATCGGTATTGTGTGTCAAATAGAGCTGCTGCTGCTGCTGGAATTAGTAGTGCAGCCCTATTCGACTATGGTATTATAAATTCAGAAGACCGCTCCCAAGTAATTGACCATCACAAAGTCTGGAGGATACGACAGAAGTTAAGGAGGAATTTCACCGAATCTGAATCTTTGGGAGATAAGAAGATTACTGCTTTGTTTTATGATGGGAGGAGAGACACAACACTAACTAAAAAGAAGAAAGGGAACAAATGGTAAGGAACCAAGGAAATTTAAGATCACTATGTACTTGTAGGAGAACCTGGTACTGTCTATTTAGATCATCTAACTATTAAACGAGGAACAAGTGCAGGTATTGCAGACGGACTGACGAAATGGCTGGTTGAAAAGGATATTAAAGATGATATAAAGGCAATGGGAGCTGAGAACAAGGCAACTAATACTGGTTACAAGAATGGAACCATAAGGGGGCTGGAATGTCATTACATCGTCCTTTACAGTGGATCATCTGCAGCTTGCATTCACATGTGCCTATGAGGCACATGTGGAGGAAATATATTGGTCCAACAGCAATTGGAACTCAATGGAAAGGACCACTTGGTAATGCCTTAACCACCTGTAACAATTACCAGTATCACCAAATGGCTTTCAATGTATTGCTAAATGAGCTCCTTTTCCAGATGTAGATGTGAAAGAGCTTAGTCGGGACCAAGCTTACCTGTACAGAATTATCAGTGCTATTAGAAGTGGTGTAATTGACGATGATCTCCTACATATGAAACCAGGGCTAAAATCTCATGCAAGGTGGCTCACCACTGTTATCAGAATATGTCGACTTTATGTGACATAACATGGCCAACAATCCAAAGAAATTTCCAGTAGGCCCATCCTGAGAACGTCCTTTTGGCAATGCTGGCAGAAGTTGATCAGAAGAACAGGAAATTAGCTATTGACCGAATCAAGAAGATCCGAGAAGTGACTCTGTATGAGGAGGAGATACGTGATTTCAGGCCACCAAAAATAGATAAGACTGCTAAGAACCTAACGGGTCTACTTCCCCCTGAAGAGGAGGGCAGGTTTAAGCCACCACTTACAATGCATCTATCTAATGCCGACCTGCAAAATATTGTCGACAAGCCACTATCTATTGACATTCCATGTCATCTTCAAGGTGTGGAGCGGTGTATGCGAATGGTGACGAAAGTTCTGGCGAAGTTTATGGAAAAGAAGCAAGAGATGGCTACATTCGGGCGGTGCTAAACTTCTGTGACTTCATTCCATCGTTTGAGAGAAAGCAAGATTTTAATGTATCAGTTAGATAATAAAAGTTGAACTCCTCACTTGTTTGTCATTATCCTTCAGTTTAAACTCAACTTTAATGCATTTAGAAGCACTTATAACAACAAGCTAACAACTCTGATGGTGTATATCTTTCTGGCTCGAAAATTGAAAAAAAGAAGAAATTTTGAGCTAAATAAAGGAGGTGTTCCAAATATTTCTCAGAAAACCTTTTTCCACCTATGAAATATGTGTACTTAAGTGTACAAAACCTGAAATGTGCATTTTGACTTGAAGTTTGCTTATCGATGCTACGGCCTAATGTATATACAGGATGTCCTATCTAAATAAAAATACTCATCTCTCAAAAACAATTGCATCTGGGAAGTGAACCACATAACTTGAACCTCAATTTATTAACTGCAGCGAAGCAGCGGGTCTTTGGGTCATGCAAATCTCGTGTTGTGTTCATCTTCTGTCTGCAACGAGTCGCTGGAAAAACGTAGCCGGCTAAAATCAATGCTACCCAATGTAATTGAGGTCACTGAATTCAAATATGATATAAGATAACCCCCAGGTAGCGCCACCTAGTGGTTAGAGGTGCAAAATCGGCTATTTTCGCCGCAGGTCCAATAGATCATTTCCCTCTAGTTTTTTTAACTATGTATCATAGTTTGTTCCACTGGATTAAATATGTCCTTTAATATTAGCATTGTATAGGAAAATTAAAATCAGATATGAAACGTTTGTTCCTGGTTTATCCTCTTGACTTAAGATCAAAGCAATAGAGCTTCCACTTCCTAACTATTGCATGGACCCCCTAACCCAGGGGGAGTGCTAAAAAATTCCTACACCATGCAACAGTCCCCCTCCACTCTAACTTGGTCCCTCAAGACAGCATCACAGAAAGGGGGTCCCATTTAATTGTGATAACGTTGACTGGGCCTACAGCAGAGAAAACAGAGGTCATCTGATCCTGGGAAGCTCTTAATAAGAACAACAAAAACAACAAAACAACAACAGCAAAAACAAAAATAACAACAAATTAGGATCGAATCATGGACACATTCCGTATTTTCCATATTTCAGATTTTTTGATCGACGATCTCTGGGGCGTGGCAGAAGCGTTCTTGTTCCATGAGATAATTATTTTTGGGGGGGAGGGGGGGGAGGGGGGAGAGAGGGGGAGAGGGGGAGAGGGGGAGAGGGCATCTACTACTATTTTCAAGTTACGATTAAAATATTCTTTAAGAATTGCGCCAAAACTTCTCACAACGCTCGAAT
Source organism: Ceratothoa steindachneri (assembly GCA_963969495.1). Taxonomy (NCBI): domain Eukaryota; kingdom Metazoa; phylum Arthropoda; class Malacostraca; order Isopoda; family Cymothoidae; genus Ceratothoa; species Ceratothoa steindachneri. Next base: position 212,789,967 of record OZ018317.1, read on the forward strand.
TGCAATTTTATATTCCTTATTTTTATGGATCCGAAATAAAAAGAGAAATAAAGGAAACGACGCAAGTCTGCTGACCCATGCATGAAAATCAAAATTGGCAACATATTTTTGCGGGAATATTTTTAAAACGGATGTTTATACAAAATGAATTCATAAAATTATTATATGCGTATTAAAGGAAAAAGAAGACTTTTGATATTTATATTTTTTGTTTTTATAGGAAACTTCTGAAGATATAATTATTCAAATTTGGGCCGTGTTTTTTTAGGGAGGGCACAATCTATATATGTGTATATAGTCAGTCAAGGGCCAACTATGTATACATATAGCCTCTACATCCCAAATTTGTTGTTGGCTGTATGCAGGGCAGGAAGAATACACATATAGCGGGTGTAATAAAAGTCAACTAAGTCAGGATATGGTGACTGTACTGAAAAGGTGTGCAACCCAAAGTTCGGTTCCTGCTAGCGCGATAAACAATGAGTACTCTTGATTTGTACCCACTCTACTTTGTGGCTAAGAGCTTTATGACATATCGTCAGTCCCTGCTTAACCAACTAGTACGCGAACATATACGACTCACGACTTTGGCTTTTGCATTACAGAACACTTCCCACTGGTAAGTACTTAAGAAAGCGACTGTGTATGGGTGTATTTATACACTATGCATTGTAAAAGAAAACTTGAAAAAACCGTTTTCAAAAGAGTTAAAACTCGAAGATGTAAAAAACCCCGCATTGAAGCTTAAGAGAAGCATTACATAAATGTTCTGCATTTGGGCCCGGCATACCGGAGGAATCATTGTCTTAAAGTAAATTAGATGATGGAGAAGATGATGATGATGATGTTTTACGGGGTTTGTGTTGCTGTAGTCGCTTTGTTGAAGGGGTTGTCGGTATTAAGATTAGCTCATCCGGCTTTCGCCATCACTCTCAACGAGACGAAAAGTTTCTCCTCTTTGTTTAGAAACTATTTTGGTTCTAGAGATTGCGTCTCGATCTTCTTTCTCAGGGTCACTTTGGGTCAAGTCTTGAGAATGGAAGAAGTTATAGGACACCATCTTCACTGATGTCCAAGTGTAATGTACTACCAAAATCAACCACAGTTTGTCTAGTTTCGGCTATACTGTTAGTTGTAAAGCTTCGGAAGCTTGTGGTGAGTTGGGTACAACTATTTCCCCTCTTTTCATGGTCAACTGCGCCCCCCTCCCTCCCACAAACGCGAATCCTAATTTGGGGGTGCCATCTCAGATATTCTAGTTCTTCCTCAAATCATATAAGCTCAGCACATTATCTTTCGAAATCATGACTTTTTGTGCACTGTTATTGCGTAAAGAATAGGCTTTAGCGGCCATGACATTTCGATCCATTGGCCGAAGTAGCGATGCTGTATTGTGGGGTTAAACTCATCTAAACAGCTTGGATGTTGTATGTGTTGTCAAACACAAGAAAATACTGGAACGGATTTTTCTTAACTAAGCAACAGCAGCGGTTCACTGCAGGTATAAAATTGTTCAAGACATTTGTAACGCAAGGCTTTACCTATAGCCTATCGAATAAGGGGGAAAGATTCCTTTATGACGAGGCAAAGTAACCACGGATTTAGGGAGCGATTCAGAGGCAAAGACTTGAGCTTAAAATCGCTAAGTGCGTTACGGCCAAGTCGTATTAGGCCTATCTTTCCTTATCTTATGCCTGGGTGTTTTTTTTCCCCTCTTTTATGATGTAAGCTCCGTCGGGGCCTACATTCCAATATAGACCTGCCTTGTCTATGTTAAGTATTTGTTTGGGAAGAGAACTCCTTTTCTCAATAATTTTAACTTTTCGGGATATTCATTCACTTTATTTACATCGCACTTGCTGCTTTACTTTGAACTTTAAGATGTAAATTTTGACTCATTTTATTTAGACACTTGGCATTTAATTAATTGAAAACGCTTCGAGCTTTTTCTTACATTAATATTAGGCTATTAACGCTGATATCCATACCAAATAAGCAAATATGTTTTCCATCTCAAGAATTAGGACTACATTGCTATCTATGGCGGATTTCGTCGAGGCAGAGCTGTTTACATGGTCTACTATTGTCAATTTCACCTTAAAATTCTTTTATTGGTTGATTGACTAGAGCCTAATACTCTTCCAATGCACGACAGCGTTTCACTTCTATCTGGTAGTTTCATTTTTTTTCTTGCACTTGTTTAAATGGTCGTTGTGTTCTTATACGGGTATAGAGGCTTTAGAGCAATGGTTAACGGATAAATAAGAAAGAAGAATATGGTGAAACTAAAAATAATTTTAAATAACACAACACTAACTGAACGAAATCGAAACAGCACGTGTGTACGCTCGAGCGTACATATGAGGATAACGTACTAGCTACGTAGTTCTCGCCCTTGTTAATAAGAACCATTTGTCTTAAGCTTGAATTTAGAATTTAATACTATAGTACTCCATTATTCTGTATGGATGCTTGTAAGTCATTCGTTAAAGGGGAACTGACACTTAACCTTTTACGGGTGTTCCTCCGTGGATGGTGACTCCCGCAAGAATCTCAAACCAACTCTGCTTCAAGTCCGTCCTTGAAGCAGAGTTCCGTAGCCTCGCGTCCGCCCACTCTCAAAGTACAAACATCTTCACCGATGTCTCTAGTTCCCTCAACAGTTCATCTGCTGCCGTTGTGAGGAGACGATTCAACGGGGTTTCTCTTCTCTTTGCCTTCCCCCCGGGTGTTCTTCGTGCACCGAAGATCCGTACAGCATCCGGGAGTCTTTCCCTACTCTCTTCCCACTTCCTTACACCCAAATTCGTGCTGTTCACGGAGTCCAGAAGCGAGATTTCTCTACTATTTCACATCTTTCACCCTAACCCTTTGACCAACAAGACCCGATTGCATATGGGTATCATCCACTAAGCTTTTCACCTGCTGGGGACCCTCCCACTTTAGGGGCCCATTCTCTGCCCCAGACCACCCTCATGCCATTCACTGAACTCCTTCCTCCCATGGAGGAAATCCTTAATGCACAATAGTTTGCCACCTGGCCGACTCAGGTTCTCGGGAAATTTCACAACATTACACCTCACCTCGATATCCGAGGTTCATCCCCCCCCCCCACACCCCGCAATAAAGAGGGGGGTCCTGTCCCATCTACGTCAGGTTCACACCAGGCTAACCCACAGGTAACCATATCCCGTGATCTCCCTCACCCCCGTAACCCCTTTCATACCTGACTCACCGTGCGCGTTTAGAGGTCCTTGTATGGGATATTATGCTATACTTGATATGTGGAGAATTGCGTGCCTTCCTAGACCCAACCCAAGCAGATGGATTTGGGGCTATATACAACAAAGAAGTGAAAACCAAGGAGGGCATCTACCGCAGAAGGCTTGATGAAACTGGTGGAGTTGGGGGAAGTGAAAATGTATGGAAGATATGTAGCCGCAGATCTTCCTACAAGTGGTAGGAACGGGAGGAACGCATCTGCGGGAGTCGAGATTTGAAAGAAAGGAAATTCTGCAGATGTCATATGCAGCATGGTTCTATGCTACACCTGACACCCCTTAGGGGGAAATGGGGGACAAAGCAGGGATATTAAATAACCCCCACACACACCGGTGCCAATAGGTGAAGGGTGATCTCTCACCATCCTAGCTGCGACTATTGATGAGTGGACTATTGATAAGGACTAAATTCAACTTATTATATACTATAAAACGACAAAAGTTAACAATCTCCTTATGAAAAACGGCAGCTGCCAAAATACCACGAATCTAAAGTCAACCAAAATAGTTTACAAGTTTAACTGCCCCCATGAAGACTAAAGGCTTTATAATAACTCAAAATATGTTGGCATGACAACCGCCACCCTTTCGAGGCGTTTAACCATGCATCTGCAAAGCGGAGGGCGCAAAAATCATATGGAAAGCGTACATAACATCAACCTAACTAGAGATATTCTGCTTGAAAACACCATAATTAAAAGAAAGTAGGGAAATAAAGCTAGGCTGAACATCTTAGAAGCCATCTTAATATACGAAGAAAAGTCCGGCCATCAACACCCAGGCTATGAGCTGGAATTGAACATTAAAATTGTTTAAAAAATTCCACTCACCTGATTGGCTCGTTTCCCTTGACATTACGTTCAAGCGAGGAGGAATAAATATCCCCTAAAAACCCTTTTATTTTCACAGATTAAAAGACTTCATTGAATAGACAAAGCTTACACGCTAGTCATCTTTTACCCGATAAAGGAGGCAACTGAAAAACGTCGAGATTTTCTCCACTCTCGCTACGGAGATTTTTGAGAGAGAGATTCTTAGAAGCTGCCCCTAAGCGACTTTATGTCAGCCTACCCTACCCCCCGACTCCCTCAACGAAGTAACGAAGCGGAAATGAACTGGACTGCCTTTCATCTTGCCTTGACCCAACTATGTCGTCCTTTGTGATAGACATAATTGGGGGCGCCAAATAAAGCTGCTTTGAGGAGTACCCCATAGTGGAACTCGGCGTCAGGGGCTGGACTGCAACTTCCGGGGAAGGATGTGGGGGCCCGCCCCCACTCATCTACCCCGGGGTCCAGCCCAGTACTATTCAGGGAAGCAACATCCGTCTTTATGTTTGCCGTCTGAAGGTCTGATACCCAAACCCGCGAGGGGCAAACATCCGGTTAGCAATGGTTGATTCCGCGTTAACTAACAAAAGGTTCGCCATACAATCACACCTCGTGAGCGCCCCCCATCCCCCCGGGTTCACCCATTATCATCTCATCCTCCCCATTTGGCAGTTCGCGTTCATGGACGCATAGTTGCGATGAAGACGGAGTCCCCCAAAACCCCCTACAACCAAACACTAGAAGAATATCGTTAGAAGAGAGGCAGCACAAACTTTAACTTAGAATCAAGACGACTTAGACAAGCAAATGAAGAGAACAGGAAGACCACTGCCCCGAGAGGCCACTCTTTCGAAGAGATGGCCCAAGAAAACAATACCAGAATCCCGCTGCGTGCTATAGATGGACAACCCAAGCCCATCAGGTAAAAGGTTTACGAGATAGTGTACGGAAAACTGAGCATAGCAATAGTTAGACTCCTGGAAGTGTCCTCAGGGTACGTCGTTATCTGCGAAAAGAAGAGAGACATCGAAGCCATTACTAAAGAAGAGGCTGTTGAGGTCCTTCGTGGAATCAGACTGCAGGCGGCCATACCACCACAAATCCTGGGCCACAGGAGTGTGGTATTTCGGCGTCTCGACCCATGGATATGCCAGGCCACCAAAGAAGAAATAAAGGAAGAAATATAACTTCGACAATCCTGGGTTAAGGTAGTCAAGGTGATTAAATTTAAAAATAGAAGGGAGAATAATGACTACTCACATTTCTTCAAAGTAGTCTTCGCAGAGACAACAATGGTCCAGAAGGCCAAGGAACATGGACTCCTCATGTTCAACGTTAAAGCTGGCGGAGAACAAATCGAGAGAGAGGAGTTTACTCCAGTCCAGTTCTGCTTCCGGTTCTATAAGATCGAGCAACCCGCGACCAAGGACTGCAAAGAACCCTTGAAGACGTGCTGCAAATGCAGCGAGAAGGGCCATCACTGGAAACAATATACAAACACATTCGAAAGATGCACCAACTGCGGACAGGGATCAATGGCCATGGCTTGTCCAGTCAAGAAAGAAGTGATCAAAAAGAAGCAGCAAGAAAGGAAATAAGAGGAGACGCGGAGGTCCAATATAACATATGCCCAAGCAGCAAAGGCGGCACTCACGTAAGTAGACGCAAAGAAAACCGACCTCAAGATACAACAAAACGAAAATTCGACAAAGATTCTGACGTGCATCCTCCACGCGCACGTCATGAATCTATCACAACATGGGAACATTCGCAAAACAACTGAATTAAATGCTCGCGAAAAACGGTATGGACCAAATGTGGTTTCCGGGGATGTCCTACAACTGCAAATGGTACCAAACCGAGGGTCAGAAATGGAACAAGACGGCATCAGAAAGAAAAACCCACAAACAGGAAACAAAACCAAAAAAAGAAAAGACAGAAGAAGCGGTAGAAGTAAAAACTCCTGCACAGAAACAAAAAAGAAAGTATAAAGAATAAAATAAAAGAGTAGAGACGACGACATCGGAATCCTCGGAGTCCTTAGACTCATCGGACTTTGAAGATACACCTCAAGCCAAGAAAGCGAGAAGGGCCATCACTGGAAACAATATACAAACACATTCGAAAGATGCACCAACTGCGGACAGGGATCAATGGCCATGGCTTGTCCAGTCAAGAAAGAAGTGATCAAAAAGAAGCAGCAAGAAAGGAAATAAGAGGAGACGCGGAGGTCCAATATAACATATGCCCAAGCAGCAAAGGCGGCACTCACGTAAGTAGACGCAAAGAAAACCGACCTCAAGATACAACAAAACGAAAATTCGACAAAGATTCTGACGTGCATCCTCCACGCGCACGTCATGAATCTATCACAACATGGGAACATTCGCAAAACAACTGAATTAAATGCTCGCGAAAAACGGTATGGACCAAATGTCGTTTCCGGGGATGTCCTACAACTGCAAATGGTACCAAACCGAGGGTCAGAAATGGAACAAGACGGCATCAGAAAGAAAAACCCACAAACAGGAAACAAAACCAAAAAAAGAAAAGACAGAAGAAGCGGTAGAAGTAAAAACTCCTGCACAGAAACAAAAAAGAAAGTATAAAGAATAAAATAAAAGAGTAGAGACGACGACATCGGAATCCTCGGAGTCCTTAGACTCATCGGACTTTGAAGATACACCTCAAGCCAAGAAAGCCAAGGAGAGGAAATGTAAAAACAAGAAACTGGACGCGGAAAGAATCAACCTATTTATTTATGCGTTCGAACAGTTTCCCTTCCCCGAAGATATGGAGTACAGGAGAATCTTCCAAAGAATGAAATAAAAAGTATACAAGTGAAAATTCTATGATGAGATCGACGCAGAAACAGTAGAAGAAGCATTGTGCTTCCACAGAGTCGTTCTACATGATTATACGTGTGAGCAGGTCTCAAATGCTGAATTCAGGAAGAAGAGGAACAGGGGAAAGAAAAACACTACCTAGAAACACTAAAAGGAAAATATGGAGGGAGTGTAAGCGATAGAATGAGGATCCTGATATCAACGTAAACGGATGGGAGGAGAAAGCAAGGCATATGGAAACATATTTCGTGTGCTGGACCCCAACATCATATTAATAACAGAATACGGTATTAACACTACATTTGGTCAAATTAAAATACTGGGCTACAGAGTTGTCATGGAAAATCATTCACAGGTAAGGTTTGATGGTGCTGCTATAGCTGTCAAGGAAAACATCTCGTTCAAACTCATAACAAAGCTGGACGAATCCTTTGTGGTGTTTGAACTCCACACATTGGTAGGAGACCTCGTGATAGCCACAGCTTATCAACCCCCTCGACGAGCCTACCTGCCCGTAAATAACTTCTACACGCTGTTTGGGCATCGAAGAATGGCAATCTTAGGGGGCAACCTCAATGCCAGATGCCGAGCGGCAAGTTATAGTAGAACCAACGAAAGAGGCCGAAACTTGGAATTGATTATGGGAAGAAAAAACATCCAAAGAATAGGGCTGGACTTTCCGACCTATATCATTTTCACATCAGCCACCAAACCTGACATAATCTTAACAAGTGAAGGCTTTCCCTTCAACTACCATAGCGAGCCGGGTCCAGCAGTCCCCAGTGATCACATAGCGATCCTCACGACAATCTCTCTCGCGCCGATCCAGCTACCAGCCACTCTCCAAAAAAACTACGGCTCGGCCAACTGGGAACGTTACAAGAGACAACTCAATCTATTCGTTCCAGCTGACCTGAGTGACGCAACCTGCGATTATTCTAGAAGCAGACTGTGAGTGTGTACCCAAGACAGGTTACATAATTCCTCCTCAACCTAGATGGACAGAGGAAATGAGGGCAATCGTTCGGGATCACACGGAAGTGTACGAAGAGATAAGACAGGCAGGTCACACCGAGAGAGAAGCTTGCTACTACCGGACCTAAGCGCCGAGCTTAATGACGCTATCAACCTCCAACAAGAGGAAATATGGAACAACTTAATAGATAGAGTCGATAGCGAGTTGAACCCGGCTAAATTCTAACGATAAATCAGAAGCCTAAAAGAACAAACAGGAAAAGCAAAAGCTCGAATTAAAGAGAACGGGGATTTTATAGAGGAACCGGCAGTTTTGGAAGAAAGATTTCGAACATACAGGAAAAATGTCTTCAGCATCACTCCAGAAGACAATGAAGAATTCGAACAGGAATTCGAAGCCCAACTGATAGAAGACCTGAATCAGATCATACATCGAACGTACCCACATCACCAAGTAGGAGACGGGGAACGGAAACTGCCCTCACCCTCCTAACGGTAAAACTTGCGAGCAGCAAAGCTGAGCGGAAATACGTAAACGTGGTACTGCGAGATGTTCAAAAGGCCTTCGATAAGGTTTGGCTGAGAGGTGTACAATGCAAGATCTTGAACCTTCGGCTAAACCCAGTCCTGAAAAGGGTCCTCTGTGACTATATCATGGAAAGGAAAGCCCAAATTTTGATCGATAGCTACACAGGACCTAAATTCGAACCCGAGGTAGGTGTTCCATAAGGCAGCTGTCTGAGTCCTTTGCTATATCTCTTGTACGCAATAGACCTCCCGGCTCCAGTGCGGGACGATACGATGTATCTGCAGTTCACAGATGACATCACTCAAATCCTCTCAAGTCCCATTGGGACCCATGGAGCTGCCGAGATCGAAAATATCAACATATTTGAAAAAAGGCGGAAAATTAAGACGAACCGCCAGAAATTCAAGGTAATTCCAATTTACCTGCCAGAAAGTAGACGACATCCTCGTAGATGACGAACACTACCCGTACTCTAACGAGGGAAAAGTCCTGGACTTACCCACTCACCAAATCAGGATATAAAACCCACATTAACAACAGTCTCCCTAGCCAAAAGAGCGCTAAAGAAACTTTAAGATTCCGAAGCCTCAATGTACCGAATAAAAAGAACCCCTACACTGCCTTGGTACGCTCCGTCCTGGTGCACCCAGCAGTGGTCACGCAGATGGTAAGTAGTACCTCTCTCAGGACGATGCAGAGGGTGCAGAATAAAGTCACACTACTTATTGACGGCGCAAGAAGGATATACCGTATTAGGAAAACAGTCCTACACAAAAGAGGTGGACTCAAGCTAATTAATATGGAGATCCAGAAGCTAGGGAGAAAGACATGGGATAAGGTGGAGGAAGAAATACTCCTAAATATCAACAATAATGTCGACATAGCTATACGAGGACGTCACAGAGTAGAAAGAACAACACCGTTCCCCATCGCAAGAAACTGTGCGAGGGAAGGAATAAGACCAATCTATACCTAAGAATGTTAACTCCCCCAAAATAACTTAATAAAAAAAGAGATGGTAAAAATAAACAAACTTAGACAATAAGGATAATTGAAAAAAGGCAAAGTGCCCAAGTTATAACACAAAAAGTGAAATAAAATAAACAAACAACAAAAGTTAATCATTAATAAAAAGAGGCGAAGTGCCCAAGTTAAATTATAAATGAAAAAGAAATTAACAGCAAAAGTTAAAAGCTCAGAATAAAGAGGTGAAGTGCCCAAATGTAATTTTAAATTAAAATAAGTAAGAAATAATCAAACCTCAAACATAAAAACTTTAGTGAATAATAAAAACAATAAAGAACATAGATACAAAGAGCAAGTGCCCCAAATAATGATAATGTTTAAACTAAACCAAGGTAGAAATTAAAGGAACAACAAATATAAAAAGCTTAAATAAAAGAGGCGAAATGCGAAACCCAAAGATAACAAATAAAAACGAAGAGACAACCAACCAGTTAGCAAAATGTGACTTGAAAGGATTGAAAGCCACGACGGAGGAACCGACTTAAGAATGAGTAAAATATTTAGACAAGAGGAAGAAGATGACCGTCAAGGGCGATCATCAAAACTATACAAGGACGAGACGTAAAAAACTAAAAGTAAAAAAAGAGAGGAATGCTAGTGATGCCCTCAAGACCAGGGCAAACTAGTAAACAATTTCACATCTGTGAAAACCTACCACACATTTCATCACTTTCATTAACTTGAACTTGATCTTGAGCTTTCTTTTCATTCAAACTGATTCTGACTCTACCATACTTCATCGGCGGTAAAAGAGGAAAGAATACCTAAAGACCCTCCGAAGATGGTCGAATAGATCGAAAGCTCAGCAATTTAAGTTTGGTTTTTACCAAACGTATTTATTAAAAAGAGATATGAACATAGGACAAATTATCTACCATCTACAAGATGGACTAAAAAAGACAGTAATAAAAATAGAAAGTTGCCAAAGGAAATTGATTAAGGCAAAATATACTATTGTCTTTAACAAAATTTGCATCCAAGAAAGACTGCTACCCATCTATACTAATATATATATATATATATATATATATATATATATATATATATATATATATATATATATATGTATATATATATATACAGATTTGCGTTTATAATATACTAGTGACTAGTTTTGCATACAATTCTATACAATAGAAAGCTTAAAGTTCTCACAACAACTTCAAAATCAATCTAAATAAATAAATTCCAAGACTCAACCTAGATAATACAACTGTTGCTCTTTTAATTCTGTAATTACAATTGCCCCTTTGATAACTTCCATGTTGAATTTCATTGTTCGTCAATTGTTGCAAGAAAGAGAAAGCTAATTTTATAATAAACTCATTAAATAATGGATTGTTTTATCCCTTGCCATGGTATTCTTTAAAGAAATCTGGGAGTTTCATTACATTTCTTTGATGTCTCTTGTTCCTCTAACGCTTCAACACTCCTTGGGTTTGATGCATGGACTTTGCTTTTCAGGAAGCCCCACAGTAAGAAGTCAGAGAGTGTCAAATCTAGAGAACATGGCGCCCACTCCAGAGGTCCTCGACGACCTACCCATCTATCAAGGAACTTGTGATTCAAGAAATCGCGAACTGCTTTAGCATAATGTGAAGGAGCACCATCTTGTTGGATAAAAACAATCATCAACATTGGTTACACGTTTCAATTCAGGGAGAAAAACGTCTCGAAGCAACGCTAGGTAATTGGCACCTGCCACATTAACAGTCCGCTGATGATCATATTTGAAGAAAAGTGGTCCAATGAACTTTATAGAAGAGATAGCCCACCATACAACGAGCTTCGGAGAGTCGCTTTTGTACTCTTCAACAACAACTGGTATGCTTTTACCCCTAAATCGAGTGTTATGTTGATTCACGCGACCAGCTAAGTGAAAGATTGCTTCATCACTGAAGTACATGTTATCCAAGATAGAAGGATCATTTTCGGTATGGTGTATGAGTGCCTCACATAGCTCTACCCTTAGATCAAACTCCTCTTCCATAAGTTTTTGAACAACTGGTATCTTAAAAAGAAACATTCTAAAGTCTTTATGTAGTATCCGTTGGATGGTTGAAGCATGAATGGCGAGACTGTTTATTGACTTCCCTTGGTTTCTGTTGAAAGCTTCTTCAACGATAGCGATTTTTTCCTCAGAACGGGTACTTCTAGGTCTTCCTATACGTGGTCTATCATCCAAAGAACCTGTTTTCATAAATTTTTATAAATGGAATCAATTGTAGAGTGTCCTGGACAAGTAGGCGCCTCATAGAAAGCAGGAAATCGTCTTTGAGTTTCTGCTGGAGATTGGTAAACTTCCTTCCAGGCAGTGATTTTACACTTCATGTCCAAAGTCAAATGATCACCCATTTTTACTAGATGTAGGGTTGACTTATATACCAACAAATTGTAATTTAGTGAACTATATTATACTACGAAATTGAAGTCCTCGGTTTAAAATCAACCGAAATACGTTAAAAACATTGATCATCCCGATACACTAAAAAATTAATCGCACGATAAATTTCTAAAATTTCTCGCCCATATTTTTGAATCAACCAATAAATGCAACATACTTAATGAAATTCAAATAATCAACACTTGTTCTAATAAGGTGTCCATTTTCTCACAGATATAACATTACCATATCTGATTATACTACAGGTTGTGTTTTCGAAGTGTCCGAAAAAATACATACGTGAAATTATTGACTTTGAACGAAGAATAAAACAGCATAAACGAGATCTTCAGTTGGCTCACGAAAATCCCGCTGTGGTGAAGCATCCCGGAAAAGAGACTCCTATGATCGATTTAAAGAAATAATACAAACTTCTTATAAGTATTAAGGTTGTCGAAATTAGACAAATATCACAAGCCTTTTGCATTCTTAAAGAAAATTCATTTGATGATAACAAAAATTTCTTTAACAGAGATTCTTGGGTTTTAACATTATTAACAAATCACAAGAGTTTAAGAAGTTCCGAATCGAGCGCGGCGGTGGAATATTGCTTTATTGTATGAAGTTATAGGATGCTTAAGTGGGGCTGCTATTTTGGACGACCGTTAGTATTGTAACTGACTCTGGAGATGCCAAGTAGTCGCTTATCGAAATAATTAGTCGATTGTGTTATTTCACTTCCCCACGGATTTTTGTAATATTTCTTTCAGTGGTTAATACTGAATATATATATATATATATATATATATATATATATATATATATATATATATATATATATATATATATATGTATATACCTCTCAAAGTAGCACAAGAGAATGATAAAAATGAATCCATTAAACCACATTGAAAGAGAAAACGGAATAATTTTTCCTTGCAGTAATATTTTTATTACCTTTTTCGAAAAAACCCGTGCAGGGAAGCGATTCGAACCAGGCACACTGAGGCAGCGAGCACCGCTTTAATCACAGTTAAAAGAATACCGTTAGTACACTATGCATAGTGTACTAACGGATTTTTTCAAAAAAAGGTAATAAAAATATTACTGCAAGGAAAAATTATTCCGTTTTATCTTTCAATGTGGTTTAATGGATTCATATATATATATATATATATATATATATATATATATATATATATATATATATATATATATATATATATATATATATATATATATAAATTAACAACATTAACCCTTGAAAAGTGTAATTACAAAAAATACTCAAAAATTATAAAAAAAATTTAATGACTTAGAATTTATATGATCAACGATTTATCCTCTTCAGCATCTGAAATGACACCAAACACACGCCCAAGTTGGCGACTCTCGTGAAACAATGACGTTTACAAAGAATCAATTGATTCATCCACCGGATAGGAACTAGTTAAATACTTGGGACTTGTTAATAATATTAGTCGAAAGATATAGATTATAAGAGGCCTTATGTCCCCAAAGGAGTTCTCTTTCAAAATATAAAATGCTTCCCCTATTTGTCTAAGTTCAAAATCCCTTGTATTGATAAAGGGTTTGTAATTTTTAAATTAATGTGATAATCCTCTTTTTCTAGATGTTTCACTAAGACCTTATTAAAGTTACCTAATTAAAGATCCCGTTTATGTTGTTTAATTCTTCTTTTGAAATCAATACTTTCATCCTATTTATTTGACGGTCTTCACAGGTCATTTCATATACGCAACCTAGACTGGCTTTGATTTAGTTATTTTATGCCTTAGTAAACTGAGACATCTTTAGAGCAAGAGGGGACTTTATGAATTTAATTCGGTATGTATTCTCTAGAAATATTAACAGGAATTTTGAGAAATTTAACCTGCGATTTATTTCCTCTGTTACTACCATAATAAACTTGTATAGCTTTATGTAAAATCGCCTTTATGAAATCATCTTTGTACCCCAATTTGCGAAAGACTCCATTCACGTATTGAAATTTCTCATCAATAAAAGTCTGATCATAAATACGAAGCACCGTAGATACATACCCATGCTAACGCCATTTTCAACGGAAAGAATGGCTGGAGAACGCATGTATATTTGGGGGGAGCGAAAGACATTTTTTTTCTGAAATTTATTTTCCCACCATGATTTTTTATGGGATTATCTGTCAAATTAAATCTCCCAAAAGGATTTTTTGATATAATAATTTGTAAAAGTTCCTCAACGCCAATGAAAATTGAAAATAATGCGATTTTCAACTAAATTTTGACTTTCGTGGATTATATTTGAAAATTAAATTCGAATTTGAATTGATACTTCCAAAAAAATAATTAGTGTATTTTAAAGAACAACTAAACGAAATTTGAAAGTAATCTATTGATATTTAGAGGTTCCTCAATGACATATTATAGCGGCGTACGTGACAATTATGTTTCAGTAGCGCGGAAGATCTCGTTGAGAGTAGATGTGTGTGCATGTGTGTGTGTGGCTCTATCTAGTGTATATTTTTTTATCACATTCTTATATTTGTATTTAAGAACTGTTATTTATAGTGTACAATAAATATTTATACACGTTTTATTATATTTCAGACCTAAATAATATTCAAAAAAGAAATTAAAACAATATTTAATTATGGTATTTAAATCTAGAACGCTTCATGAAATCGAAAGTCCTTTGTTTGGCGCACCCTGTGCCATTAGTGAACGAGTGTTGTCAACTTATAAAGATGTTATAAAATATGTTTTTTCTGAGCGAGAAAAGGAAAAGACCCACCAATTAAACAAATTATCAAATTAGTAGCGGAAAGTTAATTTCTATTTGTAAAACGGCATCAATCCCTTGTGTGACAATAGAGGTAGTTAGAAAAAGAATTTTAAATTATTATTCAAAATATCAGGCTTTAATGAGAAATATTAGCAGGAAAAATGTGACATCATTCCAACAAAAATGTGACGATCTTACATAGAATGCGGAACAATTGTTTGATATTTCGTGTTGTAAATGCGATAGCTTGTAAAAATGTTCTTGTACATAGCAAAGAAAGGAAAGTGTCGCAATGCAAACGTTTCTGGAAAACCAACGAACAACTAGGAAAATAGCAATAGCTAATATCAATCAAATTCAATCAAAGAAGAATTTGCAGAGTGGAATTGAGACGAATCGTGAGTATTGTCTCATAAATCAACCATCTACTTCTACAGATAATATCGAAGTGATTCTTCCTTCATCCAGCACAGAAAAAGAATCTGCTGATGAAGGTCAGCAAATAAGTGAACAAAATATTTGCATCCAAGACTCCATCTAAACGAATAAAATTGTCAGAATTTGCGTTGGCATTTGACCGCACTGGTGTGTCTGATCGAGCTGCAGCTTTAATAACAAGTTTAATCCTTAAGGACTTATCGTGAATTGAAGGCAAAGAAACTTCTGTATTGGTTGACAGGTCAAAAGTTAGAAGAATGCGTCTCAAAGAACGTACTACACTACAGCAAGAAATTAGATCGGATAAGCCATTATATTTTATTTATTTTGATGGTAGAAAAGATAAAACGTTTGTTGTTGAAACGATGGAGGGAACTCATCTCAAGAAGAAGATAATGGAAGAGCACATCTCTATGATAAAAGAAGCTGGTTCAAAATACCTTGGACACCTGGCAATGAAGACAGGTTCTGCAAAAGCTATATGCGACGCAATATTCTCGTATCTAGAAGGAAATAACATCGCAACTGATAAATTCGTTGCTGTGGGATGCGATGGAACGGTTGTGAATACAGGAACAAAAGGAGGTGTGATCAGAATGTTAGAAGAAAAATTGAACAGACCACTGCCTTGGTTTATTTGCCAATTCCGTGCAAATGAGCTCTTATTGCGCCATCTCATCAACAATTTGGATGGGAAAACAAAGGGGCCTCGTGGATTTGTCGGACCTATAGGGAAACAACTAGATAAATGTGAGACTCTAAGTGTTGTTGAATTCGAGCCAATTTCGACTAACTTGCCGTCTGCCTTCAGAGGAAATCTGAGCACCGATTAAAAATATATGTTTGATATCCTTCTATTTATCTTACAAGCTAAATGTTCTGCTGAAATGGCTCGTAAGAGTCCTGGAAAATGTTGCATGCACGATGGCTTACAACGGCAAATCGGATACTTCGACTATATGTTTCGACTTCGGACCCTTCTTACACGCTGAAATCCATTGTCTTGTTTATCATGGAGGTGTATAGGCACCATGCTGCTCTGAAATAAAAGCTAACTCTTCTTCGCAAGATGGAGCACTCAACCTCTTCAAGACAGTGCAATCACTGCAAGGGATGAACGAACATATTAAAGATATAGTTGCCCCAGTGATTCAAAGGAATGCTTATTTTGCACATGCGGAAAACATTCTTCTGTGTATGCTGAAAGATGAAAGAAATCATATCCGGAAACTCGCATGGAGAAGAATTATGAAAGAACGAAAAGATTATAAAGGAAAATCAATACGCACTTTCAAGATCTCAGAGATAAACTTTGAAGCTGACGACTACATTCACCTAATTAATTGGCAGCAGACTGTTGTGACCGAACCTCCGCTGACGAGGACGCTCTCTGATAATCAACTTGAAGAATTTATCCGTCAACAACCTAAATTGGATATTGCGAAGTTTCTTTATCACACAAAAGCTGTTGAGAGATGCATCAAACTGGTCACAGAAGCGTCACTAGCAGTTTGTGGAGAAGACAAACTGGACGGCGATATAAGGAGTAGAATTGAGTCGAGGAGAAAAATACCCACATTTAATACCAAGAAGGACTTCGTAATGAAAGGTAATAACACTACAAAAAATTGACTGCATTGAATAAATGGATATTGAATAATAGTGAAAATTTAAATATTCGACTGTTAGTTGTTCTATTTTAGAGTGATGGTGATAAAAATCTACCGGTTGCATGGAAACAAACGGAAGAAAAGGAAGGAAAATTTATCAAGTAGTTAATAAATTATTTTTATTCAATAAAATGGAAGTAGAAAGAAGTATTGGTTGTAGAGTTTTATGGAAATATATATTTTTTTAATTTTATAGGAATAATATAACCAGTTAAGACATAAATGTTGTAACAACTTAAAGTTTGAAAACAAATAGATAGAATTTTCTGACATTTTTGCTTCTTTTTTCAAATTTCAATTGCGTCGAGGAACCTAAAAATATTAATTTAGAAGTCTAAAATTTCAACACAATAGTTTTTGATGTTGAATCCATCAAAAAATTAGGGTCGGAAAATGAATTTCAGAAGTTTTGCAAAACTACCCTTTTTCGATCCACCCTAATGTACATATTGTTCGGATCAGAATGGGTGGGTTTCTTATTATTTAAAAAATCGGTTTATCTTGACTGTTTTGCGATATTAGGACATCTAAAAAGGTAATTATCCTCTACCTTCTTCTTCCACTGCAAAGAAAATGGAATGAAGGAGTTTGAGGAGCGAAGCAAGAAATTTATTCTTATGTAAAAATATACCACAACAAATGTGTCGTTAACATAGACAGATCAATTGATACCCAGAATAAGTGAATTTGGCGATATTTTCTTTTTCAAAATCGTACTCCACACAATTGTAAATTATCTTATACACATTTTAAGACCATATCTAAACAAGAGACACAATCCAATCCTCTGTACAGCTATTAGTAACGTAAACCTGCTTGCCTCGTTCAGAGAAAATGAACCTCAGTTCTTCGGAAAACTATTCACGAGACAAGTTTCGAAAGTAACTGGTTTCCATTTTCAGCCAGAGAACAGTGAGAGGAGCATTTGCTATCATTGTTGGCTCCTGATTTAAGTTTTTCCGAAGAAATTCGTCTACCTTCTCATTTAGAATCTCTTTCGAAGAAACTCTTAACATTATAATCAATGGAGTTTATCCCCAAAAGACCTACGCCCATCCGAATTGCCAAAAGAAGTTCTCAAAACACTGATTATTATCTATTGCATGACAACAATATTATAATTATTATTATTATTAAAAACAACCGCAGAAATCAGATTAATGGTGTATGTTATTTATTTTTGTTGCGATTTATTTTAAGGTAATTTTAGCATCGTATATTTTTTTTCATGCGCTAATGAGCATTTAAGTTAGATGTACGTGTGGTAAAATTCTGTTTGGGAGAACTTTCAGACAATCTTTAACGTATCGGAGTGAAAATGGTGCCTGGAAGAAATGCTCGGGAATGAGGGTAGCTCAAATAAGCTGGAAGAATTTGTTAGGTAGGAAAACGTGAAAAAAAATTTGAAAAAGAATAACGTGAATTGGATGGTGGGATAGACCAATAAAGGATATTGAAAAGGTGTAGGTAATGGCTGAAAAAAGGTGAATGTCTTGAGAAAATGATGAAATGTCTGTGATAAATTATGTATGAGAAATAGGTATGCCGCTCGAACAAAAGGCTGTGTGGATGAATTGTAGGGAGATGGGAATTGTAGGTAGGGGGAGGTCGCTTCCCATAATCAGGCACTTAGACCTTTTAGTAACCATGGCAATAAATCCTTCGGGCACATAAAAGAGTGTAAGCGTGGTTTCATGTTGCTACATTGCCTTCTACTTCACTTACATCCTGAACAAAACAAAATAATGTGTACCGAAGTAATAATAATAACGTTTTGTTCCTTACTCTGCTCAGAACGCCCATCGTCCTAAGCCCTTTCAGTCTGTTCAGCCCCCTAGAGTCAGCACGTGTGTGAATGTGTGCAAGAGCGTATGCACATGTAAGTTGAGGAAGACCCGTACATAAATAACACACATCCACAAGGATAGTTTTTTTTTCCTCCTTTGTGTTTGTGTAGTCTCGTTCTGTGTGTATCCCATGCAGCTATTTTTATATGTAATCATGTGTGTGGGATGTACATATATACGTTTACAAAATCCATAAGACCTACATATAATATTGATGGTTATTATATATTAATATACATTTTCCTCGATTCCATATCCAAAGGAAATTTTTATTTAATAAAATAAACTGAAAAGGGCAAAGCGCTCTTCGCTCTTTCACACACACACACACACACACACATATATATATATATATATATATATATATATATATATATATATATATATATATATATATATATATATATACAAAATATATGTGTTAAAGCCTTGAAGGATTGAGCCTTTCGTTTTATTCAATGAAATCGCCGTCGAACTCAACCACGGCCTCCAGGCGGCGTCCGAACGTGCTACAGGTCTTATCGACAGTCCCCCTATTTAATTGGGGGAAAATTGTGGTGATCCTGGACTTAAACCCCCACCTTGGTGGTGCCCGGGGACCTGTTGGTCTCTCTCTCTCTCAGCCACAATTCATACATAATAGTTCGAGGGGTTAGAGTCTGGAGAGTTAGGAGGCCAGATGTGCCGAGTGATTGTCAAAGAATTTGTCTGACAACCAAGACTGGGTCCTCTTTATTATGAGGCCTGTTGCCCCACGCATGGCCCTCCAGCAGCGACCTCCTTCGACAAGAGCAACGTCAACTCCTCCAGGCAATATATGTAGCTTTCTCTATTAATCCTGCGACCGTCAGGGAAAAGAATCGTAGTTTCCGAGACACCGTACTCTCGTAACCACCGCCCTGACTCATCCGACTTTTTTTCTGGACCTCTGCACCATCCTTGGATTAGCAACCATCCACTAGGAGACAATCGCATTGGAGTTTCATGTGTGGATATAAAGCCGTGCAGCTTGCTTCCTTCAAAGACGATGCACAACTAAGTTAACTATGATAGGGAAAAGAGAGAACCAACGCCAGATAACACGCATGCGTGGAATTCAGTAAACCTGCCCTAACTTCACCTTCTCTACGAATCTCTCTTGATATAGTTAGAGGCAGAGCCCTCGTCTGTCTTTATTTTTTAGAGACCATTGGCACTGGCTGCAGTATATCCTGCTATCTCGATTCGGGTTTCTATAAGACTGGGTTCGTATCCCGGCTAGAGTTGATACACACAAAATATCGGTATCTAAGCATTCGTCCAGCTCCGCCACCTTACGTCATCAAACTCCACAGTGTAGGGGTAAACTGTTACACCTGTTATCCGTAGGAAGGGCACGATCTCTCCGCCTGAGTGCCAATAGGGAAGGCACTGAGTTGATTTAAACTCTTTGACAATGGCTGGGCAAGCTGGTGCTTTCCTCCTTTACCTCTTTGCTCCCATTTTTTATACAAACATCCTCTCTGTATTTTCTCTTCCTGCAAGAGTTTGGATGTTGTAGCCGGGTGTAACATCCCCTGCTGCAACTGAAACCTGGATGACATACACTGCCTCCCCAGGTCTCAGTGCTCACATTTACAAAAGGTACAAGGTACCCAGAGGAACGGCACTTCCTACCACCCTTAGTGCAAAAAAAGGAAGGCCTGAATCACTGGAGTCACATAACTCCTTGACTGGGGGTTGGGAATCTGGGGGTTCCCCCCTTTTCTGTAAGTATTCCCTATTTTCTATAGGAATCTCCTATTTTCTATAGGAATCCCCTTTCAATTACGCGCAAGAAGGAGGATGGTGTAGGTATAAATAATACCCCTGTAGCAATTGGAATCTGGGGGCAGGTAGGTTTTTCCACTCACAAGGTCAGAGTATGATAATAAGAGGGGCGTGCAGTCAATGGAAGAAATACTTCCCCTATTTAAGAAGAAAGGAAAATAAATTACACCCCAACAATTAATATGACAGCAGAATCAATTTTATTCTCACAATTATGCTCCCCTATACTCGTATACCCCATACGGTACCATTCACTTTGAATCGAATTGGCGTTAGACCCTGATGAGCCCGACTGAAATTGAAGAAATGCATCCTTTTCGTCGAGATTTCTACTCTTTTTTTTTTCTCTTTTTAAATAATAGTTCTGTTTTTTGGTGCTTTGGAATGAATTGTTTAAAAGATGTTTTGCTTTTCTTAGCAATAATATACACTTATTAGAGTTTTATGATTTTTATCTAGATATTTCAACGACGTGTTAGAATCAAGAAAAAAATAACCCATTTGTATAAGGAAAAGGAAGCAAATTTGGATCTGAAGTCATCAGCTTGCATCTGGCAACCCTGCTAGGTTGCCATAATCTAGGAAAAAGCAACAAAATATCTAAGACACATTGACGTAACTATTATTATGCTCTGAAGCTTAAACAATTTTTTACATAATATTTAAATACTGGTTCTAGGAAAGAAAGCAGCTAAATATAAAAAAAACTCTAGTATGGTTAAGTTCTTATACGAGGGGCGGTCAATAAGTTTTGCAATTCGGATATAAGGAAACGAGATATAAGAAAAAGTGTTTTATTATTTTTCAATATAACTACCCTCGACTTCAATGCACTTGCGACACTTGTCCCTGAGGCTTCAAATTCTCGACAACCAGAAATCTCCCGACTGCTGTTCAATCCACTCCTGGACGGCGAGCTGGACATCTTCATCGTCCCCAAACCGGCGTCCACGCAGTGCAACCTTGAGCTGGCGGAATAAAAAGTAGTCCCTAGGGGCCAGATCTGGACTGTAGGGAGGAAAATTGAGCTCCTCGAATCCACACTCGCGCAGGGCAGCTTGTGCAACTCTGGCCTTTTGGACTTTGACGACGTTAAAGTCGATCATGGGGCATGAGGTTTCTAGGGACCCAACGGGCAGAGACCTTGGTCATGGCCAAATTGTTGTGAATGATGTTGATAACACTTTCATGTGATATTCCAAGTTCTCGCTCGATTTCTTCGACCTTCACCCGTCGATTTTCGAGGATCATCTTCTCCACACGGACCACATTGTCCTCGTTGGTCACGTCTGACGGGCGTCCTGGACGGGGGTCATCTTCAAGGGACTCACGACCATTGCGGAACTCCCTATTCCAGCGAGCAATGGTTGCATAGGAAGGGGCGGTGTCGGTGTACACTGCAACCATGCGTTCATGGATCTCTTTTGCATTCTTGCCTTCCTTGGTCAAAAATTTGATCACTGCACGGTGCTCAACCTTCTCCATTGTTGAGAAATTTGTGACTGACGATCTGCGATCAGCCTATGCTTCCTTAAATAGACGAGGCAGGAGCGTGCGGCTGAAGGTCCTGACTCGTCATAACTTATCCTAACACCCCCACAAACAGCCATCCCCCTTCCTCTGTTTTGCCATACCGATTCGCAAAACCTATTGACCGCCCCTCGTATCTTAAGCATTTTGTTAATATTTCTGCGATTCTGGCGGGCCTACCATAGTCATTAATCACCCTTCGTATCTTTGAGATCAGTAACTCTGAGGCAGTACTTAGATAAGTGTGGCGTATTGTTTATTCATTTTTTTAAGTAACAACCCCCTTTTAAACAAAATGGCTGCAAATAAAGTTGTGAGAAAATGCGATTGCATTATTGAAAAGTTATTAAAAAGGAAGTTCAGTGCGATGACTTATAATAAAAGAGAAACTATCATTAAAACAGATAGGCCTACGTCAACACTCGATCTGTCATCCAAAAGTTTAAAAAAATAACATTAAAATAAAGTGAATAACTTACAATTTTATAGTTATTTTAACGAACAACATATTTACTTCAATTAAAATATTTATTTTTGTAAAACATGAATTGCTTCATCATCTTCCAAAGTCACCACTGGATAAAATAATAGGTGATGAGCGAACATACTCCCTAGTGGACCCGCCCATCCCAATTGGTCTGTATTACAGACCCTCCAACTTCTCTCTTACTATCCACAGGTTCTTTCGTCCTAGGATATGCCGCGAGGTCCCTATCTCCTACGAGGGCAGAAAGCTAACTGACTCGCGGGATATCAGGTACAGGGGTGTACTGGATTGCCCACTCTATTCCTCGCTTCCAATGGGCATATATAAGGTGGCTACGCGGGCACCAGCCTTTATGATCCCAAGCCCCAGGATAAAGTCGCCATAACGACGGGTCGGGTTTCCGAGGCTTGTACCAGTTGGACGAGCATGGGTAAATATTCTGAGCATTTCTGATCCTATGCAAACTTTTCCCTTAACCTCTCAAGCCACTGAGAGGTCTTTGTATCTACTTTTCTTGCCTCTTTGATTTTTCTCTCTTAATATGGATACAGCTGGACTGACTTGTGGGTGCTCGCAGGGGAATGAAAAGCCGCCCTCAAGCGCGGCCTCGTCCTACCTTGGTGCCGGGAATGGAGAGAGACCAAGCACTACTCTTACCGGTGGAGGAATTCCCCTCCAACCATCCCCATATGGCAAAGTGATTTTCCCCTTGCCATCTTCATACCTGCCGAGGGCAGCGCCACCTCTGAAAGGCAAGTGCACCACCCTCGCTCTTTTTCATGTGCCCCTCCACGTATTTCCTATGGGAGAAGGAGTTTCCGCTCCTCTATTTCAAGAGGTTTTTCCTTACCCCCTATATAGAGTCGTTGGTCGTCTCCGGACGACTCTATACAAGTGGAGGCCCGCTCACCTTTATTTCTGAGGAGACCTCCAAGAATTGGGTGAGGCAATAGCGGTACCGCCTGGGGTCCCGCCACTCCTGGTGACAAACTGACAAGGCAGCCCCCTTAGAAAGGTAAGGGGCAACGTGATCCCCAAGCCATTGCCCCTTCCTCTAATTGACCCTAGATTCGTCACTTTGCTGGGGGACGGCATCCTCGCCCCCATTTTTTCCCAATGGAGGTGGGCATACCGGCCCTGAAGACGGTTCCTTTAAGTTATAGGCCTATTAAGTCCCCGGTCGGGTTCTCCTACACCTTGAAGTGGCAATACGGAGTCTCCTCCTGCTAAGGAAATGAATTTGGAGGTGCCCTCGTTCCAGATGACAGAGTCTTTCTTGTGGGTGAGCAATGACTCGGTGAGAGACACCCCCGAGCTATAGTCTGCCCCTGTGCACGGCACCAGTACCACATGATTCAACGGGAGATGAGACATGACCATTCTCTTTCTGCTTCCCTATGAGAGCTAAATGCTTCTCCATTTTAAAGGTTGGCTCCTCCTGGCCTGGAACCATTTCTCCCTCCAAGCAAGATGTGTCCAGGAAGGGACAAGCTCTTGCCGTTTCGGCAGGAGCCAGGCCAAAAATACCACCCCTGGCCATACGGTCTATGGGTGAAGAGGGTAAGACCCAAGAACAAAAGTTGTTAGTGGGTTGAATAGAGCCTCGATTAGTTCGGGACCCTTCATCGATACACTAACCTTGGGTTTTCGAGCCCGCTGGCTTCAAACGCTTCCTTGTTATTTGATTCGCTGATGGCAGCATACTGGCCAAAGGTCATATTTACCATCAGGGACAGGATTTAGGTAGAATAATTGGGGGAGAACCGAAGGTCACCCTTTTCTCGAACGAGATCCTTCCTGTTAATTCGACTGACCCTTCCCAGGCGGCTATTTTGAGTGTTCTTCGGACACATACTGGCTCACTGGTGCAATTAATACCGCACTCTACCATGAATTTTGTGAAAGTAGTAGTTTAAGCCAGGGAATTCGTGAACTATTCTTTGAAAGACATCACCGAAGAGCTTGCCGACCAAGGAGTGGTCACAATGGAAATATCTTGACTTTGACAAGTTTCCTGATTCGATGCGTGCAGGCTGGCATCGCTACCGCGTCAAGTCATTCATGATCCTGCCACGAAGTCGCTACTACTGCCAGCGTTTCGGCTACAGGAATTGTTTTGCAGACATGTCAAGTGAGGTAAACCCGAAATCTGCGCAAAGGACTTATATAACAAGTCTGCCATATGAGGCCAAGTGTGCGAATTATGGCAGCTACATCCTACTCTTTTGATGTAATGTAACAAGTACCTTTTGGAATAATAGGTCCTGGCCTTTCAGGACCTCATCGACCTGGGACTTCCTACGCCTCTCAGGTTAAGAAAGGATGTTCTGCTTCTGACCCCCTCAAAGCCTACGATGGCGGTAACTTTTGTGCCCGGTCGGGAGCTACCATCCTGGCTTCTAGCGCCCAGGTACCCTCCTGTGTAGTAACAAGAAGAATGAGAGGCTGTCTGTTTTAGGTATGACGCTATAATGACAACTGAAATGAAGGACTTCATTATAAAACTAATAAATAATTTTGCTTCATCGAAGACCTAGTAGTAATAGATTACCATTATCACCCATTTCCTTCATCCACCAGCCACAACAACGACTCTTACCATCTTTTATATCACCACCACGACTGATATGTCTTGCAAAATCATAGACGAGGTAGGTCGAACTTATGTACACTATTGTGTGAAATTAGCAGTACATCCACTCTTTTTTTTCCTCACGAGCCGTCAATGCTCTGGACTGTTCAGTCGATGTTTGAGATATTCGGGTCACAACTGATACTTCAAGTACGGAAAAGAAGTGAAGTGATGAATATTGGCTGAATTATTATACCTACGGTAAAACATGGCAGTCGTAGCATTATGGTTTTTTTTATGTTTCGCAAGATATAAAGTTAGAGAGATCTCCAACATATGTGGAATTCTGAACAATAATGGATATCACTTCATTTAACAGCTTCACGCAATTCCAAGTGGATAATGTGTGATTGTGGGAAATTTCATCTTTCATGGTTTGAGTGTGAGGTAATTTTTATTTAGGGATCAATAGGCTTGTGCTGAGTTAGTGTTGGGGTTTAATGTGTTGATGTATTGGTTCCAGTTTTCTTTGGAATTAATATTAGAATGGTGATAGTAGTGCTGAGATGTTTGATTTGTTGTAATTCTTGTTGTGTGGGTGCTCTGTTTTGTTTTAGTTTATTTCTATTTTTTATGCAGTCTGAGAATTTTGAGGGGTGAAGTTTGGAAAGTATGATTGCCTTTAATTCCAAAGTAATGGCTGATTTAACTGCATGATGTGATTTTTCTCTCACACAAGTACATGTGTTTTTAAATCATGTATTTTATATATTTTTATAACATTTTCACATGTCCGCAAAACTGCTTCACGAGTTGCATGGGCAACAATACCGCAGCTGAAATTTGAATGCTTGCGTTCCTTCCTTGCCCCAACATCCATTGCGGCATTGATCTGTGGCCTAATATCTTCCACACATGTGAATTTTTGTATCTTCCTCACTTTTCTTCACACAACAACACCCAATGAACCATTCTCTTGAACACTCGTTCAGTCTTCCTTGATCCCATGTTGAGCCGTGCCTGCTCTCCCATACCCATGAATACCTCCCCAATCAACCATTCAACCCTCCCTGAATACCCCTTAATCCCTCCCTATTCAACCATTGAGCACTCCATGAATACCCATTAATCCATCCCTATTCAACCATTGAGCACTCCATGAATACCCATTATCCATTCCTAATCAACCATTGAGCACTCCATAAATACCCATTAATCCCTCCCTAATCAACCATTTAGCAATCCATGAATACCCATTAATCCCTCCCTATTCAACCATTGAACACTCCCTGAATACCCATTAATCCCCCTATTCAACCATTGAGCACTCCATGAATGCCCATTATCCCTCCCTAATCAACCATTGAACACTCCGTGAATACCCAGTAATCCCTCCCCAATCTACCATTTAGCACCCCCTGAATACCCATTAATCCCTCCCTATTCAACCATTGAATACTCCTTGAATACCCAATAATCCCTCCCTAATCAACCATTGAGCACTCACTGAATACCCGTTAATCCTCCCTAATCAACCATTGAACACTGCCTGAATACCCATTAATCCCTCTCTAATCAATCACTCAGAACTCCCTGAATACCCATTAATCCCTCCGACAACATTAATGAACCCACCTTAAACGCACCTTGAGCCATTTGGTTTCAAGTAGATTGTATTTATTTTATTAAAATCCTGCCCCTGCCCTGAGACTACCTTCCACCCTCTACCAACTCTACATATACTGTAATTTTTATGCTAATTAAGCAACAATGCTATTGTATTTTTAATTCAGCATGTTAATGCCAAAATTACAGTAACATTGGAGAAAAATTACAATAACATTTATCTTGCTGTATTTTTAATTCAGTGTGCTTCTGTAATATTTACAGTAATATACTCTATCGAAAAAGACAGTAACGTTGCTATTACTGTATTTTTAATAGAATGGCGTAACTGTAATTTCTGAGTGTAACCATACAATAGAATGCATTGAAGCTATTAAAATACAGTAATTTACTAACTGGTTAGATGCCTGTAAATTTCTTTAAAAATGACAATAAATATTTTGCAATGGATGGCTAGCCACCTTCGCTTCGCATCGGGCATGTGTGATAGAAGCTCTTATTGGCCTAAAAAATAACTGTGCTAATGTGCTATTTTAACCTTTATAAAAATGAAATAATTAACAACCATACCAGACATAAAACAATTTGGGGTCATAGTAAACACGAAAAAATAGCAGTCATACTACCTCGAATATATATTGATCCCAAGGTCTGCACCATCGCCAAGCGCTGCCTTTCATCTTCCCTCTAAATGCTCGGTATCGAACAGCGAGTGTTATAAGAAAAGTAATTCTTTGCTATCGCATTGTTATATCTTTCTTTTTACTAGCTTTAAACTGTTATTTCTACTGACCGCTCGGTTATCTAGCTCAAATATTAAGTCATAATATTTAAAGGTAAACCAGTTCAATTTTTTAAAGATTTAAAAAAGTTGGCCGCGTAGATAGCGATCATCCAGCCAAAGCAAATTGAAGTGCCTAAGTCTTTCTTCGTACGATCTATTTCTAAGTTCGAGAATTAATTTCGTCGCTTGACGATGGATGCGTTGTATATAGACTGGAATTGCACCGCATACTCCGAATGAGGTCTAATAAGCTCTTTATATAATGGAATAATAATATGTATTTTTATGGAAGTTAATTTGAACGCCGATTGGCGCATATCCGTCTCACTCCACGTGACTTTTCACTTTCAAATAAAAGAGTAAGTGAGGAAGGAAAAAGTGGAGGAGAGATTGTTTACTGATAAAAAGAGACCATCGGCTAGGATTAAAACCTACTCTTCTGAGTTAAGATAGTAAGAGAGTAGAGGAAAGAAGTGCCGACCAGGGATGGAGCATGTAGGGTGACTAACAGTCACGTGGAACGCGATGTGTCTGGTATAGGTAGGGATGGAGATCGCCGAAAAGATGGTAGTGACTTAGCCTGATATGACCTTGGCAGAGGCGGGCCAACACCACCTCCCAATGGCAAGAATGTTAGAAAGATGAAACCCAGTAACTGAAGTGTGGTTCAATGCGGTGGTGGTGAGAGGCGGACTTTGCCGGCAGCGAGCCATTATGCATTAAGGATCTCCTGCACACGTGTAAAGGGATCAGTGAATGGAAGGCCAAAAATGCGCGATGGGCTGGAAGCCGACCGAACAACTTGATCAGTTGCTCTATTGGCAGATACCTAACACGTGACAAGTTTAATGCGGGTGGTTGAAATCTTACGCAACAGCTATGGAGTGAACAGGAGCTATTCTCTGCCATGAATGTGGGTAGAGGAACTCTGATAGGTGAACCATAAGAATATCTTTCGATTTAAAGGCAAAATGTCTATCTAACTTGGAGCCCTATTTGCCTTTTATTACACAACAGCACTTTGTTTGAACAATTTAGATCACTTGTGATTGAGACCTAAATCATGCGTATAAAATGTGACCATCCATAGTGTAATTAATCTCTTCGAGGTTACCTCACACTTCTACACGTTGCACACGCAAGAGTCTTTGATACAAGTAGCATAGCTACCTTATCATATAATAAAAGATCATAAAATATATATTATCATATAATAGCATATATTAACCTATAATATCATGTAATATACTTACAACGAGTAAACGTTTCACATCGTGCGCACGGCAGTTTACGCGCACAGGTGAATGATCGTTAGTTATGAGCGAACGACGTTGTGGCTGCAGGAGTAGATCGAGCGTCTTATACAGTTGCGCCATATCTATCAGCAACACATCTCAACTTTGCAATTTACGAATTTTTATACGTTACTAGTTCGAAATATACATATTTATATTATATTTAATTATATTAGCTTAAAAGCAATATATTATAATGTATAAATGATAATGAAAGAAATTATTAACATTAAAATGTTGTTTATTAGAAAAACACAAGAAGCAAAAGTATTGGCAACATTAATAAATATTACGTATATATTATTGACAACTATAAATTAATACTTGCTATGACCTTCTTTGGCATCAATCACAGCAATCAGACGTTTCTTGTATGTATGAACAAGGTTTCTACAATTTTTAGTATAAGTTTTACTCCACTCTTCCACTGCAAAAGCTTTCAACTCCGCGATGTTGCTTGGTGACCTCTTGTGAACACGTGACTTCAGTTCTTTCCCTAAATTTTTAATCGGATTTAAATCTGGACTTTGAGAAGGTCATTTCATCACTTTCAAGCGTTGATTGGCAAAATATTTCTGCGTTGATTTGCTCGTGTGCTTGGGATCATTAACCTGTTGGAAGACGAACCCTCTGCCACGACTAAACTTCCTTGCCGATTGTTTCCCATGTTCATCCAAAATTTGATGATAGCCCTCAGAATTCGTAGTGCAGTCCATTACACAAATTGAACCAGTACTCTCCAGCAGCAAAACATTCCCACAACATGATGGAACGACCTCCGTGCTTCACAGTAGGTATGATGTTCTTTTCCAGCAGAGCTTCTCCAGTTTTCTCCGAACGTAATAGGGGTCGTTTATGCCAAACAACTCGAACTTAGTCTCGGCTGACCATAATATTTTACTAAGTTCTGTTTCAGTGTCATCCAGGGCCGTCTTAACGCATGGATCTGATGGGCACTTGCCCGGGGGCCCCATGAGAATAGGGGCCTAATGCTGACCCGTGTATGTTAAGTGACTTGCAATAGATAAATACTACTACACAGTAGTCTAGACTATATTAAATTATAAATATTTGCTGCAATGTTATTGTGTAAATTTGTGTTACAAATGGACATTGTTGCGATTTGTGTCTGATTTAGTATCCACGGGTTAGTATCGCAGTCACCTTTGCCACCTCACTAGCATGTAGGCTTATCTGTATGGATCTAGTATACATAGATGGGGCTATATCAGTGCCAGATACCCTAGCTAAGCCACTGGGCTAGATCAAGGCCTTACCCAGCAGTGTTGGGAATCAACACACAGTAGATAGTTTGTATTTAGAATTGTAATGGTTGGAGTATTTGAGTTGTAAAAATGTAATTTTAAATAGAGAACGAAAAAATCACTAAATATTTTATCACTGCGATGATGGCAACACCTGTTTTGGAATGTCATACCGTCATCATATGGTTTTAGCAGTACTGAGAAAGGTTTGTAGAGTTATCATAAATTTAAATTTGTATTCGTGAATGTGATTAGAAAAATTAAGTTTATTATTATATTAACTATATATATTTTAGGTTTTACAGCAAGGACTTTACTGTAAAATCTTAAATATAAACATATTCCTACCTAACAACCTTACTGTAAGGTTGTTACTATAATACCTCCCCTTAAGCACCTTGAATATGAAGATAGACTGAGGGTATTAAATATGTTCTCATTTGAAAGAAGATGTGTGAGGGGAGTTATGATTAAGCTTTTTAAAATCTGCTCTGGGATGGATAAGTTGGATTTTAGCAAGTTATTTGAGTTGGAAGGTAGTAATAGGGCTAGGGGTCACCACTTAAAAATTAAAAAACAGAGGTGCAGGTTGGATGTTAGAAAATATTTTTTCACTAACAGAGTGGTAGATTACTGGAATAGTTTGCCATCTGAGACGGTAGACAGTCCAAACTTGAATGTTTACAAACGTAGATTAAATGATTATATGGAAAGGGAGGGTTAACTTTGGGGGGTATTCTGGACTCATTCCTGTGGATGCAGTTTTTTATTATTGTATATTACTATTGATTTGGATTTTTACGAGTCTTGATGATGATGTTTTTTGTTTTTGACATATTCCTGTGTATGGTTCGAATTGTATATTGTAGATGCATGATCTGACACAATCCTATGGACGCATTTTGTGTGTGGGTTTTGACAGATGCGAATGACCTTTGATAGACCCTTGTGGCTTTTGTCATCCATGAAATTATGTTAAGGTTGTTAGGTAGGAGTATGAATGTACACATTAAGTTTCATTTATTAACTTTGTAGCCCTAATTAAAGTTTTTGTACAGTCATTGTTATTTAGAGTTATACTGTATGTCTGTTACGTTAATGACCTAACCACAGTGTGTATATTATTTTAAACTCACTTATTATATGTATATTTCAATGTGTCAATATTAAGTTGTATGTTGTAGGCTTAGGTTTATAATATTCGAGGATGTATGTGTGTCGAGGTATGCCTGTGTAAACTAGCTTGCGCACAGAGTCGTACGCAAGCACGGGCAGACTGCTGACCAAAGGCCACTTGAGATATGTTCTGGGGCGATTAATAGAGAGGGCAATTTACAGTTGACCGTGTTTTGACTAATGGCTTGCCAAGTTGCAGTTCAAAGGATATATAAAGAACAAGACAGCAAAATATAATTTTAATATATATAATAAAAGGGGGGAAATTTATATATATATATATATACAAAAGGGGTGAACAAATTACTTAATAAAGGTAGTTAAATGAATTATGTGAAGATTAACGAGGTAATCTGGAGATGACAATACAAGATCGCTTTACCTTCAAGCGCGGACGAATTGAAGGGGGGGGGGGGAGACAACGGCGCAGGTATTCAAGAAGATACTTCAGGGAGTACTGATGAGGATGACTCGAAGATGGGGTTTGATTACTTCGTGATGAAGAATGAGATTTTCTCTGCTCCAGAGAAACGTAATCTCAACTCGAGACGATTTTACAGATCGGCAGAGAGTCTCAGTCTCGAAAGAACGGGAATATTGAAGGGGTGGTGAAGATGAGAGGGCCGCACAACTCTCCAGGAAGAAGGGGGGCGATAGCTTTCCTCTGAACAAGGGCTAAAGCTTAATGAAGGTAGATCTGCTGGTGAGATCTTACGACGAGGTACGACGACTCGACGACGGGTTACAGAGGTTTACGAGAAACAGAGGGCAGTCTGAACGGAGTGAATGGCGGGCTTTCAATCTCGTCGAGAAATGTGAGTTTAAGGTTAAATAGCCGAGTGGCTGGTCCGATAGATAGTCTCGGGACCTAGCGGTACCTAGAGGATTCTCAGCGCTAGTATATACAAACACACTTCATGGTAACGAGTCGGTCCAGACGGTGAAACCTGCCTCGTGATATGTGGTAGGGATAATGTGGCTGCCCTCGTGGGGGAATAGACATGCCTGGAAAGCATGTGGTATAGACAGGAGAGCTGCGCACGGTGTTATCGCAGGGGAGAGGGGGGAGGCGAGTGGCATCCGAAGGCAAACACAGCTAAGACGGGTGATTCAGCGAGGGACTTTCTAAAATTCTTACGCTAGGTGCACGTGGTCTTGAAAGAAGAGAAGGTTATTTCCGAGGGGGCTTCCTCTCACGGTGATCCGTCGAGGGCATCCCCTCACAATGTCCATCAATTCTAGTATGTTTTAAAGTATATTGATATCTTTGTGATAAATGTTCATGTAGGTCAAAGTACATTTATATCGATATGAGTCTAAAAGCAGGACACATTTTGGTAATTTTAAGGGTTGTAGAGCCCGGTAATGCCACTCCTTGGCTTTTTTTCCAAGTTCTTGGATATTTTAGTTACTTCTTTGAGTCTTGGAGATTTTTTTTTTTAAATCTGAAAATTTTGGAGTTTTTCAATAAATATTGAAATAAAATTATTAATATGTTAAAAATCAATGAGTTGCTTCATTTTTTTTATATTTTTTGCCATAGTCAGCAAATCATAGTCGGCCAGATATTACTTTGGGATATTTTTTTATGTTTATATGATTTTATCGGAGTTGTCTGATACAGGTGAGGTTTCCTGTTTTGGGAAATTTTTCATAAATACAGGAAACAATGAAATGTAATCTTACCGGTTGGGTCATTATAGGATTCTGGAAAGATTTCTACAAGAGAGCTGCAGCTAAAGCTCAATTTTGGAATTCACCTGAACCTAAACCTGATAGGCCCTAGCAAGAATCTATGGAATCTCCAATCAGCAGAAGTACAAGAAAGTCTGGAAATTATACTTGTATTGGACAATGCGGTTGCACACACTATATTAAAAAAGTAGAACGGTTAAAATTCTTTTTAAGCCACAATCCATTTCTTCTAATTTGCTATCATTAAGTATTTTTTAAGGATACCAACGTATTCTACACCTCTCAAACCCACTTGGAAACACACTTACCTGTCTTTAAAGTTAAGTTACGTTAAGCAAAAAGGTTTTGTTATTCGTAAAAAATATCTTAATTTTCCAAGAAAATTCAAATATTTAGGTCTTGTCCCAAGCACACTTATATTATATAACCCTTCTTCCTGGCGTGGGACTAAATACTAAACAGTTTAGTATTTAGTCCCATGCCAGGTTGTAGGGTTATATAATATAAGTGTGCATGCGACATGACCTAAATATTTAAACATTCTGCTTCCATAATGAACACGTCCTTCTTTAAATTGTACGAACAGTATTTATTCAGTTGCGGGTTATGAAACACAGGCAGTCAGCCTCTTTATTGATTCAACCCTGAGCCTACCACTGGTGGCTTAATATACAACATAAAATTAATGATTAATTCACAAAAAAATGAAATTCCTAAATAAAAAATTTATGGTAATTATAAAAGACATTTATTTAAACATTTATAATATATATTTTCAGGTGAATAACCCATTCAGCAGAAATGAAACGTAATTTTTTGAGTGGAGCACAGAAGAGGAAGAGAGTTGCAGAGGAGAAGGAGAAAATTGGAAACTTCCAAAATTAACATCGTGGTTCAACACAAGTGCAACGTCACCCACTCATACCATTCCTTCAGATATAGCATCCACATCAGTATCCACTCCTGCAACGTTAGCCACTCATACCATTCCTTCAGATATAGCATCCACATGTACATCCACTTCTGCAATTTCAGCCACTAGTACTGTTCTTTCAGGTATAGCATCCACATCCAAATCCAAACCTGTAACAGTAAAGGAGTTTCCAATCCAAGCGACAGATCCGGGGCTATGGAACATTAATGATACTAACAAAGTAGATTAATGGATTCGTAGTGGGCCCTCATCATGTCAGAATCATGATTTCAACTTTTTAAACTCACGCAGAGTGTATAAAACAGCTGGTGTATAGAGTATGAAGGCAAGGTATTTATCAAATAATGTGTTCAAACGTGAACTGCGGAATGGCGAGTGTTTAAAACGCAAATGACTACTCTATTCAACATACCAAGGTCGTTTATACTGCTTTGTATGTCGCCTACTGTCCAAGAAAGGATCCCCCTTTGTTACATCGGGGTTCAATGACTGGAAGCACAGCAATGCTAATGTAGAACATAAAAATGGAGAAGAACTCCGAAAGTGCATGGCGGTATATTTGATTAGGCATAAAGAAACTGGAAGTGTAGATTCTTTATTAGTTGAATAAAATCGCTCAGAGCAGGAATATTGGCAGAAGTGTTGACACGTGTGGTTTCTGTGATTCGCTTTCTTGCCTCCAGAAGTCTGCCATTTCGTGGAGAAAATCACATTATTGGGTCAGCAAAAAATGGCAACTATTTAGGCATACTAGAGCTGTTGGGTGAATTTGACCCTTTCTTGGAAGAACATCTCAAACTGTGTGGAAATCCTGGAAAAAGGAACCCGTCATTTTTATCTGCAAACATTTGTGAGGAATTTATTGAACCAATTGGATAAAAGGTTCTTTGTACTATTCTTGAAGAATTAAAAGAGTCAGAGTATCATTCAATAAAGTGTAGATTCCACCCCAGACGTCTCACGCACAGATCAACCGACATTTACTGTCCGATACATTAAAGGCTGTGAGTCTGTGGAACGTTTCTTGATGTTCATCCCATCTTACTCATGGAGGAAAGGCTCTAACAGACACTGTTGTGGATTCTATTAATGATAACAAAATTCCTCTATCAAACTGCCGTATTCAGTCATATAACAATGCCTGAAATATGTCTGGACGATATACTGGATTGCAAGCACGGATTAATCAACTCAACGAGTTCACCATCTATGTCCCCTGTGCTGGACACAGCCTGAACCTGGTTAGAGTAAAAGCAGCAGAGTGTTGTCTACAAACTGTAAAATTCTTTGACTTTGTTGAACATCTATATTCCTTTTTTGCTGCTTCTACTCATCGATGGAATGTATTGACATCATCTTTGGGAAAACATTTGGTGGTCAAGCATCTATCTGATACACGATGGTCAGCACATTTTGATGTTGTTCATGCTCTGTATGGGGGTTTCGAGAAAATAAAACATTCGCTTGATTCTGTATCAGTTGACAATGAACAGGAAGCGAAAACAACGCGAGAGGAGCAAGAATTGAGCAAGAAAATGGAAAAAAACTGGAAACAATCTTTCTCACAATTCTTGGGAATGACATGCTAGAAATAATGAACCAAACAAGCAAGGTCCTGCAGTCAAAGGATGTGAACATCCTTGTTGCCACAAATCTTCCTGAGTCTATGAAAATCTATCTCCAGGAAACTAGAGCTAAATTTCGTGAATATGAATTCAAAGCCAAAAGTATGTGCCCAGATACATATTGGAGGAGTGATAAGAAAAAACGAGAACGAAAACGAAAACGAAGTGTGCGTCTTACTAGATATGATGGATCATCATCAACAGAAAAGATACTTCTCAGTAAAAGCGAAAAGTTCAAGGTAGAAACTTTCCTCCCTGTTCTGGACACTCTAATCTTTGAACTAACAAAACGTGCTGAAGCTTATTTATTCACAGATTAGAAATCTGTTTTCTTTCTTCAGTGAATTGAAAACCATTCCTTCTAATGTACTAAAGAAAAAGTGTGAACATCTGGCTAATATGTACCACAAAGACCTTAATTATGATGACCTTTTAAATGAATGTGAGCGTCTCAAGTACTACATCGCCTTTGATGAAAATTGCGAGACTCTCCCTGCATTGTACAGAAAAAATAATTGCCGACAATTTGAAATCAGTATTCCCGAATGTTGAAATTGCACTCAGAGTGTTCATGTGCATGATGGTGACCAAGTGTACAGGAGAACGTTCTTGTTCAACACTGAAACTTATAAAAAAGCAGTTCGTGTCACAATAGGGCAGCATTATTTGAAGTGGCTTTCACTCAGGTTCATGGAAAATAACATCCTGAAGACCATTGAATTCAAGCTAATAATAAAGCAATTCTCTCCAAAGAAATGCCACAAATGCTTGTTATGAGAAGGAGTTTGTAGTAATTTCATACTGTGACATCTAATCTGTATGGCTTACTGAGTATTATTGTATTTTCCAAGCCTCGTGTATTATTCAAATGTTTATCATGTCGATTAGTTGTAGCTGTACAGCATGTTTTTAATATCTCAACACCGATTTTGTTGGAAGTGCCAATAAAATAAATTAATGTTTAATTTTATAAACCATTTACATTTTTATTCCTGTGAGTAGTTTTCGTAGGGGTCCCAGTACACTGCTTTGCCCCGGGGCCCATAATGCTGTTAAGACGGCCCTGGTGTCATCACTATGTTCTCTGGCAAACTCTCAGCTTCTCATTTTGTCAAGAGTCTTCAAGAGTGGTTTCCTCCTTGATACACGTCCATAGAGACCCTCACGGTTCAGGTAACGTCGCACTGTTGGCACGTTCACGATTTCTCCACTGCTAGTCAGATTTGCTTTCAATTCCTTGAAAGTGACTTTTGGATTCTTGCTGACAATTCGAACACACGAACGCACATCTCTGTCAGTTAATTTTCTTGGCCGTCCTTTCCGCACACGATTAACAGCAGTCTCATCAGCCCTAAATTTTACAATAATATTCCTTTCAGATGAAATTAGGATATTCAAACTTGCCGAAATTTTTCTATATCCATTTTCTTGGTTGTGCAGCTCAATTATACGCTTCTTATATGCTTCTGAGTGTTCGGATGTCTTCTCTATGTTGCTATTTCAAAATTATTGTAGAGATGATTCTTCAGCCGTGTCTAATACCATAATGAACACCCCAAAAAGTTAGCCGTGCAAGTAACCCGCTGTCCTAAGTTGGTCTAGACTCTAGAATATTCCATTAGTCATTCTCGAACATTCTTTATCACTAATATTAATAATTTGATTTGTTAAATCAGTATTATATAAACATTGCCAATGTTTTTGATTCCTGCGTTTTTCTAATAAACAGCATGTTTAATGTTAATTTGTTTTATTATCATTTATACATTATAATATATTGTTTTTAGGATAATATAATTAAATATATTATAAATATGTATATTTCGAAGTAGTAACGTATCAAAATTTTTAAATTAAAAAATTTGAGATGTGTTGCTAATAGATATGTGCGTAATTGTAGATACAGATAAGAATAATGTTAATATTATTTGAATCTACAACACGCTATTATTACGAGATACTCCCATTAAAGCTATACTTGTTTTCAATTTTTAAAATACTTTAAGTAACCTTTTGCGATCCATTGAAGCTTCTTCAATCGATTTTAACAATACCAGCCGCAACCATTCGACTGGAAAAGTTGTTTTCCACCCTTAAAAGAACTAAAACTTTTACAAGAAGTCTAATAACAAGTGAGGAGCTTTCGGAACTCGACTTATCAAGTAGAAAAGAAAGCCTTGTTAAATTGGAGAAGGATAAAGCACAAACCCTTTTTTATGAAGTATTGAAATTTTTTTATGTTCTAAAGAAAGTGGAAAAAAGTTAAAATAAAACGTAAGTAAACAATTTTAACTCTCAATATGAAATAATTTTGTCTCTATTTTATGATTCTCGTACGTTGACAAAAGTACCCCCCAAATTAAGAATACCATATCGATACTTAAATGCTTAGGGGACCATGTCTGATTGATGTGACCTTAAATGGCGTATGCAGTGCCACAAGGTTATATGCTTGGCCCGCTGTTATTTATTATACATATAAATTAGTTACAGTGATTTAGGAATTGTTAGCACTCTCTCAAATTTCCCTCATATCACTATATTAAAAGTCAACCTTAACTCTAAAGATACAGGTAAACTTCATTTGGACATCTAAATGATGAGTTTAATGGCCTGGAACTCCCCCACTCCACTCAAATTGAAGTCAAAAATATTTCCCATTGTGAACGAACAAAATTCAAACGAGTAAGTAAATATTAAAAGATCATAAATTTGGTAGAATCCGACATAAAGAGGATACATTACTCTCCCATAAGGCTAAAAGATAAAAAAAGGCGTATTTTTTGTTGCAAATATGTTTGAAAACAGAATTTTATTGAACAAATTTCTAAAATTAAATTAAAATACACACAATAGTGAAAGTTTAATTAAAACGGTATTGGTTGGCAATTGTTTCTCGAAGTCTTTCAGGTCATATAAAATCCCATATGAAAGAGCTTAGAAATTCTCCCCTGTAATCAATCATTTGAGGGGGCGTCACCAATGTATTCGACAGGTGTTTGATTTTGGACAATCGAAAAGGCATAAAAAGAATCGGAACTTAATTAATTTCTGCTTGAAAAAGAATTTTGACATCTTCAAAGGCGCTGAAAGCGTTAGCTTCAATTAAAGATTTTGATAATAGAGTTTGAATAAATTCTGTACGATTGCAATCCAGATAGACTTAGAAGTTTGATAATGATATTTGATTTGATAATAAGTCTACACGATTCCAGTCTGAGTAGAGTTTGAAGGAGTCTGAAATGTTACTTGGGCAACAAAAGTTACTTGCAACGTTGAATGACGATAATGGAGATACCAAGACAAAATATACTTCCGCTTGATACGAAGTTAAATGACAACGTTAGTGCACATACATAATAGTAAAAATACTTAATAAGTTGGATAGTCACAGTTGAAAAGTGCAAAGAGGAAAGTTTAAGAATGGAGATGAAAAATTGGGATGACTGAAATTGTTCGTTGTCCTCTTGTCTTTAGCGCTCGTTGGAAGTTTCTGCTCTCTTCCAAAAATGAGAGAGGGGCCAATTGGCGGTAGGAAATCTGGACTCGTTCTGAATTTTTAGTCGCGTGCGACTCTATATCTCACTATGTCGACGGTCCGTCGGTCCCCGTTTTGGTTTTAGGATATTTTGGTAATAACACTGTAACTATTCGGCCATTATAACGAAATTTGCAACCCTTATGTTGTTTTACATTCTCTTTCGAATGATATAATTGCCAAGTTCCTCCCAAGGTTAGTCCGGAAGACCTTGCTAAAGTGAAAATAACTTGTTTCCAGATAGACAAAAATACTTAACCCACGCCCAAGCGACCATTGGACAGTGGACATATATAAGTGAGGAATAGGGTAGTAGAGGTGTTTAGTAGGAGAAAATAGTGGGGGAAATTAGGGAAATAATAGGAAAGTGAAATGAAAGTAGAATGAAAGACATCCAGGAGTAACAAGGAAAAGAAGACCCTAGGAGACCTTACAGGCCATTCAAGGAGGGTACCTTTGGACTAGCAATCGAGTGGGCACATGGCTGCTCAATTGTTTTGCGTCCCTAAACGGACACTTTTCAAGACTTTGTCTAGTCTTGACTTGAACTGGTCAACAGATTCACTGTTGACAACTTCCACTGGAAGTGCGTTCCACTTACCGCAGACACTGTAGGTGAAAAAGTTTCCACACAGATTGCGGTTGTAACGCTTCAGTTCAAGTTTGAAGCTGTGATTGCGCGTTCTGTTCTCACTCAGTGTGAAAATATCCCGGTAGTCAACATTGTCGAACCCTCGAAGTATTTTGAAAACTTCGATGAGCTGACCACGCAGTCTACGGGTTTCCGGCGAGAACAGATTTAATTCCCTTAGTCTATCCTCATAACTTTTATGTCGGATAGAGGGAATCAGTTTGGTTGCCCTAGCTTGTACGCGTTCCAACCTTGCGATATCCTTTCGAAACGAAGGACTCCAAAATTGTACGGCATACTCCAGGTGCGGCCGAACGAGGGAGTTGTACAGACAGAGTACTATCTCCTTGTTACGGTATCCAAACTGGCGCTTTATGTAGCCTAACATCCTTTGGGCTTTCTTCTCTGCCTCGATGCACTGTTTCGAGAACTTGAGGTCGCTAGTAATAGTTACACCCAAGTCCTTCTCAGTGTCACTCGATTCA
The DNA here is from genome assembly GCA_963969495.1 of Ceratothoa steindachneri. Taxonomy (NCBI): domain Eukaryota; kingdom Metazoa; phylum Arthropoda; class Malacostraca; order Isopoda; family Cymothoidae; genus Ceratothoa; species Ceratothoa steindachneri. Next base: position 212,830,028 of record OZ018317.1, read on the forward strand.
AGAGCAGTGCCCTTAAGGATATAATGAGATTGGGGGTTTCTGTGGCCGATATGCATTACTTTGCATTTCCCCACGTTAAAAGGCATTTGCCACGTGTCCGACCACTCCCCAATCTTCCCAAGATCTTCCTGCAGGCGGGCAGTATTTACATCCTTTGCAACGTTCATACCAAGCTTGGTATCCTCGGAAAATTTGGAAATCTTGGCAACCATGTCACCGTCCATGTCGTTGACGTAGATAATGAATAGTAGTGGTCCCAGAACAGAACCTTGAGGCACCCCGCTAGTAACGGGCACCCACTCAGAAGCCTGTCCATTCACCACCACCCATTGCCGTCTGCCACTTAGCCAGTTCTCTATCCAGCTGGCTACTTTTCCGTCTATTACCAGCGCTCGCACTTTCCGGAGAAGGCAGCGGTGTGATACCTTATCAGAGGCTTTCTGAAAGTCCAAGTACACCACATCCATCGCCTTGTCCCGATCGTGCTCACTGAACACGAAGTGGAAGAATTCCACAAGGTTCGTCAGGCATGACCGTTGCCTTCGGAAGCCGTGCTGGGAACTCCTCAGTAGCAGGTTTTACTCTAAATACGACGTTATTTTGTCCACCATCATGCTTTGCATGAGTTTACCGACTATCGAAGTCAGACTGATAGGTCGGTAGTTCGACGGTTGGCTTCAGTCTCCTTTCTTGAAGATAGGAGTCACCTCCGCTTCACGCCAGTCTCTAGGAACGCATTCGGTTCGGATTAACATGTTAAAGATTGCGCTCAGGTGTCGTGACACTTGATCGCGCACTTCTACAACACTTTAGGTAGAAACCCATCCGGGCCAGGTGACTTATTCGTCATTAGGTCAGTGATCTTCTTTTCTTTTTTCCCTTCGGTGAAATCCATATCCTCCAGCTTTTTCCCCGAGTAGGAATCCATTGGCTGGGGGATGGGACCACACTCTTCAGTAAACACCGAAGAGAAGTAGTCGTTGAGGAGGTTAGCATTTTCTGCATCTAAGTGCTTTAATGCCTCCTCCTCATTTCTCAAAGGGCCAATCGTTCGACGGATTTTTTTACGGCTGTTCACATATCCAAAAAACTCCTTGGGATTCTCTTTACAGAGTCTCGTCACTCGGAGTTCCTCAGAACGCTTAGCCGCCCTTATGCTGGACTTCACTCTCCTGGCTACCCTCCGTTATTCGTCAAAGTCACCCGAGATCTTTGATTGTCGGTACACAGTTCTCTTCTACCTAAGCAGTTGGCCGATTTCTCGATTAAACCAATTTGGTTGAACAGAAGACCGACGGGGACATTTCAGACGGATGAAACGCGATTGAAGACTCATGAATGTGGTTTTGAAACTGTTTCACGAGTCTTCAACAACATCGCACACTTCTAGCCTCGCGTCAGTCAGTCCAGCACGAAGACCTGCAAAGTCTGCTCTTTTCAAATCGAGTTTCTTAGATTTACTAGTTGCAGGCCCTACCTTCGGAACTTTGACTACAAATCTAATTAGTCGGTGGTCACTGCCCCGGAGCTCTTCGCCAACAGAGAGGTCACAACGATGTCATCCTCAGAGGTGAAAACCAAGTAGAAGATATTGTTGCGGACTCGTTGTTCGCAAACTCCAGGAGTAGTGCGTTCTCGCCACAGGGTTCTCTGGTTTCCCAGTCAACTTGTGTGTTGAAATCACCCATGACGATACACACTCTGTCTTCGACAAGTTCTCCTAGTAGCTGGTACAGATCTCTGTCCTTTTCAACGAGTTGGGCAGGAGGTCTATAAAGCACAAGGGTTCTGTATTTGTCAGGACCTATCTCTAGGTCAACACCTAGTAGTTCATGGTCGGATACGATGTTGCAATCCGTCGAGTTGAGAGTATCCTTGACATACAACATCACACCGCCACCCTCTCTGTCTGGCCTATCTTTCAGGAAGAGCTGGTAACCAGGAATCGTGAATTCACCTTCAAAATCTCGGCTTGAGGTTTTTATCCACGATTCCGTTATGGCCACCATCTCAGGTTCCTCTGTTACTACGAGGCCACGGAGCTCAAGAAACTTATTCCTGATTGACCTCGCATTGAACAGAAGAACTTTCAGGGAGTCCCCTAGTGTAGGACTCCCTACGCTCTTCCGTTTCCCGGCTTCTCTGTTTTCGTGGTCACACCCTTTTTGACGACCTCCGAGAAGGTCGTTCCAGGAGTGACACGGGCATGCTGGCGCACGTCCGCTTTCGCTCTGTTTCGAACGCTCCTTTGGGTGCGTTCCACATTTTGAATTAGGTTTGAAAGAAAGGCCTTCCCTTTAAAGGAGAGATGTACCCCGTCCCTTTGGTAGAGGTCGTCTCTACCGATAAAGGTACGATAGAGGTCCACGAAGAAGACTCCTTCTGCCATGCAGAGATCCGCCAACCTTCTGTTTACTGCGACGTTTCTTTCGTGAGCGGTTCGGGATGGACCTCTTTTCGGAAGCATCCCAACCACCACACGTTTGCGGGTTTTAAGCCCTATGTCGTCCACGGCTCCAATCACCGTTTGGATGGTCTTACCACTGAGGCCAACCTTACCCCCTCTGAGGTAGAGGTCGTTGCCGCTCACCATCAGAGCAACAACTGAATTCTCAGAAATCTGAACTTTCTCTGCCTCTACTCTGATGTTGTGGTTACCCCGTCCGGACAGGCAGCTTACCTTCACGCTAGTGCGAAGGCGGGCCGCTAGCAGCGGCTGCAGATCCCGTGTTTGCAAGTCACCAATGAGGGTGACCTTCGGACACTTGGTCTCTAAAGAAGGGGTCTTCCCTTGTGGAAGAAGCCTCCCCTTTTCCTCTTTACTCTCCACATTCTTATCTTTCTTTTTCTTCTTCTTTATCTGTTTTTCTTCTATTTTTGGTTCTACTTTTGTTTTAACTTTATTCTTTTTCTTTTTTTTCTTCGTTTCTCCTTTCTTCTTTTTCTCCTTTTCTCTCGCCTCAGCTAGCTTAGCCTCAGATGATGCCGTATGTCCGCTTGGTTACCAGGGGATTCCGACACGTCAGTGGGCGGCGCCTCTTCTAGGCATCGAACCTGAGCTACGTTAAGGGCTTCGAGCTTCTACAACTTTCCCTCAAGGACCTTAGCTCTCTCCTCTGAGGCTCTATAGAGGTCTTTTAATTTCTCCACCTCTCGCGTCAATATGCAAGTAGTGCAGATACTTTCAGGGCTGCATTTTGAGTAGCAGCCCTCCGGAAAGTCAACGCACCACTTTTCTAACTGGCATATTGCACAGTTGTGTTTGAGACGAACGGGCCCTTTTTTGCCTGTCATTTTGAGCGCTTTCTCTCTCTCTGAAAACTCGTGACCAATCAATGATTAAAAAGGGGGGTTGGTGAGTGTCGTAGAATGACCCTTGGCTTTGATCACTCTACGCTTTGACACCCTTTTAGTAGCGGTATGCTTTAAGGGGCGTGAGTTATTTCTATGATGAAGTAGGCTTTGTTCTAAGAGTGCTATTTTTGTGGTTTAGTCCTTAAGGAAGAGCTATTTTTAAACACATAAGGATAAGAGGAAACACCAGAATCTACCAAAAATAAACATGTATTTTAAATTAAATATTACAAACCAACAGTAAAAACATTTCTATATTTGGCCTCAAAGATTTTCAATGACAAAACATAAACAAGTAGGCCTCCAATAAACAAACCAATGCCAATTAGTATTTTTTTATCACGACCCTATTTGTTTAGCATAAAACATTAAATTAATGTACTGTCATCTACAAACACATATGACCTCGGTTCATGAATAATGGTTTCTACTCTCCTTTAAATCGTGGGACGTACTTAACTTCTACTATCGCAATAGATATATAAATGTTATTGTTAACTTACGGGTAGGTAACAGGGATTGCCGGATGTCGCTGGAGGACTTATCTCTTGCTTTGAAGTGGTGTGGTCGCTGCTTGAATTTTCGAGGAGGGATTGCTTGTCACCTGTGCCGGGGGATGATTCTCCAACGTATTTAAAGAACGGGAGCTCGTTGGGGCAGGGTTCTTCTCCTCTCACTCTTACGGTGCTTGAGATGTGAGAATCACTCGAGTGTGAGCGGCTTTGCTTTTATTCAGTCGGGCTTCTTTGCAGACGGAAAAGGCTTCTTCGGTATGGCACCGATATAAAACTTGACTAATTAGGTTAATACGGCCCTGAAAGGGGGGGATCGATTTTCTCAATCTGATCCTATCGTTTCTCACGGAAATAGTCTTGTATGGCTGAAGGATCGATCTTTACGAACTAATCTTTCTTCTGGCGAATCGACTTCTAATAATCTTCTTGTCTAGCCGATGGATCGATCTTCACGACCTAATCCTACTCTGGCGTATCGACTTCAGATAATCCTCTTCTCTTTCTTTGCGGGGCTTATATATAGGCGGATTGCCGCCCCATCTAAAGGGGGAAGTGACCAGGCCACAAATGCAAAAGGGGGGGGGGGAAGCGAATGGAGAGTTAGCATCCGGGGAAAGCGAGAATTCCTGAGGTGGCACTGGGGTGCCCAAGTCAGCTCGCAAATTATAGGCTCATAACCGCACCGCTACTTGGCGTGCCTTCTGACTCGCACCGTTTTTTTTTCCTAACCACGGGTTTATGGGTCTCGTAGGTAATAGGATCGTTAGAGCGTCGTTTAAGGACCTTAGGTGGTCGCCTTCAAACATATGTTAGCTCCAACTGCCCACAGCGGCGAGGAGATCACACATGGTAAGCATTTTCGCCGGCTACCTTTCCCACGCTTCTCCTCATGAAGGGAGGGGGGCTTGAATGTACCTATACTCCTCCAGGATGCTTAATGTAGCCATTTCTCCACAGTGAGTTCTCCTCGCGTGAGTCGCTCCCGTGTATCGATCGGAGAGGTTTCGGATCTTTCAGAAGGCACGCTCCATGTGCTCCTGTTCGTCCGACCGAGTCGTCAAACCTTGGCGTGCCGTGGCTCCCAACCAAGCAGCACTGACGGTCCCCGAAAGGGCCCTCGATTTGTCACCAGGTGAACAACAACGAAGCACGCCCCTTACTAAACTCCTACTTGTTCCATTCACAACGGCCAGGATCTCGGAGTAGCGTTCAATGGATATCCCGCCACACCAAGGAACTCGACCCAAGGCTTTTTATTGGCCTGGCAACCAACATGGGAACAAAGGGCCGTCACCTCGGACCAATGCTACCATAAGCACCCGTCAACGGGCACTGGGAACGGTCAATAATTACCCGCCAGGAAAGGGGTTGACAGGGCACTACCCTCATCCCATTCATCGTGCCCCAACGTCTAGGACACCTCTAGTCCTAGTCTCTCGCAACCAGTGAGCGTCGATTGGCGTTGTTTATAGAGGTTCCAAAGCCTCTCTTCTGACGCGTGAGGTAGCTGCCAGGTCCTTATAAGTAGATAGGGGAAGAAAGGGAAAGAGTGACACGATAGGAGTAGGCTTTTGTGTTGTTGTTTTTCTTTTTGTATGAGTGGGAGATAGGATAAAAGTAAAAAAGGAGAGGGATAGAGTAGAAAAAGGAAGGAATGACGCACTTAGTCTGGAACCTCGTTTCCGACCAAATCGACAAGGGAAGCCCTACCAGGGGTACCCAGAAGAGGTACCCCCGCCGACATAGCTCGAAAAGTCCAAGGTCCACACAAGCTCTCTTCCCGCGACAAGGGGGCGTCACCTCTCCCTCTATTTTTCGTTGGTGAAAGGGTAGCTCTGGCTTTCTTTGCAGTCCTTTTTTGGTATTGAGTATATATATATATATATATATATATATATATATATATATATATATATATATATATATATATATATATATATATATATATTTATATATATATATATATATATATATATATATATATATATATATATATATATATACATATATATATATATATATATATATATATATATATATATATATATATATATATATATATATATATATATATATATATATGTAAGGATTGTTTTTAAAGTGTTTGGCTTTGTTTGTGTTTGATTTGTGAACGGAATTTTACGTGAACGTTGGGTTTATGTCGTTGTTGATGAGCAGTCTGCTAATTGTAAATGATCTTCTGTGTCATTAAAGTCCATGTGCTCGAGCACAAACTCGGGAAGGAGGTGCCGGTGTAGGGCGTCCCAGATCTTTATTGCTCTATTGTGAAGCATCACGTTTATGGGTGTCAACCTCAGTTCGCTATGGAGCTCACTTTGCCTTCTCATCTCTCTCCTTCGGGTTCCCGTTATAAGTAAGACAGCCTTATTCTGAACCCTTTGCAGTTTAAGTATCTTGGTCTTGGGACTCGCGTTTATGGAGACCGGGGGGTACAGGAGTTTGGATCGGATGCGCGCATTATAGATTTTAAATTTGTTGGAGGTTCTTAGGTTTATGAATCGGAAAAATTCACCCAAGTCCCTCCGTTCATTGGCCGAGGTCCTGTTCATATGACACCCATACCCATCAGTCGTATTCCGGAGTCCCAGAACCGTGCCCTCTGTGCGGTATGGGATGCATACACTCCCCACTCGGATGTCTGCGAGGGTTCGTCCGAATAGTGGGATTATCTGGAACTTTTGGGCATTGGTAGATATCTTCCATCTCTTCTCGAAAGAGTTGATGTTTTCGATTTATACCGCCGTACTCTGGGCCATATAATTCACATTCCGATAAGGTGTCGGTCAGATCATTGATACGTCGTCCGCAAGTTGGACTTACAGCGAGCCTTCTGTTAGAGGTTGAGGAAGTTCATTTGTGTATATATTATAGAGCAGGGGACTTATACACGCGTCTTGACGCACCCACGCCTCGAGTTCGAACTCAGGGCCATTGACGCCTTTTACGTGCACATACGCTCTCCTCTCCATCACGTAATCGCAAAGTATCCTTTAAGTATGGGATCGAGGCCCAGGTGTAAGATCTTGTATTTTAGACCTCTCCTCCATACTTTGTCTAAGGACTTTTTGACGTCTCTGAGCACCAGATTTGCATGGCGTTCTTCTGCTTTTATTATTGCTAACTTCTCGGTGATCAGGGCTAGCGCCGTGTGCCTTCTTCGCTGTTTCCAGAAGCAATACTCTTGGTGGTTATGTAAATTATTTTCTTCGAGAAACGTATTCACCCTGTTGGCCAAAATCTTCTCGAAGACTTTCCCGGCAAATTCTAAGAGAGATATAGCCTGAAGTTAGCTAGACTGTCCTGGAATGGGGGACCGGAGGCTCTACTTTCACGAAGTGGGAGAAGGTACGAGCTCGGTTGAGGTACTTTAGGGTCAAGTACTACCTCCCGCTAGGGGTAGGCGACTTTTGTCCGAAGAAAACTACCAGGATTTAAGAGAGGCAAGTAACTTGACTAGTTTTAAATAAAAATAGAAGCAAGGAAGGTAGACGAAAGAAGGGTAGATGGAAAAATATACCAGTAGAAAATATAATTCTTATATTAGGTTGGGCTAAATTAAGTTACCTTACCTTGACAAACTGAGGCAAACCACGAAACATACAAAGTTTAATATATTAGTAATTATAAAAAAATCATTACATTACTAAATAATATAATTAAGTAGAAGTGCAGGCATTTACTAAATAATAAAGAAGAAAGGAAAAAACAAAATAACAAAACTCATACAATGCCGTGATTGGTCCCCTTTGAAGCTACCATCTGATGTCATAAGGCCTAGCTTGTAGCCCAAAATTGTAGCCCAGAAATAGCGCCCCCTATCGTACGCCCCTAAACTGAAGTATTACCAAAACTCTTAATTTTAACAAACAATTCCCACATAACTTTGAGTAAATTACTTGAAGACTCATATTATCCAATCATTATTATACATACGACACCTAAACAAATAGGAAATGACAACAATAACAACGAGTTGCCAAATAGTAATTTTCAGCTTAAAAATAAAACCCTTACCATCTGCAAAAAAGGCGCTGCAAATTCAAAAACAATCTTAATTTTCCTGTTCCTTAAGGACCAAACTTGCGTGTGTTTTTCTTTAGAATATCTTATTCCATCGAAAGGAAAGTTAATAGGCACAATTCTTTCACAATAAAAATATTCGACATTTACTGATAATAATAATATTGACATGAAAATAAAAGAGTTACAAAGAACAAGCACAACTTACTGTGGAGCGGGTGGAGGGGGCTAAAGTGAGAAGAAGAAAGATTCGTCGTCGTCGTGACTTTTCTTCGAGGGTCATGGTGATTGTCTTCGTTCTGATGATTTCATGGTTGTTTGTGGACTCGAAAGTGACTGGTGATGCCGATTTCTCTCAATTTTCTTCCAGGGCAGGACGTTCCAGATGGCGTTAGGTCTCGGTTGCTGCTGCCGTTGTTTCCTTCATGTATCCTTTTAGGATGTCTTTAAATCTTCTTCCTGCCTCTTCCTTGTTTTTGTTTTCTTTATTTAAAGGCATCCATTTGGCGACTGGATGCAGGGGGCCTAGTCGCCAACAGATAATTCCAGCCTACATTATTTAGGATAATTATATATTTATAAAAAATACCAAAGAAGAAAACCAAATTAAATCTCCCCACAAAAAATAAAACAAACAAAAGAAAACAAACCCAAAGAGAAAAGATGTTCAAGTGCCGAAGGAAACGCGTTCCATCCCAGGCCCATTTATGCCGCCTGTTCTCCTAAGGATTCCTTCAGTGGGCAATAGAAGATATGCGTTGCCAGGCGTTAGTCCTGCATACCAACCACATACCCAGTGCAGTTGGTTCTTAGTTTTTCCTGCATCCCAACCAACGCAATAAAAAAAAATGCTACATCTTTGTCTCATTACTACCAACACCTTTGTTTTAGTGTTACCAATGCCCTTAATTGTACTATATAATTGTCTCATTATTACCAGCACTTGTAATCTTTGTCTCATTGCTAGCAACGTATCAAAAATGCTACATCTTTGTCTCATTGTTACCAACGCATTTAAAAAATTCTACATCTTTGTCTCATCGCTACCAACGCATTCCCAAATGCTACATCTTAGTCTTATTATTACCAACACATTAAAAAATGCTACATTTTGGTCTCATTGCTACCAACGATTTAAAAAGTGCTACATCTTTGTTTCATTGTTACCAACGCATTAAGAAATGCTACATCTTTGTCTCATTGTTACCAACGCATTTAAAAATTAGTACATTTTTGTCTCTTTGCCACCAACGCTTTTAAAAAATGGTACATCTTTGTCTCATTGTTACCAACGCATTAAAAAATGGTACATTTTTGTCTCATTGCTAAAACGCCTTTAAAAGATACTATATATTTGTCTCATTGTTACTAACATATTGTCGTAGGTCAGGTTAGAATTCTTGACCTCTGCTTGCTTCCTTTGACTCGGAAGGGAACGTGGCAAACCCGCAGGACACCCTGCGATTAGCCTTGTATTGAATCATTCACTTTAAACCTGGGTTGCACTAAATGGAGTAAGAGTGACTATTTTTTCTTCCCCGAATTAAATCAACTAACTAGGAGGTTCTGGATATCAAACTGGATGAAATAAAATAATCTTTACTACTGTACAAAAAAAATAATGAATACAACATAGAAATACACACCAAAAAAAACTAAATAGGCAAAAGGTTTACACACGTCAGCTTCAGGCGGGAGCCGTGAGAACGTACACACAGACGTACACGACCGACAAAAGGGAAACTAACATTCCGGGTGGCTCTGCCGCCAGAGGATTTTTGTACCCTAGAGAAAGGCTTAGTGTGTGGATGGGAGGGATAGGGGTATGAGCGTCGAGCTTGATTGCTTTTCACCGGCACGGTTGTGTTTGTACTTGGCCAATTAGTACTCGACCTGCTTAAATTTATGAAGGAGAATACAACCTGTCTTCTAACAACCACTGCTAGCCTCGAAAGTAGGGATCGGGGGAGTATTTCGCCGTGGAGAAGCTCAGTCGAAGACAACAGTGTTAGAGTCTCCTCGTTCCTAGTTCTTATTTCTCCTTATTTAATTTTCTTGTCTTCGGGCTTTGGGGTAAGGAAGACCAAAGGAAAGAATTCTTCTGTGTCGCGTCCTCTTTGGCAAAATACTAATCTTACCCAGGCCAACGCTTAACTATTTATACGGGTTCGCCGGAAGTGAATGTTCCCGAGGCGCCGAAAGTGGATTTTACTTTATTTATATAGAGGCGCCGGGAGTGAATTTAGCCCTTCACACTAACTCTCGGAACCTCTCGTTGTTACAATTAGGTTCGCTATAGGGCATGTTATCAAACGAAAGTTACCTAAAAAAGAAATCGATCGCGGGTTCTTTCCGTCCTACCCGTCTCTCTCTCTCTCTCTCTCTCTCTCTCTCTCTCTCTCTCTCTCTCTCTCTCTCTCTCTCTCTATCTTTGACACATAAAAAATTGTTTATCTTTGTTTCATTACTAGCAACGCATTAAAAAGGCTACATCTTTGATTAATTGCTACCAGCACATTAAAATTTTTTTATAACTTTGTCTCATTGCAATCAATGCATTCAAAATTGCTACATCTTTGTTTCATTGCTAGAAACGCATTATGAATACTACATATTTATCTTATTGTTAACAACGCATTAAAAATTGTTGCATATTTTTTCATTACTACCAAAGCATTGAAATTGCTACAACTTTGTTTTATTGCTACAAAAGCATTAAAAATTCCTACGAACCCCCGTCTCATTGCTACAAACACATTTAAATGTTAAAACAATTAAAATACCTCTATCAGTTTTTTCATCCCAAATATAAATATACAAAATATTGTTAATTATAAGTAAAATGAAGTATGTACTACTAATATACTGTACATGAAGGTGGGAGAGGCGATTCGGTCAGGCCATAAAGCAATGAATGAAGGACTGACACAAATTGAGAGGAGTTTTTTTTTTACAACATTCAACGCATGACACTCTTGGGTGGCTTCCGGTAGCGAAGGCTGGGCGATGGATGTAGGGTCCCCTTGAAGGAAGCAGGTGTAGATAGTCATTGGCATCCTTCCAGAACCTAGATAGGTCGGACCATTGTAGGCGGCAGTGGTGACTAGCTCCTGGCCACCTAATTTATCCCGAGCTAAGATGCCATCGGCAGTCTCTGCCAAGCTGTCGAGGAGTTGAACTTCCCTCGGTGCCTCCAAGATGTCTGTCACGTGAATAAGGAGACTGCCGAGGAAGGCTTGTCTCAGCTGTAATGCCGAAAGGTCGGTACCCATGCTTTTTGGGCTGATTTTTCTGGTGAGGTTCTACCATCGCTACTGATCAGAGGTCTTGTGGTGTCGAAGAACGATGGCCTTGAGAGCTCTGTAGGTCTTCTGTTCTGCTGGCAACTCGAATAACGAGTCAGTTGCTTCCATGAACCCTGTTGGTAGATGAGATAAAGCCAGCCGGAATTTTGGCTTGGGGGACGAAACATTTTGTGGTTCGAATGCCACCTCGCAGAGACCTAGCCAGTGATTCGGCCTGCTTGCGGCCTGCTTGGCAAATATTGAGGCACTTGAATCGCCGAAACAATTCCCGTGTCTGTGGCAAATGACTACTGGTTATTTTCTTGTTTAAGAATACGTGGAGAATTTTTTTGAGCGATGGGATTTCTTGCTGTATGCTTGAAAGTGTAAATATCTCAATAGGTCACAATGGAGTGGTTGGTTAAGTAAACTCGCTCACATTTTGTCTTGGTTGCCTCAAGTCAGAGGCCTTGTACCTCGCGTGGCTGGAGAGCTTTCGTGGAGGTTGATGTTAAGGCTGGCACTTGGCATGGAGTGATGATAGCAGAGTTATGTGAATAACAATAATATGCCTCTCTAATGAGCACAAAAATTAATAGGTCATGAATAGCATTGATGTAAACCATGCGTTAGGGACCTGCAGGATTTAGGCTACATGTGGCCGACTTGGCCATTAAGTGCGGCCAACTGAATGAATTAAAATTTTGCAGATCAAATAATTTTATTGCTTTCCTTCATTAAAACAAGCTCTGCTGACCAATAGGTCGCGTGCCCTCACTTATTCTCATTTATGATCTTACGACCTTCAAAAATTTCAATAATTCCCGGACTAACCATGGGAGGACCTTTGGTATAGCCACATACTTTAGCATAGCATAGTAGAGAATAACCCAGCCTATCATAGCGAAGTATCGTATAGCATAGCATATCCTAGTATAGTCAAAAAAAGGCCTATCCTAAACTTGCCTAGTATAACATAGCATATCATAGCCAAACATACGGTAGCATAGCCTAAAATAGAATAGCCTAGCTGGGCCGGGCCTAACCTAGCCTAGCTTAGTAAAATCTAGCTAGCCTAGTATAACCTAGAATAGTATAGCCTACTTTATTCTACCTTAGCTTAATATAGCCTAGTTAGCTTAGTAGACTCTAGTCAAACCTAGCATATTATAGTATAGCCTAGCTTAGCCTAGCCTAGCATAGTATAACATAACCTAGCATTAACTATCCTAGACAAGTATAGCCTATACTACTCTATTATAACCTAGTCAAGCATAGATTAGTATTGTCTAGCCTAACATACTATACGCTATCCTATTATAGCATTTTATAGCCTATATTAGCATAGTATATCTTACCCTTTTACATTATATCTTAGCGTTGCTTAGCCTATGATAGCCTATTCTAGGCTTGCCTAGCAGATATAGCATACTATAGCTTAGTCTAGTCTAGCAGAGTATCAGCCGAATAGTTATGATATTATTGCCAGGAAAAAAAATCCAGGACTAAATTTGGGAAGACTTTGGCAATTATATCTTTCGAAAGAGAATGTAAAGCAACATCAGGGTTTCAAATTTCGTTAGAATCAGTTAAATAGTCATGATGTTATTGCCCCCCAAATATAATTCCAGGGCTAGCCTTGAGAGGGCTTTTGTAATTATATCATTCGAAAGAGAATGTAAAACAACATAAGGGTTTGAAATTTGTTTAGAATCGGCCGAATAGTTATGATGTTATTACACAAAAAAAGGAGCAAAGCGGGGACCCACCGACTGACATAGTGAGATGTAGAGTCGCTCGCGACTAGACTCGCACGTGACTAAAAAAGAAACAAAGCCATTAAAAGGTTAGTTAATTTTATTTATCTGGCAACAGATAAATAAAAGCATGTCTCCAAGATGAATCGATTCAGCAACCTCTCGCATGAAAAGCGTTACACTGAGCCACCTACTGATTTAATGTCTTCATTTTAAGGTGCATACTAACTAATTAGGTCATTGTAGGAGAATAGCATAATGCTCCCAAGTTTTGCCCATCTCCCTTCCGGGCGGGTCGCTTATCAACCCTTTCCCTTCCGACCCAATATCTGGTGGTATCCAGCCGAAAGAAACCGCCGGCCATTTCAGCTAACCACCGAGTTCCTTCCCGGATTGTTTATCGATAAATGGTAGCCCATCTTCGCTTCCGATAGTTGCCGGAAGTTTATAAAAGACGAAATGGAGTAGCTTGACATCTAATCTACTTCCGGCGCCCTGAGAACCTCTCCCGAGCTTCAAGTATAAAAGACAAATTCTTTTAACCCTCAGTAGTAGAGCTTGCACAGCGTCTGGTAGGGCAGAAATTGCCATCTATCGGTGTAGTGGTAATTCATCGAAGCATAAAGTCTTCAGAGAGGAGATCGGTCCCAGTTAGGAAGGCTCCTTACTCCGTTGGTCTGCAAGTCAGTGCGGACCTAAGCTCATATTCACGTGTAAAAGCCGAAGCTACACACAGCCTCACTCTGGTTCCCTAAGCGAGAAAACTACATCTCGGCTTTTCTCCGTGACCCTACGCGTCGATAGGTCACTTCGCCCCCCCCCCCTCTCTCACAGAGGCACCCAAGATTCCTCGGAGTTCACGAGCGTGGGGCCCTCTGTAACAAGAAGCTCCCGTCACTGCCTTCTTCCAGCAGAATCGTGACGGAATTGTGGGATCAGGTCGGTCCCTGGAGAACCTACCTCATCGTCTCCACCTCTTATCTCACCACCTTCACTCACCAGCGCCACCCGAACATCAGGTTCCAAGGTAACCCTTCCCTTTCCCATTCCCGACTTCACCACGAAGCTTACCAGCATTACAAGTGTATAGGGATTTGTATGGTGAATAGTAATTTTCAAGCCAAGTGAGATATCCGAGATTCACTTATTAATCTATCTCTCAAAACATATTATATATATATATATATATATATATATATATATATATATATATATATATATATATATATATATATTCTTGTTTAGTGTTCATTAAAACTTTATTTTCATATTGTTGTGTATCTAACTTCCCTTGAGTCGCTTGCTGGCAAAGTTCATTCCAATCCCTCCGTAGCCAACCTCTAAGCACTCTGAGTTAATAAACCCATTCAGGACACGGGCCGAACGAAGTATAAGGAGTAGTACGACGACTCCTCCGCATTCGGGATAATAGGATATATATATATATATATATATATATATATATATATATATATATATATATATATATATATATATAAGAGTCAGGGAAAACTCCAACCACCCCTCGGCCTATTCATCGACAGTCATAATTATCTGACTGACTGAACAAGTTCTGAAGGAAGACGTGTCATAGTGAATGGTTGTCTAAGGTTACTTTTCTGCCAAGTTTTGTGGCGTCCGCAAATATTTCTATACTCTAAAAGTCAAATACTATTTACGAATATGTGTCCATACAAGAGACGACAAACTTGAATTACTTCAGTACTTTTATTTAAAACAAGTACATTCTTAAAATCCACAGCACTTTATGTACATCGATGGAGAAAATCAAACAGATTCATCAATCTACAATTTGTTTCCTTGGAATTCTGGCTGACTGCCATGAACCAAATTATACATAATTATTGATGTCGAAATGTCAGACAATTTTGTCGCGATTATTAATTGGAAAACTTTACCAAATGGGGCGCCGATTTGACTCGCCTATAATTGGTTGTACTGTAGCGATTCCCTGTCTGGAATAGCGCTGTAATTCACATTTTATGACCTCGTAGGGTGTCTGCTTCTTCTAGGTATTTATTGAATGAAGTAGCCACTGACTTCTCCTCAAACTTCTTTGAGTTCCTTCAGATGAGTTGGATGCACCATATCGGCTTCTGGAAATGTGTTGACAGTGACAAGGTAGAGCAATACTTGTCTTTTCGAAATAACTAGCCTTCGTTAAAAGGCCAGAGTCTCGAGAAACTTCGAGAGCGTTTGTCCTTCCTGTGAACGTATGTGCAGAGTGAATATATAGAATGTCACACTTTGCGGGGTTTACTCTCAAAAATTGGTTTGTATAGGGGTTCTACCTTACCGAGTGATGTTTTATGGTTAATTGTATATCAAGGATGAATTGTGCTGAAAGCTAGACCTTCAGACAACTTAAGAAAATGTAGGAGCAGATAAAGATAATAAAAATAGCGAATTAGAGTTTAAGGTCAGATTGGATTGTCGGATATCACGTGGTTCGTATTTTTTTTATATATCGTATAACTTATCACTCATAATCTAACTTAACCTAGGGTTTGTTCATTGTGGTAACAATCAATATTACAATAAGTGGTTGTTCAGCTCTGTAAGACATTCATAACGCGAGAATTTTTCCTGAAGTTCCGACATCTTTGACTAGGTAGTTCAAAGCGCTGCCATAAACATGTTTAAGTTAAAGTTGGATGGGATCTTGTAAAGATGATACAGTCAAGGCTTTTTGGACCTTAACCTAACCTAACCTAACCTACCCTGGTTAGGTTATATTAGGGTGGAAAAAAACTTGAGATGTATCATCTTTACACGATGCATGGGAAGAACCCCTAGTTTTTTTTCTTTAGTGTGTATTCTACCAGGATATTGTTAAGTTTGGTTTGGGTTAAGTTTTGTTAAGGGCTAGGTTAATTTTTGGTTATGTTTGGTTTTGGTTTAGGCACTCACTAAGAGAGCATAACCCAAGCTAACCTAACCTAACTTATTTACTTATTAACTCACACGAAATAAAACAATATTTAACTTTTTAACTCAAAATATCCTCTTAATCCCCCGTATCCTACTTACTTTTCATTCATGACCTGCTATAGAGTGGATCTTAGAGTTTCCCTGGTGGCCTTGATTCTATAAATCTTTAAATTTTAGTACAGGATGCCCTCCCCCCACCCAAGGCCCCAACACCTTTAATAGGCTTCATTTCTTAATTCGAAAAATAATTGAAAAATGAAGGCTATTTAAGTTGGGGCCCGTTTTTTTGTTGGTGGGGGGACACCCTGTATAGCTTCTAATGGCGCTAAAGTCTTCTCGCCCGCCCTAGTAGCCTTCGTTAATCATTTAACATTAGTTAAATACTAATTTAATTTAGGTTTTGTTTCGCCTTCTTTGAAGTTAATTCCCAGACGGAACTAGCCTACATTGCTCAAGAGGCGGGGCATTAGAGTGGGAGATTGTGTGAGTGTGAGGTTGTGTGAGTGTGAGATTGTGTGAGCATGAGATTGTGTGAGTGTGAGATTGTGTGAGTGTGGGATTGTGTGAGTGTGGGATTATGTGAGTGTGGGATTGTGTGAGTGTGGGATTGTGTGAATGTGAGATTGTGTGAGTGTGGGATTATGTGAGTGTGGGATTGTGTAAGTGTGGGATTGTGTGAGTGTGGGATTATGTGAGTGAGTGTGGGATTGTGTGAGTGTGGGATTGTGTGAATGTGAGATTGTGTGAGTGTGGGATTATGTGAGTGTGGGATTGTATGAGTGTGGGATTGTGTGAGTGTGGGATTGTGTGAGTGTGAAATTGTGGGATTGTGTGAGTGTGGGATTGGGTGAGTGTGGGATTGTGTGAGCGTGGGATTGTGTAAGTGTGGGATTGTGTGAGCGTGGGATTGTGTGAGTGTGGGATTATGTGAGTGAGTGTGGGATTGTGTGAGTGTGGGATTGTGTGAGTGTGGGATTGTGTGAGTGTGGGATTGTCCTTTACGGCACGTGAGGTCTGCTCTCCTACCTACTGAAGTTATGTCAAATTGTACCGATTTTTGACTCATTTGAATTTCCTCTTCAGCACAGCGTTGAAGCGCCAGTACCTTCCCAATCGCCAGATATAACACGACGATGTTTAGAACTTTCTTCGAAACGCTCGACAAGAACAAGGTTAACAGTCGCGTGCTCTCAATTATTCTGACACATGACCTTCTGACCTTACGATCTTCAAAACTTTCAACAAGTGGGGCAATCAGACCCGTAGTTAGTTTTCTTTTAATAATTCCCTGACTAACCTTGGGACGACCTTAGCAATTATACCCTCCAATGGAGAATCTAAAACAACGGAAGGATTTCAAATTTCGTTAGAATCAGCCGAATAGTTACGATGTTATGCCCCAAACGACTTATTGGGAAGTAAAATGTTTTCCATCCGACCGATCGACTTACGGACTGACATAGAATCGCGTCCGTGGGACTAAAATTGACGACAATGTTAAGAAGTTTCTTCCAAAAATGAGAGAAAAAATTGATATACAATATTTTTCATTCAATCAATCTCTTCTGGCACTCAGGGGATGCAAAGGGCCGTAATAAACTCCCTCCACCCGCGTACAAATTGCTAAATTGATGCACACTTTAGATATAAGGAACCCAGGTAATGGCTTTGCCACTGCAACCTACGGGGGGGGGGCGCTTGCCTTTCGCTACTAAGATTAAAATTTAAAATCTAAAAAAAAGCAGCCATGATTAAATTTTTATAAATTTTCTGAACTTCGCAAATTATAATAATTTTAAAAAGAAAATCTAAACTAAATTTCCCCCCTTCCAAAATATCACGTTGCTTAAATATAGTTATAGATAAAATAAAAAAGCAGCTTTACTTAAATTTTAATAACTTTTCTGAACTTGACCAATTGCAATTCATTTTCTTAGGAAAGGCCTAAGGTGTAAAGATCGATATATTAAGTCCTGTATGATGTCTAGGGAGTAAAGATCGATATATTAAGGACTGTATAATTTCTAAGGAATTAAGATCGATATATTAAGGTCTGGGAAAGGTTTAGGAAAGGTCTAAGTTGTAAAAATCGATATATTAAATCATGTATAAGGTCTAGGAAGTTAAGATCGATATATTAAGGCCTGGATAAGGTCGAAGAAAGAAATATTTATAAATTCAGACCTTGAACTCGGTTCTCCCTTCCCACCCCCGTCTCCCTTAGGCGCATAATTTCATATGGAGGTCACATCTCCACTTATGAGAAAAGCAAACAAGAGGGGGCCTGCACCCACCACCCCTTTTGGAACATTCTCACAATTCCACATTCAGTCGTCGCTTATTCTCTTGGAATTTTTCGTTTTTCACACAACTTCACATACATCCATACGGAAATATGTAGACATCTGAATGTGTATGTTACATTTGAACACATACAGATGGAGTTTAGCATACACTCGCATACATAACATACATGCAGACAGACACAAACACAAATTTCTCTTAATCCACATATGATACATACAGACAAACACAAACTCCACACGATTCGTGTGTCCAGACAAACAAATCCACAGAAATGATACATGAATTCACAAAAAATATATACATACACAAATTACACATAAATCCACACACACCGACACACATTAGCCCAGAAATCTACCTACAAAGAATTACGCACAGAGGCATGTAAAACCTACATAACTACATATACTTCTCAACGTTACACGAAGAAATACACACACGCACATGTAGACAACCACTATAAAACATCTTCCATTCTGTAAAAATAAATTCCCCCTATCCCCCCCTCCCTCTCTATACAAAACCCCGTCTTAGCCCTGGTGCTCCACCGCCCCCTTATCCCCCTGCCCTCCCCCTCCCCCCTCACAAATCGTGTGATGAAAGTTGTGGCGGAGGAAGTGACACTAAGTGTCAAATGATACAGCCAGCCATCATTTTCGAGTTGGAACCCCCACCCCCATTCCGACACCCTCACACGTATGTGTTTGCTTGCGTGTATGTGTCTATGAACATATAATGAGTCTATTTATGTACGTGTATGCGTGAATATCCATAAACTACGATAGCGTTTGTTTCCTTACCTACGTGCACGAAAAGTTACGTGCGAGGCATGCGTGTTATTACAATTGTGTGCGTGTATGTATTTTGTGTATGTTGTATGGATACCATGTGAACCTCTTAAAGGCTAAATTTATTTCATTTTTGTGAGGGAAATATTCGGACTCTTTTAATGACACTAATTTTAATTTATCCACATTGAGCGTTCGTGTACGCGTGGTTTCGTGTGTACGCCTCTCACGCACGCCCATGTATAGATAGGAGATAAATAGGAGATAGGAAAAGGATATACAATTTATTACCATCGTTCAGTCGCCCTTCTGGATCTTCCTCTCTATATTTCACCAGCAACAGAATTATTGTTCATTCAACAAAGAAAACAACACACACACGCATATGCACACAAGTATGTTAACATACACGCACATGCACAAGCATGTTAACATACGCGCAAATACACACAAGTATGTTAATATACCCGCACATTCACAAACATGTTAACATACACGCAAATACACACAAGTATGTTAACATACACGCACATACACACAAGCATGTTAATATAAACGCACATGCACACAATCCTGTTAACATACACGCACATATACACAAACATGATAACATTTACGCACATGAACATATAGGTAACATACACGCCAATAACATAAGCAACATACACGCACGTATTCACGTGAGAAACACGTACGGACATACACACATAAGTAACACACACATTAGCAACCAAAGCTCATGCAAACATAAACAACACCCCCTACGCATAAGCAACACAGGCATATAAACACATACGCAACACACGCACATACAAACATAATCAACACACGCACATGCACATAAGTAAGAGTGATTTCGTGATTTTAATGGATGGATGGATAGGTCATTCACGACCTCATCATGGAAGTCTTTGTGATTCAGGATCCCACCAGGTCAGTCTATGTCACTCACTTACGAGAAATGAGAGTCCTTATCTTACAGGATATTTACGGTAGTCTTTGTTACTGTCGACCACGTCATAACAGACCTTGTCTTTCCCAATCCTATCCCGTAAATCCTTATCATCAACGATCCTGTCATGATAGTCCCTGCCAGTCACGAGCCCGTCATGACAGTCATTCACAAACGCGTCACGACAGCTTTGTTTTTCGTGAGCCCGTCACGACAGTCCTTGTCATTCACGAACCCGTCACGAAAGTCCTTGTCCTTCACGAGCTTGTCAAGACAGTCTTTCTCCTTCACAAGCCCATCACGACAGTCCTTGCAGTTGACGAGCCCGTCACGACAGTCCTTGTAATTCACGAATCGTTCAAGACAGTCTTTGTCTTTCACTAGCTCGTCACGACAGTCCTTGTCATTCACGAGTCCGTCACGAGAGCCCTTGTCCTTCACGAGCCCGTCACGATAGTCCTTGTCATTCACGAGCCCGTCAAGACAGTCTTTCTCCTTCACAAGCCCGTCACCACAGTCCTTCTCGTTCACGAGCCCGTCGAGACAGTCCTTGTCATTCACGAGTCCGTCACGAGAGCCCTTGTCCTTCACGAGCCCGTCACGATAGTCCTTGTCATTCACGAGCCCGTCAAGACAGTCTTTCTCCTTCACAAGCCCGTCACCACAGTCCTTCTCGTTCACGAGCCCGTCGAGACAGTCCTTGTCATTCACGAGTCCGTCACGAGAGCCCTTGTCCTTCACGAGCCCGTCACGATAGTCTTTGTCATTCACGAGCCCGTCAAGACAGTCTTTCTCCTTCACAAGCCCGTCACCACAGTCCTTCTCGTTCACGAGCCCGTCGAAACAGTCCTTGTCATTCACGAGCCAGTCACGACAGTCTTGTCATTCACGAGCTCGTCAAGAGAGTCTTTCTCCTTCACAAACCCGCCACAACAGTCTATCTCCTTCACAAGCCTATCACGTCAGTCCTTGTCATTTACAAACCCGTCACGACAGTCTTGTTGTTTGCGAGCGCATCACGGCAGTCCTTGTCATTCACGAGCCAGCCAAGACAGTCGTTGTCCTTTACGAGCCCATCACGACAGTTCTTGTCCTTCACGACCCCGTTGAGACAGTTCTTGTCTTTCACTAGCCCGTTACAACAGTCCTTGTCGTCCATGAGCCCGTAACGACAGTCCTTGTCATTCACGAGCCCCTGACGACAGACCTTGTCCTTCACGAGCCCGTCAAGACAATCTTTGTCATTCGAGAGCCCGTCACGACAGTTCTTGTCATTCGCGCGCCCGTCATGACAGTCCTTGTCTTTGACTAGCCCGTCACGACAGTCTTTGTCATTCGCGAGCCCGTTACGACAGTCCTTGTCATTCGAGAGCCCGTCACGACAGTCCTTGTCATTCGAGAGCCCGTTACGAAAGTCCTTGTCATTCGCAAGCCCGTCACGACAGTCCTTGTCATTCGAGAGCCCGTTACAACAGTCCTTGTCATTCGCAAGTCCGTCACGACAGTCCTTGTCATTCGAGAGCCCGTCACGACAGTCCTTGTCATTCGAGAGCCCGTCACGACAGTCCTTGTCATTCGAGAGCCCGTCACGACAGTCCTTGTCATTCGCGCGCCCGTCATGACAGTCCTTGTCTTTGACTAGCCCGTCACGACAGTCTTTGTCATTCGCGAGCCCGTTACGACAGTCCTTGTCATTCGAGAGCCCGTCACGACAGTCCTTGTCATTCGAGAGCCCGTTACGAAAGTCCTTGTCATTCGCAAGCCCGTCACGACAGTCCTTGTCATTCGAGAGCCCGTTACAACAGTCCTTGTCATTCGCAAGTCCGTCACGACAGTCCTTGTCATTCGAGAGCCCGTCACGACAGTCCTTGTCATTCGAGAGCCCGTTACGAAAGTCCTTGTTATTCGAGAGCCCGTCACGACAGTCCTTGTCATTCGAGAGCCCGTTACGAAAATCCTTGTCATTCGCGAGCCCGTCAGGACCCTCCTAGTTCTGTGTTCGTGTATGTGTATACCCATAATCGTTGGAACTTTTTAAGTATTAGTGTGT
Organism: Ceratothoa steindachneri; assembly: GCA_963969495.1. Lineage (NCBI taxonomy): Eukaryota > Metazoa > Arthropoda > Malacostraca > Isopoda > Cymothoidae > Ceratothoa > Ceratothoa steindachneri. The sequence continues at coordinate 212,852,028 of OZ018317.1, forward strand.
ACAGTTACATTATGTGGTCGTTTCTCAACCTGCGTGCGTATTTTGTAGTATTGCGCGTTTGATCTGTGGGTGTATTTGCGTATACGCACGTGTTATTATACATGTGTACCATTGTGAACGCATTATCAGTTGGTTCGTTGCCAAAGAAACACCCCCCCCCCACCCCCTCTTATTCGAGCTCTTGAATGCAAAGTTGCAAAACTTGGTGGTAATTTGAGATAACTCTCCGCAAGTTCGATCCCAAGTTGTGCCACTATCTGTTTAGAGACAAAGTTAGGTCCCGGTCCTTCATTTGCATAAAAAATTAATTAAAAAAAAAAGGAACCGAGTGCCAATAACAATTGCCGCCCAAACGGTCCGGCTCCGGTTCGAGGGGAAAAAGCCTTTGACCCCCTTCCATTATCCCTCCTATATCACCATTTCCGGTGCCTCGGCGGGCCTGGGGGAGGGGGACTACGAGGGAGAGTAATTGTTCATTTCTTGAGAGATTACTCGGAGGCGTAACTCGAGGCTGAGTTAGGGGGCTTTCAAGGACGTCATCGTTCCTTGTTCTAATTGAGGCTTGTTGGTGGAAGGAAGGCTTAGTATTCGCCTTTTTCCTCTTTAATTACTATATTTAACTGCCTATTTTTTTCTTATTAGGACCAGACTTCACCCAGTACAATTCGGAAATGGAAGCGATGTTGTGTGTGCAAGGTAGCTCAGGGAAGGTAGCTTAGTGAGGGGAGCTCAGCGAAGGTAACTCGTGTAGGTTAGTCCCGTGTGAGTTAACTCACTGTAAGGGGAATTGGTTTGAGATAGATCAGTTTGAGGCAGCTCACGGCAAGGTAGTTTGATCTGGGATAGCTTTCAGTAAGATATTTTGAGGTAAATTGGTGTTTGGTAGATCGGTGTTTGGTAGTTCGGTGTTTGGTAGATCGGTGTTTGGTAGATCGGTGTTTGGTAGATCGGTGTTTGGTAGCTCGGCATTTGGTATGATAACGATCGACAGATGAACTAAAGTTCGTGGCATTTGCAACTACTTTGCCTTTTACTATTTATTTTCTCAAAACCCTTGAAATTCTTGCTATTCATTTGTTTATTTTCAAGTTGATACACCCGACTATTCACTTGTTTCCCTACTCGGCCTCTATCCACTATTTACACGTTATTTTTCCTAGTAAATCCAACCATGTGTTTCTCCTAGAATCCCCTAGTATTCTCCCCATCCCCCCTTACGAAAAGCTACTATTCATTTGTTTTTCCTCTCGAAAAAATATTCTTTTTTTTTTGTTTCGCCTTTCGATAACACACATTATTCCTTGGCTTATTACCTCGAAATCCCACTGTTCACTTATTTGCTTCTCCCCTCCTAAAATCCTATTCTTGTTTGTTTTCACCCTCTAAACCTTATTTACTTCTTTTCTCCCTGTTTTCCACTATTAACTCCTTTGTTTCCCCTCTAAATACTTGTTTTACTTGTTTTTCCACACTAAAACTACTAGTTATTTTTTCTCCTTTAAACACATTTTAGTTGTTTTCTCACAGAAAGTTCACTAATTACTTGTTTTTCCCCTCTAAACACATTATTTACTTGTTTTTCCCACAAGAAAACCACTATTTACTTGTTGGTTTCCCCTCTAAACACATTATTTACTTGTTTCCTCACAGGAAGACCACCGTTATTTGTTTGTTTTCAATCTGAACACATTATCTACTTGTTTCTCCACCTAAAGTACACTAATTACTTGTTTCCCCCCTTTAAACACATTATTTACTTGTTTTCCCACAGGAAAATCACTATTTACTTGTTTTTCCTCTTAAGATGTTTTCTTACAGGAAGACCCCTATTTAATTGTTTGTTTCCCCTCGAACATTTACTATCCTCTCTTTATTTCTTACCTCCTTAAGAGAACGGAAAATCCTCCTAATTTGTTTTGTTAACCCCTCTTTTATTTATCCTTCCCTTCAACAAGTCCTCGAACCACTTGTTTGCCTCTCTACCCCTCAAAATATACCCACCAATCTCCTCTATTTTTGCCTGTACTTCCCTCCCCCCCCCCGACACCGGCATTTGGCTAACCTTCCCCATAAACCCCTCGCCCCGAAACCTTCTCCCCTCGAAAGGCGCGGCCGCTTTCTTTAATCGCCCAGGAATGGTGGCAAAGTGCCGTTCGTACCACGTTAAGATTAGTGGCAAATAAGGAATTCCAATTAAAGACACACATTAAGGATGCGGCAGCCCCTAAAATGGGGTTAAGAACGGTTGGAATGGCGCTGGTAGTTGGAATTAGATTTAGCAGATAATTATTCCGATTCTTAAACAAAGCTGGTGTGAACCTCGAAACGAGAAGTTAATTAAGGATAAGAGATAAGATATTTGTCTGGATATTGGGTTTGAAGGGAATCGTTGAGATGCCCTCCGGGTTGAAATGGGGTTTTGGAATGGCCAGTAGTAGTTTGGAAGTCAGTAAGGATTATGAGGGTGTGAAGAAAGAGTAATCTGTATCATAGGACGCTCGATCTGTGACTGCGGCCACAATGTTGCTCGCTCATAACTAACAGTCTTTCACGTGTGCGCGTAAACTGCCGGGCGCACGATGTGAAAAGTTTACTCATTGTAAGTATATTATATGATATTTTATGATATTATTTTATATTATACGATATTATATTATAGGAAGAGTGCACAACTCTTCTGAATGTTCCTTCACCCCACAAATAATAATAATACTAATATTAATTAGCAAGTAAAGATATTTTTGTGCCACATTATAAAAATTCCCAAACATTTTACCTCAAAGACAGGTTAACATTTGACATCAAAGACAGGTTAATATTTTACATCAAAGACAGGTTAACATTTGACATCAAAGACAGGTTAACATTGTTCATCAAAGCCAGGTTAACATTTTACATCAAAGACAGGTTAACATTTTACATCAAAGCCAGGTTAACATTTTACATCAAAGACAGGTTAATATTTTACATCAAAGACAAGGTTAACATTTGACATCAAAGACAGGTTAACATTGTTCATCAAAGCCAGGTTAACATTTTACATCAAAGACAGGTTAACATTTTACATCAAAGCCAGGTTAACATTTTACATCAAAGACAGGTTAGCATTTTACATCAAAGCCAGGTTAACATTTTATATCAAAGACAGGTTAATATTTTACATCAAAGACAGGTTAACATTTGACATCAAAGACAGGTTAACATTGTTCATCAAAGCCAGGTTAACATTTTACATCAAAGCCAGGTTAACATTTTACATCTAAGCCAGGTTAACATTTTACATCAAAGACAAGTTAACATTTTACATCAATACAAGTTAACATTCGACATCAAAGGCAGGTTAACATTTTACATCAAAGCTAGGTTAACATTTGACATCAAAGACAGGTTAACATTTTACATCAAAGCCAGGTTAACATTCTACATCAAAGACAGGTTAACATTTTACATTAAAAACAGGTTAACATTTTACATCAAAGCCAGGTTAACATTTTACATCAAAGACAGGTTTAACATTTTACATCAAAGACAGGTTACATTTTACATCAAAGACAGGTTAACATTTGACATCAAAGCCAGGTTAACATTTGACATCAAAGATAGGTTAACGTTGTTCATCAAAGACTGGTTAACATTGTACATCAAATAAATATAGCCGAATTCCAATTGATAGGGTGACTGTTTTCCGATAAACAATAGGTGGGGAAACAGTAAATTTATTTACAAATCTGATGACTTTGTTCAAAGAAATATTGTCGAATGCTCATTCATTAATTCCTGGCCTAATTTTAATATATTCCCCGACCTCTTCAAACTGGCCCTTGTTATTAAAAGGCTTATTTATAACAAAATTGTCCACTTTAAATCTTATCCCCTTGATTTAATAATTTAGTTATGTTTCTCTCGTTTATTTTGATGTATTCACAATTAGGTGTGTATGTATTTAGTTTAGTGACCTAAATGTCTATATTCTGTGCTTTATATTTGATTTTATACTTCATATCCGTCTTTGATAATACTTTTTTATTTTGTGTCCTTTCGTTGTACATTGACGGGCCATTACTCTGTTGTTTCTCATATATATATCTACTTTGAAAATTTTTTCGTTATTCCTTGAGAATGAACTGAAAAAGTTCGAAAGTATTTAGAATCCGCCTTTCATTATCCTGTGGGATTTTTTGCATATATATATATATATATATATATATATATATATATATATATATATATATATATATATATATATTACTTTAAATGGAAGTATATTTTGCCTTTATTAATTTTCTTTAGATACTTCCTATTTTTCAAATTATCTTTTTTAGTTCATCTTGTAGATGGTAAACAACTTCTCCTACGTTAATCTCTTTTTTTTAATAAAATGTGTTTGGTAAAAACCAAACTTGACTTTAATTGGCGAGCTTTCAATCTATGTGATCATCTTCAGAGTGTCTTTCCTCCTTTATCGGTGAAGAATGGTGGAGTCAGAATGAAAAGAAAATGGATTTTAGGGGATATTTATTCCTCCTCGTTCACCAGTTAAAGTCAAGTTTGGTTTTTATCAAACACATTTCATTAAAAAAAGAGATGAACGTAGGAGAAGTTGTTTACCATCTTCAAGATGAACTAAAAAAGATAGTTTGAAAAATAGAAAGTTTCCAAAGAAAATTAATATAGGCGAAATATACTTCCATTTGAACTTATATATATATATATATATATATATATATATATATATATATATATATATATATATATATATATATATAGTAGGAATATGAAGACATATGCGATAGTTTTGAACATTTAATTTTCCGGACGTTTCGGTCATTGACGATGACCATCATGAGCGAATTCTAAATACGAAAAATTATTTTTAGAAGAATAACTAAACACAGAAATCAAATTAGTGAAAATCTATTAGAAATTGATGTAATATCTTAAAAAAAAATAAATAAATAACTAAATTAAATAATAATCCCACGAGTTTTTTAAATGTGCATAATAAACATGACTTAAATGACTATCGAAATACAAAAAATTATAAACTATTCGATAGTCATTTAAGTCATGTTTATTATGCACATTTAAAAAACTCGTGGGATTATTATTTAATTTAGTTATTTATTTATTTTTTTTTTTTTTTTTAAGATATTACATCAATTTCTAATAGATTCTCACTAATTTGATTTCTGTGTTTAGTTATTCTTCTAAAAATAATTTTTGGTATTTAGAATTCGCTGATGATGGTCTTCGTCAATGACCGAAACGTCTGGAAAATTAAATGTTCAAAACCATCGCATATGTCTTCATATTCCTACTACGAATAAGGTTCCCAAGGAACGACTCCATCACTAATATATATATATATATATATATATATATATATATATATATATATATATATATATATATATATATATATATATATATATATATATATATATATATATATATATATATATATTTGTACCACCCGTGGTTCTAGGTTGTTTCTTGATGGGCAACGGAAGTGTACTTAATCCATCACTAAAAAATAGATGAGAACTTAAAATGACTGAGGATATTTCCCGGCCGAAATGAACAACGGCCGGTGCCCCAGCAGCCTACCCCTTCCCCCCCCCCTCCTCCCCTTATCTAGCCTTGAAAGGACCCTTCTTACCAGGTGCAAGTAATAGAGTTTTATTAATACATATTACTACCATTTTCGTCTGCGATATTAAGCAATGGGGCGTGATTCTGGGGTAAATGGTAGGAAGGTTTAATGACGTCATTCACGGCCATAACCAACCCTATTTTTTGTATTAACCAACAAGAGGAACGGGTTTGCAACTCCTTACAGGAGGAGCTTGCACTTCGCAGGCAGACCTTCGGTCTGTGGCCTACGGTATATCGGGCTTTAGTAACGGCTTTTGGTTTTAAAAGATTTAAAAGGTTTCCAGTACATACCTCCTAATAATTTACATCTTGGTGTAGGTTTTTTTTAGATCCATGCTTATTTTCTAGGCCTAAAGGCCAGAAAAAAAGAACTTCTATCGTTTTTTTTTTTTAAATACGAAAAAACAATCTTCTCGACTCTTTTTTTTATCTAAATTTACTCAAATAATTTAATTTTGTTTTAGCCATTTCAGGGGCCAGTAGCCATTTCCTCGGGCTAAAGATTTAAATGAAGAAATCTATTTTAGAAATAACTTTGAAAAAAACCTTCGAATATACGAAAAAACAAAAAACAGCTATGCCTTAATTTCCATTTTTTTTTTTCAATTTTTCCTGAACTTTATATTTTTAAATTCTTTTTGTTTAAAAAAAAATCCCAAGTTAAAATATAATCTTATGGATATAAATAATAGTCTTAAAAAATGACTTGGTTTGGATGTCCTTTTGTAGGGAAGGGAGAGGGGGGATAGGGGGAGTATGGGGCGGGGTTAGCAAATAAAAAAACAGCCTTAAAAAACCCGGGTTTTATTACCGAGGGTTTTTTTAGGGGAGGGGGGTTCTTTTCAAGTCAAATTTGAAAAAACCCGGTTTTTATTACCGGTTTTTTTTGGGGGGGGGAGGGGGGGCTTTTCAAGTCAAATTTGAAAAAACACGTGTTTTTCTTTTTTCAAAATTACACTTTTCTTTTCAAGAAATGAACGCTACCTATCATTCTTTTATTCAAAATTCATATTTGTTTATAATTTCATCAAATGTGTATCAAATTAAGATTATTTCTCAGATACTGACTCATAATAATTCATCTTTCTTTCTACAGGTTATGGCTATCATGGGTACCCACAATTCTCGATCAGTGATCTGTTACTGTTATCTTTTCTTACTATAATATAATTATTAAACTAAATAATTATTAATATTATATAAAAATAGAGATAGCTATTCTTTTTCTGTTATTCTAATGCTTGTAGCATTTGGTTTTGGAAAAAAAATTGAAATAAACAAAATAAAACTCGTTTAAAAAAAAACCCAAGGTTTGGGGAGCTTTTTCAAAATTTGTGGGGAGTTGTCATCCCTGGTAGGGGGGCGAAAGAGAGGAGGAGAGGGAGAGGAGGAGGAAGAGAGGGGGGAGAGGGGAGAGAGTGGAGGCGGAGTGGGGTGAGAGAGATGGGGGGGAGAGAGGAGAGAGGGCTAGAACAGGTTTTTTTTATTCCTATAAATGGTATCTCATTGAGTTCTAGGGAGTTTAGAAACTCTGTGGAATAAGGGAGGGGGAAGATGGGGGATAGAGTGGAGGGGGAGATGGGGGGTAAAATGAAGGGGGAGATGGGGGATAAAGTGGAGGGGGAGGGGGATAAAGTGGAAGGGGAGAGAGGAAAGAGATTTGGTAAGAGTGGGGAGAGGGGAGAGGGGAGAGGGGATAGGGGAGAGGGTGAAGATTTTTTCTCTTGGTTTGGATGTCCTTTTGTAGGTGGTAGAGGGTAGAAGGGGAGAGAAAGGGGGAATGGGAGAGTGGAGTGGGTTATAGAGAGGGAGTAAGGGGGGAGAGAAGGAGGAGAGGAAGGGGGCAGGGGAGAGAGTAGCAGATGAGAGGGGGGAGAGGAGGGGGTAGACGGGATATTTCATTCCTATAAATTGACACACACACGCACACACACTCACACACACACACACATATATATATATATATATATATATATATATATATATATATATATATATATATATATATATATGATATATATATATATATATATATATATATATATATATATATATATATATATATATATATATATATATATATATATATATATATATATATATATATATATATATAGACGCAGACAGACTTCATTTTTATTATATAGATTTATGCAGATTCTTCATCTAAATTATATCCTCCTGTTTACATTGAAAAGAGAATTATGTTTATTTTTCTAATAGTTTGTAATTAGGTCTGTTTTTTAATGAAAATTTTATTGTTTTTTACTAAAGTAATTAATTAAATCGCCCTGTTGATACGTTCCTATTAAACTCTCTACCCGAATGGTATGTTCGTGTTGAACTTAACCAACCAATTAGGGTATCTTACTCTACGAACATTAGGAACATGAATGTACAACACCCACTAAAGGCAACCACGGCCTCTCAAATCTAACCTTTTCTTTGATTGTTCGGAAACATTTTGTTCAAATTAGGAAATATGATAATGTATATAAAGCAAATAGGATGACTCCTATTATTTTACCTAACTTATGCATTCATTCATCAATCTAGTCCTTTTCCTAGCCTTAGGCCACAACACTATACATCTTAACAAAATATAAAATCCTCCTTCCTGCATAATGAAATCGACCACAACAATGAAAAGGACTACAGGTGATAATTGGCATCGTAGTTTTAATCATCGATCCGACAAAAGTGTCCGAAATCCGCTTTTAAAAGTCGAGGAAATTTATTTCTGGCAAAGTCTGGCAACTCTGATGTTACCAATCGGCACCAGAGGGGAAGCTAATTTCGGATGAGATGATTTGAGTCCTGCAGGAAAATGAAGGGCATCCTCAGATTCTCTCCTGCAACAATGAGAATAAGATGAGCCGGTCTACGTGTATGTGTCTGTGTGTGGTAAATTCGAGAAAAACTAGACCTTTTTGAATCCGAAAGGGAAAGAGGTGACGAACAGATAAAAAAGAAAAAAAATGCATTATTGAAAACCCTCACAAATGGCCATAATGATTGGCACAGGAGCGCCCGTTAGCCTCATAAATGCAGAGATGGATTTCTGACGTTGAGGCGTCGCATCAATCCCAGCGAGGGCGGAAATAAACTTTTAACTGGGGTCATGAGCTCCACCCCACCCCCATATTGGTCGGATACGCTGATATTCATCCCGCAGAGGGTAATTTCACACGCACATAGCCAATCACTACACAGCTATTATTCCCATCCAGTCTTCACAGCGCAACAGACCCGCTCTCTCCTCTATTCTGAAACTCTGCCAATGGCGTCCTAGTGACCCCAATCCAATTTACGAATCTATGAGTTCATTTAAAACCAATTAAATAAATACCCTATTTAGTTTGGATCCACTCTTGATTTCGATGTTCAAATAGGTTTTTTTTTATTATGTCCTATTTATTACGTCCTTATAAATACTTTTTAAACCTTAAAATAGCACTATTTATTTCTGCTTGACTTTTGATTTAAATGGTTTAAATTGGGTTTTTTTATTTTCCGTATAAATCCTTTTAAATCTAATTAAATAAATACCCTATTTAGTTGGGATCAACTCTTGATTTAGATTTTCAAATAGGTCTTTTTTATTAGGTCTATTTAGTATGCACTTATTAGGCCCTTATAACCTCTTTTAAAACCAATTAAATAAATAACTTAGTTAGATGTTCAAATAGTGTTGTTTTTTATTTAATACTTATTTCTAATGTTTTAGGTTCACAAAGCGGTCAATTATTATTCATAGTATAAAATTTAATCCAGCTTTTGCTGACGGAAATAAATCTCATATTTTTGTCTATTTTTTATACAGGGTGGGGCAGAAAGGTTGCCTCCATTTCAAAGGTTAATAAAAAAACAAACATATGAAGATACAAGAAAAAACTTCGTATCTCTATGAAGTATATTAAATGCCATTTATTTTATGTTTCAGGTAGTACCCACCATTGCCTGGAGTGATGAGCATCGTGTATTTGTTGGGGAAGAGTTTCTTAAGAACGGTGAGTCCGTCGTACCGACGAAACGTTCCTTCCGAAGACACTTTGTGCTTCGATGTCATGATCTCGAACCGGATGGAAAAACAATTCGTCGGTAGGTTTCTAACTTTAGACAAACATCATCGGCTTCAAACAAGAAAAGTCCTGGCCGTCCTAGGACCGCTACAGGGCAGGGAAATGTTGCAATTGTGACAGCTTCAATACAGCAGTCTCCCAGACGTTCCGCACAAAAACCCGCATCTGCCTTACATATGTCCGCTCGAAGTGTTCGCAGAATCTTATACAAGTCTCTCCACATGCACCCCTACATGATGATGGTTGTACGGGAGCTAAGCGAGAGGGATTATGAAACCTGCACAACTTTATGTCGGGACATTCTCCAGACCATCCTCCTAACAGCTGTTCTGATCTGTATTGATGATACGCACTTCCATTTATCGGGGATGGTTAATAAACAGAACTTTCGATACTGGTTAGTCCATAACCATAGTGAACTCCACGAACGACCACTCCACAGTGCGAAGCTTACTGTCTGGTGTGCCATGGATGATTTTGGCTTGTGGGGTCCTTACTTTTTCGAAGAAGAAGGTGTTACATTAACTGTTACATCGGACCGTTATTGTTAACTCCTCGAAAGGTTTCTCCATCCTAAAGTCGTCCAGTTACTCGCCGCTCATAATCCGGATGATGTATGGTTCCAACAAGATGGTGCCACATCGGATACATATCGACGTTCACTCGAAGTCCTCCGTGACATGTTTCCGGGTCATCTTGTTTCTCTGCGAGGCGATATTAGGTGGACCCCAAGTTCCCCGGATTTAGCCCCTTGTTATTTTTTTCTATGGAAGCACCTCAAATCCCGATTGTATCAACACCGGCCAGCAACTGTAGAAAATCTATAGACAGCAAAATAACTCAGGAAATCTATGCAATCCCACGGGACAGGGTTCAAAGGGCTATGGTGAACTTTCGAGAGAGACTTCAAAACTGCATCGACATTGGCGGTCGTCACTTAAATGATACAATTTTCAAAACCACTTGAATCACAATGGCATTTAATATACTTATTATAAATACAAAGTTTTTTCCCGTATGATCATGTGTTTGTTTTTTATTAACCTTTGAAATCCGGGCAACCTTTTTGCCTTTTCCTGTATTTGTTGTTTTTTAAACTTCTCTGAAGATGATTTTCTCGAAAAGTTGTCTAAGAGAACTTATGCCTTTTCAAACCTTTAACGTCATCCAATTTTCCAGGAATGAGCGAATGGGGGAGTTTAAGGGAGAGGTGGAAGGGGGAGTAGGGTGCAAAACGCTAATCTCGAGGTGAATCTTGGGAATGGGAATTAGCGATTGGAATCTTGGAATCGTGGCATCTTAGACAATTGGAATTGGGTGATCACGACTAACAGGAATATGTCGTTAGAGGGAAGTCGGAATCCAAATAGGACATTATAACATTTTCCCCCTCCAACTCTTCCCCCCCATTCCCATCACTCCCTCCCATTCCAATCCCCCCTCTTTTTCCTATTTCCATCGCCCTCTTCCCCTCCCAAATCAATGGACGATAAAAGAAATTGGATTAATGGTGATTAGGGGGATTTTACCCAGATATTATCAGTGGGAATCGTTTGATTACGAGTTCTAATCCAAACGTCTTAACACCACCTTTCCTTAACCTTTAGGGTACTTTCGACTCTCTTCGGTCAATTTTACGAACCTTTTAACCATTAAGGTTAATTAAAGTTAAAATTTGTTAAAAGACAGATAATCCTCTCTTCCCCCACTCGTCACCCAAAGGAGCCAAACAGTGCCATTCTTCGAGTTTACACAGTCCCACATTTTGCATGTTCATGGTGCCAATTTTTTACAGCGCCACTCTCTGCTTTTGAGTGCCACTCTTTATTTTATTCCAGCATCATCTTATGTCTATCCACAGTGCCATTCATCGCCCTATGCTGTACCACTGCCCTTTGACGGTGCCACTTGACTCTAGCCAATTGAAACTCAGAATCTCAACTTTGTCTCGATGTGGGTATATATATATATATATATATATATATATATATATATATATGGGGATATTTATGGGGTACCATACCACTAACTTAACTTGGAAGCCTGACCAGGTTTCAAGTACTGACATAAACAAGGGGTTCGGGTACTAGTATTAACTAGGGCAGCAATTCAGTAAATGTCTATTTTTATCAGGGGGCTACTGATTAACGGGGGGTCCGAACCAAGAGTCGAAGCAGTAAATAACACCTACCGATAAGTCAACCCGGATCCTGACTCCATCCAGTTACTGACCCAACCCGATGTAGTTTAACTTTGCTAGGTGGGGTATTGCAAATTATTATTCTTTCCTTCTTCCTGTATCCAAGAATTGCCGTTGGCATGACAACGAACTTGTCCTCATTATTTTTTTATATTAAGTTATCGCCCCTGGCATTTCCCCTATGTTAGCTTCCCCTTGTTCCTTATAGTTCTCCCCCCCCCCTTACCTTTTCTCCTCCTTGCCCCAAGGACTCGGGGCCCCTCCTTTCCATTTTCCGCGGGTTAGAGTCAGATTACCATGACAAAGGAGTCCAGTGTTAATTGAGCGAACGATTGCCCGCAGAGGAGTTCAAAGTGAACCAACATTATGGTGGAGTTTGGAAGCCATTTTGTCGCGAATTATGTTTTATTTGCTTCAAAAAAGCACCCTTCCCCCCTCCCCTAACAGACCAGTTTTTTTTTCCTTAGGGGTGCGAGCCCCAAGGTTAATAACCTATGTTCTTTGGTTACTGTTATATAGTAATGAGCCGTTAATGAATCTTAGATACAAGGATTACCCCCAATAATTAATATTATGAGCCTCTCAAACCTCACCAAAAAAGGTGAGTTTGGTTCGCATCGACGTCCGAATCAACTGGAAGAATTCCGCGATACCTTATTCCCATCAACGAAATAAATGGGTAGGGTCACAGGGTAAGAGACTTCGAGGTGGAAGATTCCCAGTCTGTGAAGTCTCCTGGTACGATACGACATAAAATTAGACATGGTTATTCCCTATTCCCACATGCAGGTCAAATTCACAAACCAATTACACAATTCACACACGTCGTTTCATAAACCTTTAAACATACAGAGATGTCATTTCTTCCAAGCTTTTAATTGAATCTTAAAGTTTAAAATATCGAATGCAACCACATAGGTGCAGCTACATACAGGTGGGGGTGGTGGGGGGATTTCAGGCAAATCGATACAAAGTTGAAAGTGTAGCGCACCAATGTAGGTTACTTGATCTTTGACACGATCAGTAAGAGTTTAGCTTTCATGCGAATGACAGCGTATGTGGTTTCTTCTGTGAATGCGAGGTAAAATCGAAGAATGGTACACCGTACTCGCGTCCCTCTGCGAGCATTGGATATGAAGGATGCCATCATGGCTGTTGACAACACTTTAGGTTCCTTGAGGGCTGCTATTGTGTAGATAATGTCATCCATTAACAAGGACTCCCTAACCAGGGAATTCAACCAGTTCAGGTCACCCACGGAGAAGGTCGTGAAGGCAGATGGTGGCTATTTCGAATGATTTTGCAACTATTTATATCGTTCTATTTGGGGGAAAATTCTAATGAAAATATATTGCTTCGTTTGGGACACTTGTTTTCTTATCTTGAGTACAATTTGTATCGATTTACTTGAAACCCAATGCATATACAATAAAAACCGGAAATAAAACATAAATCTATTAATATCAAGTAGTTACTATAATTATTACCAACTATCTCCAAATGATGGACTTGTCACATCAAAACCACACGGTGGATTTGAGTGAAGAGAAGCAATGCTATCAGCTTCCACAGCGTCTATACCTTTCACCAACTAAGATTATGTTAAAGAGATGGAAATAAGTCTTCATCAAATGCCATATGGCACACCTTTGCGGAACACCAAAACACCTACCACACTTGTGCTCTCCCTCGTCCTCCATCTCCCTCCACCCACTTTATCCTAACCCTTCCTCAACCTAGCTTCAAAGGGTCCATCCCATTTAACTTAGTCCTTGTCACCACTGAAGCCGTGAAACCCCGCTTTCAACACAGTGTGAGACGAGAGGGAACCGAAATAGAGAGGGGGGAGGGGGGGGATTTGACTTGTAATGAATATTTATATTCAATTGTAGTCGTGTTTTCAGTGAAAGGGGGAACGGCGCTGGTTCCGCCCACCCACACATACAAGATTCCGGCTCAGTTGAACGGTCTATTATTTTTTCTCCTCCGTTGTTATTCCAATACAATAAGCAACCAACTCAACCACACACACACACACACACACACACACACACATATATATATATATATATATATATATATATATATATATATATATATATATATATATATATATATATATATATATATATATATATATATTGCAAAAAAAATCATACAGGAAAAATGAAAAGCGAATTCAAAATACTTTCAAACTTTTTGCCAAAGCTTTTATTCTGCTCCCTGAGAATGAATGACCTGAATAAAGTTCGAAAGTACTTGGAATTTCCTTTTCATTTTTCCTGTGGGATTTGTTTGTAATTATTGCTCCGCTGATGCGCTACTTTGTTAGTTTTCCATATATATATATATGAATAAAGTTACAGCCACGAGGAAAATGAAACAACAAAGAACTGCGAGGCCTTTCGACTAATGGTCCTTTACTAAGCAGACTCATTCTGCTTAGTAAAGGACCATTAGTCGAAAGGCCTCGCAGTTCTCCGTTGTTTCATTTTCCTCGTGGCTGAAACGTTATTCATAAATTCCTCACGTTCCTCATTTTCGTGATTCAGTTATACATATATATATATATATATATATATATATATATATATATATATATATATATAATGCTTGCAATTGATTTGTTCCTTGGGAATCCGATACTTAGTAGGAATATGAAGACCCAGGTGATCACACTAATCATTTATTGGCCGGACGTTTTGGACCTTCACTAGGACCATCTTCAGTGACTGTGTCGACTAATGAGAAGGGGAAGGAACATTAATTGATAACAGTTAAAAGAATGCATTAAATAATGGCTAAAAACGCGGATGAAGACAATTTAAAATAATAAAATAGACAATTATTAAAATTAAAGTAAAACACAAATAACAATATAAGAGGTATCCCAGAAAAAAAGTTAACCGTACTTTGAATTAATATAACTTAAAACCTATTCGAGATTTTGAGTCCTGCAAAACATATAAATTTAACAACTATTTATTTGTGATTTTGGAAATTTGATTAAATTCTCCTTTACGATATTGATACACTAATGGGTTTAGTGGAGGCTATCAAAATTATGTTTGCGCAAGGAAGTAAAATAATGAAACTTCGAAGTTTAAAATCAACAAATATATTTAAATTCATTTTTAACAAAAACACCTCTTCATATGGGTAATACAAATTTATTTTTTAATTTCCTAAGCACCGTTTCCTTCCACATGTCCTCCATTTCCTTTCAAGCGCAGTTGCGCCTTTGATCGCATTGATTGAACAATTTATTTGATTAACTTGTGATTTTCTTTAAGTCTATTGACTTCATGTGTGATACTATCTCTTAACTGGTCGATGCTTTGTGGTGAAGTAGAATACACTTTATTCTTTAGATATTCCTATAAGAAATAATCGCACGGTGTTAAGTCAGGGGATCTTGGGGGCCATTCAATTGCATGATTTAGCGCGACAATGCGGTTGTCAAACGTTTCTCTTAGCTTTGTTCTTACAACAAGCTGTCTATGAGTTGCTGCGCCCTCCTGGATCCACCAAAGTATATTGAATTGATTGCCGTAAATCTGGCGGAGTTCCGGGAAGATCCTTTCGTTGATCATGCTCAGGTAGGCAGCACCATTCAAGTTATTCTCGTAAAAAAATGAGCCGACAAGATAGCCATTCCGGCATATTCCGATCTACAGAGACACTCTCTGCTGACAAATACTGTGTGTCAAATTTGAATGCTGGGGGGTGGTTCAGCGGCTATTTACCTTTCCATTCATGAAATAGGCTGCCTCGTCACCAATCACAATGTTTTCCAAGAAACGAGCAGGTTTATGGAGAAGCCATTCGACAACTTGTCTACGACAAGGAAAATCAGTTTCAAGGGATGCCATTTTAAGTCATGTTTAATAATGCGGTTGAATGATGACTGACTGATACATGTGCATTTTGAAGAAGTGTCATCTGAACATTTTCGATATTTTCTGTTGTTCTTATGCTTCTCATACGACCCGAACGACCTTTATTTAGATTTAAGCATGTTCCTTCATGTTGGTACTTGCAAACATTTATCCAAATTGTGGGCTTGCTTAGTGGGTGCCTACCTGGAAAACGTTGTTCAAATGAATCTTGTACTTGTTTAATACTGCCAGTCTTAATAAAGTTTGTTACTACAAAAACGCATTGATCTTTTGTTATATGCATGATTAATAAGGTTCTATGCAAGTAAACTTTTACACAGAAACGCTTAGATTTGTTTAGTAAGCAATAATGACGAGACCATACCACAGCGTGGCTGAAAAACCACTCTAAAATGGCCTAGGCTTTGTTTGAAGAATCGCACCGTGACCTAGGCTACCTAGGCTCCCTACGCTTCTCTTGAAAGTGCACGGTGGCCTAGCCTTCCTAGGCTTCGTTTCAGTATTTTACTTCCTTGCGAAAACATATTTTTGATAGCCTCCACTAAACCCATTAGTGTATCAATATCATAGAGGGAAATTTAATGAAATTTCCAGAATCGACAGATAAATAGTTGGTAAATAAAACACCTTTAGCAGAAACCAAAAATCTCCAATAGTTTTTGAGTTATACTAATTCAAAGTACGGTTAACTTTTTTCTGGGACACCCGGTATAGAATTAAATGATACTATCCAGTGTAATTTTGATAAATAATAGAAAGAAGTGAAGTTTTAACATAAACTGACTTGAATATTAAAAATTAAAGGTAACTGGAGTAAACAATAAAATAACCTATTATATTAAATTATAAACAAAAAACGAAAACAAATGTGAATTAATTAAACAGAGGGACTAACCTTTATCGTAGGAGTTGTGAAATCAACTAACTAACAGTAGAAAAACTACTAACGAGATTTGTTCGGTTGGTCGGTTGGCTAGTTAATGTATTGAAGTGTTGGTTGGTTATATAGCGAATAGTTTAATTGAGGAGGAGTAATTATTTAGGTTTGTATTTATTTTATTGAGGTACAGTGACTCTGAGATTGTCAAATCGAGAGAAGTTAAGGCTGAAGATAAGATGGTAAATGAATCAGAATTAGGAGGATGATGGTGATACTCAGAGTGTTGCCTGATGGAAGAGGCTTCAGGTTTAGAAATGGGAACACCAAAAATATCGTTAATATTCTTTCCCCTTCCCATTAGTCGATACAGTCGCTGAAGATGGTCATAGCGAAAGTCCGAAACGTTGGCCAATAAATGATTAGTGTAATCTCCCAGGGCGTCATATTCCTACTATATATATATATATATATATATATATATATATATATATATATATATACCCACAAAGGAAAAGTAAAAAACGATTCCGAGCGCTTTCATCTTTATTCTTAAAGACCTTTTCAAGGAATGAACAGGAGGCTGCACATACATTGCCTTAAATAGTGGAAGGGGGGATTAGACTACCCACCTCAATATTACCATCTATTGTTCTCATTAATGACTTCAGACTGGGATCATTATTTAAGTTCAAAGATCAACCACCCACCAATATGCAATCTAAAATTACTCGTATATACGTTTTTTGTTGTACGTGCAGTAGCACTGTATCATATGTAGGGGCAACAAGGCGTACGCTTTACTCCCGCTTCATGCAGCATAGGGGTAGATGTGAGAGGATTGGTCTTTACCCTGGAAAACCTGATCCATCCCCAGTTCTAAACCATCTGGCACAATGTGGCTCCAGAGCTACACTCGAGAACTTCACGATACTTAATGCGGTAAGAAACATCTCGGACCTTTACCTTCGAGAGTCAATTTATATTACAAAACTTCAACCCAGTCTAAATAATAACTCATTATCTGTCCCATTAAATATAGTGACTCATTAAAAAACATGCTAATTTGTTAAATTTCATATTGTTTTTTTTAGAGAGGGGGGGGTGCAAGAATAAAATCTACTATCAATTATTTTCCTTCCTATTTTTTAGAAATTTCTCGTTGGTTTTGTTTGTTTTTTGCTCCATATTTCTAATGTAATTAATTCGTTACATTTAATAGTCATGTTTCACAATTTTATTGCATGTGTTAATTTTTTATGTATATGTATATGCAAGTCTGTATTTTGTATTCTTTCTTTAGCACTGATGATGAGAGAAGTTATAATCCTGAAACATTTGAAATAAATGTTACGAGGCATCTACGGATCTGTCCTGGTCATCCTGTATATATATATATATATATATATATATATATATATATATATATATATATATATATATATATATATATATATATATATCATGAGAGCGAGAGAATGGTGAAATAAATCCAATTTCACCGCAGGAAAGAGAAAACGGAATAATTTTTCTTCGGAGATATTTTATTTCTTACTTCGAAAAAAACCGAGCTGGGGTGGGATTCGAACCATGCACATTGAGCCAGCGAGCAACCGCTTTGATCTCAATTAAACCGCCCTTTAGACCACTCGAATCCCACCCCAGCTCGGATTTTTTCGAAGTAAGAAATGAATATCTCCGAAGAAAAATTATTCCGTTTTCTCTTTCCTGCGGTGAAGTTGTTTTTATTTCACCATTCTCTCGCGCTCATGATATATATATATATATATATATATATATATATATATATATATATATATATATATATATATATATATATATATATATATATATATATATATATATTAGTGAGATGGGTAGCAGTCTTTCTAGGATGCAAATTTTGTTGAAGACCATGGTATATTTCGCCTTGATCAATTTCTTTTGGCAACTTTTTATTCTTCTGTCTTTTTTAGTCCATCTTGTAAATGGTAGATCACTGGTCCGATGTTCATATCTCTTTTTAATAAATACGTTTGGTAAAACCAAACTTAAATTGCTGAGCTTTCGATCTATTCCATCATCTTCGGAGCACCTTTAGGTATTCTTTCCTCCTTTACCGATGAACTATGGTGAAGTTGAATAAAAAGAACTTTTGTTTAACTTTATCATCAGAAAGATGAAATCTTAGGGACCCCCCCCCCCACACACACACTCTCATGGGTTAAGGAAATGGAAGGAAGGAAAATTTGATAGAGGTTAAATACAATATGAGATATACATAGGCTGCCCAGACGTACAGCATTTTGTTGGACTGTCTGGCATTTTACTGTTTTTAGATCATTTGTCCAGCAAAAATGACTACTCAATGCTGGACAATGTAAAGTCCAGCATTGAGAAATGCTACAGCAAGGTTTAGGTAAAAAAATAATTGGTGTCAATTGTCCAGCCTATGTTTTAAATAACGCCTTGAAAAGTGTATGTGAGTGTCTGCCTATTTGATGTCGAAGTTGAAGTTGTAAAAATCTACTCATTCTTTTACATTTATACAATCAGGGTAGAAGAACTAAAAGATATCTGTGATTCTGTTGACGTGGAGTTTCAACAGATTTTAGGATACAGTAAGACCAGGTGGCTGGCTTTGAAGCCAGCCATTGAAAGAGTTCTTCGACTATTCAAGCCTTTAAAAGTATATTTCTCGTCTCACAAACAATGTCCTACTATTCTAAGACAGTTTTTTGAAAATCCGTGTACCGAGCCTTTTTTGTATTTTGTACACAATCAGAGTGCAGTATTCCATGATTATATCCTAAAAGTAGAGTCTCAAAAGGCTTCTATGGCAGAGATTGCCTTTATTCTTAAAGACTTAAGGCTGAAATTGATTGAAAGAAAACGTGAGTCATTTTTGCCCTTAGCTGTGGATAAAATGCTGAAGGATTTAGAGAAAGAAGGAAATGATATAGAAAGATTTAAAGAAACTACTTTGACATTCTATAATTCATGTATAGAATATTTGAACCAATGGACTGTGCATTTTGAAGAGATGGAAAATTCCAACTGGATTCTTCTTCGCAACTTAATCCTCTGGAGAGAAGTTAAAGAAGCACTTTAATTTATTCTTGCCAAGAGACCCAATTCCACAATAAATGATGATGGTCTTTTCGATGAAGTAACTTGTGTTAAGAATTTTGTCACATTAGAAAAAATTAAAGAGTGGAATGATTGTGAAATTGAGGCTGACAGTAGATGGTTGGAAATATTTGCACATTTAAAAAGTCAGAATATTACATTTGGAAACATTTATCAGGTAGTAGAATTCTTTTTGAGTCTACCAGGATCAAATGCACCAACAGAGAGGGTATTTTCAATGATGAAAAACTACTGGGCAGACGAAAAAAGCAGGTTAAATATAGATACTTTAAAAGCGGCACTATTAACTACATGCAATTATGAGATGAATTGTTTGCAATTTTCTGCTTACCTAAGCTCAAACATAAACCTCCTTGAAAAGATCCATTCAATTGCCAAGTACAATTCTAGACCAAGTTAGGTAAGTGAATATTGACTTATTAATAATTAAAGTTTGTTTTCTACTAAAATTACTTAACTTTTATATATATATATATATATATATATATATATATATATATATATATTTAAATATATATAAAATATATATATGCAGAAGGTTCCGTCCAGTATTGGGTTAAAAAAAATCTGGGCAGCCTAGGTATTCACTTGCCTGCAGGTCAGCCTAGTCAACTCTTTACAAAAATTATAATTACATTTTTGATAAATATTAAATTGATTATTCTATATTATTGTTGTCCCGTTGATTATTAAAATGTTTTTTACCACGATAATTTACCTCGCTATGTTATCATTTTAATTCTATCAAACTTAGTTTCTAGACAATTGATTGTAAAATTTGCACAATGTTAAATTACATTACTATGTTTATATCAATTTCACATCGCTTAGTTGTATTGTTAACAATATACTTTTTTTAGACTCGAATTTATTCATCTCTCTTTTAAATTGTCACTGTTGATTTACATTAAAAAAAATATGTATAAATTATATGCTTTGATTATAATATTAATTATTCCCCTTATAAAAATTCAACTTTTTGCTATCTTAGCCACTTTTGCTACAATTGGTAATTTTTCTGTATACAATTAACTTATGACACTCGCTTTAAATTGAATTATTTATGTTTTTATTCACTTTAACACCTATATTCACTGTTAGACACTTTTGTACTTTTTTGGTTATTCCACTATGTCGAGGGATTCTGGGAGCATCTTTGTCCATTGTCTTGTAATCGGACATGTTGAGGACGCGGACACATGTATCAGGAATGAAGATTGCGTCAACCCACAACAGATCCTTAACTTCCTTTGGAGAGTCCGGTCCCTCAAACGCCCATTTTTTGTATTTCCCTTTACGTATGCCCTCGACAAGAAGCCGAGGGCTACCGCTAGGTGGGTACGCAGATCGGTGTTCCGTACACCTTGAGGGACAGTTCTTCTCCGTCGAAGAAGAACCCTTATTCAAGGACTTCCCTTTTTTCGATAAGGGGGACTCCTTAGTACACTGTGAATGTAGTTTCTTGGTCTTAGTTTTCACTTTTTCCACGATTTTTTTTTCTTCTTCCACCTCTTCCTTCGTCGTTGGAGCGTCTAGCTCTTCCTCTTGTATTTTATTCTTTCTCTTCTTTCCTCCTTGTTTCTTTTTCTTTTTCGAGTTTAACTTGGGGTTTTTGTCTGTGTTGGCTTCTTCGTCTACGGACTCTTCCTTTTTTCCGTTTGGGCTTGTTTTTCTTTTTGAGTCTTTTCTTCTACGTGGGAAATGTCGGTGAGTTGAATTTTTAGGATGTCACGGCACCAACGTACCATTTAGCTAAACCCTCAATGAAATAATGAAACCGTACATCCATTCAAAGGATAGCATAAAGTCTACGGAGGAATTTATCGATATATTCTAGTCTACAAGACCCGGCAGGACTAATAATATCCCTTGATGTGGAAAGCCTGTTTACGGATGAGCCTATCGCTCAGACCATCTACATCATTATACAAAATGTCTACCACCACACCATCCTACAATGTCTCCTCCAAATCTTAACCCAAACATCTTAAGGAATATGTTACGTTCATGCACATCAGCAGCTCCGTTCAGGACACCGGACGGTAATCTATACATGCAAGTGGATGGAGTGGCTATGGGGTCACCCTTGGGGCCCACCTTCGTCAACTATTATATGGGTTGACTTGAAGAGAGCTTATTTGTCAACAGCGAAAATAAGCCACACACATATTGCCGATACGTAGATGACATCAACATCAACGTCCAAAACGAAGAACATTAAACAGCAATTTGAGGAGAACTCCGTGTTAAAATTCACTTATGAATTGAGCACGGGCAATACACTCCCTTTTCTGGACGTTGAGGTTCAAAACATAAATGGAGGCTACATTACAAAAGTATATAGAAAAGGTACAGGTATGGAAAGATGGCTCAAAGCGGATGCTGAATGTCCTGAAAGGTACAAAAAAAGTGTAATTATGGAGAGCGCACATAACATCAACCTAACTAGAGATATTCTGCTTGAAAACACCACAATTTAAAGAAAAGAGGGAAATAAAGCTAGGCTGAACATCTTAGAAGCCATCTTAATAAACGAAGAAAAGCCCACCCTCAACACCCAGGCTACGAGCGAGAATCGAACATTAAAGTTGTTTGAAATATTCCACTCACCGAATTAGCTCGTTTCCCTTGACATTACGTTCAAGCGAGGAAGAATAAATATGCCATAAAAACCGTTTTCACCCATCATCATTCATCCCCCTATTGGGCAGTTCACGTTCACGGAAGCTGAGTTACGAAGTAGAGGGAGTCACTACAAACAAATAAAGAACAGAGCGCCATCGTAAAAAGAAAGGGAGCACGAATATTTACTTGAATCAAGTCACCACTACCAAGAGATTAAAGGGAAGAAGAAGAATACAGTCCAGAGGGGCCACTCTCTCGGAGAGATGGCCCAAGAGAATACAATCAAAATACCTCTGCGGGCAGTCGACGGACAGCCCAAGCCCAGCAGAGAAAAAGTATCCGAGGTTGTGTATGGCAAATTAGGCATTGCCATGATGAGACTGTTGGAGGTAGCCTCGGGGTATGTCGCAATCGGCGAAAAATAAAATGACATCGAGGCTATCACCAAGGAAAAGGCAGCAGAGGTCCTTAGGAAAATTTGGTGGCAGCCAGCCGTACCACCACAGATCCTGGCTCACAGGAGCGTGTTATGACGGTGACTCGATCCGTGGATCGGGCAGCACTCGAGAGAAAACATTAAGAAGGAGATCCAGCTTCGGCAAACCTGGGCCAAGGTAGCCGAAGTAATTAAATTCAAAAACAGAAGGGAGAATAGCGACTACACTCACGTCTTCAAGGTAGTCTTCACTGAAACCACTATGACCCAAACGGCAGAGGAACATGGCCTACTCATGTTCAATGCCAAAGTTAGTGGGGACCAGATAGAGAAGGAAGAATTCACTCCAGTCCAGTTCTGTTTTAGGTGATATAAAATGGAGGAACACGTGACTAAAGACTGCAAGGAGCCACTGGATCCATGCTCCAAATGCAGCGGAAAGGGACACAATTGGAGGACGCGCACTAATAATTTCGAGAAGTGCGTTAAATGTGGGCAAGGGCACAGATCAATGGCCATGGCCTGCCCTGAAAAAAAAAAGATTATTAAAAGGAAGCATGAATCGAAGAAGAGTGAGGAAACGCGTAGAGCAAATACATCCTACGCTCAAGCAGCAAAGGTGGCCCTCTCAGAAGTGGACACAAAGAAAACATAACTCAAGCTGCAGAATGAGAATTCGACGAAGATTATGACGTGCATCCTTCATCTGCACGTCATGAATCTCACGCGTCCTGGCACGTTCGCTAAAGAGCTGAACCAAATGCTAGCTAAAAAGGGGATGGACCAAATGTGGTTTCCGGAAAAACCCCCTCTGGGGATATCCTGCAATTGCAGATGGTCCCAAACCAACAAATAAACGGTCAAGAAACCCCCAAAACTGAAAACAAGAAAGAGAAGAAACAAGCAGTCGAAGTGAAAAGTCCTGCCCCTAAACAAAGACACGAAATCAGCGAAGAGAGGGAAAATGCTGGGTCTGATACCAATGGTTCTTCGGAATCTTCAGAATCATCGGACACCGAAGTCCCACAAACAAAGAAGGCCAAGGGGAAGAAACGGAAAAACAAAAGATTGTGTGCGGATAGTATCATTCTTAAAGTTTACGCATGCGACCAGTTTCCCTTTCCCGAAGAAATGGAAACCAGGGAAATATTCCATGGGATTAAAGCAAAAATGTTAAAATGGGAATACGACTTTAAAGTCAACGTTGAAACGGTGGAAGAAGCTCTGCTCTGCCAGAATGTGACCCTACATCACAATACCTGCGAGCAGATTTCAAATGCTGAGTTCAGAAAGAAGAAAAACGGGAGGAAGAAGAACATCCCCCCAAAACACTAAAGAGACAACATGGAAAGAGTAAGCAATAGAATGAGGATTCTGACACTCAACGTAAACGGATGAGAGGGGAAAGCTACGGCATATGGAAACATATTCCGAGTGCTTGACCCCGGCATCATTCTTATAACGTAGCATGGTATTGATACTACATCTGGTCAAATTAAAATAGTGGGCTACAGAGTGGTCATGAAGATTCATTCTCAGGAAAGGTATCATGGTGCTGTAATAGCTATCAAAGGGAACATCTCGTTCAAACATCTACCAGAACTTGATGAATCCTTTGTGGCAGTTGAACTCCACACATTGGTAGGAGATCTCGTGATAGCTGCAGCCTATCAACCCCTTCGTCGAGCCTATCTCCCGTTAAATAACTTCTACCCACTGTTTGAGCATCGCAGAATGGCAATCTTAGGGAGCGACCTCAATGTCAGATGCCGTGCGGCGGGCTATGGTAGTACCAACGAAAGAGGCCGAAACTTGGAACTGATTATATGAAGAAAAAACATCCAGAAGATAGGGCCGGATTTTCTGACCTATATCACTTTCATATCAGCAACCAAACTTGACATAATCTTAACAAGTGAAGGCTTTCCATTCAACTACCATAGTAAACCAGACCCAACAGTCCCAAGTGATCACATAGCGATCTTTACCACAGTATCTCTCCCTCCGATTCAGCTTCCAATCTCTCTCCGAAAAAACTACGCCTTGGCCAACTGGGAACGTTACAAGAGACGGCTCAGTCAATAAGCCCCAGCTGACCTCAGCAAGGCGGCCTTGGAGGAGATAGACGGGGAACTGGAGAGGATAACTACATCCATAATAGACGCGGACCGCGAGTGCATACCCAAGACTGGGTATGAAACTCCTCATCAGCCCAGATGGACAGAGGAGATGAGAGGGATCGCTCGTGTTCACAGGAAAGTGTACAAAGTGATAAGACGGGAAGGTCCTAACCGGGAAAGAGGCTCGCTCCTTCGGTGCCTAAGCACAGAGTTAAAAGAGGCTATCAACCTCCAACAGGGGGAAATATGGAACAGCTTGATAGCCAAAGTCGATAGCGAGCTCAACCCGGCAAAATTCTAGCGTCAAGTCAAGAACCTAAAGGGACTAACCACAAGAACTAAGGCTCGAATAAAAGAGGACCCGGCAGTTCTAGAAGACAGATTCAGGAATTTCTGGAAAAACGTCTTCAGGATCACCCCAGAAGACAATGAAGAGTCGACCAGGAATTCGAAGGCCAACTGATCGAAGAACTGAATCAGGTTATGCACCGCACGCACCCACAACATCAAGTAGACGAAGGCAGGGAGATGGCGGACCATGGCCGTCCCATAACACCAGAGGAGGTCATGGCCACTGTAAGAGCCTTCCAACAAAAGGCACCAGGCTGGACGGGCATCACCAGAAACAACTTGATAAATGTCCCATGGCAGATCATTCAGGGAATTACAAACGTTTACAACGCTTGCCTGAGGGTTTTATGATCGCTAAAATAATATTCATACCCAAGGAAGGGAAACCTCCTGATCAACTGGTCAATTACAGGCCAATCCCCTGCTGGAATTCGTTGTGGAAGTCTACGAGAAGCTCCTAGCTGACAGGCTTCAAGAACAACTAGCCGAGCTAGGAGCTCACAATCCTCAGCAGCACGGGTTCCGCAGGGGACGAGGAACGGAAACCGCCCTCGCCCTCTTAACGGAAAAACTCGCATGCATCAAAGCTGAGAGAAAGTGCTCAGACGTGGTGGTGCGGGGTGTAAAGAAGGCCTTCGATAAGGTACGGCTGAGATGGCTACAATTCAAGATCCTCAACCTCCAGCTAAACCCAATCCTGGAAAGGGTCCTTTGTAACTATGTCACGGATAGGAGAGCCCAAATCGCGATCGAGGGCTGCAATGGACCCGAATTCGAACTAGAGGCAGGAGTTGCACAATGAAGCTGTCTGAGTCCTTTGTTGTACCTCGTGTACACATTTGACCTCCCTGCTCAAGTAAGATACGATTTGATGTATCTGCAATACGCAGATGAGATCACTCAAATCGTCCCAAGTCCATTCAGGAACGCTGGAAGTCAAGCAAGGGCGACAGCTGCCGAGATTGATAACATCAATCGCTGTGAAAAAAGTGGAAGATAAAGACCAACCGCCAGAAGTACACTATAATTCCAATGAACAGCCGGAAAGTAGACGACGTCCTCGTCGACAACGAAATTTATCCGTACTCTAACGAGGGAAAGGTCCTGGGCTTCCCCTGGTACGATCCGTCCTGGTGTACCCGGCTGTGATCACGCAGATGGCAAACTGTACCTCTTTCAGGACGATGCAGAGGGTACAGAACAAAGCCACACTGCTTATAACTGGCACGAAAAGGATCGACCATATTTGACAATCGGTTCGACATGAAAGAATCAGACTAAAACCGTTCAATACGGATATCCAAAGGCTAGGGAGAAAGACTTGGGACAAAGTCAACCACGAAATACTCCCAACTATTAGCAACAATTTAGACATACCAGTACACAGAGTACGTGCAGTAGAAAGAACATCTCTATTTCCCAACGGAAGAACCTGTGCGAGAGAGAATTTAAGACTTATTTACACCTAGCAATATACAAAAGGAAATTAACTTTAATAAAAAAAAGCGAAGTGCCCAAATTCAAATCAAAATTCAAATTCAGTTCAAATTAAAGACATTTAACTTTAACAAAAAGAGGCGAAGTGCCCAAATTAAAATCAAAATTTAACTAACACAAAAGAAGAGAAGAAGCGCCCAAATTAAATTTAACAAACAAAGAGAAGTGAAAAAGAATAAATCAACAAATTAACCAAATAATGATAAGAAAAGGAAGATAAATTAACATAAACGAAAAGAGGCGAAGTGCCCAAACTAAGATTTAAACTGAAAACAATAAATGAATAACTAAATACAATAAAATAAGAGATAATTAGCAGAATAAAAACCAATTGAAAGGCTTGAAAGCCACGACGGAGGAAGAAATCAAATAAATATATATATAAATAATAATGGAAGAACCTGACTGCCATCGACGGTCAGCAACATTATTGACGGAGGAATAAAATTTTTGAAACAAACAAGAAGAAAGCATGCTAGTGATGCCCTAACACCAGGGAAACTTAGTAAACATTTCCACACTTATGAAAAACTACCACACATTTTATCACTTTCATATAATTAATTAATTAATTTCAGTATACCAGATTCTGACTCTACCATCCTTCATCGGTAAAGGAGGAAAGATTTTTTTTTTTTTATTAGAGCTCATCTGTAAGGAGGAAAGAATAAATAAAGACGCTCCGAAGATGATAGAACAGATTTAAAGCTCAGCAATTTAAGTTTGGTTTTACCAAACGCATTTATTAAAAAGAGAGATATCTAACATCTACAAAATAGACTAAAATAGAAAGTTGCCAAAGAAAATTGATCAAGGCGAAATATACCATGGTCTTCAACAAAATTTGCATTTAAAGGGTCTTTCAATAAGGTCGCTCGATTTTTAAATGTAAATAAAACAAGTTGTGTGTGATAAATACACTCAATTTATTTTGAATTTAAAAGTAAATTTTATGGCATTAAGTGTGAACTATGAAGTCGTTCAAATGTCCACCGTGGCTTTGCTTGGTGGAACGTATTCGGGAGGCCCAATTTTTGATGACTTTGTGGCATAAATCTGACTGAATTTGCTGGATGGTGTTCGTTATGTCGACTTTGAGGACATCAACTGTTTGCGGATTATTCGCATAGACCTGCGATTTAAGATAGACCCAAAGAAAGTAGTCCAATGGCGTTAAATCGCATGATCTCGGTGGCCAGTTGACGTCACCGCCGCGCGAGATGACCCTGTCCTGAAATCGCTGGTGCAAAATGTCTATCGTGGCGTGCACAGTGTGGCACGTAGAGCCACCCTGTTGGAACCACATTTTGTCAGTATCCATATCAGGCATATAATCCAGTTGAGGCTACAAGAAGTTGCTTATCATTGATCTCTAGGTCTCGCCGTTGACGATTATGGCAATCCCATCTTCGTTCTCAAAAAAATACGGACCGATGATCCCGTTAGACGAAAATCCGCACCAAACAGTGACTTTGTTGGGATTCAATTGGTGCTGGTGTATCTCATGTGGATTGTTTTCGTCCCAAATCCAGCAATTTTGCTTGTTCACAAATCTATTCATCCAAAAATGTTCCTCATCGCTGTGGCGAGGATAGAAATCACGTAATGCGCGGAACGTTTGTCGAACGGAGCACTGATTTTGATAATAACATTTGATGATTTGCACACGCTATTCAACGCTATAACCTTCCATCGTGACTTGCTAAGTACTACTGAACAGTTCACAGTAGGGTTGCCAGATGTTGCTTTAACAACATGGCCACTATCGCTTGACAAAGCTCGAGCGTCCGTGTTTAAAGACCCTTTATATATATATATATATATATATATATATATATATATATATATATATATGTGTGTGTGTGTGTGTGTGAGGAATTTTTACTACACCTCCTGAACACATATTTTTTCGGTGTATCACACACCCTTGTCAACTGGCAACTGAGTATAAAATTACAGAGAACTCCATATACACCTCTGAACTGATGGACAAAGATCATGTTACCTGACCCACTCCTTTCCATGGGCTAATCCCAGGAGGGACATAATTTACTACCTGATTAGGGCTGGATAGTTTTATAATTTTGTTTATCTGCTTAAATATCAAACTATTAAAAGAAAGTTGACCTTCAGAGAAATTGAAATTAGGAATGGATGTGATCAAACTTGATTCAACAATTCTTCTTTTGACATAATTTTTTGATTTAAAGACCAATTTACTTCCTTGAAAATCGATGAAATGATTAAAATCTCTGACATGACAAAATACTCCACTACTTTCATCGCCAACTCTGATGTCTTTCTTATATTCTTACAATCTCTTATCTAAATTTCTTCCCGTTTCACTTACATAAACATTTTCACAATCTTTACATGGAATTACATATACCCCTTTATCCTATTGATCTTTAGAATTCCTAGAAATCATCATTTGGTTTATAGAATTATTATATTTAAAGGCTATTTTAATTCCTGTTTCCTGAAATAAATGCTTTAACTTATTTAGTTTTTCATTAAATGGTAATATGTTTACATTTGCTGAAGTCATTAGAACGTGCAGGCTTATTACAATAGTAAGTTTTCCTAGCTGCAAAATGAGCTGATGTTATAAACCAATCTGAGAAATACAGTTCTGAAAAAATGGTCCTCATTTTAACAATTTCTTCGTTCAAATAAGAAGGATGACATATTCTATATGCTCTAAGAAACAAAGTAGATATTACAGATTTTTTAATAGTATTATCATGGCATGAAAATTAATGTATATATGCATTTGAGTGAGTTCTCTTCCTGTATACAGATAATTTTATGTCATGGTAATCTTTGTTGATAAGGACATCTAAAAAGGGTAATTTGTTGTCTTCTTCCCACTCATATTTAAATATAATTGAAGCATGCAAATTATTTAAGTTACTGAAAAAATAGTCAAAATCAAGACTATCAGGCCATACTGAAAAAAACAGCATCAATATACCTTAATCATATGGGTAGTATTTCTGTCTCAAAATACTGCATGAAGAGACAAGCCAATATCGGTGATAAACTAGTTCCCATACTTAACCCAAATTTCTGTCTATAAAACTCATTATTAACTCGAAACACATTATCTGAGGGACACAATTCCACTAAATCAACAAATTTATTAGCTGCGATGGGAAGATCCAAGTTGAAGATAAGGATAACATTTCTAAGAAGGCTGATGGCTGCATCCACTGGAAACTTGGTAAACAAAGAGTTTACGTCAAAGCTCACAAATTTGCCGTCTGGAAGTTGAAGATGATTAAAGTGATCCACAAAGTCTTGAGTATTCTTAATGTGTGCTGCTGAAATTCTTCAAACTGCTGGAGATAAATGTTTGGCGAGCCATTTTGAAAGCTTATGTGTGGGAGCATTAATGTTGGATATAATTGGACGCAAAGGACATCCCTCTTCATGGGTCTTAGGAAGCCCATAAATGCAAGGGAGTGAAAAGTTGATAGTCTTGAACTGCTTAATTAATTCTGGGTTCTTTAATATTCGCTTCAATTTGGTATTTAAATTACTTATATATATATATATATATATATATATATAGGTTGAGGAAAATCTTCCTTTGACCCCTCCCCGCCCAGCTTGGTTATAATAGGCGTGGCCATAAGAGGAGCATAATATTTTGTACTACTACCAACAATAGTCGGGTAAGGGGAAAGAATGCATTCTCCAGTTTAGAGCCACAAATGACGATCAGCAGGAAGAGAATGTTTTGGCAGAGGATGTTTGGAAGAGCGGATGAGGGTAGATGTATTGGTAGCATTAGGAAAGTGTATAAGATCTTGTAAGGAGTAATAGCTGTTGCTTTTCAAGTTTATCATTCTTGGCATGGAGGTAGATTCAGGTATGTGGTTAACCTAACCAAACAGAACCTAACCCAACGTAACTAGGTACCAGGTATAGTTTAGATGAGTGAATCATGTTGGACCCAAAACCCAAAATGGAAGATGGGCTCAGATAGGATACGTTTGGGTGTTTGGTTAAGTAGATACAAGTACATCAACCATATAATCGAAGCAGTGGTTACGAAAGGGTAACTTATTTACGGCTCATTCAAATACCCTTTATATCGTAGTATTTCTAAATATATCCTTGTCGTTCTGCTTTTATGCATTTCTCCTGTATACATATATCCTTGCGTTCTGCTTTTATGCATTTTCCTGTATAATATCCTTGTCGTTCTGCTTTTATGCATTTTTCATGTATGCATATATCCTTGTCATTCTGATTTCATGCATTTTTCATGTATACATATATCCTTGTCGTTCTAATTTTATTCATTTTTCATGTATACATATATCTTTGTCGTTCTGCTTTTATTCATTTTACATTTATACATATATCCTTGTCATTCTGCTTTTATGCAATATTTCATTAATAAAGTTCGCGATGTATCCGTGTACTCTTTCCAACACCGTGATTATTTCTCTCTATTCTTTACATGAGAATATAATGTTCGCTATTGTTGAGGAGTAAGGGTAGGGGAGGGGGGGGGGAATGAGTCCACCATTATTTACATGGCCCCAAATACCCTTTTAAGGTTGATGGCCACCAAACAGTGAAATTAAAAGCAAATATGTTGTCCATGAGAAAAGGCACTCCGTGGCACAGTGCCAAGAAGAGGAAATAATAGGAGGAATCTTAATGCGACTCCAGTTGATTGCACTGAGGTGATTTCACTCCAGTTAATTTCACTCAGTTCATTGGAATCCATTTATTGCCCTCAGTTTATTTCACGCCAGGCGATTGCACTTATTCATTGTATTCTATAAGCTGCGCTCAATTGATTTCACTCCATTTATTTCTCTCCAATTGATTTCGCTCTTGATTGCACTCCGTTGATTTCATTCCATTTATTTCTCTCCAATTGATTTCGCTCTTGATTGCACTCCGTTGATTTCACTCCATTTATTTCTTCCCAGTTGATTTCGCTCTTGATTGCACTCAGTTGATTTAACTCCGATTTAATTCATTCAACACATTTTAGTCGAGTTGATTCCCCTAGTTGATTGGATTACAGTTGATTTCCCTCCAGTTGAATGCCTTCCATCTGATAGCTACAGCCCATTACCCTCCAGTTGATTGGCCTTCAGCTGATTGTTCCATATTGATTGACCTCCAGATGATTGACCTCATGTGAATTGGCCTCCGGCTGATTGACCGGCACCTAAGTGTTCCAAGTTGATTACCGTACAGTGATTTACTGCCAGTTTATTGCCCTGCAGTTGATTGAGCTTCAGCTGATTTGTCCAAGTTGATTGGCCTCCAGTTATTCGCCTTTCAGTTGATTGACCTCCAGTTTATCGCCCTGCAGTTGGTTGATCTTCAGTTGATTGCCCCTAGGTGATTGGCCTTCACTTGTTTGCCTTTCAGTTCATTGCCATCCAGTTAATTGCTCTGCAGTTGATTGCTCTCCATTTAATGTATCCAATTGATTGGCCCCAACTGATTTCACCCAAGTTGATGGGGAAAGGATCGAGAGCCGGTTTACGCTCTAAGTAATCACCTCTTGTGACTACTCGAGAAATGTGGCCAACGCGCGATTTCACTTTCCCTAATTCCAACATTTATTTAGCGTCTTACATTAAAGAAATAAAAAGTGAGTAAATAAAAATAATTATTACACTAAATAATTGAATATAAAGTAAATAAAATCATTACATAATCAGATATAAATAGATAATAGGTAAATATGAAATATAAGAAGTAAATAATTAAATAATGGGTAAATAAATAGATAGCGACAATCAACGTCGAACACTGGGGATCGAACCCATTACGAAAAAATCTCCCTATTTAAGCGAATCCGTTCCTTGATTTTCTATTGAATTTTTATACAGTCGTTGCTTACGTCCTGATTCTTTCCTTTATGCTATTTATTTTTTTCATCACTTTTCTCCCTTATTCACTTCCGACCATGCCTCCGTTAGATTACACATTTCCCCTTGAAGAGCTATCGAGTAAAGTACAAGATTTCAACCTTCCTTCTGGTTCTCTCAATATGACGTCATAGCCCCTCCCCACATCCCGCATCCCCCGTTCTCTCAGTTCCCCACCCGCGTTTCCCCGATTGAAGGAGAGGAGAGGGAGAGATGAGATGCCCATATGAGAATGGTGAGTGCGATTTTAATTGAAGAAGAATATAATTAATTACGAGATGACCTTGTAATTAAACATACATAATCATTAGGCCGTCCCGAAAATTTCCGCCACTCTCGAAAAATGAAAAAGAAATAGTATTAGTAGTATTAAGTAAATTTAGTCAATTGTATAGCTACCATTTTCTTCAACAACCTTTTACCATTTTATTAGTTAGAAAACCCCCCCAAAATTAAGAATTGTTGTGCCAAAATATTTTGAGCTACCAACGCACCTCTCTAATGACCTTACATATGAATACTAGGCTAGGCAGGTTAGGTTATCACTAGTCTGTTTAACAAATTCTAACTTCAATCTTCTCAAAATTCGATTATTTATTTCTGACAATATGCTAGCCTAGCACGATTTAGTAGTCTTAATAGGCTAAACTAGTTCTACTTAGTAGGCTAACTAGGTTAGCGTAGTCCTATTATATAACCTAACTAAGAAGGCCTAGTCCTAGTTATTTTATTATTTTTTATTTGCCCGGTGATTAAAGATAGGGGGCTTTTATCGTGAGGGGATATGGAGTGGGGGATGAATGGGAGTAAGAAAAGCGTACGATTACCACTCAGTAGGTCAGGGCTGCAAGGAACTGGGACTAGACTTTCGATATATATTTTTTTCTTCTTCTTCTCATTATTATTATTATTATTATTATTATTATTATTATTATTATTATTATTATTATTATCATCATCCCCTATTAGGAATTCTTAAAATGCCACTGAAAATGACGTCATCGTAATGTATTAGAAGGTGGAGCTTCTCTAAAAGATGCCAAATGTCGCTAGCACACTTTTCGATCGAGAGTTGGGTATATCAACTCATAAAAATCCAACCTCGAGTCATACTCAGGATTCCCTCCTTCACTGAAGAAGGATGTTACATTTCCTCCTGCTATACAGGAGTAATTTAAGAAGTACGACACTAACTAATTTGGTCTTATGCCCGTAATAAAAAGACACCCGTTGCACGGAATTGAACGAAAAGAACTGGCGCCATCTGACTCTGGGATTAGGATCATTATACTAAAGTTTCCCCTCGGAGACTCATTTTCTCTTGTCTTTTCCCCTTCCCCATTCCCATATAAGCTATAGAAACCCCTCTCCATCCAAGATCAGTAAGTCTTCATAATTTAAGGGGTTTATTTGTTCGAGTCGGTATTCTTTGTAATCTTTGATTTTATTTTTTGGCGTTAATTTTCCTTTTTCTTATTTTTCATCTCTTTTTCTGTAAGGAGTTCCTCAATGAGGGGTATTTAGGAGAGGCCAGCCTAGCCTTACTAGGGTAGCTTAGTCCTAGTTAATAAAAATGACAATAGCAATTAGTTCCCTCGTAAATCGTAAGCATAAATGTATTTTCTAAATTCCATTCCCACTTTCCTATTATTTTATACACGCGCCTATAAGTTAGTATGTCAGTCGGGCGGATGGTAACCACTTTTTTTTTCAATGAGTTCTTGAAAGGTTTGAAGGTCATAAGGTCAGATGATATGTTTGTTAATTGATAATACGTTTGTTAATTATTTTGTCTAGAAATTATTGAAATAATTGAGAGCACGCGACTTAGATCTGTTGAGTTTGTTCATCCTTTGACATAGTAGAAGGCGTTGGCCTGCGGAAGATGATCTCTTTTTATTCTTCCCCTGTTATGGGTGCGCATTCGAGAGAGTACAACTGGTTTTCAGTACAGCTACAGGGTGGTCCGAAAGTCCAATCACCCCCTGTAAATATTGTTTTTACAGATGACCGAAAACTTTGTCACCTCCTGTTATATTGTCCCTCGATTGTTCATATTACTTTTCAGTGTGGGGTGACAGGACTTCCGGATCACCCTGTAGATTTAACCTCTTATAAATCAGCGGCTCATACGTTTAGTCATAGTCCTAGACGTAGTAGAGTAAAATTTAATTAAAATAAACATGAATTTGATTATTGTACACATGTAGATAATTCTACATCATCTGTTCTCAACCTAACGTTATAGAGTTGACAGCGAGAAATTCGACCCCTTTTGAAGGCAAGATAGTTGATCTTGAGCTAGGGTTCGGCTCAGCTAGAGCTTTCTAGCTACCCTATTCTTACTTAGACTAACCTTAGGCGGATTCTTACTATACGATTTGGTTGAAGGATCAATTCTTGCCGATACGGTGGCTAACGAGGCGGAAATATTTGCTTAGGTAAAAATAAAACTATCAA
Source organism: Ceratothoa steindachneri (assembly GCA_963969495.1). Taxonomy (NCBI): domain Eukaryota; kingdom Metazoa; phylum Arthropoda; class Malacostraca; order Isopoda; family Cymothoidae; genus Ceratothoa; species Ceratothoa steindachneri. The sequence continues at coordinate 212,887,289 of OZ018317.1, forward strand.
AAGAAGCAAAACCTGAGTAGGTTTACTTAGATCACCTAAAGCAGGGGTCCCCAACCCGCGGCCCGCGGGCTACATACGTCCCGCGAGGCTATCCTTGCGGCCCGTCAGATCATTTCCTAGATCATCGGTGCGATCCTTCATCCTTCCAAACGTGTGTTGAAACATCCTTTTTCTCAAGAGCGTGTTTTAGGATAGGTGAATTATAGTTATGTTAGGTAAGGTTAGGTTAATTTGTTCGTTCAGGTTAGGAGGTTGTTAGGTTAAGTATATTTTTATAAGAATTTAATGTCGCATTAATAAATTCCTTGATTTTTTTTCCTGTATAATATGTGTTTTTAGGAGGGGTTTTTTTATTCATACGGTCCTCGGCCCCTCCCGGACTTGTCGATATTGCCCACGGTACTCCGCGGGTTGGGGATCCCTGACCTAAAAGAATCAAACTATAAACTAACCAAACCAGTGCATTAAGGATTGTGGTCCCGAGAAATTGAAAAAATCGAATGCCACATCAATCTTTAAAAAAATGAGATAATGCGACCTTATAAATACCGTCCCATTAGCTTGACCTCAATTATTGGTAAACTTTGAAAACTGATGAGGGTAATGGATCACGTCGAAGCATAAATTAATTTAAGATACTCCGTATGGGGCTAATTAGAATACTCGTGTCCAACTAGCTGGTTGGAATTTTTTCACAAAATTATTACCTGCGATTAGCACGAGCCAGTAGATATTTGTTTCGACTTTTAAAAGCTCTTTGATACCGTCTCACATAAGCTCCTTTTACTGACACCTAAAACAACGGGGAAAATACAGAGCTTGCAATCCAATCGTATATAGCGGGTAGTCATAAACTGGGATCCAGTTGATAGCGGACTTCCTCAAGGTTCACTGTTTGAACCATTAATATGGTAGAATATATAAACCACCTCAATAACGGTTTACTTCGTAAAATTACAAGAAATAAAGGATGCTAAACTGAGAAATAAAGCCGTTCTTACCCACGATGTAGGGCAGGCGAGTAAAATCATTTTAATTAAGCGTTCTCTATAGTCAGTGAGAACCATTAAAGCGATATTAGCCATGAAGCAATAAGTTGAATTGTTCCTTCCGCATGCATCTCTTAACCCCAGGTATTGTTGGTGACAAAATAACCTAAACTAGGTTAGGATACATTCTCCAGGTTGTCGCCCCCCATTGTAAAATGGGAAGCTATTTGTAAACATGATAAAAAATGTGTAACATATTGTTCATTAATGATTTAGCAAACTATTAAAGTAATCTTAAAACATGCCCAAGTTTTTTCACCTCTTAAATCTATTCAAGACCAAAATTATATCGTTAAGATGTAGTAATTTAAAATAAGATTTAAAAAAAGGTATACGCACTAGGCTCTATTAATTTAGGAAGGGACCAGAGGTCTTAATTGGAAAAACATGTTGAAATGATGCATTGGAAGTTCATTATACTGTATTATTCTGTATTTCAGAATACTTTCAATTTGTAAATTTTATAAAGAATTGAAGAATATTAGAAGATAGAATTTACTTTTGAGCATTTACACAGAATATCAGTTTCAAATTCCAATTAATACATGTGTATGAAAGAAAAACTGCTTAAAACGGTAAATATTATTAAAAGACGATAATTTCTTATTTATTAAAATTAAATCAACGGAATAATTTAAGAAATTATAATGATACTTACGTTCAAAGATATGTACATTATTTCTTTGAATGGAATAATTTAAAAAGTCATATTTTTTAATGTTGAAGGACATTCATAACAATTTACGGGCCTTTGCTTCCACTGCACTGCTTATGGGAAGTTAATATTATGATATTAACTGTGATATCATTAAGCTTCATCTTTATACTCTGCAAAATTCTTGATAAAATATTAAAAGGTGTAAAATTGGTTTGTTAGCTTTAGCTTTAATTCATATTATTTTTTATAGTAATTTAAGGCTAGCCAAATTCATCCTTGCAGCTCCTATTTCTCAGTCATGTTTCTATCCTAACTTTCCCTTTTTTGTAAAATAGCTAATCTAAAAGTTATATTAGAACCAATATACATACCTTCTAAGAACTAGACAGTTTTTAAATATGTAAATAAAAAACTTACATTAAAAGCAACCTGACAAAACCAAGACTTGGAAGGTAGAAAGAATTTTTGCTCCGGAAATTCAACTTAAAAGTATTTTTGGTGTAGTTGCGAGATGATAAGTTCCACATTTCTTTTTTCCAAATTGCTGAAATTTCGGTATTTGGGTTTCACATCGTAAATTCAAAATTTAGTGAGTGGAAATGTAGATTTTGACAGGATCCTGGGATATATTGCCCCAAATTTCACCTTCAAATCGAAAAATATTGTTCTGTCTGAGCTTACCCTTACGTCGCTTTCACTTTGGGCATATTGAATGTCGTAGTATTCTTTCTGCTAAGAACCCTACTGACCTGACCTCTGACACCTCTTTTATTTAGTTAGTGTCGTAGAATGCCCCTCCTTTTTGTTCTATTCTAAGAGTGCTAAGAGTGTCTAATATATTGATATTATAAGAATATCTTAATGAACTGAGCCTTTACCAAACACGTCAGGATATAAAAGAAACGCCCACTAATTCACAAAATAAACTTATATTTTATCTTTAACCATTGAATACACAACCTTTATACTTTAACTACAGCAATACTCTAAATATTATTATAAACAAGAATTAATTAAATTAGTTGACCCACAAAATTAAGTTCACGTTTTCTCTAGACAAAACAATAATATTAGAATTAGGCTTACGGACTCGTGGAGTTTAAAGGGCCTCAGAAATATTTACACTTGACGCGTGTAGATGGGCGGAATTCCACGGTCGTCTTGGCGAGGGTAGCAGCTGGGGGGTCCACACGTTCTTCCGGGGGGGGGGGGATTCTTCAAGGACGAGAATCAATACGGTGCTCTATGCAACACCCAGGTAGTCGTGGTCTCTCTGGCGAGAGTGAGTTGAACTTGGTTCTTGAATCAAGCTTACTTGGAGTGCGGTGTGATCACCGAGTAACGAGCTCGAGGAGGAGCTTTTCCTTCGTTACTAATTTCCTTATGGACGAGGACTGAACTCGGGGAGGGTCTTCTTCACGGGCGAGGATGACGGAGGGGGGTTTCTCTGGCGAGAATAAGTTACTTACAGTTTGGTGTGGCCACCGAATAACGGGCTCGAGGGGGAGCCTTTTCCTTCTTCTTCTTAATTCCTCAAAGACGAGGAATACCTCTGGTGTTTAATGTGCACCAGGATATGAGGAATCTCTCTGGCGAGAGTAAGTCGAACTTACCAAAGTTCACTTATTGTTTGGTTTGACAACCAGGGACTTAGCTCAAGGATGAGCTTCTTCTTAGCCCCTTAAGGTAGGTAGCCCTGCCTCTCTTGCAGGGTGCTTCTTGGTCTGGCGACACAAGTAAACTACCTCTCTAGTCTCGGTAGTTCGGTTTGATCCGAAGACTTCGTCACCTAGAGACTGACGTATACTATCTATCCAGTCTAGGTAGCCCGGTTTTGGATCCGAGGACTTCGTCACCTGGCCTGACGTATACTACCTATCCAGTCTAAGGTAGCCCGGTTTTGGAACCGAGGACTTCGTCACCTGGCCTGACGTATACTACCAATCCAGTCTAGGTAGCTCGGTTTTGGATCCGAGGACTTCGTCACCTGGCCTGACGTATACTACCCAGATTTTCCTCAGAGTTCCTCCTTTATACCTCGCACCCCCACTGGGGGAGTGGTAAGGGGGGGAGCTTGAGGACGGCCCCAGGAGAGTTCTCTTCCCAAACGGTCTTTCCCACGAAGTCAAACATCTGCTCCTCGTTAGCCATCGAGGTTGGGAGAAAACCGTCTCCAATTTCTTGTTCGACGTGAAACTGGATCTCACTCTCCTGGGGGGAGATCTTTACCTTTTTGACCTTTAGGGTCTTACATGGCCCCTAGTTATGCCACCCAGTGGTCAAACTTTCGCCTCGCCGATGCCTGGGGCGGATGTCCTTGTGGTAACCACCGCCTTGGGACTGCATCACGAGTGAACGATGGGGGGGGGTGACCTCTTTCATGGCACGGTCTGGGGCAGTGCTGCGGTCACGCGGGACCCGCCGATGCCTTCGGCCGGATGTCTTTGCGGTGACCGCCTTGGAACTGCACCAAGAGTGAACGAGGGGGGGGGGGAAGTGACCATTCCCTTACATTGAACAATTTAGCTCCTTCTCCCTACGGACAAAAAGACCTCACTATCAGAGGGGAATCAGCGTAGAGCGAGTGGCCTAATTCTCAATCTTAGGAATAAACCGTTTGAAGAAAGGCTTCAATCAGAGATATGGCCACTCGAAGGCGGCGATTTTGTCGCTGAGTGAAGAATATTAAAGTACCAAAGGAGTTCAGTAATACTTATTATAGTCTACTATTCGAGGTGAATGAAGAGGTAAAGATGCCCAAATGGATTGCAACTACAAGGCAGGGTTGGTGATTTTTTATATATTAAAAAAAGTCAGAAAATAATGATTTTTTTTATTCAATCGATTTTTTTCAGATTTTGAGTCTATTTATATCTGGCATGGCGTCATGGTGTGGTGCATGTGCATATTCCATTTCCTCAGCTTCTTCATCTGGATTGAGCTTCTTGCCTTCGTAGGATGGATGAAACATATATGCCACGTAGTGCACTGGAGTTAGAGTTTCAGTCCCACGCACGTTTCTCAATTTTCCTTTTCACCTGACTCTCACCTTTGAGTTACTTATTAATGATGTTTGAATAGTTCTCCATATTTCTATAGCATCACCAATATTGCAGGAGTCACTTTACACTTTGTCTAATGCAATAGCAAGATTTTTGGGGTAATTTTTAGCGTATCCTCAGCGTTTCGTTTAAAATTTTCGTTTTTCTCTATCACATACTGAAATAAGCACAGGCCAGTTGGTTAAGTAGCTTTCTAAGCAGTCGGAAAAGGTATTCCAGCGCACATCTTGCGGCATAATTAAGGCTCGACCATCTGCTGCTTTGTAAGCTGCTAATGCACAATGTTTATTCCTGAACTATTTCACAATTTTTAGAATATGCTTTTTAATGTTTGATACTTCTAAATATTATTTAGCCAGTTCATGAGATGAGCTGAGCATCCCTAAGTTATTAATGTATATCCTTCATCAATTCAGTCCTCATTTTTTTGACATTTGCAGCATTATCTGTTACCAGACTGCCAACGGTGCGCAAAAATTTCTCTTCTGATTCTTTAGTACTTCCTTATACTCCATTTAATAGGTATTATGAAGTATATGGATGCTCCGATGTATCAACCATATTCACTAAATAAATGCTAACTTCACCTGGTTCACCAAAAGATGAACAGTTCTGAACTGCAACAGTAGCACATACTATAGGATCATTCATGATATTACTCCAACTATCGAGACTCATGTAAACTACAGTACTTCATTTTTCAGTGTTTTAATGTATTTGTTTCATTTTCCAAATACTTTATCCAATAATCTTCCAGCAATTTCTTTTCTATTAGGAGGTTCGTAACCTGGGGGTAGAGCACTTATCATTTCTAAAAAGGCAGAGTGTTCTACTGTTTGGAAGTGGAGGTTTTCAGTTAGATAATCAAAATTATCTTTATCATTCAGAGTTGTTCTAATTGTGAAAGATTCCATAGATGGCATCGATAGTTGGTTTCTTACTTTAGGTTTAGACGTGGAACAACTTGAGAATTCTGGCGATGGAGTTCTTGACAATTGGCGTTTTTTAGAAAGAGACCAAGGGGTTTAATAATCTGCAGGGTTAGTAGTTGAAGTTCTCTGAGGTGTACTTTATTCTACACTATCTTGAAATGAACTTAATGAAGTTAAAGGCTCAGATAAGTCAGTTGTAGCAATGCAGCAGAATCTTCAACTTCAGGTTCATCTGCCAGAAAAGAAAAAGTAGGTAATTAGATAACTGCTTTATGGTTCCACTGTGGTTTTGAGAAACTATGAAGAGAATTGTAGGAAATATTAACAAAATATAAGGACCAACTATGGTTCTGCAAAAAATGCAAACCGGCGGGGAAAAATGCAGTGAATAAAATTAGCAAGGTGGAGGATGAAAATAAAGACTTTAAAAAGAAAATACAACAGAATAAAAAAGTAACAATCTCAAGGATACTATAATAAAAGAAAAAACAGAAATAATAATGAATAATATAGAAGAGATGAAAGAGAAAGAAAGGAGGAAAAATAATGTAGTTATATACAACATCTCAGAATCAAACAAAAATACAGCAGAGGAAAAACAAAAAGATGATAACTAAAGATGTCAAGAATAAAATGTGCAAATGTGAAAACAGTGAGAATGTGGAAAATACATGACGGCGACACTAGGAAAAGGCCTTTGCTCGTGATGTTAAATGATCACAACAAAAAATGGAACATCCTAAAAAACGCCAAAATGTTAAAATATGAAACTAACCCAACCAAAAGGAAACTGGGAATAACCAAACTGCACAAATAAAGAAAAAGAGAATAATAAAAGAATTAAGCGATGAATTGAAAGAGAAAAAGGCTGGTACATCTTCAAGAAGGAACTAAGAAGAAATAATTTCTTGATAAAGCTATAATGAAGAAAAGAAATAAAATGATTAAATTAGATAATTTACCAACAAGAAAATTTTGGGTTTCGGGAAATAAAAACACAAACTCCAAAAATTCCATCCAGTTCATCATGGGGATAGTGAGACCAACACGAGAGGTCCAGAAACAAATAAACCCATGGGGAAGACGAATCCTACTATACCCAACATTCCAATAATTCATGCCAACATCCAAGGCCTATACCCTAATGCAAATCAGAGAAAAATACCGTACATAGAAACAGTAACAATGGGGCACCCAACTATAATAACATTAACTGAAAACATCATTGATAATGGACTCTGAAATTCAGATAAATATAAGTATATTCAGATAAGTATTTGGAGTATATTCAACGGAGTGAAGGGTGGTGGCAACACTGGCTATACCTCAGAGGACGTCGAGGGAGCTCCGCCCTATTGAGGTAGAAGCACCTCGAGGTAATCTTAGTAAAACAAGGGGAAATATTTAACTTTGAGTTTAATATAAAACCTTCAAGAATTTTACAATCTTACCATCACTTGGACCTTGCGTTAGTGATCCCTCGCACTTGCGAGCTTTATAGTCGTGGAGGCTTTGAACTAATCCTTGAATTTCTACTCCACATGATTTACACTTCACTCTTTTGCCAGTTTTTTGTTTTGTTTCCAATTCTGTAAACTCGGCCGATATGGCTTTTTTTTTGTCTTCCTGCTTTCTTCATTTTAATTACAAATAAAATTGAATATCAACACAAAGAAATATACTTTTAATTCTGAAAAAAAGCAAACATGTATATTATTTTTATAGACAAAAACAGAAAGACACAAAACGTATTTGAAAATGTTGCCAACATTAGAGATGGCAGCAATGTTGCCAGCCAGATGGCATCAATACCACAGGCAGTAAAAAAGGTCCTATATTCCTAGACTTGGGGCTTTTTCTGGTACTATAGCGAGAATGTTTGTTCACAGGATGTTTCATAAGTGTTGAATTGAGTAAAACAAAATTTTGATATTTTTCTAATAAAACAAACTTGAACTTCAAATGAATCTGATTAATGTAATATTGAAACTTGAAAGTAAAAACTGTCTCCATATTTGTTTTCCAAAATATCACTTAGAGAAAGGGGTAGTATTCAGGGTAGGGAATTAAAAGATATGTAGTTAAAATTCATTTAAGAAAATGTAAACATTAGTCTATGATAACAGGCAAATATAACATTTCTGATTCAATTTTTTTGGGGGAAAAAATTAAAAATCAATTGATTTAATCATTTGATTAAATCAATTTGATTTAATCAATGCCAACTCTGCTACAGGGCGTCCCTAAAGTCTGGACTCACATGTAAAATCTATATTTTCAAAAACGAAAATATGAACTATATTATATTTAATTTGAAATACATTTTATTTATTTGAAATATTAATAAATAACATATTCAATGTGATTTCCACCAAGTTCGATGATCTTTTCAAGATTCATCCGATGAACCTAATTCATTGGCTCCTAACTAACGTCTGCTTGAGCACGTTCATGTATGATGCTCTGCTCCCTCAGGTGTGTCTTAACATTGAATACACCACCTCCTTTAGCATACCTATATGTCTGTTTGGGCACGTTCATGTATGATGCTCTGCTCCCTCAGGTGTGTCTTAACATTGAATACACCACCTCATTTAGCATACCTATACGTCTGTTTGAGCACGTTCATGTATGATGCTCTGCTCCCTCAGGTGTGTCTTAACATTGAAAACACCACCTCATTTAGCATACCTATACGTCTGTTTGAGCACGTTCATGTATGATGCTCTGCTCCCTCAGGTGTGTCTTAACATTGAATACACCACCTCATTTAGCATAACTATACGTCTGCTTGAGCACGTTCATGTATGATGCTCTGCTCCCTCAGGTGTGTCTTAACATTGAATACACCACCTCTTTCAGCATACCTATACGTCAGTTTGAGCACTTTCATTTATGATGCTCTGCTTCCTCAGGTGTGTCTTAATATTGAATACAACACTTTCTTCAGCATACCTATACGTCTGTTTGAGCAAGTGCATGTAAGATGCTCTGCTCCCTCAGGTGTGTCTTAACATTGAATACACCACCTCATTTAGCATACCTATACGTCTGTTTGAGCACGTTCATGTATGATGCTCTGCTCCCTCAGGTGTGTCTTAACATTGAATACACCACCTCATTTAGCATAACTATACGTCTGCTTGAGCACGTTCATGTATGATGCTCTGCTCCCTCAGGTGTGTCTTAACATTGAATACACCACCTCCTTTAGCATACCTATACGTCTGTTTGAGCACGTTCATGTATGATGCTCTGCTCCCTCGGGTGTGTCTCAACATTGAATATACCACCTCATTCAGCATACCTATACGTCTGTTTGGGCACGTTCATTAATGATGCTCTGCTCCCTCAGGTGTGTCTTAACATTAAATACACCACCTTCTTTAGCATACCTATACGCCCGTTTGAGCACGTTCATGTATGATGCTCTGCCTCCTCAGGTGTGTCTTAACATTGAATACACCACCTCCTTTAGCATACCTATACGTCTGTTTGAGCACGTTCATTTAAGATGCTCTGCTCCCTCAGGTGTGTCTTAAAATTGAATACATCACCTCCTTTAGCATACCTATACGTCTGTTTGAGCACGTTCATGTATGATGCTCTGCTCCCTCGGGTGTGTCTGAACATTGAATACACCACCTCATTTAGCATATTTATACGTCTGTTTGAGCACGTTCATTTATGATGCTCTGCTTCCTCAGGTGTGTCTTAATATTGAATACAACACTTTCTTCAGCATACCTATACGTCTGTTTGAGCACGTGCATGTAAGATGCTCTGCTCCCTCAGGTGTGTCTTAACATTGAATACACCACCTCCTTTAGCATACCTATACGTATGTTTGAGCACGTTCATGTATGATTCTCTGCTCCCTCAGGTGTGTCTTAACATTGAATACACCACCTTCTTTATCATACCTATACGTCTGTTTGAGCACGTTCATGTATGATGCTCTGCTTTCTCGGGTGTGTCTCAGCATTGAATACACCACCTCATTCAGCATACCTATACGTCTGTTTGAGCACGTTCATTTATGATGCTCTGCTCCCTCAGGTGTGTCTTAACATTGAATACACCACCTCCTTTAGCATACCCATACGTCTGTTTGAGCACGTTAATGTATGATGCTCTGCTCCCTCAGGTGTGTCTTAACATTGAATACACCACCTCCTTTAGCATACCTATACGTCGTTTTGAGCACGTTCATGTATGACGCTCTGCTCCTCATGTATGTCTTAACATTGAATGCATTACCTCCTTCAGCATACCTATACGTATGTTTAAGCACGTTCATGTATGATGTTCTAAGCTCTCAGGTGTGTCTCAACATTAAATACACCATTTCCTTCAGCACACCTATACGTCTGTTTGAGCACGTTCATGTAAGATGCTCTGCTCCCTCAGGTGTGTCTTAACATTGAATACACCACCTCCTTTAGCATACCTATACGTCTGTTTGAGCACGTTCATGTATGATGCTCTGCTTCCTCAGGTGTGTCTTAATATTGAATACATTACTTTCTTCAGCATACCTATACGTCTGTTTGAGCACGTGCATGTAAGATGCTCTGCTCCCTCAGGTGTGTCTTAACATTGAATACACCACCTCCTTTAGCATACCTATACGTCTGTTTGAGCACGTTCATGTAAGATGCTCTGCTCCCTCAGGTGTGTCTTAACATTGAATACACCACCTCCTTTAGCATACCTATACGTCTGTTTGAGCACGTTCAAACAGACGTTCAGGTGTGTCTTAATATTGAATACACCACTTTCTTCAGCATACCTATACGTCTGTTTGAGCACGTTAATGTAAGATGCTCTGCTCCCTCAGGTGTGTCTTAACATTGAATACACCACCTCCTTTAGCATACCTATACGTCTGTTTGAGCACGTTCATGTAAGATGCTCACCTTCTTCATGTGTGTCTTAACATTGAATACACCACTTCCTTCAGCATACTTATACGTCTGTTTGAGCACGTTAATGTATGATGCTCTGCTTTCTCGGGTGTGTCTCAACATTGAATACACCACCTCCTTTAGCATAGCTATACGTCTGTTTGAGCACGTTCATGTCTGATGCTCTGCTCCCTCAGGTGTGTCTTAACATTGAATACACCACCTCCTTCAGCATACTTATACGTCTGTTTGAGCACGTTCATGTATTATGCTCTGCTCCCTCAGTTGTGTCTTAACATTGAATACACCACCTCCTTTAGCATACCTATACGTCGTTTTGAGCACGTTCATGTATGATGCTCTGCTCCCTCAGGTGTGTCTTAACATTGAATACACCACCTCCTTCAGCATACCTATACGTCTGTTTGAGCACGTTCATGTATGATGCTCTGGTCCCTCAGGTGTGTCTTAATTTCGAATACACCACCTACCTTAGCATACCTATACGTATGTTTAAGCACGTTCATTAATGATGCTCTGCTCCCTCAGGTGTGTCTTAACATTAAATACACCACCTCCTTTAGCATACCTATACGCCCGTTTGAGCACGTTCATGTATGATGCTCTGCCTCCTCAGGTGTGTCTTAACATTGAATACACTACCTCCTTTAGCATACCTATACGTCTGTTTGAGCACGTTCATTTAAGATGCTCTGCTCCCTCAGGTGTGTCTTAAAATTAAATACATCACCTCCTTTAGCATACCTATACGTCTGTTTGAGCACGTTCATGTATGATGCTCTGCTCCCTCGGGTGTGTCTGAACATTGAATACACCACCTCATTTAGAATACCTATACGTCTGTTTGAGCACGTTCATTTATGATGCTCTGCTTCCTCAGGTGTGTCTTAATATTGAATACAACACTTTCTTCAGCATACCTATAGGTCTGTTTGAGCACGTGCATGTAAGATGCTCTGCTCCCTCAGGTGTGTCTTAACATTGAATACACCACCTCCTTTAGCATACCTATACGTCTGTTTGAGCACGTTCATGTATGATTCTCTGCTCCCTCAGGTGTGTCTTAACATTGAATACACCACCTTCTTTATCATACCTATACGTCTGTTTGAGCACGTTCATGTATGATGCTCTGCTTTCTCGGGTGTGTCTCAACATTGAATACACCACCTCCTTCAGCATACCTATACGTCGTTTTGAGCACGTTCATGTATGATGATCTGCTCCTCATGTATGTCTTAACATTGAATGCATTACCTCCTTCAGCATACCTATACGTATGTTTAAGCACGTTTATGTATGATGTTCTGGTCTCTCAGGTGTGTCTTAACATTGAATACACCATTTCCTTCAGCACACCTATACGTCTGTTTGAGCACGTTCATGTAAGATGCTCTGCTCCCTCAGGTGTGTCTTAACATTAAATACACCACCTCCTTTAGCATACCTATACGTCTGTTTGAGCACGTTCATGTATGATGCTCTGCTTCCTCAGGTGTGTCTTAATATTGAATACATTACTTTCTTCAGCATACCTATACGTCTGTTTGAGCACGTGCATGTAAGATGCTCTGCTCCCTCAGGTGTGTCTTAACATTGAATACACCACCTCCTTTAGCATACCTATACGTCTGTTTGAGCACGTTCATGTAAGATGCTCTGCTCCCTCAGGTGTGTCTTAACATTGAATACACCACCTCCTTTAGCATACCTATACGTCTGTTTGAGCACGTTCAAACAGACGTTCAGGTGTGTCTTAATATTGAATACACCACTTTCTTCAGCATACCTATACGTCTGTTTGAGCAATTCATGTAAGATGCTCTGCTCCCTCAGGTGTGTCTTAACATTGAATACACCACCTCCTTTAGCATACCTATACGTCTGTTTGAGCACGTTCATGTAAGATGCTCCGCTTCCTCATGTGTGTCTTAACATTGAATACACCACTTCCTTCAGCATACTTATACGTATGTTTGAGCACGTTCATGTATGATGCTCTGCTTTCTCAGGTGTGTCTCAACATTGAATACACCACCTCATTCAGCATACCTATAAGTCTGTTTGAGCACGTTCATGTATGATGCTCTGCTCCCTCAGGTGTGTCGTAACATTGAATACACCACCTCCTTTAGCATACCTATACGTCTGTTTGAGCACGTTCATGTATGATGCTCTGCTCCCTCAGGTGTGTCTTAACATAGAATACACCACTTCCTTCAGCATACCTATACGTCTGTTTGAGCACGTTTATGTATGATGCTCTGCTCCCTCAGGTGTGTCTTAACATAGAATACACCACTTCCTTCAACATACCTATACGTCTGTTTGAGCACGTTCATGTCTGATGCTCTGCTCCCTCAGGTGTGTCTTAACATTGAATACACCACCTCCTTCAGCATACTTATACGTCTGTTTGAGCACGTTCATGTATGATGCTCTGCTCCCTCAGTTGTGTCTTAACATTGAATACACCACCTCCTTTAGCATACCTATACGTCGTTTTGAGCACGTTCTTGTATGATGCTCTGCTCCCTCAGGTGTGTCTTAACATTGAATACACCACCTCCTTCAGCATACCTATACGTCTGTTTGAGCACGTTCATGTATGATGCTCTGGTCCCTCAGGTGTGTCTTAATTTCGAATACACCACCTCCCTCAGCATACCTATACGTATGTTTAAGCACGTTCATGTATGATGCTCTGCTCCCTCAGGTGTGTCTTAACATTGAATACACCACCTCCTTTAGCATACCTATACGTCTGTTTGAGCACGTTCATGTATGATGCTCTGCTCCCTCAGGTGTGTCTCAACATTGAATGCATTACCTCCTTCAGCATACCTATACGTTTGTTTGAGCACGTTCATATATGATGCTCTGCTCTCTCAGGTGTGTCTTAACATTGAATACACCACCTCCTTTAGCATACCTATACGTCTGTTTGAGCACGTTCATGTAAGATGTTCTGCTCCCTCAGGTGTGTCTTAACATTGAATACACCACCTCCCTTAGCATACCTTTAAGTATGTTTAAGGACGTTCATGTATGATGCTCTGCTTCCTCAGTTGTGTCTTAATATTGAATACACAACTTTCTTCAGCATACCTATTCGTCTGTTTGAGCACGTTCATGTAAGATGCTCTGCTCCCTTAGGTGTGTCTTAACATTGAATACACCACTTCCTTTTGCATACCTATACGTCTGTTTGAGCACGTTCATGTATGATGCTCTGCTCCCTCAGGTGTGTCTTAACATTGAATACACCACCTCTTTCAGCATACCTATACGTCTGTTTGAGCACGTTCATGTATGATGCTCTGGTCCCTCAGGTGTGTCTTAATTTCGAATACACCACCTCCCTTAGCATACCTATAAGTATGTTTAAGCACGTTCATGTATGACGCTCCGCTTCCTCAGGTGTGTCTTAACATTGAATACACCACTTTTTTCAGCATACCTATACGTCTGTTTGAGCACGTTCATGTAAGTTGCTCTGCTCCATTAGGTGTGTCTTAACATTGAATACACCACTTCCTTTAGCATAACTATACGTCTGTTTGAGCACGTTCATGTATGATGCTCTGCTCCCTCAGGTGTGTCTTAACATTGAATACACCACCTCCTTTAGCATACCTATACGTCTGTTTGAGCACGTTCATGTATGATGCTCTGCTCCCTCAGGTGTGTCTTAACATTGAATACACCACCTCCTTCAGCATACCTATACGTATGTTTAAGCACGTTCATGTATGATGCTCTGGTCTCTCAGGTGTGTCTCAACATTGAATGCATTACCTCCTTCAGCATACCTATACGTTTGTTTGAGCACGTTCATATATGATGCTCTGCTCTCTCAGGTGTGTCTTAACATTGAATACACCACCTCCTTTAGCATACCTATACGTCTGTTTGAGCACGTTCATGTAAGATGCTCTGCTCCCTCAGGTGTGTCTTAACATTGAATACAGCACTTCCTTTAGCATACCTATACGTCTGTTTGAGCACATTCATGTATGATGCTCTGCTCCCTCAGGTGTGTCTTAACATTGAATACACCACCTCCTTCAGCATACCTATACGTATGTTTAAGCACGTTCATTTATGATGCTCTGGTCTCTCAGGTGTGTCTCAACATTGAATGCATTACCTCCTTCAGCATACCTATACGTTTGTTTGAGCACGTTCATATATGATGCTCTGCTCCCTTAGGTGTGTCTTAACATTGAATACACCACTTCCTTTAGCATACCTATACGTCTGTTTGAGAACGTTCATGTATGATGCTCTGCTCCCTCAGGTGTGTCTTAACATTGAATACACCACCTCCTTTAGCATACCTATACGTCTGTTTGAGCACGTTCATGTATGATGCTCTGCTCCCTCAGGTGTGTCTTAACATTGAATACACCACCTCCTTCAGCATAGCTATACGTATGTTTAAGCACGTTCATGTATGATGCTCTGGTCTCTCAGGTGTGTCTTAACATTGAATGCATTACCTCCTTCAGCATACCTATACGTTTGTTTGAGCACGTTCATGTATGATGCTCTGCTCCCTCAGGTGTGTCTTAACATTGAATACACCACTTCCTTTAGCGTACCTATACGTCTGTTTGAGAACGTTCATGTATGATGCTCTGCTCCCTCAGGTGTGTCTTAACATTGAATACACCACCTCCTTTAGCATACCTATACGTCCGTTTGAGCACGTTCATGTATGATGCTCTGCTCCCTCAGGTGTGTCTTAACATTGAATACACCACCTCCTTCAGCATAGCTATACGTATGTTTAAGCACGTTCATGTATGATGCTCTGGTCTCTCAGGTGTGTCTTAACATTGAATGCATTACCTCCTTCAGCATACCTATACGTTTGTTTGAGCACGTTCATATATGATGCTCTGCTCTCTCAGGTGTGTCTTAACATTGAATACACCACCTCCTTTAGCATACCTATACTTCTGTTTGAGCACGTTCATGTAAGATGCTCTGCTCCCTCAGGTGTGTCTTAACATTGAATACACCACTTCCTTTAGCATACCTATACGTCTGTTTGAGCACGTTCATGTATGATGCTCTGCTCCCTCAGGTGTGTCTTAACATTGAATACACCACCTCCTTCAGCATACCTATACGTATGTTTAAGCACGTTCATGTATGATGCTCTGGTCTCTCAGGTGTGTCTCAACATTGAATACATTACCTCCTTCAGCATACCTATACGTTTCTTTGAGCACGTTCATATATGATGCTCTGCTCCCTTAGGTGTGTCTTAACATTGAATACACCACTTCCTTTAGCATACCTATACGTCTGTTTGAGCACGTTCATGTATGATGCTCTGCTCCCTCAGGTGTGTCTTAACATTGAATACACCACCTCCTTTAGCATACCTATACGTCTGTTTGAGCACGTTCATGTATGATGCTCTGCTCCATCAGGTGTGTCTTAACAATGAATACACCACCTCATTTAGCATAACTATACGTCTGCTTGAGCACGTTCATGTATGATGCTCTGCTCCCTCAGGTGTGTCTTAACATTGAATACACCACCTCTTTCAGCATACCTATACGTCAGTTTGAGCACGTTCATTTATGATGCTCTGCTTCCTCAGGTGTGTCTTAATATTGAATACAACACTTTCTTCAGCATACCTATACGTCTGTTTGAGCACGTGCATGTAAGATGCTCTGCTCCCTCAGGTGTGTCTTAACATTGAATACACCACCTCATTTAGAATACCTATACGTCTGTTTGAGCACGTTCATGTATGATGCTCTGCTCCCTCAGGTGTGTCTTAACATTGAATACACGACCTCATTTAGCATAACTATACGTCTGCTTGAGCACGTTCATGTATGATGCTCTGCTCCCTCAGGTGTGTCTTAACATTGAATACACCACCTCCTTTAGCATACCTATACGCCTGTTTGAGCACGTTCATGTATGATGCTCTGCTCCCTCGGGTGTGTCTCAACATTGAATATACCACCTCATTCAGCATACCTATACGTCTGTTTGAGCACGTTCATTAATGATGCTCTGCTCCCTCAGGTGTGTCTTAACATTAAATACACCACCTCCTTTAGCATACCTATACGCCCGTTTGAGCACGTTCATGTATGATGGTCTGCCTCCTCAGGTGTGTCTTAACATTGAATACACCACCTCCTTTAGCATACCTATACGTCTGTTTGAGCACGTTCATTTAAGATGCTCTGCTCCCTCAGGTGTGTCTTAAAATTGAATACATCACCTCCTTTAGCATACCTATACGTCTGTTTGAGCACGTTCATGTATGATGCTCTGCTCCCTCGGGTGTGTCTGAAAATTGAATACACCACCTCATTTAGCATACCTATACGTCTGTTTGAGCACGTTCATTTATGATGCTCTGCTTCCTCAGGTGTGTCTTAATATTGAATACAACACTTTCTTCAGCATACCTATACGTCTGTTTGAGCACGTGCATGTAAGATGCTCTGCTCCCTCAGGTGTGTCTTAACATTGAATACACCACCTCCTTTAGCATACCTATACGGCTGTTTGAGCACGTTCATGTATGATTCTCTGCTCCCTCAGGTGTGTCTTAACATTGAATACACCACCTTCTTTATCATATCTATACGTCTGTTTGAGCACGTTCATGTATGATGCTCTGCTTTCTCGGGTGTGTCTCAGCATTGAATACACCACCTCATTCAGCATACCTATACGTCTGTTTGAGCACGTTCATTTATGATGCTCTGCTCCCTCAGGTGTGTCTTAACATTGAATACACCACCTCCTTTAGCATACCCATACGTCTGTTTGAGCACGTTAATGTATGATGCTCTGCTCCCTCAGGTGTGTCTTAACATTGAATACACCACCTCCTTTAGCATACCTATACGTCGTATTGAGCACGTTCATGTATGATGCTCTGCTCCTCATGTATGTCTTAACATTGAATGCATTACCTCCTTCAGCATACCTATACGTATGTTTAAGCACGTTCATGTATGATGTTCTAAGCTCTCAGGTGTGTCTCAACATTAAATACACCATTTCCTTCAGCACACCTATACGTCTGTTTGAGCACGTTCATGTAAGATGCTCTGCTCCCTCAGGTGTGTCTTAACATTGAATACACCACCTCCTTTAGCATACCTATACGTCTGTTTGAGCACGTTCATGTATGATGCTCTGCTTCCTCAGGTGTGTCTTAATATTGAATACATTACTTTCTTCAGCATACCTATACGTCTGTTTGAGCACGTGCATGTAAGATGCTCTGCTCCCTCAGGTGTGTCTTAACATTGAATACACCACCTCCTTTAGCATACCTATACGTCTGTTTGAGCACGTTCATGTAAGATGCTCTGCTCCCTCAGGTGTGTCTTAACATTGAATACACCACCTCCTTTAGCATACCTATACGTCTGTTTGAGCACGTTCAAACAGACGTTCAGGTGTGTCTTAATATTGAATACACCACTTTCTTCAGCATACCTATACGTCTGTTTGAGCACGTTAATGTAAGATGCTCTGCTCCCTCAGGTGTGTCTTAACATTGAATACACCACCTCCTTTAGCATACCTATACGTCTGTTTGAGCACGTTCATGTAAGATGATCTGCTTCTTCATGTGTGTCTTAACATTGAATACACCACTTCCTTCAGCATACTTATACGTCTGTTTGAGCACGTTAATGTATGATGCTCTGCTTTCTCGGGTGTGTCTCAACATTGAATACACCACCTCCTTTAGCATAGCTATACGTCTGTTTGAGCACGTTCATGTAAGATGCTCTGCTTCCTCATGTGTGTCTTAACATTGAATACACCACTTCCTTCGGCATACTTATACGTATGTTTGAGCACGTTCATGTATGATGCTCTGCTTTCTCGGGTGTGTCTCAACATTGAATACACCACCTCATTCAGCATACCTATAAGTCTGTTTGAGCACGTTCATGTATGATGCTCTGCTCCCTCAGGTGTGTCGTAACATTGAATACACCACCTCCTTTAGCATACCTATACGTCTGTTTGAGCACGTTCATGTATGATGCTCTGCTCCCTCAGGTGTGTCTTAACATAGAATACACCACTTCCTTCAGCATACCTATATGTCTGTTTGAGCACGTTTATGTATGATGATCTGCTCCCTCAGGTGTGTCTTAACATAGAATACACCACTTCCTTCAGCATACCTATACGTCTGTTTGAGCACGTTCATGTCTGATGCTCTGCTCCCTCAGGTGTGTCTTAACATTGAATACACCACCTCCTTCAGCATACTTATACGTCTGTTTGAGCACGTTCATGTATTATGCTCTGCTCCCTCAGTTGTGTCTTAACATTGAATACACCACCTCCTTTAGCATACCTATACGTCGTTTTGAGCACGTTCATGTATGATGCTCTGCTCCCTCAGGTGTGTCTTAACATTGAATACACCACCTCCTTCAGCATACCTATACGTCTGTTTGAGCACGTTCATGTATGATGCTCTGGTCCCTCAGGTGTGTCTTAATTTCGAATACACCACCTACCTTAGCATACCTATACGTATGTTTAAGCACGTTCATTAATGATGCTCTGCTCCCTCAGGTGTGTCTTAACATTAAATACACCACCTCCTTTAGCATACCTATACGCCCGTTTGAGCACGTTCATGTATGATGCTCTGCCTCCTCAGGTGTGTCTTAACATTGAATACACTACCTCCTTTAGCATACCTATACGTCTGTTTGAGCACGTTCATTTAAGATGCTCTCCTCCCTCAGGTGTGTCTTAAAATTAAATACATCACCTCCTTTAGCATACCTATACGTCTGTTTGAGCACGTTCATGTATGATGCTCTGCTCCCTCGGGTGTGTCTGAACATTGAATACACCACCTCATTTAGCATACCTATACGTCTGTTTGAGCACGTTCATTTATGATGCTCTGCTTCCTCAGGTGTGTCTTAATATTGAATACAACACTTTCTTCAGCATACCTATACGTCTGTTTGAGCACGTGCATGTAAGATGCTCTGCTCCCTCAGGTGTGTCTTAACATTGAATACACCACCTCCTTTAGCATACCTATACGTCTGTTTGAGCACGTTCATGTATGATTCTCTGCTCCCTCAGGTGTGTCTTAACATTGAATACACCACCTTCTTTATCATACCTATACGTCTGTTTGAGCACTTTCATGTATGATGCTCTGCTTTCTCGGGTGTGTCTCAACATTGAATACACCACCTCCTTCAGCATACCTATACGTCGTTTTGAGCACGTTCATGTATGATGATCTGCTCCTCATGTATGTCTTAACATTGAATGCATTACCTCCTTCAGCATACCTATACGTATGTTTAAGCACGTTTATGTATGATGTTCTGGTCTCTCAGGTGTGTCTTAACATTGAATACACCATTTCCTTCAGCACACCTATACGTCTGTTTGAGCACGTTCATGTAAGATGCTCTGCTCCCTCAGGTGTGTCTTAACATTGAATACACCACCTCCTTTAGCATACCTATACGTCTGTTTGAGCACGTTCATGTATGATGCTCTGCTTCCTCAGGTGTGTCTTAACATTGAATACACCACCTCCTTTAGCATAGCTATACGTCTGTTTGAGCACGTTCATGTAAGATGCTCTGCTCCCTCAGGTGTGTCTTAACATTGAATACACCACCTCCTTTAGCATACCTATACGTCTGTTTGAGCACGTTCAAACAGACGTTCAGGTGTGTCTTAATATTGAATACACCACTTTCTTCAGCATACCTATACGTCTGTTTGAGCACGTTCATGTAAGATGCTCTGCTCCCTCAGGTGTGTCTTAACATTGAATACACCACCTCCTTTAGCATACCTATACGTCTGTTTGAGCACGTTCATGTAAGATGCTCTGCTTCCTCATGTGTGTCTTAACATTGAATACACCACTTCCTTCAGCATACTTATACGTATGTTTGAGCAAGTTCATGTATGATGCTCTGCTTTCTCGGGTGTGTCTCAACATTGAATACACCACCTCATTCAGCATACCTATAAGTCTGTTTGAGCATGTTCATGTATGATGCTCTCTTCCCTCAGGTGTGTCGTAACATTGAATACACCACCTCCTTTAGCATACCTATACGTCTGTTTGAGCACGTTCATGTATGATTCTCTGCTGCCTCAGGTGTGTCTTAACATTGAATACACCACCTTCTTTATCATACCTATACGTCTGTTTGAGCACGTTCATGTATGATGCTCTGCTTTCTCGGGTGTGTCTCAACATTGAATACACCACCTCCTTCAGCATACCTATACGTCGTTTTGAGCACGTTCATGTATGATGATCTGCTCCTCATGTATGTCTTAACATTGAATGCATTACCTCCTTCAGCATACCTATACGTATGTTTAAGCACGTTTATGTATGATGTTCTGGTCTCTCAGGTGTGTCTTAACATTGAATACACCATTTCCTTCAGCACACCTATACGTCTGTTTGAGCACGTTCATGTAAGATGCTCTGCTCCCTCAGGTGTGTCTTAACATTGAATACACCACCTCCTTTAGCATACCTATACGTCTGTTTGAGCACGTTCATGTATGATGCTCTGCTTCCTCAGGTGTGTCTTAATATTGAATACATTACTTTCTTCAGCATACCTATACGTCTGTTTGAGCACGTGCATGTAAGATGCTCTGCTCCCTCAGGTGTGTCTTAACATTGAATACACCACCTCCTTTAGCATACCTATACGTCTGTTTGAGCACGTTCATGTAAGATGCTCTGCTCCCTCAGGTGTGTCTTAACATTGAATACACCACCTCCTTTAGCATACCTATACGTCTGTTTGAGCACGTTCAAACAGACGTTCAGGTGTGTCTTAATATTGAATACACCACTTTCTTCAGCATACCTATACGTCTGTTTGAGCACGTTCATGTAAGATGCTCTGCTCCCTCAGGTGTGTCTTAACATTGAATACACCACCTCCTTTAGCATACCTATACGTCTGTTTGAGCACGTTCATGTAAGATGCTCTGCTTCCTCATGTGTGTCTTAACATTGAATACACCACTTCCTTCAGCATACTTATACGTATGTTTGAGCACGTTCATGTATGATGCTCTGCTTTCTCGGGTGTGTCTCAACATTGAATACACCACCTCATTCAGCATACCTATAAGTCTGTTTGAGCATGTTCATGTATGATGCTCTGCTCCCTCAGGTGTGTCGTAACATTGAATACACCACCTCCTTTAGCATACCTATACGTCTGTTTGAGCACGTTCATGTATGATGCTCTGCTCCCTCAGGTGTGTCTTAACATAGAATACACCACTTCCTTCAGCATACCTATACGTCTGTTTGAGCACGTTTATGTATGATGCTCTGCTCCCTCAGGTGTGTCTTAACATAGAATACACCACTTCCTTCAGCATACCTATACGTCTGTTTGAGCACGTTCATGTCTGATGCTCTGCTCCCTCAGGTGTGTCTTAACATTGAATACACCACCTCCTTCAGCATACTTATACGTCTGTTTGAGCACGTTCATGTATGATGCTCTGCTCCCTCAGTTGTGTCTTAACATTGAATACACCACCTCCTTTAGCATACCTATACGTCGTTTTGAGCACGTTCTTGTATGATGCTCTGCTCCCTCAGGTGTGTCTTAACATTGAATACACCACCTCCTTCAGCATACCTATACGTCTGTTTGAGCACGTTCATGTATGATGCTCTGGTCCCTCAGGTGTGTCTTAATTTCGAATACATCATTTCCCTCAGCATACCTATACGTATGTTTAAGCACGTTCATGTATGATGGTCTGCTCCCTCAGGTGTGTCTTAACATTGAATACACCACCTCCTTTAGCATACCTATACGTCTGTTTGAGCACGTTCATGTATGATGCTCTGCTCCCTCAGGTGTGTCTCAACATTGAATGCATTACCTCCTTCAGCATACCTATACGTTTGTTTGAGCACGTTCATATATGATGCTCTGCTCTCTCAGGTGTGTCTTAACATTGAATACACCACCTCCTTTAGCATACCTATACGTCTGTTTGAGCACGTTCATGTAAGATGCTCTGCTCCCTCAGGTGTGTCTTAACATTGAATACACCACCTCCCTTAGCATACCTTTAAGTATGTTTAAGGACGTTCATGTATGATGCTCTGCTTCCTCAGGTGTGTCTTAACATTGAATACACCACTTTCTTCAGCATACCTATTCGTCTGTTTGAGCACGTTCATGTAAGATGCTCTGCTCCCTTAGGTGTGTCTTAACATTGAATACACCACTTCCTTTAGCATACCTATACGTCTGTTTGAGCACGTTCATGTATGATGCTCTGCTCCCTCAGGTGTGTCTTAACATTGAATACCCCACCTCTTTCAGCATACCTATACGTCTGTTTGAGCACGTTCATGTATGATGCTCTGGTCCCTCAGGTGTGTCTTAATTTCGAATACACCACCTCCCTTAGCATACCTATAAGTATGTTTAAGCACGTTCATGTATGACGCTCTGCTTCCTCAGGTGTGTCTTAACATTGAATACACCACTTTTTTCAGCATACCTATACGTCTGTTTGAGCACGTTCATGTAAGTTGCTCTGCTCCATTAGGTGTGTCTTAACATTGAATACACCACTTCCTTTAGCATAACTATACGTCTGTTTGAGCACGTTCATGTATGATGCTCTGCTCCCTCAGGTGTGTCTTAACATTGAATACACCACCTCCTTTAGCATACCTATACGTCTGTTTGAGCACGTTTATGTAAGATGCTCTGCTCCCTCAGGTGTGTCTTAACATTGAATACACCACCTCCTTTAGCATACCTATACGTCTGTTTGAGCACGTTCATGTAAGATGCTCTGCTTCCTCATGTGTGTCTTAACATTGAATACACCACTTCCTTCAGCATACTTATACGTATGTTTGAGCACGTTCATGTATGATGCTCTGCTTTCTCGGGTGTGTCTCAACATTGAATACACCACCTCATTCAGCATACCTATAAGTCTGTTTGAGCACGTTCATGTATGATGCTCTGCTCCCTCAGGTGTGTCGTAACATTGAATACACCACCTCCTTTAGCATACCTATACGTCTGTTTGAGCACGTTCATGTATGATGCTCTGCTCCCTCAGGTGTGTCTTAACATAGAATACACCACTTCCTTCAGCATACCTATACGTCTGTTTGAGCACGTTTATGTATGATGCTCTGCTCCCTCAGGTGTGTCTTAACATAGAATACACCACTTCCTTCAGCATACCTATACGTCTGTTTGAGCACGTTCATGTCTGATGCTCTGCTCCCTCAGGTGTGTCTTAACATTGAATACACCACCTCCTTCAGCATACTTATACGTCTGTTTGAGCACGTTCATGTATGATGCTCTGCTCCCTCAGTTGTGTCTTAACATTGAATACACCACCTCCTTTAGCATACCTATACGTCGTTTTGAGCACGTTCTTGTATGATGCTCTGCTCCCTCAGGTGTGTCTTAACATTGAATACACCACCTCCTTCAGCATACCTATACGTCTGTTTGAGCACGTTCATGTATGATGCTCTGGTCCCTCAGGTGTGTCTTAATTTCGAATACATCACCTCCCTCAGCATACCTATACGTATGTTTAAGCACGTTCATGTATGATGGTCTGCTCCCTCAGGTGTGTCTTAACATTGAATACACCACCTCCTTTAGCATACCTATACGTCTGTTTGAGCACGTTCATGTATGATGCTCTGCTCCCTCAGGTGTGTCTCAACATTGAATGCATTACCTCCTTCAGCATACCTATACGTTTGTTTGAGCACGTTCATATATGATGCTCTGCTCTCTCAGGTGTGTCTTAACATTGAATACACCACCTCCTTTAGCATACCTATACGTCTGTTTGAGCACGTTCATGTAAGATGCTCTGCTCCCTCAGGTGTGTCTTAACATTGAATACACCACCTCCCTTAGCATACCTTTAAGTATGTTTAAGGACGTTCATGTATGATGCTCTGCTTCCTCAGTTGTGTCTTAACATTGAATACACCACTTTCTTCAGCATACCTATTCGTCTGTTTGAGCACGTTCATGTAAGATGCTCTGCTCCCTTAGGTGTGTCTTAACATTGAATACACCACTTCCTTTAGCATACCTATACGTCTGTTTGAGCACGTTCATGTATGATGCTCTGCTCCCTCAGGTGTGTCTTAACATTGAATACACCACCTCTTTCAGCATACCTATACGTCTGTTTGAGCACGTTCATGTATGATGCTCTGGTCCCTCAGGTGTGTCTTAATTTCGAATACACCACCTCCCTTAGCATACCTATAAGTATGTTTAAGCACGTTCATGTATGACGCTCTGCTTCCTCAGGTGTGTCTTAAAATTGAATACACCACCTCTTTCAGCATACC
This sequence comes from Ceratothoa steindachneri, assembly GCA_963969495.1. Taxonomy (NCBI): domain Eukaryota; kingdom Metazoa; phylum Arthropoda; class Malacostraca; order Isopoda; family Cymothoidae; genus Ceratothoa; species Ceratothoa steindachneri. Next base: position 212,912,346 of record OZ018317.1, read on the forward strand.
TATACGTCTGTTTGAGCACGTTCATGTATGATGTTCTGCTCCCTCAGGTGTGTCTTACCATTGAATACACCACCTCCTTTAGCATACCTATACGTCTGTTTGAGCACGTTAATGTATGGTTCTCTGCTCCCTCAGGTGTGTCTTAACATTGAGTACACAACCTCCTTTAGCATACCTATACTTCGTTTTGAGCACGTTCATGTATGACGCTCTGCTCCCTCAGGTGTGTCTTAACATTGAATACACCACCTCTTTCAGCATACCTATACGTCTGTTTGAGCACGTTCATGTATGATGCTCTGCTCCCTCAGGTGTGTCTTAACATTGAATACACCACCTCCTTTAGCATACCTATACGTCTGTTTAAGCACGTTAATGTATGGTTCTCTGCTCCCTCAGGTGTGTCTTAACATTGAATACACCACCTCCTTTAGCATACCTATACGTCGTTTTGAGCACGTTCCTGTATGACGCTCTGCTCCCTCAGGTGTGTCCTAACATTGAATACACCACCTCTTTCAGCATACCTATACGTCTGTTTGAGCACGTTCATGTATGATGTTCTGCTCCCTCAGGTGTGTCTTACCATTGAATACACCACCTCCTTTAGCATACCTATACGTCTGTTTGAGCACGTTAATGTATGGTTCTCTGCTCCCTCAGGTGTGTCTTAACATTGAATACACCACCTCTTTCAGCATACCTATACGTCTGTTTGAGCACGTTCATGTATGATGCTCTGGTCCCTCAGGTGTGTCTTAATTTCGAATACACCACCTCCCTTAGCATACCTATAAGTATGTTTAAGCACGTTCATGTATGACGCTCTGCTTCCTCAGGTGTGTCTTAACATTGAATACACCACTTTTTTCAGCATACCTATACGTCTGTTTGAGCACGTTCATGTAAGTTGCTCTGCTCCATTAGGTGTGTCTTAACATTGAATACACCACTTCCTTTAGCATAACTATACGTCTGTTTGAGCACGTTCATGTATGATGCTCTGCTCCCTCAGGTGTGTCTTAACATTGAATACACCACCTCCTTTAGCATACCTATACGTCTGTTTGAGCACGTTATTGTTTGATGCTCTGCTCCCTCAGGTGTGTCTTAACATTGAATACACCACCTCCTTCAGCATACCTATACGTATGTTTAAGCACGTTCATGTATGATGCTCTGGTCTCTCAGGTGTGTCTCAACATTGAATGCATTACCTCCTTCAGCATACCTATACGTTTGTTTGAGCACGTTCATATATGATGCTCTGCTCTCTCAGGTGTGTCTTAACATTGAATACACCACCTCCTTTAGCATACCTGTACGTCTGTTTGAGCACGTTCATGTAAGATGCTCTGCTCCCTCAGGTGTGTCTTAACATTGAATACAGCACTTCCTTTAGCATACCTATACGTCTGTTTGAGCACGTTCATGTATGATGCTCTGCTCCCTCAGGTGTGTCTTAACATTGAATACACCACCTCCTTCAGCATACCTATACGTATGTTTAAGCACGTTCATTTATGATGCTCTGGTCTCTCAGGTGTGTCTCAACATTGAATGCATTACCTCCTTCAGCATACCTATACGTTTGTTTGAGCACGTTCATATATGATGCTACGCTCCCTTAGGTGTGTCTTAACATTGAATACACCACTTCCTTTAGCATACCTATACGTCTGTTTGAGCACGTTCATGTATGATGCTCTGCTCCCTCAGGTGTGTCTTAACATTGAATACACCACCTCCTTTAGCATACCTATACGTCTGTTTGAGCACGTTCATGTATGATGCTCTGCTCCCTCAGGTGTGTCTTAACATTGAATACACCACCTCCTTCAGCATAGCTATACGTATGTTTAAGCACGTTCATGTATGATGCTCTGGTCTCTCAGGTGTGTCTTAACATTGAATGCATTACCTCCTTCAGCATACCTATACGTTTGTTTGAGCACGTTCATATATGATGCTCTGCTCTCTCAGGTGTGTCTTAACATTGAATACACCACCTCCTTTAGCATACCTATACGTCTGTTTGAGCACGTTCATGTAAGATGCTCTGCTCCCTCAGGTGTGTCTTAACATTGAATACACCACTTCCTTTAGCATACCTATACGTCTGTTTGAGCACGTTCATGTATGATGCTCTGCTCCCTCAGGTGTGTCTTAACATTGAATACACCACCTCCTTCAGCATACCTATACGTATGTTTAAGCACGTTCATGTATGATGCTCTGGTCTCTCAGGTGTGTCTCAACATTGAATACATTACCTCCTTCAGCATACCTATACGTTTCTTTGAGCACGTTCATATATGATGCTCTGCTCCCTTAGGTGTGTCTTAACATTGAATACACCACTTCCTTTAGCATACCTATACGTCTGTTTGAGCACGTTCATGTATGATGCTCTGCTCCCTCAGGTGTGTCTTAACATTGAATACACCACCTCCTTTAGCATACCTATACGTCTGTTTGAGCACGTTCATGTATGATGCTCTGCTCCCTTAGGTGTGTCTTAACATTGAATACACCACCTCCTTCAGCATACCTATACGTATGTTTAAGCACGTTCATATATGATGCTTTGGTCTCTCAGGTGTGTCTCAACATTGAATACACCACCTCCTTTAGCATAACTATACGTTTGTTTGAGCACGTTCATATATGATGCTCTGCTCTCTCAGGTGTGTCTTAACATTGAATACACCACCTCTTTTAGCATACCTATACGTCTGTTTGAGCACGTTCATGTAAGATGCTCTGCTCCCTCAGGTGTGTCTTAACATTGAATACACCACCTCCTTCAGCATACCTATAGGTATGTTTAAGCACGTTCATGTATGATGCTCTGGTCTCTCAGGTGTGTCTCAACATTGAATACACCACCTCATTTAGCATACCTATACGTCTGTTTGAGCACGTTCATATATGATGCTCTGGTCTCTCAGGTGTGTCTCAACATTGAATACACCACCTCCTTTAGCATACCTATACGTATGTTTAAGCACGTTCATGTATGATGCTCTGCTTCCTCAGGTGTGTCTTAACATTGAATACACCACTTTCTTCAGCATACCTATACGTCTGTTTGAGCACGTTCATGTAAGATGCTCTGCTCCCTTAGGTGTGTCTTATCATTGAATACACCACCTCCTTTAGCATACCTATACGTCTGTTTGAGCACGTTCATGTATGATGCTCTGCTCCCTCAGGTGTGTCTTCACATTGAATACACCACCTCCTTCAGCATACCTATACGTATGTTTAAGCACGTTCATGTATGATGCTCTGGTCTCTCAGGTGTGTCTAAACATTGAATACACCACCTCCTTTAGCATACCTATACGTCTGTTTGAGCACGTTCATTTAAGATGCTCTGCTCCCTCAGGTGTGTCTTAACATTGAATACACCACCTCCTTTAGCATACCTATACGTCTGTTTGATCACGTTCATGTAAGATGCTCTGCTCCCTCAGGTGTGTCTTAACATTGAATACACCACCTCCTTTAGCATACCTATACGCCTGTTTGAGCACGTTCATGTATGATGCTCTGCTCACTCAGGTGTGTCTTAACATTGAATACACCACCTCCTTTAGCATACCTATACGTCTGTTTAAGCACGTTAATGTATGGTTCTCTGCTCCCTCAGGTGTGTCTTAATATTGAATACACCACCTCCTTTAGCATACCTATACGTCGTTTTGAGCACGTTCATGTATGACGCTCTGCTCCCTCAGGTGTGTCTTAACATTGAATACACCACCTCTTTCAGCATACCTATACGTCTGTTTGAGCACGTTCATATATGATGCTCTGCTCCCTCAGGTGTGTCTTAACATTGAATACACCACCTCCTTTAGCATACCTATACGTCTGTTTGAGCACGTTCATGTAAGATGCTCTGCTCCCTCAGGTGTGTCTTAACATTGAATACACCACCTCCTTTAGCATACCTATACGCCTGTTTGAGCACGTTCATGTATGATGCTCTGCTCACTCAGGTGTGTCTTAACATTGAATACACCACCTCCTTTAGCATACCTATACGTCTGTTTAAGCACGTTAATGTATGGTTCTCTGCTCCCTCAGGTGTGTCTTAACATTGAATACACCACCTCCTTTAGCATACCTATACGTCGTTTTGAGCACGTTCCTGTATGACGCTCTGCTCCCTCAGGTGTGTCTTAACATTGAATACACCACCTCTTTCAGCATACCTATACGTCTGTTTGAGCACGTTCATGTATGATGTTCTGCTCCCTCAGGTGTGTCTTACCATTGAATACACCACCTCCTTTAGCATACCTATACGTCTGTTTGAGCACGTTAATGTATGGTTCTCTGCTCCCTCAGGTGTGTCTTAACATTGAGTACACAACCTCCTTTAGCATACCTATACTTCGTTTTGAGCACGTTCATGTATGACGCACTGCTCCCTCAGGTGTGTCTTAACATTGAATACACCACCTCTTTCAGCATACCTATACGTCTGTTTGAGCACGTTCATGTATGATGCTCTGCTCCATCAGGTGTGTTTTAACATTGAATACACCACCTCCTTTAGCATACCTATACGTCTGTTTGAGCACGTTAATGTATGGTTCTCTGCTCCCTCAGGTGTGTCTTAACATTGAATACACCACCTCCTTTAGCATACCTATACGTCGTTTTGAGCACGTTCATGTATGACGCTCTGCTCCCTCAGGTGTGTCTTAACATTGAATACACCACCTCTTTCAGCATACCTATACGTCTGTTTGAGCACGTTCATGTATGATGCTCTGCTCCCTCAGGTGTGTCTTAACATTGAATACACCACCTCTTTCAGCATACCTATACGTCTGTTTGAGCACGTTCATGTATGATGCTCTGCTCCCTCAGGTGTGTTTTAACATTGAATACACCACCTCCTTTAGCATACCTATACGTCTGTTTGAGCACGTTAATGTATGGTTCTCTGCTCCCTCAGGTGTGTCTTAATATTGAATACACCACCTCCTTTAGCATACCTATACGTCGTTCTGAGCACGTTCATGTATGACGCTCTGCTCCCTCAGGTGTGTCTTAACATTGAATACACCACCTCTTTCAGCATACCTATACGTCTGTTTGAGCACGTTCATATATGATGCTCTGCTCCCTTAGGTGTGTCTTAACATTGAATACACCACTTCCTTTAGCATACCTATACGTCTGTTTGAGCACGTTCATGTATGATGCTCTGCTCCCTCAGGTGTGTCTTAACATTGAATACACCACCTCCTTTAGTATACCTATACGTCTGTTTGAGCACGTTCATGTATGATGCTCTGCTCCCTCAGGTGTGTCTTAACATTGAATACACCACCTCCTTCAGCATACCTATACGTATGTTTAAGCACGTTCATATATGATGCTCTGGTCTCTCAGGTGTGTCTCAACATTGAATGCATTAACTCCTTTAGCATACCTATACGTTTTTTTGAGCACGTTCATCTATGATGCTCTGCTCTCTCAGGTGTGTCTTAACATTAAATACACCACCTCCTTTAGCATACCTATACGTCTGTTTGAGCACGTTCATGTAAGATGCTCTGCTCCCTCAGGTGTGTCTTAACATTGAATACACCACCTCCTTCAGCATACCTATAGGTATGTTTAAGCACGTTCATGTATGATGCTCTGGTCTCTCAGGTGTGTCTCAACATTGAATACACCACCTCCTTTAGCATACCTATACGTTTGTTTGAGCACGTTCATATATGATGCTCTGCTCTCTCAGGTGTGTCTTAACATTGAATGCACCACCTCATTTAGCATACCTATACGTCTGTTTGAGCACGTTCATGTATGATGCTCTGGTCCCTCAGGTGTGTCTTAATTTCGAATACACCACCTCCCTTAGCATACCTATACGTATGTTTAAGCACGTTCATGTATGATGCTCTGCTCCCTCAGGTGTGTCTTAACATTGAATACACCACTTTCTTCAGCATACCTATACGTCTGTTTGAGCACGTTCATGTAAGATGCTCTGCTCCCTTAGGTGTGTCTTAACATTGAATACACCACCTCCTTTAGCATACCTATACGTCTGTTTGAGCACGTTCATGTATGATGCTTTGCTCCCTCAGGTGTGTCTTCACATTGAATACACCACCTCCTTCAGCATACCTATACGTATGTTTAAGCACGTTTATGTATGATGCTTCGGTCTCTCAGGTGTGTCTCAACATTGAATACACCACCTCCTTTAGCATACCTATACGTCTGTTTGAGCACGTTCATTTAAGATGCTCTGCTCACTCAGGTGTGTCTTAACATTGAATACACCACCTCCTTTAGCATACCTATACGTCTGTTTGAGCACGTTCATGTATGGTTCTCTGCTCCCTCAGGTGTGTCTTAACATTGAATACACCACCTCCTTTAGCATACCTATACGTCGTTTTGAGCACGTTCATGTATGACGCTCTGCTCCCTCAGGTGTGTCCTAACATTGAATACACCACCTCTTTCAGCATACCTATACGTCTGTTTGAGCACGTTCATGTATGATGCTCTGCTCCCTCAGGTGTGTCTTAACATTGAATACACCACCTCCTTTAGCATACCTATACGTCTGTTTGAGCACGTTAATGTATGGTTCTCTGCTCCCTCAGGTGTGTCTTAACATTGAATACACAACCTCCTTTAGCATACCTATACTTCGTTTTGAGCACGTTCATGTATGACGCTCTGCTCCCTCAGGTGTGTCTTAACTTTGAATACACCACCTCCTTCAGCATACCTATACGTATGTTTAAGCACGTTTATGTATGATGCTTTGGTCTCTCAGGTGTGTCTCAACATTGAATACACCACCTCCTTTAGCATACCTATACGTCTGTTTGAGCACGTTCATTTAAGATGCTCTGCTCACTCAGGTGTGTCTTAACATTGAATACACCACCTCCTTTAGCATACCTATACGTCTGTTTGAGCACGTTAATGTATGGTTCTCTGCTCCCTCAGGTGTGTCTTAACATTGAATACACCACCTCCTTTAGCATACCTATACGTCGTTTTGAGCACGTTCATGTATGACGCTCTGCTCCCTCAGGTGTGTCTTAACATTGAATACACCACCTCTTTCAGCATACCTATACGTCTGTTTGAGCACGTTCATGTATGATGCTCTGCTCCATTAGGTGTGTCTTAACATTGAATACACCACCTCCTTTAGCATACCTATACGTCTGTTTGAGCACGTTAATGTATGGTTCTCTGCTCCCTCAGGTGTGTCTTAACATTGAATACACAACCTCCTTTAGCATACCTATACTTCGTTTTGAGCACGTTCATGTATGACGCTCTGCTCCCTCAGGTGTGTCTTAACTTTGAATACACCACCTCTTTCAGCATACCTATACGTCTGTTTGAGCACGTTCATGTATGATGCTCTGCTCCCTCAGGTGTGTTTTAACATTGAATACACCACCTCCTTTAGCATACCTATACGTCTGTTTGAGCACGTTAATGTATGGTTCTCTGCTCCCTCAGGTGTGTCTTAACATTGAATACACCACCTCCTTTAGCATACCTATACGTCGTTTTGAGCACGTTCATGTATGACGCTCTGCTCCCTCAGGTGTGTCTTAACATTGAATACACCACCTCTTTCAGCATACCTATACGTCTGTTTGAGCACGTTCATGTATGTCTCTGCTCCCTCAGGTGTGTCTTAATATTGAATACACCACCTCTTTCAGCATACCTATACGTCTGTTTGAGCACGTTCATGTATGATGCTCTGCTCCCTCAGGTGTGTTTTAACATTGAATACACCACCTCCTTTAGCATACCTATACGTCTGTTTGAGCACGTTAATGTATGGTTCTCTGCTCCCTCAGGTGTGTCTTAATATTGACTACACCACCTCCTTTAGTATACCTATACGTCGTTTTGAGCACGTTCATGTATGACGCTCTGCTCCCTCAGGTGTGTCTTATCATTGAATACACCACCTCTTTCAGCATACCTATACGCCTGTTTGAGCACGTTCATGTATGATGCTCTGCTCCCTCAGGTGTGTCTTAACATTGAATACACCACCTCCTTTAGCATACCTATACGTCTGTTTGGGCACGTTCATGTATGATGCTCTGCTCCCTCAGGTGTGTCTTAACATTGAATACACCACCTCCTTTAGCATGTTTTAGCACGTTCATGTATGATGCTCTGCTCCCTTATATGTGTCTTAACATTGAATACACCACCTCCTTTAGCATACCTATACGTCTGTTTGAGCACGTTCATGTATGATGCTCTGCTCCCTCAGGTGTGTCTTAACATTGAATACACCACCTCATTTAGCATAACTATACGTCTGCTTGAGCACGTTCATGTATGATGCTCTGCTCCCTCAGGTGTGTCTTAACATTGAATACACCACCTCTTTCAGCATACCTATACGTCTGTTTGAGCACGTTCATGTATGATGCTCTGCTCCCTCAGGTGTGTCTTAACATTGAATACACCACCTCCTTCAGCATACCCCAGAGAAAGAAGTTAAGTAGAAGTAAGGTCTGATGAACAAAGAGACCATTGCGATATTTCCTGTTTCCAGACTTTAGGAACACCCTATAGAAAATAACGCTTCGCCACGTAAATAATAAAAAAATCTTTAATTATAAAATTACGCAAATATGGAATAATTTACCTTCGTGACGAAGTAAAAGCACCTCAATTTACATGTTTTCACATAGATTAAACTACTATATTACACGTGTTAATATCACCGAATCAAATCACAGAGAAAAATGTCAACTGGACAAGATAGAAGGCGCAGCAGGGAAAATGTAAAATTAATATGTTGCTAGAGATTAGTCTCTCTCCCTACCCCATCCAAAGGCTGTCCTTAAAAGTGATTTAAATATATCTTTCGCACTTTTCTGTTAGTACACTTCTGTTTTATTACTAGCAGAAGGTTGCCCGCTTAAAGAAGATCTTTACTATTCTTCCCTATGTCGTGAATATCTCGTTCTAGCTAGTGTACGTATCCTTAGTACTACTCGCATTTAAAATAGTACACGGAAAATGCACATATTATCTCTGCATAGATAAGTGTATTTTAGTAACCTTAGACCTATTATTAGTGTAAACGACCTGAATCTTTGCTAAACATGTACATATTTAGCTATAGATGTCTTAAATACATGCTACTAATGGAGCGGATAATTGTGTATATACGCTCACAATTTTTATTTATTAACAATGTCAGGTTAGAATTCTTCTGGGTTGCTCAAAGTCAAGTGGCTGCAGCTCGCGTGTATACAGAGCTTCTTTGGTAATTGAGTGAAGGTTGGCATTTGGCGTTGAGTGAGGGTGGCAGTGAGCGTTGTGCGAATGGCAATTGATTGAGTTGGCCTCAAACGGTTTAAGGTTGCTAGGTGTCACCATCATGGGTTTCTTAGCGGTCGCTGGCTGCGCCATTAACTTCATCAATGATTTAGTCTATTTGGTTTGTATTAAAAATTTCCATCAAATCTATTTTTCTTATTGGGGGTTTTGAGCACAACCTAAGAGCTTTTTTGGTCTTCCTCCTGTAATGTTTTTTATTTCCCTATGAATTAGATCACTCCATTGCACTTACCTGATCTTGTGCTCTTAGAGTTATTAATCTTTACTCTACATCTTCCTGAGTTGGCCTCGAGTAAATTTCGCGGTCTTTTATGGGCTTGATTCGTTAGTCATTGGTGATTTTTAACTCCTTATTTCTTTATTAACTACTAACAATCCCTATTTGGGGCCTATTACTTAATTCCAGTTTGGTTCGAGTCGTTCGTCAGTGGAAGCGGAAAGTAAACATGTACCTAACATGCTGAGGACTTGTCTCCTACGAGTTGCATTGTGTGCATAGTCGAAAGAGAGGAATTGTGAGATAGAGGAATACTTCATGAGAAGCGAAGCATATAAATACATAGAAGGAAGAGAGGATTGGAGAAGCAAATAATAATTGAGAAAGGAACAGGGGCATTTTCAAGGGGGGGGAGGAAGAAGTAAAGGAAGGAAGAAAATGGTTGGTGAATACTTAAGTACCTTTTCCTCTGGACTTGAACACTTGAACAGAGAACGTCTTGATTAATGTGACTGGAACTAAACCCTTTCACACTCAAATTAAAAAATTGAACTTCATATTTAAAAAGTTGACTTTTATATCTTAAAAAGTTGACTTTCAAATTAAAAAAGTTGACATAATAATTTAAAATGTTGACCTTCAAATTAAAATCCTCGGGCTTCATATTAAACATGTTTACCTTTAACTTAAAAAGGCTGACTTTCAATTAAAAATAAATGAAATTCAATTAAAAAAATGTAATATCTGAATTTGTGTAACGTCAACAGCACTAATCTCGCCACCAACTTACTCACAAATATCCTAGTGTTTTCGCTTCTCAGGGCAGGCACTTATTTCATCATAAAATACCATCTTTTATAGATAAAAACATTCGTAAGACTCATATCTACAGTATTACTTACCATGTGTGTTTGTAAGGATAATCTTCTTAAAATTAGAAAAGATAAAAGTCTCCATCAGTCATCTCCCGAACGTCTCCAATATTTCGGTCCACTCTCTACCGTGGCGCTAGAGAGCCTATTTTCGTATCTTGTAGGATTTTTTCCTCATCATACCCTCATTGGTAGCTCTTTTGTGCCCCTAGCAACTGTTCCCATACATAACTCAACCCTCTCAGTAACCAAGTGAGTATTTTTTCGAAATCTGCGCTGGAAAAATATATTACAATGCAAATTTTGCAATACTGGTATTTTCTGCGTGTATGGAATTAAGAGATCTCTGAAAAACCGAAATAATATCTTGTAAAAAGATAAAAGTAACTGAAATAAAAGATGGGCTCAACACTACCTCCAGCACATGGCCAACCAAAGTGGGACCATTGGGCGCTGAAACGGCCTATAATGGCTCGCATTTTAATTTGAAAATCAACTTTTAAAATTTGAAAGTCATTTTTTTATTTGAAATCCGGCTATTTTTAATATGAAAGTCATTTTTTAAAATTTAAATCTCAATATATATATTTTTTTTAACCATGACTTTCCAATCTCAGAGGGGGGGGGGGGGGGGGGGGGGGAAATGTTGAATGGGTGATTATGTTGCAGCTGATACCTGGAGGAGTGCATACCCCCCCCCCTCCCTGCTTTATATATGTTTTCGTGAGATTTCCACTTTGTTTTGTTTTTTCAGTAAATTAAAAACAAGATTCAGGAGAATTGCGTTCGTGTCCTGTCCCTTGCGCCACAACTAGTCTCTTCCTTTACCAGGCTATATATCTTCCACTCATTTTCACACCCACTAACTTCAACCCCTTGATAACGAATTTCCAAAACCTTGGGTCAAAAATACTCCCGCTGGTTTTCATTGTTAAATACCCTCTTTTAAGTGGATGAAAATTACTAAAACGAAAAAAAAATGTTCTGGACTACTGACGAGGAGGACCAATGGACCTTCACATATCAGGATCCGACGGAGGATCCTGACGAACGTTTGCCTCTGTCCTCCTTTAGGGTCGATGGAAAGTCCATTAAGATCTAAACCGATTGAAGACTTCGAAAGCCATTCCTCAAGGACGAGGGCCAAGAAATACATTCTGAATAGGTCATTGAAGAGTTAAAAGCACCCCCCCCCCTCCGTGGACGCGATAACCCCTCTTAAAAACGCCCAAATCCATTGGTAAACGAGGGGTTGTCCTACAAGGCTCGCCTTTGGTTCCCCCTCCGTTCGACACGTCTCTCATCCCCACCACTTTTCCCACAGAGGCCGGAATCAAAGCAAGGTGAGCAAGCACCCCCACCCCCCACCCCTCTTTAATCCCCTTATCGTGCAAAGTTGATAAAACCTCTCCTTCTGTACAGGGAGATAAGAAAAGCCCTGATGAAGAAGGAAAGATGAGCTGGCAAAGGAAGAGAGCGAAAAGAGGATAAAGGGGAGAGACTGAAATCGCCTTTAAGAAGCTGACAGCTTCATCGTTAATGTACATCTTGGAGTCGTCCTTTGCCAAGAATTGGGGATATTAATGTGTGCGAACGTGTGGTTATACGCGCGTACATGTACGTACACTTTCAGTAATACTATGGATTTTATTTTGACGTCTTAAGGCACAATTACATGTAAGGCAAATAAAGATCTCTATCGTAGACGTATGGCGGCTAGTCTACACACTTCATCACGCACACATCCAATCGTAACTCCGCTGTCTCTCCCTTCTCACCGTCTTCACACACACGCACACCACATTAAACTCTTCCCTCTTGCAAACCTCTAATGAAGTATCCATACCCCTACAACCCTGGGTCACGCGCTTAAGGCTTTGCAGCGATTGCATTCTGATCTTTATGTGAATTTCATTATCGGGTCGTCCATGAATAAAAAGGGGCGCATGGTGTAATTAACCGTTTCTCCGCAAGGTGTGGTCAATGCGCATCAGTGCAAGTAAAAAATACCCGCAATCTCCCATCCTAAATACCCTCTCAATTCCCCCCCATCCCCTATGGGTACCTAATTGTCCTTTCAGAGCGATGGGGTGCTTCGTGCTCTAGCATTTCGTCCGGCCAGCGTTTACCCCCGGGGTAGAAGGCCCCTAGGGACCCCCCTCCCTCACAAACGCACCCGCCATGACCACCTATCATTCATTCCATTTCTCTCTCACACACTCATTCACATAAGCCATATTTAGGGGTTCTTCCAACATTTCGCACACCCTGTCACGCTTAAATACTCTTCACAATTTTACTTTCACCCATTCTTACATTCCCATGCCCTCTCAGAACTCTCAGTCAGAACCTCATTCTCTCCCATACCCACTCAGAACACTCAATCGCAACCCTCATTCACTCCCATACACACTCAGAACTCTCAATCACAACCTGATTTACTCTCATACACACTCAGCACGCTCAGTCACAACCTCATTTACTCCCATGCCCCCTCAGAGCACTCAGTCACAATTTCATTTACAGACGTTCACATACATAAACAAATCTTATCCAGTTTTCCTGGATCCCTTCTCAAATTGTTCATAGGCGCTATCCTACATCGTTTCTTCTCCATCCCTACGATAGTTTCCCTCTCATGCAGCATCGTTAGCACCAGCCTACTCTCGTGTAAATTCCTGGTACATTCCACACTCAAACTCTTTCCATTTACTAATTATCTAATCGCCCTAGAGCAGTAGGGCAAATCTATGGCACGCGTGCCAAATGTGGCACACCTACAACTTGATTGGCACGCGAAACTCATCTTTAAAACAAATCCCAATTTATGGGTTTGAGGTTTCACCTTAATGAAATTTTATTAAGAACAATACTAAGTAAAATGTAATAAAGAAACAAATAGGAAATAAAGTAGTAATAAACAAGTGCTAACAAATCTAACTTGCTATTATAATCATGTTATTTGTCCTATTTAATGTTATTTATTAATTTTTTAAATTGTATCAACGAGTTACTTGCCTCCCCCGCCCAAATCTCTTCTGCGAGGTGGGTGGCCTGTAGAAAGGCCCCCACTCTCCTTGGGTAGACCACAGATCTTTAAGAGACGAGATGTTGCGTGTTTGTATCAATAATAATTTATAATACAGACATTGACATGGGATAATAAAAGCTCAGGATTATTTTTTACTCTTTGCTAATGTTAAAAGTTTTCGGCTCGAAATTTTAGGAAATTTGATAAATGCTTGGTCGTAAAGTCTTTATTTGCATATCAATATGAAGAGTGAAATAATGACGAATAAAAGGCAATCAATTATATATGTCCCAAACAATCGCCAAGAATTTGCAAAATACAAAATTTACCAAAACATGTTACATAAGCCATATATAACAGATACGCAGATGAAGCTATGTTAAAATTACAGCATCACTAACCTGATACACGAAGCTCAGTAGCGTATCGAGAGTCCCTTGGAAATGATGAGAGCATTTATTCTTCGAGGCAGGACCTCCATGAGGGTAACGACACCTGGGGGATGTGATACTGGCCACTCCTCGGTGATAACCGCCTTCGGTTGCTCAATGATGGCTGGTTGACGACGTCTTACGCCCTCTTTCAGGTCCTGCCACAGGTTTTCCAGTGGATTCATATCCGTAAACTGAGAAACCACTGTATGGTAGACGCAGACTTGTGAACTTGTGACATGGGGCATTGTCTTGTTGTAAATTCACATTCCGGGCATTTCTGGAGAGGACTCGGAGTAAGGGCTGAGTGTAATCTCTCCAGACAGCTTGGCACTTCTCTGAATTCATGGTGCCATTACAAATGGTGAGACGACCGACCCCTGAACTTGACATGCAACCACATACCATTACAGGACGAACAACATGTTTTACTTTTGGTACTATTCACTCTCCATTCCACTGCTCATCTGGCCTCCCGTGGACTGTACTGTTGCTTGGAACGTGGACTCGTCGGACCATAAGACACGCCCCCACTGACGCATGGTCCAGTTGCGGTGATCACGTGCCCAAGTCAGTCCAAGTATCTTGCATTGAAGGTTGATCAGCGGCTTCTGGCGGGCTAAACACGACCGCAGGCCTCGTGAAAGCAGTTTGCGACCGACAGTTCTGACGGATCAATCAACCCAGCCGCCCTCTGTCCATTGACGTTGCACCTGAATTGAGACTTTCTACCAACTCGAAGAGGCTTATGAGCAAAGATCCCCCCGTCACGTGCGTATTGAGCCCAGCTCGTCCAAAAACGAGGTCGCTCTTGGATATTCCCACTTTATAAGATTCTCTTCAACACTTCTGCAAAACCGGAATGTGATCTGTCAAACATTTAGCCAATTTTCAAAGACTGCGACCTTCCTCGTGCAGCTTGCATATTACACTTCTTTCACCCACCGTATAGTTACGTGTTTTCGCCATAATCATATCCTTATCTGACAAAGAATATCACATTAATCAACAATACTTTGACTGTAACATACCGAATAAGGATACCAAGATTTCATCCATTTCAATAACATCGCCATTTTAGATATTTCAAATTTCAAAAAGAGTTATAAGGAAACTTGTAATTTTATTTAGCTTTTCAGATGTATTGGATACATACAGGCAAACCTACACCAACATATTCATAGATATACCCAAGGAATAGGAAAAGATTCAGGTGTGCGAAAACTTTTGGCCGCGGCTGCAGAGTCAGTAATTTTTAAACAAGCCACTTAATATCGCAGTGAAGACATTTTGGAAGGTGAAGTTCTGTTCACCAGGAGACTTCAAGAAGGAGTCATTTGCACTACTTTTCCCCACAATGAGTCATATGTTCTTCCATTTTATACAAGGCGCCATTTGTACTTCTTTCACCCACAAGGAGTCATTTGCACTTCATTCCTCACAATAAGTCATTAACATTTCCTTCTTCCATAATGAGTCATTTGAACTTCCTTCCGCCACAACGAGTCATTTGAACTTCCTTCCACCACAACGAGTCATTTGAACTTCCTTCCGCGAAACGAGTCATTTGAACTTCCTTCCGCCATAACGAGTCATTTGAACTTCCTTCCACCACATCGACTCATTTGAACTTCCTTCCGCCCCAACGAGTCATTTGAACTTCCTTCCGCCACAACGAGTCATTTGAACTTCCTTCCGCCACAACGACTCATTTGAACTTCCTTCTGCCACGACGAGTCATTTGAACTTCCTTCCGCCACAACGACTCATTTGAACTTCCTTCCGCCACAACGAGTCATTTGAACTTCCTTCCGCCACAACGACTCATTTGAACTTCCTTCCGCCACAACGAGTCATTTGAACTTCCTTCCGCCACAACGAGTCATTTGAACTTCCTTCCGCCACAACGACTCATTTGAACTTCCTTCCGCCACAACGAGTCAGTCCTTTCGCCACAACGACTCATTTGAACTTCCTTCCGCCACAACGAGTCATTTGAACTTCCTTCCGCCACAACGAGTCATTTGAACTTCCTTCCACCACAACGACTCGTTTGAACTTCCTTCTGCCACAACGAGTCATTTGAACTTCCTTCCGCCACAACGACTTATTTGAACTTCCTTCCGCCACAACGAGTCATTTGAACTTCCTTCTGCCACAACGAGTCCTTTGAACTTCCTTCCGCCACAACGACTCATTTGAACTTCCTTCCGCCACAACGAGTCATTTGAACTTCCTTCCGCCACAACGAGTCATTTGAACTTCCTTCCGCCACAACGACTCATTTGAACTTCCTTCCGCCACAACGAGTCATTTGAACTTCCTCCCGCCACAGCGACTCATTTGAACTTCCTTCCGCCACAACGAGTCATTTGAACTTCCTTCTGCCACAACGAGTCATTTGAACTTCTTTCCGCCACACGACTCATTTGAACTTCCTTCCGCCACAACGACTCATTTGAACTTCCTTCCGCCACAACGAGTCATTTGAACTTCCTTCCGCCACAACGACTCATTTGAACTTCCTTCCGCCACAACGAGTCAGTCCTTTCGCCACAACGAGTCATTTGAACTTCCTTCCGCCACAACGAGTCATTTGAACTTCCTTCCACCACAACGACTCGTTTGAACTTCCTTCTGCCACAACGAGTCATTTGAACTTCCTTCCGCCACAACGACTTATTTGAACTTCCTTCCGCCACAGCGACTCATTTGAACTTCCTTCCGCCACAACGAGTCATTTGAACTTCCTTCCGCCACAATTAGTCATTTAGATAACGTTCCCCGACTTTTTAGGGCTAAATTAACTTTTATATATAAAAAGAGGGATTAAAAGGAATTTCCATCAGAGAGTGCCATAGACGAACAGTTCCAGGAGTCATGCCCAAAGTGAGTTAGTTAAATACGTCACTCGTCCCTTTAAATCGCGGACGAATACCCCAAACCGGCTAATGAAATTCGCATAAAGATTAGAAAGACAATCGCTCACAAGCATGAGGGAACCATGGATCGGTTCTAGCTTAGGAAGGGCAGGTGCAGTAATGTGTTTTGACACCAAACATAGAGAAGATAACCCTTTCATGAAAACGGGGGGAGCGTCTCTGGCCCCTCTTAGGCGTGTGTAGCTATGAGGACCCTTCAGAAGTTTCCTAGATGGGAGAGTGATGTGTTGTGTGTGTGGAGAGAGGAGAGGGAGAGACAGTGGTGCTGTGATTCGTAATGTGACTAGATGCCTACGCACACTGATATTTAGGAGGTGGGGTGGGGTGTCTGCTTTTGACGGGAGTGAATCTGGTAACTAGTCTTGGAAGTCCACTGAGAGGGGGGGAGAGGATAAAAAACCCCGAATAGTTATGATGTTATTGCCAAAACAAATTAATTCCCTGGCTAACCTTGGGAGGACTTTGGCAATTGTATTATTAGAACGAGAATGTTAAACAACATTTAAAATTTCGTTAGAATGGGCCGAATAGTTACAATTTTATTACAAAGGCAAAAAAAAGCAAAACGGAGATCGACCGACCGACATAGTGGGATGTAGAGTCACCCGCGACTAAAAATATCGCTTTCGAACTTTATTTCCTTAAAATATTACATCTGATAATTAATTTCCATCTTTCGTTTTTCCTATATATATATATATATATATATATATATATATATATATATATATATATATATATATATATATATATATATATATATATATATATATTATCTATAAGAAATTAAAACAAATAAAGTAAATTAAAAATATATTCAATGATAAAATTGCAACAAAGTAATGAGTTGGAAACAAAGTTCTCGTCTCTCATAACCTTTATTGACAATGATTTACAACGAAACAAACCAACAAAAGAAACATATCAATAAACGAAGTAATCACGGTTATTTTCAAGCAGCTGCTTCCAACGACAGGATAGATCATGCTTGCCTTGCCTGTAAAATTCAACTGGGCACTTTCAAGTGAGGCCAGGAAAGACTAACCCACTACAGATTAAGTAGTCGTACATTCTGTATAAATCTCTAAATAAATAAATTTAAAAAAAATGGTTGTATGGGAACTTTGTTTCCAACCTAATAGTTCACAATTTTAATGTCTAAGAAAATAAATTTCCTTTTTTCATAGAAATTAATATTGTAATGTTTAATTAAGAGATATATATATATATATATATATATATATATATATATATATATATATATATATATATATATATATATATATATATATATATATTGTCTAAATTTACATTTCGAAGTTACAACGAATAACCCGAATCCCGAATATGTTTTAAGTTTTCGGGCAATAAATTGTTGCCGTGAGGGCTAAAATGTAGTCATCATTTTGAAAATATTATTTTGATACTTGCTTGCGTCATTGGAACGCTGTAAACAGTTAGAGCGAGCTTAAAATAGGGTTTCGTGTTTAAATTGAATTTCGTTCAAACTGAATCAAGTTTTAGTGTATTAGTGCTCACTTAATTCAGTAATGGTGGTTATCCAACCTAGCTCCTTCCCACAATAAAGTGATTTATCTGCAAGAATAAATTCATTCGATATTAGTCGCATTCTGATTGGCATCTCTTCTCACAAAGAGTGATAATTTTCTCAAATAGTCACCGAAATTATGTAAATAATTATGACCTTTCTGGAATTAATTGTCTATCAAGGATCATTATACAAACCACAATTGCTAATTTTTTTTTATAAATTTTATTGTCCTTTATTCTTAGTCTTTTTCCCCCTATTCCTTTATTTTTTCTATCCTACTTTGGATTGCAAATCTTTCCGTCGGTTTTATAGGGTACAATCGATAACGAGCGAATGGTATGATAATTCAGAGGAAATGTTTAAGAAAAATTAAGTCCAATTTTAAATATTTTTAAGTCGTTTAATGTCACACCGGTCGATACGACAGAAATAGATGGAATATTAACAGTTGGAAAGAGAATTAATATTATTTTTTAATGTTGCATCCAGAGATGTCTCCGAGAAAATGATTGGATTCATGGCAACCAAAAAGATTTTAATAAGTGCATTCATATTTCAAATTTTCTGTATATTGAAGTGAAAAACAAAGACGAGATGAAAAGGAAGAATTGTAAACTAGCTAAGACCGAGTTTAAAAAGAAAAAAAAAAGCCATGTTGATATAATAAAGATCCTAAGTTACTTTCCAGAAGCACAACTACAAGAGAACTGCAAAATATCAAAGACTTTGAGACGCATCGAAGAAAAAAAAAACCCTGCAAACTAACGAAACCGCCCTGGTCTATTTAAGAACAAACGAAAACTAGGGAAGCCTTAATATCCACTTAAGACCAACCCTAGAAAAAAAGGCAGATATACAGGGTTATTCAAAAAGAATGAACCGATTTCATGACGCACTGCTTCATTTTTCAAGCATCGTCATGGAATGAGTCAGTGACTATTTGAAAAAGGAGTTTTTCTAGTTTTGAATGGCTGCCACAGGAGCGCTGTAATCGCGTCGCGTCGTTCTTCCGGCAACGTTCAGTTGTTTGTTCACCCTTGGAATGGCGAGTCCTCAGCAAAAGGGGTTTTGCGTTCTCGGGTTCGCGAAAACAAATTCGGTTGTCACAGTGCAGCGTGCTTTTCGAAGACGATTCGATATTAATCCACCTTCTCCTAAGAACATTCGACGGTAGTTTCGACATTTTCAAGAGAGTGGGTGTCTGTGTAAAGGAAAGAGTCCAGAACGATCACGAGTTTCGGCGGAACAAATGGCGAGAATCCGTATTGCGTTTGAGGGGAACCCGCGGAAGTCCAAAATTCGAGCTAGCCGTGAACTTGCGATCCCTCAATCCACTATCTGGCGTGTGTTAAGAAGACGTCTACATTTGAAACCCGACAGACAACGCCTCGTTCAGGCACTTACCAAAGACGACAAGAGGAAGCGGATGGAATTTTGTGATTCGATGCTGGAGATGATGGAAGATGAAACTTTCATTTCACGCTTAATTTTTAGGGAGGAAGCGACTTTTCACTCGCACAGGACAGTCAATCGTCACACTGTGCGTATTTGGGGAACAAAGCACCCACATGAAACAGTTGAGCATGAAAGAAATTAGAAATTTCCCTAAGGTGAAAGTCTTTTGTGCTGTGTCTCAGATTATAAAGACTTTATTTTTCAACAAGATGGAGCACCACCCCATTGGCACCTGATGGTTCGAGCCTTTTTAAATGAAAAAGTGCCCCAGCGATGGATTGGTCGGAATGGAGCCCAAGACCTTGCTCTTTGTGCTTGGCCTGCGAGATTTCCAGACCTCACCGTGTGTGATTTTTTCTTGTGGGGATATGTAAAAGATCTAGTTTATGTTCCACCGATACCCACTAACCTCGATGATCTTAAATATCGAATAACAGCAGAGATCAACTAAGTGGATCGTGATATGCTGATAAGCGTCTAGGAGGAAATCTCTTATCGCATTGATGTTGCCCGTGTTGCAGGTGGTGGCCACATTGAACACTTGTAAGACAGGAAATAAAAGTTGATTGTGAGTAGAATACTTGTGACTTTGCTGAAGTTTTCTATTCCTTTTTCTTAATAAAATTTTGTGTTTTGTAATCGTTTGATTCTTTTTTGAATAACCCTGTAGTTTCAACCAAGGCTAAAATATTTCGACACTAATAAAGTTATCGAATATCAAGCAGTTCATGGACCTACAACTTAGCAGAATGAAGAAAGTTTTGCCCGCTAATCTCAAAGCACACCATTGAATTAATAATCCTAGATCATGTGACAATGAGTTTATGTTCCAAAGGCAAATGTTTATTATGTAATGAGAACTCAAAGGGGGTAGCCGGAACCGGAGATGAATAATGCCCCCTTAATTACAACCACGGCAGTCATTACTATTTAGAAGAATGCATCCATTATAAATTAAAGAAAGTTTGAATTTCTAATATTGTAACAGTTGGTTTGACATCGCTAAAATACCATTTACCAATCAGTGCCATCCCTCAGTTCGAGGCTAGCGAGTCTATGATGAAATTTGATCCCGAGTCTCTGTATCTCGAATCTTTTGTACCAGATCTGCATGTGGTCACCGAGTGTCCTCTCCCTGCGCCTGTACGCTCATGAGGGTCGAGTACGGGGTGGAACATTCTCCAACAATAGCTGATTCACCCGTCCACCAATCTTGAGAAAGGTAGATATACAGTAGCACTTAAGAACGATTCCTTTTCGTATCATTATCTATAGCTACAGAATCACATAAGCGGACGCCTTCACTGTAGATTCTATGGGTTCATTATTACGTCAACACCTTCCTGTTTATATTCTCTGCATCTGCGTTTGACATCATCTTTCAGTCGAGACACGTATGTGGTTTACTTGTCACGTGATGGAGTTAACGATCTCGTGACTGTCTTGCACAGTGGTTTATTTCGACTTATTGCATACATCCAAATCAGGATTTGCTCTGCAGTGTCCCTGATTATAGATGCAAATGGTTGGGAATTTAGGAGCAATAAATTCCTGCAATTTGTAAGCTATCTTTTTAAACAAGGTCGTTCGTAGTTTACACTCCCATGTCCATCTCAAGTTAATTTTTATCATAGATTTTTTAACTTGATAATCCGTTACGACATTCCTGTCCTTCATTAAAATAAATGTATATTAGATATAACCGTTGACTTGATACTCCGCTATGAAATCAGTCAGTATCTAAGATAAATAACGTACTCTGCTACGACATTCTATGCACATCTCTAAGAGAACTGTCCATCGCATATAACCGTTAACTTGATACTTTGTTGTGACAAAGTAAGTATCAGGTTGCAATTAAACTAGTCCCTCTTGTTATCACTTAAGAATGCTACAATGGGTCATTTATATCTTTATTTTTCAGATTATAAAAAGATTGTTCGTAATCTTCGGTATTCACCTCTATGTTCGTCCCATCACATTTGACATATTTTAATCCATGAGTTTCATAAAGGTATGAATGCAAGTACAGCGACAAAATCCACTCATAGCAGTGATGGGGATGAGGCAGTAGATAAAAGAAATTGTAGGAGGTGGTTTTCCCCGTTTCCGAAGTGGAGAATTCAGTCTAACATATGGACCAAAAGAAGGTTATTCAAACGAACTTTATTCAGAAGAGTTGGAAGCTATTATCACAGAAAATCCTGCTACAACATCTAGAGAAATCGCAGAACAATTTAATGAACCAATATGACTGTCCTACTTCAACTCTAAAGGATTTGAAGGGTTCCAGTCATTGAAAAATGGATTCCGCACGAACTGTCCACGGCGAATCTGCAACAGTGTGTTGCTTACTGTGAGTCATTGCTTTCACCACACTTTTAGGCACCATTCTTGTGCGGGTATGTTAATGGTGATGTGAAGTGACCCTTTATCATAATGATAAGTGCCCCCGTTCCTGTATTAGTCGAGGAAGCAGAATTTCTCAACAATCGAGAGGATTTCGTTCAACAAAGATCATGTTAAATGTATAGTGGAATATTCTAGCAATTTTCTATTACGAACTGTTAGATAACTTCAAACAATTAATGCCAGTCTCTAGTGCAATCAACGTCGTCGTTTGAAACCCGCTTTAGGCTAAAGGTGACCCTCCTTAGTCAACAAAAGGGGTGTCATCCTCTATAACGATAATGCCCGTCCTCACACATCTCAAATGACCAAAGATCTCTTGGGGTAACTCGGTTGGGAAATATTGCTTCATCCTTCATATTCTCCTGAACTTGCTCCTTCTCATTATCACTCGTTTAGGAGATTACAGAACCATTCGGATGGTCTTAAATTGACATCAAGAGAAGAGGTTGAAAACGAGTTAAATTCATATTTTGCATCAAAACCTAAAGAATTTTACAAGCTTGGCATTTATAAGCCTTTTTACAGATCAAATGAGGTTCTATAAAAAAATAAAGGTTAGGTATTTTATTAAATAGTTGTATAGTAATACTTTTTTATTTTCAATATATAACCCCAAATCAGACATTATTTTCGTTTCATTCTTATACATTGCTTAATACATAACCTTAAACTTTATTAGCCATTCTTCTGCTCCGTTCTCCAGTTGATAGAGTCTAATTGCAGCTTAGTTATATCGCATCAACAATACAGTGTATTGGTAATGCCATTTATGTAGATTCTAAACAGAGATGAACCAAGCATAGCCCATTTTGGAACCTCGTAAATTTCGAATATATCCTATTTATGATAGCTAGCCTACTCACTAGGAAAACCAGTCTCCAATCCATCAAAGGATTTCTCCTCTAATTCCATAAATTGATCGGTATAAGTCACTTATTTATAAGTCATTTATATTTGTCACTTATGTATAAGTATAAAAAACATTTCTCAAACTTATAAATATGAATACAGTTCCCATCGTCTGATGAATGGTTCATTACTCTGATTCCAATCATTTACCAACAGGTTACCCATAAGAAGATTTACCTTTAATTTTATTCTAAAGAGTCGCGTACCCTCCCTTTATAAAGCGCCACAAGTAGTCTTGTCTTTAAAATACTCGGTTTCTGTTTTCTTTCAAATTTTCACTTTCCCCATCTTTACTTCCTTTATAAATACATCCTCACAAAATTTTCTGACACAAATACTTTTGTTTGTATCCCATTTTAGTTTTAAATAATAATACTCAAATTTAGACTCATGGGTTTATAATTTCTTGGATTTTCTTTATCTCTTTTCTTAGAAATTGAAAACAGTATCTCATTTAAATTCTATTGGGACATCTTTATTATTCCTCTACTGATTTAAGTAATACGTTTTTCACTTTTGAGTATAAATTGCGTTGAAATTGCCTTGACCATGGAGATTTGGGTGTTTCTTTTGGGATTCTATACCCAGTTGTAAGCGTTTCTTAATAACTAGCAATAATGATAAAATCATCAACAAGAATTACTGGCTTAGGAATGAGAGTTGAGATAAATTATATATAATTATCTACCGTAAATACGCTTAAAAAAAGGCTCAGTAATGTTTTGAGTGAACTTAACTAGCTCTTCAATTGTCTCGAAGCACATGCTGGCATCATACCATCTAATTAAAACTGCATAGCTGTCGTGCGACGAACCCAGTAGGTATCTTTTAAAAACCTTTACCGTTCAAGTTAGGTTTTCCCTTTCTGAAAGAGTCTCAAACAGTTCCTCCCTAAAAACTAACTCTTAAATTTAATGCAAGCACTAGCCCCATTTTCTCTTTGTCAAGTTACGTTATCCTCTTCCTGCTGCCTTCAGTGACTGAATTAATGCATAACGTTTCCATTTCAAGGAATATATTGCTTTTAAATATGTTATACTTCCGTTTAATACGCTAATTTGTTAGCTCTTCATTACAATGAATTTCAATATCTAAGTAAATTCATTCTGGGGGCCTTAATTAAGAGCCAGAACAAGAATAATTTGTATCATCCTGAAAATTTTACAGAAAAATTCATTGGCCTAAGTCATAGCCGCGTCATACCCCCGCATCCCGACAGTTCAGACCAAATCTGTCTCGCATCTTCACCGAATCGAGCTTTTTAGGATGCCCTATGGAAACAAGTCCAGTAGAGTTGTTCACATTTCAAGTTTCTAACGTGGTATGGAACGAGTTATGTATCTACCCCTCATTTTCAATCTACCCTTCCCCTGAGAAATCTTATTTTTAATCAGTTAATCCCATTTATTTTGACATTACCTGGGAGAGCATTGGAATTTTTTCGCTACGTTCTTTTGGTGTTTTCTTTTTAAGTTGAAGTCATTATCTCCATTTATTCCTATTTTAAAGATATAAAATGGACGAGGAAAAAAAAAGATTGAATTTAGTCGAATCCCTTTTAAATATTGAGATTATGACCAGATGGGGTCCCGATTAGGGTCAAGCTATGGCAGCTGCCATAAATTAAGATCGTTCACGTTAAACTGGAGGTTCTGCTTCCCCAATCTTAGTGATTGAAGGACACTAGATAGATAAATCAAACGAGATTGATTTATTAAATGAATTTTGTAGTATAATTTATAGACATGATATTAAAGTTCTTTGCAATTAATGCATAAAGAAATATAGCAGGTGTATATTTAATCCTGTGTGGCTCTACAAACTGTCCCTCATTTTACATAGGAGAGCCCGGAAGAACCATAACAAAACGAATTTATGAACATAAAGGTGATGTCAGACGAGGCACTACCACATCCAGTATTTTTAATCATATTAGCAATTGCAACCACCAAATTGACTATTCAAAGGCACAAATCATATATAATTGTAAATATTTCAGTAAAAGAAAAATAGTAAAATCTATAATAATAAGAGAAATTCCCAATTTTAATTTGTCAGATGGGCAATTGAAATGCAGCCTCCATTCCCGTACTACTTTGAATATAAATTTTGAGGAGAAAAGCCCCGCCAAAGGCCCTACCTTTATTGGTGAACGAGAACAATGGCACGTCATTCCGGTAGGAAATGCTCTAGTTATTTCTATCTTATCTCCGCCAACAGAATATGGCGGTGGTTATGTGTTCATCCGTGTACGTTTGTCTGTATTTCTACCTATTACTGTACAAATCTACAAAAGGTTATTGGCGGATTTCGATTATATATTTTTAAGGTGGTGGAGCTTTGTTGACTAGATCCGTTGATTGATCCTACAGCACAGCCTATAGGATCAAAGGATCTCTCCCTTAATCTCCCAAACGGTTGGAAGAATCAGAGGTCATCTGGCCCTGGGGTTCAATTGACAACAACAACAATTCTGAATGGCGTTGGAGCATGTATGGGTTCTCTGAGAGTTTTCTAATTTGCTATTTGTGTCGTTTATCTTCCCAGATTTCAGGAATATCTTTTTAAATAAAAAAACTTCCTGGCTGAAAAGCCCTCATTCGTATTTTCAGGAATTAATTAATAAATAGAATGAACAAATGAGTCACTAGCGAATTTCCTCATGGTATGTAAGCAATATACAGCCATTCCATTAACTAAATACGGTTCCTTAAATAAACCCCCGCGAGAGATGGTAACAGATTGGTCTAATTATTCACTTCAGAACTTCTACACTCCGCTACATAGAAATGTGAATGTTAAGTTGGAATTTCAAATCGTATCGCATCCCAATATTGGGAAGCAAGAAAGAAGAGGAGGAATTTATAAAATAGGTTCGTAAAGAATAAGATTTATTTACTACCAAGGTTTGCTGAGCAAAGTCGCGTGCTCTCACTTATTCTAATTTATCACCTCTAGACCTTCAAAACTTTCCATAATTCCCGGACTAACCTTGGGAGAACATTGCTATTTAAATTATTCGAAAGAGAATCTAAAACAACATAAGGGTGAGTTTCAAATTTCGTTAGGATCGGTGGAATAGTTATGATGTTATCGCCAAAACAAAGTAATTGCCGGGATAACCTTGGGAGGACCTTGGCTATTATATCATTAAAGAGAATGTAAAACAACATAAGGGTTTCATATTTCGTTAGAATCAGCCAAATAGTTACACTGTTATTACTAAAAAAAAGAGCATGACCGACCGACCGACATATTGAAATATAAAGTCGCACGCGACTAAAAATACAAAAATTTACGCCCCTCTTTTATGGCATACAAAGCGCTTTATAAAGTGGGTATGGATATTACCTAAGGGAAAAAACATTTGCATTACTATTTTGGCCATGTTTGGCATTCCTCTCTGTCGTTTTTAGTATTTTTTTATGTAATTGTATTTTTTTGCGTGATATTACTGTCCTATTTGTTTGTTTCATTGGTAAAAATGAATGATCCATAATCATACACCTTTATATCAAACTTAAGTTTCCTTAATATACAGTTTTGTTTTTGTATTAATCAACGCTTCATCTTTTATTATTGAATATCCGTCACTCTGCCTCCTTTACCAAATATTTTTGGGGGTTAGATGTACCTTAATTGTGGGTGCTATTTACCTCTCTGATTATTTTTTTATCCTAGAATAGGGAAGTTATTAATTCTTAGAAGGAGATTATTTTATATTCACACTATTACGTACTAATAAATAAGTCGAGACGAACTTATTCGAGGTATTCTTAGGTGCGGCCTCGTTTATGCTAGATATATGTGCTCTCCTTTTGACGATAGTTTTATTCATTTTGTTCTTTGATCTGCCTTACCCTAACCCATTACCTTTAGGCCCCGATTCTCATTAGACAAGTAAAAGGAGAGATATACCTTAATATGTAATCTATGTACATACCTAAGTATTCCCCTTAGTTGGTCACGATCATCACCAAATGACTAGGAAACCAAGAATTAACCTTGTAGAACATCAAGAATAGGGACGAAAATGTATACCCACCTAGCAGATGAAGAAAGAAGGAAAGCTGAGCTAAAGAAAAGCGGTACTGAAGAGGGGAGGGGCTTTAACCAGCCACCCCTCTCCCTCAAGTGTTGACACGAATCATAAAACTCAGTCGAGTGCATACTCTGCATGAACAAGGCCAACTCGGAGATACTCAATGGACACAGCAATACCACTCAACTACCAGCTGTCAAAGCGCTATCTCTCTCTCTCTCTCTCTCTCTCTCTCTCTCTCTCTCTCTCTCTCTTTCTCTCTCTCTCTCTCTTTCTTTCTATCTTTATCTATCTATCCTCTCCCCTACCCTCCATTTCTCCCTCTCTCTCTCATTCGTTCTCACTCTCTTTATCTCTCTTTAAAACTTTATCTTTTTAACTCTCGTTATCTCTTATTTTCTCTCATTGTTTTCTCTTTCTCTCTCTCCTTAAATCTTTCTCCATCATTTTCTACTTCTTTCACTTTCTCTTCTTTCTTTCTCCCTTTTGTGTGTGCGTGTTTACGCGTTCTCCCTTCCTCCGTGACCTTGAGTCCTTCTCGCCTCGTTCACGCGTCCTGTATAAAAAGACTCTCTCGTCTCCTTCATTTTCTGCACGGCTCAAAAGCAGGGAAAAGAGGGTCATAACCGTTCATAAAAAAACTCCTCTACTTTTCGCGCTCTTTCTAACCCATGGCACCCGGCGTCAGTATTCAGGAAATCACGGAATCGTCAGCCATCCTTACCCGACCTCAAGAAAAGGTCGAGTGCATGAATCCTATACCTTCACTTCGATGATCCTCGAGTAACCCTTGAGGATGAATTATGACTCTTCACCATTTTCATAAACATAAATGAGGGTAAAAGGCAAATACAAGGTGTGTTAAATCAGTCAAATATATGAATATGCACATCTCCTTCCATTGCCCTTGCTAGTGGATGCTACGTTTTCAGTAAGGAACCCCTCAATGAGGTCATCCCTAACGTGTCCCTTTCCATTTCCCCTCGCGGGACATCTCCCCTCTGAAATCATTTTGAGACAGTTGAGAAAAGGATATAACTTTGTAGTCCACAGTGTCCTTCCCTTGGCCTCATTCTCCTCTTCATTGGCCACAATTGAGCGGAAACTTTGGGAATATGCAGGGGAAAATGAACCCGAATCGGGGAAAAAATTAGGAAATTAAGCAACGAGGGGAAAATAGTATGTAAATTAAGTTAAGGCCCCTAACCTCCATTCCCACATGATTCCCATTTTCTCTCCCACTGCTCTTTCAAGTTATATTTTTCCCTCAGGGTTGTCCTTTTTTATTTGAGAATCCCTGAGAAGAGGGGAGGGGGAGAATTCGGGGAGAATAGAAGGAATTTTTCCACTATAGCAAGAGTTCTTGGGGAAGTGGAGGATGAGGGTAGGATAATGTGAATAAGTGTGGGGGGGGGGAATAAAGGTTGGATTTATTAAACTATGCGAGGATGAGGGAAATATGGGAAATAACGGCATAAATTGGGGAAAACTTAACACGTGGATAGATAAAGGGGAAATAAGGAGAATGAATAAGGGTAGAATACATGAAATTAGGGAATAAATGACAAAGAGAAATGATACGTGGATAGATAACGCAGAGATAAGGAAAATAAGTAGTAAGATAAAGATGATGAATTAGGAGAATCAATGGAACAAGAAGTGTAATGATTAATGGAAGGATAAGTTGAAGTATCGTTTCTGGATTACACAGTAAATCTGTGTAATCCAATGGTGTAAGTTTCCTTTCGTGCTGAAATAATGGGAGAAGGCACATATCTATAACAAAAAATATAAAAATAAAAAGTAGAAGAAAAAAGTTGTTAAATATTATATAAACCAATAAAACCTGTCAACTTTAGGTACTGAGGTTGCAAGGGCATGTTATGAACATAAACCCTAATGCATAGGTAAAACTCCTGCTTAACTATCCAAAAATCTTCAAATGACAGGTATTTATTGCAAGTATTTATGACAGGAGTTTATGACAGGAGTGTAGTAATACATTTGACTCGGTCTTCTCTACAGACTTTTACTAAAACTAAATAAAATGAGATTAGACGAAGATATAAATAATATAAATATTGGATAAATAGAAGCAAAGAAAAAGTGTTTTGAGTCAGTGAACATTGGGTGATTTGTACCCACTGATGTTCCGTAGGGTTTCGTACTAGGTCCACTCCTATTTACTATCTTCGCAAATGACATCTTGCTAAAGTTGAAGATGGTAAGAATATATGACGCATATTTGTGGTCAAAATTGTGGAAAATATGCTTGAAATTCTATTAAATATTTTTTTGAGAATCTCCCATGAAAAATAAAATTCTCAAAGAGAATAATCCTATGTTGAAGGACGAAAATTAATGCCAATGATTAGTTACCATTCTGTTATTTTTTAACTATCTACTTATATGAACAAGGCTCCCTTAAACTTAATCAACGTGGCATCTTTTATTATTGAATATCCGTCACTCTTCCTCCTTTACCTATTTTAGGTAGATTAGATGTACCTCATTACTGGGTTCTGCATACCTCTATCTTTTTTATCCTATAATATGCAAGTAATTAATTCGTAGAGGGAGATTATTAACGACAGGTTCTCCACTACATTTAAAAAAAAATGTCCATAAAATAATGTGGAACTTAAGATAGGTAAAAATCACAACAGGATAAATGATGGTCTCTTATCTATAGCCAATAAAGACAAGAATATACATTTAATATAAAAACTAACGATTTCTATTTTCATGCTTAGAATTATAAACACTTTT
The DNA here is from genome assembly GCA_963969495.1 of Ceratothoa steindachneri. NCBI lineage: Eukaryota > Metazoa > Arthropoda > Malacostraca > Isopoda > Cymothoidae > Ceratothoa > Ceratothoa steindachneri. Next base: position 212,942,365 of record OZ018317.1, read on the forward strand.
ACTTGTAAATAAGAGGTAATCAATCATGATTACTATTTTTACCTACTCTAACTCCCCCACTATATTACGAACCTCTTCAACAAATACATAGTGTAGATTCTTCGTTAATAATCTCCCTCGACGAATTAATAACTTTCATATTGTAGGATAAAAAAAATAAAGAGGTATGCAAAACCCAGGAATGAGGTATATCTAATCTACCTAAAATAGGTAAAGGAGGAAGAGTGACGAATATTCAAGAATATAAGATGCTGCGTTATTTAATAAAAAAACAAAATTGTATATTAATAAAACTTTAATCTGATATAAAGGTGTACCATTATGGAAGACATTTTTACCAATGAAACAAAAAATTGGAGGGTAATATCGGGGGAGAAAAATACGATTGCATAAAAAAATACTAAAAACGACAGAAAGGAATGCCAAACATTCCCGAAATAGCGATTGTTTTTCCCTTATCATTTATCTGTTCACACTTTATAAAATGCTAGGCAATAAAATAGTGGTTGTTACTACTTAATTAAAACTATGAAGTGAAAACCAACCTGCTTCTCCGCCAAAAATCTTCTGAGAGCTCTGAAAAGAAATGGTGAAAATGTATCAGGTTGCAACGAAAGTAATGTCCAATTTTCTAGAATAAAGTCTTATATAGTATTTATTAAATTAATGCCTCTTTTTATATTTTAAGAGTGTTACAATGAGGAAATTATACATTCTATTTTAGATTATAAAAATATTGTGAATAATCTTCGGTATTCATTCCTGTGTTCGTCCCATCTAAAGATCACATTAGACATGTTTCACTCTAAGAGTTTCATAAAGATATCAATGCAAGTACAGCGGCAAAATCCATTCAGACCATTGATTGGGGATGATTCAGTAGATGAAAGTTGTAGGAGGTGGTTTTTCTCGTTTCCGAAGTGGGGAATTCATTTTAAAATACGGACCAAAATAACTTTATTCCGAAGAGTTGGAAGCTGTTGTAGATAACAATATTTCCTGCTACACCTTCTAGAGAGCTCGCAAAACAATGTAACATAATCTATACGACTGTCAGAAGCCAACTAAAAAGGATTGGAAAGGTTCCAGTGATTGGAAAATCGGTACCGCTCTATTGTGCAGGGTGAATCTGCAACAGCGTGTTGCTTACTGTGAGTCATTGCTTTCACGATACCTTCAGGCACCATTTCGAGGCAGGTTTGTTACTGATGATGAAAAGTGGATCCTTTTTCATAACATTAAACACCATCGTTCATGGATCAATCGAGGAAACAGAATTTCTCAACATCCGAGCGGAGGACTTTATGCAAAAATGATCATGGTGATATATGAAGGAATTGTTCATTAGGAACTGTTAGCCAACAATCAAACAATTAATGTTAACCTCTACTGCAATCATCTTCATCGTTTGAAAGACACTTTGGACTAGAGACGACCATTCTTAGTCAACAGAAGGATGTCATCCTACAATACGATAATACCCGTCCTTACACAGTTGGAATGAGCAAAGGTCTCTTGGAGGAGGTCGGTTGGGAAATATTGCTTCACCCTCTAAATTTTCACAATCTTGCTCCTTCTCATTATCACTTGTGTAGGGCATTACAGAACCATTCGGATGGCCTTTGGTTGACACCGAGAGAAGAGGTTGAAAACGAGTTCAATTCATATTTTGCATCAGACCTAAAGAATTTTATAAGCGTGGCAATTTTAAGCTTGTTGACAAATGGAATGAGGTTTTAGGACGCATTTTTCTAACAGTTTGTATTTTAGTTTGTGAGACATCTAAGTATATTTGAAGCTTCTGCCATAGTTCTTTATAAGAATTTTTACAGTTCTAAAAACCGCACTCATAGCTGTTTTTTCTCATTTTTGAAGCTTTTATCAAAGTTCTTTCTATGAATTCAGAAAAAGATAAATACGAGGGGCGGTCAATAAGTTTTGCAATTCGGATATAAGGAAATGAGATATGAAGAAAAGTGTTTTATTATTTTTCAATATAACTACCCTTGACTTCAATGCACTTGCGCCACTTGTCGCTGAGGCTTCGAATTCCCGACAACCAGAAATCTTCCGACTGCTGCTCAATCCACTCCTGGACGGCGAACTGGACATCTTCATCGTCCCCAAAACGGCGTCCACGCAGTGCCGGTTTGAGCTGGCGGAATAAAAAGTAGTCACTAGGGGCCATATCTGGACTGTAGGGGGGTGGTTGAGCTCCTCGAATCCGCACTCGCGCAGGGCAGCTTGTGCAACTCTGTCCTTTTGAACTTTGACGACGTTGAAGTCGATCATGGGGCGTGAGGTTTCTAGGGGCCCAACGGGCAGAGACCTTGGTCATGGCCAAATTGTCGTGGGTGATGTTGATAGCACTTCCATGTGATAGTCCAAGTTCTCGCTCGATTTTTTTCGACCTTCACTCGTCGATTTTCGAGGATGATCCTCTCCACACGGGCCACATTGTCCTTATTGGTCACGTGTGACGGGCGTCCTGAACGGGGGTCATCTTTAAGGGACTCATGACCATGGCGGAACTCCCTATTCCAGCGAGCAATGGTTGCATAGGGAGGGGCGGTGTCGGTGTACGCTGCAACCATGCGTTCATGGATCTCTTTTGCATTTTTGCCTTCCTTGGTCAAAAATTTGATCAGTGCGCGGTGCTTAACCTTCTCCATTGTTGAAAAATTTGTGACTGACGATCTGCGATCAGCTACTGCTTCTTAAATACACGAGGAAGGAGCGTGCGGCTGCAGGTCCTGACTTATCATAACTTGTCCTAACACCCGGACAAACAGCCGTCCCCCTTTCTCTGTTTTTCCCTACCGATTCGCAAAACTTATTGACCGCCCCTCGTATGATTATCAAAGGTTTAGGATTTTAAAAGAACAAACAAAAAGAATTAGAAATCCTGAAGTTCAGAAAATATATTCAAATTAAGGCATGGCTGTTATTTTTAATTATTTTCGTATATAAAAGAAAGTTTAGTTTGGAAAAAAAGAGCTCTGAGGATTGTATTTGTCGTATATCAAAATAATTTCAATTAAAGCTTGCCTTTAAAAGGCATGCAAATTAAGCATAAATCTGAAAGAAAACATAGACTAAGAATAAATTATTAGGAAATATTTACTGGAAAACTTTAATATTTTTAGACCCAAACCTCGTCGCTAGAGCCATATAGCCCACACGCCACATATAGAAGGTCTGCCTGCGAAGCGTAAGCTCCTCCAGTAAGGAGAAGTAGCGAAGCCACTCCTCCTTCAATTGTTTTACAAAATATAAGAGAGAGAGAGAGAGAGAGAGAGAGAGAGAGAGAGAGAGAGGGAGAGGGAGGGGGGGAGAGAGCTACAAGGAGCTACAAGGAAAAGAAGTACCCTAGGAGACCTTACGGTCCATTCAAAGTGGGTACCTTTGGGCTAACAGTTGAGCAGGCACAGTTCTGCTCAACGGCTTACGTGCACAAACGGCCACTTTTCAAGACTTTGTCCAGTCTTGACTTGAACTGATCAACAGAATTGCTGTTCACAACTTCCACTGGAAGTGTGTTCCAGGTACCGCAGATGAGGTATGTGAAAAATTTACCACACAGATCACAGTGTGGTAAATATCCGTGTAGTCTACATTATCGAGGCCTCGAAGTATTTTAAACACTTCGATAAGCTGACCACGCAGTCTCCGGGTTTCCAACGAGAACAGATCTAATTTCCTTAATCTATCATCGTAACTTTTGTGTCTGATAGAGGGAGTCAGTTTGGTTGCCCTGGCTTGCACACGTTCCAATCTCGCAATGTCCTTTCGAAACGAAGGACTCCAAAATTGTACGGCATACTCCAGGTGCAGTCAGACAAGTGAGTTATACAAACACAGTACTATCTTCTTGTTCCGATATCCAAACTGGCGCTTTATGTATCTTAGCATCCTTTGGGCCTTTTCTCCGCCTCAATGCACTGTTTCGAGAACTTGAGGTCACTAGTGATTGTTACACCCAAGTCCTTCTCAGTGTTGGTGGATTCAGTAGCAGTGCCCTTAAGAATATACTGAGATTTGGGGTTTCGGTGGCCGATATGCATCAGTTTTTATTTGTTCACGTTAAATGACATTTGCCACGTGTCTGCCCACTCCCCTTTCTTCCCAAGCTTATCTTGAAGGCGGGCAGTATTTCCTTCTTTGCGACGTTCATACCAAACTTGGTATCATCCGCCAATTTAAAAATCTTCGCAACCATGTCACCGTCCATGTCGTTGACGTAGATAATGAATAGTAGTGGTCCCAGGACAGAACCTTGAGAAACACCGCTAGTAACGGGCACCCACTCAGAAGCGTGTCCATTCAAAACTACCCTTTGCCGCCTGCCGTTTAGCCAGTTCTCTATCCAACCTGCTACATTTCCATCTACGCCCAGCTCATGCACTTTCCGAAGGAGGCGGCGGTGTGGTACCTTATCGAAGGCTTTTTGAAAGTCTAAGTAGATAACATCCACCACCTTATCCCGGCCATGCTCACTAAAAACAAAGTGGAAGAATTCCACAAGATTCGTTAGGCATGACCAGTGCCTTCGGAACCCATCAGGGCAACCATAAAAGATGCAGTAGGGGTCGACCAAAAACAACCCCTTCCGCCGTACATAAATCTGCTAGTCGTCGGTTTAATGCGACTTTCCTTGAGTGAGCGATCCGGCTTGGACCTCTTCTCAGGAGCATCCCAACCACGACACGTCTGCGGGTTTTCAACCCACAGTTATCCACAGCCCCCATGACCGTCTGAAGGATCTCGCCTGTAGGGTCTACCCTACCTCCTCTGAGGTAGAGGTCATTGCCACTTACCATCAGGGCAACAACTGAACTCTCAGAAATCTGAGATTTCTCAGCCTCTACTCTTATTTGGTGGTTCCCATGTCCTAAAAGGCAGCTTACCCTCACACTGGTGCATGGATTGCAGATCCCTTGATTGAGAATCACCGATAAGGATGACTCTCGCACATTTGGCTGCAAAGGACAGATTCTTCCCTTCCAGAAGCGACTTCTCTGTTTCCTCTTTCTTCTTCATATTTTTCTTCTTCTTTTTTTTCGTATCTTGTTTTGGTTTAACTTCTGTTTCTGCTTTCTCTTTTATTGTTTCTACCTTCTCTTCCTTTTTCTTTCCTTTCTTCCTCTTTCTCTTCTTCTCTTTGGCTTGTTGAGCCAGTCCCGCAGCAGCTGACTCCAGCTCTGGGACGTTTGAAGGCTGGAGTGGCACGGCCGATGCAGTGCTCGCTTCTTGGGAGAGGGTCTCGTCGGCGGATCCACCCACGTCGGTGGAAGATACATCGTGAGCCGACTGGACCTCTATCTTGAGGACAACTCGGCGATCCTGTCCTCGAGACGGCGAAACTGACGCGCGTGTTCAGACTCTATGATCTGCGATTGGGATATCTTATTATAATGATCCATGGGTGTGTGTGCTTGTGTGTCTATATGTGTGTGTGTGTATCTGTCTGTAAATTTAAAAACAATGTTAAATTTTTTTTTCCTTGCACACCAATTTTGAATGTGTTGTGAAATAAAAAAACTAATTTTTTCTCTCGCACACTGCGGGCGTTTTTTGCTAGTAGTACTAATAATTATTAGCACCCTCTTCTTCCATTTGCTAATTTGTTTATTTTTATTGTTTTTTGTTTTTTTTGGGGGGGAGAATAGGAGGAAACTCTATGTCAGGGGTCCCTACCCTGCGACCCGCGGGCAACATACGGCCCATGAGGCTATTCCGTGTGGCCCGCGGCCACTTGTCAAATTAACATTGAGTGCGGCCCACCATATCATTTCCTAGGTCATCGGTGCGACCCTTCACTTGGAGGACGTTCTCTTGCTGAGTGTCAGTTCCATTCCGCCTCATTTTGATAAGCTTTGTGCTGAGAAATGTCACCAGGGGTCTAAATTATTCGAAATGTTTTGTTCTTTATACTATGTAGTTTTCAGCGAGGGGGAGGGTTACTGATGCGGCCCGCGAGCCCTCTCGGACTTATCAATGCGGCCTGCGGTACTCTGCGGGTTGGGGACTCCTGCTCTATGTCGTCCGTTAATTTTTATTTATTTAAAATGATTCATCAGGGAGATTTATTTTCATTTTAAGTTATTCCTTAATGAGATTGTCTTCATTTTTACAATTCGTCCTTCAAATTTTCTTTATTTTAAATTCTTCATTCAGATTTTTGGGGGGTCTACCAATCATAATTCCGATTTCCCTATTTTTAAACAGTTCATTCTTCCATCAGATTTTCATCATAACATTCGTCAGTCAAATTTTCTTCATTTTTAACATTCTTCTGTCATATTTTCTTCATTTTAAGCCATTCATCTGTCCGATTTTCTTCATTTTTAACATTCTTCTGTCATATTTTGTTCGTTTTAAGCCATTCCTCAGTCAGATTTTCTTCCATTTTAAATTCTTCTGTCATATTTTCTTCATTTTAAGCTATTCCTGAGTCAGATTTTCTTCTTTTTAAACCATTCATCGTTCAGATTTTTCGAGCTGGGAATTGCAGCAACGAGTTGCGACTTTGTCGCACTATGAATTTCGAAGTCGCAAACGTCTGGAAAAAGTCGGACTAAGCAAAGTCGCACCGCCAATTTTCCGCGACTTTTGCTGTGACTTTGAACAGGAACAAAGACGACTTTTTTTTTAAAGAAATTTCTATTCAGCACGGCTGGAGACGCCCTCAGGGCCAAGAGGTCCTCCCTGGATGAGGTCAACTTTGAGGAGCTTGTGTTCCTCAAAGAAAACATGGACCTCCTGGAGGAGAAGATGGGCCAGGAGGACATGAAGGTGGAAGAGGATGACCTGTAGGTATTAGTTTAGGCTGTGTTTTAACTTAAAAATTTAAAAAATAATAAATATGTGTTTTTATCGCGCTAAAGTTTACTTTGTAATTTAGCGGAGTCGCACCGGGGAAAAAAAGTCGCAGTCGCACCAGATCCGGCGCCAATGTCGTAAAGTCAAAGTCGCTCCTGGAAAAATTAAAGTCGCGCCCAGCTATGCAGATTTTCTTCATTTTATAATATTCTTCCTTCAGATTTTCTTCATTTTATTACATTCTTCCTTCAGATTTTCTTCATTTTATTACATTCTTCCTTCAGATTTTATTCATTTTATAACATTCTTCCTTCAAATTTTCTTCATTTTAATCCCGTTCTTCAGTCAAATTTTCCTAATTTTAGAACGTTCTTCTTTCATCTTTCGTTCTTTTTAAACCAAATAATATCGACCTGAATCGCAATGCCCATCCGACCGCTAACCAAACTTAACGTGGCTGAACTTCACCGCTGGAAAGAGGTTTTTCCTCGCTACTAAGTAATCTACCAAGGGATCCCAGTTCATTCAGAAGGACTCACAGAGAGGGCACCGCCCACTTAGGAGGGTATTTTGCCCCTCCCCAGCCCCCCAATCCCTAGAGCCATATCTCCATACCATTCAGGCCTCTTTTAACCACTTCGAAATGCAATGTTTGATACCGAAAACACGGATATGTGTGTATTTGTGTGTGTGTAGATAGGGTATGTAGGCGTGGCAAGGAACGTCTCAGTCACGTGTGTATGAAGAGGTGTGTGTATGTTCATGCGAGTGTTTATGGCTGTGTTTTTTTTGCGAGCAGGTTGTACGTTTAAATACTCGTTAGTGCGTACGTGTAACTACCACGTATGTGTACAAGTGTAAGGACTCGTCTGTGTGGAAGTGTAAGGAAGTTTATGTGTGTATACTGAAGGCCCAATATGTGTACACCTTTAAAGATCCGGTTGTGAGTACGTGAATATAGCACGTTTGTGCTCACGTGTAAATAACTTTCTTGTGCACATGTAAATATTCGTTTGTGTTATCGTTTAAACACGCATCTGCGTATATTGTTTAAACATGGTGACATGTGTCTGTATGTACCAGTAAACACTCGTGTGTGCACGTATAAACATCTCAGTATACCTGGGTAAGCATCGTCAGTTTGCACGTGTAAAAATGTCTTTGTGCCCGTGTAAACACGCCTGGTTGCGTGCGTAAATACGCCTACATGTACGTGTAAACACGCCTTTGGCAGGCATGTGTAAGCAAGCCTGGGATAATATGTAAACACACCTACCTGTACGTGTAAATACGCCCACGTTCACGTGTAAACAACCTTACGTGCATATGTAAAGACGCTTACGTGCATGTGAAAACACGACTACGTGCATGTATAAACACGCCTAGATACATGTGTAAACACGTCTACGTGCACCCGTAAACACGCCTACATGCACGTATAAACACGCCTGGGTACACTTGTAAACATATTTCTGTGCGCACGAGTACGTTTCAAAAGATGATACATGTTTACGTTAAGTTGCGCGCAACTCGAAACAAAGGTGAATTGAATATTCTCCCACGGGTGTACTTGTTTATGTTTGTCCCCGGATATTTATGTATCCTCCAAGCTGAAGAGACAAGTCAGGAGTGAGCAAGGCGAGGCCATCCACTGCAATATTATTCCCTAAAGACCGTTTGCCGGGTATTTAGAGTCACCAACTGGCTTCCTCTAATGAAACAATTTGAGTAACGGCCATGAAATGACATTTGGCTGCGTTTTCTCCAAACGCAACCATATATGGCCCACGTGCATGACGTGTGACGTCACACAGTGATTATTTACGTTCGAAATTAATACGCGCAGAAATCGACCTTCCCCTCTCCTCCTTTTCCCCCTATCCCGCCACCCCAACGAAATGGGTCTTTTCGAACGATATTGATTTTGTGATGAATCAAATGTACACTCGCAGTGAGGAACAAATTTGGGGAGTTATGAAGTTTGCCTTAGATAACCTTTTTTATATTTTCCCTTGTTTTAGCACCGCTGGTTACTCCCGATCTTTAAAAATATCCAAACTCTTATATTTTGCTCGTTTTCCTATATCCACCATCCACCTGCAACATACGTAGAGGCGTCTTTCTAGAAGTCGCCCTTCACAAAAACCAGCTTCTAGGTTTGAAGAGAATGAAAACTCCAGAAGGCCACGGTAGGCTTTGATTTCTGTGCAGGGTTAGATGAGTACTATCTCTAGAAGGTCCTTGGTACGTTTTTTTATTTTTGTGCAGGGTTAGATAATAACTAGCTCAGGAAGGCCCCCGGTAGGCTTTTGATTTCTGTGCTGTGTTAGATGAGTACTATCTCTAGAAGGCTCGCGGTAGAGTTTTTTTTGTATTTCTGTGCGGGCTTAGATGAGTACTAGCTGAACACGAGAATTTCCTTGGCAGGTTGCAGAGAGTGCGGTTAATGAGTAAGATTAATTACATTGTGACAATTTTTATTACACAAACATCATCTTATAATTGTATTAACCTTGGTTAACCTTAATTGGTTAACCTTGGAATATACAACCAAGATATCAATTTACTTTAGATTAAATTAATTAATGCATTGGATGGAACACGAAGTGAAAAGCTGCGTGGCCACAGATTAAAACTGTGATCCATGGAACTGCTACACAGACAACTGCATTGATTACAGATTAACAGCTTCCTGGCGACGTTGTGAAAGTCTTAAGTGTCGAAGTTGTGAAAGTCTTAAGTGTCGAAGTTGTGAAAGTCTTAAGTGTCGAAGTTGTGAAAGTCTTAAGTGGCGACGTTGTGAAAGTCTTAAGTGGCGAAGTTGTGAAAGGTAAAATCTGTGAAATATACATATGTAGTCCGCAGGGTAAAAAGAGGACTAGTTTAGCTGTTAAGGATGTAGATGAAACGCAGCTCTTCCAAGCCCGCTTCTGCCCCCACAATGAACTCAGCTGCCTCGGGAGGTGGTAAAAAATAGGGTCAACCGACCTAAGTCGCGTGCTCTCAATTAGTTTGACTTATGACCTTACGACCATCAAAACTTTCAACAAGTCTGGCAATCAGACCCATAGTTAGTTTTCTTTTAATAATTCTTATACTAACCTTGTGCGGACCTTGTAAATCATATCAATCGAAAAAGAATATAAAACAACATCAGGGTTTCAAATTTCGTTAGAATCGGCCGAAAATTTACGATGTTATTGGCAAAAAACTCATTGAAAAGTAAAATTGTTTACCATCTGACCGACATAGTAACTTATAGAGTCGCGTCGACGCCACTAAAAACTACTGATGCTAATTTTGGTTGGGGTCTCGCGCGCGCATTCACTGAAACGAGCAGACCCACGCCTGAGCTGTGAATAAGATATCGGGTCCGAGAGATTGGGAATGGTGTCGGGAATTGAGGTCAATCCGACAGCATCGAAAGGGATAAGCAACGGAGAAACCGTCCATTGTTCTCTTAGGAACGTGATTATAAACCAAGATTGTATATGAGACATATAATAACTCCTTGGATTTAAGTGCAATACAGGATAAAATAATAGCGGATGTCTTGCAGCCAATAAGCGAGGTATAGATAAAAATAAATGTAGTGAAATACTATTGGGCATAGGTCAAGTTAATCAATTAGGACTGGATAGTAACGAATACATTTAAATTACTGATCAATTGAACTGTTTATGATGGTAAAAAGCAAAGAATATTATCGTTGATGTTGATGGATTCTGAGCTACGTGCTTGAAATCAGCACGAGTGAGACCCGAAATTGGGAGACTAAAAACTCACGCAGATTGTCGATTTTTTTAATATTTAACATAGATTTAATGATGGGAAAATTTTGCCGTGGATAGGTCACCAGATAAGATATAACGACTTAAAGTCAAAGTGTTGATGATGTTGGCGAACGGATGGTAAAACATTAACGAAGTGACTACCTTGTCATTTGCATCGTTCTTCTTGAGAGCGAGTTTGCTGGAAACTGCCTTAAATCAAAAGAATAACGAGATGCCGAAGCTGATGAGACGAGACCACAAGAAAGGATGGCGTTCTCGCTCGAGCATATGAGGAGGCCAGGATTTAGTATACTACTACAGCAAATCTCACCAATTCCAAAATTGGGGACCATATAATATGTGTGTGTACATTATAAGTTTGCAAGAACAAATAGGTATAAGGAGGACATGTACTCGAACGAACAAATTAGAGTTGCGGGGATAAATTAGTGGTTACAGCCAACCAAAGTTCATGTATTTGATTTCCAGAAGGAGTAACCAATAACTGATGAGAAGAACACAAGGAGGAAACGAAGAATCAACCTTTAAAAGAAAGAAGGGATCATGAAATGGGGCTGCGAGAAAAATCGAAACTGAACGAAGCGGTGTTCGATTAAATTTCTTTATTATTTTCTTTATTATCTCGGCCAATTTCTTGACTGCATCACCAAGGTGGGATTTCAAACGTCAGGCCAAAGCCATCTTTCTATCCAACCCTTTCCAAACCTAATTGTTCCCTAAGTCATAATGATCCTACTTATCAAAAGTTGAATTTGGCTTCTAAATCCCTCTCGTTCTTAGCCCTCAATTTTAAAGCCCCCCCCTCCCTTTCTTTTAAGATTAAGGTGCAAAGATATTCTCGTAGTCAAAAGGAATTCTTATTCCAGCTGAAGGGCGTTCGAAATCCTAAAAATCCGATGGACCCAAAATTAAAGCTACAACCTAGGTCAGCTTTGGTCATAGGTCGAAGCCCTCCTAGTTTAGATCCTGTATAGTCGTTAATATTAAGGTATGTTTAAGTTTAAAGGTGTAACCGGGTCTAAATTTTTTGGCATTAAATTACCACATCATTTTGAAGTTAACATGAGTAGTTTTATGACCAGTTCACATCAAGTTTCAGAGTTTGAATTTTAATCTTTAACGTATTAGTTCATATTCCATAGCTGGCATTTTTTTTATAAAAAACACAAGGTACAGACACAGGGGAAACACAGACAGTTACATACACATTGACAAAAAAGACAAACTAATTTTTTTAAGTTTCAATCCCTGTCGAGGATTATAATGTCATTTTATGATCGCAAAATAAAAATAAATAAAAGAAACAAAGATTTCTAATAAAGATGGAGTGGAACAGAAGTGCATCTGACGGGAGTACGTAGAAATGTATATCTTCGTGTGCTTCCTGGTGTATGAAAGCGCGGCCTAGAATAAGAAGTGTACGAGATCATTTAAAGACAACTGTTCGGTTGAACGTGAGTGGGTTGTGGGAGAAAGATGGTAGGGAAAATGGGGATGGGCTGGGGTGGGGGTGGGGGTTGAAGCTGTCATTAGGAAGATGGCGATTAATTATAAAGACAAATTATAGCCACATCACAAATATTTTTAATTAAAATACTTTTGGGTGACCAATTTTTTAGCCGTAACTCCCCCCCCCCCCCTTCAACACACACACATACCAACCCACACACCCCAAGAGGAACAAACCTCATTAGACCTTTTGGAATGTGGTCTTCCAAGGTATTTACTTGGGTCTCTAATTATTTAAAGTTGGTAAGCTTCACTTTCTAAATACAGGGTGTACAAAAAGTCATCATGCCTAGAAAAACATTTCGAGGACCAATAAAACTATTAGCTATGGATCACGACTTTTTGGACACCCTGTATAACCAATGCCATCTTAAATCATTCTAGAAAAAGACCCATTCGGCTTTCTAGTGTGAAGGAATGAAATTATAACTAGAATATACATTTTTAATCGATAATACAGGGAGAAGCAAAAACCCTCCCTTAAAATATTAGAAAACGTAATAAATATTAAACATATAAGAAAATAAAATAATGGAAATATAAATAATAATAGTTTTTCAAATTAATTGTACTTTAAAAGTTAATAGAGAGAAACTCCATCCGTGGGGAATTTTTAGTACGGTATTTTACACCCTGTATTTTGCACTTACTTTAAAAATTGAGGCAATAACAAGGTATTAATGTACTATTACTAGCTTACACTAGCCTCTCCCGATTTCTATGGCAGTTAATCAAGACACAAAACTAATAATTTTTAGTCATTGCTAAACAGGTAGAAGGTAGGGTGATGAATTTCGTTCGATATGGGCACCATCGTATGAAGGTAACGCAATAATACAACTAATAACAATAACATTTTTTTCTAATTAAGTTACTTGTATTGTTTATCCGTGTGTACCAAAAACGCCACTATGAATGAAGAATGGTACCAGTGGTGGTCTCGGCGTTTTACAGCCACGATTGAGAACCCTGTGCCATCGAATACAAGCCTCGAAGAGCCTCGGATATATATATATATATATATATATATATATATATATATATATATATATATATATATATATATATATATATATATATATAAAATTTAGTATGTGTGTGTGTCCATTTATAGGAATAAAAAATCATGTTCTAACCCCTCTCCCCATCCTCCTCTCTCACCTTCTCTCTCCACTCTCCCCCACTATCTCCCCTCTCTCTCTCCCTTCTCCCCCCCATCCGCTCCCCATCCCCACCAACTCTTTCACAAAGATAGGCCAGACAGAGAGGGTGGCGGTGTAATGTTGTATGTTAAGGATACACTCAAATCGACGAACTGCAACATTGTATCCGACCACGAGCTACTAGGTGTTGACCTAGAGATCGGTCTTGTCAGATACATGACCCTGCTGCTTTGCAGACCCCCTTCCCAACCCGTTGAGAAGGACAGGGAACTGTACCAGCTGCTAGGTGAGCTTGTTCAAGCCAGAGTGTGCATCGTTATGGGCGACTTCAACAGACAAGTTGACTGGGAAACTAGAGCAGCCTGTGGCGAGAGCGCGCTACTCCTGGAGTTCGCCAACAACGAGTTCCTCACTCAATGGGTCAGAGAACCGACGAGAGGAGACAATATCCTCGACTTGGTCTTCACCTTTAAGGATGATATCGTTGAGGATCTCTCTGTAGGCGAAAAGCTCGGTGGCAGTGATCACCAGCTAGTTAGATTTAGCGTCAAGATCCCGAAGGTAAGGTCTGTTGCCAGTCAATCAAGGAAACTTGACTTGAGAAGAGCAGACTTTGCAAGCCTTTGAGCTGGACTGACTGACGCGAGGCTAGAAGTGTGCGGTGCTGTTGAAGACTCGTGAAATAGTTTCAAAACCACATTCATGAGTCTTCAATCGCTTTTCATCCCTCTGAAATGCCCCCGTCTGTCTTCTGTTCAACCTAAGTGGTTTAATCGAGAAATCGGCCAACTGCTTAGGAAGAAGAGAACTGCGTACCGGCAATCGAAGATCTCGGGTGACTTTGACGAATACCGGAGGCTAGCCAGGAGAGTGAAGTCCAGCATAAGGGCGGCTAAGCAGGCTGAGGAACTCAAGTGGCGAGACTCTGTAAAGAGAATCCCAAGGAGTTCTTTTGATATGTGAACAGCCGTAAGCCAATCCCTTTGAGGAATGAGGAGGGGACATTAAAGTATTCAGATGCAAAAAAATGCTAACCTTCTCAACGACTACTTCTCTTCAGTGTTTACTGAAGAGTGTGGTCCTATCCCCCAGCTGAAGGATTCCTACTCGGGGGAAAAGTTGGAGGATATGGACTTCACCGAAAGAGAAATCAAAAAGAAGATCAGTGACCTAATGACGAATAAGTCACCTGGCCCGGATGGGTTTCTACCTAAAGTGTTGAAAGAAGTGCGCGATCAAGTGTCACGACACCTGAGCGCAATTTTCAACATGTCACTCTGGAACGAATGCGTTCCTAGAGACTAGCGTGAGGCGGAAGTGACTCCTATTTTCAAGAAAGGAGACCGTCGACCTATCAGTCTGACTTCGATAGTCGGTAAACTCATGGAAAGCATGATGGTAGACAAAATGACTTCGCATTTAGAGTCAAGCCTGCTACTGAGGAGTTCCCAGCGCGGTTTCTGAAGGCAACGGTCATGCCTGACGAACCTTGTGGAATTCTTCCACTTCGTGTTCAGTGAGCACGATCGGGACAAGGCGGTGGATGTGGTCTACTTAGACTTTCAGAAAGCCTTTGATAAGGTACCACACCGCCGCCCTCTCTGGAAAGTGCGAGCGCTGGGTATAGACGGAAAAGTAGCCGGCTGGATCGAGAACTAGCTAAGTGGCAGACGGCAATGGGTGGTGGTGAATGGACAGGCTTGTGAGTGGGTGCCCGTTACTAGCGGGGTGCCTAAAGGTTCTGTCCTGGGACCACTACTATTCATCATCTACGTCAACGACATGGACGGTGACATGGTTGCCAAGATTTCCAAATTTGCCGACGATATCAAGCTTGGTATGAACGTTGCAAAGGATGGAAATACTGCCCACCTGCAGGAAGATCTTCGGAAGATTGGGGAGTGGTCTGATACGTGGCAAATGCCTTTCAACGTAAACAAATGCAAAGTGATGCATATCGGCCACAGAAACCCCTAATCTCAGTATATCCTTAAGGGCACTGCTCTTGAATCGAGTGAGACTGAGAAGGACTTGGGTGTAACTATCATGCGTGACCTCAAGTTCTCGAAACTGTGTATTGAGGTGGAGAAGAAAGCCCAAAGGATGTTAGGCTACATAAAGCGCCAGTTTGGATACCGTGACAGGGAGATAGTACTTTGTCTGTACAACTCCCTCGTTCGGCCGCACCTGGAGTATGCCGTACAATTTTGGAGTCCTTCATTCCGAAAAGACATCGCGAGATTGGAACGCGTGTGAGCCAGGGCAACCAAACTGATTCCCTCTATCAGACATAAAAGTTATGACGATAGATTAAGGGAATTAGATATGTTCTCGCTGGAGACCCGGAGACTACGTGGTCAGCTTATCGAAGTATTCAAAATACTTCGAGGCTTCGACAGACTGGATTATGGGGACATTTTCCAGCTCAGCGAGGGGAAAACAAGAAATCACCGCTTTGAACTTGAACTGAAGAGATACCACCGTGATCTGTGTGGGAAATTTTTCACTTACAGTATCTGCGGTGGTTGGAACGCACTTCCGACGGAAGTTGTCAACAGTGAATCGGTTGATCAGTTCAAGTTAAGACTAGATAAAGTCTTGCGAAATCGCCGTTAAGATCCTCGCGAGTGATCTTCGAGGTTGCCAACGGACACCTTCGAAGATTGCGCCAAAAGTACCCTCCTTGTATGAACCGTAAGGTCTTCTAGGGTACTTATTTTCTTTGTAGCTCCTTGTAGCTCTCTCCCATATCTCTTTCCTCTTTCCCCCTCTATCCCCTCTCTCCCCTCTCTCCCCTCTCTCCCCCATCTCTCTTAAACTCTCTCCTTCCTCTCTGCCCATCTCTCTCCCCTTCCTTTTCTATCCCCTCCCCATCTATCCGCATATTTTCTCCTTACAAAAGGATATCCGAAACGAGAGAAAAATTCTCACCTCCTCTCTCCCTCTCCTCCCTCTACCCCTATATCCCTTACAAAAGGACATCCAAATCAAGAGAGAAAAAAAATCCCGTTCCTAAAATATAGTTATAGTAAGACGCTTGATCTGTTTCTGTGGCCACAACGTCGTTCGCTCATAACTAACGGTCAGTCACGCGTCAGAGTAAACTGCTGAGCACGCACGGTGAAATGCTTGCTCATTTTACGTATATTATATAATAGGGAGAGTGCAAACCTCTTCTTAATCTGCTTTCAATCTAAAAAATAATAATTATCAGCAGGTAAACGTATTTTTGCGTCACAATATAGGAATTTAAACAAAGGTCATGGGTATTTATTTGTGACATGAGTTTTTATCCCTGGCAAGGCCCTGGAAAAAAAGTCTTACTATATTTCCTAACGCAAATTTTACCCGGGCAACGTCGGGTATCACTGCTATTATATATATATATATATATATATATATATATATATATATATATATATATATGTGTGTGTGTGTGTGTGTGTGTGACAATGTTCGGGAAACTCTTTAGATATTATCCGGATCGAGACCCTGTGAGTGATCCTCAAGAAGATGGGTTGATAAACGGAAATTAGCAAATTATGACAACTATCAAACATTAATAGGCTCCTCCCTCCCTTTCATTAATGGAGCACCATCTCCCCTACCATAAATGAAGCTCCATCGCTGGCTACCATTAACAAAGCGTTATCGCTCCCTACCATTAATGGAGCGTCATCGCTCCCTACCTTTAATGAAGAGACATTGCTCCCAACCATTAATGGAGCTCAATCGGTCAGAATTTGCTACTGGAGTTGATACCCAGCCAGATGTCAAAAATTGATGAAAGTTGTAGATTTCATTAGGAATATACTTTAGAATGTCTAAGAAGATGTGAATTTTGTAGCTAAGTAATTCGAGGCAAAAAGGTTTAGGAACCACAAATTTTGCCCTTGCCAAAAGTTTTGGTATAAATGTGTTAATATCGTTTTTTATTATCCTAAAAGCGATATTTTTGATTGCCTGATAAAGGTTCGTCATTTTGCAACTTCCACACCACACTCACTGATTCTTTTTTTGCAATTCAATGTTTTGTTGATGTAATGGTTTTACTTATAAATGCAAACAAATCTGTAACACGTTTACAATAAAGAAATTCTAGTTTTCCTTTTAAGATTATTTACTGAATTAATATTTCGTTTATTTTATTTTACCTCAGCCCTCGCACTCTTTTACCTACACATATATACATGCCAACACACTTGCATTTGTAGCCTTCCTTATCATTCTCGCTGAGATCATGCTAGGAAAATAATGGTACTCTTGATGTTGGGTTTAAACATTCTGTAAACGCGTCTCGTTGACATAAAAGATATTTTAAACAAAATATTCACATAAATTTTGGATAAATCCAAGATATAACTGCCTATGATTATACTATTACTTCTTCCATTTTTGTAACCAACCTGTCTTCCAGTTATTCTACCCATCACCTTTACAGTCAATTTCTGCAACCATTCATCCCTCAAACTGACATAGAAGATGAATAGCTCAGACGAGATTGTGTTCATGAATATTTCACGCACATCACCCATTTCAAAGCATTTTTCTACGCCAAACATCTTTTCACATCTCGCAAGTTGTCAAGAAACGCTCTCTAACACTTGCAAAATCATCATTGAGCCCCATTAAACCCCCTAAAACGCTGATAACAACAACCACAAAGCAGTTCCACGCCCCATTCTGGAACGCTTTAACATTCTCTACTTCCGGATCCACTCTCTTCCCTCGTTACACTCCCCGATCCAAAAATTCATCTTGGGAAAAGTGTAGTTGTGGGGAGCTGAATGTATACATTTGTGTGTACATCTAAGAGCGAGTCAGTTATGGTGACTGCGATGATGGTAGGTCCTCCATCGTCCCAGTTGATACGCGTTTTGTTCTTAACAGACGATTACAGATTGTGAGCCGGGAAACAATGTTTACCCTCGGATAAGGAAGCGCTGAATATGGCGGACGAAAATTTGAAGAAGTCCCGCTTGCCATTTCATTGAACAAATGGCCAATAGCCGCACCGTGACGACAGATACTACAGTGCCATTTAAGACGGGCCTATAATAGGCTCATACCAATTTCCGACGCTTTTCCAGGATTGCTTTACTCTCTCACACACATATACGCACAAAACTTATACCAGCACGCATAACTACTCAATGACACACAGACTCACCCCATAGCTACACATAAATGCACATATCACAGTTAAACATAAAGAGGTGCATCATATATCTACACATTTATATATACATATACATTTACACCTGCATGCATAAACGAGCATGCATTGACATATAAATATTCAAACACACAAATATACATAAAGACTCATTTGTGCAATTCATGGGATTAAGAAAATACACTCTCTCACACATACACACAGAAATGCTAAAATACCAATAAACTCATACATATTAATGCGGAAAGGTACTAATACCTTTGTCTATTTACTGATACACATACGTAGTCCTTCAAACATATTCGCCTACACCGAAACATCCTCTTGCGTCTCTGGAAAACGTACGACTGATCTAAGATATGAATATTTGGAAGGTGGTGTTTTATGCGGTGGTAGGAATATTCGGGAAGTGGATGGAGTATTTGGGGACTGGTGGGGATGTTTGGAGAGTGGTGATGATATTTGGGAAATGGTGGTGATATTTGGAGATTGCCGTTGCCTCCAACCAGCGCGGTGAGAAGAACGATGAAGTATGAAATTTGCGGACGAGCGGTGCAAAGGCGAGTCTGTGGAGAAGGAATTGTGTGTTATGGAAGGAGAAACTTGCTCGTGGAGATGAATGGCCTTCTTCATCACAAAATAAAGAGCACCTTAGACAAAATAGTGATGGGGAAGTGCTGCCCTATTCGATATCAAATTCTTTCTCGAACACCCATACAATAAATTACCCTTTCACGCACTAGGAATAATGTACAGACAAGTGATCTCCACACATGGTCATATAATTCACTGTTTACACTTTACAAAACATACAAATATTGATGGCGAGTTAAGGCGTTCTTGCGCGCAGCCAACCTGATGGCTAAGGCGTTTTTGCTCGCGGCCAATCTGATGGCCCAGGCGTTTTTGTGCGCGGCCAATCTGATGGCTAAGGCATTTTTGCGTGCGGTCAATCTGGTGGCTAAGCCATTTTAAAGCGCGGCCAATCTGATGGTTAAGGCGTTTTTGCTCGTTTCCAATCTGATGACTAAGGAGTTTTTTTGCGGGCGGCCAATCTGATGTCTAAGGCGTTTTTGCAGGTGGCCAATCTGATGGCTAAGGCATTTTGCGTGTGGTCAATCTGGTGGCTAAGGCGTGTTTGCGTGCAGTTTATTTGGTGGCTAAGCCGTTTTTTATTGTGGTCAATCTGATTGTAAGGCCTTTGTGTGCGGTCAATATGGTGTCTAACGCGTTTTTGTGTGCGTTCAATCTGATTGCTAGGCGTTTTGCGTGCGTTCAATTTGGTGACGTAGGCGTTTTTGCGTGCGATCATTCTGGCGGCTGAGGCGTTTTTGCGCGCGGTCAATCCGATGCCTAAGGCGTTTTGAGGGCGATCAATCTTATAGATAAGACGTTTTGGCGTGCGGTCAATCTGATAGGCAAGACAGTTTTTGCGCGCCGTCAATCTGGTGGCTAGGGCGTTTTTGCGTGCGATTAGTCTGATTCCTAGGCGTTTTTACGCGCGGCGAATCTGGTGGCTAAGGCGCTTTTTGCGCGCGTCGATTCTAAGGGCTAAGGACTTTTTGCACGCGATCAATCTGATAGCTAAGACGTTTTTGCGTGCGGTCAATCTGATTGTTAGGCGGTTTTGCGTGCGGCCAATCTGATGGCTAATGCGTTTTTGCGCGGAGTCAATCTGATTGCTAGGCGTTTTTGCGTGCGGTCAATCTGATATCTTAGACGTTTTTGTGCGCGGTTAATCTGATTCCTAGGCGTTTTTGCGTGCGGCCAATCTGATGGCTAATGCGTTTTGCGCGGAGTCAATCTGATTGCTAGGCGTTTTTGCGTGCGGTCAATCTGATATCTTAGACGTTTTTGTGTGCGGTCAATCTGGTTGCTAGGCGTTTTTGCGTGCAGTCAATATGCTGGCTAAAGTAGTTTTGTGTGCGATTAATCTGATACCTAAGACGTTTTTGTGCGCGATCACTCTGATGGCTAAGAGTTTTTCTGCGCTAAGGTGTTTTGCGTAGGGTCATTCTAGTGGCTAAGGCATTTTTGTGCGCGGCCATTCTGATGGCTAAGGCGTTTTTGCGTGCGGTTAATCTGATTGCTAGGCTTTTTTGCGTGCAGTCAATAGGGTGGGTAAGTCTCTTTTGCGTGTGGTCAATCTGATTGTTAGGCAACTGCGTGCGGTCAATATGGTGGCTAAGGCGTTTTTGTGCGTGGCCAATCTGGTGGCTAGTATAGTTATGCTTGCGGTGAACTGATTACTAAGCGTTTTTGCGTGGTGTCATTATTGTGACTAAGGCGTTTAATCATGCAGTCAATCTGATTGCTAGGCGTTTTGCATGCAGTCAATCTGATTGCTAGACGTTTCTATGCGCGATCGATCTGATAGCTAAGACGTTTTTTCTCGCGGTCAATCTGATGGCTAGGACGGTTATGCTTGCGGTCAACCGATTACTAAGCGTTTTTGCGTGCGGTCAATATTGTGACTAAGGGGTTTATGCGTGCAGTAAATCTGATTGCTAGGTGTTTTGCGTGCGGTCAATCTAATTGCTAGGCGTTTTGCGTACGGTCAATCTAATTTCTAGGCGTTTCTGTGCGCGATCGATCTGATAGCTAAGACGTTTTATCGCTTGGTCAATCTGATTGCTAGGCGTTTTTGCGTGTCCTCAATCTGGTGGCTAAGGCGTTTTTTGTGCAATTAATCTGATAGCTAAGACGTGTTTTTGCTTGATCAATCTGATTGCTAGGCGTTTTTGTACGCTAAGCCGTTATTTGCGTGCGGTCATTCAGGTGTCTAAGGCATATTAGTGCACCGCCATTCCCATGGCTAAGGCGTTTTTGCAAGCAGTCAATTTGGTGGCTAAGGCGTTTTTGCGTGCGGTCAATCTGATTGCTAGGCGTTTTGCGTGCGGACAATCAGGTGGCCAAGGCATTTTTGCGTGCGGTCATTCTGGCGGCTAACGCATTTTTGTGCGCGGCCAACTAATGCTTAAGGCGTTTTGCTCGCGATCAATCTGATAGCAAAACGTTTTTGCGCGCGGTCAAACTGATTGCTAGGCGTTTTTGCGTGCGGTCGATCTGGTGGCTAAGGCGTTTTTGTGCGTGATCAATCTGATAGTTAAGACGTGTTTTCGCACAGTCAATCTGATGGCTAAGGCGTTTTGGGCGTGGCCAATCTGATCGTTCAGGCGTTTTTGCGCGTGGCCAATTCGATGGCTAAGGTGTTTTTGCGTGCGGTCAATCTGATAGCAAGGATTTTTTGCGTGCGTTCAATCTGGTGACAACAGCGTTTTTACGCGCGATCTATCTGAGAGCTAAGCCCTTTTTGTGTGCGATCAATCTGAATGTTTACGCGTTTTTATGCTTGGCCAAATGCGATGGTTAAGGCGTTTTTGCGCGCGGCCAATGCGATAGCTAAGGCGTTTTTGCGCGCGGTTAATATGATACCTAACACGTTTTTGCGCTCGTTTAATCTAATGGCTAGCGGTTTTTGCGCGGATACAATCTGATGGCTAGGGCGTTTTGCGCGCGGTCAATTCGATGGCTAAGGCGTTTTTGCGCGCAGCTAATCTTAGGGCTAGGCGATTTTACCTGTGATCAATCTGATGGTAAGGCGTTTTTGCGCGCGGCCAATATGATTGCTAAAGAGTTTTGGCGCGCGGTCAATCTGATACCTAACACGTTTTTGCCCACGATTCAATTAATCTAATGGCTAGCCAGTTTTGCGCAGATGCAATCTGATAACTAGGACATTTGTGCGCGCGGCCAATGCGATGGCTAAGGCGTTTTTGCGCGCGGTTAATCTAAGGGCTAGGCGTTTTTGCGCGCTAAGTCGGTTTTGCATGCGGTCAATCTGATGGCTAAGGAGTTTTTGCGCGCGGCCAATACGATGGTTAAGGCGTTTTTGCGCGCGGTTAATCTGATACCTAACACGTTTTTGCGCGCGATTAATCTAATGGCGAGCCGTTTTTGCGCGGATACAATCTGATGGCTAGGGCATTTTTGGTGCGATCCATCTGATGGCTAAGGCGTTTTTTTGCGCGATCCATCTGATGGCTAAGGCGCGTTTGCGCTTGGTTAATCGTGTTCACTTAATTTTTGTTATTTATTTTATGAAATGTGCAATAAAGTTTTTTTTAACTACTTTGGATTAATAATAAATAATTTCAAACAATAGAATTTATCCTCTGAAATAGTACTTATCCATTTCTGAGCTTTTTTTCGCTAACACCAAATTAAATTTATCTACTCCTCTTGAATCAAACATCTTAGGCTTTAAAGCCCCCCAAAACACAAAACAAACATGAAATAATAGGAAATAATCATAGGGAATCCTATTATCTTAAGAAGAAAAAGATGGTATCGCAGACGAAACATTTCAGGAGAATTTGTCAGATGAGGCAGAAGCTCGATGAAGCAGTAGTCGTGCAATGTCTTGAAATAGTATCCATCTATTTATGAATTCTTTTTTTGTATCTATGGCTCTCGAATAAAAATCTTTAGCTTTTAAACCAAAAAAACAAAACAAAAAAAATCAACTTCTCAATTCAAGTACGTCGTCCTTTGCGAATCATCATAGCGAATCTAATTGACTAAAAAAAAAAGGTTGGAGCCAAAAGCAAACATGTTAAGATAGTTGGGCCAATATGTCAGTCGCCCCTAACCCCGACTCGTTGGTGTATTTCGCACGACACGGCCGATGAGTAGTGGTGCAACGCCTTCATGAAA
The DNA here is from genome assembly GCA_963969495.1 of Ceratothoa steindachneri. Classification (NCBI taxonomy): domain Eukaryota; kingdom Metazoa; phylum Arthropoda; class Malacostraca; order Isopoda; family Cymothoidae; genus Ceratothoa; species Ceratothoa steindachneri. The sequence continues at coordinate 212,965,545 of OZ018317.1, forward strand.
AAGAACTCCTTTGCGATTGATCATGGCTGGATACTTTCGAATTTGTTCACATTCAACTCTTCGCAGTTGTACAGCGTGTGTGCGTTTCACTTTCGTTACGTGTGTATGCTACATATTTTCACATCCAATTTGATTACTCTTCTATGACCCTACTTCCAAAAACCTCATTCGTCCATTAGTTTTCCGGGTTTGTTATAATAAAATAAACAAAAGTAAAGTCGAATTTTGTAATATAGTCATTCGTCAGGAAGAAGTCATCAATTAATTATGCTTTGCAGTGTATGTACATAGTAAACGCAAATGTTTCTATAGTGCAACAATATCAAGCACACACACACACACATATATAATATATATATATATATATATATATATATATATATATATATATATATATATATATATATATATATATATATTCTGATGATTCAGCTCATATACTTAGGGCATTAAATGTAAGGTTTGCAAATGTCTTAACCATCGAGGACGACAAACTTAGCCTAAAATTCCGAGTGTAATTAACTTTGATAATTGCAGGGATTTTTTCGAATATTAGTGAAGCCAAAAAGAAATAAGCCACTATATAGATAATATAAAAATATCTAAATCACCAAAGCCTATAAAATCTACCCAATTTAATCTTAAATAATTAGAAAAAGAAATAAGAAAAGGCCTTTGCACAATTTCTAATTGTACAATTAATAAAAGTATAGTTTCTATGGAGTTTTAAGAGGCTAATGTTACGCTGATTTTCCAAAAAGATATTAAAACTAATCCGGAGAATAATCGGACCATTTCACTTAATTCGGTTGTGGACACTCTATGAGTTTATTAATAGACACTAATTTGGGGGTTGGGGTAATTCCATACGCACTCCCAAAATTGGCCAAGCGAAAGATAAAAATTCGCAAATTTGACCAAGTGAAAGATAACCTTTCAGTAAATTGGAACAAGAAAAAAACACTAATCACTCGAATTTTACTAAGTGAAAGATAAGTCCTCCAAGTACAGACAAACACACAAATTTGGCCAAGTTATAAAAGTACTCTCAAAATGGACCGAGTGAAAACTAAGCTCTCCTAAATTTCATCAAGGAGGGGGGGACGAGGTAAACACCCAAATTTGACCAAAAAGATAAATTTTGACCAGGTATATAAAAGCACTCCCAAAATATTCAAGTGAAAGATAAACAATCGCAAATATATAAAAACAAGGTCGAGAAGTCTAAGTCGCGTCTTCTCAATAATTCTTTTTATGATGTCCTTACGATCTTCAAAACTTTCAATAATTCCCGGATTAACCTTAGGAGGATCTTGGTAATTATATCGTTGAAAATAGAATGTAAAACAAGGGTTTCAAATTTCGTTAGAATCGACCGAATAGTTACAATGTTATTGCCAAAAAACACATTGAAAAGTAAATGAGGACCCTCCGACCGACCGTTCGACCTACGGACCGACCCAGTAACATAAAGATAAGGATTTCCTAAAGGCAATTGTTGCTTTGGAGGAGCTTTCGTGGGGGTTTTGATTTCCCTCAAACCTAGCAAAGATAAGCAAGTACTCCCCCCAATCATTGGGGGAGGGGTATTTTCCCTTCCACCGTTTCTAATCAAATGAGAAGGAGGAGAAGAAGAAGAGGAAGGAGAAGCAGAGGAGGAGGAGGGAGAAGAAGCAGAGGAGGAGGAAGAAGAAGCAGAGGAGGAGGAAGAAGAAGCAGAGGCGGAGGAGGAAGAAGAACCAGAGGAGGAGGAAGAAGAAGCAGAGAAGGAGGAGGAAGAAGAAAAAGCAGGGGAAGAGAAGAAGACGAAGCAGAGGAGGAAGAAGAAAAAGCAGAGGTGGAGGAAGAAGAAGCAGAGGAGGAGGAGGAAGAAGCAGAGGCGGAGGAGGAAGAAGAACCAGAGGAGGAGGAAGAAGAAGCAGAGAAGGAGGAGGAAGAAGAAAAAGCAGGGGAAAAGAACGAAGAAGAAAAAGCAGAGGAGGATGAAGAAGAAGCAGAGGAGGGGAAGAGGACGAAGAAGCCGAGGAGGAAGAAGAAAAAACAGAGGAGGAAGAAGAAGAAGAAGCAGAGGAGGAGGAAGAAGAAGCAGAGAAGGAGGAAGAAGAAGCAGAGGAGGATGAGGAAGAAGCAGAGGAGGAGGAAGAAGAAGAATCAGAGGAGGAAGAAGAAAAAGCAGGGGAAGAGGACGAAGAAGCAGAGGAGGAAGAAGAAAAAGCAGAGGAGGAGGAAGAAGAAGCAGAGGAGGAGGAAGAAGAAGCAGAGGAGGAGAAAGAAGAAGTAGAGGAGGGGAAGAAAAAGCAGAGGAGGACGAAGAAGAAGCAGAGAAGGAGGAAGAAGAAGCAGAGGAGGAAGAAGAAAAAGCAGAGGAGGAGGAAGAAGAAGCATAGGAGGATGAGGAAGAAGCAGAGGAGGAGGAAGAAGAAGCATAGGAGGATGAGGAAGAAGCAGAGGAGGAGGAGGAGGAAGAAGAATCAGAGAAGGAAGAAGAAAAAGCAGGGGAAGAAAACGAAGAAGCAGAGGAGGAAGAACAAAAAGCAGAGGAGGAGGAAGAAGAAGCAGAGGAAGGGAAGAAAAAGCAGAGGAGGACGAAGAAGAAGCAGAGAAGGAGGAGGAAGAAGCAGAGGAGGATGAGGAAGAAGCAGAGGAGGAGGAGGAAGAAGAATCAGAGGAGGAAGAAGAAAAAGCAGGGGAAGAGGACGAAGAAGCAGAGGAGGAAAAAGAAAAAGCAGAGGAGGAGGAGGAAGAAGCAGAGGAGGAGGAAGAAGAAGCAGAGGAGGAGAAAGAAGAAGTAGAGGAGGAGGAGGAGGAAGAAGAAACAGAGGAGGAAGAAGAAAAAGCAGGGGAAGAGGACGAAGACGAAGTAGAAGAGGAAGAAGAAAAAGCAGGGGAAGAAGACGAAGACGAAGCAGAGGAGGAGGAGGAGAAAGAAGCACAGAAGGTGGAAGAAGAAGAGGAGAAAGAAGACGAAGAAGAGGGGAGGAAGAGAAAAAGGATGAGAGAAGGAGTAACAAGAGCATGAAGAATTATAAGAAGAGGAGGGGGATGGAAGAGGAGGAGGAAGGAAGAAGAGGAGGATGGAAGAAGAGGAGGAGGAAGAAGAGGAAGAAGAAGAGAGGAGGAGATTTATGAACAAAAACGACCACACTTCTCCTACATACATCATACATGTTCCAACCCAATCATCTTCCATCACCGCCAAATGAAGAAGTGCTTCTACTGCCCACCGCCTCCTTCCCCATTTACCCCCACAGTTGGGGAATACGCGGAGGAGTTCGGAAAGTACACCACCCCCCTCTTCTCGTTTGACTCCCCCCCCACCCCTCCTCCTCTTAGCTCATATTTTCATTGTTCCAACCAAAGGGAAGGTATTGATGACTGGCCGATGTTTGCAAGAGGAATTTATAGGCCTATTCAGGTTTTCAAATGAGATAGGCTTACGTATAATAGGCTTTTTCTTTTATCACGACCTGCGTGCATGAGTGCGTGCGTGTGTGCGTGCGAAAATAGGCTTCGCGCGTGAAATATGTATTTTCTAAAAATATTTTTCGAAAAATGCTAGAGGCCTTCCTAAGAGGCCGCACCTGAGATCATTCTTGTCGCCTTGGGCTAAAACCTCGCCATCTCTTCGGTGTATGCATATGTACGTGGGTGTATACGTGGATATACATATGTATGCATTCGTATACTTTTGTGTGTATTTTTCGCACCAGTGAGAATAATTATTTTCGCCTTGTGCTAACACTGCGCCGGCCCTTCGGTGTATACATACGTGGGTGTATACGTGCATATAAATCTATATGCATGTGTATACTTACGTGCATACGTGTTTTCGCAACATTTATAATTATTTTGGCCTTGTATACTGCGCGGGCCCTCGACGTATACATACGAGGGTGTATACGCGCATACGAATATGTATGCATGCTTATAATTAAGTGTATACGTGTATTATCACACTATTGATAATAATTATTGTTGCCTTGTGCTAGTACTGCACCGGTCCTTCGGTATATACAAACGTGGGTGTATACTTACGTGTGTATATGTGTATTTTCACACCGGCGATAATTCCTCTCGCCTTGTGCTAACAACTTGCTGGTCTTTCGGTGTATAGATACGTTTATATACATCCGTATCCATGCTCATACATACGTGTGTGTATGTGTAATTTTCCAACAATGATAATTCTTTTCCCCTTGTACTAACACCTCGTTGCCCTTTCAGTATATACGATGTAGATGTATAGGTGAATATACTACGTGTGCCTTCATGTATTTTCTAACCTGTGAAAATTCTTGTTGCCTTGTTCCTACAGTACGGTATATACGCACCAAGTGTATACGTGCATATATATTTGTGTGCATATATACACATACGTGTGTGTATATGTGTATGTTTAATCTATGATAATAGTTGGCTCTTTATGCTAACTATCACTTTGCCCTTTTTTATATGTCAATTCTTGTTTTCAATTTTATTTTGTCCATTAATTCCATTTTTATGTCTATCAATTCAATTTTTTGGCCTATATATTCCATTTTTGTGTGTCTGTCAATTTTTTTTTGTGTTTGTTAATTCCATTTTGTGTCTGTCATTTCCATTTTTGTGTTTGCCAATTCCATTTTGTGTCTGTTAATTCAATTTTTTGTTTGTCAATTCCATCTTTGTGTCTGTCATTTCCAGTTTGTGTATGTCAATTCCATTTCTATGTCTGTCATTTCCATTTTTGTGCCTGTGAATTCCATTTTGTACCAGTAAATTCCATTTTTGTTTGTTTGCATTTTTGTGTCTGTCACTTCTATTTTGTCTGTCAATTCGATCTTTGTGTCTGTGTCTTCCACTTTTTGTATCTGTCAATTCCATTTTTTGTATCTGTCAATTCCATTCTGTGTATCTGAATTCCATGATCTCTTTTTTTCCATTTTCTATTTCTATTTTATTGTAAAAAAATGATTAAATTATTGCGTTAAAAGAAAATAAAACGAGATTGAACAGCGCTTTTTAGTCGTCTCAACATCGCCACGTTGTCCTCCTCAACAAACAAATGTCTACTACACCCTGTCCCATCTTGAACGTGAAATGGCGGAAGGTGTAAGAATATTAACAGTTTAAACTTTGAAATAGGAGTAGCAAATTAGTGTTGAGACGCAAATGTTCCGTTTGTACACTTGCCACTCGTATGTGAGAGGGAGTGGAAAGGGAGGAAAGATAAAGTATGGTTGGAGAGAGAAGTAATGAACAAGGGTGCAAACAAATACTATGTACATTTGGTATTATATGTCGGTTCGTTTTGGTAGAGTTGTGTACGAAAGGAAATTAAGGAGGGATAAATAAATGAGCGATAAAACAAATGTATGGAGAGTGAAAACATGAAAAGGAAAGGGTGGAATAAAAAAAAACAACAGAAGTTAAGAAGTTGGTAACTATTTTATGTAATGGAAGTAGTTAACGCCATCTTACATCCAATTTTGGAAACTTTCCCGTCGGATTTCGTTCTCTTAGAATGTGTAAAACCGAGGGTGGCAAACCATTGGCGCGTTTCCCACCCTCGCCGTTTGGAGATGGCGCGGAATTGCGCTCAATTACGCGGGAGTTAGAAAACACACAAATTTCCCTTCGTTACGCGCCAGAAGTTAAAGGGGAAAGGGGGTCGTGACAGGTTGAATTCGATCAAGACTGTTTGGTGAAATTAGGTTTTACCGCAAGTCAGGCAATTCAATTCAGGGTTAATTTAATCAAATATTTTCGATTAGGGGCACTTAAATAGGGTTAGATTAAATGAATCGGGTAAAGTTTTTTTTTCGAAAATGACCGGATAAAACCAAATCCCTTCCTTAAAACGAGCAAATAAAGACAATCCCTCACCCAAAATGATCAATTAAAGATAATCAATTCCCATAATGATCAAATAAAACATCCTTTCCCAAATTGACCAAGTAAAGACAATCGCTCCCAAAATTAACCACGTTAAAACAATCCCTCACAAATGTGACAAATGAAAGACAATCTCCCCCGAAACTGACCGAGTTAATTTACTCCCTTCCCAAATTGACCGAATAAAAAGAATCCCTCCTAAAATTGATCAAGTAAATAAAATTCCTCCCTAAATTGACCAAATAAAGACAATCCTTCACCAAAATGACCAAGTAAAGACAATGACTTTTCAAACTGACCAAGTAAAGGCTGTCTCAATTGACCTATTTGAGCAAAAGAGGTCCTAGTTTTGTCCATTTGAAGAATAAATGTCTGAAAATATGAAATATCAAAGGAAAGTCGAAAATGTAAAACCATTTCTTTATAGGTTAGGTTAGGTTAGGTTAGGTTTAATTTGTTTGAAGGAGTTAATGGAGCGATCGAATCAGCTCTTTTGTGTGCCAGGGATACAAACTTTGACCTAAATTAAATAAGGGAAATTCTACCCAATCACAGCAATACTGAAGTGGTCATACCCTATTTTTTGAAGAAAGGGTACGTGATACGAAGCCATGCCATTTAATTGGGTTATTTTCAGAATGACCCATTTCAACGATAGGGACTCCCAATGTTTCCTATTTGAAGCATAGCAGTCCGTGGGTCAATTTAGGACCGCTAATCTTCAGAACTTCCGCAAATTCTCCTGAAAGAAAATTCCAATAATTAATAAGTGTACGAGTTTCCCCAAATCTATTTAGTCGCGTGGAGGGGGCTCTATAAGTGTCTATGTCGGTTTTCGGTGGTCGTACAGATGGTAACCATTTACTTCTCAATGAGTCTTTTGGCAATAACATCGTAACTATTCGCTCGATTCTAACGAAATTTGAAACCCTTATGTTGTTTTACATTCTCCTCTGGAGGGTATAATTTCCAAGATACTCTCAAGGTTAGTCCGGGAATTACTAAAATAAAACCAACTATGGGTCGGATTGCTTCACTTGTTGAAAATTTTGAAGGTATTAAGGTCAGATGGTCAGAATAATTAAGAGCACGCGACTTAGGTCTGTTGACATCGTTCAATTTTGAGTGACGCGATCAATCACACTGGATATTTTACAGCACTTTTCTTCTATAGGCTACGCTTTATCCAAGCAGAAACACCTATTCCCACTTAAGCAAAGGTAAACCACATCAAGTGTGGTTACTTCGAGGATGGGGACCATTTTTAAGTAAACGGACCATATATCAGCATTGGTTCAACCCACGTTAAGCTTTGGGTCTTGGCTTTAACCATCAGCTGTAACCATTTCTCCTACAGCGTGTGGGGGGCACACATCAATGCCATAAACAATATCAACTCCATCCTCTCCCTTTATGTAGGGGTAGCAAACATTTGGCCATGGGGTGCTAGGAACACCCCCAAAAGCCCCTATCAGAATACATCTGCTAAAAACTCTAAAATTACTAAATAATAAACAAAATTCAAACACAGTAAATTAATTATTTTGTACACACAAAAAAAATGATCAAATTGAATTTATTGTTATGTTGCTTCATAAAACATAAATGATACGGATGTGTTACTCGAACTCGTGATATTTGTGCAATTGCAGACAATTCACAAATTTGCTCTAGTCAGGACTCAACAGGGTCCTAGTTATCCGAATGACAGTAGAAGTCATGTAGTGACCCGCCAAAGAGAGTCCCTACCGTTCAAATTCCCCTGGAGGACAAAGGGGTCTGCTAAAAAAGATCTGTTCTTTGATATGTTATTATTTCTAAATGGAAATTCTGAGCACAAGGAGAAATTGAACTAAAAAATGCAGTCCTTTTTTTTCTAAATAGCACTTTAAGACTACCAAACTTCTGTGCACGGATTGGAGCATAAAAATGATTGAGTTTCACAACCTGAAAATTCTCCTTCAGTGTATTTTCTCTGCTGGTTGGTGATCAATTAATACCGAACGGAGATCATTTGACATCTCTTCAATATTTAATTAACTCAATTAATGAAGATGATCTTTCATAGATATAAATCAACAAATCACCCTGAAAATTTATGTTTTAAAGTATATACATGTTGGATGTATTTCTCTGAGCAGCTACCTACTGGATGTATTTCTCTGAGAAGCTACCTACTAAATTTATTTATCTGAGCAGATACTTACTGGATCTATTTCTCTGAGCAGCTACCTACTGAATATATTTCTCTGAGCAGCTACCTACTGAGTGTATTTCTCTGAGACGCTACCGATTGGATGTATTTCTCTGACCCGATACCTACTGAGTTTATTTCTCTGAACAGTTCCTTATTGGATCTATTTCTCTGAGCAGCTACCTTGTGAATTTATTTCTCTGAGCAGCTACCTACTGAATGTATTTCTCTGAGCAGCTCCCTATTGAATTTATTTCTCTGAGCAGCTTTCTACTGGATGTATTTCTTTGAGCAGCTACCTACTGGATGTATTTATCCGACCAGCTGCCTACTAGATGTATTTTTCTAAGCAGCTACCTACTGAATTTATTTCTCTGAGACGCTACCTATTGGATGTATTCCTCTGACCCACTATCTACTGAAATAATTTCTCTGAGCATCTGCCTACTAGATGTATTTTTCTGAGCAGCTATCTACTGAATTTATTTCTCTTTCTCAAAGCAGCTACCTACTGGATGTATTTCTCTGACCAGCTACCTACTTGATATATTTTTCTAAGTAGCTAACTACTTAAGTTATTTCTCTGAGCAGCTACCTACTGAATGTATTTCTCTGAGCAGCTCCATACTGGATCTATGTCTCTGAGCAGCTTTATACTGGATGTATTTCTCTGAGCAGCTACCTACTGGATGTATTTATCCGACCAGCTACCTATTAGATGTATTTTTCTAAGCAACTACCTACTGAATTTATTTCTCTAAGACGCTACCTATTGGATGTATTCCTCTGACTCACTATCTACTGAATTTATTTCTCTGAGCATCTGCCTACTAGATGTATTTCTCTGAGCAGCTATCTACTGAATTTATTTCTCTTTCTCTAAGCAGCTAGCTACTGGATGTATTTCTCTGACCAGCTACCTACTTGATGTATTTTTCTGAGCAGCTACCTATTTAGGTTATTTATCTGAGCAGCTACCTACTGGATGTATTTCTCTGAGACGCTACCTATTGGATGTATTTCATTGACCCGCTACCTACTGAATTTATTTCTCTGAACAGCTACTTACTGGATATATTTCTCTGAGCAGTTACCTATTGGGTTGAGGAATAAGTTTTTGCGGTTTTATCCAATTTATTCATTACCATTAACAATTTTAGAAAAACTTCATTTTTAATTGATAACAATATGCAATTTAATTAATAATGTATTCTCCGTTGTTATTTACGACTTCTTCCCAACATTCAACTAGTTTTTCGATTCCTCTGCAATGAAAATCTCTGGATTTTGACTCGAAGAATTCGTTTAACTAGGTTCTTAATTCCACATCAGTATTGAACGAAACGCCGCGCAAATTGTTGGATAGCGATCGGAACAGATGGAAATCAGATGGAGCCAAGTCTGGCGAATATGGAGGATACGGCAGGATTTCCCAATTAAGCGTTTGGATGGCGTCTTTTGTCATATTGGCAGTGTGAGGACGAGCATTGTCGTGTTGCAAAAGTACTCCATAACGTCGATGAGGTCGCTTTTCACGAATAGCTTAGGCGAGTCGATACATTTGTTGAACGTAGAGTTCTGCATTGACAATCTCGTTGTTCACAAAGAGCTCATGAAGAAAGATGCCTTCACAATCCACCACACACACAGCATCGTCTTTCGTGGATTAAGTCCTTGCTTTAATCGCGGAAGTGTTTTTTTATTGAGGCTAAGCCATTGTTTTCTATGGTTCATGTTGACATAAACACACCACTTTTCGTCGCCAGTGATGATGCGGTGAAGAAATCTGTCCTTATATCCACGAGTAGCCTTGTGACGAGCAAGCAAACCTGCGGAAATCGTGGAGTGTTGAAGTTTGTTGCTTTCGCTCAAAGCGTGCGGAACCCATGCACCGAGTTTTGGAACTTTCCTCATTGAATGAAGGTGATTCACTACAGTTTTCTGATCACACGCCAATTGTATAGCCAATTCTCTAGTCGATTGACAAGGATTTTCATGAAGAAGGTCGTTCAATCGATCTTCATCCAACTTAATGAGGTGACCAGAACGTTCTTCGTCATTAAGATTGAAATGACCGTTTTTGAAACGTGAAAACCCCCATTGAGCGGTCCTTTCTGATAAAGCATTTTCTCCGTACACAGTACAAATATGGCTACGAGCTTTGGCTGCGTTTGCATTGTTCCCGTCTCGATTGAAAATGAATAAAAACAAGTGTCGAAAATGCGCCTTTCTTTCAACTTGACATTCCATTTTGAGGGCACAGAACAAAAATGAAATTAACACAACTTTTAAATAAACCGCAATGACTTATTACTCAACTTCAAGACATAGCCTAAGCAAAAACCTAATAGTCTACGCTGTTAAGAGACGTAGCCTAACTTTTGCAAATTTTGCTCTCATTATTTATTATTGTTTCTTAATATGTGCACAAATCACATCAACACAACAACATTAAAAAAACCGCAAGAACTTATTCCTCAACCTAATACTTAATTTATTTCTCTGAGCAGTTACCAACTAATTTATTTCGCTGAGCAGATACCTGCTGGGTGTATTTCTCCCAGCAGACTTGTATGAAGGTTTGCGTATGCAATGAGGACCCCTTCTCATGGTGCCACCATGGCGGAGTCATCCTTTTTCCTGGCCACTGAAAGTCACGTCTCTTGTGAATGACTAGTTGTTTCCATATAAGCTTAAGGCGTCGCCATCAGCTCTGCCGCCTTGCCTTGCCACCAAAATTTGGCCAAGCCACCCGCCAGAGCTTGGCGAGGTAAGGCGTTTTTGCGTGCAGCCAAACTATTCGCGCCACCACGTGTTTACATGGAGACTTACGGAGCTATGAATGTTAACTGCATCAAACACACAATTCTTTAAAAATTCTGCTTCAAGAAATGGTTGGTAATATTTGACAATTTTAGAAGCAAGCACAAATCAAGCCTTTGTGGCAGTTTTTCGTGGGGTTTCCTGCTTTACAAAAACATTGTTCTTGTTTAAAACTTAACATGTCATCTGCTTTTCGGTGTAGTTCAATTTCGTGCTTTGTCTTCAACGTCTCTTCAGGTTGTGCTTCTTAAAAATAGTAACAGAATCGGAATATATTAAACCAACTGCTTTATTTCCTACATTTGTAAACAAATATCTGTGTCCATTACTTTTTAAATGTATGACATTCATTTTAAATTTTCCGAGACTTGTAATTTTAGCACAAATTGTTGTAAAGACCAACAGAAATGTATTGTTAAAGCAAGAAAAAAATGCCTGTATTGACAAAACCCCACTTTAAAAAATTGCCGGGATTGACAAAACCACATTTTATTAATTGCCTGTATTAACAAAAAAAACTTTAAAATTGCCTCTATTGGCCAAACTACACTTTAAAAAATTGCCTGTATTGACAAAACCCCACTTTAAAAAATTGCCGGGATTGACAAAACCACATTTTATTAATTGCCTGTATTAACAAAAAAACTTTAAAATTGCCTCTATTGGCCAAACTAGACTTTAAAAAATTGCCTGTATTGACAAAATCCCAGTTTAAAAATTTACTGTATTAACAAAACACCACCTTAAAAAATTGCCTGTATTGACAAAACTCCACTTTAAAATTGCCTGTATTGACAAAATCCCCGTTTAAAAAATTTACTGTATTAACAAAACATCACCTTTAAAAATTGCCTTTATTGACAAAACTCCACTTTAAAATTGCACGTATTGACAAAACCACACTTTAAAATTGTCTGTATTGAGAAAACCCCGTTTTAACAGCTAACTTACACATCACCTTGACTCTCACTGCACATGAATTTCCCAGGGTGGCTAATTTTGTTATTTTCCTAACAAATTTGTTACCTTTCCTAGGTTTTAAAACAGAAAATTCGAAGCTTGTTACCTTTGCAAACCATTGTGTAATGAAAATGGGTAGGAAACTACGAAATAATGTTACCTTTCGGGGAACTTGTTACGCTCGCCAAAAGCCGTCTGGTAGCTCTGGTATGTCCTCATTATCTTACCACCTGCCAATTACGAATAATAAATTGCAGGTTAATTTTTCCATATAATACAAAAATTATTTAAGTCACGAAAAATTTAGGTTATATGCTTGACTGTCACGAGACGTAAAAATGAACTTCGTGGCCCCCAGTCTGTCCAACTCTGTCGCATGGACTATTGAACACAAGGCCATGTATCTTTTTTCATGATCATTGGACATCCATAACGATAAAGTGCTCATATTATTATTATTAGGACCCAAGCTATATCCACAATTAGGGGAAATAATGTTAGATGCCCAAGGAATCCAATTGAGAAGACAACACATACGAAAAAGGAAACACTAAAGTCAAGAATAAATTATATGAAATTAGTAACAATCAAGAACAAACGAAGTAAAACCAATAAATTAATGGTATAACTGTTTGGTTAATTAACAAAGAATGTATCAATTTTCACTTCAATCCTAACTTTAAAAGGTACAGCGATTCAACAACATGACTAGAAAGTTCATTGCACAGTTTGGTCGCTGCTAGAACGAAGTTTCTAGTGAACTGTTTGGTGTTGAGCCTAAAACAAGAAAAGGCAAACTGGAATTCTTTTCGTTTCTTGTCGGAGGTAGAAATTAGCTAATTGAACCTCAGTGCCAGAGGTTGATACCAAGATTTGGAATGCGAAATTTAATATCACTCAGATTTGTATCCAACAAATAAGACGGAAGTCAAATGAAGAAGACCTAACTGGAGAACAATATGAAAAACGCGGCGAAATACACTGAAATGCCATAAAGCATGGTATAGGTACTTAGTATCGTGTAGGATCACATCTAGCCTGGTGAATGGCAGCAAATTGGCCTTGCATCGATTTTCCAAGTGGACAGAAGACCTCTGGATAGGTACTGGAAATTGTAGGTACAAGATCTGGTGCGAATAGATATGACCATCACGTCCCATAAACACTCGATTGGGTTTATGTCGGGTGAAGGTGATGGCCACATGATTCGTCAGAACTCTCCAGAATGTTCCTCGAGACAATTCTGAGTAATTTGGGTGAGATGATACGGTACCCCATCATTGTTGAGGTACATTAAGTCCATTAATTTATACAAATTATTACCATGCAGATTGCAGTGCAACTTAGCGTTCACCGGTCAATGACCTGTTTAGGCGGAACAGTGAACCTAACATATAACACATGAACACGTCACATACCAGTATGGAACCACTAACAACTTTCACGATGCAATCTTGATATCTGGCTTACGTGGCCTCATAAGGTCTGCGCCACACCCAGACTCAACCATCAGCCTAAAACACCTGAAAATATGACTCAACGGACTACCTGACATTCCACTCTTCCAATGCCCAATCAGCGGCGTCACGACCCCAGGTGGAGAGCTGTGTCAGGTCTAAGGGTATCAAAGGGAATAGTCTGGTGGGTATGCTGCTCTCATATGATAGGGAAGATAAAGAAAACTACACTGACCTGGACAGATTTGTGCTAGTGTTGCTTCTCTGTTAACATAGATACTTCTAGCCAGACGTTACTGGTCACGATCATTAAGCACCTGTGGTCGGCCACTGAGGTGTCCAAGGAGGGCAATTATGCCTCACATAAGGTATTCTTGGTACATAGACATATGGTACTGTAGATGGAGGGAGGTTGAAAGCCCTCAAATGGAATGTCCAATCCGTCTGACACCCATGCAACGTTCGAACTCCGATAATTCGCGTCGCCTCGCCATGAACAACCTAACCAGTGTTCACACAGAAATCAGTAATATACTTCAGGGCATTTTGGAAAATGCTAATCAGTTTTTTTTCACTAACCTACAATAACGATGTAAAAGTGTATTAAGCCAGAAAGAGATTATGTAGAACTAGTTAAAATAAACAGTTATCTAGTAGTTCTTTTGTTTTTTCTCTCGGTCCTGTAACTTTCAGGACAAAAGTATGACTTATGTTGGCTCTCTTGTAAAGAGATGAGATTGATGCATACGGGTTATCAGAACAAACCTCATATCATGCAAATACTATACAATATAAATGGTACTGGACCGAGAATACTACTTTGTATGATAACAGAAATTATATTCCTGTACTCATTATAGTGTCCCTAAAAAAATCATCGGGCAAATTTATTAGCTAAATATTTCAGAATAATATTAAGAGTAAGGGTATCATGATTAAATTAGCACTAAAGTCAACATCTAGCATAAATATTTCATGACCAGAATCTCAAGACTTCTAGACAAAATTGGAAATTGTATGGTTTGCATCACATGCCCCCAAGTCTCTTGGAAACTCTGGACACCAAAATTAGAGAACGTTTGACAACAAACGTTCAAATGCTTTAATTAATACGGCATGAGGTATCACTCCCTCATTTAGTTAATGAAGTTACAGTACCAGTTTATAAAGGCCATGAAAGAACATGCAGTGTACTCACGGTCAGCCTCCGTAAACTAGAACTTAGTCAGTCGATGATATCATTGCACACGATGTTTTCAGCCAAGCGTTTCAAATGTTTAATTACCTTCTGGTTGAAATTATTTTAGTCATGTTAGTTTCACAAAAGATGATTTGTAGCTTAAATCTATTATTTTTTGTGTTACTTGAATTACTAAACTCAAAGAATGAATCGTATTTAACAGTCTCAAAGCTGTTTAATATCTTAAAAAAACTTATATCTGTTCACTTCTCAATCTACGTATCTTTGGTGACTGCAGATTGAGTATTTTCGACTTGTCCTCAATATGATGTCTATAGCACGCCGGGAGCCAGCTTTGTTGCTGCGATCTACCCTTTAAAGCATTTCTACATCTTTTCGCAGATATGGACACTTGAGTTTCACCGCAACTTCCAATTACGACCTTACGATTGACTTGTATAGTGGAAGAACGATCTCTTGAGACTTGTAAGGAAAACTATAGGTGCTTGGTACTTTTAGACGTCGTTTTGCACGCCTCTACACATTGTTTTAAAAATTTAAGTTGTTGATGAACACTCCTTAATCATTTCTGCTTTCCACCATACACTAGGATATACCAGACAAGATAAAGTTAAATTTCTCGTTTCATGATTCTATTTGAAAGATCTTATTTATACTTGCCTGTATTGTTATATATCTGTCATTTAACTGACTACACGATTTTGTTTTGTTTGGACTGTCTCTCGGGAAAATTAATCACTTCTAGCCCCCAAAACGAAATAAAACAGACAAATTAGAAGCTAAATAATTAGCAGTCTTAAGAAAACAAGAAAAATGATATTCTGATCTACAAATCTATAAGAATCAATGGCAAATGAAAAGATTATTAATTTCACAGACCGAAAAAAAATAATCTGTTTCATTTCGTTAAGTGTTCACACTCGGGCAGGAGGTTACATAAACGCCCCTTCACAAACTCCATCCATGTACACATGGGAAAGGAACTAAGTGTAATTACCGTAAAAATTTGCAGCCAATTTTAATATTAAAACATTCTTCCAGAAGTTAAAAAAATATAGATAAATTCCCATATTAATCTGTCTGTTTGCAACGAATCGAATTTCTTTTTCTTCAATTCTTCTTCGTCGACGTCTATGTTGCGAATCAGGGAGTGATTTTTAATATCATAACTGGGTTGACAACTCTACATATATGAGGTCAATCCAGACATTTCTAATGGTTTTATTTAAAAATACAAATTATATTAAAACATATAATTTATTTATTTCAAACGCTTTGTGCTTACACATTTTGAGGTAGAGGGGCGGATAGTAATAGTTTGAGGGTGTGATGATCCAACTGTATTGGAAAGCAGTAGGTGTTGAGGGTAATTAGCGCACTTGTTTAATGCTTCCTCCCTATTAGAAGAATTATAAATACCATTAGAGTGGTGTCACTTACATGTCGTTGATGAGTATATAACCACATTCGGGCGTGAGATGGATAAATATAGTATGTTAAAAATAGTTTTGTATCAGGTTATCCCAAAAGTAATGTAATTTTTAAAACCATCGTTTCCAGATTTATTTCCCTGTCTAGAAGAAGAGTGTTGACGTCTCTGAAGCACTGCTAAGCAGTGAAAGAAGCTTCATCCAAAGATAGCCACCGTACAAGAAGCCCTTCGTTAGTTTCTTCCTTATTAACCCTCTACAAAAGTGGAGCTTACCAAAGACCACATACGCCACATCTGCTACCGTGTTACCGTTGCTATAAAAAAAATGTGTTGGAGGTGTATGGCGATAATGTTTTGAATGAGTGAACGTGCCAACGACAGCTCCAAAAGTTTAGAGAAGTGGTCGTAGTTTTAAAAAATTACTACACTTTGTACGAGGGACGGTCAATAAGTTTTGCGAATCGGTAGGGCAAAACAGAGGAAGTGGGATGGCTGTTTATGGGGGTGTTAGGACAAGTTATGACAAGTCATGACCTGCAGCCGCACGCTCCTGCCTCGTCTATTTAAGAAGCAGTAGCTGATCGAAGATCGTCAGTCACACATTTTTCAACAATGGAGAAGGTTAAGCACCGCGCAGTGATCAAATTTTCGACCAAGAAAGGCAAGAATGCAAAAGAGATCCATGAACGCATGGTTGCAGTGTACACCGACACCGCCCCTTCCTATGCCCTGATTGATCGCAGGAATAGGGAGCTCCGCCATGGTCGTGAGTCCCTTGAAGATGACCCCCGTCCAGGACGCCCGTCAGACGTGACCAACGAGGACAATGTGGCTCGTATGGAGAGAATGATCCTCGAAAATCGCCTGGTGAAAGTCGAAGAAATCAAGCGAGAACTTGGAATATCACATGGAAGTGTTATCAACATCATCCACGACAATTTGGCCAGGAACAAGGTCTCTGCCCGTTGGGTCCCTAGAAACCTCACGCCCCATGATCGACTTCAACGTCGTCAAAGTTCGGAGGAGCTGCTGCTCCTTTACAATTAAGACCCGGCGAGATTCGAGTCACGCATAGTGACAGGTGATGAAACGTGGGTCCATCACTGGGATCCCGAGACCAAGCTCAAAAGCATGGCCTGGAAGCACAGGGGCTCTCCGATCCCCATCAAGTTCCGGACCCAACTCTCAGCCGGAAAGATCATGGCCACCATTTTCTGGGTTCTTAGGGAGTCTTGATGGTGGACTATGCGCCTCGTGGAAGGACCATCACAGGCCAATATTACGTCGAGGAACCGGCTGGGTTGAAGAAGTGCATCCGTCAGAAGCGGCGTGGCAAGTTGGCATGCGGTGTCCTACTCCTCCACGACAATGCCCCTGTCCACAAAGCCAGAGTTGCACAAGCTGCCTTGCGCGAGTGCGGATTCGAGGAGCTCAACCATCCCTCCTACAGTCCAGATCTGGCCTCTAGCGACTACTTTTTATTCCGCCAGCTCAAGGCTGCACTGCGTGGACGCCGGTTTGGGGACGATGAAGATGTCTAGCTCGCCGTCAAGTAGTGGATTGAACAGCAGTCGGGAGATTTCTGGTTGTCGGGAATTCGAAGCCTCAGGGACAAGTGGCGCAAGTGCATTGAAGTCGAGGGTAGTTATATTGAAAAATAATAAAACACTTTTCCTCATATCTCGTTTACTTATATCCGAATTGTAAAACTTATTGACCGCTCTGCGTATGTTTAGTTTTCCCTGATGGTAAACGATTGACAGCAACTCTTGGTAACGTACCAACGAGCTTAATTGATCATTATCTACCATCCATCGGTATTTACCCAAACTTGGCATAGTGTCTAAGTTAAGAAAATGAATTTCCTACCACTCGACAGACGGTAATCAGACAGAATGTTTCATCACTTACACTACTTTTTTTCAACAAGTTCAATTCTCGTTTTTTTAAAATGCCTATCAGCGCTGAAAAGTGGAGATTTACAAAAAAAAATGCTAAACGTCAAATACAAGGGATGCCACCAGAGCAACAAAAAAGACCTAAACCAAAGCAGAGCCTTACCCAAACTTGGCATAGTGTCTAAGTTAAGAAAATGAATTTCCTACCACTCGACAGACGGTAATCAGACAGAATGTTTCATCACTTACACTACTTTTTTTCAACAAGTTCAATTCTCGTTTTTTTAAAATGCCTATCAACGCTGAAAAGTGGAGATTTACAAAAAAAAATGCTAAACGTCAAATACAAGGGATGCCACCAGAGCAACAAAAAAGACCTAAACCAAAGCAGAGCCTTCCACACTTTTTTGAGCGTTTGGTGGGGCATGTGGGATGTTATTCACTTCGAAATTCTTCCACCGAATTAGTCACTGCTCATGCAGACCGAATAACTCAGCCGAATTAATGAAAACATAAAATGTATTGTCCGATTAATCTAAAGTGTTTTTGTTTATCGGGAAATTGAGTACCTGCATGATGCAAAAATCACTTGTAACAATATTGAAGAACACGGTTATGAAAAGATTGCACATCCTTCGTATTTCACCATATTTTACACCTTCTGAATAATACTTATTTGGACGTTTCAAAATATTTCCACTCATTCCGAAGTTTGGAAGGTATTACCACTATATATTTTTATTACTATAAAGTTTGGAACAGATTGTCACTTACCCCGAGGTTGTTAATACATTAATACGTATTATCAATCAATTAACAATAACACTTCATATTAACGCTTATTCCGAAGTTTAGAGTAGATTACCGCTCATTCCAGTTTTGGAACATATTACAACTTATTCTGAAGTTTAGAACTTTGAGAAGATTACCATTTCAAATCACCACTTTTCCGAAGTTTAGAACAGATTACCAACAATTTCAAACTTTGAGAAGATTACCATTTCAAATCACCACTTTTCCGAAGTTTAGAACAGATTACCAACAATTCCGAACTTTGAGAAGATACAATTTCAAATCACCACTTTTCCGAAGTTTGAACAGATTACCAACAATTCCGAACATGGAGAAGATACAATTTCAAATCACCACTTTTCCGAAGTTTTGAATAGATTACCAACAATTCCAAACTTTGAGAAGATACAATTTCAAATCACCACTTTTCCGAAGTTTAGAACAGATTACCAACAATTCCGAACATGGAGAAGATACAATTTCAAATCACCACTTTTCCGAAGTTTTGAATAGATTACCAATAATTCCGAACTTTGAGAAGATACAATTTCAAATCACCACTTTTCCGAAGTTTAGAACAGATTACCAACAATTCCGAACTTTGGGCAAATACAATTCCAAATCACCACTTTTCCGAAGTTTGCACGTGATGACCCTTATAATTCAGTAGAATCATGAAAATTGCCACTTCTCTGCTCCCAAACTTGAAATGGGCATCATCAAGATTTCGAACGGTTTGCAGAACCTTATTGATTCTAAGTGGAGAAAAATGTATATACGATTAAATTATCCCTTTGCTTATTATCTCTCGTAACATTTTAAATCTTTTGTAATATTTTCAATTTTTGCAACATTTTAGATCTTTCTTAACATTTGAATCTTTCGTAAAATAAAAAATTATACGTAAGATTTTAAATCTTTCGTAACATTTAAAATCTTTCGTAGCATTTTAAATATTTCGCAACATTTTAAATCTTTTAGAAAATTTGGATATTTCGTAACATTTAAATTTTTGGTAACATTTAAATTTTTTCGTAACATTTAAAACTTTCGTAACATTTAAATGTTCCGTAATATTTTTAATTTTTCGTAACATTTAAATTATTTGTAACATTTTAAATTTTACGAAAGATTAAAATGTTAGGAAAAATTTCGTAACTTTAGTAACATTTAAGTTATCCATAAGATTTTAAAGCTTTTGTAACATTTTAACTTTTTAGAAAATTTGGATCTTTCGTAACATTTTTGATCTTTTGCAACATTTTAAAACTTTCGTAACATTTTCAATCTTTCGAAACATTTAAATCTTTCCTACTCTTTAAATCTACGTAACATTTAAATGATTGGTAAAATTTTAAATCTTCGGTAACAATTGAAAAATTTCGTAACATTTAAAATCTTTCGTAACATTTTAAGTATTTCGTAAGATTCAAAATCTTTTGCAACACTTTTAAATATTTCGTGATAACTTAAATTTTTCGTAACATTTGAACTCTTTTCGCAACATTTTAAATATTTCGCAACATTTTAAATCTTTCATAACGATTTAAATCTTTCATAACGATTTAAATCTTTCGTAACATTTTAAATCTTTCGTAACATTTGAACTCTTTTCGCAACATTTTAAATATTTCGCAACATTTTAAATATTTCGCAACATTTTAAATCTTTCATAACGATTTAAATCTTTCGTAACATTTTAAATCTTTCGTAACATTTGAACTCTTTTCGCAACATTTTAAATATTTCGCAACATTTTAAATATTTCGCAACATTTTAAATCTTTCATAACGATTTAAATCTTTCGTAACATTTTAAATCTTTCGTAACATTTGAACTCTTTTCGCAACATTTTAAATATTTCGCAACATTTTAAATCTTTCATAACGATTTAAATCTTTCGTAACATTTTAAATCTTTCGTAACATTTTAAATCTTTCGTAACATTTGAACTCTTTTCACAACATTTTAAATATTTCGCAACATTTTAAATCTTTCATAACGATTTAAATCTTTCGTAACATTTTAAATCTTTCGTAACATTTGAACTCTTTTCGCAACATTTTAAATATTTCGCAACATTTTAAATCTTTCATAACGATTTAAATCTTTCGTAACATTTTAAATCTTTCGCAACATTTTAAATCTTTCATAACGATTTAAATCTTTCGTAACATTTTAAATCTTTCGTAACATTTTAAATCTTTCATAACGATTTAAATCTTTCGTAACATTTGAACTCTTTCGTAACATTTGGGATCTTAAAACCAAAAATATATTATTTGGAGGCAAAAGATATATAAGAACAACATTACCAAACAATGTCAACCATAAATCATGGGGCTGGTAAGAGAAGTTTCCTGTAGCAAGTTCACGCAAAGGGAACGTGTAATATAAAGTTCAAACTATCACATACTCTACAGTTTAAAATCGCATATACTCAAAAGTTCGAAATTGCACGTACTCTAAAATTCGAACTCTCACATGCTCTAAAGTTCAAACTCGTGCAGACTCTAAAGTTCAAATTCGCGCTTAATCTAAATTTAGAACTGGCACACAATCCAAAGTTCTAATTCGCTCGTCATCTAAAGTTCGAACCCCTGACATGCTCTAAAGTTCAAACTCGCGCATACTCTAAAGTTCGAATTCGCGAGGTAATCTAAATTAAAAACTTGCACCTAATCCAAAGTTCTGATTCGCACGTCATATAAAGTTAGAACTCCACATACTCTAAAGTTTGAACTCGCGAATACTCTAAATTGAGAACTCGCGAATACTCTAAATTGAGAACTCGCACATACTCTAAAGTTTGAACTCGCACATACTCTTTTTGTTTGAACTCGCACATACTCTAAAGTTCGAACTCCACATACTCTAAAGCTCGAACTCACTGTTACTCTTAAGTTCGAAGTCGCGAATACTCTAAATTGAGAACTCACACATACTCTAAAGTTTGAACTCGCACATACTCTAAAGTTCGAACTCCACATACTCTAAAGCTCGAACTCACTCTTACTCTTAAGTTCGAAGTCGCGCATACTCTCACGTCCCCCCATTCGCTCCTGAATCGCCACATGGGGCAACACCTGAAGGCGTGAT
The DNA here is from genome assembly GCA_963969495.1 of Ceratothoa steindachneri. Lineage (NCBI taxonomy): Eukaryota > Metazoa > Arthropoda > Malacostraca > Isopoda > Cymothoidae > Ceratothoa > Ceratothoa steindachneri. The sequence goes on from OZ018317.1 coordinate 212,987,275, forward strand.
GTGAAGAGTCGCCAAAAGGAGAACCTTGATAAGAGTCGACCCTTAATACCCCTCTATTTCCCCTTCCTCTCAAGGCCCTCCCCAGGTTAGAGGGGAATTTACTCAACTTAGGACCCCCCTTTCCCACCTGTAACTCCCCCCCCCAGCAGAAAATCTGGGGTAACCTAGTTTATATTCTTCCCTCTCAATTCCTTGTTTCCTACCTACATTTCCTCGGGGTTACCGACCCCGATAGTGGGTGCCTCCGTCACCCATCCTCCACACCCTAAATATGCCCCCCTCCCCCTCACGACTGTTCATCATTATTCAGTCGGTCGCTTCCCCTCACTCTCGGGAGGAAGGGGGGTGGGGCGGCTGTTGTCATGCGCCCAAGTCAGTGTCGAAAATCCCCCCCCCCTTCCCCCAATCCCACCCCGACCCTTTTTTGCAGTTTAGCAAACAATTGCCTTTTCGCTCAAGACATTCCTGTCTCGCAGACCCCCCCCCCTTCCCCCGCCCCCTCCTCGTGAGGGTGAGGAAGGGAAAGATGATGGATGGTGGTGATGAAAATGATGATAAAGATAATAAAAGGTGGTCGTGTCTTTGGATGAGGAGGATAAAATGATAAAAAAGAGAATAAGAGAAAGCATAATGATCAAGATGAAATTGATAATGATAAAAACGCTGAAAAGGAGAATAATAGAGAAGATAATGATGAAGATAGTGACGATGATAATTGTGATGATAATGAAAGCGTTGAAAAGGAAAATGTGAGGATAATATTGATGAGGTAGTGATGCTGATGATATTAATGATGAAAAGAAGAAGAAGAAGAAGAAGAGAGAGAATAGTGATGAGTATAATTTTGATGATGAAAAGGAAGAAGCATGTATTGATGAAGAGTGTGATAATATTGAGGCTGATCTTTGTGGATAAGGGGTTAGATTTCTACGCCTGGGTGTCGGGTTCGAGTTCCAGAGACAGTGGAGACAAAAGTGCTCGCAGTTGGCAGCAGCCAATGAGGCGTTGCGTCGAGTCTGGGGCATACGGGCAGAATTCTCCGATCACGCACCTCATCACACACAGAGCCAAACACGACTCCGCTGTATCTTTGACTTCTTCGTTTCACGCACACAAAACATCACTCTTCCGGCCACGGAATCCACCGAAAAGGTTTCCAACCCACACTACTCTCTCTCAGTACGGGTGGCTCGACCCTGAGCCATGCTCGCTGCCTTGTGCCAAAACAGGACGAACGCTCTTATTGCTCCTTCCCACCCCAACAGGAAACGGCTCCAGGTGCTCTAGGGCTTACCGGTGATGGTCATACTTATCTTTATGTGAATTTTGACAAAGGATATCACTAGAGGAATAGACGGGTGGCGACGCTAAAAAATATAACATATTATTATTATTTAATACTAAGATGTGAAGGAAAAAGGTGTTGAGGTAAGAGGGGCACATCGACATGTGTACATACATACATTGGATGCGAAGTTCAAATATACAGCATGACCTTACTGAGTTCGAAAAGGGACAAATTGTTGAAGCTCGAATTGCAGGAGCTTCCGTCACCAGAACAGCTAAACTCCTTGGTTTTTCGAGACCTACCATATCAAGGACCATGACAGAATTCAAGAAGCAGGGCAGAACGTCCAGCAGGAGGAGGAGTAATTCCGGCAGGACTTCGAAGCAGCTCGCTAAAAGAGACCGACGAGTGTTGAAACGCATTGTGATGAAAAATCCCCAGACAACTGCCCCTAAAGTGACTGCAGAGTTGAATCAACATCTCACCAGCCCACTTTCGATCAAAACTGTTCGCCGTGAGCTCAATAAAGCCGGATATGATGGAAGAACCGCCATCAAGAAACCTCTGCTTTCTCATCAAAACATTCAGAAAAGGCTGAACTGGTGTAGAGATCACAAGGGCTGGTCGACAGACCAATGGAAGCAAGTAATATTCTCGGACGAGTCCGGTTTTTCTCTTTTCCCCATTGCAAGGTGCGTTTATGGGTGGAGGCAGCCCGGGGAAACTTTTAATACTGACTGCCTTCTTACTACAGTGAAGCACCGTCAAGGGTCAGTGATGGTTTGGGCAACCATATCTTGGAATTCTTTTGGTTCGATCGTTGCCCTGCATGGTAGGATCAACAGCAATGAATATCTGAATATTTTGTAAGATCAAGTCCATCCCATGGTCTAGGCATTATTCCCTGATAGTGAGTGTTTTTTCCAAGAAGACAATGCCCCAATACACACCGCCCATGTGGTTAAGAATTGGTATGAAGAGCATAGGAGTGAGCTACAACACATGGGGGGGCCCCCCACAATCTCCAGATCTTAATATTATTGAGCATTTGTGGTGCGTCTTGGAGCGACAAGTTAGAAGTCATTACCCTCCACCGACGTGTCTAAAACCGCTGGAGCAATTATTGCAAGAAGAATAGCTCAAGAAGATTCCTCTCAATGAAGTCAGAAAGCTGTGCGAATCAATTCCAAGACGCGTCGACGCTGTTCAGAAAGCAAAAGGAGGACCAACTCCGTATTAAATAAATATTCATTGAATTTAACACGTGTTTCAATTATTTTTCCCACCCCCTGTATATATATATATATATATATATATATATATATATATATATATATATATATATATATATATATATATATATTATTTTTTTTTATTGTAGTTGGGTAGCAGTCTTTCTTGAATGCAAATTTTGTTGAAGACCATGGTGTATTTCGCCGATGGTGGATCACTTGTCTTGTATTCATCTCTCTTTTAAATTAATGTGTTTGGTAAAACCAAACTAAATTGCCAGGCTTTCGATCTTATTCGATCATCTTGGGAGCGTTTTGACGTGGAAACCCTGTATACGAACGTGCTTATCGCTCAGACTCATCGACATCATTATCAAAAACGTGTACCACCATCCTACAATGTCTCCTCCAAATCTTGACCAAAACATCTTAAGGAGCATGTTACGTTCATGCACATCAGAGGCGCCGTTCAGGACACCGGACGGTAATCTATACACGCAAGTGGATGGAGTGGCTATGGGGTCACCCTTAGGGCCGACATTCGCCAACTATTATATGGGTCAACTTGAAGAGAGATTATTGAACATCATGAAAAATAAGCCACACACATATTGCCGATACGTAGACGACATCTACATCAACGTTCAAAACGAACAACATCTGATAAACATCAAGCAGCAATTTGAGGAGAACTCCGCGTTAAAATTCACTTATGAATTGAGCAGGGCCAATAAACTCCCTTTCTTGGACGCTGAGGTTCAAAACATCAATGGCAGCAACATCACTAAAGTACATAGAAAAAGTACGGACATGGGAAGATGCCTCAATGCGGAGAGTGAATGCCCTGAAAGGTATAAAATAAGCGTAATCGGCTCATACATCCGCCGAGCTTATAAATCCTGCTCTACGTAGGAACTTTTCCACCAAGAAATAGCACGAGTAAAACGAACACTGATGAATAACGGTTTCTCAAACAGCATGATTGACAAACAACTCCAATCATTTTTAAATAATCATTGCAAAGATAAAACTGAAAGTAATCATGGAGAAGTCAACAACATCAAAGTGTATTACAGAAACCAGATGTCCACGGCCTATAAAATGGATGAAAAAAAACATCAAGGAGATTATTAACCGTAACATCAAGGTTAAAAGTCAAATAGATAAAATTCAACTCATCATTCATTATAAAACAACAAAAGCCACAATCTCCTGATGAAAAACAACAGCTGCCTAAACTCCTCGAATCTCAAGTCAACCAACATAGTTTACGAGTTCATCTGCCCGGATAAAGAGTGTAAGCTTTATAACAACTCAAAATATATTGGCATAACAACCACTACACTTTCGAGACGTTTAACTATGCATCTACAAAGCGGAGGGCCTAAAAATCATATGGAGAGTGCTCATAATATTAACCTAACGAGAGATATGCTTGTTGATAACACCGTTATTAGAAGAAAAGAGGTTAATAAAGCTAGGCTGAACATCTTAGAAGCCATATTAATAAACGAAGATAAGGCGGCCATCAACAGTCAAGCGACAAGCTGGAATCAAACATTAAAATTATTTTTAAATTCCACTCACCGGAGTGGCCCGTTTCCTCTAACGTTATGCTCAACCTAAGCGGAATGAATAACCCTTAAAATCGTTTTCTTTTATTCTGCCAGTAATTTATTGGCCTGACGTTTAGGATCTTCACTAGGACCATCATCAGCGACTGTATCAACTAATGAGAAGGGGAAGAAATATTAATAATTAGAGTTAAAGAGTTAGAAACATGCATTATATAATGTCTAAAAAAGCGGTGGAAGGCAAGTTAAATCAATAAAATTTACAAGTATTGAGAGGAAAGTAAAATCAAAAAATAACAATATATAGAATTACTATATATAACCAACCAACACATCTATCCAACCGACTACCGAACAAATCTCGTTAGCAGTTTTCTATCGTTAGTTAATTGATTTCACACCTCCAACGAATTTGCTTACATTTGTTTTCGTTTTGGGGTTTTTTTTATAATTTAATATAATAGGTTATTTTATTGTTTATTCCAGTTACCTTTATTTTTTTATACTCAGGTCAGTTTATGTCAAAACTTCACTGGATAGTATATATATATATATATATATATATATATATATATATATATATATATATATATATATATATATAAATATAAATATATATATATATATATATATATATATATATATATATATATATATATATATATATATATATATATATATATATATATATATATATATAATTAGGTAAAAGGCCATATTGTATGCATGCACTATTGAAGTCCACAGCTGTGGCAGCGTTATTAGTTTTAACTTGTATTTCTTAATATTTCTTACAAGTTTTTTAACGGGGTCTTCGCGGCGAGAAAAAACATCCGCGAATGACATTCTTTATTCCTCGGCGTCTTTCGACCGTGTTGGGTCGATTTTCTCCCATCCTTATTTTTAATATATCTTGATCAAATCCCACTTTTCGTCTTGAACGGAGTTCATCTTTGAGACCAAGGTTTTCCGGGCGAAATTTCTGTGACCATCTTATCCATTTGCTCGCACTAATTGTTCCTCAAACATATATTTAACACAAACTTTCTGCTGTTAACTTAGCATTGTTACCTTTTATACCTCCCAAAGCATGAGTTTACGAATGCTCTCTTCTGACACTTCTATAACATTCATCATTTAATTATAAGACATTAAAGTAACTATAATAATACAAAATTAATACCCCAGAAGAAGGTGACTAAGGTATGTCAAAATATAAGCCTATATAAGAGATACAGATAGCTAGGCTTCGAGTTGAGTAGACTAGACTAGCATAAAAACAAACCTCTTTTCGATTATCTCGGTTCATAAAATAATACTAAACATGACCTAATATAATATACACTTATGCCTTCAAATTCGAATCCCAATAGGAAGTAGGCTTCCATCCCTTTAGTTTTGAATACATCTTTTCTTCAATTACACCCTTCTCCCGTGTCGCTTCCACGGGCTTACCCAATGTATAGTAAATATTTAAAGTGGGATTAGATTTTTCGTGGGACCCCCGATATAGTCAAATTACTATGTATCAATTATAATTGGGTAAATGTAACCATTAAAATTACACCATCGAAGGTGAGTGAGAGAAGGTGAAATAGGTTAAAAAAAAATTTTTAATCCAAACAAACGAAACAACTTAATTCAAACGAACTTTGCGGAATCCGAAAGTTTGAGGAAAACTGAAGAAGAAATCACTTTCAATTGTTAACGTGGTTTTAAAAGGGACAGAGTAGTTAAAGATGAATAATAATTTAGTTGGGGCGTTAGCATTTTATAATAGAAACTAGACAAATACTAAATCTTAAAACTAAGAATCCTTCCTGGCATTTTTATTTATTCAAAATATAAAAAGAAACCGGTAAACTAACGAGGGAATTGAGCCAACGTATTTAAAAGGAGCTGAGAAGTAGGGGTGTACATAGTACCTCACCTCTGAAGAAGATTTGAGGGACGAGGAACCAAGATGGGACGCAACTCTATTTAATATGACAAACACATTTTATTAGACACTCAGTTAAATGGCGTTGCACGGGGCAATAATTAAATTTGGAATGTATAGAGCTTATTCACTTACTACTCTGACTCACTCACTACACTGACTCACTCATTACACTAACTCACTCGCTCACTTGGCTGACTCACTCACTTGGCTGATTCGCTAACTTCGTTAATTAGTTCGTTGCGTTACTTCATCAGATCGCCTCCACAGACTGCAAACAGTGAAACAGATTAGCACATAAGGTTTGAATCTCTGAGAATGAATAGGTTCTATATAGATTTCTTCTATTAAAATCCAACTTTTATCTGTCGTCTGGTATTAGGAAGTAAATTCCACGGAGTTTCGAACCAGAATTAGACTGAAATTTGCAATTAATTGTTCATGTCGTCATTAAATACAAAATCAATAGCACCAGTATACGAGTAAAAAAAAAAACTGGTTATAACTGAACAATAAACAACCCTAAAATCTGTTTATCGATAAATAGGACTCTTCCCCTTCATCCTACTGCGGGCACAAATGAGCTCGCAGGGGGCAGCAGCCAGTAAAGCGGTGCATAGTGTCTGCGTACGCGCAAACAGCTCCAACCACGCACGTCATTACACATCAGTCAACTAAACCACCACCGTCTCTTCCTTCCTCCTCTCATCTCACTCTTTCGTTCCAGAACCTGGTAAAGATGTTCTTATATCCATACTCCCCTGTCGAGAAACGGCTGCAGGGCTTTTCTTTCTCTTAAGATACGAAGTGTTCCTTATTCGAGAGGGGTTGGGAGGGGGGAAGTGTCGAAACGCCACTCTTCCTATATTTTTCTTTGGAACTTTCCGTCTTGCAAGCAATCGTCATTCTAATCCTTATGTATATTACATTATCGGGTCGGATGCTTTCATCCACGATTAAAAGAGATGGGGGGGGGGGAAGCTCTAATTAACTAAGCAATTGTCATAATCCTAATAGTGTTCTGCCGGCAGCCAGAACCCTCAACCTTTCATGCAAATCCATTTTCACCCGCGGGAAAATTAAAGAAGACAATTCCCGGGATATTAATTAGTACAATTAAAAATTGAAACCAACGAGGGAATCTCTGACATAAACCTTTTAATAGAAGACCGATAAATCTCTCTAACAACCCTCTCGGAACCTATGGAGCCTGATGAGAGCGCAACTCTCCGCAAATATACCCAGCTTCAAAAATTAACGCAGATTCCTTTTGGGCTTTGGGGTCAGAAAGGCACGCAAAATACCTTCCCTTACTGGTTACTTTCGCCTTTTTTTATACCCACCACAAGTGCCCTCGTCGTAAATCACTGGTTTGGGGAATGCTCAATATTGTGGGATTTGCCCCCTTCGCCTCCCTCGACCCTTTTCGCCCCCCTCTTCGACCCCCTCTAATCACCCAAGGGGCGGAGCGTCTTTTACCATCGCTGAGTGCGTTAGGCCGTAATCCGATTGCTAGAGCCCAACACCGTCCCGCAGGATGATAAGCGGACAACCGGTAACGAGAAAACCGAGGAATTATTAATGGAAATCGGACGGAAGGAAATGAAAGAAAACAACGCCGTTCTGGAACTTGTCTTCTGTCTCGAGCAGTTCCCCTTCTCGAATGAAAGCATTAAATTTGGAAAGCAAATGTTTTCCAAATTTAATCTACTCCTTTGCTTTTCTTCCAAATTCTGTCTACTTCCCTTTACTTTTTAAAAATGATATATACTCACTTCTTTTGTAGCTCTCGTTAGCCTAGTGGATACACCGTTGGATTTCTGATGTCGATGTAGAGGTTCATCCTCCACGAGCGTGGGACTCATAGCACACTCCCCTTCTAATAAACTACTCATGAGTAAAAAGAAGTAAAAGTTGCTAGGTTGACCTTCGCTACTAAGCGTGTCCTGTTGAGTGCTGAAAACTAAGAAATGTTTTTCAGCGATGAAAGCAAATTGATTTTTCTGATCAAATGGGAAGCAGCATGTAGGGCGTATTGCACATGGGAGATTTAATTACACATACACGAAAAGACGGTTAAATTTACTGGTGGTCACGTTAGGGTGCGTGCCATCTGTTCAAGCGCTGGAGTCTGTCCACTTATCTGTTCAGGTGGGAAAATAAACGCTGCAATATACAAGAATCTGGTTCGGGAACATATGATCCCCTCTCTCCCAACATTGTGACAACATGAACCTGTTTCCATTCAGGCCACATAGCAATGAGTCTGCAGCAGTGTGGGGATGCTGAAAATATCGATGTGCTTAACTTGCCTGCAGAGAATCCTCATTAAAACCCGGCTAGAAAACCAATGGAAGACACTCAGTGAGAAAGTTATGTTTCGGAAATGGCCATGGTGCAGATCTCTGGCTTGGATTGGAAGTCGAATGGAAGAAAATCACCCACGAATGCGATAATTTGGGGAAGTCCAGAGGCCGAGGATGTTCTCAAGCCATTTGAACAAGGGCCTGCATAATTATCATTAATAATTTGTTTAATTATCTTTGAAATAATTATTGTTTTCTTGTTTATGGATGCATTTACACTTATTGTTCTCTAGTTTTGGCCGCGTCTTTGATAAAAATACACAATTTCCACTTTCCTTTTGTTTAATCTGCTGTTGTCTCAAACCTGATTAACAGCCTCAGAGGCAAATTTAAAAGAATATTCTCTAATTTTCATTGAAATTAACGAACAGTTTCAAGAAAATGCAGATTTTGTTTTTCTGTTCACTAGTTTAGGACAGTACTGTACTTCCTTCATTTTCTCTCATATTATATCTACTTCTTTTTTCCTTAAATTATCTCCACTTTTTTATTTTCTTTCAAATTCTACCATTTCCTTCATTGTCTTCAAATATGATCCAATTACTTCCTTTCTCAAAAATTACGTCCGCTTCCTTCCTTTTCTTAACTCTACCCACTTTATTCCTCTTCTCGCAAATTATATCTACTTCCTTCCTTTTCTCACAAATTCTATCCACTTCGTTCCTTTTCTCGCAAATTCTATCCACTTCGTTCCTTTTCTCGCAAATTCTTTTCACTTCCTTCATTTTCTTCTACATTCTATCACTTCCTTTCCTTTATCACAAATTCTATCCATCTCCTTTCTTGAATTATATCCACTTATTTCCTTTTCCCACAAATTCCACCCATTTCTTTCTTTTCTCGCAAATTCCATTAATTTCTTCCTAAATCTCAAATTCTATCACTTCCTTCGTTTTATAGCAAGTTCTATCCACTTCGTTCCTTTTCTTGCAAATTCTATCCACTTCCTTTTCTCACAAATGTAATCCACTTTCTTCCTTTTCCCTCAAATTTCAGCCACTTCCTTCCTTTTCCTCTTAAATTTCAGCCACTTCCTTCCTTTTCCCTCAAATTTCAGCCCCTTCCTTCCTTTTCCTTCAAATTTCAGCCACTTCCTTCCCTTTCCCTCAAATTTCAGCCACTTCCTTCCTTTTTCCTCAAATTTCAGCCACTTTCTTCCTTTTCCCTTAAATTTCAGCCACTTCCTTTCTTTCCCCTCAAATTTCAGCCACTTCCTTTCTTTTCCCTCAAATTTCAGCTACTTCCTTCCTTTTCCCTTAAATTTCAGCCTCTTCCTTCCTTTCGCCTCAAATTTTATCTACTTCTTCTTCTTGCAAATTCTACCAACCCCCTTTTTTTCTTAACTTCTAGCCATTTATCTCCTTTTCTAGTTTATTCACGAACTCTATTTCTATCCAGCGCTTTCGACCCATATGACCTAACGTGATTCTCAAAGGAAGCGCTGTCACTTATTTCACTGTGCTCACTAAATAATGTAGACACTTAAAATAATGTACAAATGTACACATATAATTAAGCGCTGTACACACGGAAGAACCAAACAATACGAGCATATCAGGGATTTGTACTCGTGAGGTTATTTTATTTAAGGGAAAAATCCCAACTCTTTGCTTTAGAGATGGGATTAAACGAGAGTTAGGAAGAAGGATTCAAATGAGGGATATAAAATGGATATAAAATGAGTTAGACGAATATGAATGTACACAAAAGTATACAACCTGGGTTCGAACCGCCAAACTTTTATTAACTGCTGTTATTAATCTGTAATTGGGGTATATGTTAAATTTTAGTAGGTATTCGTCGTAAGGAATCGTTAACAAAACATATAGAAACAATAAGCGCAAAGTATACAAGAAGTATGCAAACATATACGAATGATCGAGCGAGAATATTTGTGTAGAGGCACATTGGCACACATGTGTATGTGAAGTAGAGAGAGACTGGGAGCCAATAAACAACACATCATTTCATTCCCTAAAATTTGGCGTTCCAGAAAGAGAATCAAATTAGGTGGGTGCCGCAAGGATGCATCTTTGGGCCTTGTTTTGTTTTTTTGCAACGAAAGGACCAATCAAAGACACAAACGAGGCGAAAAAAGGAAACATCGAATCCCAACAACCAGAGATAAACAATAGGAGCCTCTGAAGCGCGAAATGCGCCATTTCTCGAGAGAAAGTTAAACATCCATCTGACGGGTCATCGCGATAAGCCAATTGTTTTAACATCACTCTACAAACATATAAACACAGACTGGGGCGTCAAAATAGGCAGGGAGACCCTCAAAAGGGTCTTGGGGGTTTGCGTATAAAGGAGGTCCTTTAGTGAAAGAAGAAACCCCATTTCCCATAGGTATCATTCATTTGTCATGGAAACAGGGAAGTGATTTATCTTATTTATGCTATCATCTTACCTTTATCGCTCTATCGATCCAACTATTTAAATTATAAGACTATCTATTTTTATATAATTATTAATATTAAATTAAGGAAATTAAATTTTCAAAATAATGCAAGAGTTCAAGAAATCAAACAGATACTGGGATAGATTACCTGTAATTTCGGCCAAAGGCACCTGATCTGGGGTTCCCAAATCATATTTTGCATTGATCTAAACAAGATAAAGCAACGCATTAGGTATCGAATGAGAGAGAATAAAATTAATAACAAATAATAAATAAATAATAATTACTATCAATAATAATTATATATCACTTGTCAAGAAATAATAAAAAAATCAGAATCTTCGAGAATAACATTTACAAGTTACAACTTCACAATGGCATTAAGCAAAGAGCTGACGGAGTTCTGTGGACGCACAGTTATCTCAGACTCTCCACGGAATATTCACAGGCAAGGTCAACTAGGTCATCTACTAGATTTCTCACTGAAACTTTCCTAGTTGGATGAACTTAACCTTTTATCAGTGGCTCCCAGCTTCCCACCAACAGAGAGGCGTTTTAGTATTTCCTTAATCTTCACAATTTACTGGAAAATACAAGGAAACCCAAGGTTCAAGACCTTGCATATAAAACGGTTGAATCTACCATTCCATTCTGTTAAATGGCTAGGACCAAGACATTGACCAAGTACAACGAGATGAAGCTCTTCATGAACCTGCACGAGAAGCATCGTTCTCTGGTGAAAATTTAAAGATTCATGGGACAATGAATTCCAACATCTTAGGTCAAAATATTTGTCATTTTCGGTCTTTTCAGGTCAAAATGCATAGGAAAATGTACAGAAGCTTATAAAAATGAGAAAAAGTTGATTTTTTAACAAGACTACTGGTATATATAGAGTGTGCGGTAGGTAATTTGTCGCCTAATGAAAGAAAATAACAGCGTTTATTTAAACCGATGTATTTACCAAAGTTACATGTTAAAAACCTAAAGGGTTTTACTCTTCAAATGATTCAGTAAAATCGCCGTCGGTCTCAACCACACCCTCTAGACGGCCTTGGAACTTGCGTCAGGCCTTGTCGACAGTCCTGTTTAACTGGGTGCAAAATGCAGCGTTCCTGGACCTAAGTAGACTTTGGTGTTGCACGGGGACTTGCTTTTCTCTTTCTCAACCACGTCTTACACATAATAGTCCATTGAGTTGCAATCTGGGGAGTTAGGACGACAGATGTTCAGAGTGGGGTGGTCAAAGTCCTGCTGCCACACGTAAGGCCTTCCAGCCACCACTTCCTGGATTCAGGTCAACACCAAGTTCTCCAGGCACTCGATGTAACCCTCCGGGAAGATAAACTGGGGCATAACTTGTCCCTCGCTACTGACCACCCCAAACACAATTATGTGGACCGGGAACTTGGTCTTCATGACTCTCAGTACATCTTCGGGTATCGCATCAACTTCTGATGGAAAATATTCAACAGCTCTTACTAGCCGAGTGGATAAGCCGTTCGTCCGCTAACGTCGCGGTGGCAGGTTCGATCCCAGCAAGAGCGTTCACAAACGGCAGCGCACGTAGAAATCTATCTACTCCTGAATTGGGGTGGGTAGATCTTACACTTTTCATCACACACATAGTCACTAAAACACCGCTTTCTTTCTTCTCCCGTATTCGCAGCACAGCACACTGTTCCAAGGAATCTTGCTGATGGGTATCTAAATCCACATACCTCTGATGCGTTACAGGTACCTCTGTCCAGGGGCGACGAATGTTCCACCTAAACGCTGTTTGGTGTCAAAACACAATACTTCCTGGCACCTCTCCCCAAGAGAACTAACACCTTGGTGCCCACGGGCTTACCAGCAATTGTCATACTGACCTTTATGTTGATTTCATTACCCGGTCTAAGTCCGCCATAGCCAAGGCAGGATGGCAAATAACTAATGCTAATAATAAATATTCAGTTAAATTTCTGATTTGTAGGACGCGTTAATATCTCTTTTTAATATATTAAAGCAAGTTAAAAATAATGGTAGCTACATCTACCCCGAAGCAACCCTTAACTTTTATTTCCTTCCGTCAAAAAAACATAAAAAGAGGAGCAAAATTGAATAGCTCACCTAAAAAGTCTCGCCCTTAGCTTCTTATAGCTACATCTACCCCGAAGCGACCCTTAATTTATATTTCCTTGCGTCAAAAAAAACATAAAAGAGGAGCAAAATTGAATATCTCACTTAAAAAGTCTCGCCCTTAGCTTCTTATAGCTACATCTACCCCGAAGCAACCCTTAACTTTTATTTCCTTGCGTCAAAAAAACATAAAAAGAGGAGCAAAATTGAGTATCCCACCTAAAAAGTCTCGCCCTTAGCTTCTTATAGCTACATCTACCCCGAAGCAACCCTTAACTTTTATTTCCTTGCGTCAAAAAAACATAAAAAGAGGAGCAAAATTAAATAGCTCACCTAAAAAGTCTCGCCCTTAGCTTCTTATAGCTACATCTACCCCGAAGCGACCCTTAACTTTTATTTCCTTGCGTCAAAAAAACATAAAAGAGGAGCAAAATTGAATAGCTCACCTAAAAAGTCTCGCCCTTAGCTTCTTATAGCTACATCTACCCCGAAGCGACCCTTAACTTTTATTTCCTTGCGTCAAAAAAACATAAAAGAGGAGCAAAATTGAATAGCTCACCCTAAAAAGTCTCGCCCTTAGCTTCTTATAGCTACATCTACCCCGAAGCGACCCTTTACTTTTATTTCCTTGCGTCAAAAAAACATAAAAGAGGATCAAAATTCAATAGCTCACCTAAAAAGTCTCGCCCTCAGCTTCTTATAGCTACATTTACCCCGAAGCAACCCTTAACTTTTATTTCCTTGCGTCAAAAAAACATAAAAGAGGAGCAAAATTGAATATCTTACCTAAAAAGTCTCGCCCTTAGCTTCTTATAGCTACATCTAACAGAAGCGACCCTTTACTTTTATTTCCTTGTGTCAAAAAAACTTAAAAGAGGAGCAAAATTGAATAGCTCACATAAAAAGTCTCGCCCTCAGCTTCTTATAGCTACATTTACCCCGAAGCAACCCTTAACTTTTATTTCCTTGCGTCAAAAAAACATAAAAGAGGAGCAAAATTGAATATCTTACCTAAAAAGTCTCGCCCTTAGCTTCTTATAGCTACATCTACCCCGAAGCAACCCTTAACTTTTATTTCCTTGCGTCAGAAAAACTTAAAAAGAGAAGCAAAATTGAATATCCCACCTAAAAAGTCTCGCCCTTAGCTTCTTATAGCTACATCTACCCCGAAGCAACCCTTAACTTTTATTTCCTTGCGTCAAAAAAACAAAAAAAGAGGAGCAAAATTGAATATCCCACCTAAAAAGTCTCGCCCTTAGCTTCTTATAGCTACATCTACCCCGAAGCGACCCTTTACTTTTATTTCCTTGCGTCAAAAAAACAAAAAAAGAGGAGCAAAATTGAATATCCCACCTAAAAAGTCTCACCCTTAGCTTCTTATAGCTACATCTACCCCGAAGCAACCCTTAACTTTTATTTCCTTGCGTCAAAAAAACATAAAAAGAGGAGCAAAATTAAATAGCTCACCTAAAAAGTCTCGCCCTTAGCTTCTTATAGCTACATCTACCCCGGAGTGACCCTTAACTTTTAATTCCTTGCGTCAAAAAACATAAAAGAGGAGCAAAATTGAAAAGCTAACCTAAAAAGTCTCGCCCTAAGCATCTTATAGCTACATCTACCCCGAAGCAACCCTTAACTTTTATTTCCTTGCGTCAAAAAATATAAAAGAGGAGCAAAATTGAATAGCTCACCTAAAAAGTCTCGCCCTTAGCTTCTTATAGCTACATCTACCCCGAAGCAACCCTTAACTTTTATTTCCTTGCGTCAAAAAAACATAAAAGAGGAGCAAAATTGAAATATCTTACCTAAAAAGTCTCGCCCTTAGCTTCTTATAGCTACATCTACCCAGAAGCAACCCTTAACTTTTATTTCCTTGCGTCAAAAAAACATAAAAAGAGGAGCAAAATTGAATATTTCACCTAAAAAGTCTCGCCCTTAGCTCCTTATAGCTACATCTACCCCGAAGCAACCCTTAACTTTTATTTCCTTGCGTCAAAAAAACAAAAAAAGGGGAGCAAAATTGAATATCTTACCTAAAAAGTCTCGCCCTTAGCTTCTTATAGCTACATCTACCCCGAAGCAACCCTAAACTTTTATCCCTTGCGTCAAAAAACATAAAAAGAGGAGCAAAATTAAATAGCTCACCTAAAAGGTCTCGCCCTTAGCTTCTTATAGCTACATCTACCCCGAAGCAACCCTTAACTTTTATTTCCTTGGGTCAAAAAAACAAAAAAAGAGGAGCGAAATTGAATATCCGACCTAAAAAGTCTCGCCAATAGCTTCTTATAGCTACATCTACCCCGAAGCAACCCTTAACTTTTATTTCCTTGCGTCAAAAAAACAAAAAAAGAGGAGCGAAATTGAATATCCGACCTAAAAAGTCTCGCCAATAGCTTCTTATAGCTACATCTACCCCGAAGCAACCCTTAACTTTTATTTCCTTGCGTCAAAAAAACAAAAAAAGAGGAGCAAAATTGAATATCCCACCTAAAAAGTCTCGCCCTTAGCTTCTTATAGCTACATCTACCCCGAAGCAACCCTTAACTTTTATTTCCTTGCGTCAAAAAAACATAAAAAGAGGAGCAAAATTAAATAGCTCACCTAAAAAGTCTCGCCCTTAGCTTCTTATAGCTACATCTACCCCGAAGCAACCCTTAACTTTTATTTCCTTGCGTCAAAAAAACATAAAAAGAGGAGCAAAATTAAATAGCTCACCTAAAAAGTCTCGCCCTTAGCTCCTTATAGCTACATCTACCCCGAAGCAACCCTTAACTTTTATTTCCTTGCGTCAAAAAAACAAAAAAAGAGGAGCGAAATCGAATATCCGACCTAAAAAGTCTCGCCAATAGCTTCTTATAGCTACATCTACCCCGAAGCAACCCTTAACTTTTATTTCCTTGCGTCAAAAAAAACAAAAAAAGAGGAGCAAAATTGAATATCCCACCTAAAAAGTCTCGCCCTTAGCTTCTTATAGCTACATCTACCCCGAAGCAACCCTTAACTTTTATTTCCTTGCGTCAAAAAAACAAAAAAAGAGGAGCAAAATTGAATATCCCACCTAAAAAGTCTCGCCCTTAGCTTCTTATAGCTACATCTACCCCGAATCAACCCTTAACTTTTATTTCCTTGCGTCAAAAAAACATAAAAAGAGGAGCAAAATTAAATATCCCCTCTAAAAAGTCTCACCCTTAGCTTCTTATAGCTTACCGAAGGAAATGATTTCATAAATAAACAGGAACGGCTAAAATTAGATTCCAAACTTTCCCGCGCCCGCGTTTTCTTCCCTAACATAAAGAGTTAAAATTTTCTATCTGATCGGAAAGATAAAAGGTGGAAAAAATCTGTTGGTTTTTGCGTGCAAAATTTCATTATCGCATGTGTATAAAAACAGATGGGAAGGGGGATGCTTGTGTTTGGCCTAGGCTCAAAACTTATGGTGGAATTTTTATTATTCACATCTTTTATTGTATATGTTTTTTTCACTAGGTTTATTTGGGCGTGTATAAAAAGAATACTTGTATTTAGAAGACAGGGTGGGGGTGGGATTCGATTGATTGGCGTGAAAAAGAAGGGCCTTAGCCAATAGGAAAAATGGGGAAAGAACGAAGAAAGAGAAAAAAATAAGCAGAGGAGTTTTGTTGAAAGGGACTGAGGACGGTCAAGAATGACAGAGTTGAAAGAGGAAAGCTTTTGACCATAATCTGGGAGTGTATTACGAAGGACGTCAATGGCGGAGGTTATCCAGCAATAAATATAGATTCTATTAATCTTTGGAGTGACTTGAACGCTTATCTAAAAGGCTGGAATTTCCGAATCAGGATTAATAAATGTTACTTTTACTCAAATTATAAACAGAAGACTTCCGCAAATTTAGGTTAGGCCCTTACTGGGTGTATCGACCAACTCAAGTCAAGATAAAGTACGAGGCTATAAACCAATAAGCAAAATAAGGTCTATAAGCAAATCTAACCCCCTAAATCGGCATTTATAATGAAACTAGATCCTAAATACGTTTCTTTTTAGAAATTAGGGTCTCCATATTTAAAGTACGATTTGCAAGTTATAGGTGCAAAGGGTAAGCAGGGGTAGAGCATATTTTTATTTTTAAGACTCCATGAGGCTCCAAAGCCTTCAAATTCCAACCAAAAGAATAAGGCTTTAAGTATAGTTTAAGGCCTAAATTCAAGCCAAAATAATGGGACTTCACTTTGAAGCAAATCCCTAAAAGGCAAATTTGCTCGAACATAAGCCACGATTACGGAGCTAGGATAGAGGGAAAAGGAAAAGCTGCGCAACGCAAGAAAATATATATAAAATTTAATTATAACTTTTACCCTCAAATGTAAGACAAAATAATCTTTAAATTAAAAGTTAAGTCTCAAAAAGGAATATTTTCGCAAGTACAAGCCAAGATAATAGAGCTTTGACTAGAGCCTAATTATTAAACATAGGATAAAAGCATAAGTAAAAGGCAGTAATGAGAATTAAAAGGGAATTTGAACAAATCCACAGCGTCAGTGTTTGAAATTTATGTTCGTTCCACCGATTTGAAAATAGACATAAAAATGGCGTCTTTCGGCTGATCTACTACGATGAAATATGGAGAAACAAAATAATGAGTTGGCTTTGTATAACCTCATCTCCCTATAGGTCATCCCTGTTTTTCAGTGCAGAAGACGATGACTTTGTACTTTTGTGGCCTGAACCTTGTACAAATTTGTACTAGGAGGCTAAAAATAAAACACCCTGGTATCCATCCTTTTCACCTCTATTTTTATATAATATATTATTTTTATTTTGTCTTTTTCCTTTCAATCTTAATCACGCCAGGATAGACCAACGATGGGTGAAAGAGGGCGTTAAACTCATTACTATTTATTAGGCTTTTTTCACCAGGAAATAGATGCAAAGGGGAGGGGAGACATTCAAAGTTCACCTGCGTTGATTACACTGGTCTGCATTTTTTAATTTTTAATTTTTATTTTTATTCATGGATGTGATCTTACATATTTTGGGGTTGCTGATTTTAAATATATAAACCATTCTTGTCTCTCACGTAAGGATTTGGAATAAAATACAAATTAATGATAACAATAAATGTGCATTTTTAATATATTGTTACTTATTTAAAATGAATAAGTAATCATGGAAAAGCACATTATTTTAGTTTTAAGAACATATGTATACCAAATCAACATGAAATAAATCACGGTTATCATAAAATGAATCAAAATCATCAACATCAAATCAAATGAATGTAAAAAAAACATGCTCTCATGGTTAGCCTACATACCAATTCAAAGGAACACTCTCGGCCACTCTCACATTTACTTCATCACTCTTCAAATCTTGCAAACCATTCCATACACTCTCAAACAAGGAATCACCACCACCCTTACTCTCCTTTCCATTCATAATCCCTTTCTGCAAATACTCAGGATCACTCACTCCACATACACTTTTCATCATTCGTACCAGGATACCTTGACATCAAATCAGCCACTACATTCCTTTCACCAGGCACATACTCAATCACATAGTCAAAATCACTCAAATCTTCCAAAGTCCTCGCAATCCTACTATCAGCCCATTTCATACGTTGCAAATACACAAGAGGTTGATGATCTGTTTTGATCACAAACCTCACACCATACAAAAACGGGCACATCACTTTCAAACAATACCTTATCGCAGCCAACTCTCGCTCCACAGTCGAATACTTTCGCTCTGCCACATTCATAGCCTTGGATACATACTCAATTATTCGCCTGACATTCTCTCCATTCAAACGCTGCTCTTGCATCAGAAAACCTCCCATACTGTACCCACCTGCATCCGTATACAATTCAAGCATCTTAGCATTCACACTATAGTCCGGGTATGCCAATTCAACATCTTCAGCCCCTGCTTCTTTTAGTCTCTCATACGCTTCATTCATTTTATCATTCCACCTGACAATCGTACTACCTTTCTTGCCCATCCACTCAGTCAGAGGCTTACTCACACCAGAACAATCACGTATAAACTTTCGCTGGAACTCAATCAAACCCAAAAATGACTTCAGCTGCTTCACAGTCACCGGTTTCGCAAACATTCGCACCTTCTCAACATACTTCGGCGACTTACGTAACCCATTCTAACTCACCACATGCCCAAGGAATTCCACTTCTTTCGCAAACCATTCACACTTCGCTACTTTCACCTTCACACCAACACTCTCCAACGTTCTCAAGACATCATTCACCAATCTCATATGCTCTTCGAAAGTCTCAGTCATAATCAAAATATCATCTATAAACGCAATCACATTCGTACTCGCAAACTTACTCGACACAACATTCATTGCCCGCTGGAAGGCTCCGGGAGCATTAGCCAACCCAAAACTGAGGTTCCGGAACTGGTAATGCCTTTTTGAGGAAGAGAAGGCAGTTACCGGCCGGCTCTCCTCAGCAATGGGCATCTGGTAATAGCCCCGTACCAGATCCAGCTTCGTAAACCACTGCATCCCATGCATACTATACACACACATCGGAAACCTTTCTTTCACAGTCCTTTCATTCACCTTTCGATAATCCACACACAGACGCAATCTTCCATCCGGCTTACGTATAGGTACAATCAGATTATTCCATGCACTCTCACTTTCTTTAATCACACCCAATCGTTCTAATTCCACACACTGCTCCTCAATCTCATCAGCAACCGGACGCGGGAAATGTCTCGGCCGCTGATAGATTAGGGTGTTCTCCTTCAGGATAATCTTTAACTCGGGAAGCTTCGCAACCCCGAAATCCAGATCGCCCTTACTGACGACCCCCTTTCACTCAAATAGCATTCGATACACATCCTCCCTTTCATACTCAGTCAAACATTCATCCAATTTGCCATCCTTTCCACTTCATTATACGTCCATTCACATGTGTTTTCATTCGCAACATTCACCCTGACATCCTTGTTATCATCTATCCCTACCTCATTGACAGTGGAGAGGTGACCCAGTACATCTCCGACTTGGATCCCCCTCACCTGCTCTTTCACTCTGCACACATACAAAAGGATCATTCATTCTCATCAAGCCATCAAACACACAAGCAACACGCCTTACTTTATAATACGCATCCTTTCCATCCAATAACACAGTGTTCTCTCCCACATTCAAACTCACATCCTTACTCCAACTCACTCTAACAGACACCCTTTCACCCTTCACAAGCCTTACACTCTCCATAGCAGTTCCCTCAATACCGCTAAACACACTCCTCAAAACACTACCATCTTTCCCTACATACAGCTTATACACCCCATTTTTACCAATCTTTCTCTCAATCTGATCACTCGCAGGATGCAAAACCATGCGGTTCATTTTCATAAAATCATACCACAAAATCGCACCGTAATCACTACTCACCTTATCAATCACAGAGAATTCACATTCCTTCATCAACATACCATGCATTCGAACAGCTGACCTCATCATTCCAATCACAGGTATTTCCATACCACCAATCCCTACAAAACTACCTTTACACTGACAGGAAAGCTTTACCACTCAGTTTATCATACACGTCCTTATACACCAAGCTCGTCTTGCACCCAGAATCTATCAAAGTCATACACTCAATCCCGTTGAATTCCACCTTCACACTTAGACACTCATACTTCCTACCAGACAGCATTTTCCCACTAAATAGACTTACCAACACATTACTTGCACTCATGCACCCAGAGGATACTTCACCAGGTACCCTCTTACTATATATGTAATTTCCCGCTTCAGACTTTCCATTCACACCTTGCGCTCTCAGTCTAATCCAACACTTTTCACTCGAATGTCCTTCTATCGCACAATAGCTACATACATTCCTCTGGTCACGACACATCCTCGCATAATGACCAGTCTTTCCGCAATTACCACAAGCATATTTCATACTCCCCCTAGCAGTTGCTCCATCATTCAACCTGGGACAATCTCTCCTTAAATGTACCTTCTCTTTACATTCGAAACATTCTTTCACACTTTCTTTACAGTCCTTTACTAATATGATCGACATCATCCCAGCTGGAGCAGCCCCAAGGGCATCCCGATAGCTGAAAAACTGCTGTGGTGGAGGAAAGCTCCTGGGTTTCTTACTCCCAACATTCACACTATACCATCCATCCTCATCCAAATCACTCTCTTCATCAAATCGCCCATCTTCCCGAAGCTCTAACACATCCTCCCACACCCACCGTTCACCTGTTATTCTCACCCTCTCCTTTCTCTTCCCATTCAACGATTCACTCATCTTTTGAGGGATAGTGTCCAGGAATTTTCTCAACAGTTGCTTACACTCACTCACTCCATCATCACCATACCTCTTTCTTGCCATAGTCTCAAACCTATGCGCATACATATTCACACTTTCACTCTTCCCCATGCGAGCCTTCTCAAATTCATTCACCCTTTTATACTTCACAGTCTCTTCCATTCATTTCACTTGCCCAATCAATCGCTTCTTCACCACTTCATACCTTGGTTCACCTACACTCGTGATCACGCGGAAAACTCTGGCACCTTTCCTTCCAAGCCATCGCCTAATACATTCACCCAATATTCCTTATTTACTGGGTACTTGAGCTTACAATAACGCTCAAATTCCCTGAAGAATTCATTGACACTCTTCCCACCATGCAACCTAAACTTATCAACCTTTGGCACTTCCCAAATCAAAATACCTTTCCCCTCATTCACTTCACTCTCACTTGAGCTGCTCTCACTCTCTCCCACTCATGCCAATCATACATTCACTCTCTTCTTCATCCGAATACAACGAGTCCACATTCTTCATTCTCACCTTCCGATCCTTCCCCTTTGACCCAGTCTTCCTTCCTCTCTTTCGTTCTACTCTCTTCCATTCTCCGTCCTTCCGATCACTCAATATCATCCTGTCCTATCTAGACTCGCACACACTCCCATTGATCCCATTAGTCTTATCGCCTTCGGTTGGAGTAGGAGGTCAGGGTCGAGGGTCCTGGGGCTGGTCCTGACCCCTTTATCATGTCATAGAGGTCCCGCATCTTTTAGGCGACCTGCCTCTGTCTCTCATCCATCTCCACCTTCATCCTATCAGTCTTTTCAGTCATACTCAGCATATCACTCCTCAATCCCTCAATCACGCTCCTTAACATCGTACATTCCTCCGCTTTCTGTCTCAGCTCCAGCCTCAGTCTCACAATCTCATCATGTAGGCCCTGTTCCACAGAAGCCATCCTCCCAGATTAGTAAGAAAGGACAGAAAAGGGTAAAAACAATCACTACGTCCAATCTATTCTTGTCACGCTCCCGGTTTCGAGATCTCACGTCCCTATTCGGGCATCAAATGTAGCGGGCCACGAATCTACACTCTAGCCCGAATCTATCCAACCCGATTCCTACACTAAGTTGGACGTGAGAAATCGAGGGAGAAATGAAACGGATTGTAGGTACAGTCCTTTATTTACAAAACATGGGTAAATATATTTATATACAAAGGAAAAACAATTCGTGCGGATACTATCAATCAAAGAACAATTCTTATTCAAAATCAAACAACCAAAAAATATTTACAAAATACAACCAAGCAAGCGATAAATAAGCAAACAAAAAACCTATACAATCAAATTCAATGAAGCCTAAAAAAATATAATCAAAATCATTGAAGCCTATAAACATACAATCAAAATCAATGAGGCCTAAAAACATACAATCAAAATCAAGCATACAAAATAAAAGAAAAGGCATCGCGCTTTCGTGTTCCCCCCCTGGGGAAAAGTCCTGCCGGCTGCCAATCGTGTAGGCACAATTGTTGCGTAGGTATTTTTTTAAAGGCCTTGGCTTGCGAGCTCATACAATAATTATGCGATCTTGTCGTGGTATTGAGGCTATATAAAACTTCCTGTCCAACCAATTATAGTTAAAGGACGTGGCAAATTCGATTTAAATTTCAAAATTTTTGTTATTCCAACCACTCTTACAAAAGAAACATCAGAATAATACAGTTGCTGTCTCCCAACGAATTATAGCAAGGAAACTATATTTTTTCTCTGAAAAGAGAAAACAAACATCAATAAGAAATAAAAAAATAACAAAATTTAAATGCCAGTTATCCACACACACGCTTGCACAGAGGGAGGGAGAGGGTATTGGAAAATGGGTGGTAGAATGGCCCTACAGACACTCACATTTGCTCCACCACAACGTGATATATAATAGATGTATTTTAGAGGCCCAAAGAAATGAAAACTAGTAATACAACCTGGATAACGCTAAGGAAATTATTATTACCTGTACCATTAAAGCTTAAGAAAGAAAATGGAAGATATAGTAAGAGAGAAAATATGGGTAAACTATTTTAACCGTTATAAGAAAATGAATAAAGGAGTTTGATTTTTAAACCTGTGTCATTAAGCGCTCTTCGCTAAAATAACCACGACGCTCATTTTAGCCCCTATTTTTTATGTTACTATATCTCCTATTTTCATTCTTATACTTAAATGATAAACGCAATAATAATTTCGTTAGCGTTTTTCCGGGTTGTGTTACCAGTTTTTATTTCTTTGGGCCTTTAAAATACATTAATATAATAATGTTTAAACCTTTTAAAAGGAGTTGTAATGGCAAGGCCTTTTTCCTACTGAAAAATTGGTGTTTGTGTGGTACATGAACTACCTGAAGGACAACGTTTACAACGTGTAAATAATTCTCCTTTCTCTTAGCTCTTAATGCTCTTGATCATAACTGGACAGAATTGTTAATCGATGAGAAAAATGGGGTTTTACTGCAAATTAAGTGTAAAAACCAATTGCTTGGTCACAAATAAAAACCCATTCCTTCCTCTAAACCTGGTCTCCAATAACACACTGCTATATGCATTATATGTGGTAGGTTTCGAAAGCAGTTATTCCTGCTGAGCTACTCAATATGAAGCGAAAGTTTCGTTCAGACATATACGTTCAACATTTGAAACGTTTAAATGTTCAATAATTGCAATATTTAAATATTTAACAATTAAAGCATTTAAATATTCAACAATTGCAACGTTTAAATGTTCAACAAATGCAACGTTTAAATGTTCAAATAATTACAACCTTTAAATGTTCAAAAATTGCAACCTTTAAATGTTCAACAATCGTAACCTTTAATGTTCAACAATTGCAACGTTTAAATATTAAACAATTGCAACGTTTACATGTTAAACAATTACAACGTTTAACTTTTCAATAATTGATACGTTTGAACGTTCAGTGCTTGCAACGTTTAAATGTTGAATAAAAGCAACCTTTAAATTTTCAACTGTTGCAACGTTAAAATGTTCAACAATTGCAACCTTTAAGTTTTCAAAACTTGCAACGAATAAATGAACCTCTTGAATAAAAATGTCTTTAACTGGTCAAAAGAAACAGAGTCAATATCTTTCATTGGCAATGCACGCACATATCTTCACGTTCGACTCAAGAAAAAAAAATCAGGCATTATGTTGGAAGTTTACCCCTGGGTGTATGGGCAGTGGTTTTAGGAAAGATTTACTCGCGTTCAAAGAAACAAAGTCTGCTGACCCAAGACCTGTGCTCTCACTTATTTTGATTTATGACCTTACGACCTACAAAACTTTCAATAATTCTCGGACTAGCGTTTGGGGACCTTGACAATTATATCATTCGAAAGAAAATATAAAACAACATAATGGTTTCAAATTTCGTTAGGATCGGCCAAATAGTTATGATGTTATTGCCAAATAATTTCCCGGCTAATCTTGGGAGGTCTCTGACAATTAGATCATTCGAAAGAGAATGTAAAACAACATAAGGGTTTCAAATTAGTTAGAATCGGCTGAATAGTTATGATGTTATTGCTAAAACAAAATAATTCCCGGGCTAAACTTGGAAGGACTTTAGTAATTATACCATTCAAAAGAGAATGTAAAATAACATATGGGTTTCAAATTTCGTTAGAATCAACCTAATACTTACAATGTTATTACCAAAACAAAAAAAAGCAAAATGGGGACTGACCGACCGACCGACCAACATAATGAGATATAGAGTCGCACACGACTAAAAAGGGGTTAGAAAAGTTTTCTAAAAAATAGTCTGCTTCATTTCACCTTAGCCACCACACTGCGGTTGGTGGGAATCCCACTCAGCAGCCGAATTAAAAAAAGTAAAGGTACTCAACTATGGATGTGGGAATGTATGAAACCTGTGGATAATACAAATGCAGATAGATAAAAAAGAAGAGCTCGCTCGCTGCAATGTGGGCATAGGAGCATTCAGCGAAACACGCCTAGTGTGCAAAGGCAAGCTCATGTAACACAGCAGTGGAAATACCGTCATCCTGGAGCAGTTTTAGGTGCAGGCGTTGAAAATGCGTTTAAATCCTATCTTATCAGGAAACGTTCCTAGCTACCCGAGAGCTTCAATGATAGCCTGATGACGCTTTAACTCCCACTTGATGACAAGAAGAGAACAATGCTAATCAGTGTATACGCTCGGGCAATAACCAACCCAGATAACAACAAGGACAAGGTCTATGTAGTACATACTAGACATAATCATTGCCGCAATTCCGCAGCCAGAGAAGTTTATCTCTCAAACTTTAAAGCATGTTTAGATCTCTAGAGCTGGGAATGGATTTTGGAAAAAATACGGCACTGGCAAATTCAACAAAAATGGCTCACTGCTTCTCAAGACATATTGTATTCATTACCGCGTCATTACCAACACAATGTTCCGCATTTCAACCCTTAGAAAATTCATCTTCAATGTTTGCCAAGTTCCAGGGGTGGCATCTAACCGATTATGTGATCACCAGGATAAGAAACAGGCGGGACGTGAGAGTGACAAAGGCCATTTTTGGTGCCGACTCTTAGACTGACCACCTAATGATTGGGTGTAAGTGTAAATTTTAGATCCCGCTTACACCCTAAACGTTCCTAAATAAAAAATACTGCAAAGAGGTTCAACATTTTCAGACTGACGAGCAGCAAAGATGCAGAAGACTTGCCCAGTAACTTGGATCCAATTTGGGATGGCCAGGTCGGGATTTTAGACCTACCCAAAGAAACCAAGACTGGTTCGAGGAGAATGAAGAAGATATTGAGTCATTAGTGTCTGAGAAACGCCAGCTACTAAAAATAAACAAGAACGACCATTCTTCACAAGCGAAGAAAGCCGCTTTTGCTAAATCATCGTGCAAAGTTAAGAAAATACTCCAAGTGATTCAAGATGCCTGGCTCAGTAACAGGTGGATGATATTAAGGGTTATTTCAGCCAGTCAAGACACTAAGCGCTTCTATTACAGCCTGAAGGTTGTCTATGGACCCAAGTCTTCATGCTGC
The DNA here is from genome assembly GCA_963969495.1 of Ceratothoa steindachneri. NCBI lineage: Eukaryota > Metazoa > Arthropoda > Malacostraca > Isopoda > Cymothoidae > Ceratothoa > Ceratothoa steindachneri. Next base: position 213,013,551 of record OZ018317.1, read on the forward strand.
TCTTCCCACTTTAGTGCAGATGTGAACCAGCTGCTGATTGAGAACACGCAAATCATGGAACGATGGACTGAGCACTTCAACCATGTCCCCAACCGCCCCACTGGCATCAGCAATGTGTCAATTGCCAACCTGCCTCAGGTGAAGTTAAACCCGGACCTTGTCACCATACTGACAGGAGACGAAGTTAGGAAGTCCGTCAAGAAAGCCCCACTATTTGACGCAATTTCTGTTGGTGTATTAGCAGGAAGCCCTGCAACGAGACAGAGACCTAGCTCGTCCAGTAAATGTAGAAGGCAGGCGAGGTCCCCAACAGCTGAAATATACTAGAATAGTCTACGTGTAGCACAGAAAATGCAACCGCTAGTGTTGTGACAACCACCTTGGCATTTCCCTCCTGTTCATAGCGGAAAAGACTCTGGGTACCATCCTCTAAACCGCCCTCTTTCGTACAGGACATGAAACAGTGCACATGATATTCAGCCCCTGCCAACTTCAGAAATAATGCCAAGGGCAACAGAGCAACTTTTAATTGACCGTCGTAAATCTGAGCAGGGCCTCCAAAAGGTCAGCCTTCGAAAGGTCAGTTCTAGATAATGGGGACGAGTCTGAGTCCTTTTGTTTGAGAAATAACGTGAAACAAGGCTGTGTTCTCGCCATAATACTCTTCAGCATCGTTGTATCTGTCATGCTAATAGATCCCTTCCAAAACAGCTAGGATAGTATACGCGTCAGATACAGAGGTGAGGGAAGAGTCATCAACCTCAGGTAACTGCAGGCCATCGCCAAGTTGTAGGTGCCTTTTATCGGAGACATTCACTTTGTTGATGAATTTGCCGTCAATGCCTACACAAAGCATAAATTACTGCGTGAAATAGACGGCTTTTTACAAGCTTGTAACATCTTTAGTCCAAGCATAAGCACTGAAACGACCAAACTCATCTGTTAGCTGAACCAAGAAAGACTTTCCAATGATACTGAGATCAACACTAATTTTGCCAAAGCCGGCGCCGCCTTTGTTAAAATCAGAGAGAACGTCTTGCAACGGAGAGAGTATTCAACCTTGCCATCAAGTTAAAGGTCTGCCATATAATGGTCCTTACCCCTCCCTCTATGCCAGCGAGCAGTTAAGGCCGTCGTGCTGACGGGACTCAGCGCCCCGTCCGGCACCAGCTTACCCTTTTCTCCTTCTTTCTGACAGCATTTGTTTTTACTCCACCTCCTCACTTTTCCCTACAACCTTTCCCGCAACTTTCTCTGATCGGTCTCTAATTTCACAGGGTAGACACCAACCAGCTTCTTCTAAAGCAACTATCCCGGATCGGAGCTGAGGGGGAGGGACAACATTTCCTCAACCCCTGAGCTCTGGGCTGGGGTGGTGGGTTTTTAACAACCTGCTTCATCTCCGCCCACACCTTCCTCACACCCCCTTTCATTCTCCCTTCTACCTCTATCTATTTTTACGCCGTGCCAAAAGTGGAGCCGCCATGCTGATGGGCTGCCAGGTCACTAGGCGGAAGGAGTGGCCTAAATTGGCAGCATGCGCTTCTGCTGACCTCGTGTTCACCCCTCGCAGAGCACACTACTGCGTGGGATGATGAGCGTTTGCATCTCATGCTATAAAATGGGTCACGATGCCCAATGATTATTTGAAAAGAAAAATAATACTCCTTCTCTACTTTCCCCTCGACAATGGTCAGAGTCACCCACAGGTGAAAAAAAATGGAGGGAAGGTTCTCCCCTCCCTCCTCTGTGCTTGCACAGATGACCCTCCAAAATTCTTGTACCAGAGAGGGGTTTTACTTCTCTCCTTTGTATATGGGTGCAAGGGTGTCCCCATCAGCCCCTTCGCTGGGCGACTCGTTTTCTCTAGCGGCAGTCCCCCCTTTGCTTTCTAAGGGGATTACCAATAAGGCAGGCAGGTGACCCATAATTGACCGCAACCGGGGGAAGCGGCGCGATAGGGCCAACCCACTTAGGAGGGCAAGGAAAGGCAGGGCCCGTCGACCCATGCCTTTCAAAGACCTGCGGGCGCGCATAATGAGCTTAGAGGGTGTCACCCCACGTACCCCCTTCTCTTCCCCAAAGGATGCCGGTTCGCTGGCCAAAGAAGAGACGACCAAAAGTACCTCGAATGTGACCTGTGATATCTCGGGGGAGGGGGCACATGGAGGCCCCCTCGAGATGGACATAGTCCCTGAGGTGACCCCTCTCCAGATGATAGAACTTTGCATGGAGTCGAACCCGGACTACGTGCCAAGTACAAAACCCGAGTCCGCCCCTATGCAAGCTCCTCCTAAGACGGCTCTGGTCTCCGAAACCTCACAAGGAGGGATCTCCTCCCCCGGCTAGTGCTCCTGTGACGGGCATGGCCTTCTCCATTTCAGAGAACGATCTTGCCCCGGCCGGCCCATTTAGCCTAGGGTCTCCTACCGGCGGAGGAGAGAAGCGGGTTCATTCCCCGCCCTCCTCTCCTAAAAAGAAAAAGGCCAAGAAAAAGAGTAAAAAGACTAAGGGCTCCTTTCCCTCTGCGGGAGCCGCGGGGACAGACAGGTCTGCTGCCGTTTCGGAAAGCGACCAAGCCAAGATCGGCCCGTACGGCCCCGTTCTCCCCGCTCTGGGGAGTCCCAGACGAAGACCAGAACTGAGCGGAGTGGAACCTCGATTACGTCGAAGCCCCTGATTCAGAGGCTACCTGGCGTTTTCGAACCCGCTGGCTTCAAAGGCTTCCTTGTTATTCAGTCCACTCATGGCAGCATGTCAAAGTGGAACTGTGCCAACAGAAGCGTCCAATTGGAGGCCAAATGAAAAGATTCAAAGACTCTCAAAACATCCCTCTAGTTCCTCAATGTTGACCCGAACATCTGGAAATCGCTTGCCTTGGCCCGTCAAAATTGGCTAAGTAAAATCTTTCGAGGCACCCATGCACCAGAAATCCAACGCTACGTGAATGCTGAAAAGAAACGCGCTGCTGCCAAGGGTGAGCCACCTCCACTTCCACAACAGACACACACCCACACGTGCCCCGCACATGTGGGCTAACCTTCCGGCCCCGGATTTGACTCTCCAGCCCCTTCCGGACTCACAATGAGCGACCATCGACACAAAAGAAGTCGTGGTCAGCTTTGCATCGAAGGACGAAAATCGAGTACCTCGTCTCGTGGCTTCGTGTGTGTGCGTAATTCCTGTTTTTCTGTGTAGTTTTCTAAGCTAAATTCATAACCTTCAAAATGAGTGCTTTCAAATGTAAAAAAAAACCCATCTCGATGTGTGTTCTAATATACGAAAGTTTTAACAACCCTTGTGTGTGTTTATGTGTAGAAACCTAGTAATTTCATCGATGTGTGTATTCCTATGTACGTAATTCTTTACCAGTCGTAATATGTTTCAGTAGTTCTGTGCTGATTTCTCATTTCCTCACCCTCGTGCACGTATGTTCTTCTATGTAAGTATTTCTTACTTTTCTTGATATGATTATGTGTACATGATTCGTAAGATCCATTGTATGTAGTTTCCTGTGTACATAAATCTTAACTTCCCTGATGTCTGTTCCATCTACAGGTTCTTATCCTCATATTTTCGCGATTCTTAATTTTCGCAGTATGTGCATATCTTTGTTTAAATATTTCTTAATGTTCGTATTTTTGTGTGTGCGTAATCTACGCTTTGTTGTTAATTAAAACGGAGGACAAAATCTGGAATCAAAACTGGAATCAAACCTGGAATTAATTAAAAAGCTCCTGACGCGAAAATAACTTCGTTCAAATTTTTACATTCAAAGCGAAATGAAAAAAAGGCCAAAATTAACAATGTAAATAGCGGAAAAGCAAATTGAGTATAAATTTAAAGAAAAAAAAGGAATTAAAAAAAAACCAAAAGAAATCCACATTAACCTGAATAATAAAGAAAATGGGATAATGAAAAACGACCAACTTTTGAACAAATTTAGAAAAAACAAAAATATTTTTGCTTTTCTAATGGAGTTCGAGCGAAGGCGAAAGGCTGGGGTAGGGGGGGGGGACGGATGACGTCAAGATAGACATCCGGCATGTCTTAGTCTACCGAGGATCAGGGCACGAAGGGTATCCGGTAACTTGTTGCTTACCAATGGTGACGTCATGAAAGGCATCCGGTAAGTCGTGGTTTACCACGGATGACGTCACGAAAGGAAAGGCACAGGGAGGTGGCAATGGCGCGCAAGCGGACCCTCCTTGCAGAACGTGACATATCTAAATAGTTGTCCATTCTCCCTATTCCCTGGTGCTCCTAGTAGTCTCCTCTCTAAACTATTCGGGCTATATATTTTCAGCACATTGCTCTATGTTCTGACATTATGGCGGAGATTCCCTCGTTGTTCCTGGATGACTTACTATGTTTTTGTTGTCAACATGTTGATTTACCATGTCTTCCTTGTCAACATGTTGAGTTATCATGTCTTCCTTGTCAACATGTTGAGTTATCATGTCTTTCTTGTCAACATGTTGAGTTATCATGTCTCCTTTGTCAACATGTTGAGTTATCATGTCTTCCTTGTCAACATGTTGAGTTATCATGTCTTCCTTGTCAACATGTTGAGTTATCATGTCTTTCTTGTCAACATGTTGAGTTATCATGTCTTTCTTGTCAACATGTTGAGTTATCATGTCTTCCTTGTCAACATGTTGACTTACATGTCTTTGATCTATATTGAGACGCCATATTCCCTTATTACTTCTTCCTTTGCCAATCAACAATAAATCATCCATCAACTATAAATAAAAATTAAAGAAAATTTCCTCATTAATTAGTTATCAATCAACATTCATTAATATTAAATCCACCATTGAGCCTCAAACAACAATCTAAATAATCAGACATTAATGAACAATAAATAGGGATCAACAGTTAGTCATCAATAAAAATCTTTTAATCATCATTTCCTAAAAACAATCAAAAATTTAAAAAGAAGAATCGTAAATCTCACCAATCAATCATAAATCAACAATCTTGATAAAATTTTTAAATCAATAATCTCAGTAATGAATAATTAATTTCAATAAACATTCATCAATCAATAATTTCTCAGAATGCAATAATTATTCTCACTAATCAATTAATTATGAATCAACAATCTCGATAATCAATTAACAATGTTAATAAACAATCCTTAATCCATATTCTCAATCCTCAATTTAAAATCATAATTTATCAATCACCAACCGATATTCTTAAATAATTATCATTGAGCATTATCAATCATGAAAAAAATATGTGCAATATTATATGTTTATCCATCACTAAAGAATATCAATCATATATCAGCAACACTAAATAATCAATCATTAATCAACAAGCGCAATCGTCAATCAACAATCTTTTATTATTATTATTATTATTATTATTATTATTATTATATAGACCATGCAAAGAGCCAGACTGAAAATTTGGAAATTATACCACCAAGAGTTGTCATTGCAGGTCAAAGCTCTGCAAAAAAGAAAGGAAAAAGAATTAAACAGTCCAACGGTTACGCAACAAAAAGACATTAGCCAATCTTTTAAACTTACCAAGCATAATGGCAGTCACAATATTTGTGACCAAAGTATTCCACAATCTCCAAATGTTCGGTAAAAAGCATTTAGAAAACTGAGATGTAGAATGACGAGCAATTTCGGATGACATGAAATTTACAGTCTCAGAATATCTCGTAACTCTGGCTGATTAATAAAATCTCGGAAAAGATTGATGCGGAGGAATGATTCATATCATTCAGTACTTTAAATAAAATATAAAGAGCTCCAACATGTCTACGATGCCCAATCCAAATCTGATAGTAGAAACTTTATAGAATTAAATGCACGATCAAGCAATCTCAGATGAGAGTCTGCAGCAGAAATCCACACAGCAGAGCAATATTCAAAATGAGGTAGAATAAAAGAAAATAAACACTTGCGAAGAACATCATCCTCATAAATTTTCTTAGATTTACGAAGAAAGACCAATTTCTGCGAGATTTCCCGAGACATGTATCTTAGATTCGTTTCAAAAGTGAGTTTCGGATCTAGAGTTACTTCCAAGAGCTTAAGCTGGGGCGCCTTGTTAATCAAAGTTCCATTTATTTACAAATTGTGATGTTTAGGTAAGAAAGATCTATATCGACTGACAATCATTTCTTTAGACTTACTAGGGTTCAATTTCATACCCCACCGAAGACACCAGGAATAAATTTTATTCAAATCCTCAGTGAGGCTGTGTGCAACAATCAGTCTCATTTCAAGAGATGGAACATGAGCATAAAGAGAGGCGTCGTCAGCATATGCTAGAATTATTAGTGATATTAAACCACATGTCACCAGTATATAATATAAAAAGCAAAGGACAAGAACGATACCCTGAGGAAATCCAGAATATACTCTAAAATAAGGACTAAAACAACCATCGACAATAACACGTTGTTGTCTATTAGTTAAAAACTCTGTTAAAATACTTAAGACTCTACCACCAATGCCAACAGACTTTAATTTAAAAATCAAACCATTATGGTTGACAGTGTCAAAGGAGGCACTAAAGTCAAGAGAGACGAGTCTAGACTCACAATTAGTGTCTAAAGAAAATTGCATTTCATGTACCAGCAATAATAGTGCATCGGTAGTGCCTATCCACTTTCTAAGGCCAAACTTAGTCACTGGAATAAACTTTCTCAAATAAACAGTAAGACGTTTGGACAGCAGACGTTCAAAAGTCTTAGATAAAATTAGTGTGATGGAAATGGGTCTAAATTCACTAGGAGATGATGATGATGACCCTTTGGGAATTGTGGTAATGTTGCCTGAAAGTCAGCATTCGGGAAATGACCCCGACGAACTAAAATACGAAATATAACAGCCGGTTTTGGAGATAGCTGACTGCGAAATCTTTTTAAAATCAATGGAAACAGACCAAAAAGATCAATTCCCTCATACTCGTCTAAGTTAGATAAAAAAAATTTATTCTAAAGGATCTGAAGGCAATCTTGAAAGATTAATCATTAAGCGACATTCCAAAGTAATCAGTCTAAAAGAAAAATTCAACTAGCAATCTACACTCTTAATAATCAACGATTACTCAACGATCTCAATCATAATTCAACAATTTAATAAAAAAAATCTCCTTCGATAATTACTTTTATTATCCGAACATTTTCATTAGGAATGAGGCGGAATCCGGAAGTTTGGGTCTTTCCTTGTGCGACAGTCGACTATCTGTTCACCTTCGGCCATATTCTCCCTTCGAATCTCTCTTGAAATGGGGTCAAATTCTCATTTCGAATCTCTCTTAACTTGGGACAAATTCTCCCTTCGACTCTCTCTTGAACTGGGGTCAAATTCACCCTTCGATTATCTCTTGAACTAGGGTCATTTCTACACTTCGTATGCACACTATATTTCCTATAGCTCCTATTCGGCCCTTCCTCCTCCGATAAAAGACATCGTCTTTAGACAGTTACGGGATGAAATGATATCGCTTAAGGACGCAGTGTCCGTTAAACGATGGTTGGTGTCCTTTCATCGCGCTCTATGGACACTGTTTTCGTAACTCAAAATGGGGGGGAGGAGGGAAGTTCGTATAGAGGGACCTATATGCTCCGTTTACGAACACTTCCTTGTTTTGTTTTTGATTAATTTTGAACTCACTTTATTAGTGTAAGATTCGGTCTAAAGGATTCAACATCCTTCTTCATTCGTGGTTTGGGGGGCGGAGGGGGTGCAGTGCGAAATAATGAAAGAATAAAGATGGTAGGGTAGTGAGAGGAATCGCGATGGGTTAGTAGTCGCCTGTACATATAGAGGTTCAAAGGGTGCGTGGGGGTCTTCAGGGAGACATTTTCAAATGGAGTCAGGACACAGAGTAGTAAGACTCAGGCCCCTTACTTTTGCTGTCTCTGACTCCGGTCGGATTTTTAGGTCTCGACGAACTCCCGTTCCTCTAACAGCCCCGGATCTGCGAATGTTGTCTTAATTGTGAGTGTGTCAACCATGATATGAATATTAGTTAAGTTGTGTCTCGTTCCTGGTAGCGACGAGCACAAAAGTTTGTGTATCTCAACATGGTGCGGTGTTTGTATTTTGTTTTGGGTGTGATTGCATCATAGCCTTGCCAGGGCGACCCGTCTGTAACATCAAAGGAAGTTTATCGGAATAAATTTCTGGTGAAAGGGGGTGAAAGGGGTGGTTTGACCTTAGAGATAAGAAGGTTTTGTTTGTTAATATGACTGGGTGTATGGATTCCTTTGTGCGTGATGGGGGACTAATTAGTGGGGCTGAGATTCCTTGAAGGCTGAACTCTCTGGCGTCTAGATTTGGCTGTGGCAAATTGCATTAATTCAATTCTTGGTTTCTCCTTTAATTTATTTATTTATCAGGATTATAAATCTCTTAAAAGGCAATGCCTCTTATTTCTGGGGGTCGTGATAAATAGTGATATAACATTAACACCACATCGAAGTAGAAAAATAACGAAAGAGGAGAGACAAAGCAAAGGAATGACACAAACACCTCATTAAAATAATAAAAAATAATTTATATTTTATTTCAATAATCATTAAATTCCTATATTATTTTAACCTAAATTCCTTGTTGTCCATCCCCGCAATTATCCTCCTAAACCATTGCCGTTTACACTGCTTAAACTGCCCGCCAAATTGTGTGCAAACTAACCCACGGATGTATTCCATAATATGCGTGGCTCAAATTCCCCTCACAATAGTTGCAAAACTCTCTTCTCTCTCGATTTGTTAGGTTAGGTTAGGTTAGGTTAGGTTTTAAACAGAAATTTGTCTCTTAAATGAAAAACAAACATGAATTAGTTGGTCTATTTTAACTGAAAGACGACCACAAAAAAGGCCCCTCAATTATTTATTTACATCATACCATCTTTGTCAATTCTTTATTCTTTCGCTATCACTCCTTCACTATTTTTCCAGGCGCTACTTGGCTTCAATATTTAGTGATGGGTGGCTGCCTCAAGTCTACCAATCAACAAAGTATTGCGAAATTCTTTGTTCCATAGCCCTTACTACCATATCATCTTCTCCTTCACCCTTGAAATACTTGCTTTACTTCCGGAATTGGTGGAGACCGGAAGATTTGCGACTCAAGGTGTACCCTAACCCTGATCTTCGTTTACACCTTAACACTCTTCCTTGAACCAGATCATGAAGTGGGTATCGAACTCCTTTACAGGCTTGCTATAAGCCCCCTCTTCAGAGGGACATTCCAACAAAAGCTACCATTTCTACATCCAATTTATCAACCCTGCTTCATTTCCTCATTATGGACCTTCTATCTATAAGTCCTTGCGGTTAGTATATCATCTTAAGGATGTCTTTTCCTGAACTTCCTGTTAAAGGACAACTTTTAGAAGGGTCTATCGTTCTCATAAGTGATTCCCGAGTAATTTCTCGAAAGAAAATATTTAAAAGGGTTTATCATCCAGGAAATAGTTTTATGGTTATCTCTCTTGAAAGACAACATTTAGAATTATGTATCATCCAGGGAAGGACTAACAGGATATTTTCTACATTACAAGAACAAGTGCTAGGAGCCTGCATTCATCCGAGGGTGACTTTATCCATTCGAAGGATATCTTTTTTAGAAGCGTCATTCGTCCAGAAGAAAATTACAAGGGAGTTCGCACTTGAAACACCACAGTTACAAGTGTCTATCATCCTGAAAAGAGCTTCCTTACTTTTTATTTGAAGGACAACCTTGAAAAGCGTCATGTTATCCCTTAGGATTATACCTGAACAAAGTGACTATACGGACATGGGCGATAGCTTAAAGGTTATAAAGTTAAACTAAGGGGGATATTGCAAATAGAAAGGACTATACTTAGCCGGTAGAAGTTTAAGAATTGTTTCAGTTTATGGATAAACAATACATATTATAATCCAAGTAATTTTGGATTCCATAGAAAGAAGAAAAAATGATAATTTAGGAAGAAGGAATCGTATATTGTTTTATGAATATTTGGTACATATCAGCTTTCAATAACTTAGAATATCTATTGTATTTAGGGTATCTACTGAACCGCAAGATCTAAACGACCTTAAAAAATACGTCAAATTTTGAATCTGGGTACTTTGTCCAAATCTCTATTCACCCGGATACTTCCTCGTACCGCTTTTAAGATGCTATGGTAAGTTTGATTGTTATCACTCCAGATGAGGTTCCAAAAAAGATGATATCAAGAATAGTAGTTATGGACCCTCGGAGATCAAATATCCTTGCGAGAATAAATACTGTTTTGAAAGACCAAATTCCTTTCAATAGGGACCTCGTCCATCCAGGATCTGACTTTTATCTGCACGCGCTGATCTTTGCTTTGTCGTTGAACTTAAGTCCATTGTCGAAGAAGTTAGGGGTGTGCACATCACTGACGGCGAGTTCTAGAAATATATCTCACGCAATTTTCTTCTGGTAAACATAAGTCAAGAGCAGCTACATACCCGAGCAATTTCTACAGTAGATCTCCACTGTTGATTTCACTGATAATCATTCATATCTTTTCTTATTGTTCAACATTTGGATATCTTGCCGTCGAAGCTAAGATTTCTATAGAAGATATGAATTGAGAAAGTATTTGATCAGGACTGAAAACGTCTACGCCCTGTTGATTAAATTTAGTACTGAAGATAATCCAATTCGCTTTACTCAAAAGCATCATTCTTTTGCTTTTGACCTCATCATTATTTTTGAACTCCACGAATAATGTCATTTAGCACTAGAATCGAGGTCATGGAACGAAATGGAGATTGTAATGTTTGGGATTCATACAATAAAGAACAACTACCTTTATTGAGTACAAGTAATACGGTCCTAAGAAAGTACATATAATCTACTCCATTTGAAGTCAAAATTATTTCACTTAATGAAACACAAATAAATCTTTTTTAATTTCCTGTTTTTCTGAAACAAAATATTGTACTCCAAAAATGAATTGTCGGTGACTTGCATAAACTTTAATATTGAACTTGGAGGAACTCCGACTGGGCTGGAGTGTGACCTACCCCAAAACCCCCCTCCAGAGATGCCTACTTAAAATTACAGGGAAGAAACTCTCCAACTATCTCGGACTTATCCTGTCCCTCCTAATCAGTAGATAAGGATTTTAAGACCAAAATGATACACTTTTTAAAAAAATGAAAATGCAGGAATGGACTGGAAATTCTCTTGTTCCTTGAAACCGAGGGACGATTGGACTTAAGGGGATTGCAACTTTCCTTGATTGGATTAAATATATATCTGCTGTTGACGCGAAAATACGTCTGCGGTACAGGATAATAGATTCACTGAATCTCTTCTCAACAGGCAATGAAAGACTTAATGGTGAAGACATATTAGTGAGAGTAACTTTGATCAGGCAACTTTTGTCCACCCAAAGTGGGTCATGGGTATCCGGGTGGGGCAAAGTTTACGTAATCAATGACCCAAAGTCGACCTTGGGAGAAGAATTAGATTTGAAAGTTAAGAAACCGTCATCCAAGCGCGAAAGGATGATAATTGATGATTCAACGTGTTGCAGAGTGCTTAAGGTCAAGGCTGCGTGCCCTCCATGCCACAACTCTTCCAGTTTTGTACCATTCATGCCCTAATCACTGCAGGGAGATCTGCGGCTATATTTCGTCCAAACACTTTCCATTTCCCCACTTTCAACACTTCTTTTAAACATCTCTCCTTACAAGCACTCAACGGACGGTGCCCCGATTAGTTCTTCTTTAAACTTAAAGAAATACGGATGAGGAGCCTTAGCCACTCGGTTGTTCTATTATAAAAAGACCCGGTTCAATGTGAGTCACCTGTTTTTCGCTCTCGTCAACCACTATGCGCCAAAGATAGTGGAATCCGTCGGGTGAGCCCCGTAGATTGTATCCTTCAGATTTAATCCAACGTATAAATAAAGGGCGAATAGCGACAATAGACAAGGAGAGAAAAAAATAAAAATAAGTGAAAAACAAGACAAAAGATGAATGATTGGTAGAAGATAAACTGATACACTACATAGGTTTCGTCGACAACCATCGATATGTTGGGTTCTGAGAACACAAATTCAAAAATACAAACCCAAAATTGTCCTAAAGAAAGTGTGAGAGAGGATAAAGGTCTGAAATAATAGAAAGAGTAAGTACAAAAGAAGACAAATGAAGAGTAGCCGAAAGGGATACAAAATACGCGACTGAGAGGATAGCGACAGACAGATGAAGATACGAACTCACCAAATAAAAGGGAAGATGGAGATTAGAGTGGTTGGTACGAGTAGGTAACCATACAGCGTTATTTGGTTCCTTACAATACTAGTTTCGACCCTTAGAACACCAGGTTTCTGATGAATTGATAGCTTTTAAATGGCAAATGCTCTTCGGCAAATTGGCATGATTTCAAATGGGATAAGTAGTTAGGCACTTATCTTAATTGAAGTGAATCGATTAACCCGCCCCCTCTTGCACCCCCTGAGTGAATGGAAACTAATCTTGACGGATCTTTCCATTCAAATTGATATTTGAAAGTCCATTTTAGAATGCAGTGGCTGCGAGAAGCGTCTCGAGGCTGTTCCCGGCGATGAGTCCGGTGGCGACTCATACTCTTGAATCAACCGTCGATGCTAACTCGTGTTTTCGAGTTGGGGAGATTTCTATGAGGCTTGGGGGAATGGGGGGGACTGGGTAGGGATAAGGCGATGCAACCCTATGAAAAAGTCCAGATCACGTAGCGTCACAGAACCACACATATTTACATGCTCGTGTGCCTGTGTACATCTGGCCAGTAAATAGTTAACTTGGTTGGGTAGGGTGGATGTATATCATCCATCATACAGGTCTACGTACACACACACAAACACAAATATATATATATATATATATATATATATATATATATATATATATATATATATATATATGTGTCTGTAGTGGTCATGTACACAAAGCTTTGCACATTCATATACACCTTCTTTCTTACACTTAGGCATCGCCTAACGACTATGTGAGCTTCATTCCTCTCCCCTTTAAACTCCGTCAGCACAAGCCCTATAACCAGTATTTATTGGCCCTTGACCTCTAACACCAATAATTATGTTTTTCAATTCCCTTCGAGAGTCTGTGTTAGGTTCACACCACCTCGCTCCATCTCTCTTTCTCTCCCCCCTCCCCCCTCTCTCTATATATATTTCTCTCTCCCATAGTCGCGCTGACCTTCTATAAAACAAGAGAGATTATGCTCAGGAACCCAGGTCATCCTTAGAAACAATCGAGGACACTTCTTCATCACTTCACTTCACTTCTCTGTGATCCGTTCCACTTTGGTGGCTGGATTCACCGAGCTCCAGCCCTTCATTATGAAAAATCTCAAATTCTGAAATAAAGTTCTTTTATTCAAGTTGTTTATAAAAATCCAAGTACGAATTTATTTGGTCGGACATCCACAAGAAAAAACAGACCCCTCTCGCTACACATATATATATATATATATATATATATATATATATATATATATATATATATATATATATATATATATATATATATATAAAGGTAAATCACGGGGCATTTAAAGGCAAAAAAAGGTTGTCCTTTATTCCAACATCTCTCACGGAACAGGAGAAGAATGCGCAGATAATCTTGGAAGAAATTGGTGCAGTTTAAAAACACATGACTATCGCGAACATACTCAAAACGGATAACTATGCGTAAAACTAATAATAACTATAAACTAAGATTCTAATAGCTTAGCCCAATGCTTCTGGTGTACATTTTGATAAGCGACTGAAAATAAATTTAAGCAAAATGTTTCATATCACCCCTAAAAATATTAATTAAAAAACTCATAACCAACCGCTCTAGCACTTGCATATATTGGCCTAGCACCAGACGAACATTTAAGGTAGCTTTATCCGTAACTTGTGACTAGAAACCGTAAGTAATCTCTAAATTTAATTATAATTCAGAGTGTTTTCGGTAGGTTCAGTACTTATTTGTATCAAATCCCTAACAAATAAGTTGAACTGACTTATTTCTATATATAACATTTAATATCATCTTACCAATTAATTGAATAGGACTGCCACTATAACCAATAATACGATACTGTTTAAAAAACAGCAGCACCTGTTTTTATAGCGTCAATATACCGTAACTTTGAAATATGAAAGCTTGAATCAATTTCAAATGTTGTACTACACCAATTTAATTCACAAATTAATAAAGTAGGCTCTCTACTCATCGGTAATATAGTGGTAGCATTTACCTTACAAAGAATCACAGTTAAAATTGTCAGAGCAGTTATTATACTTATATTAACAAGAATGAGAAGCTATAGATGAATGTCTAGCAGATTTATGTGGTTGGGTGCTAGGTTGAGTGTGCGTGCCGCTGTGTATACTGTTGGGTAGAGCGCACGCCGTGTTGTGCCGTCAGTGACATAATGTGCGCGAGTAGACTTACAAACTTTCACAATGTGACCTTTCTCGGAACATTTATTGCATGTTAAATTCATAGGAAAACTATTTTTTGCTAAATGCTTGTATGTATTTCCTAAGCGGATAAAGGTGTAATTAACTGGAATGAAACCTGGGCTTCTATTGTCTGATATTTATGTCTTTTGCGATGCTTTGTATGAAACAGTATCGCGTGCTGCTAGCTAAATGTCTTGGGTATCTATATATATCTATATCTGTTTCAAAGGCTTCGTATTTTCCACACACTGATCAAAGGTTTTATCTATAAAATCCTGAAGAAAATATCGTTGTCGACCGTAAACCCGAAATGAAAGCATCAGGAAATGATTTATCTCTGCAGCAATTATTGTACCTGCACTCCTTTACAAGTTCATTAAGTGTCTTTGCAAAGTTTTCAATATTTTCATCAAGTTGCTGTTTTTTTTTTATCAGGTAATCATGGCACCCACCATTGAATTCTTTGTACTGTACAGCGCTTAAATTTTGTTCACGAGTAAATCATATGCAGTTTCCTTTTATGGCACAGGCTTGATTATTCTTTTTAGAACCGATAAAAGATTTAACGGAATTTCTTTGATATTAACGTTCGCTTTTTCCCTGCCATCATCACCCACTGCTGCAATCAACTTTAAGCACTGCAACCACAAAGCATTCTAGAAACCTGTCAATTTTTTTCTAGTTTTGTATCAAAAACATCTGGCACGTAGTTCACCATTTTGGTATTTATAATAATATAAAATAACGAAGTTCTTCATTCTCGTCTTATTTGTAGTATCGTCGAGATTAGAGGATATCTGAATAATAAGCTGAATTGAGTTACTACAGTTGTGAGCGTCTGTTTGACACTTAACGACCTGAAACACAAAAGTACGTAGAATACTATTTTTACCCTATCAAAGCCCGATAAATACGGAGGCTATAGATATATATGTAAGCTTAATTAAGCGATCCTGTTGCCATGACAACACACAGAAAACGTAACAAGGATAACTATTAGGTTGAGGAATAAGTTCTTGCGGTTTTTTTAATGTTGTGTTGATTTAAGTTTTGTTGACGTGATTTATGCACATATTAAGAAACAATAATAAATAATGAGAGCAAAATTTGCAAAGGTTAGGCTACGTCTCTTAACAGCGTAGACTATTAGGCTTTTGGTTAGGCTACGTCTTGAAGTTGAGTAGTAAGTCATTGCGGTTTATTTAAAAGTTGTGTTAATTCCATTTTTGTTATTAGTGGTATCATCTCATTTATTAATTCCTTAATATGTCTCGGATGAATTCTCTGGGGACCGAGATTTTTAAATTTGAATTTTACTTATATAATCTGAAAGTTTGATTTGTGACCCATAAATAGGATGAAATGAAGAAAATCCAGTTTGGAATTCTTATCCAAGGGCTAACGCTCCCCCTCCTGGGTCGGTTTTCGTCATTACTTAAGCTGATGGCTTACTGAAAGGTTGTATTATAAGTCGTTCTATGAAGATCACTTTCGTTTTTGTGTCGTGTGTTTAGCAACCTGATATGTAACATAGTTTTGTATGCTTAGTACACAAATTAAGTGTCACGAAAGAGTTTAGATTCAGCGTTATTGGAAGGAAAGAATAAAGTTTTAAGTATATTTTGCTGGTGTCATTTATTCAACATCCTATTACTGTGATTTAGTGTGTTTAGTGAACAAATTTCGTTTAGTAGGTCGACCAAATTTCCTGCAATTGGTTTCACAGGGAGCTGAAAGCTAAGTTATCATGCGTAGATTTATTTTATAGATTTCTTTTGGCTTCTTTCCATCATATTATAATTGAGCTATGCTGTTTTTTTCATTTTTTTTACAAGCGTACTGTTATTTACGTATTTGCTCTTTATTTGTTTAGGTTCTTTAATTTTTACTTCTTTATTTGCGAGGCTACTTTATTTTCTACTTATTTGCAAGTATAAGTGGTAGAGTTTAGGGGGCAAAAGGTGAACAATTAAACCACCGCAGTATTTTAATTGAGCGAATAACTCTTCTAACTTTTACCAATTTTCAAAGGTCAGTAGTTCTTAGCTGACGCGTCCACTATCCCGTAAATAGACCCGGGAAAGTCAAGTTCACGTAAAAAATCTATTTTTATTTTCCGTTAATGAAGATTATTTTAATTACAGGTAAATTACTGAGCAAAAAGCAAAAGAGAATGTATTGTTCTCGTTTATTCCTTTTCGTTTTGATTTTCGATGTTCCAAAGGCAAAAAACAGAAATATTCGGTCATTTACAGTTTGATAACTAACAAGATCTTTCTATCACTGTCGCTCGGTCGGTGTGTCCCCGTTTTGTTTTGTTTTTTGTTTTGGCAATAACATCATAAATATTGGGCCTATTCTAACGAAATTTGAAACCATTATGTTGTTTTACATTCTATTTCGAATGCTATAATAATTGCCAAGGTCCTCCCAAGGTTAGCTCGGGAATTATTTGACAATAACATCATAACTATTCTGCTGATTTTAACGAAATTTAAAACCCTTATATTGTTTTAGATTCTCTTTCGAATGATATAATTGTCATGGTCCTCCCAAGGGTAGTCCGGGAATTATTGAATTTTTTTGAAGGTTGTAAGGTCATAAATCAGAATAAGTGAGAACACGCACTTTGGTTGGTCAGCAGACTTGTTTCTATTTGTATTAATTTTTATTACCTCATAGCACCCACTAGCCAATCTGGTAGCAATCATCTTTTGAGAGTCTGTAACATGCTCGGGAAAATTTTTTATATCTCACTTCTAGAGTACTTAAACGTGATATTGAGTTTGTACCAGTCGGCAACAGCTTGAGGTCGAGTTTCTTCGCCTAAAGCAGGAAATCGTGCATCTTTCAGCTATGTTAGATGCCATGATTCCTACGCATGAGGACTGCGAGTCTTCGCCAGCAACGGAAGAATATCAATGTGTAGGAGTACAGGCCTCTACTATGTCTGATGTTCTTTCGAGCGGGTACTTCGAGGTGCCCTCCACTAAACCTCTAATAACAACAAAGATTTACTTAGTTTTAACCTTACTGCAATATGAGGACGAGAATGAATTTCTTCTGGTCGATGATTCGTTTGTGCGTAACAAAGTTGATGAATTCTGCGTCAAGTTTCGGGCTAATTTTATTTTTTATTTTGCAGACGAAACTACGAAAAATCCTAATTTTATAGTTCATGTTATTACTATTAATATTTCTTTTCATTTATCAGAAGAGTTACTTGTTCAATATAAACTCTGAGAGAACTTAAAAATAGAAGCTGTAAAATAATTATATTAGGCATAATACAGCATGTGGGTTCCAGAAGCATCTTCCTAGCAAGAGCGTTTTATATTAATATTTTTTTAAAGATTGTCAGAAATAATCGATATATTTTTTGTCAACTTTTGGGATATTTGTTTTTTACAAACGACGTAGCGTAGTTTAAAATAGGGAAATAGTTTTCTAGGATTAGTAGCTAGATATTTTGCGTGTTAATAAAAATACAATATTTTTCTATTTTGTAAAGCGCTCCTTGGACCTCAATTGGAGTATGCGATACAATTCAGCTCGCCATATTTGCGAAAGGAGATTGAAATATTGGAACGCGTCAAGTGAAGAACGCCATATTAATTCCTCAACTTAGAAATAGATCGTATGAAGACAGAGGCATCTCAACTTACCCTGACGGAGGATCGGTATGTGCGAGGCCAAATTATTGAAGTATTTAAATTACTAAACGTGTTCGCTAATATAAACTATAATTCAATATTTGAACTAGATAACCGAATCCCGACTACAAATAATAGTTACAAACTAGTACACACAAGATTTAGCACTGCAATAGCAGACTTTCTTTTCTTAGAAAAAAAAAACTAAAATAACTTGTCTAGAAATGGCGTTAAAAGCAATATTTTGAGGAATATAATTGATAAATATCATTTTAAAACATAACTTATAGAAACAAAAGCTATTAAATTTACCTTTTTGCATATCCTTAACCCTGTTAATTATCCATCACATCTGAGCCTTCCCTTCCCTCATCTTGAACTAGCCTGCAAGGGATCTTAGGGTGTTTGCTGGTTCGTAATTCTATTATTCATTTAAATCAATTACATCAAGAGAAACGAACGTGACTTACGTCTTCTTGCATAAACGCCTCAGGAAATTCCCAATTTATGATATAAACAATTTTTCTTGCGTTGCTGACCAGGTTACGCTCGTTAATATAAATAGGCTCTAATGGATCTCGAATCGACTTTTTTTGTATTTATATCTATATAGAAATGTTTGGGATTTTCTTTAGAATCTTTAGAGACATTATTTAGTGCTTTTTGAAATTTTGACTCTAAATTTTACTCGACACCGACAATGAACGCAATTTTTACTGTTTAAGCGTTCTTTTAGCGTGTAGCATTAGCGGATATTTTTCTCTTATAGCAATGTTTATTCTAGAATTAATTCAAAGCAAGCATCTATTTCGACTAGAGATACTTTCCTTTTTTGTAAGCATTCGTTTTTGTACTCAATAAAAATCTACAAATAATTGTCGGAAATATCTAAAAAATATTGTTGAAGATCGGCTAGATTTAGTTAATAATGAGGACTGTCTTCCAGTCGACTTTGCCTCCTTTTTCCTATGGAAGAATCACAATATATATTATGTTAGATTTTGATTATTACTGTTTAATTCTTATTTGAAAAGATGTTTTAAGATTAACTATAATAGTATTGTAATTGCTTTTGCCTATGGATTCGCCAACAAAAAGGTTCTTAATTTGTTATCATTAAATTAATAACTCTTACCTTGCGCTTTGGATTGTTAACCCAAAGCTGACAAAGAGTCGCGTGCTCTCACTTATTGTGATTTATGACCTTACGACCCACAAAACTTTCAATATTCCTGGACTAACCTTGAGACAACCTAGGCAATTGTATCCTTCGAAAGAGAATGTAAAACAACATAAAGTTTTATTTCTTTTAGAATCGACCGAATTGTTATGATGTTATTGCCAAATAATTCCCTGGCTAACCTTGGGAGGAATTTGACAATCATATCATTCAAAAGAAAATGTAAAACAACATAAGGGTTTCAAATTTCGTTGGAACCAGTCAAATAGTTCTGACGTTATTGCCCAAACAAAATAATTCCAGGGCTAACATAGGTAGGATCTTGGGAATTATATCATTCGAAAAAAAATGTAAAACAACATAAGGTCTTCAAATTCCATTAGAATCGACTGAATAGTTGAAATGTTATTACCAAAACAAATAAAAGCAACGCGGAGTCCGACCGACTGACCGACCTACATAGTGAGATATAGTCTCCCGCGACTAAAAATTGTGCAATCGCTCGTCCCACATCAGCTGTTTCATCATTAAAATTTAAATTTTGAAAGATAAAGTCACTTATGACTGTCAATCTCTCTCTAACAACTTTCCTTAGAACTTAAATAATTTCTCGCCATTTTGTTTATGTAGCGCGTGGAGTCTTTGGCTATATTGAAGCAATGGGGATTTTGTCGGTAGCTATAGACTGCTATATTATCTGTATTACCTATATAAGATAAATTCACTTATGACTGTCAATCTCTTCCTAACAACTTTCCTTAGAACTTAAATAATTTCTCGCCATTTTGTTTATGTAGCGCGTGGGGTCTTTGGCTATATTGAAGCAATGGGGATTTTTTCGGAGGCTATAGACTGCTATATTATCCGTATTACCTATATCAGAGGCGGGCAAATTGTGGCCCGCGCAAGTTTTCACGAGACTCGCGTTTCATTTCATAATTCGAAAAAATATTGAAAATTATGTAAAATTTTGGAAAGCAGTTGAAATTTTAATGGCTCGGGCTCCCTAACAAACCCACTTCATATAGGCTTATTTTTATATTTTCGGTCATTATTTAAGTTTGACCATATTGTATATTACATAAACAATTAATTGTAAATTGTGGTTCGGATTCCACGTTGATATAAATCTGAAAACAGTGTAAAAGGGGTGGCAAAACTATGCAAAAGGAATTACCCTTAGTTATTAATGTGTAGCTATATCTATGTCTATTTCGGATATACAAATAGATACACAAATGTAATTGCAATTAGCTTATATGTATTTGAATTTTTTTTTACATCTAACAGTCAAGCTAAATTTACTGTACCCTCTCCTATTAATTTGTAAATTTCATACCTAATGTATTTTCCAAATATGTATTTATTCATTGGAGAAATTATTAGATTTAAAGTTAGGTTAGGTTAGGATATCTTGATATGATACCAATATTATTTATAACATTCATTTATTTTTTTTAAATTTGAATTTAATCTATTAGTTTTCTTAAACTTCGACAAAAAGAGCAAAATCTTTTTAAATACGTCTGTATTTCGATCTTTTATACGCCATTCGAATTCACACAACACAAATCTAACATGGAACGGCGCGTCCGACTATAGCGTTTATTTGGACGCTTTTGGAAATTTGAGCTACTCGCAATTTGCTGTGCGATGTCCCTCTGAAACGATATCGAGGCCATTATTGGTGATTTTAATGTTTGAAATTATTTTCAGGAATATCTTCAATATGGTCGTATACATTCCACATGCCACTTATTATTGTAGACAAAGGTAAAATTCCAACCTTAATAAATTCTTCTAAAAGATTTGGAGATCTCGCGCGATGAAACAGTGTAAAAACAAACGGACAAGTTTATCGATAGACCCCACCAAATACGGTATGAAGTATTCATGGAAAAAGATTTGTCTTCGTTTTCGAATAAGACTACAATTTTTGAAGATGTCTCAACATATCTCTCATAATCGTAATTCTGAAGAGATTATTTTTATTAATTAAAAAAACTAATAGAAAAATTATTTTAATTTAATAATTTTAACTGATTAAACTTAAAAATTATCAAAATTACCTAGCCTAACATTAAAAATAATAATTTCTTCCCAAAAGAGAAAAGGTGAAACTACAACATTCTCAAGATATTATTTTTATTAATTAGGAAACTAAGAGAAAATTTAATTTATTTTAATTTAATAATTTCAACTGATTTAACTCAAAATTATCAAACCTACCTAGACTACCTTTAAAAATAATAGTTTCTCAAAAAAATAAATACATATTAAAATCGGCTTAGAAATGCATTAGTGGTGAAATAAAAAAATAATAAAAAAGAATAGAACAACTTGCACCAAACTCAAAATATCCAAATTAAAAAAAGGAATCCAAAAAGGTGCACCAAACCTAAAAGACCAAAATTAAAAAAAAAGAATCGGAGAACATCCACCAAACTCAAAATATCCAAATTAAAAAAAGGAATCCAAAAAGGTGCACTAAACCTAAAAGACCAAAATTAAAAAATAGAATCGAACAACTTGCACCAAACTCAAAATATCCAAATTAAAAAAAGGAATCGGAAAAGGTGCACCAAACCTAAAAGACCAAAATTAAAAAAAAAAGAATCGAACAACTTGCACTAAACTCAAAATATCCAAATTTAAAAAAGGAATCCAAAAAGGTGCATTAGACCTAAAAGACCAAAATTAAAAAAAAAATCGAACAGCTTGCACCAAACTCAAAATATCCAAATTAAAAAAAGGAATCCAAAAAGGTATACCAAACCTAAAAGACCAAAATTAAAAAAAAAGAATCGGAAAACATCGAACAAACTTAAAATTTCCAAATAAAAAAAGGAATCGGAAAAGGTGCATTAGACCTAAAAGACCAAAATCAAAAAATAGAATCGAACAGCTTGCACCAAACTCAAAATATCCAAATTAAAAAAAGGAATCGAAAAAGGTGCATCAAACCTAAAAGACCAAAATTTAAAAAAAAGAATCGAACAACTTGCAACAAACTCAAAATATCCAAATAAAAAAAGGAATCCAAAAAGGTGCATCAAACCTAAAAGACCAAAATTTAAAAAAAAGAATCGAACAACTTGCACCAAACTCAAAATATCCAAATTAAAAAAAGGAATTCAAAAAGGTGCATCAAACCTAAAAGACCAAAATTAAAAAAAAATAATCGAACAACTTGCACCAAACTCCAAAAATCCAAATAAAAAAAGGAATCGGAAAAGGTGCATCTACCCTAAAAGACCAAAATTAAAAAAAAGAATCGAACAACTTGCACCAAACTCAAAATATCCAAATTAAAAAAAGCAATCCAAAAAGGTGCATTAGACCTAAAAGACCAAAGTTAAAAAAAAAATCGAACAGCTTGCACCAAACTCAAAATATCCAAATTAAAAAAAGGAATCCAAAAAGGTGCACCAAACCTAAAAGACTTCAATTAAAAAAAAAGAATTGGAGAACATCCACCAAACTTAAAGTTTCCAAATAAAAATAGGAATCGAAAAAGGTGCATTAGACCTAAAAGACCAAAATAAAAAAAAGAATCGAACAACTTGCACCAAACTCAAAATTTCCAAATAAAAAAAGGAATCCAAAAAAGGTGCACCAAACCTAAAAGACCAAAATAAAAAAAAAATCGGAAAACATCCACCAAACTCAAAATATCCAAATAAAAAAAGGAAACGGAAAAGGTGCATTAGACCTAAAAGACCAAAATTAAAAAAAAGAATCGAACAACTTGCACCAAACTCAAAAAATCCAAATAAAAAAAGGAATCGGAAAAGGTGCATCTACCCTAAAAGAACAAAATTAAAAAAAAAAGAATCGAACAACTTGCACCAAACTCAAAATATCCAAATTAAAAAAAGGAATCCAAAAAGGTGCATCTACCCTAAAAGACCAAAATTAAAAAAAAGAATCGAACACTTGCACCAAACTCAAAATATCCAAATTAAAAAAAGGAATCCAAAAAGGTGCACCAAACCTAAAAGACCAAAATTAAAAAAAAAGAATTGGAGAACATCCACCAAACTCAAAATTTCAAGAATAAAAAAAGGAATCGGAAAATGTGCATTAGACCTAAAAGACCAAAATAAAAAAAAGAATCGAACAGCTTGCACCAAACTCAAAATATCCAAATAAAAAAAGGAATCGGAAAAGGTGCATCAAACCTAAAAGACCAAAATTAAAAAAAAAGAATCGAACAACTTGCACCAAACTCAAAATATCCAAATAAAAAAAGGAATCCAAAAAGGTGCACCAAACCTAAAAGACCAAAATTAAAAAAAAGAATCGAAAAACTTGCACCAAACTCAAAATATCCAAATTAAAAAAAGCAATCCAAAAAGGTGCATTAGACCTAAAAGACCAAAGTTAAAAAAAAAATCGAACAGCTTGCACCAAACTCAAAATATCCAAATTAAAAAAAGGAATCCAAAAAGGTGCACCAAATCTAAAAGACTAAAATTAAAAAAAAAGAATTGGAGAACATCCACCAAACTTAAAGTTTCCAAATAAAAAAAGGAATCGAAAAAGGTGCATCTACCCTAAAAGACCAAAATAAAAAAAAAGAATCGAACAGTTTGCACCAAACTCAAAATATCTAAATTAAAAAAAGGAATCCAAAAAGGTATCAAACCTAAAAGACCAAAATTAAAAAAAAAGAATCGAACAACTTGCACCAAACTCAAAATATCCAAATTAAAAAAAGGAATCCAAAAAGGTGCACCAAACCTAAAAGACCAAAATTAAAAAAAGAAGAATCGAACAACTTGCACCAAACTCAAAATATCCAAATTAAAAAAAGGAATCCAAAAAGGTGCACCAAACCTAAAAGACCAAAATTAAAAAAAAAGAATCGGAGAACATCCACCAAACTCAAAATATCCAAATTAAAAAAAGGAATCCAAAAAGGTGCACTAAACCTAAAAGACCAAAATTAAAAAATAGAATCGAACAACTTGCACCAAACTCAAAATATCCAAATTAAAAAAAGGAATCGGAAAAGGTGCACCAAACCTAAAAGACCAAAATTAAAAAAAAAGAATCGAACAACTTGCACTAAACTCAAAATATCCAAATTTAAAAAAGGAATCCAAAAAGGTGCATTAGACCTAAAAGACCAAAATTAAAAAAAAAAATCGAACAGCTTGCACCAAACTCAAAATATCCAAATTAAAAAAAGGAATCCAAAAAGGTGCACCAAACCTAAAAGACCAAAATTAAAAAAAAAGAATCGGAGAACATCCACCAAACTTAAAATTTCCAAATAAAAAAAGGAATCGGAAAAGGTGCATTAGACCTAAAAGACCAAAATTAAAAAAAAGAATCGAACACTTGCACCAAACTCAAAATATCCATATTAAAAAAGGAATCCAAAAAGGTGAACCAAACCTAAAAGACCAAAATAAAAAAAAAAAGAATCGAACAACCCTCACCAAACTCAAAATATCCAAATTAAAAAAAGGAATCGGAAAAGGTGCACTAAACATAAAAGACCAAAATTAAAAAAAAAGAATCAGAGAACATCCACCAAATTAAAAGTATCCAAATGAATTTCAGCGAGGAATTCTGTATCGAGGAAAGCCATGATGAGGCAGGATCTCTTAAACAGCAACAGGAAATCAACTTTATACACACATTTAAGTCACTTTTACTTTGGGGATCAGGCGATTGAAGTAGTGAAGGAGTGTGTGCGTATGTGCGGAAGCTTTAGGCCGTAGGAAGTGTGTTGGGGGATGGAATGGGAGCGAGTCCAAATTGGAATCAATCGGCGAAGACGGACGAGAATTCTTGACAGAGGAAGTGACCGCCGAAGCCGCATCTAATCCATTCAATTAGCCACCTATTAATTAACTTGCCACACCCCTGAAATGATACGTGTATTACATATGTGTGGATGTACACATGCACGAATAGGTATGTCGTTATATTTCTATTGCCATTTTTTTCATAACTTTTCCATAAATTTGCTAAATGATTTTCCCTTTCCAACCAGAATGGACAGTTCTTGGTCCAGTTTTGAGATCTGTGCCGTCCATGAAATCCGAAACACAGACTGATTTTAACTAATCTAAGTTTAAACTTAGATTCACTTTAACCCGCATTTATTGAAGGATGGCGCCTACTTCCTGAAAGAGAATTAGTGTATACATATCTATGCATGTGTGTATGTAAAGGTTCTTATATACTGACAAAATGATTCAAGTATACAGTTCATGCGAAAAGTATCCGATCACCCTCCAAATTTGTATTATTTTTAATGATATTCACAGACGCATAATTCACTTTCTTTTTATTTTATCGACATCTGGTCGGTCTCATATAACGCCCTGATAATACACCTTTCCAATGCAATCTTAAGTTAGTATTGAGGTAACGTTCGTTGCGTGTGGGCGTGTGTCAGATTTGTCCGATTTCATGTCTTTTTTTTTGCCATTTCATTATAATTTTGTGATTTTCTACAGAAAGTGGTCTAAATAAAATTTATTTCTAATGTGTTCTAAGAAACAAGTCGAGGTGATCTTATTGCTCTTCATAAATGTGGGAAATCTCGGAGACAGATAGCTAATGACTTCAACATAGCCCAAAGTACTGTTAATTTATGGGTTTCACGTGCTAAAAATAATGTTAGCCTATCTACGTCAGTACCTACAAAACGATCTGGCAGACCGAGAAAAACAAATTTGCAAACAGACATTCTTATGAAGCGTTTAGTAGTGAATAATCCAACATAACCACGAAGGAACTAAATCTTCATATGAATAATTAATTTATTATATGTTGTTTCTGAACGAACTATCCAGGATCGGCTACAAAAGGAACTCGGATTAACATCTCGCCATGGTGTGCAGAAACCATTCATTACGAGCAATTGCGTAACAAACGTGTCGCATTTTGTAAAAGATACATTCAGGGAACTGCTGAGGAGTGGAAAATTTTTTATTCAGCAATGAGTCAACATATTTAACATTCAGAAACTGTCATAAAAAAGTTCGTTTGCCCATTGGCTCAAATAGAATTGACCCTAAATACACCCAAAAGACAACGAAACACCCTCCAAGTCTGATGATTTGGGGTTGTTTCAGTTTCCAAGGGAGAGGAACCATATATTTCCTTCCTAAGAACACAACTATGAATCGCGCACGGTATTTAGGAATGTTACAGGAGAAACCTGCAGTGTTAATGACACAAATATTCACATATAATGAGGCACCTTGTCACAGGACTAAAATTGTGACAAAATGGCTTACTGACAATAAATTTAATATTTTGTATTGGCCTAGTAATAGCCTAGATCTCAATCCCATAGAAAATGTATGGCTAATAATAAAAAATAAGGTTGAAGGTCAAGACACTGGCTCCATCCAAAAATTAAAAGAGGCCATCTTAAAGGTATGATGGAATAAAATATCAATGGAAGTTTGTCAAAACTTGATCAAATCTATGCCGCAGCGTCTACAACAAGTCATCAAATTCAAAGGAAAGATGACAAGACACTAATATAAGGTTAGTCAATATTATACATGGCTTTTATGTTAAAAATACACATTTTTAGGGTGATCGGATACTTTTTGTGGGCAGTGTATGTAAGTAAAGTTAAACTACGGCGAAAGTAAATCAAAGAAATCACAAAGGCGTTCCTTTATTCCAGCTTCCTCAAGGAACTTTCGCATTTATGCTTTAAGGTTACTTAAAATAAGCTAAAGATATATATATATATATATATATATATATATATATATATATATATATATATATATATATATACTCAACATCAATTTTTTGTTCTCGAACATATTATCTAAACATATCCATGTATTTTCAAGTTAATTGATTGGTCCGTTTCCTTACAATAATTTTCAAAACATTTTGAAAAATAAATCTATCCATGTATTTTTCAAGTTAGTTAATTGGTCCGTTTTCTTACGGTAATGTTCAAACATATTCAATATATTTTTCTGTAATATCACCTTCACCATTCTGTCTCGAAGATGACCTACTGTGAGGTCGAGAGAAGACGTCTAGGCAAATAAAGCTATGCCTCTTCCGAGCAATTTTCCTTAGAGGTATATATACGAAAGAAAAGTATGAAAGACCGCCTCAAAAACAAGAAATCACCAATGAGGAAGATGGAAGGATGAAGGTAAAGATTCACATTAAGAATTACAAGAAGCAGGTAGTAAGGTCAAACTGAGAAGACGGAAAGGGTAAACGAAATGGAGATAGCCTAACGAGGGAGATTATAAGACACGATGAGCAAAAGGGGGGAAAATACAATGTACAAAACAGAGCAGTGACAATTAAAAAATAATAATAAAAAATAAAAATAAAATAGGGGCCACATAACTAAAGAATGTATAAAAAAGTAAGAACGGACGACAGAACTAATTTCTTAAAGTATTAATCTTTTAATTATAACATCTATTATATATAAGGCATGGGGAAAGGTTAAAATTATCGCATTGGCTTATAAAAGCACATTCAATGATATTCCTTTTTATAGGGTCATTGGAACAATAAATAAATTTTGCCAAGTTTCAGTTAATTAGATGGTCCTTATCTGACATATGGACAAAGAAAGCACTGTTATCTTCCCCTCTTCTGACATTATATTTATGTTGATTTATGCGAACAGAAAGTTGTTTACCTGTTTGTCCATAATATTTACTAATACAACCAGAACACTCAACTGAATAAACTCCCCCCCCCCTCCTAAACTATTACAATTATTACGTACTAATAAATTCTTAATGGTCGTCTCATATTTAAAAGCAACAGAAATGTTAAAGTTATTCAAAAGACGGGGAAGATCACTAAAACAAAGAGAAAAAGGTAGAACTAAATTGTTATTACTATTAAAAGGGAGAGTAGGGACAGTTTGATAAAATGTCTTTTTAGCAGAAGAAAGACAGTTTTGAAGAAACGGGTAAGGGTAGCAAAGTTTATAACCAATTTCAAAGATATTGGAAAATTCCAAATCCATAAATTCCGGGCTCACAACTCGTAATGCCCGTAGAAACATAGAAGACAAAACAGCTCTAAAGTTAAACGTTCTGTTTTTTCTTCTATGTTTCTACGGGCATTATGAGTTCTATTTTCCCCCCTTTTGCTCCTTGTGTCTTATAATCTCCCCCTCGTTAGGCTATCTCCATTTATTTACACTGTTACCCTCAGTTTCACCTTACTACTTGCTTCTTGTAATTCTTTATATGAATCTTTACCTTCCCCCTTCCGTCTTCCTCATTGGTAAATTCTTGTTTTTGAGGCGGTCTTTCATACTTTTCTTTCGTATATATACCTCTAATATGATACTATTTCTTGTAGTTATCCTTGATAAGGAACTCAATAAAGTTCGAAAGTACTTGGAAAAACCTTTTCATTTTTTCCTGTGGGACATAGCATTCATTTGCTACCCTCACGTGATACTTGGAGAGTTTTTTATTTTATATATATATATATATATATATATATATATATATATATATATATATATATATATATAAATATATATATATATATATATGTGGAAAACTTACAAAGTATCGCGTGAGTAAGCAATAAATGCAACAAAGTCCACAGGGAAAGTTAATACGACGATTTCCAAGTACTTTCGAACTTGGTATCGTTGTATTAATTTTCCCTGTGGGCATTGTTTTTATTGCATATATATATATATATATATATATATATATATATATATATATATATATATATATATATTGCCTCCAAAAAGAGCAGGACGTCTGCATTTCTATCGCAACATCTTCTATAACTTGTGCCATAAAAATCCAATATTACAAAATTGGTCTACGATAACCTACAGGTAAAAACTACGTATAGATAAAGATTATAGGAAAAAAATGGATAAATAAAACGAAAGTTATCAGGTGATAAGCAACTTACTAGAAAAATTTATGCTTTGTGACAGGGTGCGCCATCCTGAAAAATACAGTAATCATACCCGAAATTTTCATGAACTATGGGGGAAATGTGATGATGAATCACGTTTTGATACCATTTTGAGTTCATGTCAGTATTCTAGATGAGAAGCAGTGCCAGACACGCAGAGTGAGTGGGTGCTTCACCATGGGTACGGCACAGATCTGTGAAAGCACTTCCCTTTTCTCCAAACAAGCGAAAGGGAGCTTCACTAGAGAAGATCACTGTGTCCCAATCTTCAATAGTTAATTTTTTATGTTTATTACAAACGTGAAGCCTAAACATAAGGTTCATTTTGCTGATATTACGCCTCTTAGCAGCTCCTTTGGACCTCAGTTGAAAAATCTCCGCTTCGCTGTGTACTACTGATGAGTTTCCAATCGTG
Organism: Ceratothoa steindachneri; assembly: GCA_963969495.1. Classification (NCBI taxonomy): domain Eukaryota; kingdom Metazoa; phylum Arthropoda; class Malacostraca; order Isopoda; family Cymothoidae; genus Ceratothoa; species Ceratothoa steindachneri. The sequence goes on from OZ018317.1 coordinate 213,043,183, forward strand.
AGCAAGCTTGGGCATTACAAAAAGGCGATTTCTACCCATTTGGTCGAAGAACAAAGCTCTTGGGACTGAAACTCACCTTTTACAGGAACAGAACCCAATTTCAGGTTTGGTAAAATGAGTTAAGTTTAAGAATAAGTAATATTAGAGTATTTTAAATATTTAAAATTAACAATTAATCAAGAATAATTACGAGTTATTTTTCCAGCATATTGAAACATGAGTAAAAGCAGGAAAATAGAATAAATGGTAATAGTGATCAGATAAGCAATTTACAACAAAAGTCCCTTACTATGAGCATCTGGTAAAAGTAAATATCTAATTGGTATCGGAGAAGTAGAAGTAAGGAAGGATCTAAAATATAAGAAGATGAAATAGCATTTGAATCATTATTGAACGTAAACTTGGTGAATCCCAAGCTTCATTTTCCTATATGTTGAAAAGCTGGGCCTCACCTTCGATAGTCACTTATATCTCCACGTCCATGTTGCTAATATCTAAAAATCCTCCGTCTGTGTTTCTGTAATCTCAGCCGGATCTGCCTCCACTTTACCACAATAGTTTTGGAATTGCCACCCGTGGTTTCTTTACCTCTGTCAGGGATTATTGTAACTCCGTCTTTGCTGGTTCTCATGCTTCTACTTCTCGAACCCTGTACTTGTTCTGAACAAAGTGGCTCGTGATAATCTCCGCTAGGGATTTTGTTTTTATCATGCAACCCCTTTGTCCCGTGAACTACATTGATGGCGCATTTGAGCCAGAATCACCTTTAATGTTCTTCTTCCTTATAGCATCCTAAACCCCACTTGACATTCCTACACCTCTTCCCCAACGAACTTATTCCAGCCCATAAGAACCATATACGCTCAGTATCTACCGTCTAAATTCGTATTTCATGTACTCATCTGCGTTTACGAGTGATAGTGTTGTCTCGATATTTACTCCGAGGATTTGGAATGATCTGCCTGTTCCCTCACCCTCACCTCTACTTCCCATGGTACATTCGAACGTGCTTTAAAGACCCCCTCTTACTTCGAGTCTTTTCTTAGTTGGCCCCAACACGTTTTCGAAGTCCTGTTGGCATTAAGAGCACCAATGAAATCTTAACTATTATTATTATCCTTCATCTAATCACTCATTGAGACGAGTTTCCATCTCAACCTGTTTCTCGCCTCTTACCGATTCAATCTTGTATATAACCACCTAATTAGGACTCGCATGAGCCCGAAGCTCATTTACGAAGTACCTAAGAGTATTTGCCATTTAAAAACTATCAATTCATCATAAACCTGGTGTTCTAGGGGGCGAAACTAGTATTGTAAGGAACCAAATACCTCTGTATGGTTACCTACCAACCACTCTAATCTCCAACTTTCTTTTTATTTGGTGGGTTCGTATCTTCATTTGTGTGTCGCCATCCTCTCAGTCGCGTATTTCGTATCCCTTTCGGCTACTCTTTATTTGTCTTCTTTTTTACTTACTCTTTCTATTATTTCAGACCTTTATCCTCTCTCACACTTTCTTTAGGACAATTTTGGGTTTGTATTTTTGAATTTGTGTTCTCAGAACCAAACATATCGATGGTTGTCGACGAAACCTATGTAGTGTATCAGTTTATCTTCTACCAATCATTCATCTTTTGTCTTGTTTTTCACTTATTTTTATTTTTTTCTCTCCTTGTCTATTGTCGCTATTCGCCCTTTATTTATACGTTGGATTAAATCTGAAGGATACAATCTACGGGGCTCACCCGACGGATTCCACTATCTTTGGCGCATAGTGGTTGACGAGAGCGAAAAACAGGTGACTCACATTGAACCGGGTCTTTTTATAATCGAACGACCGAGTTGCTAAGGCTCCTAATCCGTATTTCTTTAAATCTAAAGGAGAACTAATTGGGGCACGACGGCTGAGTGCTTGTAAGGAGAGATGTTTAAAAGAAGTGTTGAAAGTGGGGAAATGGAAAATGTTTGGAAGAAATATTGCCGCAAATCTCCCTGCAGTGATTGGGGCATGACTGGTGCAAACTAGAAGAGTTGTGGCATGGAGGGCACGCAGCTTTGACCTTAAGCATTCTGCAACACGTTAAGTCATCAATTATCATCCTTTCGCTCTTGGATGACGATTTCTTAACTTTCAAATCTAATTCTTCTCCCAAGGTCGACTTTGGGTCATTGAGTACGTAAACTTTGCCCCACCCGGATACCCATGACCCACTTTGGGTGGACAAAAGTTGCCTGATCAAAGTTATTCTCACTTATATGTCTTCACCACTAAGTCGTTCATTGCCTGTTGAGGGAAGTTGCAATCCACTTGAGTTCAATCGTCCCTCGGTTTCAAGGAACAAGAGAATTTCCGGTCCATTTCTGCATTTTTATTTTTCTAAAAACTGTATCATTTTGGTCTTAAAATCCTTATCTACAGATTAGGAGGGACATGATAAGTCAGAGATAGTTGGAGAGTTTCTTCCCTCTAATTTTAAGTAGGCATCTCTGGAGGGTAGTTTTGGGGTAGATCACACTCAAGACCAGTTAGTGTTCCTCCAAGTTCAATATTAAAGTTTATGCAAGTCACCGACAATTAATTTTTGGAGTACAAACTTTTGCTTCAGAAAAAAACATAAAATTAAAAAATATTTATTTGTGCTTCATTAAGTGAAATAATTTTGCCTTCAAATGGAGTAGATTATATTTACTTTCTTAGGACCGTATTACTTGTACTCAATAAAGGTAGTTGTTCTTTATTGTATGAATCCCAAACATTACAATCTCAATTTCGTTCCATGACCTTGATTCTAGTGCTAAATGACATTATTCGTGGAGTTCAAAAATAATGATGAGGTCAAAAGCAAAAGAATGATGCTTTTGAGTAAAGCAAATTGGATTATCTTTAGTACTAAATTTAATCGAAAGGACGTAGACGTTTTCAGTCCTGATCAAATACTTTCTCAATAAATATCTTCTATAGAAATCTTAGCTTCAACGGCAAGATATCTAAATGTACAACAATAAGATAAGAGATGAGTGATTCTCAGTGTAATCTACATTGTAGATCTACTGTAGAAATTGCTCGGGTATGTAGCTGCTCTTGACTTATGTTTACCAGAAGTAAATTGCGTGAGATAAGTACATTTTGCTCTATCATATTGAATGCTCTACTTTAGATATATCTTTTGAATTCGCCGTCAGTGATGTGCACACCCCTAACTTCTTCGACAATGGACTTAAGTTCAACGACAAAGCAAAGATCAGCGCGTGCAGATAAAAGTCAGATCCTGGATGGACGAGGTCCCTATTGAAAGGAATTTGGTCTTTCAAAATAGTATTTATTCTCGCAAGGATATTTGATCTCCGAGGGTCCGTAACTACTATTCTTGATATTATCTTCTTTGGAATCTCATCTGGAGTGATAACAATCAAACTCACCATAGCATCTTAAAAGCGGTACGAGGAAGTATCCGGGTGAATAGAGATTTGGACAAAGTACCCAGATTCAAAATTTGGTGTATTTTTTTGGTCGTTTAGATCCTGCGGTTCAGTAGATACCCTAAATACAATATATATTCTAAGTTGTTGACAGCTGATATGTACCAAATATTCATAAAACAATATACGATTTCTTCTTCCTAAATTATCATTTTTTCTTCTTTCTATGGAATCTAAAATTACTTGGATTATAATATGTATTGTTTATCCATAAACTGAAACAATTCTTAAACTTCTACCGGCAAAGTATAGTCCTTTATACTCGCAGTATCCCCCCTAGTTTAACTTTATAACCTTTAAACTATCTACCATGTCCGTATAGTCACTTTGTTTAGGTATAATCTTAAGGGATGACGTGACGCTTTTCAAGGTTGTCCTTCAAATAAAAAGTAAGGAAGCTCTTTTCAGGATGATAGACACTTGTAACTGTGGTGTTTCAAGTGCGAACTCACTTGTAATTTTCTTCTGGACGAATGACGCCTCTAAAAAAGATATCCTTCGAATGGATAAAGTCACTCTCGGATAAATGCAGGCTCCTAGCACTTGTTCTTGTAATGTAGAAAATACCCTGTTAGTCCTTCCCTGGATTATACATAATTCTAAATGTTGTCTTTCAAGAGAGATAACCATAGAACTATTTTCTGGATGATAAACCCTTTTTAATATTTTCCTTTGAGAAATTACTCGGGAATCACTTATGAGAACAATAGACCCTTCTAAAAGTTGTCCTTTAACAGGAAGTTCAGGAAAAGACATCCTTAAGATGATATACTAACCGCAAGGACTTATAGATAGAAGCTCCATAATCAGGAGGTGAAGCAGGGTTGATAAATTGGATGTAGAAATGGTAGCTTTTGTTGGAACGTCCCTCTGAAGAGGGGGCTTATAGCAAGCCTGTAAAGGAGTTCGATACCCACTTCATGATCTGGTTCAAGGAAGAGTGTTAAGGTGTAAACGAAGATCAACGTTTGGGTACACCTTGAGGCGCAAATTTTCCGGTCTCCACCAATTCCGGAAGTAAAGCAAGTATTTCAAGGGTGAAGGAGAAGATGATATGGTAGTGAGGGCTATGGAACAAAGAATTTCGCAATACTTTGTTGATTGGTAGACTTGAGGCAGCCACCCATCACTAAATATTGAAGCCAAGTAGCGCCTGGAAAAATAGTGAAGGAGTGATAGCGAAAGAATAAAGGGGTGACAAAGATGGGACAAAGTAAATAAATACTTGGGGGGCCTTTTGTTGTGGTCGTCTTTCAGTTAAAATAGACCAACTAATTTTTGTTTGTTCTTCATTTAAGAGAGAAATTTCTGTTTAAAACCTAACCTAACCTAACCTAACCTAACAAATCGAGAGAGAAGAGAGTTTTGCAACTATTGTGAGGGGAATTTGAGCCACGCATATTATGGAATACATCCGTGGGTTTGTTTGCACACAATTTGCAGTGCAGTTTAAACAGTGTAAACGGCAATGGTTTGGGAGGATAATTGCGGGGATGGACAACAAGGAATTTAGGTTAAAATAATATAGGAATTTAATGATTATTGAAATAAAATATAAATTATTTTTATTATTTCATTAAGGTGTTTGTGTCATTCCTTTGCTTTGTCTCTCCTCTTTCGTTATTTTTCTACTTCGATGTGGTGTTAATGTTATATCACTATTTATCACGCCCCCCAGAAATAAGAGGCATTGCCTTTTAAGAGATTTATAATTGTGATAAAAAATAAATGAAAGAAGAAACTAAGAATTGAATTAATGGAATTCTCGCCGCCAAATCTAGATGCCAGAGAGTTCAGCCTCCAAGAAATCTCAGCCCCACTAATTAGTCCCCCATCACGCACAAAGGAATCCATACACCCAGTTATATGAACAAACGAAACCTTCTTATCTCCGAGGTCAAACCACCCCTTTCACCCTCTTTCACGAAAATATCGATCCCGATAAACATCCTTTGATGTCACAGACGGGTCGCCCTGGCAAGGCTCTGATGCAATCACACCCAAAACCAAATACAAACACCGCACCATGTTGAAATACACAAACTTTTGTGCTTGTCGCTATCAGGAACGAGACGCAACTTAACTAATATTCACATCATGTTTGACACACTCACAATTAGGACAACATTCACAGATCCGGGGCTGTTAGATGTACAGGAATTCATCGAGACCTAAAAAACGAACCGGAGCCAGAGACAGCAAAAGTAAGGGGCCTGAGTCTTACTACTCTGTGTCCTGACTCCATTTGAAAATGTCTCCCTGAAGACCCCCACGCACCCTTTGAACTTCTATATGTACAGGCGACTACTAACCCATCGCGATTCCTCTCACTACCCTATTCTTTCATTATTTCGCACTGCACACCCTCCGCCCCCAAAAAAACGAATGAAGAAGGATGTTGAATCCTTTAAAATAAATCTTACACTAATAAAGTGAGTTCAAAATTAATCAAAAACAAAACAAGGAAGTGTTCGTAAACGGAGCATATAGGCCCCTCTATACGAACTTCCCTCCTCCTCCCCATTCTGAGCTACGAATACCGTGTCCATAGAGCGCGATGAAAAGACACCAACCATCGTTTAACGGACACTGCGTCCTTAAGCGATATCATTTCATCCCGTAACTGTCTAAAGACGATGTCTTTTATCGGAGGAGGAAGGGCCGAATAGGAGCTATAGGAAATATAGTGTGCATACGAAGTGTAGAAATGACCCTAGTTCAAGAGATAATCGAAGGGTGAATTTGACCCCAGTTCAAGAGAATGTCGGAGGGAGAATTTGCCCCCAGTTCAAGAGAGAGTCGAATTGTGAATTTTCCTCCAGTTAAGAGAGATTCGAGGTGAGAATTTGCCCCCATTTCAAGAGAGATTCGAAGGGAGAATATGGCCGAAGGTGAACAGATAGTCGACTGTCGCACCAAGGCAAGACCCAAACTTCCGGATTCCGCCTCATTCCTAATGAAAATGTTCGGATAATAAAAGTAATTATCGAAGGAGATTTTTTTTATTAAATTGTTGAATTATGAGAGAGATCGTTTAGTAATCGTTCATTATTAAGATTGTAGATTGCTAATTGAAATTTTTATTTTAGACTGATTACTTTGGAATATCGTGAAAAGATTAATCTTTCAAGATTGACTTCAGATCCTCTAAAATAAAATTTCTTTTATCTAACTTAAACGAGTATGGGGGAACTGACCTTTTTGGTCTGTTTCCATTGATTTTAAAAAGATTTCACAGTCAGCTAGCTCCAAAACCGGCTGTTATATTTGGTATTTTAGTTCGTCGGGGTCATTTCTCGAATGCTGACTTTCAGGCAACATTACCACAATTCCCAAAGGATCATCATCATCATCTCCCAGTGAATTTAGACCCATTTCCATCACACCAATTTTATCTTAGACTTTTGAACGTCTGCTCTCCAAACGCCTTACTGTCTATTTTAGAAAGTTTCTTCCAGTGACTCAGTTTGGCTTTAGAAAGGGGTTAGGCACTACTGATGCACTATTATTGCTGGTACATGAAATGCAGTCTGCTTTAGACACTAATTGTGAGTATAGGCAATTTGTTAATAAATAGAACTTTGATTAACAAGGCTGGCCAACTTAAGCTCTTGGGAGTAACTCTAGATCCGAAACTCACTTTTGAAACGAATCTAAGATACATGTCTCGGGAAATCTCGCAGAAATTTAGCTTTCTTCGTAAATCTAAGAAAATTTATGAGGATATTCTTCGCAAGTGTTTCTTTTCTTTTATTCTACCTCATTTTGAATATTGCTCTGCTGTGTGGATTTCTGCTGCAGACTCTCATCTCAGATTGCTTGATCGTGCATTTAATTCTGTAAAGTTTCTACTATCAGATTTGGATTGGGCATCGTAGACATGTTGGAGCTCTTTATATTTTATTTAAAATACTGAATGATATGAATCATTCCTCCGCATTAATCTTTTCCGAGATTTTATCAATCAACCAGAGTTACGAGGTATTCTGAGACTGTAAATTTCATGTCATCCGAAATTGCTCGTCATTCTACATCTCAGTTTTCTAAATGCTTTTTACCGAACATTTGAAGATTGTGGAATACTTTGCTCACAAATATTGTGACTGTTCCTACGCTTAATAAATTACAAGATTGGCTAATGTCTTTTTGTTGCGTAACCGTTGGACTGTTTAATTCTTTTTCCTTTCTTTTTTGCAGAGCTTTGACCTGCAATGACAACTCTTGGTGGTATAATTTCCAAATTTTCAGTCTGGCTCTTTGCATGGTCTATATAATAATAATAATAAAAGATTGTTGATTGACGATTACGCTTGTTGATTAATGATTGATTATTTAGTGTTGCTAATATATGATTGATATTCTTTAGTAATGGATAAACGTATAATATTGCACATATTTTTTTCATGATTGATAATGCTCAAGGATAATTATTTAAGAATATCGGTTGGTGATTGATAAATTATGATTTTAAATTGATGATTGAGAATATGGATTGAGGATTGTTTGTTTAACATTGTTAATTGATTATCGAGATTGTTGATTCATAATTAATTGATTAGTGAGAATAATTATTGCATTCTGAGAAATTATTGATTGATGAATGTTTATTGAGATTAATTATTCATTACTGAGTTTATTGATATAAAATTTTTATTAAGATTGTTGATTTATGATTGATTGGTGAGATTTACGATTCTTCTTTTTATATTTTTGATTGTTTGTAGGAAATGATGATAAATGATTTTAATGGATGACTAATTGTTGATCCCTATTTATTGTTCATTAATGTCTCATTATTTAGATTGTTGTTTGGTGCTCAATGGTGGATTTAAGAGTAATAAATGTTGATTGATAACTAATTAATGAGAATTTTTTTAAAAAATTTATTTATAGTTGATAGATGATTGATTGTTGATTGACAAAGGAAGAAGTAAAATAAGAATATGGCCTCTCTATTTTGATCAAGGACATGTGTAGAGATATCCCCTAGGACAATATTATTTTCCCACCTCTTAAGATATTACTGCGCGAGAGAAAGCGAGCCGTTACTCCCCTTCCCCTCCGACTTCACGCTTTTTGGACTTGCCGCCTGGTCACTGAGAAATTCACAACAAGGCATGACGCTGAAATGAGGCTACCTCCCCGCTGCCTCAATCTCCCTCCCCCCTTCGGGTCAGGAGATTTCACATCTATTTTGTAGATTCGCCGTGAACAGCTTTTATGGCTCCAGCCGCTGGTCGTCCGTCTGGACCGCTGATCCTTGCCGTTGACCCTTCCCCGTAAGGAGACGCTCGGTTTGTCACGCCCGATAACGACGGTTTAAGAAGGCCTTTGTCTCTCCCTGTTTTGGAGAACTCCGGGTATATATACACCCTCTCAAGGATAACAGGCAGATTTGGTTAGATGAGATTTCCCCGAAAGGAGTTCAATTCAATGAAGCTCTCTCCCGAGAAGTGTGAGTGACGGTCGCAAGCCACGGAAGAGCTGGACATCACACCCGTATCTTCGGGTCAGGAAGAAGAGTCTCGTGAGGCAACGTCAGCCTTTCTCAATCGCCTTCGGATCAAGGATTGGAGAAGCCGTCCTCCGAAGTTCTTCTGGTGAACTATTGAGGACAAGAGGCCCGTTAGCTCGCTCAATCCGAGTGTGGAGAAGTCATCTTCCCCATTCCCTATTCGAAGTTCGTCTGGTGACCTCTTGAGGACAAGAAGCCTGCATCTCGCAAAACATAAGTTCGAGAAAGTTGCCCCACCCGCTTCTGGTTTGTGGCTACCTCCCGTGAGTAATCAAGGTCACCAAGACCTCCCCCAAGTTTGCCCCGCTTTATCCTCGAGGTTCAAAGGAACTAAATCACTCGCTACCCTAAATCTCCCATTACAACCATTCAATAACCCAGGTTATCTATGTAATTAGTATTCGGAACCTAACTCCGTCTTATTCATGTACATATATATATATATATATATATATATATATATATATCCATATTTATTGTTGTGCCTTTTATTTAGTGTGTATTAACATGTATTTTCCTTGGTTACGCAGCTGCCGCTATCTATTCAAATCGCACTCTAAGTACAATAACAGTTGTCGCCTTGCTTGGCCTACCTTAGAGCCTGTGTGCGCATATTCCCGAACACTTAGCCATACTTCAACAACATGTAAGTCAACAGGTTGACAAGGAAGACATGATAACTCAACATGTTGACAATGAAAAGATGCTAAGTCATCATGTTGATAAAGAAGAAATGTTAAGTCAACATGTTTACAACGAAGATATGTTTACTGAACATGTTGACCAAGAAGACATGTTAAGTCAACATGTTGATAATGAAGACATGTTAACCCAATATGTTGACAAAGAAGACATGTTTACTCAACATGTTGACAACGAAGGCAAGTTAAGTCGACATGTTGACAACGAATACATTTTAATTCAACATGTTTACAATGAATACATGTTTAGTTAACATGTTTACAACGAAGACATGTTTACTGAACATGTTGACAACGAAGACATGTTAACTCAACATGATGACTCAACATGTTAAGTCAATGGAAGGATGGCGCATGGACACAATATAGAAAGAATTGTTTTAAAATCCTCTTTCCCTTTAGTCGATTGAAAGATGCAACGTCAATATAACTAAAAAAAATAGGGGGAGGACACACAGAAGAAGAAATAGGAGTAAAAAAGAAGGAAAATAAAACGAAGAAATTCCTTCAATAAAAGGGAAGTGGTAGCATGAACCATCGCAACCCGGAAGGATGGGGTCGAGATGGCGCATGGAGGGGAGGGGGGGGGGGGGAGCAGACGGAAGAGGAAAGGGACAAGTGTTCACCAAGGAACAACGATGGAATCTCCACCAGAATATCAGATCATAGAGCGATATGCTGAAGATATATAGCCCGAATAGTTTAGAGAGGAGACTACTAGGGGCGCCAGAGATATGGAGAATAGGCAGCTCTTACGCGCCATCGCCACATGCAGGTGCTCCCCCCCCCCATCGTGTGTATGTATATAACAGAATCTGGGCAAAGGTAATAGATACAATGACGCGTCCGACCATATACCATTCGTGACGTCGTCAATCGTAAACCACGACTTACCGGATGCCTTTCATGACGTCATCATTGGTAAGCAACAAGTCACCGGATACCCTTCGTGCCCTGATCCTCGATAGACTAAGACATGCCGGATGTCTATCTTGACGTCATCCGTGCCCCCCCCCCCCCCCCTACCCCAGTCTTTCGCCTTCGCTCGAACTCCATTAGAAAAGCAAAAATATTTTTGTTTTTTCTAAATTTGTTCAAAAGTTGGTCGTTTTTCATTATCCCATTTTCTTTATTATTCAGGTTAATGTGGATTTCTTTTGTGTTTTTTTTAATTCCTTTTTTTTCTTTAAATTTATACTTAATTTGCTTTTCCGCTATTTACATTGTTAATTTTGGCCTTTTTTTCATTTCGCTTTGAATGTAAAAATTTGAACGAAGTTATTTTCGCGTCAGGAGCTTTTTAATCAATTCAGGTTTGATTCCAGTTTTGATTCCAGATTTTGTCTTCCTTTTTAATTAACAACAAAGCGTAGATTACGCACACACAAAAATACGAACATTAAGAAATATTTAAACAAAGATATGCACATACTGCGAAAATTAAGAATCGCGAAAATATGAGGATAAGAACCTGTAGATGGAACAGACATCAGGGAAGTTAAGATTTATGTACACAGGAAACTACATACAATGGATCTTACGAATCATGTACACATAATCATATCAAGAAAAGTAAGAAATACTTACATAAAGAACATACGTACACAAGGGTGAGGAAATGAGAAATCAGCACAGAACTACTGAAACATATTACGACTGGTAAAGAATTACGTACATAGGAATACACACATCTATGAAATTTCTAGGTTCCTACACATAAACACACGCAGGGTTTGTTAAAACTTTCGTATATTAGAACACACATCGAGATGGGATTTTTTTTACATTTGAAAGCACTCATTTTGAAGGTTATGAATTTTGCTTAGAAAACTACACAGAAAAACATGAATTACGCACACACACGAAGCCACGAGACGAGGTACTCGATTTTCGTCCTTCGATGCAAAGCTGACCACGACTTCTTTTGTGTTCGATGGTCGCTCATTGTGAGTCCGGAGGGGGCTGGAGAGTCAAATCCGGGGCCGGAAGGTTAGCCCACATGTGCGGGGAACGTGTGGGTGTGTGCTGTTGTGGAAGTGGAGGTGGCTCGCCCTTAGCAGCAGCGCATTTCTTTTCAGCATTTACGTAGCGTTGGATTTCTGGTGCATGGGTGCCTCGAAAGATTTTACTTAGCCAATTTTGACGGGCCAAGGCAAGCGATTTCCAGATTTTGGGGTCAACATTGAGGAACTAGAGGGATGTTTTGAGAGTCTTTGAATCTTTTCATTTGGCCTGCAATTGGACGCTTCCGTTGGCACAGTTCCACCTAGAGTTGTTACTTTGACAGGTGGGTATCAGCTATGCTAAAAAAGTGCCTAATCCTCCTGAATTGGACTCTGCTTAAGGCTTTAGATGCTGGACTATCCTACCACCTGGTATGGAAGACTATGCGGAGCCAACCCAAATGGAAGTGGATTTGCTGTTTGGCATGTCTGCTGTAGACAGTCCAGGTTTTGCTGGCATAGAGAGAGGGGTAAAGACCATTGTATTGCACACCTATAACTTAATGGCAAGGTTGAATCCTCTCCGTTCCAAGACGTTCTCTTTGAATCTACCAAAGGCGCCGATGGCCTTCACAACTGTAGTGTTGATCTCAGGTTCAATGATCATAGTCTGTCAATGTGTAGTGCCCAAGTAAGTAAAGTTGTCGATTGCCCATAGTTTCTAAATTTTAACCATGATGTTATCTTTGGGGGCTTTCTTAAATCAGGCTAGTAGCTGGGTTCTGTCTTTTCGGTGCTTATGCTGGGACTAAAGTTGTTACAGGCTGGTAAAAAGCTGTCTATTTCACGCTGAATATTATGCTCTACACAGGCGTTGATGGCGGCGTCATCAACAAAGGTTATGTCTCGGATAACACACTCCTTCAACTTGGCGATGGCCTGCAGTCACTTGGGGTTGGCGCTCTACATCTGTTGCCATGACAGATTAACTATGCTGATGAGTGTAATAGCGAGAACACAGCCTTGTTTCACTTTATTTCTCAAAGAGAAGGACTCAGACTCTTCCCCATTATCCAGAACTGTAACCATCATGTCATTGTGGAACTTTTGGAGTGTGGTGAACTTGATGGAGCAGCCAAACTTCTCCATAATCTTTCATAAGCCCTCTCTGCTGACAATTCGAAGGCCTTGCTCAGATTTACGAAGGTGAATTAAAGGTTGCTATGTTGCCCTTGGCATTTTGTCGGAAGTTGGCAGGGGGCGAATACCATGTCCACCGTTACATGGGTTGCACGAAAGACGCGCTGGCTTTTGGGGGGGAGACTGCTTAAGTTATTTTAAAAGGTGGTTTAGAGGATGGTACCCATAATATTTGCCGTTATGAACAAGAGGAAAATGCCCTGGTGGTTGTCAAAACAAGAGCAGTTTCCTTTCCTCTTGTAGATGTGGACTGTTGGGAGACCTTGTCTACGTTCCACATTAACTGGAAGAGCTCAGTTTCTTTCCGCATCGTTGCAGAACCTCCTGCTTTATACAGTTCAGCAGAAATTGTGTTGAATCCTGGAGCTTTCCACAAAACAGTTGCTTGACGCCTTCCTCTCTGCATTTTCTCTTCCAGTAACTTAATTCCAACTGCGCTGAATATGGGAGAGGATCTAAATGAATTGGTTTCATAGACAACCCTGAGGACGTCATAGAGGCGCCCTGTGTCATGACGTACTAAATAGCCCTGAATTTCATCTGCCTGTTACTGAACCAGGAATCCTGCAACTCTTGAGTATTTTCTTAATTTTGCACCTTGATCTAGTAAAGGCGCCTTTCTTACCTTGTGACGAAGGGTCGTTCTGGTCATCTCTTAGTAATTGGCATTTCTCAGTCACCAGTGAATCTATATCTTCTTCATTCTCGTCGAACCAGTTTTGGTTTCTTAGAGTAGGTCTAAAATCCCGACTTGGTCATCCCATATTGTGTCCAGGTTACTATATAAGTCTTCCGTAACTTAGCTGATCTTCACTTTGGAAAGTTGAGCTTCTTTGCAGTCTTTATCACTTGGAAACGTCTTGGGTGTAAGCAGGATCTAAAGTTTACACTTACAATCAATAGATGATGTGGAAATGAGCAGCATAATTCCTGAAAAGCAGTGAGCCATTGTTGTTGAATTTTTCAGTACCGTATCTTCCAATAATCCATTCCCAACTCTGGAGAGCTGAGCCTATTCTTACAGTCCTCGATATAAACTTCTGTGACTGAAGAATTGCGGCAATGATGATGTCTCGTTCTACTGATTAGCATTTTTTTCTTCTTGTCATCAAGTGGGCGCAGGAACGTTATCACGGGGTCATTAAGGCACTCGGGTAGCTAGGAAAGTTTCATCACAAGATGTGGTTTTACCGCGTTTTCAACGCGTACCTCACATTTCAGTGCAGCTGAGATCAATCCAGGATGAAAGTGATTCCACCACCATGCTACGCGAACTGCCCTTGTCCCTAGGCGTGTTTCGCTGGATGCTCCTATGTCCTAATTGCAGCGAGTGAGGTTATCTTTTTAACCTGTCTGCTTTTGTATTATCTACCAGGGTTTGTACATTCCAAGAGGCTGAGAACCTTTATTTTATTTGTTTAATTCCGCCGCTGAGTGGGATTCACACCAACCGCGATGTAGCTTTTTCTACATTGGACGTAAGTAAAGTTATTCTAAAACGACTGCTCAGACACCAAGGGGTAAACTTCTCAACATAATACACTTCTTTTTCTTTTTTTAGTTAACGTGAAATTATGAGAGTGCATCCATTGCCTTGAAAGAGAACGACTCTCTTTCAGTTGACCAGTGAAAGACATTGATTGCATTCACAAGCTTAATTTAAACGTCATAATTGTTGAAAATTTAAACGTTGCAATTGTTGAGCATTTTAAACGTTGCAGTCGTGGGACATTTAAGGGTTGCAATTGTTGAGCATTTAAAAGTTGCAATTGTTAAACATTTAAACGTTGCAATTATTAAAAATTTAAATGTTGTAATTGTTTAACATTTAAACGTTGCATTTGTTGAACATTTACACGTTGCAATTGTTGAACATTTAAAGGTTGTAATTATTGAACATTTAAACATTGCAATTGTTGAACATTTAAACGTTGCAATTGTGAACATTTAAATGTTTCAATTGTTGAACTATTAAACATTTGCATTGTTGAAGATTAAAAAGTTGCAATTGTTGAATATTAAACGTTGCAATTGTGAACATTTAAACGTTACATTATTGACGTATGAATTTAGCTGTCGTTTTAAGATCACATCGGAGTAGAAAGTAGCACGGTTCTCCTCAGCAAACATTCCGTGTAAACTATCAACCTCCACCCCACCACACCCTCTAGAGGAAGCCTACCTATTTGCCTAAATTAATCACACATTTTTCCTCCTCCCAATTTCACCCATTTCTTTAAGGAAGCTCCTTTTAAAGAACCTTCGTGTGGCTATGCCCTCTCTGGTTTATCGATATTTAATAGCTACAAATAATAGCAACCATACTGATACAAATCAAGTCAGACTAAATTCTTTCTTGCGGAACATACAGCAATTCTTTTGCTACTCTTTACAACCCTTTATGGCTATTTCTATCGTCATATATCCTCTCTCTTGCGTCTACACTCTCTTTTTTGCTCTCTCACATCGCCCCTAACAAAAATTTATCTCTCCTATCTCTTTCTTCCACACACTTCCAACTACACTTACATTTGCACTAAACCAATATCCCCCACACACGTACAGTTACGTATGCAAACAGGTGAGGTAAGTCGCTACTCCCTCGGTACATAAGGATAAGTTCTATTAAACACACATACACATACATACATATTATATATATATATACACTTCACCTTGTTCAGAAGTCGAATCCACTATTACATTCCGACTAAATCTTATTCACAAAATAAAGATGCCATGTTTGGACACCCCCAACTATTTCTTGCTTTCACACACACACATACACACACACAACAAATACACTACAGTCAGGTATATACGTTTTCCTGCTCACAAATACAACATGTTAGGATCTTATAAACAATAGTATTTGAATCTAAGTTCCTTCTTCAAGTGGGTATTATTGCGTACGTACACACGTCCGGGTTCAGATACACACACACACTCCTAACCAGAATAACACAGTTTTCGAATGAATAATTGATTAAAAGATGCAAAACAGGTTACGAGTCCGCAATGGGTTCCTTCGCAGCCATCTGCTCCTCTTTATCTTTTTTGTTCCGTCAAAATCGAAGGCAAAACGTCGCTTTTGTTTTCATTTGCTTCATGAACTCACTCACGACTACTCAAGAGAGGTAGAATATACATATATATATATATATATATTTATATATATATATATATATATATATATATATATATATATATATATATATATATATATAAATCGCTCGATATGTTTCTGCGACCACAAGATTGCTCACCCACAACTATCGGTCATTCATGCGTGCGCATAAACTTGCCGGGCGCTCGATGATATTATAGATGATCTTTTATGAGATCATATAATATTATATGATAGGGTAAGTGCGCAACTCTCCTGAAGCAGCCTTCATCTCACAAATAATAATACTAATCAGCAAGTATAGATATTTTTGTGCCACATTATAAGAATTTCAAACAATATTCATATGTATTTATTTGCGACAAGACCCTTTTATCGCAGGCAACGCCGGGCACCTATGTTAGGCATATACCTATATATATATATATATATATATATATATATATATATATATATATATATATATATATATATATATATATATCTGCGGGCATAAGTATAGGCAACGTCAGACACGAAGTCTACATAATGTAGGACCCGATTTGTATATTCGTTGTTTGAATCCCTCCATTTTTGGTGGATATATTTTAGCCTGAACATTCTGTTCCTTGCATTTTATATTGAAATCATTTACAACGAGAGATTATAGCAAATAAAACGTTTTCGAAATGAGTCTAGAGTAAATTAAACTAGAACGTTCGAAACCGATAGGTTTGATGGTAATTTATGTGCGAGATGTCATTGGTTGTCAAGACTTAACCGAGGACAAATTTCCAAGAACGCAGTGGTGAAGACCACCGAGGGTTTAGAATCTGCCCGAAATCATATTGTTAAACTGCACAAGGCCGTTCATTGATATATCAAAAAATTCCTCCATTGTAAACATTCCATTTTTTTTCTTTAAGAAACATTATTAGTAATTATAAATATAATACCATCACAGTAAATCGTCCGCGTGAAGGTTAGTTGAAGAAACTGATTAGTGGAGATGTTTGGTCTATGATGAAGATCGAAACAATCCTATTACCTCGTCAAATAAGTTGTATGCAAATCTTGTAGCACGTGTCGTATATGTATACGCTTTAGGCCCAGGTCACACATAGCTGAACTACTTCCGATTCTATACCAAATCACATCGGGATCTCGCCATTCCGACTTAGTTCCGATAGTTTCATGAAATGTTCGGGTAACTTTCCGAATCGTTTCCGAAAGTCAGAAAAAATTTGTCTCCGATTTAAAATCGAATGCAAACCGAACTACATTCAGTTTGCATTCGGACTCAAATTCGGTTATGTATGACTGGGCCTTTAACAGTTCACTGTTATTGACACTGTAAAGGATTTCATGGTTGTGTCCCTTGAAGGAGGCCTCTGTTGAAGAGTGCTCATAGAGGAGCACGTTTGGCGTTCGCTAAAGGCCATCTTAGAATGGCCAAGATAAATTCGATAAAATACTATGGTTAGATAAAAACAAATCGAGTTTATTGGTAAAAACGACGAACGGTACGTTTGGTGGGAATCTAGTGAAGCTTTCATAGAAAAGAACACCGTCCCTAGTGTTCGAAATGGAAGAGGTTTGATTATGTTGTAAGGATGTTTCGCTGCTGCTAGCACTGGGGTATTAAAAGTGATAGATGAGACTATAAATTCTGAAAACTATCAGCGCATCCTTGATGAAAACAGATGAAAACATTAAGCAATTAGCAAGGGACTTGGGACTTGGAAGGCATTTCACCTTTCAACAAGAAAATCCCAAACATACCAGCACATCAACTCTGAAATACCTAGCACAACACCACATTACTGTACACAAATGAGCTTCTCAAAATTTAGATTTGAACCCCACCGAACACCTGTACAAGGTACTGAAGAAGAGTGGAACGAGAAGCCATTGCCACATTGTTGAATTGAAAAGGTTTAGTAAAGAAGAGTGGAATAAATTCCTCCCAGAAACGTCCACGAATCTTCTACATTCTTATATAAAACGAGTTACGGCTGTCATTAAAGTTGAAGGAGGTCATACCAGATAATAATTTCATGTTGCCATCATTTATGTTTTTCCTGTTTACTGATAAATAAATCTTTGCCATTGTTATGCCCACTTATATTTTACCATTGTATATTGATATGTAGTCACAATGGAGTAGGAAGCTTATATAATACCTATACTTATGTACGCATATATATATATATATATATATATATATATATATATATATATATATATATATATATATATATATGCGGTTAAGATAATGGCATAATTAGACAACTGCTCTGCTTCAGTTCCAGCAGGAGATCCTATCCTCCTTGAACTGGAAGAAAACACTTGGGAATGGCCCTCCCTAAGTGTTGTCTTCCAGTTCAAGGAGGATAGGATCACCTGCTGGACCTGAAGCAGAGCAGTTGTCTAATTATGCCATTATCTTAACCGCACCAATTTGTCTTGTATATTTTTCCATATATATAAATGTATAAATATATATATATATATATATATATATATATATATATATATATATATATATATATATATATATATATATATTATCAGTATTAATCACTGAAAAGTGTAATTAAAAAAATCGGAAGAAAGTAAAAAAAGGGTTAACTTAGAACTTCGATAACAACACATCCGCTTTTCAGAGTTTGGAACAATACTTAACATACGCACAATCAGGCGATTCTATTAAAACAATGACGTTTACAAAGAAGAAATATTCATCCGTCGGATAGGAACTACTTGAATGCTTGGAACCTTTTATTGATATCAAAGGTTAAAAGATCTAAATTATAAAAGGTCTTATTGACCTCAAAGGAATTATCTTTCAAAATGTAAATTGTCCTCCACTATTTGTTCAATTTAAATCTCTCTTTTATTGATAAATGTTTGTAATTTTTTTAATATCAATGTGATTATTCTCTTTTTCTTGATGTTTCACTAGGACGCTTTCAAGGTTACCCAATTAAAGATCGCGTTTAGATATTTAATTCTTCGATTAAAATCACTACTTTCATCCTATTTATTTGAGGGGACGGTATTCACAGGGTATTTCAAACACGCAACCAATACTTGGTTCTGATTTATTATTTTATGCCTAAGGAAAACTGAGGCATCATTAGAACAAGAGGAGATTATTTGAATTCCATTTGGTATGTATTTTCTAGAAATATCAGAAATATTAACGGTAAATCTAGGAGATTTAACCTAAGATTTATTCCCTCGGTTACTACCATAATAAACTTTTCTATCTTTATATAAAGCCTCCTTTATGAAATCATCTTCGTACACCAATTTGCAAAAGACTCCATTAATGTGTTAAAATTACTCACCAATAAAAATCGGATCACAAATACGAAGGGCCCATTGATACATACCCATGACAACACTATTTTAACGATAAAAGAATAATTAGAGAACGTATATTCATATTAATTGGAGTGGGTGGGTTTCTTGCATATTTTAAAAATCGGTTTATCCTTACTATTTTTCGATATTAGGACATCTACAAAAGATAATTTTCCTTCACTTTCTTCAATCGTAAAGGAAATGGAAGGGAGGAAGGAGTTTAAGGAGCGAAGCAAGTAATTTATGACTACAGAAGAATTTACCACATCAATTGTGTTGTCAACATAGCGAAATAAATTGACTCCCTGAACAAGGTAATCTAAGAGAAATTCTTTTTCAAAAAGTTCCTAAATAATATTAGCCAAAACCGGAGAGAGAGATAAGAACCCATAGAAAACCCCTCCTTTGCTTATAATAATAATAATTGTTAAAACTTAAATCATCGTATACGAAACACAAATCAAGTTTTCCCATGGTTCAAAAAAGTACTTCTTTTCAATGCCGCCTTTCCGACACAGAGACAACTGCAATAATGACAACACTTTTCGTAAACCCTACACAGATGTAAAGACATGTTTAGACCCGTTTGGGGTCCAAATAAACCTCTACATGTATGTTTATAAACGTACATATGATCACTTGTAAAAACACTGAATTTTCTGATGGATGTAAAAATTCTCAGTTGCCCGTAAAATTCCATCTCCGTTTTCTTTATTTTTAAAGAGCAATTAATTATTCTGGCTGTGAGGCTCTGCTTTCGGAATTTTAAATGATTCTTCTTTTTTTCTCTCTTGGAGATGTAAAATGCGTTAAAAGAATAAAAATGTAGTCTGAACTGTTGCGTTGGGCGAGATCTCATCAAGAGCGGAGCCAACAATCGTTAAAATGGCTTAATTTTTTACGAAGATGGGCACACGAGAGCAGGTAGGAAGGTGGGGTTGGTTGCTCTCTCGGATGTTTAATAAAAAAGCCCCGTATTGAGATAAAGTAAAGTGATGTGTGAATGAAGCCCCCCAAAGGGTAGTGGTGTTACAATAGGTTCCCCCATAGTAATTATTAACTGCTCGACAAGTTTTTGAAGTCGTTTGAAAATCCTGATAAAGTTACACCTAATTGGATAGAATAAATAAGATAAACATTCATGGATGACAAAAGTCAAAAATGTCTATCGAAGGACGTCGGAGTCAACTACACCCAATCCATAACATCACTCTGAAGTTTCAAGCTTCGTCAAAAATTCTACCATGCAACATAAATATACAAGAATATCAATAATAAAATATGAACAATCTATAATACCTCAAGACAAAACTAAAAAAATACAACCTTGTCTCTCCATACACTCGTCCAACCTGCTTTTGAATAAATTAGATTTCTACTATCTATTATCTCCTGTAGTAAATCATTTCAGACATCTACCACTCTTATGAGTGAAAAAATATTTCCTTGCATCCAGCCTACACCCCTGTTTTCTAAGTTTCCATGGGTAACTTCCTCGTCCTATTTTTACCATCCAACTCGAAGAACTTTCTAAAATCCAACTTATCCATCCTAGAACAAAAATTCAATGATATCCTTTCACACCCAACTTTCAAATCAGAGCATATTTAATGTTCTCAATCTATCTACATATTCAAAGTACCTCAGGGAAGGTATCATAATATTTGTTGCCCTTCTTTGAACTGACTAGCAGTTTGTTATCATGTCTAAAGTATGTGGCGTCACAGACGAGTTATAAAGTTTAAGGATAACCTCCTTATTTTTGTAATTAACATTTCTCTTAATGAAGCCCAACTCTATTTGCTATATCTTTTTCTTCAATACACTGCTTAGAAAACCTCAGGGACCTATCTATTACTATCCCTAAGTCCTTTTCATCCTCTATTGAGTTAAGCTAATGACCATCAATTTCATAGCTTAATTCTCTAGTATCTCTTCCTATGTTAAGAACTTTGCATTTTTTTAAGGTTAAAAGTCATTCGCAACTTCTGAGCCCAAGCAAATAACTTGTTTAAGTCACTCTGCACTTTAAACTTCCCCTCAACTTCTTTCACGGAAGATGCTAATTTGGTGTCATCTGCAAAAAATGACATTTTGCTATTAACTGCTTCACCAAACTCATCTATTTAGATTACAAATAATAATGGACCCAGAACGGATCTCTGAGGTACCCCACTGATAACATTCCCCACTGTGGCTTTACTCCATTTAACACTACCCTCTGTTTCCTATCTTTCAGCCATTCAGCTAAACAGTTCATTCCTCTTTCGCATCTCCTTAGCATTTTTACCTGCGGCGAAAAGCCAGGTCTAGGCGTCGATTTTTTTTCAAAAGGAGTAAAGTTCAATTGTACCCATTTAAAGCCATGAAATGACCCATATGACCATGGGACATATGGTTATTTACCCTGGAAATTTCAAATATGCCATCGGACTTGGCGCTGGGCGGCGCGATCTAGTGGCAGAAGCCTCATTTAGCCATTTAAAGGCACTCGTAAGTAATTCGAACCATAGGAAACCATCAATGCAATAACCATTTATCCTCTTATCACAAAACGCCGCAGGTCATTCGAGGGATTTTCCCTTGTTAATTTATTAACCATTCTCTTGTGTGGAACTTTGTCAAAAGCTTTTCTAAAATCTAAGTAAATTATACCTACATTCTCTCTTTTATCCAATTTTGTTACATAATCCATAAATTCTATTAAGTTTGTTAAACACGATCAACCTGTTCTAAATCCAGGCTGAGCATCATTCATTAACCCACTCTCTAGATGACCAGAAATACCCCCATTTTTAACTACCTTCTCAAGAATTACAAACTAAGGAAGTTAAACTTACTGGTCTAAAGTTATTTGGATCATCACTACCCCCCTTCTTTAAAAAATAGGCACTACATTTGCTATTTTTTAATCACATGGCACTTTTCCAAAATCTAGTGATCCAGATATATTTTAACCACACCTACTGAAATGCTTTCCGCATTTTCTTTAACTAACTTAACTAGTATTTGACTTAATTATGTCCTTATTTAATGATTGTTGTACCTACATTAATGGTATTTAACACCTCCCTGACTTAGAACTATCATAAGTTGAATTGTTCAGCTTCTCTCCTGTAAATACCCTAAAGAAAAATGATCATTAAGTACCACAACTATTTCCTCATCAGATTCCTTCATAATCTTTTCATATTTAATATGCCCTATATTATATTTAATAAGTTTGCTATTGATTTGATAATAGCTAAATAATTCTTTGGGATCTTATTGTTATTCTGAGCTAAGTTAATTTCTGATCTCATTTGCTTTTCTTAATGATCATATTTATATCGATCCTAGTGGACCTATAATAATTTAGATTTACAACAGTTCCTTCCATCTGCAATTTCCAGTATGTCCTTTTCATATCATAAAATTTTCTATTTACCTCTCGATTTCACCATAATACCTTCCTGTTTTTCTTCCTAATGACCTCCATTTGGATACACTGCTCTTGGACTACGCTTAAACTATTCTTAAAGGTATTCCACATCTTATAAGTATTCTTACCACCGAACTTTACATTCCAGTTAAGCAGATTCAGCATGTTTCAAAGTCTATCATAACTCCCTCTATGAAAATTAGGAGCCTTAGTAGTTATTGTTGATACCTTTCCCTATTCACAAGTTGATACGAATCATCTGATAATCGCTACCTACCAATGCTTCCCCAACAGTATAAATAAGTGGAATGAAACGGTGTGATTCAACCACTTCCAGGCGTACCCCATTGAGAAACAAGTCAGGGTCAGGGTGAAGCCGTTGATGGCGGCAGAAGCTACGGAATAATTATAAACTGAATGGGAGAGTTTTAGGAAGGTCAGAATGCGAAAGAGACTAAGGTGTCATGGTAAGTTCAGACCTCCGACCTAGAAAGCAGTGCATAAGTGCTAGGAATAAAGCTAATAGGGTATTGGGGCTTATTGGGAGAGGAGTGTAAGTAATAGGAGTGCTCATGTCATTCTGAAACTGTACCTGACATTAGTTGTGCCTTATCTTGCCTATGCGGTGCAAGTCTGGTCACCCTATTATAGGATGGATGTTGCTTTGCTCAAGTCTGTGCAAAGAAAGATGACTAAGATGATTCATGCTTTGAGGAGCTCACCTTATGGTTAAAAGGGAGAAGAGTTCGAGGGGACTTGATGAAGCCTTCAAGTGGGTAAAAGGTTATAATAGGGAAGCCATTGGTAAGGTTGTTATTTTTAGTGAACAGGATAGGACACGTAGCAATGGGTTGAAGATGGACAAGTTTAGGTTTACGAAAAAGAGAATGGTAGAAATTGTTTAGAAATTGAGGGGTAGAGGAATGGTTTAGGCTCACTAGTCATGTGATAGAATTTTCCTTCCTGTGGAGTTTTAAAAATAGACTTATGGATGAGGGTACAAGGTGGGGCTGAACTTGGGGACGGGAACAGGGGGATCTGCCTCGTATAGGCTATTGATTAGCATTTTACAGCCTCCTTCTTTTCTTATATTCTTATATAATTGCTATTTATACAGTTATAGATACTTCGATACACGAACTGAAAGTAACGTTCATAAGTGGAAAAGTGACCAATAAATGGCACTTATTTTGATAGAGTGGTCAAGGCGCTCGTGGACATTCGTGACACGAAGCACGATGCCCGGTGATTCCTTTGACCCGCGCTTCACCTTTGTTCCGCTATTTTCCTTCCTTCCTCGAGTGGATTTTAGGATCTTTACTGGTTCGCAATTATGTAAAGACCCACGGGAAGAAAATGCCTAGTAAAGATCAATGAGAGTCAACGCATAGCATTTGTATCAGGGATAAATTGTGGCATAAAAGCCGCTCAGGATACTGAATTAGCTGTGCGCGTCGGGTTTCCTGAGCAAGGCCTTTCGGGGCACGTGGTCACGCTGTCCGACTTTTCCATAACACATGATCACTCTGTCTCATGTGTGTGACTCTTCTACGTGATTGTTCTGCTGGGAACGGGGTAGATCAAGAAGCCTCAATAGATTTGGGTGCCCTGTACTAACCACAGAATTTAAAGCAAAGTATTGAACGCTCGATACCGTGTTTAAAGCACGTTAAAAACCGGTTGATTGCTTTTTTTAAAACATGTTAAAGCCTGTTAAAAGTGTTGAGAAATAATCTTGCTTTTGGCACGTGGGTCGGCGTTATCATGACTTCATGAGTAAACGCTTCCTTACAGAGTCTCGCGAGACAAGAAGAAGGAATTAGGGAAAACATTGGCCAGAAAAGGTTGTTATAATAATCAACTCAAAGTATTAATGATTATGATAATTAGGCTGCGATTTAGTAGAATTAACCACGCTGAAAACTCGAGGCGTACAAAGTCTACTTTTTCTGGGAGGGAGGGGGGGGTACTAGAATTACTTTTTTGTGGGTGTAAGATGTCAAGTACGACATGCTGGTCCATGTTACAGAGACGAATTCACACAAACAAACGCTCAATTAGAGGCACCGACCCTTAGCAAAACTGAAGAACAAAATGGGAGAAGAGGATAAGGAGGAATGTCACAAATACTCATTTGTGTTCGGAACGTGGGAACAAATAATGTAGTAAAGACATAAACGAACGAAGAGACATAAATGGAAGCCTAATCACTACTATTGTTCCCCCGCAGTGAGTGGCACTAACGTGGCACTGGACGAGCCACGTTTCGTCGAGCCCATTCAGAACGTGACCATTACCGCGGGCAGAGACGTTAAAATCATGTGCGTCGTAGAAAACCTCGGATCCTACAAGGTAAGTCTCTACCTCCTAACCGATTTTTACACGCCTCAAGAAATTTCCCACTCTATTCAGTTATTATTCAATTTCAATTTAAGTACAATTCAATTGTAATTCAACTGCAATTCGATTACAAATCACTTCAAATGCAATTAAATTTCAATTCAACTGATTTCAATTAAAATTAAATTACATTTCAATCACAATTTAATTACATTCAATTGCTATTCAATTACAATTTATTCATAATTCATTGCTATTCAATTGCAATTCAATTGCATTCAATTACAATTCTAAAGTAATAAATGGACTTATTTTATTGCTTAATGAGTAGTTGTTTCTAATTTGGTTAGAAAGTGACCCCATAGAATAAAGTGAATGGTAAAAAATAAGAGTAAAAAGTAGTAACTATGTCAAAAGAAGTGTGATGCCATTTAGGAAGTAGCCCAATTCGCTATTTGTAGCCCAATTAGCTACTTGTAGCCCAATTAGCTATTTGTAGGCCAATTGGCTACTTGTAGCCCAATTCAGGCAGTCCTGGCATGTGTCACTGTATAGAGCGGAAGCAATACCCATACCTTCTTCTTAGAAAGAACGAATGGGAACCACTAATCTTGGAATCCGCGTTCCCAAACACCATTTCCCTAGAAGACCTATACGAAATAGTGGTAATGGGCGGGATTGTCGCGGCCCTTAGACTGGTAAATGTGAAAGAAAGGGAAGAACTGAAAGGAGGTTACAGATGCCTGTTTTATGTGAGAGCAACATGAAATAGAATGAAGAGTTTATGTGACTGAATTAATGAAGTATCGTATGGGTAATTGGGGTAAGGGTATAGGGGGCGTAAACCTACTTTTGAGCCAGGAGTGTCATGATGTATTGGTTAGGTATAATCTTGAGAATTATGTGGGTGAAGTTCAGATTTGAACGGGTGAATCTATAAGTGGTTGTATTGAATGGACCATATAATGATTATAGTGTAGCAGAGAAAAAGAGGTTCTGGAATAACGTGGAAGAAGTGGCTGGTGAAATAAAGGAATTAATTTTTCAGTTTATGTTTCTACAAGATATGAATGTACAGATTGTTAAAATATTGGGATGTAATATAGGAGATTTTAGTTTGTGATAGAATAAAAATGGAGAGTAGTGGGTGTCTTTGCTGATAGAAAATTGTGGGGTGTGAACACGTTCTCTCAGCACAAAATTCAATACACATAGGGTAAGCAAAGATAAGAGAGAAAGTGTTAAAGTATGTTTGATCGGTGCATGGTAAGAAAGAATACGTTGCAGGTTGAATTTGATGTAAAAGCTGAAAAAGATTTGACGAAGGGACTATCTCATCACATGATTTTGCTGAGTAAGGTTAAATTGGTTGGTGCAGCCTGCAGGGTTGCCAACTTAGTGCTTTTGGCATTAAATCTAGTGCTTTTTCGTTACTTTTAGTGCGCCCACGTAATTCTAGTGCCTTGTACCATTTTTAGTGCCTTTTAATATCGGTTAATGCAAACTTTAATTTTAAAAAATAATTATTTGGGAAATGACACACACTGATTATATATATATATATATATATATATATATATATATATATATATATATATATATATATATATATGCAGTAATACAATTGTAAACTCTTTTAAAATTTAATATGATAAATATATAAGAGAATTAAATAATCACTAGCGAGATGAGATTTTAAAGCACAGAGTGCATATTTCTTATTCTCGCTGAAATTCAAATGGTGAGAGTTAAATATTAATGAACATGTTTTGAACATGGCTGTAATCTGTGCAGCTTTGCATATTGCTATTTAGTTTGCTTTCGCTATTCATGAATTGAAGTTGTTTTGAGATAAAAAAAAGAGAACTAAATAGGCTAACTTAATGATTTATTTATTAGTAACATGTGTGACTGGTAGTAACTGGTTAAAAAGAGTGGAAGGTGACGATACCAAATCATTTTGTAATCACTGAAAATGTGCTCTTCATGCTAGATTTAGTGACATAGACCGACATAGTAACACTAATAAACACATAAAGGCTGAAGCACCTTTCAATTGTCAAAGACAAACAAAGCTAACATTTGCAACTGTTGGGCCTAGTACTGATTTAACTGCGAAACAAAGTGAAGGAGAGTTAGCATTATTTATTGCTGAACATTGTTTCCTACAAACTGTAGATCACTTAACTGAGTTATGTAATGAGTGCTTTAGTGATGCGAAACAAAAAAAAACTTAGGCTTAAACGATCAAAATGCACAAACATTATTACTAATATTCTTGTTCTGCGTTTTAAAGAAGATTAAAAAATGATTTAGGAACTGCCAAGTACAGTTTAATAATTGATGAATCTAATGAAATTTCTGTCACCAAATTACTAAGAATTGTTATTAGATATTATTCAGAATTTTAAAAGAAAATTATCGTAACTTATTTAGATTTAGTTCAATTAGATGAGTGTAATGCTAAGGCAATGGGCAATGCATTAAAAGAATGCCTACAAAAGCATAATCTTATTTTGCAAAATCTAATTGCAATAAGCACAAACAATGCTTTAGTAATGATAGGCGTAAACAATGGGGTTTGTTTATACGATATTAAAAAGAGAGATTCCTCATCTTATACTCATAAAATGTGTTTGTCATTCCCTCCAAGTTGCTGTGTCACATGCTGCAAGTGAACATTTGGCAAGAAATTTGGATTTTTTATTAAAAGAAACTTACAGCTAGTTTTCATATTCTTAAGTTCGCCAATCAAAATATACAAAATTGTTTGCAACAATAAATGATGAAAATTAGCCATTAAAGCTTGTTCAGCCTAGTACAACAAGATGCATGTCAATTGAATCTTCAGTGGTAAGAATTTTGGATCAGTGGATAGAATTAAAAACTTATTTTCAACTTGCAAGGAATGAAGAACGTTGCTATTCTGCTGAAATGCTTTATTTGATGCTTTGTGATACGAAAAACTATGTTTATCTCATCTTTCTAAAGCACATTCGTTCCGAAGTTCAAAGAGTGAATAAAAAATTTGAAGCAGAAACACAAGACCCAACGAAATTATTAAATGATCTTCAACATCTCATCGATGTACTAGGTTCAATTATTCTAATTCCAGGAAAGAAATTAAGTGAAAAAGATTCAGTGCAAGATTATCTTGATCAAAAACCATATCTTGGTTATCAATTTTAAAAAGAAATCTGGGAATGTAATTTTACTGAACAAGAAGAGAGTGAGATAAGAGAGAGATGCATAAATTTTGTCGTAAAAGTTTTAGAACAAATTTGGCAGCGTCTTCCTGATAATTTTAGTCTTTTAAAAGCAATGAGTTATTTCAGTGTAACAGAATGCCTCATACCAATTAAACCAAGAATTATAGACCTTGCAAAACATTTTAATGACGATCCAAAGATTCTGACAAAAAATTATTTTCAATGGAGAAATTTACAAACAATACAGTGGACACAAGTCGCAGATACAGTTGCATTTTGGATTGAGGTATCATCGTATAGGGATTCGACTGGGGCAAATCCATTTAAAAAATTCTCAACATTAGCTTTGACAATTCTCACCATGCCACATGCAAATGCTGATGTGGAAAGATTATTTAGTCATATGAACTTTATTAAATCGACTGAGCGAAATCGGTTAAGCTTAAACACTGTAAGGGCGGTTTTAAATATAAAATATGGACTTAAACGAAATGAAAAATGCTGCTATAGTTACACACTCCTAATAGAATTAGTGAAGAAGATTGGATCCCTGGATTACTATAAATTAGCCAGGGAGAGTGATCCTGAAGCTTCAACATGAAAAGAAGTTGACTTCCCAATCATTATTGATTAAAAACAAGATAACTATTTGTTCATATCATTTTATTCCTTACAGTTTTAAAACATATTTTTATATACTTATAGTTAATTCGATTCTCCATTAGTGCTTTTATTGGTGCTTTTAAAAATTATTTAGTGCTTTTTAATTAGGAAAACAGTGCTTTTAAAAATTTGGCTTGGCAACCTAGGTGCAGCGATTACAAAACGTGAGAGAAGTAAAAAGGAACGAAAAAATGGGCGAGCGAAAGAGATAGAAAAATTGATAGAGATGGAATGGGATTGGGAGAATTAGGAGGGATAGGGAGATGGAGAGAGAAAGAGAGAGAAAAAAAAGAGATTGAGAAAGATTGAAAGAGAGGGAGAGAGAATGAGGGGAGAAGGAGAGAGAGAACGAGAGAGGGGAATAAGTCTTAAGTTTTGTAGGTAAGCTCTAAAGTAAATACAGCCTTGGCCAAATTATGTGGCAGCCATGAAAAAGTGAAGAATCTGATTGAAACTCATTTATTTCATACTTGACATAATACAAATAAACATTTTTGCGTATATTCTATTAATAATTAATATTTGATGTGTCCTGCTTTTGTTTTTATAACCGCTTTAATGTGTTTTTGCATATTGTGCATAAGTGGTTGTGGCAACCTTCTGTTATTCAATGTGTGATACTAACTTTATTCCTATTTTTTAAGTGATTATTTTATTGTTAACTTACAAGTGGTAATCTTTGGTTAAAAATGTCACCGAAGAAACAGATTCCTAAAGCTCAAAGAGCCCAAGTCATTGCACTGACCAGAGAGGGATTATCCCAAGTCAAAATTGCAAGAAAATTTAAATGCTCGAGAAACGGTATCCAAACAACCATCAAAAGGTACAGTGAGACCATTTCTTTAAAAAGACGTGATGGTCAAGGTCGCAAAAGGAGTACAACTCCGAGGGAAGAGAGGTTGGTGAAAACGACATCTCTGGTTGATAAAAAAAAAGATTGGACTGATGATGATTGGGATAAAGTTGTTTGGTCTGATGAAAGCAACTTTGAGGTAGGTTCTCCACATTAATTTCCACCAATTTATTACGTTTGTATACATTTTTATTGGATACCAAAATTTTAATGGATACCGAAAATGATCATTAATATTTGTATTTCTCCTAAGATCTTTGGAACCCCTGGAGCTGTTTATGTTCGTCGAAGAGTTTGGGAAGCTTTTCATCCAAGATGTGTTGTGCCAACAGTCAAATTTAGAGGTGGCATGTCGTCTTCAGGTCCAGGATTGTTGTTCACTTGTGAGGGTAGAATAAATTCCAACACTTACACCAGCATGTTATACCAGGCTTATCTACCTTCCTTAAGTAGAACTTTTAGTGATGACATATCAGATGGTGTAATTTTTCACACACCTAGAGTCTCAAAGTGTTGGTTTGAAAAGAAAGGGGTGACGTTGATGGAATGGCCCCCTCAATCTCCGGACCTCAACCCAATTGAAAATTTGTGGTCACACTTGGGCACAAGAGTGAGGCTGCACAAATGTTCCTGAACTAAAAAATACAAATACTTAAAAATACCATCCAAATAAAAACTAGAGAACAAATGCTTAAATAGCACTTAGGAAATAAGGAAAGATGCTACACAAAGCGATTTCGTTCTTTTTATAAGACCGAACAAGGATCATAAATAGATTAATAAAGAAAAGGAAAGAGAGAGATAGCAAACGGAATAAAATAATATAAACTCTTTTACCAGTAAAGTGAAATAATAGGTGCGGTTCGAGCCTATACCATCGAGCAATCTTCGCTTTGCAGGGCACCATGCTAACCACTCTCTCTTTCTTCTTTATTAATATATTTATGACCCTTGTTTGGTGTTAACAAAGAAGAAAAAAGACGAAATTGCTTGTGTATCATCTTTCCTTATTTCCTATGGGTCATTGAGCATCTACAGTGTCACGTGTTATTGTGAGTTCATTTTACCAGTAATACTTATTCCGAACATTCTTGATCACAACCGCCTTCATATATTTTGGGAGGGTTCAAGCAAAGATAATCTCCCCTTTTCGGTAGAGATGGATTTATCTTTACTGGGTCATTTATTAGAAGGATTATCTTTACTTCGTGAAATTTGACTGCAGGCAGTAAAATTGTATGGGTAAAATGCCTGTATAGGAGATTGGGACATTATTAAACCCTTAAAAAGTGCTTGACGTGTATAGCTTTATTTCAGAAATTTGTATCGGCCATTTTAACGAGGACTTCATTAAACTTGGTGGGACCCCAGGTAAAGGATTCGCAAATTGATGGGGTTTTGTAGCCATGAACCAAAACATAATTAGGGACATGCCCCTCATACCCCTTTAAGGGTATTTGGAATTACTTCTAGGTCTTCATCGCTGGGTTATATGGAGAATGATGACTCATACAGAGCAGCGATATTCTTGTCAATATGGATGAAAGTTGTTTGTCCGGGAACAACCATGTACAATGACTATTGTAAAACTTAGGAAAACATCGAGAACGACCTTAGCTATACCTATTATACCGTCAAGAATCGAGAACGGCCTTAGCTATACTCAATATACCGTCAAACATCGAGAACATCCTTAGCTATACCCATTAAACTGTCAAACACCGATAACGGCCTTAGCTATACCAAATATACCGTCAAACATCGAGAACGACCTTAGCTACACCAATTATACCGTCAAACACTGAGAACGGCCTTAGCTATACCGATTATACCGTTAAATATAGAGAACGGTCTTAACTATACCCATTATACCGTCAAACATCGAGAACCGCCTTAGCTATACCCATTATAACGTGAAGTATCGAGAACGGCCTAAGCTATACCCATTATACCGTCAAGCATCGAGAACGGCCTTGGCTATACCCATTATACCGTCAAACATCGAGAACGGCCTTATCTATACCCATTATACCGTCAAATAACGAGAACGGCCTTAGCTATACCCCCTCTCCCGACAAACAGCGGGAACGGGTTTAGCTATACCCATTATACCGTCAAGTATCGATAACGGCCTAGCTATACCCATTAAACCGTCAAGTATCGATAACGGCCTTAGCTATACCCATTATACCGTCAAGCATCGAGAACGGCCTTAGCTATACCCATTATACCGTCAAGCATCGAGAACGGCCTTAGCTATACCCATTATACCGTCAAGCATCGAGAACGGCCTTAGCTATACCCATTATACCTTAAAAATAGAGAACGGCCTTAGCTATACCCATTATACCGTCACACAACGAGAACGGCCTTAGCTATACCCACTATACCGACAAACAGCAACAACGGGTTTAGCTATACCCATTATACAGTCAAGTATCGATAACGGCATTAGCTATACCCATTATACCGTCAAGTATCGATAACGGCCTTAGCTATACCCATTATACCGTCAAGCATCGAGAACGGCCTTAACTATACCCATTATACCGTCAAGCATCGATAACGGCCTTAGCTATACCCATTATACCGTCAAGCATCGAAAACCGCCTTAGCTATACCCATTATACCGTCAAGCATCGAGAACGGCCTTAGCTATACCCATTATACCGTCAAGCATCGAGAACGGCCTTAGCTATATCCATTATACCGTCAAACATCGAGAATGACCTTAGCTACACCAATTATACAGTCAAACAATGAGAAAGGCCTTAGCTATACCGATTATACCGTTAAATATAGAGAACAGTCTTAACTATACCCATTATACCGTCAAACATTGAGAACCGCCTTAGCTATACCCATTATACCGTCAAGTATCGAGAACGGCATTAGCTATACCCATTATACCGTCAAGCATCGAGAACGGCCTTAGCTATACCCATTATACCGTCAAGCATCGAGAACGGCCTTAGCTATACCCATTATACCGTCAAGCATCGAGAACGGCCTTAGCTATACCCATTATACCGTCAAGCATCGAGAACGGCCTTAGCTATACCTATTATACCGTCAAGCATCGAGAACGGCCTTAGCTATACCCATTATACCGTCAAACATCGAGAACGGCCTTAGCTATACCCATTATACCGTCAAACATCGAGAACGGCCTTAGCTATACCCACTATACCAACAAACAGCAACAACGGGTTTAGCTATACCCATTATACAGTCAAGTATCGATAACGGCATTAGCTATACCCATTATACCGTCAAGTATCGATAACGGCCTTAGCTATACCCATTATACCGTCAAGCATCGAGAACGGCCTTAACTATACCCATTATACCGTCAAGCATCGATAACGGCCTTAGCTATACCCATTATACCGTCAAGCATCGAAAACCACCTTAGCTATACCCATTATACCGTCAAGCATCGAAAACGGCCTTAGCTATACCCATTATACCGTCAAGCATCGAGAACGGCCTTAGCTATATCCATTATACCGTCAAACATCGAGAATGACCTTAGATACACCAATTATACCGTCAAACACTGAGAAAGGCCTTAGCTATACCGATTATACCTTTAAATATAGAGAACGGTCTTAACTATACCCATTATACCGTCAAACATTGAGAACCGCCTTAGCTATACCCATTATACCGTCAAGTATCGAGAACGGCATTAGCTATACCCATTATAACGTCAAGCATCGAGAACGGCCTTAGCTATACCCATTATACCGTCAAGCATCGAGAACGGCCTTAGCTATACCCATTATACCGTCAATCATAAATTAATATTAAATTACTAAAATAACTAAATATTTAAATTAATTCATATTAAATATTTTTTTCATCTTTAAATAAATAAGTTTTATTTTCTATCCTTTTGTCGGAGTGTTTCACTTTTCTGACAGGGATTATCTTTATTTGGTCCTTTTTGGGAGGGATTATCTTGAATAGTGTGACCTGGGTGGGATTATCTTTGTTTGATCCTTTTTTTATGTTACATACACCTCTTAGCCAATTTATCTTAGCTCCTTACATGCCTTTCACACCAAACATCCATCTCAAATTCTCCTTTTGTACCCATTGCCCCTCAGAGCTACCATTTAAAGGGTTGTGCTCACACTCTGCCTCATCCGCACTCATGTCACTCTCGATATATCCGAGATACTTAAAATTTGACCTTTGTGTTGTTCAAAGAACACACGAAAGGCCCTACTAGAACCCTTGCCCCCATCTTTACCACCGAATATTGTCCCACTACTCTTTTTGTGCATTTACTTTAACCCCCTCCCCCTTCTTATTTTTCGGGGTGTAACGATCTAATCAACATTTTTCAATTACTCTCACTCTCAGTTACTAACACCAGTTTGTTGGGGGTTTTTTAGTTACTTCCCAGGGGGCGATGACCCCTGCCCCCTCCGACCCCTTGGGAGATTAAGGAAGAAACTCCTTGATCCTACAACCGTTGTTGTAGGACCCCCACCGTTACCACAATTAAGGTAGGCGGCGCTTTCTGTGAGGCTGTCGTCCTCAGGGACCAGGTTAGAGTGGAAGGAGGCTGTTGTGTGCTGTAGGAATTTTATATACCCCTCTGTGGTAGTGGTATATGCAACCGCTAGGAAGTTGTAGTACGATTGTAGCTTAAACCTATGTGGATTGCGCATCCGAGTGGGGTGGTCCCACTCCAGGATTGCATCCAGGTGGACGTGTCAATCCACTTAGAAATGACTGACCACTCTACAACTGTATCCTTGCTCTACAGGGTGGCTAGAGTAAAAAAAGCCTTGTTGGCTGGGCATACTGCCCACCACAAGCAGTACAGCCTTATGCACCTGAGAACAGCCTGGGCGGGAGGGGAGTCAGCCCATGACGCCCAGAGAAGTTATTATTGGAGCCAAACCGATCTTCCCTTTATCCTACCCCCGACGCCATGGACCCCTCTAATGCCGGTCTCTTGCAACCGTTGTTTAGGCAGGCGAGGTTCCAAAGGCCTCTTTTCACATACGGCTTGAGCTACCAATCAGGTCCTTAAGCCATCATCATAGACTAACATAGACACTACTCATCTCTCGCCATTCCTCATACAACTCACACTCCTGTCCTTTCCTCTCGCTTCTTTTAATTCATCAAGTATTAAACAGCTACTGCCGCATCACACACACTTGCTTCACCAGTATATTTTTTTCAGACTATCTAACTCCTACTACTCATTCCATACTTCCCTAGGACTTGTCATAGTGATTCCGGACCTAAACTATCATCTATTTTATCCGTGTTTATACTCGTATGTCGAAGCCAATTTGGTATCGCTCAAACTGTCGAAGCCAATTTGGTATCGCTCAAACTGTCGAAGCCAATTTGAGCGATACCCACTGAGCAAAGATTGGCTCGAGCGATACGTCTAAAGTGAATTATATTTGAGCGAAGTTTCTTATCATTTTGAAAGACACGAATTCTCTTTGGAGGACGAAGTATCTCCTAACTCACTATTTTACATTTAATCATAGTCTTTAGTCTTGGTTGTGGTATTTAATTTGCATTTTACTAAACTCAACATGGAAATTATTTGGTCGCAACGTGGCTAAAAAATGTACCATATAATGGATATAATGGATATATCCTAACACGGCTTGTTACTTTAACAGGTTAAATAAAAATACATATTGACAGATGATATATTTTTTATAATTAATTATCAGTGCAGAACTATTGTTATAATAGCTAGTTTGACCTCAACCAAAACAAGGGCTTGAATAGAGGCAAACTTCAAACTCTTTATCATCGAGGACTATTTTATTTTTATAGCAACCTTCTTTGCTAACACAGTCTCGTTGTTTTCAATTTTTTCTTAATTTAACTCATTGTTTGAGTTAAACCTGTAGTTTCCTTGCAATTTTTTTTCTCCTTGCATAGGGTTTCACTCAAATCAACTTTTATTTGTCCAATGTTATGGGAAATAACATTACTAACTATGTTTGCCCATCTTAACCTTGAATTAAACATCATCTTATTTACACTTTAAATGGAAATTAATATATGAATTTGTAACTAATATACCAGAGTATGACTGCAAAAGCCATTAGAATACAAACAAATACTTCACACGAACCACGACTGGATTAGACGTGGCTGCTCACCGTGGTCCACAACTGGACTACAACTGGAAGAGACGTGGTTGCTCCACATGGTGCAAATAAGTATAGCCACACAACGATGTCTCATTATTGTCATAGAATACTAGAAAACTGTATTAAACATAGTTCAAATCATAGTCGGAGACTATAATATTGTAATAGTTTACAAAAAATCCCTAATAATTTTTCCAGTAATGCAAATTAATCCCTATGTTCAAATTTATATACAACAATTATTTTTGTCCTCTGAAGTTTAAATTTGGCATGGTCAATTTTCGGTCATAATGTTCTGAAATGCCACTGAATCTTCCTGTGGCTGTTAATGTTCCGTTTAATTTGGTATCCTCGATCATTCTTCACCAAAACAAAATTGGCGCAAACGACCTACAATCTTTCTCCAGATTCATCAACCAATCGTAACACCTTTTATCTCTTACTTCTTTGTGTTTTGACTTAAAAACTTGAATTGCCTCGCCCCTACCCTCTGTAAACCCACATTGCTCAGATATCATTCCCTTTATTATTCATCTTACAAACAGCCACAGTTTCATCTAAATTATACAACCACTGCCTTACTTTCTCATGTAGGCTTACTACCCACTCCGGGTTAATATTATAAACCTTTATTAACAAATACGTACAAACATAGCAAAGACTCGAAGGTTAGGAGTTGAAACCTGTTTATGGTAACTACTCAAGATGGGAGGAATCTGATTCTATATAATTTATTATTTCATTCCATAAGCGAACGTCCATTTATCACGCGAAATCAAATTTCGCCTTAAAAAATATCAACAGTTTATTAAGTTAGGACAAATGCATTTCCCAATATCCCGTCTGAGAGCAGAAAATATGTCTTAGGCTACTACGTCCGTAATATGATTTCAATTTCGATTCTTACTTTTTCCAGCTGTTGTGCTTTGCCATAAAGACTTGTGAATTATGGAAAAGGAAGAAAAAAGTAAGACGAGTAAAAAGATACGTAAGGCAATGATGAAAAACATCATTAAATTCGAATTTAATGTCCGGAGAGCACACAACTTCCAAAATCTATTCGTTGGAAAGAACGTTTAAAAGCATAAATAAATCGACTTTTGCCATATGGTCTCAATGTTGAAGCTTAAGGTGCTTCGGATTAATTCCAATTAGGAAGAATGCGGAGATTAATGAGGTTTATTTACAAATACTGCATGGAGTCTGTATCGTGATTGTGGTTAATTTTTTATCAATTATATAGATAATCGCGAGAACAAAGGCAAGAAGATAATGGGATGTCAACAAGTAATATGACAGGTGGCAGCCACCAAGCCTACGTTCCTGCCGTTTGGCGCAATGACCAGCGATTTCCCACAAAGCCTAGAAATGCAAAAAACTCCAGTGGTATTTTCTAAATCTGATTGATCCCTCTAGTTATTCAATAGGCCTCGCAACTAAAGGCAATCTTCGTGTTTTGGAATTAAAAATCACATTAAGATACTAGCAAAAAACTAGAGATTTCCAAACAGGTTTGCGAGTAAGAGATGCATGGCCTTCGATGCTAAACCACCTGCCCTAGGTAAATCATGACTTGAGATTAAGGTAAGGGCACCCCCACCCTAGGATTAGCATATTTTCAGAATGCAAAACTGAGACAATATATATATATATATATATATATATATATATATATATATATATATATATATATATATATATATATATATATATATATATATGCAAAAACGGCTTCATTGTTTACCTTTGGCTGCAGCTCTCTTATAGGAAAATGCTGGGAAGAGGCATAGCTTTATTTGCCTAGACGTCTTCTCTCGACCTAATAGTAGGTCATCTTCGGGACAGAATGGTGAACCTGATATTACAGGAAAATATAATGAATATGTTTGAACATTACCGCAAGAAAACGGACCAATCAACTAACTTGAAAAAGACATGGATAGATTTATGTTTAAAAATATTTTGAACATTATTGTAAGGAAACGGACCAATCAACTAAAAGGGGCCAGACGAGCCGACATTAGGAAAGGACTGGAAAAAGGCATATGCAGATGGACCTACGTAACCGAACACGAAGAAAATTCAATTAAAAAACTGATATGAGAAGACCGCATCAGGTTCTATCCCAATGATATTTTAAATTAATGAAAAAAAGAAACTTTCGACAAACTTGTAAACGGCAGATTTAAAAACACGAAGGAAAAATTAAACAAACAAAACTATTACAATGGATAACACAAACAGAAAACTTAAAACTTTACAACTTAACACCGACGGGTGGAAGAATAAAGCTATCCAATATGCCAACATATTCAGGAATCTGGACGCAGATATAATTTGTATCTCAGAACACAGTATTATGGACACCGAACACATGAAAATCACCAATTACGACGTCATAAAAAAGAACTCTACTGGGGAAAGATATTAAAGCACAGCCATCGCAATAAAGAACATTCGATACACTCAAGAACGCGAAGTGGACGAGTCCTACATTGCCATGACATTGGTTGCAGCGACCTACCAACCTCCCTGACGCTCGTAAATTCCGGTCCACTTAGTGCTGGAGATATTCAACAAAAATATTCTTACTATCCCACTGGGGGACCTGAATGCACGTCTGAAAGAATCAGGCTACCTCACCAAAAACAACGCTGGCCGTAATCTGGAACTCTTAATGGACAGGAATATACTCAAAAAAGTAGGCCCTGACTTCCCGACCTATATAACTGGTCGAGCCTCCACCCGCCCGGACATAGTAATGAAGTCAGTAAACTTTCCATATAACATTTATATGGAACCAGTCCCCATCTCTTGTAGTGACCACATTGGAATTTCGGTAACCATTAACCAAAATCCAATAAGGGTCCCTATAAGTCCCAGGAAGTCGTATAAGAGAGCGGACTGGTCAAAATAGGCATCAATAGTGGAAGAATACTCCCAACCGAACCCGCACCGAAAACCCCGGGGAGAAATAGACTACATGACAGAAAGTCTGATCATAAAATTAATAGGGGCCGGCGAACAGGCCGTACCGAAGACCAAATTCAAATCCTTGCCCCACCCAAAGTGGACAACGGAAATGAAATGGAAGGCAAAGAAAATACCAAAAAATAAGAGACCTTGGCACGAATCGGCAGAGAAGTAAAGAACTCAGGCAAATGAAAGGAGAAATGTTTTTTTTCTAATTGAAGAACAAGAAGAAGAAATGTGGAGAGAATTAGTAAGGAAAATGGAAACAACAGAATATGAAAATGAGGCATGGAAGCTAATAAGTTAATCAAAGGCAGACCACCAAAGAAACCAATTAAAATCACCGATAACAATAACGAATATCAGAGGAGTAATGAAGAAATAGAAAGAAAATTCAGAGACTATTAGAGCAAAATTTATTTAATAGAAGAGGCAGATAATGAAAAATGAGATAGGGAGACAGAGAGAAGAGTCGCCGAATTCATAAGAACCAATATTCACAGACTTACACCGGAAGAAGGAGTAGATAACAGAGTAGAAGAACTTCTAGGACTAGGAGCTACCATAACGACGGAGGAAATTAAAAGAGCCATTAACACCTTCAAATAAAAGGCACCCAGGACAACAGGCCTAACCAAGTACAACTACGATAAGGCCCCCGGAAACATACTTAATTGCACAAAAGACCTATTCAATGCCTATCTAAATATAGGAGCCTTCCAGGATAAATTAAAATTAGCGAAGATGGTTTTCCTGCCAAAACCAGGGAAGCCATCAATTCTGGTCTCGAGCTATAGGCTGATTTCGCTGCTGAACTTCCTAGGGAAGGTTTACGAAAAGATCATGAACGGGAGACTGGACACTTTCCTCGAAGAAAAAGATAAATATAATAAACATCAGTATTGATTCAGGAAAGAAAGATATTCTACCATGGTACTAGCAGTCATTACAGAAAAGTTGGCACAAGCCTCTGCGGAAAAGGGTTGCGTGGACGTGGTCCTTCGCGATGTCGATAAGGACTTTGACAAGGTATGGGTCGAAGGACTAAAATATAAACTCTTTCAGCTCAATCTCGGTATCAGGATGGATAGACTCCTAGCTGATTATCTAACTAACAGAAAGGCATATATAAGTATCGAGGGACTAGAAGGAACAACCATTCATCTACTAATGGGGGTCACACAAGAGGGGGTGCCTGAGCCCCACCCTGTACTCCATCTTTACAGCAGACCTTCGGCCTCCGATTTCAACAGACTGTATGTATATACAGTACGCAGATGATATCAACCAGGCGATCTCATCACGCTCCACGAACCGCAGATGGCAAGCAAGGACTACCGAACGTGAAATAAAAAAAATATAAACGACTTTGAAATAAGTTAGAAAATTAAGACGAATGTTACAGATTTAAAGATTATTCCAATCCTGAAAAGAAAAAAAAGGATCAAATTAACGTCAACGGAATCGAGTACCTAAACCATTACCATATAAAAATCAGGACAACCAAGGCAAATCAGGCCTAAGACTGATTTGCAACCTTAAGAATTTAAGTCGCAAAAGAAAAAGCACACTATACAAAGCGTTTGTTGAATCCGTCCTGGTATATCCACCGATACCATTGCACACGACCTCAACATCTTGCAAAAAGAAGCTACTAGTATATGTCTATTGATGTGAAGTTTTCTGGTCTGTCCGTCGGAAGGAGGGTAGAGTTTATCTTCCATTTAACGATTGAGTCGAATACGGTTTCTGAATAGCCATTGTTCACAAGGAGCTGGTTCACTCCCTTAAGCTCAGCATCAATCGTTACCCAATTGGAGGAGTGCGAGAATGCTCTGTTCACGAGGGCGCTAATCACCGATCTCTTATACCTATCGGGGCTCTCTGAGGAACCACTCATGCAAAACCCTAAATTTGTACTCTCGATGTATACTTCTGTCACGAAGCGCTCTTGAGAAGAACGAACGAGAACATCAAGGAATGGGATTGCGGACTGCTCTTCATGTTAGTTGATTTGATTTGATTTGATGAGCTAGGTGCTGAAATGTGGGGTTAGTTGTGATAGGGATGAAGAAGTTTTTTAGTTTTAGTTATCCTGGTTGCGAGGGCATCGTCTTTGTTTTACTGCCATATTTTTCCTCTTTTGTTGCCTTGTTTTTGCCTCAGTGTTCCCACGGTTGGCATTTTTGACCGGCAGAGCCGGTCTGAATCTTCCTTTTAAATATATAAATTTATTTAACTTTATTTTTTTATCCTCCGTCGTAGCTTTCTAGCCTTTCAAGTTTATCTTTTGCTAACTTTATTTAGCCTGATTTTATTTTTGTGGGCATTTTTCCTCTTTTGTTTTCATTTTCGTCTATTATTATTTTATTTTTATTTCTCTTTCTTTTTGTGGGCACTTCTCCTCTTTTGTTCATTTTTTATTTAATTTTTAAATTATTTTATACATTTTATTTAATTTTCTTTTAAGTGGCTCTTCGCCTCTTTTATTTATTTTATTTTATTTTAAATTTGTTTGTTTGTTTTTATTTCGATTGATGGGCTCTTTGCCTCTTTTTTTTAGTTTTATTTTGATTTATTTCTCGTTTCTTTACAACTTTTATGGGGATTTCGCCTCTTTTTATTGTTTCTCCCTTTACTTATTTATTTATTTTATGTGTTTTTATTCGTTATACCTCTTCTTTGTTCGGTTTTCGTTTTTTGGTTTAAGTCTATATTGGT
This sequence comes from Ceratothoa steindachneri, assembly GCA_963969495.1. Lineage (NCBI taxonomy): Eukaryota > Metazoa > Arthropoda > Malacostraca > Isopoda > Cymothoidae > Ceratothoa > Ceratothoa steindachneri. The sequence goes on from OZ018317.1 coordinate 213,084,825, forward strand.
TGTTCTTTCTTGGTTTCTCTCCTGTCTTTTTGTTCGTATTTCTCGATCTTTATTTATCGGATTTATTGCCTCTCCCTCGCAGTTTTGTCCGCTTGGGAATAATGCTGACTTTGCAACTTTGTGTCGCTTCTGCTGCGGGATTGCAATGTTGAGGTTGTCCTGTGTGGGGATAATAGTTTGCTCTATCTTATCCCAAGTCTTTCTCCTTAGCCTTTGAACTTCCGTATCAATTGGATTAAGCCCTGTTCTTGTGTGCAGGTCTATTTGCCTAATACAGTCGCTTCTTCTAGCTCCAGCTATTAGCAGGGTGGCTTTATTTTGTACTCTTTGCATCGTCCTGAGAGAAGTACAAATTACCATCTGCGTTATCACAACCGGGTACAGCGTTAAGGTCCCAGAAACTATAGTTTCCGAATTTACCTTTTGGCTAGGGAGACTCTGGTGTTGATGTGGGTTTTGTACCCAGACTTGGTGAAGCGTAAACCCAGGACGTTACCCTCTTCTGAGTACTGGTATAGGTCGTTGTTCACGATGAAGTCATCCATTTTCAGGCGGTTCATTGGGATTATTTGGATTTTTCGGCGGTTCGTTTTAATTTTCCACATCCTTTCATATCTATTATGTTGTTTATTTCGGCAGCTGTATCCCTTGCTTGAACTCCGGCGTTCCTATAGGAACTAGGAACGATTTGTGTTATGTCATCTGCAAATTGAAGATACATCCTGTCGTCCCGCACCGAAGCAGGGAGGTCTATTGTGTACACAAGGTACAGCAACGGACCCAGACATCTGCCTTGTGGAACTACCGCCTTGAGTTCGAATTCGGGCCCTGAAAAGCCCTCGATGGAGATTTGGGCTTTTCTCTCCCTGATGTAGCCACAGAGGACCCTTTCCAGGAGTGAGTTCAGCTGGAGGTTCAGGATCTTGAATTGCAGACATCTCATCCGAACCTTATCGAAGGCCTTCTGTACATCGCGCAGCATCACTTCTACGTATTTCCTCTCGGCTTGGCAGTGGGTTATTTTCGCCGTTAGGAGGGCAAGGGCAGTTTCCGTTCCTCGCCGCTTTCAGAACCCGTGCTGCCGGGGTTTGTGAGTTCCTAGTTCGGCTAGTTGGTTTTGAAGTCGGTTTGCTGGGATTTTTTAGTAGATTTTACCCACAAACTCGAGAAGATAGATTGGCCTGTAATTTACCAGTTGATCTGGGGGCTTACCTGCCTAGGATATAAAGATGATTTTCGCCGCCTTTAGACGGTCGGGGATGTAGCCCGTGTTCAGAGGAGCCTTAAAGATGTTGTAATTCCCTGAATGATCTGCTGCGGAGCATTTACAAGATTGTTTTTGGTGATGCCCGTCCAGCCTGGTGCCTTTTGTTTAAAGGATTTCACAGTGTATATAACGTCCTATGTTGTTCTTGAACGACCATGGTCAACCATCTCTCTTCCCATGTCCGCGTGGTGGTGTATTATTTGATTCAGATCGTCAATCAGACGGTCCTCGAATTCCTGGTCGAACTCTTCGTTGTTAGTTTATTGGTCCGTTTCCTTACATAAATCTATACATGAATTTTTCGAGTTAGTTCATTGGTCCGTTTTCTCACGGTAATGTTCAAACATATTCAATATATTTTCGTGTAATATCACGTTCACCATTCTGCCCCAAAGATGACCTACTGTTAGGTCGAAAGAAGACGTCTAGGCAAATAAAGCTATGCCTCGTCCGAGCAATTTTCCTCGCCTAGAGCCATCTGTTGAGACAAAAGTCAAAGCTATAAGAAAGCTTGCAGCCAAAAGTAAACGATACAGCCGTTTTTTGCATATATATATATATATATATATATATATATATATATATATATATATATATATATATATATATTCATATATATATAAATATATATATATATATATATATATATATATTCATATATATATAAATATATATATATATATATATATATATATATATATATATATATATATATATACCGCTTTATGCATATTTTTAAATTGTCTTTATACTAATATAATATCAATAGATATTAATAAAAAACATTTGTTTATTTTTAGTCGCGAACACGCGAATCTATAAGTTACTATGTCGGTTGTATGGTAACCATTATAATTTTCTAGGGATTTTTTGGTAAAACATCGTAACTATTCGGCCGATTCTAACGAAATTTGAAACCCTTATGTTATTTTACATTCTCTTTCGAATGATATAATTGCCAAGGTTCCCCCTAGGTTAGTTCAGGAATAATTAAAAGAGAACTTACTACGGGTCGGATTGCCCCACTTGTTGAAAGTTTTGAAGGTCGTAAGGTCATGAGGTCATAAGTCAGAATAATTGAGAGCACGCGATTTAGGCCTGTTGACCTTGTTAAAAAGAAATCCTCGCGCCAGTTTGCAATGGAGTTCTTACAGTTGATTTCGTCATCCGGCCTCTTTCGTGCGACCACACATTGTTGATAATGGAAAATGCCCCCCTCAATGCCCTCTTGGTCATTCGTAGGGTTCCCGAACTTATACCCAGAGTTCTTACGCTTCGCCACTCTAAACTATCAAACAACTTCAATATAACAATAAAATACAACAAAATAACTCGTTAAAGGCAGAGAGGAAAAAATGAGGATTAATTCAAGATAAAGCACCTAAAGTGGTGCAATTCAAAAATAGGCACCTCAGGTGCCTTATCTTGAATTGATCCCAAAATGATCTTCAATTGACTAAATAACGAGTAGTAAATATATCATACATATTTGCCTTAATGGTTCTATAGCTTAGAGGTAAAATCTCTTTGTCAGTCCGAGGGTTATAGATAAAGTCCGTAACAAAGAATTGCTGAATAGCGATAGGTTACAAAACTAGTCATTTTTTGGGAGGGTATTCGAACCTTTCTGGGAGGCTTTCTATGGGGTATATGGGTTTTTTACTGGTAAGAATACTAGCGGACTTTCATTCTCTATATAGTTATATGAATAACCTTAACGTAAGTATAAGATTCATGGAGATTCAAGCGATCATTCGAGGATGGGTGACGTCACTTTTTGAGTCACCCTCCCTTCCGATTAAACCTAAATAAGGGGCAAAGTTACCGTCGTAGACAATTAGCTCTTAAATACATATCATTAGAGAGATGAATCTTCTATCTAATACCGTACACTAGTTAAGGGTAGAACCCATATATAAAACGTTATTAAACAAAAACTTCCGATTCCGGATTATTTACAGAAATTTTTTCCGGCATTTTAATAATGTGGCCAATTTGGAGTGATATTACTAAAAAGGCGAAAGTTGTTATGTGTGCGGGAGGGCGGGGTCAATATATTTAGGAGGGGGCGGTAGGACTATAAGATATAAGTCATTGGATATGGTTCGGCCCTAAGAGTCGTGTATTAATGGCAACGTCTTTTAAACGGGCATATAAGATGACCTAATTGTCGCAGCTCGACGGGATAAAGGATTGCGTACTGATGAAAGAATGTTCTGTCTAGCAATATGAAGCCGTTTAATACGCGCCAATGAGCCGGGGGAGTGGGGCTCGAACCTTCGAGCTCCTTCAATTTGGACCAGGCTAAGCGAGACTAGCAACCAAAGTAACTGGACAGGCGAAATATATCAAGGGGGACGTATTATAGAACGGATGATTTCGCATCTAACGGCATAAGTCACTTTATCTTAGAGCCTTTTGTGCCGGGGCAGTGATGCCTAAACTGGAAAATCATTCTCGTTGATCCGGCATTTTTCTGTATGAGAACCTCGCTGGGAGGCTTTCTATGGGATATATCGGGTTTCTATCGGGAAGTAAATAGTTGTGTAATTCTACTTTCTATATAACTATATTTTAAGTATCCTCAGCGTAGGTCTAAGAGTAAGGGAGATACAAGCAATTATTTGCGGATATGTGACGTCGCTCTTTGAGCGCCTCCTTCCCCCTCCCTTAAACTTAAATAGGGGCAAAAATTTCCGTTGTAGCCAATTAACTCCACTATACGGCTGAGGTTGGAGAAATAAATACTCTGTTCCTTCAAATAAATAAACATTTGAACCCATTTTACCTCACATGTAAAGTTTTCTCAAAAATTATACTTTGAATAACAAACTGCCGGGGCAACTTCCAGTTCATTTAAAAGGTTGTCTAAATTTATTACATAACTTCCGACTGTTTCATTAATTTTACAAGCAGATGTTTCTAGTTCAGGCCAGGCAATGTCTGTACTATTTATCCAAACAAGGAATTCACCTCCTCCAAAGCTATTCTCCCAGAATTCAATGTAAGCAAAGCGGGGATCATCAGAATGAGTAAATGCTAGCAGTACTGAAGCAGAATTGATATTTCCATTATCTTCAAATGTCCCGAGCAGTTTTTTGGTTCCTTCAAGTAGAGATTTATTATCTCGTCTTTCTTCTAAATTTGTTTTCGATCTTTTTAAATTTGAAAGAATATCTCAGGCACTTGCTTTGGTTTTATCTATAAACAAGATTGTTTTATATAATTTCCCCACATGGGGACTGTGTTCTTGAGAGAGAAATTAACTCTTGAGTCATTCATAAATTTGCAAGATTCTTTCAATAGCTAGAAGTAGTGAAAGAAATATGCTTTTGACATGTAAAGCCGTCTTATACTCAAGATTGACAAACTCACATAACATTTAGCAGAGTAATACGCAAAGAATAAATATGTAAACTTTCACCACAAGAGCTTCGACTTCAATAGGTAGTACGTCAACACCACTTTGAAGGCAAGTGTGAACAATGTGAGTACCACAGCCAACACCTACAATATTTCTTCCCACTTTTTTTTAGCCGACTGTAAATGTTATTTACGCCTTTCCGTTTTACACCGCCAACATTTGTGTTAGAGTTATCGCAACAAAATCCAACAACTTTTTGGATAACTTATAGTCATTAATAACTGACAACAGAGAGTCTGTCAATATTCCAGATGCTTCACCAAGAACCGATTGAAAGTCTAAAAGTTTAACTTTAACAATTTCCTATGGTACAAAATAGCGGACAACGAAAACAAACATTTTAATATATTAGAAGCATCAATTGTTATGGTCACAAAATATGACCTATTCAAATTTTTATGAAGTTTATAAATTGCCATGGGTGTAATTATATTTATAATGACAGCTTTTATTTACGGTATTTTACGGCTTACCCTCCCTCACTTTTACATTAGGCTACCCTAAAATAATATCCGATGCCTTCATTAACAAATCAGAGTTGCCATATGACATTTGACTTTTTATGACGCGAACAAAATATATGGAAGAATCAATTTTAAAAGTTTATACTCTATATTCCTACTCTGGCTTTATTAGAACATAAGTTAGTGTAGTTAGTTTAGATATAACTTTATAAGTTTATATTTGTAAAGTTAATATTTTTCCGGGACAAAGTTATAAACCGACCAGACCGCCGGGACAATTGCTTGATACCGGGACTGTCCCGGTCGAATCGGTAAGCCCTCCCCACCCTGACTAAAAATACGGGATTATTTACAAGATGGCCTAAAATCTCTATTTCAAGGTGATGTCATTCTGTAATGACTAAACAATCGCATTGAGATGCTAAATCTCTCCCTCGGACCAACAGAAAATCGCATTATTTACACCGTTCATCTTGAAATGACTCCTAGTAAATGAGTTTTGTTTGCCATGGAAGATCTCTAGATGTGGTAAATATATTTAAATATTATTGGCTGTATGGTGATTTGAGGTTAATGAACTAAGATAAAGATTGAAGGATACATCTTTTGTCCCAAATACTGCGGACATCTGTCTGATCTTGCTTGAACACAAAGATCTCCAGACAATCCCTACTATTTCTAGTTTGAGATGAGATCCTTAACATTACTAATCAACATTGTGGGGGGACAACTTTTCGGATGAGAATGGTCTCTTATACAAGGCCCCCGCTGATTTCTTACTTACTTGCTTAAGGGAATCCATCGTAATCCGATGATGACCTTGTGTCTCAGCGTAATTTTCTTTGATGGGAGCGACGATGACTGAGAAGACCAATACGGGATCTGCACTGCTGTCCACAGATGTTGAACTGGATATCAAGGTCGTACGGTGGAGGCCGTGCAGCCCTCTCATGTCTCTCCTCTCGACGTCCAATAAGTACATTCCTCCGTTGCTGTTCAAAGTTGTTTATTCCTTCACGGCATCTTTCTCTCCATAGTGTCCTATCTGAGGCTAATATTTCCAATTCACTTGGGTTGATATTTATGCTGCGCAAGGCTTGTTTTATATTATCTTTATATCTCTTCTTCTGACCACCAACAACTTATTCTAGCTATCCCTACATTAGTTTCTTTGGCATTCTTTCATCTAACATTCGAATTACATGCCCGACTCATCTTATCTGGTTTTCCAGCAGTATGCACTCGAGACTGGTGATTCCAGCACGCGTCAACACCGTTGTATTTGGTATTCTATCTTGCAACATTATCGCCAGAATTCTTCTCAAACATCTCATATAGAATTTTTCGAGCACCCTCATATGTTCTCTGTAATGACCAAACAATCGCATTGGGATGCTAAATCTCCCTCACAACCATATAATAGTATGGACAAGCATACAGCTCTATAGACTGAGACTTTTGTTTCCAATTTTAAATTATGATTTGTTAGGGCGCGCACTCTCAGCCTTCCAAAAGTAGATGATGCCTGGTTTATTCTACTTTGTATTTCTTCGTCTATGGTGCAGTTTGCAGACAGAATACTGCCCAGGTACTTACAATAGGGGACAACTTTTACAGGGTTTTCATTTAATGCAGTGACGGGCACGTTGTCAGATAATTCATCTCACTGGTACATGATTTATGTCTTGTTGCAGTTTATTTCTAAACCTAGTTGCTGGTAAACTGTATGTATTAGTCCAAGCATCCGTTGTAGTGACTGCGGGGCGTGGGCAACAAGAGCGCAATCATCTGCATATTGGAGTTCCAGCACACATTCTTGTTGAGTTCTTGTATGGGCCTGTAATCGTCGCAGGTTGAAAACACTGTCGTCAAGTTCATAAGAAATTTTTATCCCTTCATGAGGTTCGAGCATATTGCGTTAGAGTTGGGTGACTGCTGTCATGTAAATGTTAAATATTACCAGAGCTAGGACACAGCCTTGTCAGACCCCAACATTTACTAGAAATGGCTCTGATTCTGTGACAGTCATCACAACACAACTCATCATCCCATCATGGAAGGCTTTGATGATGTTCAAGAATTTCTGAGGACATCCATATTTCCTTAATATTCTCCAAAGCAAGTCCCTATTCACTGTATCAAATGCCTCGAAGAGGTCGATAAATGCGAAACGAAGGTTTTGTTGTTGCCCTCGGCTTTTCTCTTGAAGTTGCCTCGCGGCAAAAATCATATCAACTGTGCTTATCTCCCTGCGGAAACCACATTGAGACTCAGGAACAACTCTGTCAATCAGATGCTGATTAATTCTGAATAGTATGATTCTTGCCAGAACCTTCCCTGCCACTACTAGCAAAGATATTCCTCGGATGTGCGCACAGTATGCACGGTCACCTTTGTTCTTATATAAAGATATGATATTAACATCTTTCCAATCCTGTGGTAGGTCTTTTTTTGCCAGATGAGGGTTTTTAGATTGTGTAGCCTATGTATCAATGTTCCTCCACCATTTTTATATATTTTTGAGGGGACTCCATCCAAGCCTGGTGATTTGTGGTACGTTAACTTCTTCTATTGTAGGCTCAGCATCCAGTTCATTTATTGTTAGGTAATCTTGTAGTAGGTTTAGCGCTGTGGGGTCAGTATAGTTGCATGTATTTAGGAGTTGGCGATAGTGTTCTTTTCATCTTGCAACAATTTTATCTCTTCCATTGCATAGTGTGCTTCCATTAGCTGATATAACAGGTATTATTTTGTGTCCGAATGGGCCGTGTACTTGTTTTAACGAATCATAGAAGTTGTGGCTGTTTCCCACGTCGGCAAATCCTTGTATTTCCATAGCTTTTTCAATCCACCAGTTATTTTGCATTTCTCTTAAGGCTCTTTGTGTCTCACCCCGAATTAGTTTCCATTTTTGTAATAAAAACTGAGATCTCCTGTTATTCAAGTATGCAGAGTGGGCGTCATTTCTCCTTTTCAGTAGTGTTTTATTATCTTCAGAGCTCCCGTGAAACCAGTCTTGATTTTTTCGCGTGGCGAAACCAAGAGTATTTTTTGCAGCACTTGATATGGCATTCCTGAAGTGTTTCCATGTTTCCAGGGATCATTAACGATGGCCATTTCATTGAACGGCGGGAGCTCGTTCAGCCTCCCGCTTAATTTTGTAGCTAGTGCAGTTTTTGTCTGTGGATCTGTTATTGCTCTGCATTTCAATTTCTTCTGAGGGGCTCTGCGTCGGCAGGGAGGTCGAATTCGTAGCTGAAGGACAGATCTGACCAGCCTGTAATCGGTCCAACATTCGGCTCCACGCATCGCTCGTGTAATTAATACGTCTGTTTTGTCCTGTTGCTTAACAATCACATAATCCATCATGTGCCAATGCCCAAATCTTGGATACATCCATGTTCCATTGTATAGATTTTTCATCTGGAAGATGGTGTTCTAAGCATAGCACAAGAAGGCGATGTTCATTTTCATTCATTTTCCCAATGCCATGATGCCCAAGTACTCTTTCCCACACATGATGTTCCACACTAACGCGGACATTAGAACTAAGATAAAGATTGAAGGATAAATCTTTTGTCCTAAATACTGCGGACATCTGTTTGATCTTGCTAGAACACAAAGATCCCCAGAAAATCCCTACTATTTCTAGTTTGAGATGAGATCCTTAACATTACTAATCAACCTTGTGGGAGACAACTTTTCGGGATGAAGAAGGTCTCTTATACATGGCCCCCGCTGATTACTGTCATAAGCGCCAACATCCTGCACTGGATCCCCTAACCATATCACCCAAATTAAGTTGATGGGGAACGTATATATTTGACTCTAAGCTAAATAAATAAAGCTAAAATCTCATAAACCTTGTCTACTTACTGCTAGATGCGTGGTGTGCAGTTTTAATTTACCTGTGCGAATTAATAGACAAATAGAAGCTATTTTTATAATTATGATTGTTGCTGTCACATTTACATGCAAAATGGGGTATCGCGAAACTTTGATAGAAAGTGATAGGTCAGAAATCATCAAGGCACTAAGTGAAAGCATATCAATTCACCAGAAAAACAAAAATATTGCTCATGACTATCGTACCCTAAACAAATTTATGTAAGGGAGGCTCTACAAGGAAAACATACGTAAGGGATCACCAGTTACTCGTCAAACTCTGGCTCTCATCAAGAGCAAAATCCATAAAAATCGATTACAAACCGGTAAGCAAGTTTCGAAGTGGTTGTGTACGTAACGTGTCAAAAGTTCACAATCTACTTCGAGTTCTAGACATGTGCACTAAGCCACTTGTTTGCGTTCTTTTCAAGGAAATTCAGATGAAAAAAAGAGGCTTGAATGGGTGGAAACATATATGAAGCTGGACTTTGAATACGTTTTATTCACGAGCGCATCGCGACACTAAATGTCTATATTGCTGGAGGAGGGCACCGTTACCAACTTTCATGCACCTGTGAGACCTACGCTTTGGGCCTTAATCCCACACTCACGCAAGAAATCGCAATGTCATTACAATGGCATTTAGTTCTCAGCAAAAGGTTACAACTGCCTTATATTGGCAGCACACTTTTTCAAATCTGTGATAAAACTGGAACTCTGCAGTGATTCACTGAAAACCTTTCCTGTTCTACGTCGATTACGTCAGTTGCGTGTGTTGCTTATTGTGTGTGGACATGTAAGTCAAACTTCAGAAAGAAAAGTGAAAGCTAATGGTTAGTCAAACTCTGGATTGTGTAGACTGTGGAATGATAGGATAAGCAAGTACTAGCCCAAATAATGTTACTGTGTAGATATAGACTATAGCTGTCTAAGTATCTTTGATATATTTATTTGGATTAAGTGCTTCATTATCACTAGATAAATTAGCAACGCCCCATCGATGATATGAGCACATTAACTAGGTTAAAGGCTTATTACGGGTGGGATGGCAACTCACACCCAACTCATCCTATATTTACGCTTATTCAGGACTCCTTGTCCTCATTAGTATATTTTCGCGGTCAAATCTGACCCCAGTCCCTGAAGGAAGAAACTCTATAGGGTGTAAGTGGTACTCGAGAAGGTCGGTTAATTAATGCGAATGTAACCAAAACTAGTAGGTCGGTAGGTAGCATCATTCATCCCCCGCACTCTTTAAATGTGACTCAAGTAATCGAATAAAAGAAGAACACTGTGGATTGGCCAGTCGACTACGCCTCTTTGAACCAAATCGAAAAGATGGATTATGTTCGAAATGCAATTTTGGTCAAGTGGCAAGAAATTTGGGTCTAAAGATGAGAGCTATGGCATGATATAGTGATTACTGGTTAGCCAAACCCATCGGGTGGCATTAGTAATTGGATTAATGTCAATTATTTTAATTATTCATCAATTATTGCATACACTTTTTTTAGTGCCCTTTGCATCTAAAGTGGGCCATTGGTTTATTACCAAATAAGGTTTTTCTAGTATAACTTCAATTTATAACAGCATATAAAGCTATAAATTGAAGACCTTTCCTATGTACATATTGCGATCTTGGTATCTGAAAATTTTAAAGGATATGTCGGACAGTTCGTAAATTATAGCGAAAAATGTGACTTGTATATAATTAATTATTGGACACAGTCATGTACCTTCTCCCTCTGTCCTTCCTTTTTGGATTTTGGTGTCAAACTCTTTCGAACGCAAAGGAATTATTTAATTAATAACAACTCCTCGACTTTTATGTCTCATTCCCTGCGCGAGTCCTTGTTAAAAACACTTTCTTATTGTGTGATCATTTACTTGTGTTGAGAATAGTGGGTAGCCTTATTTTCGCATCCCAATCGATACTCACAATTTACCAAAACATGTATTCATATCTATACGACTGTTATATGCGTGGATATGTATACACTATAACGTGTATGTGTATGTATATCATTCATGGTGATATCGCCCAGTCAAACCCCATATTTTGCCCTTTCGTTCCAAGTTGGAAATTTATAGAATCCACACCTCGACTTGTCTCCATCGCTCTATCCTACATACACGGACATACATAACATACACATAGAGAAACATACAAAGACGCAACAAAGAAGGAACTCGACTTATTCCCATTTAGATGTAATAGACAAACTTTGCTTCCAGTCAGCACTTTTAATAAATTAATAGAAAAAATATTGCCTCGTATATTGATAAAGCGATGTCAAAAGAGAGGGCGGCGGATAAAGAAAGAGGGGGGGAATAAAAAAGAGAGGAAGAAATAAATATAGAAAGAGAGGGAGAAGTACACAAGGAAATTGAGTCCCACCAATATTGTTATCCATATCAAGGAAGTCCTATGGTTTGAAAGACCCTACCGTACAGTTTGAGACAAAGCAAAGTACAGATGGAGGCTCTTCCTACCTACCTCTCCCACCCGGCTGTCACAGAAAAAAATACCTGTATGTGCTTAGGAAAAGAAAATAACCAGGAATTTGGAAGGTAAAGTTGATAAACTATATGAAAGTTACTGAAAACCACAATACCGTCCAAAGCTTGAAAATAAACTACCAAAATCTACACTTTCTCCAAACTACTCGTTTAATTCCAGCGAAATTTGCACAGAATATTCTTTAAATTTTGCATCCAAGTTTCATTTCAGAAAACGTCGTATAAAAAAAAGGTGTGACTAAAGTAATGTGCATTTAAACAAAGGCTGCGTCCAAAACCCAGAGAACGATAACATTACTTAAGGTTTACACGTAAAAAGTCGTAAATTAGGCATACCAACACCTCCACGCGTATTGTAGTTAGTACACACGAGGTACATAACCTTACATTTGCCTAAATTGAAGGGCATCTGCCACATATCCCACCACTTTCCTATCCGGCAGATGTCAACCTAAAAGCGCTCAACCCTTTCGGCTGACTACCCCCCCCCCCCTCCCACATCCCTTAAACACACACACACACACATTACCAAGTTTAGTGCTGTATCCGTATTTAGCTAAATAATCATTCGTTTATATCGTTGATATCCATACCGAATAACGAAAGGTGATAAGAACACTATTTACAAGGATCTATTTAGACCGAGGTCAACAGACCTAAGTCGCGTGCTCTCCATTATTCTGATTTATAATTTTATAACCATATACCTTGCGCCTAACCTTGGGAGGACTTTAGCAATTACATCATTCGAAAGAGAATATAAAACAACATGAAGGTTTCAAATTTCGTTAGAATCGGCCGAATACTTACGATGTTATCGCCAAAAAACTCAGTGAAAAGTAAAATGGTTACCATCCGACCGACATATTAACTTATAGACTCGCGTCCACGCGACTCAAATACTCTTCGAAGCAATCCTGCTTAGAAGAGTATTTTAGTCGCATGGACGCGAGTCTAATTGGGTCAGCCTTTGAATGAGTCGCTCTAAATTGGTTAGGAGGCTAGCACATTGTTCGCACCAGACGGTGATCGTCTAGTGACGATCGCCAGGGCTGTGGAGTGATTTCCTAACGAATAACCGAAGATATAAAAGTAACCAATGAATCGCGAATAACATTAATGAAAAAAGGATTTTAATTCATTGACTTTGAGTTCTAGGCATCTATATGCTTGATGCAAGCTAGATTTAGCTGCTAGAGGAACCATCTTGGAAACTTCCACCAAACAGAAGAGTGGGCGTGTCTTGATAGTCAGAATGGGGTTGACTGTACGAGGGTCAGATAGTAACAAGTTTACTTCCTAGTGTAGGTTTTTGGGTATGTGTAGTTTTGTCGCTTGTAATCTGATCAGCTTCCAAAACTTGATTAGATAAGAGAGGATGAAGGAATATCTCCAGTTTGAGTTTGGCGTAACTAATCTGATCGGGTTCGACAAATTGAAGAATGGATGATGTTTGTTATCTTTGTGTATCATTCAGGGATTTTGGTGTGTTTGCTTTTAAATCATTTCGCCAATAAATTATATTCAACCATGACTATACTTCCTGAGCAAAAGTTTCTAGACTACTATATTTTTTCCTATAAGAAAATTAATAGAACTAATCTAACGTTTAATTTTTTTAAGTATGTTTGTATCATAATTTGAAGGTGAAATATACATAAACATGTCCAAACCCATTTTATTAATAAATACAGTCAATTGATGTAAAAAGTCAATATTTACAATGATGTCCCTTGTACTTCAGGTCTGTTCAATTAGTTTTGACAAGATGGAGACCCAAATTTGTGATGATACCTTGACTGATACTCCTCCATTTTTGTTTAAAAAGCATCCTGAACTTCTCCCAATTGGATGACTTCTGTTTATTAACCGCCAGTTTGATTATAACCCAGAAATTCTCTATTGGGTTCCAATCTGGCGAATACCCGGGCCAGTGTCCTAAAGGTTCCATGTTATTTTCAGCTAAGATCTTTGGTATTACTTTTTGCCTCGTGATAAGGTGCGCCATCATGCTGAAAAATACAATTATTATCTTCTAATTAGCCATGAACTGTTAGCACCATTTTGAGATTATTGCACTATTCTTGGGCAAATTCTTAGTGGCCTAGTTCCCTTAGATGAGAAGCCGCCCCAGTCATGGAGAGTGTCTGGATGCTTCATCGTGGCACGACACAGGACTCGTGAAAACGCGCCTATTTTCTGGCCCCTAACAAGGAATGTTCCAGAAGCTCCAAACAAGCAGAAGGAAGCGTCGTCAGAGAATATCCTCTTGTCCCAATCTTCCACAGTTCATTCTTTATATTTCCTACAAAAGTGGAGACTATCGCTAAGGTTCTGATTGGTGACATGAGGCTTCTTTGCACCTTGTCTCGACTTGAGATATTTGTCGTAAAGTCTTCGCCTGACTGGAGTCATGAAGTGTTCACACGTGCTTCTTTCCAATCGCGAGCAAGCTCGGCACTTGAGGCAATCCATTCCTTGAGCTAGGACTTTACCATGAGGCGATCTTGGCGTTCATTTGAGGCTCATGAGCGTCCAGAGTGTAACCAGTCTTTAATAAGTCACTATTGATCCTAAAGATGGTGATCCTTGATCTCCTTGCATTTATTTCATGTCACTTTGGTGCAAAACAACAATCGTTGCATGCTTTTCTTTGGAAAGAAATATTTCTGAAATTGAAAAAGATCTAAACATTTATTTTTACAAAGAAATAAATTACGAAAATGATTATAATTACAAACACTATTCAATTAATGCTGACTTTTTAATAAACCTGTAATAATTTAAATATTATAATATTTATTTCCATCGCGTAAATTTTAAAAACAAATGAAAAAAATTAAAAATATATATTAGTTTCCAAACCTTTGGCTATGACTGTACGTTGTGTGATTTAGGAACCTTTGTGTTTAAATGTAGTGGCATTTTTGTGGCACTGGCGCACTACTTAGACAAATATTATGTGTTTTTACAAACGCACTGCTTACATAATCCGCATAACCGAGCTGACTAACGAGATTAGCGATCGAATCGGAGTTTGTTTATTTTTCACTTCACAACTTTTTTCTCCTTAATGGGTAAGCCAGCTATTCTTCATTATTATTAGCTGATAAATTACCTCCTCCTGGAACAATCAAATGACAACCATTGTTTTCATACCCTCCTCTACAAGGCACAAAATTCAAGAGCAAGTTCATAAGAACATAAGAAAAATAGTCTGCAAAAGGATAATTAATAGCCTATAGGAGGAGGTTCCTATTCCTATCGCAAAGGTCAATCTCACCTAGCATCCTCATTCAAAATCTAGCCTGTCTATTCTTAATACTCCGCAAGGAGGCCTCTTTTATCACATGACTAGTGAGCTTATTCCATTCATCTACCACTCGATTTGTAAATAAATTTCTAACATTCGTTTTCCTAAACCTAAAGGTATGCAGCTTAAACCCATTTCTACATGTTCTGACATGTTCATTAAAAATAAGAAACTATATATGTCTCCCCTATTATAACCTTTTACCCACTTGAAGACTTCAATCAAGTCCCCTCGAACACTTCTCCCTTTCTAGCGTACGAAGATTTAGTCTCTGAACCCTTTCACCATAAGGTCAGCTCCTCAACACATCTTTAGTGATACCTCTTTGCACAGAGTCAAGCAAAGCAATATCCATCCTATAATACAGTGGCCAAAGGCCAAAATTGCACCGCATAGTCAAGATGAGGCACAACTAATGCCAGGTAACGTTTCAGAACGAAAAAAAAAAAACATTCCTCAGAAAACAATTGTTAAGGTCCTAGACAGAGAGCCACTGAAAAATATTCCAAAAGGTTAAGCCATTTATACATTTTCGTGGTTATTTCACACCAAGTATAATAAGTGTTTGAAATAAACATAAGGTTTTGAATGGAATGAATAAAAAACAATACACGTTTGCTTTGAGGATCCGAACTAGAGCCTCGGAGAATTCCCTAATTTGTAGGTATAAATAAAAAAACTATAAAATATTATTCAGGTATTTCAAGGGGAAATTATTTCCCACTTAAAAGAAAGAATAAAAATTGACAAAGAATGAAAAAGAGAACGAGGGAAGAAAGAGAAAATAGGTAGAGTAGAGTATATAGTCTCCTGTGACAACAAGAGGATCACTTAGAATTTACCTACCACAAATCATCTGTCTCTCTCTCTCTCTTCTCTGTCTGTCTCTCTCTCTCTCTCTCTCTCTCTCTCTCTCTCTCTCTCTCTCTCTCAACGACTACTTCTCTTTAGTGTTTACTGAATAATGTGGTCCCATCCCCCAGCCGACGGATTCCTACTCGGGGGAAAAGCTGGAGGATATGGACTTCACCGAAGTTGAAATCAAAAAGAAGATCAGTGACCTAATGACGAATAAGTCACCTGGCCCGGATGGCTTTCTACCTAAAGTGTTGAAAGAAGTGCGCGATCAAGTGTCACGACACCTGAGCGCAATCTTCAATATGTCAATCCGGACCGAATGCGTTCCTAGAGACTGGCGTGAGGCGGAGGTGACTCCAATCTTCAAGAAAGGAGATCGTAACCAACCGTCGAACTACCGACCTATCAGTCTGACTTCGATAGTCAGTAAACTCATGGAAAGCATGATGGTGGACAAAGTGACGTCGTATTTAGAGTCAAACCTGCTACTGAGGAGTTCCCAGCACGGCTTCCGAAGGCAACGGTCATGCCTGACGAAACTTGTAGAATTCTTCCACTTCGTTTTCAGTGAGCACGATCGGGACAAGGCGGTGGATGTGGTCTACCTAGACTTTCAGAAAGCCTTTGATAAGGTACCACACCGCCGCCTTCTCCGGAAAGTGCGAGCGCTTGGCATAGACGGAAAGGTAGCCGGCTGGATCGAGAACTGGCTAAGTGGCAGACGGCAACGTGTGGTGGTGAATGGACAGTCTTCTGAGTGGGTGCCCGTTACTAGCGGGGTGCCTCAAGGTTCTGTCCTGGGAACACTACTATTCATCATCTACGTCAACGACATGGACGGTGACATGGTTGCGAAGATTTCCAAATTTGCCGACGATACCAAGCTTGGTATGAACGTTGCAAAGGATGGAAATACTGCCCGCCTGCAGGAAGATCTTGGGAAGATTGGGGAGTGGTCGGACACGTGGCAAATGCCTTTTAACGTGGGCAAATGCAAAGTGATGCATATCGGCCACAGAAACCCCCAATCTCAGTATATCCTTAAGGGCACTGCTATTGAATCCACCGACACTGAGAAGGACTTGGGTGTAACAATCACTAGTGACCTCAAGTTCTCGAAACAGTGCATTGAGGCGGAGAAAAAGGCCCAAAGGATGCTAGGCTATATTAAGCGCTAGTTTGGTTATCGGAACCAGGAAATAGTACTCTGTTTGTACAATTCACTTGTCCGACCGCACCTGGAGTATGCCGTACAATTTTAGAGTCCTTCGTTTCGAAAGGACATCGCGAGATTGGAACGCGTACAAGCCAGGGCAACCAAGCTGATTCCCTCTATCCGACATAAAAGTTATGAGGATAGACTAAGGGAATTAGATCTGTTCTCGTTGGAAACCCGTAGACTGCGTGGTCAGCTCATCGAAGTTTTCAAAATACTTTGAGGGTTCGACAATGTTGACTACCGGGATATTTTCACACTGAGTGAGAACAGAACGTGCAATCACGGCTTCAAACTTGAACTGAAGCGTTACAACCGCAATCTGTGCGGAAATTTTTTCACTTACAGTATCTGCGGTGTGTGGAACGCACTTCCATTGGAAGTTGTCAACAGTGAATCTGTTGACCAGTTCAAGTCAAGACTAGACAAGGTCTTGAAAAGTGGCCGTTTAGGGACGCAAAACAATTGAGCAGCCTTGTGCCCGCTCGATTGCTAGTCCAAAGGTACCCTCTTTGAATGGACCGTAAGGTCTCCTAGGGTACCTTCTTTCCTTGTTATTGTGGTACTCGAATACTCTCCTGAGAAACCAATACTGTCTTGACCATTGCTGGTTTTTGTTAAGTAAAATACTGTTAAAATATGATAATAATTACTTATTTAGATTTCTGATATTTTGATTTATTTTTAGTTAATAAATTATATTCTTTACAATTTTAGTACCATTTTCGAAGGTAATTATTGGGGTGCTGAGATCAAACAGGCGAAGTAGAGATTTTTCAAAAAATAAAAAGATCTTTTTCTTCAGAAAAGCCAAACCAGAAGTACCCTTCTAGTCTTACACATTTTACACACATCAAATGTTTTCAAACCATCTCCACAACTACATTATACCAGATACCAAACCAAAAGAAACATCCCTCCCACATCACTATGGGGTCACCCTAATAAGGTTCCAATGAGGTCACCATTCAAAGACCATTCGCTGAAACCTGAAAGCAGATACAACTTAACACCTATGCACAGAATGCCCGACACACACACACACATGTGAGACAAAACCTACATATACACGAAGTTCTAAATCTATGTGAGAATTCTGTCCACTGAGTGGAGGTTGTTGAAAATGTCGGGGTAACTCGAATAAATATAATTCTAAGATACCAGTAGTGGGGGGGGGGGAGCAATTCCTCAAGGATTATTTATGTCATCTTATCGTGACCCTGTCCTTGCATAGAGTTGAGAAGTGAAAAGGTCTCGAAATAATTTTGGTTGATGGAGGTGAGGTTGATTGCTCTTTTCCTGCCTACTTGCCTCCCTTATGTATGGATATTGGATACACGGTTGTCCAAAACTAATTTTATCTTTGAAAACTATCAGAGTTAAAAGCTGCAAGATGGTTATTAATCTATAGCCATAAATACTGAAATACGCCATGATATTTAAGCCTATGCACGTATGTTGCTTAAAAAGAGACAATTGTCTGTTGCATGAGTCCAATCAGATCGCGTTTTTTGGTTTTCTCCCGACAAAATTGACAAAACAAATTCGTCTGATTTTATTAGACAATTGTAAACTTGCCTCGAACCGTTCTGAAATGACACGCTATGACTAGACCGAACAGAAGGTATAGCTTAAATTGAAAATGTTTTGACGGGATGAAATGTTTGAAGGTTACCGGGGTGACCTCTACATCCATATTTGTATGCGCGCAGGAGTTAGAAATATAACATGCGTGTATATTTAAAAGACCATATATTGGTTCGAGAGAACCTACCTTTTACGGTGAATGAAAGGGGAAAGGAGATGTACTTCTAACCTACCTATTCTTTAATGGTAACTTGTTGAAGGAGATGGTTCCTAGTAGATGAGGTCTTATAAAAATAGGAACAAGGATATCAGGTCTTGTCAGCCTACTGCATGTGGCAGGCAAAAAAGTTGGAGGTTCATCCCGCGTTGACACATCAAATAAATAAGAACGGCCACATATGCACAAACAACGGGTTCCTGATAAAGAAACGGACGCATTTTATATAAGTCATCCATCGTTTTAGATATTCTGCCAAAAGGAGAACTGATTAAACACCTTTCAGGGAAGGACAGTGAACTTGTTTAGGAGATATATAGACACATCGTTTTACGGGTGTTGGGTCGGAGCTGCACACCATCCTCCAGATTTTAGTCACATCCTGGTTGCCTATATTACAACTGAAATAGCCTTGTGGGGTCAATGGTGGGCTGCATTTGTATGCATCTACATATAAAACTAATTTTTCATTACTCTAATACGGTTTGGCTTAGAGAAGACTAAGAGAACACCACGTCGCCCTGCTGTGGTGAGGCCCCATATTCCTGATTGAAAATACCGTGTACTATCCTTTTTGGCCTCCCGACCACCATAAGCAGACAAGATAGAATCGAACATTTCGAGTGCCCATGTGACGGTGATGAGGCGGCTATCATAATAGACTGAGGTGTACTCATTGGTCGAGTTCTCTCGAGATCGTTCTCCACATCGTCAGTTCTTTCTCGCCCACAGAACACAATGAGTAGTGATTTTCCTCGCCTTGACTTAAAGAGTCCCGCAGGTGTGTATCAGGTATAACATGGACAACCATGCAGTAGTTGACATCTAAAGAATTGCATCCCATCCCTGATTTAACACCCCCTGGTGGATCTGCGACTATATAACTTCTACACACTTCACTCCCTCTATCTCCCTCACTTTTTGCAGATCTCTCCTTACAAACCTTCTGGCGAAGATGCCCTGATTGGTTTTCGGGTATTAGGTTTAAGCATGGTAGGTCTGCCCTCACCTATTATCAATGCCGCCACGACAAGCCGTCGTCTCAACGAATTCTCCACTGCAGTTTCACATCGTTAATCTTCCGCCGTCTGTCCTAGTCTTCCTGCATTCCCGGGTGTTGATGTTAGTTGTCACTGACGGGAAATTAAAAAAAAACGAAAACTATCGAAGGCATCCCACCAAGGGGTTCCTAAGATCTGTAAAGAAAATGGAAGAAGTGAAAACATGTTGATAAATACATATGTTACCCTAGATCCACCCGGGGGCGTTGGATCCGAGAGGTTACGTAAACATCTAGACGTTAGCTGTAGCCTGAAGGCCCATGCTACACCCGATACCCTCTGTCTGGGTCTCTATAGGGATTATCACCGCCCTCATCACTGTAAGCGATAGCGTCTACTCCCGGTTTTAATTCCATAATCATTGTAATTTCAAACATTTATATCCATCCTAACACCTCCCTACTTTTGGCTAACGATGATGGCATCCTAAAATTTGTATAAATATTTATCGTTTATTTATATGTCCTCTTTACCTCGCAATGAGCAATGTTTTATTTCCTGCAATCTTATTTCTCTCGGATGCGGCACGCTGAAGAAGCTGCTCTTATCACCAACCTATGCGGACCAATGGAATATAATAAAAGAAGAGGTGTTAGGGAGTAAAAGACACTGCCATTCTTTTATCGCTGCTAGAGTTCTTGAATACCAACGGTCTTATCCGTAAGACCGTTGCGCAGTATTTCGGCTTGAGTGGAGCCTTGCCTCCTTTACTTTGACGCGTCAGCAACCTACGCCGGCCTATGGAACAAAAGAAAAGAAAAGGTGTGAGAAAGTAAAAGACAATTGTCATTTGGGTCTTTATGTGTATTTCATTATCCTTGGAGGGACAGGCGATTTATTCTTATCCTTTATAATTACAAAACGAAATTATTTTATAACACCGCAATACCTATAATAAATAAGAAGATTACCTGCAAGAAAAAGATAAAACACTTTCCAATTGATTAATCAAAGCATAACTTAAGCGAAAGTCATTGGAATCACTCTTATTTTTTCCTGCTGGGATTATATTTGTCTAGTGTCTTACGTGGCTTATGTGAGCTTCTACCTTTTAATGGCGACCTTTTGTGATTAACATTTATCGATACTCGGTAAAATGTGCACCCATAAGCGATTCTCGGTAAAATGTGCACCCATAAACGATTCTCTGTAAAATGTGCACCCATAAACGATTCTCGGTAAAATGTGCACCCATAAGCGATTCTCGGTAAAATGTGCACCCATAGACACAAAAATTAGTAGAATGAAACGGTCAAAAACATTGCTAGGGTAAAGAAGCCTTGACATTACAGGTGTAAAAAGGCCTAGGCATTACTAGGTTAAATTGTTTTAGGCATTACTCGCGTAAAAAGGCCAAGAGATTACTACCGTAAAAAAGGCATAGGCATTGCTAGCGCAAAAAGAGCTAGGAATTATTAGCGCTAAAAGAGCTAAGCATTACTAGCATAAAAGGCCATAGGAATTGCTAGCGTAAAAAGGCCTAGGCATTACCAGTGTTAAAGTCCTAGGCATTACTTGTGTAGAAAGGCCAAGGAATTACTAGTGTTAAACGATCTAGGCTTTACTAGTGTAAAATGGCATAGGCATTACTAGCATAAAAAGAGCTAAGCATTACTAGCATAAAGGGGCACAGGCATTACTAGCGTAAAAAGGCATAGGCATTGCCAGGGTAAAATGGCATAGGCATTACTAAGTTAAAAAAGGCCTAAGCATTATAATACGTTAAAAAATAGGTCAAAGCATTAACTTTTACACATGTTTGATAATCCGCTTGAAAGACCGAGCGGCACGTTTTTGGCTGCGCTGCAATTATATGAAGGTTAAAAGATCTTTGCTTTCAGCAGATCTGTGGCACCGTTAGTAATATTGGTACCGCTGACACTAAATTTTACGCAACTATGACCTATTTGCTTTTGCCTTTATTAAACTCTAAAACCAACGAGGGTAATGACTCCTCGGAGTTCATTTTTAGACGGTTGAATGTATACTGTTTACTCTGGAAGGTTGCAAAGAAAGAGATTGGATTTTGTGTTTTAGTAACATACACAATAACTCATTAATTTAAGTATATGAATTTAATATGCGAGAGTAAATGGTAAGACGTAAAAGCTGAAATAATTGACTTGGACGGATATTAGTGATGATAAATAAGTTACAATTATTGCACTAATTATATTACTTCAATTTAGGAACTATAAAAACCCTGTAATAATAACAATTGGAAACTAGTGATAACACGTAAGGTGAATTAAATGGTTTATGAGTTCGGTGAGGTTATATAAGAGAAACGCTGTGAAACATGCCGAGTAATGGAGGAGTAGGCTTCGAGTCGTTTCGCGCGTCGATGGGAGGAAAGTTTGGCGCTTAGTGGCAACTAACACATCTGATTACAGAGAGTCAGCGATTTCTCTTCAGCGAGGAGTTGGTACTGGTCTTCTCGGCGTGTGCAAGAAGTGGTTTAGAGAATGATATGGACTACTGTGAACTGATCTATCCTCAAAACAAGTTGGTTTTATCTTCCCCAAATAAAGGAAGTCTAGGTGGTTCCATCCTTGTAGAGAACTGTGATCACAGATGAGAGATAACAACCCTCTTATCTGACGATATTCCGAGAAAGGTCTTTATTCCTTCCTTCCTTCCACCCTCTCATCTTCGCCCTTCTCTTTTCTCTTCTCCAACACGAATCTTAGGCTCTAATTTCGCTGTTATAATATGTAAATGCTAATTAATCCACGTTCCTCATTTGCTTATATATATATATATATATATAGGATGAAAAAACCGCAGTCAAATGGAAGTTTTTAATGGGATACTACATTTTTTTTTCTCTAGTGAAATATTATGCGATAAAAATACAGAACCCACGAACCTTTTTTAAACATTGTACATTAAAACATTATGCAAAACAACTAGTAAAGCATATATTACAAATTTCCATTATTATATTGAAATATTATGCAATTAACATACAAAATACAAATAATATCTTATAAGAACAATTTAAGCTCTTTTAAAAACAAACTTGAGAGCCAAATGGTAAATATATTTGACATAAATTTAAATTCAAAATCTCTTAAAAATGAATCCCATTGGGTCATTCTGCGATTAGCAAAACAAGATTATGATTAGGAGGAAAGATTAAAATATACATTTACCTACTATTCACAAGTTAAACACTGTTATTTCTTGGAATTTCTAAATCATTTTATTAATGACACTCGACGTTTTCGCTTCAAACTTATATTTATAATCGATTCAAGTTCGAAATCGAGTTTTTCAATTCTTTTCGGTTTGAGTTTAAATTTCGATTCGAGTTTGAAAATATATAGATTCTAAAGGTTTATCGATTCGAATTCGATTCGATTTCCCAGCGCTGATATACATATATATATATATATATATATATATATATATATATATATAGTAAAGATTTCATGTGTCAGAGAAAACAAATCACACAATTTTTTGTTAAAAAATGCCACCACCAAATTACTTTACTCAGGTGAACACAAACGATAGCTTGATTGTATTTGCTACAAAAACTTAGCATGGGTTCGAAACAACCCTCTAATTTAAGTGGTGTGAAAGTGGCAAGAAATATTCCCCCCCTCCCCTCTGCCAAAAAATTCTAAAGAGCGAACACATGCATTCAAACATATGAACATCCTCCCTCTTTCGCGGGAACCCTTAAATCAGTAGATACAATCTTCCCCGTTCCGGTGTTTTAGGGGGGTTATTTATGGCATAAACGCGTTTTTTTATTGTTTTGATAGTGAGCATCACGCCGCGGACCAATCATTATTCCGATTGGCACTCACGATTTGGTACTGTGCCAAGAGGCACTGAATTCACTGCCCTCGACAACTTATCTGTCCTATATCAGGCAGATAGGCGGCATGGGGGTTATAACACATCCCTATTCCATGTCGGCAAGGATCAAATTGAGCACAAGTTGTCAGAAGTCAAATTGATCACAAGTGATCTTCATAAGTGAACTTCATTGGGTACCTTACCAGATCGTTAAGGTTCGTTCTTATGAACATCTAGTTTATTACGAACTTGTTCTTAGGATTATACAACATCAGAATATTTAGGGTTAATAAGGTTTTCCATTACTTTTGATTTTTTTTTTAGTCTTCTTAGTCTTTATATTCATTCACACCTTCCTGTCGGCTGCATTTCCTATCCTTCTGTCTTGTGTGAAATGCCTAAGTTGGGTGCTCGCTTCTTCAATTTAGATAATCAAGAATAAAGGTAGGGGAACGAATAGTTAAGGAAAGACGCTCACAATTTGTCTTTATTAATAAAGTCTATGGTTGGAATTATTCCTTGGCTGCTTCAAGTCAGCAGGCTCGCAGCTCGCCTGGATAGAGAGCTTTCTTGGAGGTAGCTGTGAAGGCTGGCACTCAGCGTGGAGTGAGGGTGGCACACGGGCGAGAGAGTTGCGTGAATGACAATAATCTGCCTCTCTCGTGAGTGAAAGAATAAATAGGCCAAGAATGACGTGAGATTGTCAGGAGTCGCTATCATGGGGTTGACAGCAGTCGATGGCTGCGCCAATAACATTTTGACTAGAGTTTATGATGTCTTTATCTCTATCCTGCTTCGCATTCATCTACACTCCATTAAATTGGTAGTCGGTTCTGGTTCGCTTGAATCGCGTTAGTAGGGGATGCTCGTGTTCATGTGTTTGCAATCTGGGTTTCAGTCCAAACCTATTCTCTTCTGTCCTTATGAAATTGGCTACTTCTACTCCTGTCTGATCTTTTCCGCTTTTACACCCAGTGCAGCATATTCTATTACATATTTTCCTTTTCTTAATGACATAAAAACTGTCATCTTCTATGGTATTACCATAGATTCTCCCATGCACCTGATTCTTTTCCCTCATTGACTTTCAATATGGATTGATTTATGGTATTTTTTAAGTATAAATACTTTCATTCATCCATCCTCTCAACCGAACCCTTTCATCCATAGTTGACAATGTTATGGTGGCAGAATCAGCCTGCATTCTAAGGGAAGCCTTCAATAGTGTGTCTTAATTCCCCATAAAAGTGTCTCCCAAGCGGCCATTTTACTCATTTAATGTAATTTAAATTTTAACTCTGAACTCACTTAACGCTCATTCAAAGTCTCATTGTCTCGCTTAGCATCCTAAAAGACCATGACCGCGAAGGACACATAAAACTCGTACTTAATCCCGCTCAAAATAAACAAGAAAGGCCCAAAGAAGCCAAAAGCTTTTTTTTATTTTAAGAACCCATCTGGCGACTTAAGCCAGAAGCTGAATACGATACCAGGTTAATTAGGAACAACTAAACCATACCATTAAAACAGGTGCCTCCTTCCTCTCCACTACTTCTCCCTTGTAGAGGTGGTAATCTTAAAGGGGCTGAAAAAGGGGGGATGTGATCAACTTAAAAGTTGCTCGGAAACTTCATTTGAAGTTCGTTGGAAAATTAAAACTCGAGAATTATAAAATGTATGAATATGCAACAAGCCAATTCGGGACTTTACTGGCATGCTTCTTTAACAACGAAGCAACAAGCGTCAACCTAACTCGTTCACACATACATGAAGACAAATTTACGATCTCTTCCACACATTGAATACATCCACCGTTCATTTCACAAAGCCACACGCATTTAACGCTTTGTTTATACTAAAACCTCGAGATTCAAGTAAACAAAGATTGCGACAATAGGTAAGCAGTCGAGGGCGAGATGTGACCGAACTCGGGTTAGGTTTGTACAACACTTAAAGGATTTCTTCTCTTTGTACTCTTGTTTATTCCCTTTGCAAGATCTGCCAGGGATTTTAGAAGGGTCTTTAGGGTCTTAGGATCGAATTGTTGTGTTTCTGAGTGCGAACTTGTTCCTAAGATATGGATACTACGCCTCTCAGCCCCTTACAGGATCTCTGGGGTTGTTCTTAGTGGGGAATGTAAACATTCAAGGTCGAGATGTGACTTAACTCGGACTAGTTTTGTACTCTTTTCTCGAATTTCTTCTCTCTGTACTCTGTCAATTTTCCTTGAGCTATACACTCAGCATTGTAGAGGCTCCACTTTGAAGTTCTTTTTAACTGCCAGGATATTTAGGTTCGCCGAATCGAATCGTTGTGTTTCTGAGTGTGAACTTGTTGCTAAGATCCAGATACTAGGCCTGTCAGCCTCTGTACAAGGTCACTAGGGTTGTTCCTAGTGTGGAATGAATCTTGCGAACAAATTAAAGAAGAAATAACTGAATGAAATAAGAAATGGGTACAAAAGGTCGAAAGTAAAAAGAACTACAAAGTGGAACCCCACACAATGTTTGGGTGAGAGGATATTTCCAGTATTACACTACAAGCTTGTGTATAGAACACAAACCTCAAAAACTGATTATAAAACCTCTTTAAAGGTGAAAGACTGATTTATACCATGAAGAGAACCCCTGGTGCAATAAAGATCTAATATTTTTCATTGGATGTTGTGTCGATGAAATATGCGGCTTCAGTATGGCTTGGCCCGGATAGGATCTTCGGTTTGAAGTTTAGAATATCTCCTAGTATGTGCGAAAGACTACTCAGCCATGGAAGTCTTCACTGACGAGAATACTTCATGACAAGGGGTTCGAATCCTTTGTTGAAAATGGTGAAAGAATGAAAAGGATATACCTACTATTAAGACATAGTTTTAATGAGTACTAAAATGAGTATCCAGGAAAGTATGTGGGACCTCATAGATTACTGATAAATCAAATGAGATAGGATATAGAATAGAACCTTAAGGAACACCATTTCTAGAATGATTTAACCGAGAAGTTAACTAAAACCATCCTATCTCTTCGTAAAGCCGCGTACCGAGTGATCAAAAGAGATGTTTAAAGAAAAGGAAACTGAAAGAAAGAAACTGAGAATCAACTAGTTTCCTCGACTAAAACATGTTTTGTAGTATATCATTTGTTACACCAAATATTTAACATAAGTCCATGAACATTAGGTAACTAAACCTATAAGGTTCTGCGATATAAAGGTCATCTACTTACCACTACCGGTATACTGACCAAGGTATGAGCAGTGAAGGAAACTGATCTTTCTGGCATAGGACTCATCAAGCTCCGGGACGCAGGATGATCAAGTTATTGCAGGAGATTCGAAACAGCTAAGATCTCTATGGAAGTAAAAAAAAATATAACTCAAACACTTTTTTTTAGAAATAATCCAGCGAGTTCTGAAGATGACCAGACGAAGTTGAAACGACAGTCAAGGTGTTTATTCAGGACTCTGAAGAAATGACTCAACACAAAGTTCTAGCATACAGGAAATCTCCAAGAAGTAGAGTGAACAAGTTTCCCTAGACAAGGAGTCGCACTAGAAGCAAAGGTTAAGATTACGCCCTTCAAACGTTCTAGCTGAACTCTAGTTACTGTCTAACGCTGAAGATGGACCTTTGAGCCCCTCATTTGAGAAGAATTTTTTTAAAATTTAGGAGCCCATCTAGCGACTACCCACTTGGGCATAAGTCGCCACAAACACGACAGCCTAGCACTAGGCTACTTTAAAAAAAGAATATAAAAAAACAATAACAATAAAAAGGGATAATGGCAACAATTAGGAGCGTACGACTTACAAAAAAAAAAAAACTAGTTAAATAAAGGAGAGAAGGCCGGCCTCCCCCCAAAAGTCTATAAGTCCACCAGTCAATGTGCACGAACTCGTCCCGAATACAAAGGAGAGGCGGTAGCGACCCCGCCCATCCCGGTGCCGATACATGTAACGTGCGCGGAGATCGCCCAGACTTGGACATTCGACAAGAATTTGCCGAAGAGTCTGAGGGACAACGCAGTCTTCACAGTAGGGCGCTGGCGAGCGCTCCATCAAATGGCGGTGCGTCTCGTGACTGTGTCCAATTCAGAGATGACAGAAAGTAACCTGAAGCCTTCGCGGGATTAGGGGTAGATTCAGGAGAACAGTCGTGGCGCAATGGCATGCAACTTTATGTTCCCTTCGATCGTTTCCCATTTTCTTTGCCAAGCAGCCCAAAGTGCTGCCCGTATTCCTGCCATATAGTCAGTGTGAGGAAAAGCGAAACGCTGGTCTGGTGGCAGAGTCCTCTCGGCCTCTTTGGCGCCCTCATCAGCGCGCTCATTCCCCGCAATTCCTACATATCCAGGAAGCCAGCAAAAGATAATTTTGACATCCGCCCGGCTTGCCAAAACCGTGGCGTCACTGATATCGCGAACCAGGGGATGCGGAGATTCCAATGTCCCGAGAGCACTCAGGGAGTTTTGTGAGTCGCTATAGATCACAATCTTGTCTCCGAACCGGGCACGTCGCGTAATCTCCCGTACCGAGTGGTGTATTGCCACCAGCTCGGACATGAAGACAGACGCAGCACCTTGCAGAGCGCCGCTGACTTCAAACAGAGGGGATATGGCTTGGAAGCTGACCCCTTCTTGGGATTTAGAGCCATCCGTATACACTGGCACGGTTTCAGCGTGACACGAGGTGTGCTCCAAAAAGGTCGAACGCAATACTCCCGGTGCTGTAGAAGCACCGGGCGTTGCGACAAATAGCCAAATGTGGTACCTTCCAGGGTGGTGTCTTAGGCGGAACCATGGGCGCCACCAGCCTGAGAGCTATACCTAGCTCTCGAAGGAGTTTCCTGAACCTAAACCAAAGGGCTTAGGGTATGAGTGTCTAAATCGGCTGCGGATCCAATGAGAGCTGTTGACGCCTTCCGCGACATCACGACGTGCATTGAATCCTGAGAAAGCAGCATCCCGGTTAGAGAATGCGGAAAAATTAAAGGCGAGGGATTCCGCCACGGACGCGGGGTCCGAGATTGTGGTCCCATTCTCTTGGAGAACGGGAGGGGGGCCTGCGAGAACTTGCCCCGAATCCTTTTGACTCGCTTACACACCTTTGCTAGAGGGGTCTCGCCCTTAAGTGAAGACACGTATGCCCCCCAAGAAGAGCGGCAGGCGATCTTCGAACTATACCGGAACCTAGCCCTAGCCCGACGAAATTCACAGACAGTGAAATCGTTCGGGCAGCGCTTATAGCGCATGTAGGTATAGCGCTCCTGCTTGAAGGCCGTTTCACACTCAGCTGACCACCATGGGATTGGTCGGCGTGCAAAACGGCCAGACCTTCTAGGAAGAGTAGCCAGGACCTTGGCGATGAGGTTGTCGGCGAAGAACTCAACAACCTCATCTACCGACCTAAACTCCTCGACTTAGATAGAGAATTCAGTCATTTTCCGAAATGCAAACCACCGCGCCCGCGCCAATCACCACCAGCGCGGGCTCTCGGGCGGCAGCGGCCCAGAAAATGATATTTAAATGGGAAAGTGATCACTACCATGGAGGTCATTGACCACTCCCGAATCAAAATCGGGATGTGCATCCGGAGTGCACAAAGATAGATCGAGGCAGGAAAATGAAGCAGTTCTCAGGCAGTGATGCGTAAACTCATCCACATTTAGGACAACCATCTCAAGCTCATCGATCAGTTCAGCAAGGACTTGACCCCGGAGATTGATAGATTAGTCTCTCCAGAGGGGGTGTCCACGTTTAAATCTCCAAGCAAGAGATAGGGCCTAAGGCCACGAGGCGGCGGAAGTCCCTCGCGTCGAAGTCGGCTAACGGTAGAATGTACGCGGAAATAACAGTATACCTCCTATCCAGGTGCAGCTGCACAGCTACTGCCTGAAAGGACGTATCTAAAGCAAAGATAAGAACGGAGACATCATACCGGGTGTAAATCTCACATCCTCCCGCCCGGCCCCAATCCCGTGGTGGTGGGGTCGCAAAACCCTTATACCCGGAGGGTGGGCAGGGAGCATGTGCCCAGCATGGTCTCCTGCAAAAGGATAACTAACGGGGAATGGGAAGAGACGAGCCTCCGCAGCTCCACCCAGTTGGCCTGGAGTCCACGGCAATTCCATTGAAGGAATATGCCCTTCAGGCCTAGCTCGGAGGAGACTCTGGGGCCTTCTTCGAAGAGAAGACCCTCACGGCAATGGCCGTACGCTTCCCGGGGGCAGAACCCCGGGCGCTGTTGGCCGGACAAAGCGCTGGAGGCGCTGTCGCCTTCGAGGACTTATTGGGGGAGGTTGGGCTCACCATGCGAGTCTTTTCCTTCCTCCGCTCAAAACCTTAGGAGGGCGCTGCGGCTTCGGAGGCGGGGGGGCCCTCTTTTCGAGGAACCACCGTCTCCGAGCCACTCGCTCCACCTCGGGGCGTGGGCGAAGGAGCCGAAGCTCCTTTGTTGCTGTCCTCCTTTCGGGGGACAGCTTTAGGAACCCCCGAAGATGGCCTAGCGACCATCTTCAGGGGTGTTGCCTCCTGTGAGTCTAACGACTCGCTGGAGGCGCGTGGCCGTTTCGCCTTGCGGGAAACGGTCACGCTGGGGGAAGAGGGGGGAGCCCTGGTTTTAGCTGGGGCTGGGTATGAACCCTTTTTGCCGCCAGCTTTACCAGGGGAGCGCCCGGGTTGGGTAGAGCCCGCAGAAGGGCTCCGAATGGGCGGGGAAACAACCGTGCTCGTTGGCCTGGATGGGCCAGGAGCAGAGGGTGCCTTTCTTGCTACTAAGGCATATGACGTCCCAGGCAGAGCTGGGCGCGCCAGGACCAAGTCCTTAGCCTCGCGGAATGAGAGTCTATCCTGGGCCTGAACGGCCAGGATTTTTTTCTCCAGGAGATATGCACCACATTGCTTCGAAGAAGCAGGGTGCGGCTCTCCGCAATTGACACACTTGGCCACACACGATTTGGACTTGTCGTGTGCGACCTTGGAGCAATTTACACATACTTCGGGTGACCCCGACTTTGCACGTCTACATGAGCGATTCGTATGGCCGAAGCCGTGACAGTAATAGCACCGCCGCGGCAGTGGCACGAATGCCTTCACGCGGTAGCGGTACCAACCGGCACGCACCGACTCAGGGAGCTTGTTACAGTCGAACGTGACGAAGAGTGTAGGGGTGGGTCTCGAGGCCCCTCCCTGTTTTCTCATCACACGTTCGACTTTGACCGCCCCATGGTCGGCCAGCTCTAGGGTGATGTCCTCAATGGAGTAGTCTTCGAGTTCCCTCGCATAAACTACTCCTTTTACAAAGTTCATGGTAGAGTGCGGCGTCACACTCACCGGGGTGCCATGAAGTGTCCGGAGAGCACTTATCTTGGCCGCCTCGGCGGGATTCGCCGCATTCGCCAGAAGGCTCCCGTCCGAGAAACGGGTCACCTTCGGCTCTCTACCAATTGCACTAGCTAATCCTCTCCTCTGATGGATCATGTTGCCCTTGGATAACATGGTACCATCAGTGGAGCGAATAACGAGGAAGCGTTTGGAGCCAGTGGGCTCGAAAGTGCCGAGTAATCTCTTAATGAGGGCCCCCGATGTAATCGAGGCTCCACTTGCGCTCTAGCACTTTTGGTCATAGTCAGGGGCTCCGCATCCATGGGGGGGGAGCAGAGGGGCCGGATGTGCCGATTTTGGCTTGGTCGCTTACCGAAATGGCAGCAGACCAATCCGTTCCCGCAGCCCCGGCGAATGGAGAGGAGCCACGAGTCTTTTTAGTCTTTTTGTTGTTGTTTTTTCTTTTTAGGAGAGGATGGCGGGGAATGAACCCTCTTCTCCCCTCCGCTGGCAGGAGCCCCCAGGCAGGATGAACCGGCCTCAGCAAGGTCCTTCTCCGAGATAAAGAAGGTCCTGGCAGTCGTAGGGCACCGGTCGAAAGAGGAAATCCATCCCCCTCCTTGTACTACCTTGGAAACCCTAGGCGTTTGAGGAGGACCTTGCATAGGAGCGGACTCGAGTTCGGTGTTTCGCGCCGAGCCCGGATTTGTTCCCATGGAAAGCCCTACCATCTGAGGCTGGGTTGCCTCAAGGACCATGTCTATCTCGGGTGGGGCTTTCATTTGCCCCCCCCCGGACATCACAGGTCCTATTGGCAGCAGTGCCATTAGTCTTGTCTTGGGAGGCACAGGCCTTGACCCCACTAGGTTTAGTATTCTAGCCACCAGGTCTTTAGAGAGAAGCGGCCGATGAGTCCTTTCTTCCTTCTCCCCCTAAGGGAGATTTTATCTACCGAGCCGCTTCAACGGGGAGCGGCCGGTTATGGGCTGCCTGCTGGCTTTCCTGGCAGTCCCCTGTGAAAGCAAAGGCGGGACTGCCAGATTTGAGCTAGAGTCAAATGGTGACTCCAAGTAAAGGGGTGAGGGTAAGCCCCCTGCACCCGTAGGCACTGGAGAGGAGTAAGCCTCCTCTCCGTTTGAAATGTTATAGACGGTCCCTTGGGAAACCACAGGGGAGGGAACCGCCATTTTTTTCTGTGGAGCTGCCTGAGGGCGGCTCCGTTGTTCTTAAAGGGGAAATGGGGAGAGATTTGTTTTTTTTTAAGTTATCATCATTGGGAATGGTAACCCTTTTTTACGGGATGCAAACGCTAATCACCCCACCCCCCGCGCAGTGGCTCGATCTGCAAAGGGTGAGTACAGGCCTGGTAGAGCCAGGTGCCACCATTTCGGACCACCCATCCCGCCTGGTGGCCTGGCAGTCCCTCAGCATGGTGGCTCCACCTTGGACGCGGCGTAAAATGGATAGTGTTTGAAAATAGAAAGGAAGAGGAGGTGAGGAAGATTTAGGTGGGGATAAAGCAGGTTATTAAAAAACCCACCACCCCAAAATGGAGCTCAGGGGGGGAGGGATCATTGTCCCCTCCCCCTCAGCCCCGATCCGGGATAGTTGGCTGAGAAGAAGGCCAGCATCTACCCTGTGAAATTAGAGGCTAATCAGAGAAAGTTGTGGGGGAGGTTGTATGAAAAGCGAGGAAACACAAGTGTTCTGAAGGAAGTAGAATATGCTAAGCTGGGGTCGCCGCAGCACGGCGGTCAGGATGGCAAATCGCCGCGCCCCTTACGGGGAATTGAGAAGAAACGGGAGGAATGGAGAATGTGGAAGAACTATTTAGTAAACTCCCCTTACTCCACCATATGACAGAATATTTCCTATATGTCTGTCAACTCTCCTAACATCAAAACAACCAAATGACGAACCGGATCCATTAAAGGGCCTCTTTCATCGGAAGCTGCAGCTTGTCTGAATGGTACATAAATTAGCCATCTCAAAGGCCGTCTCATCAGCAGCTCGATCTGCATTTAGCGCCGCTGGGAAGAAACATGTTCCGCTGAGGGGTCAGGGGCGATGTCCCTCAATTAAGCTTACATAAATACATACGCACAGGCATTCAAACCTAATTATAACAGATGTGACAATACGTTTGGAGGAAATACACACCTACACGAATGAAAAAATACGTCATTATACATTTAGACGAATCTTTTCTATTACCAACGATCAAATACCGTTCACTTGATTGCCTCGGGAAGAACCGCCTTTATGCATAATTTGAGCGGTGGAATTGTCACGGTGAAACCTATACAGCCATTAGACAGGGCGGTTTGCTTACTCTAGCTAAGGTTTCCGTACGGGCCAAGCTTCTATAAATAAAGATAAACAAATATATCATAAAGGTTTAGTTCACTATTAAACTTCTCATTGACAGAGAAGAGGATTGCTTGGAAATCTCTATTTAGAGAGACCACACTCAGGAATCACAGAATCAATATATATTAAATCTTTAAAACCTACTCTCAATTCAGATAATTCGTCAGCTCATCTTCATGTTCTGTAAAAACTACAACCTACCAAACCATACTCAATAATATTGTTCAAATATTCGTCAGTAGAAATATTTCACCGCTTAGTGTTATGGTGTGTTCTTCACTATAGTTACCAAAACCCTTTGTATATTATAACTTTGCAGTATTATTTATTTAAATTGCATATAATTCATCTTTCGCTAAATAATGAAATTAGAAGAAAGACGGAAAGGGAGAGAGTAAGAGAAAATAGGACAGGTCGGAAAGTAGAAATGACACCAGAATGACAGAAGGTCACGTTAAATACCACAGGTCCGAACATAACATAAACGTTTATTGACATGAAGAAATTACTGGTATAAGATACAGGTATCTGGCGTTAGAATGTTCATACCATATCTAAATTTAAAAAATGAAAGAAAATATTAACCAAAATAATGCACAGTAGAAATTATTATTTTACTAACAATAATAAAATGAAAAGTTATTATAAATATATTTGATCTTCATCGAGAATAGGAAAGGCATCGGATTAGAAATGACTCGTAATTATTAAGCGAAATGACTGAAAATATCAATAATTTCGGTATCAATACCCATAACAACGAGATGAGCCGCTTCGCATTACCTTCTTAAAGGAGAAGCTTGCGCTTCGCAGGC
Source organism: Ceratothoa steindachneri (assembly GCA_963969495.1). Lineage (NCBI taxonomy): Eukaryota > Metazoa > Arthropoda > Malacostraca > Isopoda > Cymothoidae > Ceratothoa > Ceratothoa steindachneri. Next base: position 213,118,948 of record OZ018317.1, read on the forward strand.
AGACCTTCGGCCTATGGTCTACGGCCTCTCCGGCTCTGGGTTTTGGTCTAAAAAAAAATTAAAAGGTTTCCAGTACATATCTCCTAATAACTTACTTTTTGTCTAATTCGTTTTCATAACGATGCTTATTTTCTAGACCTAAAGGAAAGGAAAAAATCTGTCATCAGAATTCTTTTGAAATACGGAAAAGAAATCATCACGACTCTTTTTCTTTACTCGTTTTTAGAGGCCAGTAGCGATTTCCTGGGACCAAAGATTAAAACTGAAAATCTATTTTAGAAAGAGCTTCGATAAGAACTTATAGAATCGTGGCCACGCGACTAAAAACAGTAGCATTCGACGAACAAATATCCTGGCCTTCATCATTTGTAATTCCATTTGTTTAAAAAAAAAAATCGAAACATTCGATAATCATATTTATTTTTCCTGAACTTCGCCATTTTGTTTTTGTTTTTTTTTAAATTCCAAGGTTAAAATTTACTCTTGCGATAAACTAATGTCCAAACTTTTGGCTATGACTATATCCATATCCCTAAATTTGCTCTTGGTCAATTCTTCCATACAAACTTTGTTAAAAAACAGAAAGAAAATCACAAAAAATTCCTGAGTGTTGTGGATTTAATAATAAATGATGATTAACAATGCATTAATGAATCTATCAATGGAGTCGAAATTGGAATATGGAGTATTACATAATATTCATCGAATATCAATTATTCTACGTATGAATGAATACACCCAAAATTACGCCAATGCCCCGTCAAAATAAGGGAAACCTGTAAATAAATAAATATGAATTTGGTAATAATAAAAGGGTTTAATAAAAAATATTATCGTTTTCACTATACGCCAGTTAAAACCAACCTAACGACTATAATATTCCCCAATCTATTATGCGGTGTAAGGAAATCGCAGACGCGCGTTCGATGCGGCAGTGTTGCCATTTTTTCATAATATATATATATATATATATATATATAAATATATATATAGATGTATATATATATATGGTGAGCAGCGAGTGGCGAATCCATCGCGCCATCCTGAGTCTCAAAAAAAAACAACCCCGTCTCGTTTGCACTTATCGGCATGCTACATCTAATAATGGAACTTTATATACATCTTACAGAACAGGAATGATTCATCAGATAAAATATCTCTAGCCTCAGTCTCTAGTATATCAGTGAAATTTTCATCATCACGTTCTAGCCATCATGAAGTAAGTAGATAAAAACATATGTTAGATTTGTGTACGATATACCAACTATTTTTGGTATTCTCTTAAAACTGTGTTCGAACTATAACAAGGTCAACAGGCCTAACTCGCGTGCTCTCAACATAAAGGTTTCAAATTTCGTTAGAATCGGACGAATAGTTACGATGTTATTGATCCCCCCAAATCTCATTGAACAGTAAAATGGTTACCATCCGACCGACCGACGACCTACGGACCGACATAATAACTTATAGAATCGCGTCCACACTACTAAAAACAGTAGCATTCGATGAACAAATATCGAGACTTTCAATAATAATTCGGTTAATCCCATAAAGAAGGGCTCGACTCAAGGTCGAATCAATCAAGAAGTTACTCCTAAGAGTTGAATGGTGCCGTGAAAACAGAGCTGCCCCTTTTTAGGCTCTCATTTATTTGTCCCTCATTTGGGCGAAACGATTCAGTCAAGAACTATGTTACCTTTTTGTGGTAGTCCACAAGTGGTCTGTAGTCGATGGGTTAGCGCAGTTGCCTGGAAAGCGAAGAGCGCTCGAATACATAGGTTCGAACTCCAGCCATTTTTCACTTTCTGTAACAGGTCAAATAATTTATATTATTTTATTTCGTTTTCTATCTCTCTCTTCCTTCTTTCTTAATCTATGTTTGGTATTATCAAAAGACTAAATCGCTTGTGTATCATCTTTCCTTATTTCCTGTGGGTTATCGAATATATATATATATATATATATATATATATATATATATATATGATAAAACTAAGTGACGCTCGCCTACGCACAACGAAAGGATACTAAACAAAGAGGGCGTGAAAAATAGGAATAAATTACCAAAAAATGGGGATTAAATGAAGGGTAAAGAGATATAGATAAGATCTCTACGAAAATAACAATGTGTGATAGAGTGTGTGTGAAATGTAGAAATATAAGTCATATAACTATTAAAACTCATATATGCCATTATAAATACATTGTTCAATAAATAAAAGAAATCTAAAAAAAATTAATAAATCAAAGGGCCAAGATTTAAAATGGAAAATTTTGTTTAAAATAAACTTTTAAATAACAGGGGCCAGATTAAAGAGACCGGGAGATATATTGAAATTAGGCGCGGAATTAATGAATGAGCATTCGACAATATTTCTTTTAACGTAGTCATCAGATTTGTAAATAAATTCAGCCGAATTCCAATTGATAAAGTGATTCTTTCCAGATAATTGAACAAAGAAAGCACTATTACTTTCACCTTTTCTAATAATGAACTTGTGTTGTGACAAACGAACATTTAATTATTTTCCAGTTTGCCCAAAGTATCGCTAACGGCAGAGAGGATGATGGTGATACTTAGAGTGTTGCCTGATGGCAGAGGCTTCAGGTTTATAAATGGGAATACAGGTCCTATGAGACAAATTTAAGTGCTTTGCGATCCTGCATTTGAGTTGTAAGCTAGCTTGGCCTACATAACGACTGTGGCAGGTCGTACATGCATAATTGTAAACTATACAGGATGGCAAGCCCAAATGAATTGGCTCTCTATGGAGAAAGAAGGAATTCAACGATACAGGGTTGGAATTGATACAAATGAATTGGTATTTAGGTAAATGATTGTTGAGGGTAGAGAGAAGGAGTTTGTTAAACTCTGATGTCAAATGCTCGAGATTAGATAGTCTCATAGGACTGGTATTCGCATTTATACACCTGAAGCCTCTTCCATCAGGCAACACTCTGAATATTACCATCATCCACTTACTTCTGATTCATTTACCATCTTATCTTCAGCCTAACTTCTCTCGATTTGAAAATCTTAGAGTACATCAATAAAATAAATCCAAACCTAAATAATTACTCCTCCTCAATTAAACTATTCACTATATAACCAACCAACACTTCAATACATTAACTAGCCAACCGACCAACCGAACAAATCTCGTTAGTAGTTTTTCTACTGTTAGTTAGTTGATTTCACAACTCCTACGATAAAGGTTAGTCCCTCTGTTTAATTCATTCACATTTGTTTTCGTTTTTTTGTTTATATTTTAATATAATAGGTTATTTTATTGTTTACTCCAGTTACCTTTAATTTTTAATATTCAAGTCAGTTTATGTTAAAACTTCACTTCTTTCTATTATTTATCAAAATTACACTGGATAGTATCAATTAATTTTATGTATTGTTATTTGCGTTTTACTTTAATCTCAATAATTGTCAATTTTATTATTTTAACTTGTCTTCACCCGTTTTTTAGCCATTATACAATGCAATCTTTTAACTGTTTAACTGCTATCGTTAATATTCCTTCCCCTTCTCATTAGTCGACACAGTCGCTGAAGATGGTCCTAGTGAAGGTCCGAAACGTCCGGCCAATAAATGATTAGTGTATTCACCTGGGTCTTCATATCCTACTACGTATTAGATTCCCAAGGAACAAATCAATTATATATATATATATATATATATATATATATATATATATATATATATATATATATATATATATATATATATATTAGTTTAAAAGGAAACAAAGTGGCAGCTGCCCAATCCTAATGGATTCTTAATGGCAGCACTGTTAAAACGGTGTCGCCCGAAAAAAAGCCAGAAGAGGCGTGGGAGACACTCACTAAAAATGGGGAAAAGCAAAGGACTAGAAAAAACAGTACAACACACAGAGACGCACATTTAAATTACGGGCATACAGCACGCATTCTAAAAAAAAAGGGCAGCTGGGGCAATAAACAAATGACATGCGCCAGCCACAGGGCAGGGCACAGGATAAAATATAAAACAATAAACCTAAACACAAGAATGGAAAGAGTTTATAAGAGGGATAAAACACCACTTCGTGATAGAAATGCAAGGAGGGAGGATAACCGAAGGGAGTCCTCTGTTAAAATAAAGCGAAGTCAAGCGGGGAAAGCGACGCCAGAAAGGGTAGGGAAGCAAGAATTTCGAAAAGAAGCAAGGCGGGGACAAACTACTAAAATGTGAGCCAAAGACAGCTCGCCACCGCAAAAGAAACAGGCATTTTAATAAACGAGGGTCAGTAGACCCTTTCTCGAAATGCCAAAAAGCAGTACAGACCTCAGGAGGGCGGACGCTCAAACACGGAGCCGGCTGGAATTGGAGGGCCAACACCCCGGGAACATCCAGGGAAGAGAGATGGTCCCCAACCCGGATCCCCAGAGGCTGGGGTAGAAATTGCCGCCGATCAAAAGATGCCGAAGAGGACGGGGCAAAAAGGCATTCGTAGATTGGGGATGAAGGGTATTGCTGAACATGAAACAGGAATCGTAGGCACACCTGAAGCCGGTGATATCGCAAGGGAAGCATGCTACCCTCAATAAAGAGGCTAGAGATAGGCGAGGTGCGAGAGGCTTCACTACTAAGACGGGCCCCGAGTGAACGAACAGGGTCAAGTATCTTCAAGCTTGAAGGAGACGCTGAAGAATACACCTGGCAACCGTAGTACAGCCGGGATTGGACCAGTGCCGAATAAAGCGACCACAAGGTGCGCCTATCACCACTCCAGGTGGTGTGGGATAAAACCCTAAGCAAATCCATAGCCTTTGAACAGGACGCCCTCAAGCGATGCAAATTGGGTACCCAAGTAAGCTTGCTATCAAGCGTTAAACCCAAGAACTTAAAAACGGGGACATATTCAATCGCCGTGGAATCCAAGAAGAGAGGAGGGGGACCAAGGACACCACGAGCTCGATAAAAATGCATGGCCTTCGTTTGGGTGACCGAAAAATGGAAACCTTTTGAGACAGCCCGACCAGACACGGCATCAATTGCCAGCTGTAATCGACGGGTAGCAGAAGGCAAGCGGGAGATGAACAAAATAACGCCAAGTCATCCACGAAGAGGGAAGCCAAACCCCCTCTGGAAGAGTGGACACCAGACTATTAATAGCAACGGCGAAACATGTCACACTTAAAACACACCCTTGGGTAACACCCTCCTCTTGAATCCGCAAGCCTGAGAAAGCATCCCAATACGGACCTTAAAATTTCGGAACGATAAAAATTCTTGAATAAAAACTGGTAAAAAGCCCCTCATACCTCAATCATATAACTGACGTAAAACACCATATCTCCAGGTGTTATCGTAGGCCTTCTAAATGTCGAAGAACACCGCTAACACCTGATGCCTGGAAGAAAAAGCCTGTAAAACGGAGTCTTTCAAACGAATGAGGTGGTCAAGAGTACTACGGCCGCTGCGAAAACCGCACTGAAATGGAGAGAGGAGTGAGTTGGACTCCAAAAAACAAGTAAGGCGAACTTAAACCATCTTCTCGAACAACTTACTGAGGCAGCCCGTAAGAGCAATCGGGCGATAGTGACTGGGGTATAAACCGTCATACCGGGCTTGAGAAAGAGTAGAACAATCCCCACACGCCAGGAGGACGGATAAATTCCTTTGACCCAGAGCAGGTTGTAGAGGTCAACCAAGAATAACTCTGAGTGGAGATGGAGACGACGGAGAAAGTCTAGTGGATGCAATCATCACTGGGAGAGGTGGAGCCACAGTGAGACAAAGCATCCCGCAGCTCATAGACGGAAAGCAGAGCATTATAAGAGTAGGTGGCGCACGTGGTAAAATCTAAAAGGCGAAACTCTATGGCAACCTTATGATCGATAAACCGTCGAGGATAGCTACCAGCGCTACTCACCGAAGCAAAATAGTCAGCCAGAGCTTTGCTGACCAACCGGCCATCGGACACAAGCGAGCCTCCGATGCCCAGAGTGGGGATGACATGACTAGCGTAGCGACCACGGATCTTATTGACCCGCTTCCAAACCCGAGTCAGTGGCTTGGACGAAGAAATGGAAGATACGTACCGGCGCCAAGACCCACGGCGGGAACGAAGAAGGGTCGTTTGGTGGATGGCACGAGCCAGGTTCTGATCAATTCTATTCGAGACGGTCGTATTCTGCCTATAACGGGAATGAGATAACTGATAAGCAGAAATAGCCGACGCGCAATCCTTCGACCACCAGGGGACGGTTGAGCGCCCCGCAACAGCAGCCTCTAAAATATTAGTCCGATGGTCCGGAATCGACCATCGGAAGTCGAGGAAACAGTCGGGTGAACGTAAGGACCTGTCTACAACACTAAACGAATCCGTTTGAACGTGGTAAGAAGTAAAGTCGCCGGAATTTAACGGACAAAAGGAATCAGATACTAAGAGGGACTCAACCACTCCGCCCCGGGGATTACGGGCAGTATCACCCCAATATGGGTGGCGAGCATTAAAATAATCACCAAGTAATAAAAACGGGGTAGGTAACTGACTTGTAAGCTCTAAGAGGTCAGACTAACTCAAACTAAAATCAGGGGGGATGTACACAGAACAAACAGTTAAAAGCTTGGAAATAAAAACCCTCACAGCAACAGCCTGCAAGGTAGTACGGAGGGGAAGTGGCGCATATAATAACGAAGAGGAAATTAAAAGAGAAGCACCACCATGTGACGCGCCCCCGGCGGGGTGGATGGAATTAAACACCCGGAAGTGCGGAAGTGCCGGTAAGGGGCGAGCCCCAAGCTTATTTTCTTGCAAACAGACCACAAAGGGCCGAACGCTTGAAAGCAAGAGCTGGAGTTCCTCCCACTTGGGGAGGACCCCTTGACAATTCAACTGTAGGATGACAGACATTACTGTCGTCTTGACAACAACGTCGGGATTCTAGTGACGGAAACTGTCGAAGGTTCCCGACTACTAGAAGGCCCAGAAGAGGCAAGCGACAAATTGCGATGAGCCGGGGATGCACCCGGCATGGACTTGGCAGCGTGAACGGCGGGAGGCGACAGCTGAGAGCCAGACTAAACCCCCAACGTGGAGGGCTCATGGCCCGGAGGGAAAGGGAGATCGAGCAGAGACGGATGAGAACTAAGATGTGAGGAAGATGGAATAGAAAGCGGAACATGAACAGAGGGTGAGAAGGGAACAGGGTCAGAGGGTAAAAAAGGAATTGGATCAGATGGAGAGGAAGGAGCAGGGTCAGAAGGTGTGGAGGGAACAGGTTCAGAAGGAGATGAAAGAACAGGGGTAGGAGGCAAGGGAGACCAAACTTGGGTAGGGGACATAGAAAACTGCACGAAGGTAAAGGGCAAGGAAGAAGGGATTGGGGTAGGAAGCAAATAAGGCGGAACCGGGTGAACTTCCGCTCGGAGAATGACATCGGTGATGCCAACGGGGGAGGCCAGCGAAGACCGGGGAGGAGAAGACATCAAAACAGAGGACGCCTCAACAACCGACTCGGGACCAAACCAGCCTCATCAGAGGCCGCGCGCTTGGACTCCGAACAGGGTGAGGAGGAACCCTTCCGTTTGCGCTGAGGCAAAGGAACGGGAGGAACAGTTGGGGCAGACGCCTAGAGGAACTGTCCTGTTTGGCCTTAAGCATCTTTATAGCTTCCTTTTCAAGATGGCCTTTTCATGTTTTCTTTAAATGTATTAACTTTAGTAAACTTATTCTAGCCTGAAGAGAAAAACTTGTAGTTTTCGAAACGTAGTAAGAAATTAAAAGATGTTACATCTGTTTCTGGTGGCTCTAGGATTTATCCTCAATATTAAATGCAGAGTTCACGACCGAGCTTCATACAGATATATGTATTTATACCAAATATGGGCAGCAAGTTATCACAGTTATTTGCCATCTTGAGAAGGAAACTATGAAGATGATTAAGGCCAGACAGGACATTGTCTTCCTTAAAGTTTGCATCAACTTAAAAACATATCCTAAATTTCTTCCTTTTAAGCTACATCGCAAATCTCTGTATAACTCGTATTTCTATAAAGATTCCTTGGATCCACTTATTAACTTAGAAATAACTTCTAAATCAAAAAGGTTTACTCTTCATCAACATAATGTATCCGAAGGATTTGCCAATTTGAAGACGCATCTGTCTCTTTTAGACATTCTCCTCATAAGTTTTTTTTTGCATAAAAACAAAATATTTCACCAAAATGTATGTATACAAAGACACACCAGAAAGTTGTCAAATTTGGGATTGTCCTTCCCAACCTTTATGGATCTGGAAAAAGTGGTTATCAACTTGTCACGTACTGCTTTAAGCTTTCCTGAAAAATTTCTACTTACTTTAGGACTTGAATCTAAACTCCTTTTTTACAAAATAGCTAAACCTAAATTCATGCTGTATTTTGAAAATATGGCACGCAAAGTTAAGGATCTACCTATAAAAGGAAACTTTACTAACCTTTGTTCTGTGTTATCTTCTCTCTCGAGCGAATTTTATTCTAAAATACATTCATCTAGAACTTCGAATTTCATAATTAACCCTAAAGACAGAAAAATATTAAGGACACTTGAGGGCAAAAAGGATATAATAGTTCTTAAACCTGATAAGGAAGAAGGGGTATAGTGATCCTTGATAGGAAATTTTAACCTACAAATGATTTACCAAAAACTATTCTTCTACGATTCGAAGATAAAGTTAATCGTTTCTTAACATAACTTAAGCAGGCATCAATTATTCCTAAAGATACCTATAATAAATTATTCGTATCTTCCATTTATTTAGCATCTATCTATTTTCTACGTAAAATACACAAATAAGCAGTCCCTTTGAGACCCATACTTGGCTCTTATTCTTTACCATCATACAAACTGGCCAAATATCTAGTCAAACTCCTTTCACCTTTATCTAAAACTCAGTTCTCCATACAAAACTCCCTTAAGTTTAAAGAACAATTACTCAGCAAAGTTAACGATGGATATATAGTGAATTATGATGTTGAATCTTTATTTACTAACATTCCCCTTAACTATACAATCAATATAATATTAAATAAGGTATTCCATTCCAAAAATACTTTTCATGGATTTTCACAAGGCCACTTGAACAAGGCGCTGGAATTAAGTCTTTCTGAATCTTGGTTCACCTTTAATAATAAAGTTTACTGCCAAATTGGTGGTGTTGCAATGGGTTCTCCAATGGGACCACTTGCAGCTGACTTTTTATGACACATCTCGAAGATGAAATGTTTTCTACTCATTTAGATTACAAACCCTCCTTCTACCCCCGTTTTGTTGATGATTTCTTGGCAATTTTCAATAATCCTGCACATAGCCAACTTTTCTTTAATTTTTTGAACACTTTACACCCCAACATCGAATTCACCATGGAAGTAGAGTCAAAGTAGAGTCAAAATTCAAACAACCATTTACCGAAAAACAACTTTCACGGGACTAGGCTTAAACTACTTTAGTTTTTGTGATTTTAGATACAAATTATCCACAATAAAAACTTTACTACATAGAGGTTTCTCGCTAACATCCACCTACAATTCAATTCATAATGAATTTATTTTTCTTAAGAAAAATTTCCTCAAAAAATTATTTCCTTTTGGCCTATATGATAGAGTTTTAAAAAAGCTACTTAATAAACACATTGACCCCCCTCAACCCTGCATAAAAGTTCCTAAAATGCCTATATATTTACTAATTTCAGAGATGGGTTTTTTAAACGATACTTTCAAAAGAAAAATCCTATTCATTTTTAAAAAATATTTTCCCCAAATCAACCCCCAAATAGTTTTTCTAAACAAATTATCGATAGGAAGTTTTTTTAGCAAGTAAAGATCCTATATCTTTAGAGTTCCGCAGTGATGCTGTTTATTTATGTAAATATCCCAGTTGTACTGGAGCCTCTTACATTAGCAGCACTGTTAGGTCTCTTGGAGCTAGGTTCTCTGCTCATATGGGGATTAGTTGGCACACAAACAAAATATTAGATAAAAAGGAGAAGTCTTCTATTAGGGAACACACCATAAGCTGTAAAACTGACATTTGTATTGATAATTTTCAAGTATTAGCCTTTAACAACAACCAACATTGCCTAAGAACCCTCGAATCTTTATATATCAAACACTAAAAACCTACACTCAATGAAGATTTAAGTGCAATATCTATATTAATTAACTAATTTTAACTACAGTTTGTTAGTTGGTTTGTTTTTTTAACTACTGTTTGGTTAGTTGGTGTTCCTCTCTCCTAAGCGTCCCTGTAACCTATAAATATAGCCCCTTGTTAAACACACCATTCACTCTCTAGGATGGATCCACTTTAGTAAGTACCAAAATTAACCGTTTTTGTATTAACTGTTTTTAGCCCTTACAGTGTTTACAAAATTAAAAACAAAATTTAAATATATTATCTTTAACTATTGCCAGGTCAATTTCTCTTATTGTTTTTAATTAATTTCTGAAATAAACTTTAAATTCATTAACTACTTTTTGGAGTCAGTTTTAAAGCAAATTTAACTATTGCTAAGTCATATTTAAAATTTTAACTTAGATGAAGATGAAAACTTGGAGTTTTCGAAACGTTGTAGGAAATTAAAAGATGTTGTATCCGTTTCTGGTGGCTCTGGGATTTATCATATATATATATATATATATATATATATATATATATATATATATATATATATATATATATATATATATATATATATATATATACATATATATATATTATATATATATTTATATATATATATATATATATATATATATATATATATATATATTTATTTATTTACGTGATAAAAAATATAGGGGAAATCAAGTAATCTAGACCTACCTTGCAATCTTTAGCCACTTTCCGTAAATTCTCTTTATGACAAATGTGACGCTCGGTGGCCAACTCCAAAATTGCTGTGTTAAAACTGTCCGCTCTATTTGTCTTCCTTTTGTAAGTCCTAACCATGTTTGATAATCCTGAAATATGAAACAAATATTTATATTAATAAATCTAAAATTTCTTCCATATTGAGTAAGTTGTTACAACTATATACCATGCGGGGCAAGTTGTTACTTATTGTAACAACTCCCCCCGAAGGAATTATTTTCCTTCTCCTCATAAATATTGCTATTCACTTAAAATATAGGAAAATGAAGTCTAATCACATATGAAGCATAAATACATTAATTTCATGAAATCACATTATTTTTCCTGAACATGAGTTTCATTAAGGTCTATGAAAATCATACGAAAGGTCAGAATACTTACTCAGGGCATCCAAAAACAGTTTTTTGCTTGTAGTTTCGCTGACGGGTGATCAACTTGATTAGCACTCAAAGAGGTCAGGGCTGGTACTGACGCCTAAACGTCTCAAGAACCTCGGCGCCAACTCTTGCCATATGATGAAGATATTGACAATGTATCAACCTACCCTTGTATGAAACTAGCCCCGGTCTCCCCTACAGAACATATGACCCAATCTTCCTTCAGGATGAAATCAACCACCCTAGCTGCAATTTCATCGAACTAAAATCCCCAATTTATTTCATTAACAGATGCCATTCTAAGGCACGAAAATATTTCTCTTCCATTTCTACACGCCAAAAGGAGTATTTTAAAAATGTATTAGTTTCCCATATGCTCCAGCCATTCTAAGGCACGAAAAGACTTCTATTACATCTCCCCCTTAAAATCGTATGCGAACGGAAATGACATAAACATTACATTTAAATATTCAAATAGCATACAAAAATCCTTGACCAAACTATGTCCTACCAACGACGATGTGAGCGTATATCTTATCCCCTGCCAAAATTGCAATTTGTCATACATCGGAGAGTCTGGTCATTTCAGCAAGAAGATAAAAAACACCGAGCATACATAAGAAAGGGTGCAATTTCCTCAAGCCTATTTGCGCACATGCAAAAATTCGACCACATAATTGATTTCAAATCAAGCAAAAATTATTTATTAATCAGACAATTTAATTGAGAGGAGAATTCCAGAATCAATCGTCATTAACAAAGTCGAGAATTTTAATTTATCTATGGGCAATATAAATTTCACAAATGCATCTCGAATAATGTTGCCAAGCTCATTTATAAACCACTGGAACCAGCTCTTTACGGGGATTAGAAATTTGCCCCCGGATCCACACAAATATTTGTTTTCCAGTTTGTCTCCTAGGTTTTCATTTTTGCGTTCGCTTTTATATACTTGAGTTGCTTGCCAGGCATTTCATTATACAGTTGACAATGGCATCAATGGCACGCCGAAACTAGTTTTGTATTTTTGCTTATGTTTTTTTTAAATAAATCAGATTAAAATATAGTGGTTTATTATTACTTTTTGCAATATATATATATATATATATATATATATATATATATATATATATATATATATATATATATATATATTTCTTTGTCAAAGTTAGAAAAGACCTGGAAGCTGATGATAGGGACCCAACATTAGCAGCAAACCACATGCAAAGGGTTCTAATGCCATCAGAACCTGAGAATTTGTGCAGAAAGTACATGAAATTTTCAAGCGCCCCGGGAAAGTAGATCAAAGCTCTTGCAGAGGACTTCACTTTCAAAAATGTCTTATCAGAAGAGTTGTGCATTAAAATATCGGTTACAAATCGAATGTGATTCGGAGAAGTCAGTTTATAACAGATAAGATGAAAGAGAAGCGTTTGGTCCGGGTAAAGCGCTTGCTCTCCTTGTTGAAGCATCAAGAAGCTGGAATGCTTTGGATTTTCTTTGAGAAAAACTACGACCAGTACTAAAAGGTAAACTCAGGAAATGACAGGTGGTTATGCAGAGTGACAAGTGAGGTTCCAACTGTAATGCATACCACGTTTCCAGCAACTGTGATGGTTTTGAGAGTCGTAAGCAAGGAGGGAGAAGTCATGCATGCCTCCTCACTTTTTATCACAGGGCTTAAGAATCAATGCTTTGGCCTACACAAGTTTAGGAGAAGCTTGTGAGGCCCTGGATGGACAGAATATGTAATGGAAGATCTTGCATCTTCTAAAAAACAACTCAAGCTTGAATGCCAGGCAATTTCCACGACCTTGTTCTCCCAGACACATAGCCTCATACCTCACTGACCTCAATCCACTGGACTACTATGTACAGGGCGTCGTCGAGAAAGAGGTCAATCAACACTCCCATAACACAATTCAATCTCTCAAGTCCGCTATGACAAAGACTATGTCCGAAAGTGATCAAAAGCATCTGATTCGGGCATGTCAACGCTTCAGACCCCGAATTGAAGCAGTCGTTGAGGCTAACGGCGGATTCATTAAATAGAAGCGTTATAAGGATTCTAAATATTATTTGTACTGAATTTTCATTTGAATAAAGCGTTTCTATAATGTGAGATACACATACACACACAAACATATATATATATATATATATATATATATATATATATATATATATATATATGATATGACTCGATATATATGCATAATTGATTTTGTGTGTGTAAGGGGAGGGGGGGGGGGGGTGATCAGAAACACGTAATTACGGTCCCGCTTGTGTAGTGTCCTGAGCAATTATAATCATTTCATTGAGAATGGAAGACCGTAGTGGTTTGTAGTTGTGTGTGGTTGTCGCTCAAAGTCCTTCTACTTTACAACCGGATCCATAACTCTTGGGATCTGTATTTATTAGCCTCATTTCCTTTCTTCTATTCATCAACTTTCCTTCATTTATCCATCCCTTTTCTCCTTCTTTATCCATTTACTGTGAATGTTCTCGTTACATCATTTTACTTTCTCGCGGCTCAAAATGATTATCTTATCCCGCCCCCGCCCCCGCCCCCGCCCCCGCAAATATTCACAATAGAGCTGATAATACGAGAATTATTAAGAAACAAGGTCCAAACATAAGTCCCGTGCTCTCGATTATTCTGACTTAGGACCTCACGACCTTCAAAACTCTCAACAAGTTTGGCAATCCGACCCATAGCTAGTTTTATATTAATAATTCCCAGACTAACCTTGGGAGGACATTGTCAATTATATAATTCGAAAGAGAATGTAAAACAACATAAGGGTTTCAAATTCCGTTAGAATCAGCCGAATAGTTACGATTGTAATGCCAAATAATTCCAGGACTAACCTTGGGAGGACCTTGGCAATTATATCATTCGAAAGAGAATGTAAAATAACATAAGGCTTCCAAATTATTTAGATGTTATCGCTAACAAAAAACTCATTGAAAAGTAAAATGGTTATTCTCCGATCGACTGAAACACGGACCGACAAAATAAGTTGTACTAAAAATAAATTAAGGTAACCAACGGAAGAAAGAATGGAGGACGTCCGTAGAGATGAGAGCATTGGTTATAAACTAAGGGGTGAGGTTCAAGGGGTGAATTTGACCCATACGTTGAGAATCAAACTGTTGAATATTGTTCTTTCTACAAATACAATTCAACAGATGGATCATAATCAAGACGAAGACGCCTCTAAGGAATCGTCGCTAAATAAAATTTGATTTTACCCAAAACAGAGACGCTGAGAAGTTTAGTAATGCATTTGTGCATCTTTTTCCGGATGAGATAATGGCCACTTTTCGTCAGGGCAAACCAGAGAAAAAAGTTATGACTCCCAAAATTATTTTCAAACGTTTCTCGATTTTTTAATTTTCTTACACCAGAGGCTCCCAAACGAGGGCACTGGGAGATATAGAAATGCATTCATTTTGTGGATATTTTTTTCCGGAATGGCCGATGTTTCGCCTGGATTCTAGGCGTCGTGTCATCATGACGATAATGCGTTGACAAATGATTCCTTATGAAAATATTACAATTGCATAATACGAATACAATCTTTCATTAGTCCCGAAATACAAACGCCAAATAATTACAACCCCAAAATAGGAAGGCAAGAATTCCTTCCCCGAGGTACGAAGACAATATGATTACCGATACAGTGCCGTCCTAAGAATACAGAACACTTTTATTTTTATCATAACAAATTCCATAACTTTTTGCCTGAGGAAATCTAAAGTTTCCAAAGTTGGTATGTACTATAACCTAATGGTATAAAGTACGTGTTGGTAAAAGTTACGAAAATTTGGCCGAATAAAACGAAAGTTGTCAACAATTTTCTATAAAAAATTAGGTATCCAAAATGAACCGAACGCTAGGGTTTCTTGTAGTGAAAACTGGCATTGCCGTCCAGAAACATGCATAAGAAATCTATGATGCTTATCTCTGTCCACGAGCTGTCGTAGAGCTGCGCCATCAAGATGATGTTTCATTTAGAGTAATTGAAGAGAGTGACAATCGCTACACAAGTGTATTCCATAATATTTTGTCAATCTATGAAAAAGTAGGTTTATGTAAAGTTGGTAAATCAACCGGTATGCTAAAAAAGACCTCAAGGATCTTTTCTCTTATTATGGCCGTTCAGTCATCTAGCTTTGGAGACGAAATTGTGCCATAATAAGAGAAAAGATCCGACCCCCAAAAGGGAAAACCGAGCCATTACCTAAATTGTGAAAAAAGGCAGTTTCAAGACGGCTGCAGCAATTTCTTGAAAGATTAGTGAGATTTTGGCCATCAATATCTCAAGGCAACTGTGTCACTTCGGCTGCAGGAAGGCAAACTTCACGCCCTTATGGTCAAGCCATTGATCAGTCTGTAGAGCAAGTAAGCTTGTCTTGCATTTGTTACAGAACCCGTTACATGAACGGATGACTGATGGAGCCAAGTCTACTTCAGTGACGAATCTAAGTTCAAATTGTTCTGATCCGATGACAGGAGGAGGTTCGTTCGTCGCAGAGCTGCTGCTGGCGAAAGTTTGTCTGTCAATTGCAACAAAAAGAATCTGACGTTTGGTGCAGGAAGTGTCGTGGGCACATTGAAAGCACAGGTCTACAAGGAATTACTGCGACAGCATTATTTGCCCTATTTACCAACCTGCTTGCTGCGACAGCATCTTTGCACCATCCGCTAGCCTTCCATGCCCAACTTGCAATTTTCATGCTGCATAAAGCCACTTGCCCCACGGCCAAATCAGTAAAGACCTTCCTAGACGACGAGCACATCACTTTTATAAAGTGGCCTGGCCAGAGTCCGGACCTGAATCCCTTTGAAAATGTTTATAGATGTTGTGATAGGAATACAGGCCCTCTGATCTTTAGGGTCGGTACTGTACATATGTCACGGGAATTTATAAAACCATACCTACCATCCTAGTCCTACTCAGCTCATCAAATAAGGGATAAAATGAAGACACGATGAAGGAAGCATACGACATCGCCTCACAAGGCCTATAAACACACAATCAATGACGTCACCTCTGCTTGCTCGTCTGCTTTCTCGGTGATTTCGCGAATATCCCCCTCCCCTCCCCCTCCCCCGTTCTAGGCGGCGTGTCATCGTGACGTCAACGAGTAGACAAACGATTCCTTATGAGTTGGCCAAACACAATTATCTAGAAGAAATTCCTTTCTCGACACCCTTCAACTCTGCATCCAGGCGATAGAAGGAGCTCTGTTTACCCAACCCACACTCCTTTCTCCCCTTTTTTCCCCCCACACGCGCCAAACACTCGTTCCCCACACCTAAACGCACGTACAAACATACTCTCTCCCATATATCTGTCCTTAGATTTGGGAATAAATCGATTGACAATTGACTTTGATAAAGTGCAGTAGTTTCCAAAAACAAGAAAAAAAAAGAAAAAAATCCAAAATTGTAGGAATGCGAGGATTATGGGAAAGATTCATAATCTTTATGTTATTTGTTCTCTTTGTTGTGACTTTGTACCAGAGGAAAACAACAGCGGTGATAATGTGCAGTAATTACCTTGGAAACCGATCAGCTTTTCCCATGTTACTCTTGTAAGTGATTCGCCCTAAACAAATCCTTGTTTGGGCAAGTAACGCTGTATAATGGGGCGCTATATTTTCCACGCAAAAATGATTTGGTTATGTTATGCGCAGTAAATATGCATTTTTATAAGGAATGTACACTCCATGACTATAAACATGGACATACATGATTAATTTTGGCATGGAGAAAATTCTGTCTGAACTATGTCTGTCTTCTTAAATCTTGCGGAGTACATAAAAACGAAGAATTTTGCGCGGGAATTGTTCTGTTTAAATTTTGCTCACGTAAGTCGCACAATAATATTTGGATGCGTTAAAAAACTTTTTTATTTTTTAGTGGGCAAAAAATGTATCAGCAAATCATTTCAAATTGGCCGAAGAAAATATGCATTTAGATTTTCTTAGGAAAATACTTGTTTCAAATTTACGCGGGAAAAAATGCGCGCTGAAATCTTAGGCAGGAAATGTTTATCCGTGTTACCAAAAATGATAACTTTTGAATCGAAGGGTATATTCAATTACGTCGAAAGGATTACTGAAAAATTGAGTTAGGGGTCGTTATGAAGGAAAAGTAGTTAGAATGTAGGGGGAATTAGAATATAAGGCTAAAATAATACAAAGTTAAATTCGGTTAAAATGCTGAGGGTGGCAAAACCTGAATGGAAAAGAAGACAATGAGAGAGACCAAGTAACGGCAAAGTGAGAAGT
This sequence comes from Ceratothoa steindachneri, assembly GCA_963969495.1. Lineage (NCBI taxonomy): Eukaryota > Metazoa > Arthropoda > Malacostraca > Isopoda > Cymothoidae > Ceratothoa > Ceratothoa steindachneri. Next base: position 213,136,517 of record OZ018317.1, read on the forward strand.
TCGGGAGTGGGCAATGGTGATTTAAAGGTGGAATGTAGGCAATGAATTATGATTGAGAGTAAATAGTTAGCAAAAAAATTAAAAGTTACGTAGTGAGAAATAAAAGTGAGTTAAATTAATAAATACCAAATATTCACATTTTTTTCTTTTGGTTGCGAGAAATTGTAATATGGAAATAAACGTAACATTAAATCAAATTTATTAGACCCGTTGAAAAATACTACAGGTTCAAATCCGCAGTGCCAGACGCTCATCTTTGACTTGAAGAACGATGGGCGTTTGAAAGTACTGGTTCGAATCCACATCACTCTTCAACAGCTATAATAAATGTTCCTAAATTGTAACATATTAGAAACACCAGACCTCCGGAAATACTAGTATGGGAGTAATTTAAGCGTCTCCTGAAAACTCATCTTTTCCGAATTGCCTTCCCCCCCCTCTTGAATTTCCTTTGAATTTCCATTCCCATCTCAGCACAACGTGCGCTCTGGGAAGGCCTCAGGCCTTGAAAAGCGCATTATAAAAGACTTTTATTATTATTATTTATTATTAAAATAGTGAAGAGGTGAATGGGGATGGCAAAAATATTGCGATGAATGGGAAACGAATTGTAGTGGATGTTGTAGCTGTTACCAAAAATTAGGAAGCAAAAACTAACGAGGACGTCTCCACCATATCTGTATTGAAAGTGGTGGAGTAAAAATGTCTAGAAGATAGACAGATCTCACCTGTGGTCTTTGGGGCAAGGAAGATACATAAGCCTTAGGATGTTATATGTAGCATTTGCCCATGCTACACTTGACCTTCCCTTGGGGGGGGGGGGGAATTCGTGGTGGGATCTCGTAAAGCCTGATGGAGCCTAAGGAAAACCCTTTGCGGTTAGATTGTCGCCATTATGTATGGCATGTTTACGAGTCTGACGTTTGTGTTCCTGTCTGTCCACCACCTTCCGTCTCGTCACTCTGGATACGTTCCTAACCACAACTGTCCTCATTATTCTTCCCCTGTCTGTCTTTTTCCCTTTTGAGCCATAACAACCATCTCCTTTCATCCCCAGGGAAAAGAACTCAAGTCCTTTTTGCCCAATATTTTAAGTGGCACCCACTAGCTGAGGCATCAGAGACCACCCTAATTGACAGAGCTTCCCCTACTATTATTAAAGAAAGCTAATTTACATTTGCTCTCACGTGTGTACGTAAAAGATGTACATATAGAAAGAGGAATAGCATAGACACAGATGCTCACAGACACACACACACACACACACATATATATATATATATATATATATATATATATATATATATATATATATATATATATATATATATATATATATATATATATATATATTCACGCACACATATCTTGGAATTAACGTCCACGTGTATTTATGAATCGACGCTTCCGCACATCCACACACACGAGCCTACAAACGGGAATTTTAATTTCAGTTTTAAGGAGAAGTGGCGTTGTAATTAAGAAAGTGGTTGGAGCAAGCTGGGTGCCGCAGGTCATGGTGGCGTAGGACCAAAGAGAGTCCTCATAAAAGGACCCCCATCCCCCCAAAAGAACTTTCTAATGGAGACAATTGTCTCGAAAGACCGAGAGAAGTGTTTCATAAATTCGAAGCGACGACTCTTCTTGTGTTTTTGAATTTGCCTTCACTCCCGTGTGGCCCGCGGGCCGATGGCATTTTTGTGTTCTATTTTAAGTGCTGAAGTCAATGATTATTTGGTTTTATGGATGAGGGATTTGCACCCCTCAGTCAACCCTTCCTCCTTTCTCAGCTCGGTTTGGGACCAGCCATGTCAGAGATCAAGGACATTTACGGCCCTCGAAGCAAAATTATCAGGTTTTGAGGTTTAGGTCATTTTTGTCTAATAAATTGGTAAATTAGGAATTATTGCAGGAATAAAGGAGTTTTAGATCGTAATATTTGGGATTTAACTAGTTGAGTTACACTAACTATATATAAGTAGACAAAGTAGACATACAGTAGACAAAAGTTGTGAAATGAGAAATAAACAAACGTTAATTCGCTCGGTATTCTCTCTCATAATCTCTGTTCCGCAGACTAACCAGTGAATATGTGTTAACACATAATATGTTCATCTATGGTAGTGTATAGGTTACTTATAAATGTCTAGGGACAAAATTCACACCTTTATCTAACGTCTGGTAGCAGAAAATATACTATTGAGTTACAAACTAAACTTCGACGGTAATTCGCAATTAATTGTCAATTTCTTCAATAAACACGGCACTAAATAAAAATAAATAGACCGTTACATTCTTTGTACAAATAAAAACCTGGTTATTTTAAAATTTATAAGTTGGTTTTCTAAGAGAATATACAATCAAACAAACTTCTTTTACACAGCGAGCAAAATAAGAGAACGATTTTCTTTTCTTAAAATATTTTTCAAAATATCAGAATGCAAACTTATACTGTCAGCAGTTTTAAAGTGTGTATGAAAATCTTTTAAGAAAAAGCCCTGAATTCGTCAACAGGAGACACGTTCTACTTTTTCATCGTAACTCAAGACCAAAATACAGCGAGAATCACGCAGAAAAAAATATTAGACTACGGCTGGTCTGTCCTACCCCAGCCACCATATTTACCAGACCTTGCACTGAGTGATTGCCATGTTTTTTTTTGCTCATTCCAAAATGTTTTTAATAGTAAGAAAAAATTGCTGACTAAGACCAGGTAAAAATTTTCGCGGTAAACTTCCTGGATTCAAAACAGGCTAAATTTTACTTTAGAGGGATCAACAATCTACCTGCTAAATGGCAAGAGATAATTGTCAAAAAAGGCGAATATATTATTAATTGAAATTATTTAATTGTTCAGCTATTCATGAATAAATATATTTCCTCAAGACGGAAATTACTCGTACTTATGATTCAACCTGACAAAACTTTCAGTAGCGTCAAACCAAATGATAAGTAAATCATGATAAATTACAGATATAAAATGGTTATTCATGTATATTGTACATTTAAAATGAATGAAATTGCAAGTTATGGACAAAAGAGCATTTTTATTCCAAAAATATGGTGGTCAAAATGATCCGGACTGATAATACAACAGACGTAATTTGTTACAATATATTAGTACTTGTTATGTAGACATTTATGTAGACGATTTTCTTTTCTTCAAAAGAAGCGCACTAGCGCAGGAGCGCACTAACCGAAGGCATTCTTCTGGTGTTATTTTTCTCCAATCCTCTTTTAATATTTCCAAAAGTTCTTTGACGGTGCTTGGTTTTCTCTCTTTACTTCTCTCTCCCAGCGTCTTTCACAAATTCTCAATCGGATTGGAGTCCGGGCTCTGAACAGGCCAGTCCATGACACTTACTTCCTCTTAATCCAGGGAATTCTTCACCAGCTTTGCCGTGTGGCAAGATGCTTTATCCTGCATAAAGTTCGCTGGTTGGGCAGAGGCGGCTCTCATATGGGGCACAGCATGTGCTTGCAAAAGTTATTTGTACACTTGACTATTTACTCTGCCCTGCAAGTAGAAAAGTAGGGCACTACCTTCCAAGGAAATTATGCTCCGCACCATAACGCTTCCTCCACCGAACTTGACGCTGGTCTTTGCGCAGTTCACGGATAATCTTTTTCCAGGTCTTCGACGGACGAACCTCTTACCATCTGAACCAAACCAATTGTATTTCAATTCATCGCTGAAGTGTACTTTGGACCATTGGTCCTCTGTCCATAGAACTTGCTTAGTGGCTAAGGATAATCTAGTTTTCTTGTCCTTGGGCTGTTCAATGGCTCGATTGGTGGTGTGCGAGATTTTGAAGATCTTTCCGTCAGGCGCCGTGATACTAATGCCCATAGTTTCATTTAGTTCTCAGGAAATCCTGGCTGATGTCTTATATCGGTCCATTTTTGAGGTTTTCCTAGGCCTACAAGTAGAAATTCCACTGCTACATGAGTCTGTGGTATCGAACTGTGATATAATATTATGTACGACAGTTTCTGGGGCGTTTAAAACATTTTCAGCTATGGTTCTAATGGAGAGATGATTTTCTTGACGTAGCTTAACAATTAGTTCCTGGATATAGGCAGGTGTAGTGGGTCCCCTAGGCCCGTTTGCTGCTCGGATCTTGACAAGGTAATGACTAAAAGTGCTGAGAATTCATGGAAGTAAGTTACTACCCTAAATTAGTTGGTTGTATCAAAGATAGAAGTAATAGAATTACGCTGTCAAGATCATTTTTGACCACCATAATTTTGGAGTAAAAATGTTCTTTTGCACATGACTGGCAGTTTCATCCATCCTCCTTTTTTATTCGCCTTGAAACTTAATGTGTCTCCGAACTGCATATGTGGTTCTTGGGATAAAAATTATTCAATTTAATTTTAAATTTATTTATTTAATGCATTAACGAGTTTTATTCGTGTTTATGTTAATGCGAACAGACTTGTTCATACCGTATCAATCTTTGTTGATTAATTGAGAATAACTTTGCCTTCTATATTCAATTTTATTCTCTTTCTCACTCTCTATCTCTCCCTCTCTCTCCCTTATAGAAAAAGGAATATTTTTTACGTCACATTGTGATCGTCATTTTCACGGTTTCCCAGTCCTTTATTAACGAGAGTTAATTGTAGAACTTTATGAGGAACGAGAAAAAAGAAAAACGAATTATTTTCGACGTGTTGAAGCAAATTGACGTCTGATTCGCAGACAAAGAATTTCGCTTGACTCGCCGAATATTAAAAGCAAACTTAATTAGCGTTGATTTATTGCAAAGAAAAACAAGGCAAACATCCACCAACCGAGGTATAAATGCGTAAAATTGATACCAGGGAGGTTGGCGAGTAAAGGCAAGTTATAGAATAAAATGCTATATTATTATTTAAATAGCTGGGTCCATTTTTGTTTCTCGACTCCACTTCAATATCTTCAGCCACATAGCTTCTTTTACGCCGTTTTTCAGCCACATGGCTTTGTTAACGCCAAGCAACGTTTTCGGTACTCTCTCAGTCTCACAGTCCAGCGTTTCCATCCATTTTGTTATCTGCATCTTATATTGTTTTCTTTTTATTTCTTAAATTTCTTAAAATCTTAAATTTTATACCCCAAATGGCGGAAATATATGAACTTGCAAGGAAAGTTAGCGATGATCAAGATGCCTCACAATATTTGCAAGAGCAACGAATTTTGAATAAGGAGAGGTTCTGCAGCAATGGACACTATGAAACTTGTGCTCAGTTCCGGAATATTATGGAGATGCTACGAAATCGAGGGTAGAAGAACTAAAGTAGGTTTGCGAACAGGAATGTGGTTGCAAGGTTCTAAATTCCCCTCGCAAACGATCTTTTATTTCATGCATGCATGGACCATGAAGATAAAGCTTTTTATCCCTTAAATCAATAAAAAAAAAATCAATTCATTTTATTTTTTTGACTCTGGTATCTATTCGTTTTTCATTGATTACTGTATACATTTAGGGTCTGTTTTGGATTAGGCCTGGTACCTCTAATTACCAAATGTAGTAAGTTTAATATTTTTTTGCTGTTTTTCATAAAATAAAAGCATTTTTTTTGTAAAGCATTGGATACGGTTCTAAGAGCTATATAACTTCATCCAACACTGTCTACCTCAGCCATGGCACTGCCTGGCCGACAGACGAACTTGAATGAAGTCTAGAAAACAAAAAAGACCGAAATAGCTCTAAAATTTCCTCATTTACAATAAAGCATACAATCTTTTATTTTAATTAAGAAATCTGCAGTGTATTTTTGTGCTAGTTTGCTGAATCATACCATACCACTAATTTACAGTTATTGCTGTGATTCTGTCTTACATTATGAATACACATTAAAAGAGTTGTCCCATTTATTCGTTCAGTTTAGACTTCTTACTCATGTGTGGCAATTTAATAGAAAAATTAATAACACGAACGTCCTTGCACACACAAGGCTAGGCCTAAACTATGTATTCTTGTATCAAATTCTGGGAAAGTCGCCCGTATCGCCTTGATAGATAAGGGTGATATATCACACAACGCAATATGACTAATTTGATTAACTAACTAATTATAGAAAAAAATAAGTACGGGGAGATAATGAGAAGTTATTGATTCCAGCATGACATCAAATAGAAGAAAATTAACGCACAAAGAATTGAAAATAGATCCCGTGGCGCTGCCTTACAAAATACGCCAATCATTAAGGCAAAGAAAAACATGACCTCGAAACAACTGTTAAGATTTCTATTGGTAGCTAATCAGTTTCGTCGATATTGGTTACCATAACGATGGTTTGCCTCATCTACACTGCATCAGCCACGATCCCTACCCACCAAAAGAGGGTGGTTATATCAAATAAACCAATCTAAAGCCCACCAAAGACCTGTACTAATTGTCTATTTTAGCAGACACATTGGCTGTCACCGGACACAGAATCGTTTTCATCCCCCCGTCGAAAATAATCCTGTATCGGCGAAGACGAGCGAAAGTGTTAAAATAGCTAAATGAACCAGAGTATGGGGGCGGGGGGGGGGCGTGTGTGTGTGGTGAGGAGGGGGTTATTAGATTGGTATATTAGATACAACAGGGTGTGTTGAAGTGATCCCGTGTACTCTAACGGCACTACTCTCGTGCCAAGTTCGATTGGCACTCGAGTGCCATCTAGATAACCGAGAATCTACGTTCTCTGGAAACTTTTACGTACCCTTCCGACCTCAATACTAATGTTTAAACTAACCATTGTACTCCTGAACTCTGAACTCTTTTTTTTTACATTTCCAATTTAGTTGATCCGAGCGTCATTTTCTTCTTGGGTGTGCACTACTCTCCATTCTTCCCACACTGAATAAACATGACTCGTTGGTCAAATCAGTATCCCTTTATTATCATTGAAAATAAATCATCATCTTCAACCCATTAAAACGTGTATTGGTGCGCATCAATGCTTCAAAACCTACCCTATAAAAAAAAAAATTGAGTTGACAAGATCACTGATGATTACAAAGCTTAAGCCTCCAAATGGAATCTCTTCCTTCTACAAGGTCTTTATAAGATCACTGATGATTACAAAGCTTAAGACTCCAAATGGAATCTCTTCCTTCTTCAAGGTCTTTCTAAGATCACTGATGATTACGAGGCTTAAGACTCCAAATGGAATCTCTTCCTTCTTCAAGGTCTTTCTAAGATCACTGATGATTACGAGGCTTAAGACTCCAAATGGAATCTCTTCCTTCTTCAAGGTCTTTCTAAGATCACTGATGATTACAAAGCTTAAGACTCCAAATGGAATCTCTTCCTTCTTCGAGGTCTTTCTAAGATCACTGATGATTACAAAGCTTAAGACTCCAAATGGAATCTCTTCCTTCTTCAAGGTCTTTCTAAGATCACTGATGATTACAAAGCTTAAGACTCCAAATGGAATCTCTTCCTTATACAAGGTCTTTCTAAGATCACTGATGATTACAAAGCTTAAGACTCCAAATGGAATCTCTTCCTTCTACAAGGTCTTTCTAAGATCACTGATGATTACGAGGCTTAAAACTCCAAATGGAATCTCTTCCTTCTTTAAGGTCTTTCTAAGATCACTGATGATTACAAAGCTTAAGACTCCAAATGGAATCTCTTCCCTCTTCGGGGTCTTTCTAAGATCACTGATGATTACAAAGCTTAAGACTCCAAATGGAATCTCTTCCTTCTTCGAGGTCTTTCTAAGATCACTGATGATTACGAGGCTTAAGACTCCAAATGGAATCTCTTCCTTCTTCAAGGTCTTTCTAAGATCACTGATGATTAAAAGGCTTAAGACTCCAAATGGAATATCTTACTTCTACAAGGTCTTTCTAAGATCACTGATGATTACGAGGCTTAAGACTCCAAATGGAATCTCTTCCTTCTTCAAGGTCTTTCTAAGATCACTGATGATTACAAGGCTTAAGACTCCAAATAAAATATCTTACTTCTACAAGCTCTATATAAGATCACTGATGATTACGAGGCTTAAGACTCCATATAGAATCCACCGTCTACAAGGTCTTTCTAAGATCACTGATGATTACAAGGCTTAACGACTCCAAATGGAATCTCTTCCTTCTGCAATGTCTTTCTAAGATCACTGATCATTACAAGGCTTAAGACTTCAAATGGAATACCTTCTTTCTACAAGGTCTTTCTAAGATCAATTAAACTGGCCCTTAATGCATGACTAAACACTTAACATTTATAAAGACACTTGGAGGAGATCATTCAAGTAATTATATTGACAAACAAACAATAAATACACTATCAAAATACTCTCATCTTAGGCGATACAATCTACTCATATTTCATTCTAAACCTTTTCGTTATCTTCATAATGATTCAAATGACATCATTTAAGTCCGTGCAGATAAAACGAAATCTGGCGAGAATGAGCATTTAATTAAGACCCGCCGAATTTAACCGGTAAACAACGAATCATTAAGAAAAATAATCGAATGTAGCGAAACGACGAAAAGATAAGGAACGCCACATTTTATTAATGTGGGACGGGAACTATTAGCGACTGTTAATTATTTATTAACGTATTTTGATTAGGTTTACTTGCTATTAACTCCTTTGAGGATAAGAAAAAAATTTCCCATCCCCGACAGTGATGCAGAAAGGCGTTAATGTACGACGACAAGGACAAAAGGTCTTAGGGCGGATGCCAGAGAGAGAGATAGGGGGGGGGGATTGCATCGATGACGTCATTAATGTTATGGCAATCTCCCCCCACCCCCAAGAGAAGACGTCAAAAGCGAGCCCTCCCGCCTCCCCAACAACCCATATGGGGATTTTCGTGAGGAAAGATTAGAGGTGGAAATCTATATAAACTGACAAAACCCGAATATTGAATCGAGGAAACTACTTGTATGGAAATGACCGGGGGAGCGCTAACCGTCCTCAATGGACTGGGCAAGTTTATTGCTGGTGGTAAAAAGGAGTAGACAGACAGAAGGAGAATCAATCGAACCAAACTTTATTTCTTCTAATCTCTGTCCATCTTTACAAATCGCTCACCTGTCCATGTCTTGAGTACGCGGGACATTTTTGCCCTTCTTGCCCCAACGAGAACGAGCTAGGAAATAGATAGTAGGTAAATTAACGAGTAGATGAATAGGCAAATTTGCGAATTAAATGAATGAGTAAATGATTAGTCAACTAAGTAAATAAATAGGTAGATTCACGAGCTAAATAAAACTGCAAATAATAGGAAAATGACTAAATCAATTGGAAATAGGTAAATGAATAGGTAGATTACGCGGTAAATTAACCGGGAAATGAATGGGTAGATTCACGAGGAAAATGAATAGTTAGATAATCGATAATTTCAGTTTTTGGTTCCAGTTTAGCACAGGGGCGAGCCGCGCGTCCCTTGGAGACAGAAATAGGTAGGTCCGAGCTGGGAACTGAACGTATACTGAACAGAATGCGGGGCGGCCGGTCTTGACATCTTCTCAAAACGTTCGCTCAGCTTCAGTCTCTCACCAGCTGTCGGACGAGAGGTCACGAGGTGTTGCTCCTGCGCGCTACCGGTTTTACGCGTTCTTTGATGAATTTTTCACTATGTTCCCGTGCTTCTTCCGTTCTAATTTTATGTGCACGTGTATATGAATGCATGTACTATTCAGTGCTATTCTTTAATATCGGTTTATTAACATTTTGAACACTTACAAAGTTACACCCCTATTCTAAACTGATCCTATTTTTATTGTAATTTAGTAGTGCAGTGCTTTGCTATTTTATAGTATTGAATTAGTGATGGCGTCGCAAGAGACTGTGCTCGCATCAAGCCATGGAGACTCATTGGAGTCTACTGACTCTGAGCTCACTGAGGCCATTCAGTCACCCTGGCCATTCCTTGGCAAGTGAGTGAAGTACAAGAAGATGGTTGGCGATAGCTACATCTTCCAGTGCTTGTCCTGCCTCTCCAAGATCACTGAGGTGAAGGTGAACAAGGGCACCAAGGCCAACCTTTGGCATCATGGCCCAGGACATGATGCCCTGGGAATTTTGGATTTATAGGTTATCACCTTATCGGGCGATAAATTTATCGCCAGTTATCGGTTATTGCCGATAAGGTTATCGATTTATCGGTTATCGTGATACATTTTTTTCTTTATCGCGCCCACCACTGGGTATGACATGACCTTCGCTACTCACCACTCCTTAAACCATCACAGTTGCTGGAAATTTGGCGCACATCACTCTGGGTACTTTACAAGGATCAGCACATAACCTCCAACGCCAAATGAATTTTGTGTACAAATGATCTTACAACATTTAGAAAGTTACTAGTTTCTAAATCACTATGCTTTGCATGTATAGTAACTATATAGCATGTATAGCAACAAGACAACTATGTCTTCTTATTGGGGGTGGGACCATGTCTTTTTAAAAGGGTTTTCTGTAAAAATGTCATAATTATTTAATTGATTTGAAGGTGTAATAAACTGAAAACGAAACGTCCTCAAATACTCGTCACACCATATAAATATATATATATATATATATATATATATATATATATATATATATATATGAATCCATTATTAAACCACATTGAAAGTGAAAACGAAATAATTTTTCCTTGCAGTAACATTTTTATTACCTTTTTTCGAAAAATCCCCGTACGCGTAGGGTATTAACGGCATACTTTTAACTGATCAAAGCGGTGCTCGCTGCCTCAGTGTGCCTGGTTCGAATCCCTTCCCTGCACGGATTTTTCGAAAAAGGTAATAAAAATATTACTGCAAGGAAAAATTATTCCGTTTTCTCTTTCAATATGGTTTAATGGATTCATTTTCATCATTCTCTCGTGCTACTTTGAGATATATATATATATATATATATATATATATATATATATATATATATATATATATATATATATGTGAAAAAATCATTTGAAAACTTGACACTTGTCAAGTTTTCAAATGATTTTTTCACATTTGTAATTTATTAAATAATTTATTACGATTTCTGCTTCATTAAGTAACTAATATCTTTGTCAACCAATAATTGCATCAACTAGTGTTATATTTATGCATATTTAAAGTACCCATAATTGATCCATATCTAAATTTCAATAGTTTTCAAACGATTTGCCATAATTTCAATTAACTAAATAATTTATTTCTAATCCTTGTGTGCATTATAATTTTTGTAATTTTAAACGTGTTCTAAATCTATCTTTTATAGACTAGAAGATGGGTAAGGTACCCGAAACGTTGTACTTAATTATATGAGAAATTTTACATGTCTCATTTTGGGATTTATCCTCAACCTGAAAATAAGCCTTCTTAGAAGCAAACCTATAGAATATATATATATATATATATATATATATATATATATATATATATATATATATATATATATATATATATATATATATATATATATTTAGGCTATCACGCTAACCACGTGGACACCATCTATTATATTAATCACTGTGTAACAAAATTTAATTTTTGTCTTTCTCTTGGGTTAAAATGTTATTTCTCAATTGTTTGTGGCTCAATTAAATAAAAAAAAAGTCAATTTTAATCCCCAAACTTTGCTTTTGTGGCTAAGACATTGAATTTTTAAATTAGCCCATTTATGGTAAATAACATTATTTTGATGCAAATAGTTAAAATATATCAAAAGTTTTAAGAGTTGGGTTTTTTCAGTTATGGTATAAACTTTAAAAAGTTATAGAAACAGTAATACAGTAGTAATAGTTATTATTTCCCTTATATTTTGTTTTATGCGACCTGGACAGCAATGGCAGTTCTCTTATATTCCACATAGATTCAACACTAATTTGGTGAAAAATATACTGTAGAGCTTTCTAGAACTTTCGAGATCTTTATATATGTTTGAAGAATTTCTAGAACATTCTAGCAACGTAGATGAATGTATAAATACAAACAATGTCCACTCAACAGATCAGATTTTCTGAAAATTTACGTTATAATTAATGAATAATTTCATTTTCACTGTCACACAAAAGTTAGTTCGAGAAGCAAAAGTCCTAAGCAACGATGTATAAGGTTAGGAGTAACAGGTTATCTAACCATGTTTAGATATGGTAATTCTACAGATTAATGCCACAAAATCCAAAACAGATCGTGTTACTCAACATGCTTAAATACCCTACTGCCCCTAACCTTCTACATCGTTGTTGGGAAAATAAAAATAAATATTAACATTTAAAACAATCGTGCGAGCTGAAATTAGATCGCCTCGTGGCATTCCAATATGGCGTCGTGGAAGAATTCTTTGAGTTGCAGAATCGGGTTGAAATATTGACATTTTGTGACTTTATAAAGGGCGATAAAGCCTCTCCGCCATCAACATATTACTTTTAGGACACTATGAGAATGTTCAGAAGAAGTATTACAGGGTTTAGTAACCTAAACCACGTGCGCCGTTTTTATTAAAAATTACCTATTTACCATCTTAGCGAAAACTGCAGAAAGGGCAACTGATCCTTTCATTAACCGAAAGGATTTATCCTTGGTGAACAATCATAATAAAATAAGATCACAAAGTTAATAAATGAAATATCTGATCAGCATCAAAAAGATGTTAGAAGTAGAGGGAATGAAAAAAAAATTCTGGTCCCATCAAAGAAGAGCACTACTCTGTCTGCTCTGAGTCTGGTAGTCAGTATTTATTTCACTTTGCTCCTGAAGCTAAAATAGAAGGGGAAAAAATTTGCAGAGGTCACTGATGATCATATATTGGCTTCAGGATAGTGGACTTGACAGTTCTTTTCAGGCTATAGGTGGAGTAACAAGGAGTAACAAGCAAAGGAAGTACCCTAGGAGACCTTACGGTCCATTCAAAGAGGGTACCTTTGGACTAGCAATCGAGTGGGCACATGGCTGCTCAATTGTTTTGCGTCCCTGAACGGTCACTTTTCAAGACTTTGTCTAGTCTTGACTTGAACTGGTCAACAGATTCACTGTTGACAACTTCCACTGGAAGTGCGTTCCACTTACCGCAGATACTGTAAGTGAAAAAATTTCCACACAGATTGCGGTTGTAACGCTTCAGTTCAAGTTTGAAGCCGTGATTGCGCGTACTGTTCTCACTCAGTGTGAAAATATCCCGGTTATCAACATTATCGAACCCTCGAAGTATTTTGAAAACTTCGATGATGAGCTGACCATGCATTCTACAGGTTTCCAGCGAGAACAGATCTAATTCCCTCAGTCTATCCTCATAACTTTTATGTCGGATAGAGGGAATCAGTTTGGTTGCCATAGCTTGTATGCATTCCAACCTTGTGATGTCCTTTCGAAACGAAGGACTCCAAAATTGTACGGCATACTCCAGGTGAAGCTGAACGAGGGAGTTATACAGATAAGGTACTATCTCCTTGTTACGATATCCAAAGTGGCGCTTTATGTAGCCTAACACCTTTGGGCTTTCTCCTCTGCCTTGATGCACTGTTTCGAGAACTTGAGGTAGCTAGTGATAGTTACACCCAAGTCCTTCTCAGTGTCGCTCGATTCAAGAGCAGTGCCCTTAAGGATATACTGAGATTGGGAGTTTCTGTGGCCGATATGCATCACTTTGCATTTGTTCACGTTAAAAGGCATTTGCCACGTGTCCAACCACTCTCCAATCTTCACAAGATCTTCCTGCAGGCGGGCAGTATTTTCATCCTTTGCAACGTTCATACCAAGCTTGGTATCGTCGGCAAATTTGGAAATCTTGGCAACCATGTCACCGTCCATGTCGTTGACGTAGATGATGAATAGTAGTGGTCCCAGGACAGAACCTTGAGGTATCCCGCTAGTAACGGGCACCCACTCAGAAGCCTGTCCATTCACCACCACCCGCTGCCGTCTGCCACTTAGCCAGTTCTCGATCCAGCTGGCTACTTTTCCGTCTATGCCCAGCGCTCATACTTTCCGGAGAAGGCGGCGGTGTGGTACCTTATCAAAGGCTTTCTGAAAGTCTAAGTAAACCACATCCACCGCCTTGTTCCGATCGTGCTCACTGAACACGAAGTGGAAGAATTCCACAAGGTTCGTCAGGCATGACCGTTGCCTTCGGAAGCCGTGCTGGGAACTCCTCAGTAGCATGTTTGACTCTAAATACGACGTCATTTTGTCCACTATCATGCTCTCCATGAGTTTACCGACTATCAAAGTCAGACTGATAGGTCGGTAGTTTGACGGTTTGTTTCGGTCTCCTTTTTTGAAGATAGGAGTCACCTCCGCTTCACGACAGTCTCTAGGAACGCATTTGGTCCGGATTGACATGTTGAAGATTGCGCTTAGGTGTCGTGACACTTGATAGCGCACTTCTTTTAACACCTTAGGTCGAAACCCATCTGGGCCAGGTGACTTATTCGTCATTAGGTCACTGATCTTCTTTTTTATTTCCCCTTCGGTGAAGTCCATATCCTCCAGCTTTTCCCCCGAGTTGGAATCCATTGGCTGGGGGGTGGGACCACACTCTTCAGTGAACACTGAAAAGAAGTAGTCGTTAAGGAGGTTAGCATTTTCTGCATCTAAGTCCTTTAATGCCCCCTCCTCATTTCTAAAAGGGCCAATCGTTCGACGGATTGGTTTACGGTTGTTCACATATCCAAAAAACTCCTTGGGATTCTCTTTACAGATTCTCGCCACTTGGAGTTTCTCAGACCGCTTAGCCGCCCTAATTCTGGACTTCACTCTCCTGGCTAGCCTGCGGTATTCGTCAAAGTAACCCGAGATCTTTGATTGCCGGTACACAGTTCTCTTCTTCCTAAGCAGTTGGCCGATTTCTCGATTAAACCACTTTGGTTGAACAGAAGACCGACGGAGGCATTTCAGAGGGATGAAACGCGATTGAAGACTCATGAATGTAATTTTGAACCTGTTCCACGAATTTTCAACAACATCGCACACTTCTAGCCTCGCGTTAGTCAGTCCAGCACGAAGACCTGCAAAGTCTGCTCTTTTCAAATCGAGTTTCCTCGATTTACTAGTTACAGGCCCTGCCTTCGGGACTTTGACTACAAATCTAATTAGTTGGTGGTAACTGCCACCGAGCTCTTCGCCAACAGAGAGGTGCTCAACGATGTCATCCTCAGAGGTGAAAACCAAGTCGAGGATATTGTTTTCTCTCGTTGGCTCTCTCACCCATTGACTGAAGAACTCGTTGTTTGCGAAATCCAGGAGTAGTGCGTTCTCGCCACAGGGTTCTCTGGTTTCCCAGTCAACTTGTGTGTTGAAATCACCCATGACGATACACACTCTGTCTTCGACAAGTTCTCCTAGTAGCTGGTACAGATCTCTGTCCTTTTCAATGAGTTGGGCAGGAGGTCTATAAAGCACCAGGGTCCTGTATTTGGGAGGACCTATCTCTAGGTCAACACCAAGTAGTTCATGGTCGGATATGATGTTGCAATCCGTCGAGTTGAGAGTATTCTTGACATACAACATCACACCGCCACCCTCTCTGTCTGGCCTATCTTTCAGGAAGAGTTGGTAACCAGGAATCGTGAATTCACCTTCAAAATCTCGGCTTGAGGTTTTTATCCACGACTCCGTTATGGCCACCATCTCAGGTTCCTCTGTTGCTACGAGGCCACGGAGCTCAAGAAACTTATTCCTGATTGACCTCGCATTGAACAGAAGAACTTTCAGGGAGTCCCCTAGTGTAGGACTCCCTACGCTCTTCCGTTTCCCGGCTTCTCTGTTTTCGTAGTCACACCCTTTTTGACGACCTCCGAGAAGGTCGTTCCAGGAGTAACACGGGCGTGCTGGCGCACGTCCGCTTTTGATCTTTTTCGAACGCTCCTTTAGGTGCGTTCCACGACATCTTGAATTAGGTTGGCGAGAAAGGCCTTCCCTTTTAAGGAGAGATGTCCCCCGTCCCTTTGGTAGAGGTCGTCTCTACCGATAAAGGTACGATAGGGGTCCACGAAGAAGACTCCTTCTGCCATGCAGAAATCCGCCAACCTTCTGTTAACTGCGACGTTTCTCTCGTGAGCGGTTCGGGATGGACCTCTTCTTGGAAGCATCCCAACCACTACACGTTTGCGGGTTTTAAGCCCTATGTCATTCACGGCTCCCATTACCGTTTGGATGGTCTTACCACTGAGGCCAACCTTACCCTCTCTGAGGTAGAGGTCGTTGCCGCTCACCATCAGAGCAACAACTGAATTCTCAGAAATCTTAGCTTTCTCTGCCTCTACTCTGATGTTGTGGTTACCCCGTCTTGACAGACAGCTTACCTTCACGCTAGTGCGAAGGCGGGCCGCTAGCAGCGGCTGCAAATCCCGTGTTTGCGAGTCACCAATGAGGGTGACCTTCGGACACTTGGTCTCTGAAGACGGGGTCTTCCCTTGTGGAAGAGGCCTCCCCTTTTCATCTTTACTCTCCACATTCTTATCTTTCTTTTTCTTCTTGTTTATCTGTTTTTCTTCTATTTTTGGTTCTACTTTTGTTTCAACTTTATTCTTTTTCTTCGTTTTTCCTTTCTTCTTTTTCTCTTTTTCTCTCGACTCAGATGATGCTGGAATGTCCGCTTGGGTACCACGGGATTCCGACACGTCAGTGGGCGTTGCCTCTTCTAGGCATCGAATGTGAGCTGCGTTAAGGGCTTCGAGTTTCTCCAACTTTCCCTTAAGGATTTCAGCTCTCTCCTTTGAGGCTCTATAGAGGTTTTTTAATTTCTCCACCTCTCGCGTCAATATGCAAGTAGTGCAGATACTTTCAGGGCTGCATTTTGAGTAGCAGCCCTCCGGAAAGTCAACACATCACTTTTCTAACTGCCATGTTGCACAGTTGTGTTTTAGACGAACGGGTCCTTTTTTGCCTGTCATTTTGAGAGCTTTCTCTCTCTCTGAAAACACGTTACCAATCAATGATAAAAAAGGGGTGTTGGTGAGTTCTCCCCGCGTGAGTCGCTCCCGCCTATCCATCGGAGAGGTTTCGGATCTTTTAGAAGGCACGCTCCATGTGCTGCTGTTCGTCCGACCGAGTCGTCAAACCTCGGCGTGCCGTGGCTCCCAACCAAGCAGCACTGACGGTCCCCGAAGGGGCCATCGATTTGTCACCAGGTGAACAACGGAGCACGCCCCTTACTAAACTCCTACTAGTTCCCTTTACGACGGCCAGGATCTCGGAGTAGTTTTCAATAGATATCCCACCACACCAAGAGACTCTACCCAAGGCTTTTTATTGGCCTGGCAACCAACCTGGGAAACAAAGGGCCGTCACCTCAGACCGATGCTACCAGAGGCACCCGTCAACGGGCACTGGGAACGGTCAATAATTACGCGCCAGGGAAGGGGGTTAACGGGGCACTACCCTCATCCCATTCATCGTGCCCCAACGCCTAGGACACCTCTAGTCCTAGTCTCTCGCAACCAGTGAGCGTCGATTGGCGTTATTTATAGAGGTTCCAAAGCCTCTCTTCTGACGCATGAGGTAGCTGCCAGGTCCTTGTATGTAGATAGAGGGAAAAAAGGGAAAAAGTGACATGATATGAGTAGGCTTCTTTTTTGTTGTTTTTTTCTTTTTGTATAAGTGGGAGAGATAGGATGAAAGTAAAAAAGGAGAATGATAGAGTAGAAAAAGGAAGGAATGACGCACTTAGTCTGGATCCTCGTTTCCGACCAAATCGACAAGGGAAGCCCTACCAGGGGTACCCAGAAGAGGTAACCCCGCCGACATAGCTCGAAAAGTCCAAGGTCCACACAAGCTCTCTTCCCGCGACAAGGGGGCGTCACCTCTTCCTCTACTTTCTTTGAGAAAAAAATAACAATAGATAATAGTCGGGATGTAATGTCGTATTTGGAGAAAAATAAACTTTGAAGACTTGTTTGGATTGTATCTGATTTACATACAAAAAAGGTACCTCTTCGCCATCTCATCCAAGGGCTTAATGGTCTTACAAAGAACAACGAGTGGTCAAGACCCCTTGGCAACATGCTGCAGAACAGCTAGAAATAATTAGAACCTTTCCACACAGTCGAAGTAAGCTGTAAAAAAGATGGGTGAAAATGGTCACAGAAGCTCCGAACTATGTATACAGCTACGAAAATTTCCATCCTCAGTCCCTAACCGATTACTATTGTCCACCACCTCCATTGCTGGTTTTATCGACACCAATTTTATTTTAAATATTTAATTTCAATTTGGCTTATTACGATAACCCCTCTGTTTTTAGTTATTTTTTCTCATTAAAAAAAAACCCGGCTCAAACCCAAAAGCTCCTTTCCATTATTATTCTTGAACTGATGATAGAAACCAGTCACGTCTGAGTCTCTTAAGTCAAAATTAGGATATATATTTTTTTCTAAAAAAAAAATGCGTACAACTGCGTCTACCTTCTCACAAAAGTACACATTAAAAAAAATCCACTTTAATGTCGGTAGAAGTTATTCTAAAGTATATTTTTATGCCAGGATATTGTTTTATGTCGTTTAAAACTAAAATAAATTGATACCAAATTATGTAACTGATTTTCCATTTAACCTTTCAACCTCCTAAATTGACATAGGTATATGGGCCTATGTGATAAAGACTAAATATCAAAAATAAATTAAATTATTTATCTATCAAAATACAACACATATTACAACTAAAATAAAACAATATAAATTAAACTCGCCTAAAATAAACGACAAATAAAAATACAAAGACAAATCAAATAAAAAAAGGCTTGAACATTATTTATATACTCCAACTTTAATCAAACATAAACGGAGACCAAAAAACAGACAAGAACGAGACTAATCTGATCTAAAGGTAACACTGCATCTCTTTGCCTAATACTTTCTTTTCTTTCTCGACGCTACCTACTTTATAGCTTTAGTTCCCATATACTTAACTCACCACTTTTAATAAATCTCAAAGGTTCCACTGTAATTTGAGACTGAACGGCGGAAAAGAGTTAAACGAGGTCTTATCCAATAAAGACATGCCACATGCTAGCCTTTTCTTTCACTTTACGCCTTCTGATTCAGGCGGTTGAAGAAATATATATATATATATATATATATATATATATATATATATATATATATATATATATGTGTGTGTGTGTGTGTGTGTGTAGCGAGAGAAAGGGTTGGTTATTGATTGTGGCAGGGGTCACTAGTTCCAAGTTGGAACAAATATTTCTTCTCTGCTACATGAATCTAAGTTCAGGATTCGAGTTCATTTGAGGGTGTCTACGAAATAAGTTCGTATTTAGATTTACAAACAAGTTGATAAAAACAAGGTGCGCTGACCAAAAGTCGCGTGAAGACACTTATTCTGATTTATGACCTTATGACCTTCAATCTTTCAATAATTCCCGGACTAATCTTGGGAGGATCTTCGCAATTATATCATTCGAAAGAGAATGTTAAACAACATAAGGGTTTCAAATTTCGTTAGGATAGGTGGAAGAATTATGAGGTTATAGGCAAATAATTCCCCGGCTAACCATGAGAGGACTTTGGCAATTATAACATTCGAGAGAGAATGTAAAACAACATAAAGGTGCCATATTTTGTTCTAATCGGCCGGATAGTTATGATTTTATTGCCCAAACAAAATAATTCTCGGGCTGATCTTGGAAGGACATTGACAATTATATCATTTGAAAGCAAATGTATATAACATAAGGGTATCAAATTTCGTTAGAATCGGCCAAATAGTTATGATGTTATTGCCAAATAATTCTCTGGCTATCCTTTTGGGGACTTTGGCAATTATACCATAAGAAAGAGAATGTAAAACAATATAAGGGTTTCAAATTTCGTTAGAATCGGCTAAAGAGTGAAGATTTGACTTCCAAAACAAAATAAGGGATTCAAATTTCACTAGAATCCGCCAAATAGTTATGATGTTATTCTTGGGAGGACCTTGGTAATTATATCATTTGAAAGAGAATATTAAACAACATAAGGGTTATAAATTTCTATAGAACCGGACAAATAACTATGATGTTATTACCAAATAATTCTCCGGATATCCTTGGGAGGACGTTAGCAATTATATCATTCAAAAGAGAATGTAAAACAACATAAGGGATTCAAATTTCGTTAGAATCGGCAAAATAGTAATGATGTTATTCCCAAAACAAAATAATTTCCGGGCTAATCTTGGGAAAACCTTAGCAATTACATATATCATTTGAAAGAGAATATAAAACAGCATAAGGGTATTATATATCCTTAAAACCGGCTGAACAGTTACAATGGTATTACCGAAACAAAAAAAAAGTAAAAACGGGTCCGACCGACCGACATAGTGAGATATAGAGTCGCACGCGAACTTGAGTTTTAATAAGATGAATGGCTGGAGCTTGTGAATCATATCCACCGAGGTGGATGGAGCACAAGGTGAAGACGAAGTGATTTGATCGACTCTGTGTTAATGTGACTCTATATTTACTGTCTGATTGTTTCATATGTGTAGAGAAGGTGGGCGTGACCAATGAGGTTTCTGGGGAGGAGCTTTGTCTGAAGTGAATGTTCGTTGATGTGTGTTCGAGAGAGAGAGAGAGGGAGAGAGAGAGAGAGAGAGAGAGAGAGAGAGAGAGAGAGAGAAAGAAAGAGAGCGCAGAGATTGTCTATCAATGAAATTTTATAGATAGATGGTTAGAAAAGTAAAATGTTTATAAGATTCAGTCTACCAGATTGGCGTTAATAAACAAATGGAACAAAATGGCTAAATGACATTTTTGTGGGTACAGAGGTTGTTGTGACCTAAAGGAAGATAACGTGACCAAAGGCAAATAAAATCAATCGTCGGTCGGGTAGGAACACCATGAAAAAGAGTGTGTGTAAGTTTGTGTAAATGGATCACAACAAATCTTTCAGCCTTCTGAATTAGCAAATGTAGTTACATTTGTTTGGTTACATATAAAATATAAAAATTTTAAAATAAGAGGAAAGTAACAACAATTAAGAACATTCGAATCAAAATAATGATATAATTCAATCGGAATTAATCAATTGAGTAAAAATATAATAATGAAGATTCATTGGCATAGTAAATAGAATAAATAAAGCAGGAGGTGAGCTCTATACTTATTTGTTGGTTAAAATAATATATGTATATAAAATGACAATAGATCTTGTGAATTAAATGTTGATTCGATTCATCAAATATCATTGAAGTAAAATAATGATTAAAAAGAGTTATACAGAAGAATTAAGTCAGATTTGAACAGTTTGTATTAATTATTAAGACGGCATTTACATGATCAATTTAAATATACAAATTTTACATTTTAAAATCTTAAACGATACAGTTTGAAACAGGGTGGTCAAAGGTCAGTTTATCCAACTGTAGGTCACATGATTGTATATGAGTCAATTCAGTCTGAAAGTCGGAGGACAAAATGAATCGGTTGAGGGGGAGATTTTTGTCTTATAAAGATATAATGAGAGAAAGCACAAAATCATCTAACAGTCGTTTGTCGTCCCAATTAATCGTCTTGCCCATAAAATCAACATAACATTTAAAAAGTGTGTGGATTAATTACAACAAAAAATATTGCTAAATGGTGAAGGAAATCAATTTGCTTATAGTATAGATTTCAGCGTGTGCGTCGGGGTATGAGCGGATGGTGTTATATCTTAGATTCTATGTAAGGGGGTGTGTTAAACGTTAATAAAGAAGGCATCATGGGCTGGCACTAAAGAATTAGGGGTAACATTTTGCAGTAGATTTGTGGAGGGATAAAAATGTGTTGGTTTGATAATGCGGATGTGTGCCTTCAAGGAGCCAATGGGTCCTTGAGCGTATATGAATGATGATGTCTTTTCAAGATCTTATATGGGCCCTTGTATGGTATGGAAAAACTGAGGCGAATCTGTGTGTCTTTTTAGAAACACATGCGTGCAAGTATCAAGCTCTTTAAGAATAAAAATATTTTGTTTCAAAATAGGCCTGGAAGTTATTGCGGCAAGTCGCTTCATGGTTTTCTGATGATGTTGTATTGTTTTGTGTTGTGAAAAATCTGTTTCTGGTGACAAACAAGTCACCTGGGAGTCGTTATAGAGTGCCATAAACGATTTCTGCTGGGGAATATCCTTTCTCTTGATAGGGATTGTCACGCATAGAGAGCAGAGTTGTGGGTACATCTTTTAGCCAAGCACTAGGATCTCCTTTGGCTAGCAGGGAACTTTTAAGGGTACGATGGCATCTTTCTAGAACAGAATTGCCATAGGCGTTCGCCGGCGATGTAAAAATGTGTTCTGAGGCACTGAGGTAGTTAAATTTACTAATTTCTAAAATAATCCTAAATGGAATTGAAGGTCATTATCACAGATGATTTTAACAGGCGCACCAAATATTGAGATGTAATGAGCAAAAAGTCGTCAACCACAAACTATTACGTCATGTCCTTCAATGGATATGCCTCATTCAATTTTAAAAAACGGCAGATAACTGCAAGAAGATACTTGTAGCCTTCCTGAGTTGCAGGAAACTACTGACTAAATCCACATGAATGGTGTGAAATCTGGATTATAGTGTAGTAAATTATGCGTAAGGCAGCTTTGTGTTTCGTTGTACTTTGGCCTTTTGACATGAAAGGCAATTATGAACCCAAGATCGAATATCTTGTCTCATTCCTTTCCAGACAAATTGCCAGATGGGCCCCCAAAATCAAAAAAAATAATACAGACAAATCGGTTTGAGGTAGATTTGAGAATGGCTCTAGTACCTAAATGGCTAAGATTATGATGAAAATCAAAGATTAGTTTGCGAAATTCGGAAGTGAGATAAGGTCGTACAAAACCTTCGGATAAATCACAAATGAGAGAGTGAGAAGAGGATAGGAGTGTTACTTTGTAAAATTTAAGGGATATACTATCATCGTTTTGAATTTTAGCACTTGCAGATCTGGTGATTGGGATCTTGCAAGTGTTGTATAATCAATAATATAAGAGGAAGGAACAGATTAATTTATTGCATGGCATGAATGATCTAGAGTAATATTTTAAAATGCTGATGTTGTTTGTGTATGTGTAGCAGATTGCATGTTGCAATCGATGATGGGGCTCTAGAGAGGGCATCACTAGGATTATCCTTCCCTGTAATATGATGAATGTCTTTTGTGTATTGTGAAATCAATTCACATGAACGGTCTTCTTTAGGAGAGTGTCATGTGTTGAGGGATTTAGCGGCACCAATTATGGCCTTACAACCTGTGAGCTCGAAGAAGCTTGTCCCTTCAAATAGATGTTGAAGTGCTTGATTGTCAAACACTTCTTTAGTAAATGTACTATGTTTTAATTCCGAGCCACGGAAAGATTAGTTAAAGAAGCCCAGAAGCTCCCATTTATTTCCATAAACTGCTGAAGGACGGCACACAGGCCAAGATTAGCGGTGTCAGTAATGAGACGTAATGGACAGTCTCGTTTTGGATGTGCCAAAGGGGTGACATTGATGATATTCCAGTTTATGGCATCGAATGCATCTTGTGCTTGGCTGTCCCACTTTAAAACTAAATTGGGGCAGCGTTTATTGACACCTTTCAAAAATTTTGTGAGTAGAATCAAGGTTATGGCTGCTTTTCGAATGAATCGCCACAAGAAATTCACCAAATCCTTGAATCTCTGCAATTCGTGCAGCGTTTTGAGGACAGGATAATTTTTAATAGCAATGATTTTATCCTCTTGGGGAGTTATGTCTTGTGGATCATTTCAATACCAAGAAAGTCAAGCTTGTATACCGAAAAGATACACACTGCAAGGTTTATCTGAAGCCAGTGTTATTGTAATGTTGAAAAGAGCTGTTCGAGATGTTGCTAATGCTGAGTTTCGATTTCACTGGCTATGAGTAAGTCATCTATGTCGTGGTATGAGTAGGTGTAGGCTGTTATACGCGAAATTAAGGCTCCACCTCGGGATGGCTCTAAGAGTGCTTTAAATACATAGTTGCTAGGCCAAGGAATATTCAAACAAGGCTACAAAAATATACTTTAATAGGACTAAAGATTACATACACATATAGGGCAAGATAAATGGCAATGTAATTAAATATTCACGATTCACGGTTAAGATGATTGACACTATTAATTAAGTTTGAACCGAGGAATAAGTAATTAAGAAATGATCTTACAATTATGCAAGTTCTAGAGCAAAGGGGATCTTGAGGTTCGACGCGGTAAAGGTGGGAGGAGCGTGACGAAGCGAGAGTTAAATCCCTTTTATCTTGATGTGCGGCGAGTAAGACCAGGGAGGTAAGTTCGACCTTGAATTTGTGGGTGTCTCATGATACGCTCAATCCAACTTCGGGAAATTGAAGAAAGGAGGGGGGGGCGCTCTTATCCTTAAGATGCAAACGGAGGATGCTTCGGGGATGGCTTTTCCGATCCTTAAAAATCGATGCCATGGTGAGAAGGGTTTAGGCGCGCCTAAAACTACCTCCACAAACAACACTGAGTGACAACTAGCTCTTCCTTGGCTCTTCGAAAATCATTCAATTTTTCTCTGGGAGAGAATTTAGTCGATTCCCTCTCGACTAACGAAGATGTTAACGGCTAACGTACTGGACGGTGGCTTCAGACACAATATGCCTGTGAACTCCGAAGTATCGAATATATACTCCGAAATTATCTAGACCGGTAGAGAGATTCATCGCCAACAGACTTCCCTAATTGCCTTTGGTTGCGATAAGGCTCCAAAGCGGGAAGTCGCGATGCCCCCTTAATAGTCATTTCATTGTCCTAATTTTCGCAGTATGTAGGGCAGATAAATGCAGCCCTGTAAACGGGGCGTGAGGCCGACTAAATTCGTCTGCGACAATGGCGTTTCGCTCTAGCTCGAATTGCTTAGGGCAGACGGTCAACGACGAACTGTGAAAGTCAGGGAGGGGGAAGGAGGTGACGGAGAACCGTATTCTTCCACAGTCTACATATGAGAAAACGAAATCCATATCTCCCAAAACATGATTGATATACCTTTGAATTAAGATTAAGTATTCATAAACTCTAGGGGGCTCGTCATAGCAGTCTTCTCAATGGATGCAGAGTCTACAGGGATTTGAAAGTAATGCATCCTTAAAGCCACTTTTAGAGAAATTAGTACAGTTTGGGTGTTTCGCCGTGAAGGCGTTAAGATAAGGTAAGGGATATTTGTGTCTAATATTCACAGAATAAAGTCGCCTCTAGTCACAAGTAATGCGGTACCTGTCATCTGATTTTTTAACAAGATGATTTGTTTGGTCTAATTTTACCTTCTGGCAGCATAGCTTGTATGCTGTCCTTGACCACCTTTAACCTTTTTGGAGAAAGGCGTCTTTGTCTCTCAGCACCCGGGGGGCCCTCGTGAGAATAAAATGATGAAATGGGGAACGTTATGCTTGCCTTGGGGATTAACACGTTGATTAGTTAGTATATAAATAACACTATATTTGTTTAGTAATTGGTCTATCCGGAAGCCATTGGAAATAAATGAAAGGGTGAGAAGAATTGAACTTTTCTTGGTGGCTTGAACAGATAAATTCATCGTACCATCAACTAAACACGATTTCCTTAAATTACCTAAAATATTATACTGCGCCAGGAAGTCAGTACATAGCACATCACAAATTAAAAAAAAATTCTACACAAAATTGTGCCGAGGTCCAAGTGAGGGGTTTAAAGTTTGAGTGCCAGAAGTCTTTGCTTTTAAATATGAGACGACAATTAAGAGTATTTTAGTACGTAATAATTGTAATAGTTTGGAGGAGGGGGGGGGGGGGTTATTCAGTCGAGCGTTCTGGTTGCCTAAGTAAATATTATGGACAAACAGGTAAACAAATTTCTGTTCGCATAAATCCTCATAAATATAATGTCTGAAGAGGGGAAGATAACAATGCTTTCTTTGTCCACATGTCAGATAAGGACCATCTAATTAACTGGAACTCGGCAGAATTTATTTATCGTTCCAATGACCCTATAAAATGGAATATCATTGAATGTGCTTTTATAAGCCAATGTGATAATTTTAACCTTTCCCACGGCTTATATAAAATAGATGCTATAATTAAAAGATTAATACCTAGAGAAATTAGTTCTGACTTTTGTTCTTAGTTTTTATATACAATCTTTAGTTATGTGGCCCCAATTTTTTTTTTTAATTATCACTGCTCTGTTATGTACATTGTATTTTCCCCACTCTTTCGCTCCTCGTGTCTTATAATCTCTCTCGTTAAGCTATCTCTATTTTTTTTAATCTGTTACCCTTTCCGTCTTCTCAGTTTGACCTTACTACCTGCATCTTGTAATTCCTAATATGAATCTTTACCTTCCCCCTTCTGTCTTCCTCATTGGTGATTTCTTGTTTTTGAGGCGGTCTTTTATACTTTTCTTTCGTATATATACCTCTAATATAATATTATTTCTTGTAGTTATCCTTGATAAGAAACTTAATAAAGTTCGAAAGTACTTGGAAACACCATTTCATTTTTTTCCTGCGGGACATTGCATTCATTTGCTACCCTCACGTGATACTTTGTGAGTTTTTCATATATATATATATATATATATATATATATATATATATATATATATATATATATATATATATATATATATATATATATATATATATATATATATATATATATATATATATATATATATATATATATATATATATATATATATATATATATATATATATATATATATATATATATGTCGTAGGATGCCCCCCACCCTTTTTGTTCTAAGAGTGCTAATATATTGATATCTGAATATCTTAACGAACAGAAACACGTAAGGATATAAGAGAAACGCACAATAATCCCAAAATAAACTTATATTTTAACTTTAACCATTGAATACACAACATCTAAACATTAACTACAGCAATACTCTGAATATTATCATAAACAAGAATTAATTAAATTAGTTTGACCCTCAAAAATTGGTTAATTTCTCTACACACAACAATAATATAAGATTTAGGCTTACGGACTCTACTGGAATATAAAGGCCTCAGAAATGTTATTGACTCACGACGCGTGCCGTCTGGCCAGATGTAGATGGGCGAGATCACACGGTCGTTTTGGCGAGGGTAGCAGCTGGGCGTCGACACGGTATTCCGGGGGGATGGGGGCTTCACGGACGAGAACAATTACGGTGCTTTATGCAACACCAAGGTAGTCGTGGTCTCTCTGGCGAGAGTAAGTCGAACTTGGTTCTTAAACTAAGTTAACTTGGAGTGTGGTGTGACCACCGAGTAACGAGCTCGAGGGGGAGCTTTTCTCCTTCGTTACTTAATTCCTCATGGACGAGGACTGAACTCGAAGAGGGTCTTCTTCAAGGGCGAGGATAACGGAAGGGGGGGAGGTTCTCTGGTGAGAATAAGTTACTTAAGGTTCGGTTTGGTAACCAGGAACTAGCTCGAGGATGAGCTTCTTCTTAGTTCCAGTCTTCTACAAGGACGAGTATAACGGAGGGGGGTTTCTCTGACGAGAATAAGTTGCACTTGGTTCCTCAACCAAGTTATCTTATAAGTTCGGTGTGGCCACCGAATAACGGGCTCGAGGGGGAAGCCTTTACCTTCTTCTTTTCTTAATTCCTCAAGGACGAGGAATACCCTGGTGTTTAAGGTGCACCAGGATATGAGGAGTCTCTCTAGCGAGAGAAAGTTGAACTTAACAAAGTTAACTTTTCGTTTGGTTTGATAACCAGGGACTAGCTCGAGGATGAGCTTCTTCTTAGCCTCTTAAGGTAGGTAGCCCTGCCTCTCTTGCAGGGTACTTCTTGGTCTGGCGAGCCAAGTACACTACCAATCCAGTCTAGGTAGCTCGGTTTTAATCGAGGACTTCGCCACCTGGAGTCTGACGTATACTACCCCGATTCTCCTCAGTGTTCCTCATTTATACCTAGTCACCCCACTGGGGGAGTGGTAAGGGGGGGGGGCTTGAGGACAGCCCCAGGAGAGTTCTTATGCCCAACGGTTTTTCCTACACGAGTCTTACATCGGCTCCTCGTTAGCCTTTGAGCTTGGGAGAAACACGTCTCCAATATCTTATTTGACGTGAAACTGGATCTCACTCTCCTGGGGGAGATCTTGCATTTTGACCTTTAGGGTCTTTCATGGCGCCGAGTTGTGCGATGCTGCGGTTACGCTTTTGACCCGCCGATGCCTGGGCCGGATGTCTTTGCGGTAACCGCCTTGTGACTCCACCAAGAGTGAACGGAGGGGGGAGGGGGAAGTGACGATTCCCCTACACACTTCCCATCGAAGAACTCAATGGGGGCGGGCTCCCGGGAACTCAAAACAACTTACTCAACCTAGTCGAGATTAGCAAAGTTGTATTTCTTTGAGCCCTCTCTTACATTAAGTTTCCTTACACATGAGCGCCCTCGCGCGCGTTTACACAGGCAATATGTCGAACTAGACCTATTCGCAATACAATTTTACAAGAAAATAACAAAACCTAAATTCGTCGATTACCCACAACACAAACAAAAAACAAGCTACTTCCTTACATTTCTAAGTTTTTGCGAACTTAAATCCTACCGATAAATATTAACACAAACAACAAATGAAAACATGGTTTCACGCTCATTAGGTACTGAAATAACCCTCAATGGTATTTCGTCTCCGCCTATAGAGCAGCTGTACTTTATCGGCTCCTTTGATGTAGCTAATACTAAAATGGTGCTCTAATAACAATACTTTACCGCGCCTGAGTCGGCCGTTCGGGTTATTGAGTCTACACAAGTATGTTACTAAATGGTAGCGGTATTTCAACCGACTCGAATTACCCTTCTTATGCTACTTGACTACCTTTAAACTGAACATTATGGCT
Organism: Ceratothoa steindachneri; assembly: GCA_963969495.1. Taxonomy (NCBI): domain Eukaryota; kingdom Metazoa; phylum Arthropoda; class Malacostraca; order Isopoda; family Cymothoidae; genus Ceratothoa; species Ceratothoa steindachneri. Next base: position 213,165,276 of record OZ018317.1, read on the forward strand.
AGAGCGGCCTTTTGCAGCAGGGCATAATTAATGGGAGCGTGGGTCCCATAGCTCTCCTTTAACCAGGTACACGGGAAGATCGTGTCTGGGTTCGATCTTTGGGGATCGAAAAAACTTTTCCCTGCGAGGTTGTTAGTGGACGTGGCGCTCACTACGACTTGGCGTCTTAGCCGTAACTCCGTGGACGTTCCGTTCGGGGAGGAGACTACTAGGGTAGGGGATACTCATCCGCGTCTACCATTTGACTAGTCTTACCTGGGTGTATCGCAATAGCACCTCTTTCCTCCTTCCTTGTCAACTCATTTGACTCGATTCTCTTCGCAGGTAGTTCCTCAGGTACACCTGTTCGTACCTCTCCCCTACCTTCTACTTCTTCCCTGATAACCCCATTTGGCTGGGTTCTCCTCGTAGGTTCTTCCTTAGGTACACATGCTGTTACCTCATCCCTACTTTCTACTTCTTCCATCGTTACCCCCTTTGGCTGGGTTTCCCTCGATGGTCCTTTCTTAGATCCAGGCCGGGCTACAACTTCCTCGGCCTCTATGAGATTCTCGATGGGTGCTCTTTCGAGTGCGAGCAATCTTTCCTTTTCTTCTCTCTCTACTCTTTCAGCTTGAACAAGTTCTTTTTCCCTCTGTATTCTTCTTTCATCTATTTCTTTTTTAATCTTTATTCTCCTCTCTTTCGACTCTTTTTCCCTCTTCATTCTCCTTTCCTCGGCTTCTTTTTCTGCTTTCGCTATTTCGTTTTCCCGTCGAGTTCTTCTTTGTTCATCTTCTAGCTTTATCTTTAGTCTTCTTTCTTCATCTTCCCTTTCTATCCTTATTGTAAATTCTTTTGCTTCTCTTTTCAACTGTCTTATTCTTTCGTTTGTTCTACTTCCGCTTGAGAATCTTCTTTCCTCTATTTCTATTTTCCGCTGTATTCGGAATTCTTCACTTTTCCGGTTCATCCGTATTTCCATTAATTCACATTCTCTTTTTTCCTCTCTTTTTATATCCTCTGTTTCTCTATCCAACTTTATTAATTCTTCTTTATCCAAAACTCTTTTTTCTTCTTCACAATCTATTCTTAGTTCTGCAATGACGTAGTCATGCATCTCTTTGCCTTCAAGTCCCAGACTTTGGGCTTGTTGCTAAAATCTTTTAACCGGATCCATTTCGTGTTGGTCCGTCGATTTTTCCTTTCTGTATTCTCAGGTAACTATGCCACCACTCACCAGGTAGCGCTCAGCATAACTTACCCTTAATCCCACTACTAAGTTGATTGAAGTACCACTCCGACAACAAATTTACCACTTGACCTACCGAAAACCTTTAGATTGTTACCACCCCTAGCTCTACCAATTTTCCTCTCGTCAATTATTCTCTTATTTCTGATATGATATTCCTTTACGTGTTGGCTCTTTCTTAATTAGACTGCTGGGTTCTTTCTAATAACAACCTACAAACCTGACACCACTTTTATAATATGGCGTAGAATGCCTTCCCTTTTTGTTCTAAGAGTGCTACGAGTGCTAATATATTGATATCTGAATATCCTAACGAACAGAGCCGTTCCGAAACACGTAATGATATAAGAGAAACGCACAATAATCCTAAAATAAACATATATTTTAACTTTAACCATTGAATACACAACATCTAAACATTAACTACAGCAATACTCTGAATATTACCATAAACAAGAATTAATTAAATTAGTTTGACCCTCAAAAATTGGTTAATTTCTCTACACACAACAATAATATAAGATTTAGGCTTACGGACTCTACTGGAATTAATGGGCGTCAGAAATGTTATTGACTCAGACGCGTGCCGTCTGGCCAGATGTAGATGGGCGAGATCACACGGTCGTTTTGGCGAGGGTAGCAGCTGGGGGTCCACACTGTATTCCGGGGGGGGGGTCTTCACGGACGAGAACAATTACGGTGCTTTATGCAACACCAAGGTAGTCGTGGTCTCTCTGGCGAGAGTGAGTCGAACTTGGTTCTTAAACCAAGTTAACTTGGAGTGTGGTGTGACCACCGAGTAACGAGCTCGAGGGGGAGCTTTTCTCCTTCGTTACTTAATTCCTCATGGACGAGGACTGAACTCGGGGAGGGTCTTCTTCAAGGGCAAGGATAACGGAGGAGGGGGGGGGGGGTTTCTGGCGAGAATAAGTTACTTAAAGTTCGGTTTGGTAACCAGGAACTAGCTCGAGGATGAGCTTCTTCTTAGTTCCAGTCTTCTACAAGGACGAGTAAAACGGAGGGGGCTTTCTCTGACGAGAATAAGTTGCACTTGGTTCCTTAACCAAGTTAAGTTATAAGTTCGGTGTGGCCACCGAATAACGGGCTGGAGAGGGGAGCCTTTTCCTTCTTATTTTCTTAATTCCTCAAGGATGAGGAATACCCCTGGTGTTTAAGGTGCACCAGGATATGAGGAGTCTCTCTAGCGAGAGAAAGTTGAACTTAACAAAGTTAACTTATCGTTTGGTTTGATAACCAGGGACTAGCTCGAGGATGAGCTTCTTCTTAGCCTCTTAAGGTAGGTAGCCCTGCCTCTCTTGCAGGGTACTTCTTGGTCTGGTGAGCCAAGTACACTACCAATCCAGTCTAGGGGACTTCGCCACCTGGAGTCTGACGTATACTACCCCGATTTTCCTCAGTGTTCCTCATTTATACCTAGTCACCCCACTGGGGGAGTGGTAAGGGGGGGGGGGCTTGAGGACGGCCCTAGGAGAGTTCTTATGCCTAACGGTTTTTCCCACACGAGTCTTACATCGGCTCCTCGTTAGCCTTCGAGCTTGGGAGAAACACGTCTCCAATTTCTTATTTGGCGTGAAACTGGATCTCACTCTCCTGGGGGAGATCTTGCATTTTGACCTTTAGGGTCTTTCATGGCGCCGAGTTGTGCGATGCTGCGGTTACGCTTTTGACCCGCCGATGCCTGGGCCGGATGTCTTTGCGGTAACCGCCTTGTGACTCCACCAAGAGTGAACGGGGGGGGGGGGAGAAGGGACGATTCCCCTACATACACACATATATATATGCCTAGCTGTATTTTTCTTACAGGTTTTTTGCCTTGGTCTTCGAGGCGAGAAATAACATTCCAAAAGACATATTTTATTTCGAGACATAAAACCTGTAAGAAAAATAAAGAGAATATAAGTTAAAATTAATAACGCTGCCATTGCTGTAGACTTCAACAGTACATGTATACAATATGGCCTCTTACCTAATTATATACCGAAGTCTGGACCCTCGCTATTTTATGTTATTTTTATATTACTTGCCTCCATTAGGTTAGGTTAATAGAATTAAAAACACTTTTATTGATACTTTTAATATTTTATGACCTCCCCCCTGGCCTTGATAACACTCTGCATCCTTTTGGGCATACTTGCAACAAGATTTTTCAAGTAATTCAAGTCCATGTTGGTGCACCACACTTTCTTGATGACCTCCTGCAGGTCCTGCACTGATGACACATTGTCCCTATTAACCTTGTCTTTGGTGCCTTTCCCTGCGTTTCCAATGGGGTTGAGATCAGGACCGTTCCCAGGCCAGGCCAACACGTTGATTCGCTTTCTTTGTAGCAATTGCTTGATCAAAGTAGCCTTGGGACAAGGAACTGAATCATGCATAAAGATGGATGTTCCACGAAGTTCCATATGATTAAATAGATGACCTTCCAAAACTTCCTTGTAGCGCTGAGCATTCATGGTCACATTCTTTGGCAGGAAATATAAACGACCTCTCCCTAACTTGGCACTGAAACAACCCCAAACCATAATCAAGGGACTGTGTTTTACACTTTTCACTGTGTATTGGGGGCTGTACATGTTTGACCCAACTGGCCTCCTCACCTTTACTCTGTGTGACCTTATGACCTGAAATGGGCTTTCATCTGCCACATGACCTCTGACCACTGTTCCACTGTCCAGCCCTTGTGCTGCTTTGCAAAATGAAGCCTCTTCTTCCTCATGCGGTCATTCAACAGCAGTTTGAGCGCGGCAGTACAGCTGGGCAGTTTCAAATCTTTCAGAAGACGATGCTGTCCGGTCCGTTCAGAAACATTTTAGAGGAGGTTCGGGTACATTTCCTTGAGTTGTCTGACTGTTATCCTAGGGTTCTTCATAACAGCTTTCTTTAGCAAGCGATCTGTCCCCAGTGTAGTCTTTTCCTCTGGTACTTGGCGCTTTTTATGTTGGGGTATGGTGTTTGGGGGAAGCTCAAGGGCAGCAGAGATGAGCGCAATTACGGTAGATTTTGCCCGCCCTGTTCGCAGGCATATTTCACTTATCTTAACATTTTCTTTCCTCAAAGTGATAATACGGACCTTTTCCTCATTTGTGAGAGGTTTGGGACCCATGGTTGGAGTGCTGGTTAAAAAATATATGATCAGCCAAATATCTTCAAGAAACCACCAAAATGAAAGTCACATCGCAAAAAATAAGCGTCCCCTCACGACCAAGTCTGAGAGCGTACTGAATAATAGAGCGGAGACAATGCGCATATATACCTAACAGACGTTGCCAAAAACCGCAACAAAACATTAATCAATCATAGCATTTTCCCCACAACGATTATTTGACCTATATCAATGCATATAATATGACCAAAGGTCCAGACTTCCGTTGCGACGACTGTATATGTTGACGTGTTTGGTGCCCCTTCTTCTGGCGTCGTAACTAGGGCTATGACGCCAATGACCCTCCGTCGGTAGACGGGGCACAAAGTCAAGGTAATCAGGCAGTCGCCGCAATGGAATCATTCCTGGTGAGAAAGGACTGCCTGTAATTTGGTATAGGGTGCAATCTGACGTTAAATGATGATCATTGCAAGGGGTTCGATCGTGGAAGAGGGCGTGAGATCCTAAGTGATCACAGCAATTCAACGTAATACTTGTGTTGCCCTGAGTGGCGACAATGTTTTGCTTGCTCTTCTTCGAAACCCGGTACAACGCTGTGGTGGGGAGCAAAAGGAGCTGTATGGCTTTATTCAAAGTAAGAGATTTCCCCAGAATGCTTGCTGACCTTAAGTTTAGAAGGGTTTTATATTATGAAAGATGGGGCTCACCTCCAAAGCGATTTACCAATAGGATACAATTTAAGGAGGAGTTATGGGCTAGTTTAATGGAAGTCTTCCAATCCTATATTACGTAGGAGGAGTTTTCACAAGTTTTTTAAATGGATCTACCACTGTTAACATAAGAAGGGCAGGTTGCTATCCAACCCTGCCTGTTTATTTGCTAATTTCTACGACCAGTGGGCGGGCTTACAACCTATCTTAGAAGGGGGTGCGACCGGTCAATAGAAAATGATTTTTGTGTATAGTATAACATTAACAAGCATTTTTTCTCAGCAGTGTTTTCGTTATTTTGTTTACATGATTCCTACAGCAATACCATCGAGAAAGGTGGAAAGGTTAATTAAAAAATTATTAAACCTGAGAGTTGGATATTGAGAACATCTGAGCATTTAGTATTGTTTAGGTTATGACACGCGTAGACGGCGAACATTTGCTGTTGATTCGTCTATGGTCAAAAATCAATTACAAAGTTGGGTTATACATGAGAGACTGGGATAAACACAACTGAGCTTTGAAAAACAAAATGTAACCTTTATGAACTGCTAAGAGCATCATTCGTATCCGTCTATCTATAATCTATCGATCTATCTGTCTATCGAATTATATGCAAATGTGTTTTTTCCTAAGTATGGAAGAGAGAGGTGGGCTTTCCGTTTCATCTAACTATACTATAGTTACTTTCCTTTATTATGGAACTTAATATATATATATATATATATATATATATATATATATATATATATATATATATATATATATATTATTTTTGAGAAAAATTATTGCTAATTTAGTTTTGCCACAAATAGCCTTTTAACGGCATAATTAATTGCGTTACTGCAATAATTTTTATCAATTTATAAGGTGCGACGAAAATGGAGAATAACAAATGTTCCATTCTCTTCAATAAGCAGGGGTGACATTTGAAAAAGCCCATCGAAAGTCAGTTTTTTGGCTATCTGAGAGAACGCTTATTTTAAGTGTTACCTTCTCGTGTATGTGAGAAGAGCTCCTTCCGAGGGCTTTGAGGAATACTGTGTTTGCCAAAAATAGCCTTTTAACCGCATATATATATATATATATATATATATATATATATATATATATATATATATATATATATATTGTGTATGTGTGTGTATTCGCCTATTTAGAATAAATATTAATACGAAAAAAATAAGATGGCAAAGCGGGGCTTATTAATTATCTTGTGTTGGATGTTGTCTAATGATGAAACTTTTAGACTGATCTTCGCAAATCAACGGCGTCTAAGAAGGCGGAAGAAAGGGGGTGGGGATGAGGATGAGGGAAGGGGAAAGGGGATTAGCATGACTTGTCTCCAATGGCAGAAAGTTCAAACATGTACGGTCTCTCTCTCTCTCTCTCTCTCTCTCTCTCGCTCTCTCTCTCTCTCTCTCTCTCTCTCTCTCTCTCTCTCTCTCTCTCTCTCTCTCTCTCTCTCTCTCTCTCTCTCTCTCTCTCAGAAAAGCTTTATATAAGAAATAAGACAAAAGTAGTTACTTTCCCCTTCCCCCTCCGGGAACAGGCAAGCACAAAAGACCGCTCGATATAGTGACGAGCATCCACTTAACGCGAATAATACGTTACGCTAAACCATTTGAAAATACCCCCCCCCCCTCACCTCCTGCTTTCCGAACCTCCTTAACCGTTATCCTCGCCTTTATATTTCCCCCAAGATGGGGGAAAATAGAGAGAGGGAGACGTTAAACGCAGAGGGTTAGCATAAGCAATGAAAGAGTGCTGGTAAGCTGATTCCTTTCTGTCCCTCCCCTCAAAACCCCATTCCTCTCGAGGCTGCCCCCCTCGCTCAAACATACACTTTCTACTCCTCTCTCCCCCATAACCCCCTCCGGCCTTCACTGGCCTTAGGCTATAAGTTCTTTCTAAGCCTCGGATAGATATGACCTCTTTTGAGCGTAAAAAAAAATAAATATTCCTTAAAGAATCGTCACCATTTATTTCTATTATTTTCTAAAAGCTTAGAAATACGAAAGTAGAGATAGGGTTGTATTTTGTGCTCTGCACTACACCCTGTGGATGTAGTGCATTGCGTGGGTGCCTAAGTATCTTTCCGTTCTCCCGTGGGTATATCTGGCATTTGCGTATTTTGTATTCGTCAGAGGAGAAACATAAGCTTTCCATTGTCTTTGTGTGTGCGTGTGAACTCACATAAATGTACATATACAGGTATTCGTAGTTATGTATGTAATCTATGTAATATCACCAGGTGTTCCGGTATTTGTGTTCGCATAGTTATCTCGGCGTACGTTTGTGTGTGTGTATACCTCGATGCGTTTAGGTGTATATTTGCGTATGTGTGCATGTTTATGTATGTTTAAATGTGCATACATGGAGGTTGGGGTTATAAGGGTGAGGATTGGAAGAAACAAACAGCCCTACCAAACTCTTCGAGGGCAGGAACCAGGAGTGTTAAGTGAGGCAAAGTTATAAATTGATCCAAACAATTTTGTTTCTACTCTTCTGGTCACACTCGTTCGAAAACCATTTCCATGTTCACTGGATAAATGATAGGGGGAGTTAGGCCTCCATTCTGGTCATTTTCCCCATTTTTCTAGTTCTGCATCCGCTTCATTCCAACTCACAATAAGTTCTTTATCATGACATTTATTTTTGCTTGGGAAAGTTTTATTTTTAATATCATAGTACATCCTTCTACAATGTCCTACATTTTAATAAAGAAATTTCCTCCTTTCCTTATTTCTTCATTATTTTTTCAATCTTATTTACAATCGCTAAAACGCCCTCTTTAATCAGTCCTTATTTACGCTAATTGGCAGCTGCTATTGTGTGCTTCGAATTTCCCGCGCGTTCATTGGCTCTCATTTTGGTGACGTCATATCCCAGAAAAAAAAATCTGGTTTTATTTGAAATTACAGCGTTCTTAGGATTTTGTGAATATTATTTAACAATTAATAACCAAAATACAGCAATTGAAGAATGAAGTCAGAACTGACTGGCATTTGACTTAAAATAAAATAATTCATTTTTAATGCTTATCAGTTTATCAAAAATACTTTTCTCCAATTTTTGTTGTTTAATTTTATTATTAGAAATTTTCTGTTCCCGTATTTATTTTGTACCGTTATTGTAACTCCTAATCTAGCCTTATAAGATACAGAATATAACATTCATGGATGACAAAAGCCACGAGGGCCAATCAAAGGATATCCTTAACATCCATCTTTGTTTCGCAATTATTTACAACAAAATTTGTCTTTGTCATACATTTGTTCACTTTAATTATTTGATAACGGAAAGCCGTATTTTACAGAAAGTTCTAACTTAGGACCCCTTTGATAACACCCCAAGTCCTTGAGAAGTGTACTTAATGCCACAAACTTACTGAAATAGTTGTGTATCAATCGGTACAAGTTATCCTAAGGTACCGTATACAGCCGCATAAACACATGCATACCACCTAAATTCCACCACCCATTTCTTTGTACGATTTTCAATGCGTTTATTTCTACCATAAAAAGTTCTACATCTAAAATCATCCCACACAATACACGAACAATCTCCTATAATAAGATGAACGCTGAGAATGTTACACAACTGTGTGAGTGCTACTACACGTGCCCTTCCCCCTCCCACACGCCTACGCGTGAACCTATTCACAGCTGGTTCTTGCACACTTTTACGTAACGATTAATACTAAAAAATTAAGGCATATTGATTTGGTAATTGTCACTCTTCTACACCAAATATCAAATTGGACCTGCAGATAGAACGGGTTTCTCAAGCACCCTTTCTCCCCCTCTCTTCCGTTGCCCTGAGCAACTACTGGCGCCAATGTGGCTCCATCCTGCTACTTTCGCCTTCTCTGTAACTAGGGAAACTTAACTCCGCGTTTGGTTTCTACTAACACCGGGTTCTCGAGCAGTTTTTTCCCCCACACTCATTCCATTTCAAGTCTTCACCGCCAATTCTCCCTGTTATTCGCTCTTCACTTTTAATACATCCATCTCGTATAGTACCATTTGACTTCAAACACGCTGATGTTTACCCTTAAGGAAATTGAACCTGAACCTAAACGACGTGGTAAACTACTTACAATTTCTCAACTCTTGTTTATTTCTAAACTCATCGAAAAACATGTCCCAGCCCAGATTATATACTATCTGTCCTCCTCTAACTCTAATTAGACCATTACGTCAGGTTTTAAGGCAGAGCACAACAATGAATCAGCTCTCCTACATGTAACCGGTCGCCTTCGTCGTGTGTCGACGCTGATCAGCTTTTCCATTGCGGTATTTCTGGACCTCTCGGCAGCATTTGACACTGATGATCACACCTTCTGTATTGCCTCCGTGAAGTCATGGATGCCTATGGAAGCGCCATTTACTAACTACGCTAGTATTTTACATCTCGTATTCAATCTATTTACATTGTTAATGGTATATCTCGGTCAGTGTAGGTGCCAGTTTGGTATTCCACATCGGTCGGTTCTTTTTTCCCTTCTGTTTGTATCTATTTTTTTTCCCTTGGTATTCTTATGCTTCGTCTTGGAAACCATTTTATTTATATGCTGAAATAAGCAATTAACCAGTCTCATTTGTTTCTCATTTGTTGAGACTCTTAGAACCTTTTTCTCCTTATAACATCACGACTAAATTGCTCTTGGACGACATTCTGAAACTCAACCGTAACAAAAAAAAGGGCATTAATGGTGGGCACTCCTGCAGATCTGACTCGCTGCAAAACTAATGCTCTATATCTTAACCGTGGCGCCTCCAATACCCCTTTTCCCTATTCAGTTAAAAATCTGGGGGTCAATTTTGATTGTTAGTTATCTCTAAAAACTCATGCTACCAACGTCTTTAATTCTTTTCTCTGTATTCTCCATAATCTCTGTTTCCTCCGTCCCCACTTTCACCACAACGGCTTTGAGATTGCCATTTATGTTTTTGTCACCTCCCGCCTTGACTACAACTCTCTTCTTGTTGGTTCAACCTTTTCTACCCACACATTGTATCAGGAGGACTGTTCCTACCTAGACAGAGTTCGGGCCGGTAGCCATGGTGTCTTGGTGGACTACATACCATTCTGAGATCACCTAGCGCCAGGGTATGATAATAATTGTTGGTTACCACCCTACTTGTTAGTTGACTTGCCTATCTCTACTTCTCTTTATTGCATACCCACAGAGGTTCTGGTTGCCCGCCCTACTTTCGTCCTAAGGCAAGTATTAGGTACACGGTGTGTTGGGCCGTCGAGTCTGCTCACCTTCCTCCAGTACACATACAAAGTGGCTGCGCCGACACCATCCTTTATGGTTAAAGTTCCAAGACAATGTAGCCGGAATGTCGGGCCGGCTTAGTAAAGCCCATCAAAGCTGCACCGGGACCGATTATGTGTAATTCTAGCTGAGAGAGGCATGGCCTTTCTGTTAGATTTGTTCAACAGGATCTGGACACAGGGCAACCTCCCAGACTCCTGAAGAACAGCTACTATGCTCGCTTTTCGCAAATCAGGGAGTAATCACTCTACCTCATCTGGTTTCAGCCCAATCTCTCCAGCTTCCTTTGCAAAGACGTGTGAGACGGTCGAGGGTAATTTAAATTTGCGTGCCATTGCGCCGCGATTGCTTCCAGTCACCTACCCCCAAATGACGCGGCGGCTTCAGGCCGCTTTCTGTCGTCTTAGAATTAGTTGGACACACCCGCGGGGCGCACCGCCATTTGATGGAGTGTTCGCACGCACTTTATTGCGACAACTCCTTTTTACCAAGATTGTTCGTCACATTCTTGTTGAATGTCCCAGTCTGGGTGATCTTCGCGCATGTTACCTGTCCTTGTATCGGGACGAGCGGAGTCGTTACCGCTTGTCATTTGTACTCGGGACGATTTCGTGTACACAGACTTGTGGACTATCTGACTTTTTGGAGGAGGCTGGCCTCCTCCATTTTATTTGGTCTCTTTGTTGTAGATTGTATGTTCCTGCGTCGGGGGTGATAGCTCCCCCCCCCGACACAGGAGCGTACTTTCTTGTTGTTTTTTGCTTTTTGTTTGTCTTTTGTGTTTTTTTGTGTTTTTTGCATAATTGTGTAGGGTTTTTTTTTAATCTAGCCTAGCATTAGGGTTAAAGGTGATTACAGCAACTTTTGCCCTAGTAGGTAGTCACCAGATAGGCTTAAAAAAAAAGCTCCCGATTCGATAGAGAATCATATTTTGCTTACTTAAAAAACCTTAATTTCCGCAACTCGCTCCAACCTCTCCTCAATCCCTTACCCTACCACAGTCCTTGAGAACACTATGCTCTGGCTCTACATTTACTGATCCTAGTGCATGGGTAGTCGTGCTTTATATCTTAAAATAGAATATAAAATTATCTGCCGGGTTGGTATAGGATACTCCTCTTTGGTACCTTTAAGCTTGCCTTGAAGATCTATCTTTTCCCTCAAGCTTTTCCTTATTTGATTGGCGCGCCGGGGAGGTTCATCGCCTTGAAAAGAGCAAGAAAAAATATTGTATTTATTTGATAACTTGTGTAAATTTATAAAACTGCATCAAAGGTACTAAATAAAGTGTTCCTCAAAACCTCCAAACTGATGGGACTTGAATGAATGTACAATTAAATCTCGACTTGCTATCGGTTTAAGAGGCAAATAAAGTACCCTCTGCTAGATCTAAAAGGCATTACTGTCGTTTTAAATATGGGCCTATAAAAGGTTATCCGATTTAACAGCGCCTCATAAACTGGATCAAAAATGTTTAGTCCAAAACACTGCTTAAAAAAAGCATCAACATCATGGCTTGTTAAAAAATAAATCATGCAGCTACAATATACAATATCAATAATACAGTGCCGGCGAAAATTTGTATTCTTCTTAATGATATTCACAGACTCATAATTCACTTTCTATTCGTTGTAGCGACATCTGGTAGCTTTCATATAACGTTCTGATATGACAGCTTTCCAATGCAATCTTAAATTAGTATTGTGATAGCGTTTGTTGCGTGTGTGTGTGTATGTGTGTGTGTGCGTCATATTTGTCCGATTTCATGTTTTTGGCCATTTCGTTATTATATTGTGATTTTTTTTACAGAAAGTGGTCTAAATAAAATTTATTTCTAATGTGTGCTAAGAAACAAGTCAAGAGTGATTGTCGAGGTGATCTTATTGCTCTTCATAAATGTGGGAAATCTCGGAGACAGATAGCTAATGACTTCAACATAGCCTAAAGTACTGTTAATTTATGGGTTTCACGTGCTAAAAATAATGTTAGCCTATCTCCGTCAGTACCTACAAAACGATCTGGCAGACCGAGAAAAACAAATTTGCGAACAGACATTCTTATGAAGCGTTTAGTAGTGAATAATCAAACATAACCACGAAGGAACTAAAATTTCATATGAATATTTTATTTTCTGATGTTCCAGGAGCGGCTACAAAAAGAACTCGGATTACCATCTCTCCATGCTACAAAGAAACCATTTATTAATGAAAAAATACTTAACAAACGTATCGCATTTTGTGAAAAATGCATCCATTGGACTGTTGAGGAATGGAAAAAGTTTTATTCAGCGATGAGTCAATATTTCTAACATTCAGAAGCTGTCCTAAAAAGGTTCGTTTGCCTATTGGCTCAAATAGAATGGACCCTAAATACACCCAAAAGACAACGAAAAAAGAAAAAAAAAATCCCATTTATTTTTACCACTGATGATTCGGGATTGTTTCAGTTTCCAAGGGAGAGGAACCATATATTTCCTTCCTAAGAACACAACTATGAATGGCGCACGGTATTTAGCAATGTTACAGGAGAAACCTGCAGTGGTAAACATTCATGCATGATGGGTCACCTTGTCATAAGGCTAAAATTGTGACAAAATGGCTTACTGACAATAAATTTAATATTTTGGATTGGCCTGGGAATAAACCAGATCTAATCCCATAGAAAAACTATGGCTAATAATAAAAAATAAGGTTTAAGGCCAAGACACTGGCTCCATCCAAAAATTAAAAGAGGCCATCTTAAAGGTATGATGGAATAAAATATCAGTGGAAGTTTGTCAAAACTTGATCAAATCTATGCCAAAGCGCCTACAACAAGTCATCAAATCCAAAGGAAAGATGACAAAATAGTAATATAAGGTTAGACATGTTTTTTATGTTAAAAATACAAATTTCTAGGGTAAAGTCATAGCTTCATTATCGGCACTAAGAAACTAAGATAGTAAAGGGTTAGAATTTCTAGTTTTCATAAAATACTAAAATTAAATAGTGTAATTAGGATAAGCTGCTTAATACAAGAATAAAAATTTCTATAATTCATAATACAATATAAAGATTGGAAGCAGTTTTATTTATATTTAAATTGGGTTTAACTTTTAGGATGTAAAGCGATTCTATTATCCGTAGTTCGTTGGGATGGGGGATAGGACTAAGTATTTTAAAGTTATCCATATTAATTTCAGACTTTGATGTGATCTCGTATGAACGAGGGTTCTGGTTTGTTTAGAATCAGCAAATACAAGTTCTTCTGGTGGTAACGACCACCGCAGGCCTTGCTCCATATTTAATATCTGTCTTTCAAAATCCTTTTGAAGATAGAAAATTGCAGCGACCATTTGTATTGCACACTATATAACCATACAGTACAAGAGGAGAGAAACTTTGACGTAAATGAGCAATAAGACACGAAACAGGAGTTTTTTAAATGCAATAGAATGGGATATTGGATTACACAAGGATAAAGGAGAGCAACAGAAGGCACAATGAAGGAAATTCATACTATGAGGACAGAAATAACGCCAGGAAAAAAAGGGAGTTAGAATTAAACTCATTCTTATCTAACTTATAATGATTTGGATTTTCAGCAGTACCTTCCTCCTGTAATCTTTGATGTGCTCTTTCCTTCTCAGGAAATTTCCTATCTAGTGATTCCACCATAATGGCTTCCTAATGACCTTCGTTGAGATACATTGATCTTGCAATACATTTAATATAGTCTTAAAAGTATTCCACATTTCCCATTTATTCATTGACTGGTGGACTTGTTGACTTTTGGAGGGAGGCCGGCCTTCTCCCTATTATTTAAGCAGGTTTTTTGTTTTGTTTTTTTTGCTTTTGTTTTTTTTCCCTTATAGGTCGCACGCTCTTGCGCCGGGGGGCCTCCCCCGACGCAGGAGCTTGCTTATTGCTCGCGTCCCTTTCCCTTTTTTGGGGGGGGGGTTATCTTTTTAATTTTATTTTAAAGTAGCCTAGTACTAGGCAAGTTTTTAATACGGCGACTAATGCCCAAGTAGGCAGTCGCCAGATTAGCTCTTTAAAAAAGAAAAAAAAAATCCCATTTATTTTTACCACTGAATTCTCGAGCAGACCTGGCAAGTAAGATTCCTTTTACTAATTTTATGTACTCGTAAAGGATCCAAAGCATTTTCGAAAAAAAGACAAAACCCAAATCCTTAGTAAAACTCTTTAATTGTTAATAACTTTAATTTTTAAAAAAGGGATAACGTTTAAGAATGTTCAAAGCTGTTCGACATAATTCCAGCTAATTATTCCTTCGCAATGGTTCCAAAGTTGTGAGCAGTACCATTACAGCTGATCTTTGTGCTTTAAATTTAATTAGGCTTGATCCTCTTGGGATTCATTCCTGTGAATGATCTTTGCTTTAAGGATCATAGGATTGTAAAGATTAGCCTAAGGATTATCTTTTTTTTTGTCTAAATGTTATTGCCACACACTTTCGGCATCCACTGAGTAGAAAAAAAAAGTTTGCTAAATTTTAAATTATCCACTACAATGAATGAGCAGAACGGCTAGAATCCCCTCGCTTTAAGTGAATATTTCTTCTCTTGAAATTCGACGATCTCATTTTGAATAGTAACCAAATTATTTTAACAATTTCTTTATTAATTAGTCTTAATGAGCTTCCAATCCTTTTGGTATCTTTAATCTTTAGACACACGGTGGATCGTTTGATCAATACGACTGAGAATAATTTTTTTCTTATTTTGTTCTTAAAGCACTGTCCCCAAATCAACCTTTTTTTCTTATTTTCATAGGGTTTTTTACATTTTCACATGATATTTGACCTTCAAAAGCCGAAATCGCACCTATTTAGACCCCAAATGTTCGAAAGCACTGACTGAATGGAGCTTTACATTTTCTGCCTTGAAATCACCCAAAAGCACCAGTTCCGGAGTCCCTTGATTCATCCATTGAAGTATAACTTTTGATCTAAGCAAGATATAGCAACAAATTAGGCACCAAAATAAAGTACATTTCAATTTCTTTCTAACTTATACAACTTAGTGACACGTAAGCTGTGTAATGATTAACATGGCTAAATATATAGGAAGATCCTAATTCATGCCAACCAAGAATTCATTCAGATTTGATTTGAAATGACTATATTATTAAAGGGCTTATAGTGAATAGGGTTATATATGGAAAATAAATCAAAATAATTCCCCCCCCCCCATTTTTTCCGGAGACTTTTAGGGATACGCTTTTTGAAGGTCTTTTATCTCCTTTTATGTTCTATCCTTTTGTTTTATTTTGAGGAAGAGAAGAGAATCTCTTCCCCAAAGGCAATCCCTATAAAAATGGCCATTTAAAGAAAATTCCACCTCAAAATTATCAAGTAAAGACAATCTCTCCTAAAATGATCAAATAAAGACAATTCCTTCCCCCCAAGCTGAAAAAAGACAATCCCTTTCAAAAAGGATTAATAAAAGACAACCCCTTAAAAAAAGACCAATTAAAGACAATCCCTATCAAAAATGGTCAAGTAAGGACAATCCCTCTCCCAACTGAGCAATTAAAGACAACCCCGCTAAAAAATGGCCAAGTAAAGACAGTCCTTATAAAAATGGCCAAGTAAAGACAATCCCTCCCCAAAGTGACCAAGTAAAGACAATCCCTAAAAAAAGTCCAAATAAAGACAATCTCTAAAAAAGGCCAAGTAAAGACAATCCCTAAAAAAGGCCAAGTAAAGACAATCTTTAAAAAAAGGCCAAGTAAAGACATTCGCTCTCAAAAATTACCAAATAAAGACAAGCCCTTAAAAAACGACTAATTAAAGACAATCCCTATAAAAATGGCCAAGTAAAGACAATCTCTCTCCAAAGTGACTAAGTAAAGACAATCCCTATAAAAATGGCCAAGTAAAGACAATCCCTCTCCAAAGTGACTAAGTAAAGACAATCCCTATAAAAATGGCCCAGTAAAGACAATCCCTCCCCAAAGTGACTAAGTATAGACAATGCCTCCCAAAATAGCCAAATAAAAACGATCCTTCTCCAAAAGGATCAATTATAAAGTCCTTTCAAATAATGCTTTGAATTAAACAAATCGCTTTTTACCCAACAGATTTACGAGTATTTGAAAATGGAATTTGATGAATTTCTAAAATTAAATTGAAATTTATTGAATTAAATTAAACAAAGGATGGGAAAATATTTTAATTCAAACGGTATTGACGAGCAATTGTTTCGCAAAAAGTGATTGAAAACGTTGTATTTGTGTTTTTTAAACTATATCAAACCCTATAGATAGGAGTTTAAAAATTCTCTCTTTCTTCAAATCATCCTTTTAATTCTGAGTAAGGATAAGTCACCTGACCAAACCAAATCATTCCTTCCCGAAATTGACCGAATAAGTTCAATCCCTCCCTAAATTTACAAAGCAAAGACATCCCTCCCAAAATTGATCAGGTAAAGATAATTCCTCCCAAACGTGACCAATTAAAGACAATCTCTCCCAACACTGACCCAATGACTTCAATCCCTCCCCAAATTGACGAAGTAAAGACTCTCCTTCCAATATGAACTGAATAAAGATAGTACGTCTCAAAATTGTCCAAATAAAGACAATCTCGCCCGAAAATGACCAAGTAAAAACACACCCTCCCAAATGTGACCAATTTAAGACAATCTCTTCCGAAACATTTGACAGACACTTTCACACACACTAACACGACGTACAATCCAAAGCCAAGCACATAAACAACATTCTGAGGAGATTTCATTTCGGCAGCAAAAAATGCAGCTACGACTATAAAAGACACTCGTCAGACGACTAATCACATACGCGCCAATAACACTAACGGTCGCAAGCCCTCCGTGTCAGAGAAGTTCTGAAACGCGCTTGTCGCCCTCCCCTGTACACAAGAATGTCTACACTACCTTACTAAATACATAGAGCTTCACAGGATTAATATGACAATTAAGGAAATTCGAGGGGGACCCAATATACACGCAAATACACAACATCCAACACGCTGCTATGGCACACGAGTACCCAGCAGCCCTTAACTACCCTTTACCTACACCTATATACACGTAAGTAACAGCATCTAGTCACGTTTACAAGAATCATGTCGCACGTAGCACACACACCAGTAAGCGGGCTGATTAACCGGACCCTACCTGCCTTGCTAACCATTCAGCCCTGCCAGTCAATACCCCAACACACACCACACCAAAAGTTGGGCGGTTACAACACTATCCGAAGACAAACATACAAACACACTACTACACCAGGGCATTAAGGCCATTGGTACCATCACACAGCCACACTAAATAGATAGGCAACACAATTCACGCCCACATTAGTGCTTGCGTTGCTACAGGGCTAGCCACCAGACAAACTCATGCAAAGCTAAGTTCGTCTGTTCAAAATGCGGTGCAAAAGGTCACGTTTACACAGCATGCGCAAACACTACCCTCCGCTGTGTAAACTGCGATGGTAGCTACATTGCTATGAGCATGTGAGCATGAGGTATCCATACCCCATGAAGAAACGCGCGAATACCACCTCGGAGCTACGGAGGCCACAATACACCACAACTCCATCATACACTTCAACTGCCCCCAACCTCACTCACTCCGACCCCCTCTCCCTGTCTCACAAGAACAAACGCTGCTGCTGCAGGCCCTTCCGGATCTACTAAAGTCAGTGCACCATTCAACACACCCACACCGATACTTACGACTTGTCTGGGGGTGACCCCCGATTATACGCCAAAGTACTCAACCTGCGAACGGCTTAGGGCAAATCGTGTTTCCCGAGAGAGCGTTCGCCCTGATACAAGAATACAAATATGCTCCTCCCTACACTAGAATACACACTACCCCTTCCTAATCCTTTCCCTCCTACGACCCTCTCTCCTTCTGTCCTCACCACTTCGTCTTCGGCCCCACAATTTCCTTTACCTCAACCCCTCTTCCAATATCACTATATCCCTTCCTACTCCTTCTCTCATCGTCCGGATCCCTCTTCCTACAGTCCCCACCTTTCCTCCCGCAGTCCTTACCCTCCTTCGGTACTCCATGCCCCTCCTTCAGTAGTTCCTACCCTTCCGAGCGTAACCCTAACCCCTCCTACCGTCCTTATCCATCCTACCACTAACCCCGCTCTATCTTCCCCTGTCCTCACCTCTGCTCTTACTGCCACCACCCCCCGCAAACTCTCCTTCAACAGATCTTATCCTTCCTCTTACCGTCCCGATCACCCCCTCTCGAGCCTCCCCATCTTAAAACACTTCACAACCAATCGCACTACACAAATGCCTAAAGTATAGTGCACCATTACCCTCTCTATTGGTGCAATTCCTTTGGACCAAAAGGTGTAATAGTTAGAAGCCTAAAACTACCGCTCGTTCACTCCGTTCCCGGGCCAAACCGACGCAGTGCATCACAGTTGACACTTAGCACCCACACTAGACCCGACCACATGGCCTAAACCTAACACTCGGTGATACATTAAACAACATCTACGCGATATATATACCCACGTTCTCTGTACACTTGCAACCACACACATAAAATAGCAGCAAAGCGGATGACGTCTCCAACAAATGAGTGACCTTATGGCACGTCCCTCCAGCCGTCCCAGTCGAACAAATAACCCAAAACAAACGCCTGGCATCGGTTTATAGCCACCGACATGTTAATTCTCCCTATCCCCTCTTTAGTATTTTTTCCAAGCTCTTTCCTCTACGACTACATGATTTTGTGTAGTTATCACAGGGATCCCTCTTTCTCCTTCCTATACACACATCGTATCTTAGTTTCAAACCCTTTCGTCTACGACTATATGGTTTTCTTGTGGCCTTCCACAGTGATCCTTTTCTGTTCTCTTTATACACATTTGACTTGACAACCTTAACCATTCTGAGGTTGGACTCAGCACTGCTCACTATTGTAACAGTATCAAACTGCCATCGTCGTAGCACACGACAGAAATGCAAATTTAAAAAATAAAACATTGTATATTGTTATCTCAAATTTAATTAAAAAAATTATAGCGTCAAACTTTCAAATCAAATCAACAAACACACACTGGGTAGATTTCAAACTCATCCGAACAATCTTTCTATAATTCAGGCTTCACAATACCTTAAGGAAATAGGCAGATAGGCATCCCAAGCGATATCTCTCATACATCAGCTGCCTTCCAAACCACAGTAATCAATCACATAAGAAACATAAGAAACATAAGAAAAGAAGGAGACTGCAAAAGACCATTCATGGCCTACACTTGGCAGCTCCTGTAACCCAAGTGATTACATATTAAAAGTGATTAGATTACAAGACATACGCGATTCACATACGAAACTTTACACATATACGCCAACATGAGAACAAACCATACTTTAGACATTTATCAGATGCAACAAATCAACACGAATCGACGCCTTTAGTTATTCCTCCCACACACTCATCTCTCCATCGGGTAGTGGAAAAAGGCTTAGGTAAAAATGCTCGAGGTTCCAAGCCAACGCCCTCCTAACCGGGATTAAATTTATTTTTAAACTAAGTCAAACGACCTAAGTCGCCTGCTTTGACCTTCAAGACCTTCGACATGTGGGCCAATCCAACCCATAGTTAGTTTTCTTTTAATAATTCCCGTACTAACCTTGGGAGGACCTTGAAAAATTATATCATTTGAAAGAGAATCTAAAACAACATGAAGGGTTTCAGATTTCGTTAGAATCGACCCAATAGTTACGATGTTATTGACCCCAAAAATCTCATTGAAGAGTAAAATGGTTACCATCCGACCGACCGACGACCTACGGACCGACGTAGTAACTTATAGAGTCGCACGCGACTAAAAATTGCACTTAGAAAAATTAGCTAATTCGTGGTCTCGGTCTGCCCATCACTATTATAATCGTTCACAAGCCCATATTGTGTCTGGCCTGCTACTTTGATACAGGTCGCTACCATCACCACCTAACTCTGTGGCACCAGCTTGGTGGTATCGGGCTTCAATCAGCGACTTCGTGCAACAGGCCAAGACTTCATTTAATTATGCAACGGAAAAGCTTATTTTTGTAAATAAAATCCCGCCTTGAAAACAGAGTGTTTTCGTCGTGCGAGATTTTGGTAATAGCCGAATGCTATTAAAAATATCGAGCCTCCAAATGCTATAGTGATTCCTCTTAGGAGGGACCTTACATAGCATAAATAGATAGATTGATAGATAGGTATATATATAGAGAAAGATAGAGAGAGACAGAGAGAGTGTATCAGAGACAGAGGCCCATAGATAGAGAGAGAAAGAGAAATAAAGAGACGGGAGACAGACAGACAGATAAATAGACAGAGAAAAAATGTGCGATTGATAGAGTGAAAGAGAGACTGTTGAACTCCCTTTCTCTCCTCCAAGTGTTCTAAGTACTCATCGTTTTAGCTCCTCGAATGATTTACCTAACATATTATTCTTTTTACTTGCTTTCCTTCTTTCTTTACCGATCATTTATGATAAGCTTTCTGGCTGCGATGGCCACCAATTAGTTATCTTTGAATTTGCCGAAAGAGCAGAGCGACCCTTCCGATCATTTTTCGGGCACCAACTCCATTATTCAGCCTTTATCGGATGGTCTGCCGCGGTCCAAGTCGCGGATATCTTATCGGGCGGAGATTTATTGAGCGTCATTTGGGGCTGCTTGCCTCATGCGAGGACGGATTCGGACCCTCTCTTCCCCTCTTTTCCCGTATCGTGTGGGGTTTAGGATCCGAGAATCCACATACAGTTGATTTCATGAGCAAACGCCCATCCCAAAGGTACGAATGGGGCAAGAGACACCGTGGAATGAATAAGGAGATGAAGTGGACCATTAGGGCAATGCTCAAACTGGATGGCTCATTTGACCATGGTTGAGTTTCTCTTTAGCGTTACTGTATATGGTTAGTTCCACTAGAGACAAAGCCTGAAGGTGAAAGTATCCAACAGAAAAAGCCTAAGGATGAAATCACGGTAGAGTAGAAACTTGAGGAATGAGACTACTCTAGACCTGAAGGCTGAGGGCAGAGTAACCGCTTAAGAAGAAGACCGAGGTTGTGGTTTCCAAACATTTTATGAAGCGACTCAAAACGATGAACTCTAAAAAATATTCGGAACATATATCGAGTATTCAGAAAAAGTCTACATGTATGAATATTTAGAAAAGGTATACATATATGAATATTCAGAACCGATATACAGGTATGAATATTCAGAACTGACATACAGGCATGAATAACAGTAGGGAACAATGTATTTGGTGAATTGACAAAAGTACATTTTCCTACCTAATTCGAGCATACTAAATTTAAATCTGAAATCAGATTCTCTCTAAATGCTACAGATTTTACGTAATATCAATAACTAATATTATACAATAATTTTCATTTTATTACGCCTATCATCATGCCCTGAAGTAATTTTGAATCATCCTTTTGCGTTATTTATAGTAAAGCAGGTTTTTTTGCACAAACATTCTATTGCATATGAGAAGAAACTTGAATTACACATTAGGATTACAAATACTCTAATCAAATAGATGCTAATTTATTAATGACCGTACATCAGGCTGGAGGACCTCTTCTTGATTTCAATCGGGCAAAATTTGCGTTTGTGAGTCTTTCTCTTGTAAGTCTTCCCCGGCTAATCTCTTCTAATCGTCCAGCAGTAGTCCGCCATCATGTGTCTATCCCAGTGACCTTGGTAGCGCTCTTCCATCGTCATCAAATTCTGATGGAAGCGTTCCCCTTGTTCGTCGCTCACGGCTCCCAGATTATCTGGGCTTTGGCCGAGATGACAATTTAGGAAATGCAGCTTCACACTCATGTTGCATTCCAGATCACGATATGCTAAAAGCATATTAATAACCAGATCCTCGTAATTATGCGCTTTTTTGTTTCCCAAGAAGTTACGAACAACGGCAGAAAATGAGAGCCAGGCTGCCTTCTCTTTCATTCATGGTGTTCACGAATCTAGAATCACTCAGAAATCTTCGGATTTGGGGATCATCAAATACTCCTGCTTTTATTTTTTCGTATGACAAAGCAGGAAACGCCGATACTATGTACTAAAAACAATCATTGTCAGTGATCAATGCCTTGACATACCTCTTCATCAACCCCAGTTTGAGATGAAGTGGAGGGAAAACGATCCTCTCTCGACTTACAATTGGTTCATTAACAATGTTTGGCATTCCTGCTTCCAAAGTTTCTCGAACTGGCCAATCTTTTGGGGAGCATGTTTTTTCACGGGCTCGACTGTCCCACATACAGATATAGCATGGAAAATTTGTATATCCCTTCTGCTAGCCAAGGAGGAAGTTGGCCATCTTAAGGTCTACACATATGATCCAATTGTGTTCATGGTACTTAAGTAAATCCATGACCATTCTTATGTCATTGTGAGTTTCTCGCAGATAGACAGAGTGACCAAGAGGGACTGCACCAAAGTCATTGACATTATGCAAAAGGAGACACTTGAGGCTACGCTTGGAGCTATCCAAAAACAGTCTCCACTCAGCAGGGCTATAGGTGCCAAGTCCCAACTCGGTAAACAGACCAGGAACATTGTGGAGGAATACAAATTGTTTGTCCTCAGAGAAATATTTAACAAATGTACTCTCCCTTGTTCGGTAATATGATACCCGTACCGACCTGTCAAGCATATGTCTTTCACTCAACCTGGAGGCTAAAAGTTCTGCAGCTTTCTTGGAGAGCGCCAAATCACGTATTAAGTCATTCAAATCCTCTTGATTGAAACAGTGAGGAGCTAATGACTGTTCAGCATCTGCTGATGAACTGCAGACTCTGAATCCATTCCGTGGACGTCCATATCAGGTACATCATTTTCATCCTCGAAGGAAGCATATCCACTGAAAATCGGAACTGGTAAAGACTCAGAATGAGGTACTGGCCGGATCGCTGAGGGAATGTTGGGGTAGTCGATCTTGTGCCGATTTTTCTTGCCAATCCCTTTAGTATCCACCAGACAGAAATTACAGTCCGATACATGCTCCTTTGGCTCTCGCCATGGAGATTCCAAAGGGAAGACCATTTCTCTTTCCTTTCGTCCACTCACGAAGATGTTCCACACAACTATGGCAAACAGCATGTGGGGCCCACTTCTTATCTTGATCGCCAAGAGGAACATCAAAATATGCCTTATAAGTGCGGATCACAAAGTTTGATATATTGCGCCTTTGACGAACTAGCATGTAACAGCCACATATGTAACAGAAGGTGTCTGGATCATTAACGCAATTTTCTCTTGTCGAAGCCATCACTCTAACATGAGACCTGAAAAAAGAAACAATAATATCAATATTTTGCACAATAACACTTATTTCTATCTTACTACTACGTACTGTGAAGTATTTGCTTTCTACAAGCACCCTCTCTGTCCGTCCGGAGGGCAGTTTTCACGGAAACGAGAAAATAGAAATTACAGAATAACTATATCATGTAAGTAAAAATGGATTATATATTTGAAATCAGCATGAAAAAGCAAATTAAAATTGGCAAATAAATATAAGTCACCAGAAAATGTGATTAATGTTGTTCCCCTGTGTAATCAGAACCAATATACATGTATGAATTATCAGAATCGATATACAGGTATAAATATTCAGAGCAGGTATAAAAGTATGAGTATTCAGAACATACAGACAGGTATGAATATTCAAGACTGATATACAGGTATGAATATTCAGAACAGATATACAGACATGAATAATCATGACCAATATAAAGGTATGAATATTCAGAACAGAGATACAAGTATGAATATCCAGAACAGATATACAGGTATGAATATTTAGAACAGATATTATGTATGAATATTCAGAATATATATATATATATATATATATATATATATATATATATATATATATATATATATATATCTCAAAGTAGCGCGAGAGAATGATGAAAATGAATCCATTAAACCCCATTGAAAGAGAAAACGGAATAATTTTTCCTTGCAGTAATATTTTTATTACTTTTTTTCGAAAAAAATCCGTGCAGGGAAGCGATTCGAACCAGGCACTGAAGCAGCGAGCACCGCTTTGATCACAATTAAAAGTATGCCGTTAGTACACTATGCTACGCAGAGAACCAAAATATTTTCTGTATATGTGCCACGCGTTTAACTATTCTTCATATATTCTTTGAATTCCCAATTAATTTTCTATTAATTTCATAGTCTCCGTTTGTACACTATGCTACGCAGAGAACCAAAATATTTTCTGTATATCTGCCACGCGTTTAACTATTCTTCATATATTCTTTGAATTCCCAATTAATTTTCTATTTCTTTCATAGTCTCCGTTCGAGCTGGCGAAAGTCTTTCTTAAAAGCTATTCTATTCAGGGAATTTTTGTTCTCTGCGTAGCGTAGTGCACTAAAGGCATACTTTTAACTGTGATCAAAGCGGTGCTCGCTGCCTCAGTGTGCCTGGTTCGAATCGCTTTCCTACACGGATTTTTTTCGAAAAAAGGTAATAAAAATATTACTGCAAGGAAAAATTATTCCGTTTTCTCTTTCAATGTGGTTTAATGGATATATATATATATATATATATATATATATATATATATATATATATATAAACAGGATAACCAGGACAGAGCTGTAGATGCCTCGTAATATTTATTTCAAACGTTTCTGGATTATAACTAATCTTATCATCAGTGCTAAAGAAAGAATACAAAATACAGAGTTAAATGTATACATAAAAAGTTAACACGTGTAATAAAATTGTTATACATGAATATTGAATTTGAGACTAATTGATTACATTAGAAATATGGAGGAAAAAACAAAATAAACCAACGAGAAAATTTCTAAAAAATAGGAAGGAAAATAATTGACAGTGGATTTTATTCTTGCACCTCCCTAAAAAAAAAAAAAAACAATATGAAATTTAACAAATTAGCATGTTTTTTTAATGAGTCACTAAATTTAATGGGAGAGATAATGAGTTATTATCTAGACTGGGTTGAAGTTTTGTAATATAAATTGACTCTCGAAGGTAAAGGTCCGAGATGTTTCTTACCGCATTAAGGATCCTGAAGTTCTCAAGTGTAGCCTTAGAGCCACATTGTGACAGATGGTTTCGAATTGGGGATGGATCAGGTTTTCCAGGGTAAAGACCAATTCTCTCACATCTACCCCTATGCTGCATGAAGCGGGAGTAAAGCGTACGCCTTGTTGCCCCTACATATGATACAGTGTTACTGCACGTACAACAAAAAACGTATATACGAGTAATTTTAGATTGCATATTGGTGGTTGGTTGATCTTTGAACTTAAATAATGATCCCACTCTGAAGTCCTTAATGAGAAGAATAGATGGTAATAATTGAGGATAGGCTGAATTTAACAGTTTTAACAACTCTTTTTTAAGTTTCTCGGATTGGTAACCACAGTATGGTAAGAAAAGGAAGATCTTTAATATATTAACAGTTTGTAGTGGAGGCGCAGTCGAGTATTTTTTTATTAAGAAACAGACTAATTTGTCTCAGAAATAGTGATTTGGGATAGCCAATGGAGGTAAAGAATTTTGTTAAGATGTCGAATTCTGAATGTAGGGCTGGAAAAGTTGAAGACAATTTATATGCTCTGTGGAGGAGAGTAAGAATGGCATTAATTTTTAATTTAAAATCACAGAAGCTAAAAAAACTTAAACCAAGGTTTGAAAAAGTGGGTTTTCGGTAAACATTTGACGTGAATTGATTGTCCATTCGAGTAATCTTCACGTCAAGAAAAGATATGCTATTATTTTTTTCGAGCTCAGAGGAAAATTTAATATTTGCATGTTTAGAATTTAAATAGTTGAGGAAAAGTGTGCAATGTGACTTATGCCTAAATAATAAAAAAAGTGTCGTCTACATAGCGCCTATATAAAACCAGACGAAAATTAACGGGGCAATCATCAAGTATTTCATAATAACACATACAAACATTTGCCAACGAGGGGCCTAGAGGAAGTCCTATTCCAACCTATCGAGTTGTTCATACAACTTCCTCTAGGCCCCTCGTTGTCAAATTATTTTCCTTCCTATTTTTTAGAAATTTTCTCGTTGGTTTAGTTTGTTTTTTCCTCCATATTTCTAATGTAATCAATTAGTCTTAAATTTAATATTCATTTTTTACAATTTTATTACATGTGTTAACTTTTTATGTATACATTTAACTCTGTATTTTGTATTCTTTCTTTAGCACTGATGATGGGATTAGTTATAATCCTGAAACGTTTGAAATAAATGTTACGAGGCATCTACGGCTCTGTCTTAGTTTATACTTCGCTGGCAGTTTGCTTCCATCAATTCGTTTGCCACTTATATATATATATATATATATATATATATATATATATATATATATATATATATATATATATATATATATGAGAAAAATTATTGCAGTAACACAATTAATTATGCGGTTGAAAGGCTATATTAGGCAGACACAGTCTTCATCAAAGGCCTCGGAAGGAGCTCTTCTCACATACACGAGAAGGTAACACTTAAAATAAGCTTTTCAAAGACAGCTTATTTTAAATGTTTCCTCCTCGTGAATGTGAGAAGAGCTCCTTCCGAGGCCTTTGATGAAGACTGTGTCTGCCTAATATAGCCTTTCAACCGCATAATTAATTGCGTTACTGCAATGATTTTTCTTAATATATATATATATATATATATATATATATATATATATATATATATATATATATATATATATATATAGATATACATATATATATATATATATATATATATATATATATATATATATATATATATATATATATATATATATATATATATATATATATATATATATATATATATATATATATATATATATATATATATATATATATATATATATATATATATATATATATATATATATATATGACTATTTAGACAAGATATACAGTTATGAATATTCAGAACATATAAACAGGTATGAATATTCAGAACAGATATACAGGTATGAATATTCAAAACAGATATATGCATCAATATTCATAACATACGCACGTATGAATATTCAGAACAGTTTTCTTAGTAGGAATATTCAGAATAGATATACAGATACGAGTATTTCGAACAAATATACTGATATGAATATCCAGAACCGATATATAGGTAGAAGTATTCCGAATAAATATTCAGTTATGGATATTCAGAAGAGATTGACTTAAGATTATTCAGAACATTTTTACAAATACGAATTTAAATTTGATTTTCATTCTTTGACTCAGCAAAAAAAAACAACATATAAAATAGGTATTAAAATCTGCCATGGAACTCTTGCAGTGAAAATATATATATATATTACCAATTATCATATAACAAATCACACACGCAACCACTTATATGGGAAAGGACGTTTCAATGAGCCTCGCCTGGCAAGAGTTACAAGGAGAGAAGACATTACGGCCAATTCCAGGTAGTTTATGCTCACTTGCCAGCCCATTTAGAATTTTTTTTAGCCCTTGTATCAATCCCCTTGCCGCCTTTACCTAAGCAGAAATGGTGCTAATAATTTTGTCCCTCCTATTTTGAAACTTGTTTAACACACGAAATGTTATGGCTGAGCTGAGGCTTCTACCCTGATATGTGCCCATTAAATGTCTACCTTGAAATGTGCCCATTAGATGTCTACCTTGATAGGGGGCCATTAGATGTCTACCCTGATATGGGCCCATTAGATGTCTACCCTGATATGTGCCCATTTTATGTCTACCCTGATATGTGCCCATTAGATGTCTACCTTGACATGAGCTTATTAGATGTCCACCTTGATATGTGCCCATTAAATGTCTACCCTGATATGTGCCCATTAAATGTTTACCCTGATATGTGCCCATTAGATGTCTACCTTGATATGTGCCCATTAGATGTCTACCCTGATATGGGCCAATTAGATGTCTACCTTGATAGGGGCCCATTAGATGTCTACCCTGATATGGGCCCATTAGATGTCTACCCTGATATATGCCTATTAAATGTCTACTCTGATATGGGCCCATTAGATGTCTACCCTGATATGGGCCCATTAGATGTCTACCCTGATATATGCCTATTAAATGTCTACTCTGATATGGGCCCATTAGATGTCTACCCTGATATGGGCCCATTAGATGTCTACCCTGACATGGGCCCATTAGATGTCCACCCTGATATGTGCCCATTAGATGTCTACCCTGATATGTGCCCACTAGATGTCTACCCTGATATGTGCCCATTAGATGTCTACCTTGACATGGGCCCATTAGATGTCTACCCTGATATGTTCCCATTAGATGTCTACCCTGACATGGGTCCATTAGATGTCCACCCTGATATTCTAGGGCTTAAACCTAAATGAAGTTAAACCCGTATCACGCTACAGGGTTTCCTCAGTGCCTTTC
This sequence comes from Ceratothoa steindachneri, assembly GCA_963969495.1. Lineage (NCBI taxonomy): Eukaryota > Metazoa > Arthropoda > Malacostraca > Isopoda > Cymothoidae > Ceratothoa > Ceratothoa steindachneri. The sequence continues at coordinate 213,194,056 of OZ018317.1, forward strand.
ACCAGCCATGCGCGTGTGTGCGAGGGGATTGTGGACTCCTCCCCTCCTAAGCCTGGTCTTTTACCACCCCGACAAAAACGACGCTCCATGAATCATAGATGAATGCCAAATAGTGCCACTATTTGAGTAGCAAATATGATGAGATGGACACGCGTGTACTCACAGGCGTACACAGACACACACACGGTCGTATAATGTGGAGAAGGATTATTGGGAGGGCAGTCTAGAGGTAGTGTGTGTGTGTGTGTGTTGTGTGTGTGACGAAGGGTTGGTTTACATGTAAGTGTGGTTGTTTCCTGTCTCTCCTGGTCAATACTGGCTGTTACCTATTAATGCTATTTATAATTATCACTCACTCCCAAATAGATACACACACACACACTCGCAACCACACACACCGAACCACTCACACTCGTAACTAAAACAACCCATTCACATACACACTTACATACTCAACTACACCCAACCTGAATTACCGGCCACCATTCCAATTCGTACATTACATTGGGTCAAATATATAATTATCCGTAACGTTCTAAAAAATTCAAATTGTTTCAAATGGAATTCATTTTGTTTCATCACACTTTGTTAGGTTAACCTAAATAAGGTCAAACAATTATACAACCAAAAGTAATGCTAACATATATTTTTAGTGGAATTTAGAAAGTCTATATAAAATGATAAAAAAAAAGTTAGGCAAAAAGAGGAAGAGAGATGTAAATTTAAAACGTCAAAGAGAACCGCATCGTTCAAATCTGGAACACTCTTCCAAAGGAAGAAGTCAGCGCTCCAAACACGGAAATTATGAAGGAAAAATTAGACTAATATTTAAAAGAAAGTAAATTTGAAATAACTTACTAATATTAGAGGAGGTTCCCCCCAAATTAGCTTTATTCTTAATAGGGCCCATTAGATGTCTACCCTGATATGGGCCCATTAGATGTCTACCCTGATATGTGCCCATTAGATGTCTACCCTGATATGTGCCCATTAGATGTCCACCTTGATGTCTACCATGTATGAGTTTTTATGGCTCCCTGTAGGGGCCAATAAAGAGTGTGTTTGCTGTTAGACCGTCATCTTCAGTCGCTGGCAAACTAACGATTAAAGAAAGGCGCTTAACCTCAGAAGACACAAATTTATAATTCAGAAATTAATCAAGGGCTGGAGCGCCTCTCATCAGAAATGTTTTCCCTCAGGCGACACTGGTCAGCAGACCTTGTTTCCTATTGGCCAGAGATGTCCTTTTCAGCAACCTCTCTTCCCTCGGAGTTGTACACCTTTTGCGACCTTTACTATCACGGTTTTTGAAAGAATTGGTATCATGGTACCTTTTGATGGTTGTTTGGATATCGTTTCTCGAGCATTTCATTTTCTTGCAATTTTGACTTGGGATAATCACTTTCTGGAGAGTGCAATGATTTGGGCTCTTTGAGCTTCAGGAATCTGTTTCTTCGGAGGTATTTTTAACAAAAAATTACCAATGTTAAGTTAACAATAATATAATCACTCAAAAAATAAGAATAAGCGTTAGTATCTCACAGCGAATGGCAGAAGGTTGCCCTGAATCACTTATGCACAATATGCAAAAACGCATTAAAGTGGTTATAAAAGAAAAGGAAAGCATATAAAATATTAACTATAGGTGAGATATACTCGATTGTTTATTATATCGTTTTCAATTATTATGTGAATGAGTTTCATTCGTATTCTCTATGTTTTTTATACCAACTCCATAATTTTGTCCGACTGTATATATATATATATATATTTATTTAAATCTGATTTATTTAACAAAAACACATAACTAGTTTCGGCATGCCATTGTCAACTCCAGTATATAAAGGCGAACAAAAGACTAAACAAAATGAAAACAGAGGAAACAAACTGGAAAACATAAATATGTTGGTGGATCCGGGGCCAAATTTCGAATCCCCGCGAAGAACTGTTGGGGCGGTTTATAAATAAGTTTGGCAACATTATTCGAGATGCATATGTTGAATTTATTTTGCCCTTCAAATAAATTAAAATTCTCAACTTTGTTAATGACGATTGATTCTGGAATTCTCCTCTCATTATAATTGTTTGATTTCTAAAAAAAATATTGCTTGGTTGAAATGAATTCAAATATAGTGGTTTATTTATTTTTTTGGCACTGAATATATGTCCTGTTAATGTGATATATTCTAATATATATATATATATATATATATATATATATATATATATATATATATATATATATATATATATATATATACTGGTGGTGTTACGACCGGGATTACACACAATCCTCTATGTGTCAGCTGCAACATGGTTGTCTATGCTATATGTACCTGACATCTCCTTGCTGGACATAGCACTAGAAGAGAAAGATGAAGGATTTAGAAGGGAAAAAGGTTTGGAAGAAAGCAGCGGTATTCAAAACCATCGTCCCTCACCGGGGAGAGGAATATACGGTGACCAAGCCCCATCCATGACAAAAAAAAACGAGTGGATGAAAGCTGGTTGGCGAACTAGGCTTCATATTTAGCCGCCACCCAATCAAAATAGACGAGAAGAGTATCATAAGGAAAACAGCGAAAAGACTTGTAAAACGGAGTTGTAAGGTAGGAAAAAGCTCAGGTAGTTTCACTGTAGTTTGCGATCGTCTGGAGCAGAGGGATCTGGAGGGTTTGTCGCTTCTTCAGTTGGTGGCTGTAATAGTCAACACGAGACTCCTCCTTCCCCTTTAATGCAGATGGTTCAGTTTGTTCACAAGCTTGGCAGGGCGTTCCTTCCGCTGTCCTTCATCTTCCACGACAGATGCTGGCCGGTTCACATCTTGTATGAGTTATAGCGGACTCATCAAACGATGCACAACTGAATCTAGTATGATAGACAGAAGAGATAAGCAACCTTAGACGAAACGCGTGTGCAGAATTCAGATTTGCCAAGGGCGACAAATACTCCACTGCACCAAGTATATAATAAATTAACACAAATAATTAAGATATCAAATAAGTATTTCCCCTTAAATGATTCAAGCCTATTTAACTACATCTCACCGATATGGAGAAGTGGAGGACTTCTATTGAACGCAAAATGTCCACACACAAGTTATGGAAGACTACAATCGATAAATTAAAGAGGGCGTCCCTAAAATCTGGACAGATGAAATATCACAATGGTGTCCACGTTCACCAGAACTTACTTGTAATTAACTTTTTTTTCTGTGGTATGCTGAAGGAGGTGGTATACTCAATGCCATGAGGCACCTGAGGGAACAGCACCTGATAAATGAAGGTGCTCAAAAAGACGGAGATTTGGAGTTAATGCAACGGGGTCATTGGTGCAATCTGGTTCTAGTATTTCATAAAGGGTGTCCCTAAAGTCTGGACACACAGGAAATATCACAATGGTTTCCGCGTTCACCACACCTTAATGATACGAGACACCTGAGGGAACAGCGTATCATAAATCAATGCGCTCAAATGGAGGGAAATTTGAAATTAATGCATGAGTTTATCGGGTGAATCTCGCAACGGGAATCGAACCTTGCATCCCAAAGGGTGAATATCAGATTAAAGATTTTATTTATTTTAATATTTCAATTAATAAAAAAATATTTCAACTTAAATAAAATGTAGGTCAATTTGAGGGGGGGCAAAACAAAATAATTGTCTATTATAAGTTAAATTTATAGCGTACAAAGGAAGAACTGACAGCTCAAAAAATAAATGTCTTGTAGAAAATAGACATACATGTGACCTAATGGAACAAATAATGAAGTCGATTACATATACTTCAGGAGATATTTTATCATGTACATGTAGGTATCAGATCTTTGCATACAGGTTGTGATTATAGAACTGGTAAAGGCAAGAGTTCTGTTTATCTAAAAGGACGCAAATTAAGGTGGGAAAAAACATCACATATAACTGAATCATAGCAAACAAGACAAAAAATGCCTTCCAAAAACAATTTTAGACAACGCATCCTTAAAAAACAACAACCAAAAAACATATTTTCTCATTAAATAAGTGAAACTACCGACAGATGTAAAAGATTATACTGAATACCTAAATATTGTTAAGGTACAGCTCAATAAAAAACACAAAATATACCAAGCAACTTTATCATAGTAATAAAGACCATCGAAAACAACAACTCCTAAGAAACAACCTCTAAGAACGTCAGATATTATATGATGATATTAAAGAACAACCACTGGAATAAATGACTAACGCCATAATATATGGAAATAATATATCGTTTCTAATTAAATGAAAATTCACACCCATCGTAAAAGAGGAAATTTTGCACGCACTTGATAGCATTAAAGGTCGCAAAGCGCTTGGAGAACAATGTATAACAATACATAGTTCCTATAATAACTGAGGGATAAAAGATTAATGACTTACATTATTAAAAGTGTATTTATATAGAGGAGTGCCCAACCGGATATGAGGAACTTAGGTTATCTCTGGGTTCTGTATCTCTTATTTGGGTGAGCCCAGGGGTGGGGGACTTTTCCTGTGGGGAAGGCCGCATTAAGTTAGCTGTAAGCTACATTCATAAAAGTTTAATTACATATAATGCATGTTGAATATTATTTTGTATATAACTAACTAATATAACTATATATCAGCTTAAAAATGAAAAAAATTATAAATTTTCAAGTTAACTAACTTTTTAATGACTTTGTTGCGAGTCTTTTTTTGTAGGAAAGCAATAAAAAGATTTTAATTGGAAATTTTAAATTCATTCAGGCAGCACTTAAGGAAAAGAAGGACACAGGTGACCGAAAGGCCGCAAGTTTCTCAACCCTAAGCTCAAGGTTGCCAACTTAGTGCTTTTGGCAATAAATTTAGTGCTTTGTCGAGACTTTTAGTGAGAAAAATTCTAGTTTAGCGCGCCCGCGTACTTTTAGTGCCTTGTGTTATTTTTAAAATTCATTATTTGGCACATGGCACACACTGATTATATATATATATATATATATATATATATATATAGGCTAATATGGAAAAATATAATTGTAAACTCTTTTTAAATTAAATATGATAAACACATAAGAGAATTAAATAATCACTAGCGAGGCGAGATTTTAAAGCATAGAGTGCATATTTCTTATTCTCGCAGAAATTCAAATGATAAGTTCAAATGGAGAGAGTTAAATATTAATTAACATGTTTTAAACATGCTGTAATCTGTTCGCGCATGACTCAGCAGTTATCAGTTTAACGCATTTGCGCCTTTGGGCATTGGTATTAAGTTTGCTTTCGCTATTCCTGAACTGAAGTTGTTTTGTGATAAAAAAGAGAACTAAATAGGCTAACTTAATTATTTATTTATTAGTAACATGTGTGAAACAGGACAATAAGTGTTTATATGAAATTAATTATTTTTTACCCTTTCTAGATGAGTAAAAAATATTCACAGCACTTTCGAGGAGAATGGGTTTCAAATCCAAAATACAAAAACTGGTTGCAAAGAGTAGAAGGTGACGATACGAAATCATTTTGTAATTACTGCAAATGTGTTCTTAATGCTAGATTTAGTGACATAGACCAACATAGTAACACTAATAAACACATAAAGGCCAAAGCACCTTTCAGTTGTCAAAGACAAACAAAGCTAACATTTGCAACTGTTGGGCCTAGTACTGATTTAACTGCGAAAAAAACTGAAGGACAGTTAGCATCATTTATTGCTGAACATTGTTTCCTACAAACTGTAGATCACTTAACTGAGTTATGTAATGAGTGCTTCAGTGATGCGAAACAAAAAAACTTTGGCTTAAACGATCAAAATGCACAAACATTATTACTAATATTCTTGTTCTGCGTTTTAAAGAAGATTAAAAAATTATTTAGGAACTGCCAAGTACGGTTTAATAATTGATGAATCTAATGACATTTCTGTCACCAAATTACTAGGAACTGTTATTAGATATTATTCAGAATTTTAAAAGAAAATTATCGTAACTTATTTAGATTTAGTTCAATTAGATGAGTGTAATGCTAAGGCAATGAGCAATGCATTAAAATAATGCCTACAAAAACATAATCTTAGTTTGCAAAATCTAATTGCAATAAGCACAGACAATGCTTTAGTAATGATAGGCGTAAACAATGATGTTTGTTTATACGATATTAAAAAAAGAGATTCCTCATCTTATACTCATAAAATGTGTTTGTCATTCCCTCCAAGTTGCTGTGTCACATGCTACAAGTGAACATTTGCCAAGAAATTTGGATTTTTATTAAAAGAAACTTACAGCTAGTTTTCATATTCTTCAGTTCGCCAATCAAAATATACAAAATTGTTTGCAACAATAAATGATGAAAATTAGCCATTAAAGCTTGTTCAGCCTAGTACAACAAGATGCATGTCAATTGAATCTTCAGTGGTAAGAATTTTGGATCAGTGGATAGAATTAAAAACTCATTTTCAAATTGCAAGGAATGAAGAACGTTGCTATTCTGCTGAAATGCTTTATTTGATGCTTTGTGATACGAAAAACTATGTTTATCTCATCTTTCTAAAGCACATTCTTTCCGAAGTTCAAAGAGTGAATACAAAATTTGAAGCAGAAACACAAGACCCAACGAAATTATTAAATGATCTTCAACATCTCATCGATGTACTAGGTTCAATTATTCTAATTCCAGGAAAGAAATTAAGTGAAAAAGATTCAGTGCAAGATTATCTTGATCCAAAACCATATCTTGGTTATCAATTTAAAAAAGAAATCTGGGAATGTAATTTTACTGAACAAGAAGAGAGTGAGATAAGAGAGAGATGCATGAATTTTGTCGTAAAAGTTTTAGAACAAATTTGGCAGCGTCTTCCTGATAATTTTAGTCTTTTAAAAGCAATGAGTTATTTGAGTGTAACAGAATGCCTCATACCAATCAAACCAAGAATTATAGACCTTGCAAAGCATTTTAATGACGATCCAAAGATTCTGACAAAAATTGATTTCCAATGGAGCAATTTGCAAACAATACAGTGGACACAAGTCGCAGATACAGTTGCATTTTGGATTGAGGTATCATCGTATAGGGATTCGACTGGGGCAAATCCATTTGAAAAATTGTCAACATTAGCTTTGACAATTCTTACCATGCTACATGCAAATGCTGATGTGGAAAGATTATTTAGTCATATGAACTTTATTAAATCGACTGAGCGAAATCGGTTAAGCTTAAACACTGTAAAGGCGATTTTTAAATATAAAATATGAACTTAAACGAAATGAAAAATGCTGCTACAGTGTTACACACTCCCAATAGAGTTAGTGAAGAAGATTGGAGCCCTGGATTGCTATAAATTAGCCAGGAAGAGTGATCCTAAGCTTCAACATCAAAAGAAGTTGACTTCCCAATCATTAGTGATTAAAAACAAGATAACTATTTGTTCATATGATTTAATTCATTAAAGTTTTGAAACATATTTTTATATATTTCTATTTAATTATTCGATTCTCCATTAGTGCTTTTAAAAAATATTTAGTGCCTTTTTAGTGCTTTTTAAATGAGTAAAACGGTGCTTTTTGAAATTTAGAATTGGCAACCCTACCTAATCTATCCACTTACGCCTTACGGGTCAAAGCTCTTGTACGTAGTAGGTAGTGTTTGCTACACTTAAGCGGAATTTACTACTTTGGTAGTTTATTTAATATCAACTTTTGAGGTTGAAACTATTTCCATAAGTACTTCTAAGTTCTTTTAATTTATGTTTGAAAATGCTATTATTAACCAAGACGTTTTTCATAATTTTTTAAGTTATCCCCGTGTTTACTAAAGTTATTTAATAAATTTGTGTTTTCTTGGTATAGTATTTTAAATGGATGACAATATATATAGTTTACTTTTTAATTATCTTGAAATAGTGGAAGAAAAATATGAAAACTTATTTCAGACTTTAATTTTTACAGTTCTTGGAGTAAGAAAATTATAGCCAAAGGCTGTTTAGAGAAGTGTGGCTAAATTCGTATCATAGTTTGCCACCAAAGAAATGACCAACTTCTTAACAAAATATCTGTCTTTTGCTGAGAAATAATAGCTACGATTTTATTGAAATAAAGGTTTAAAGCAATTAATGAAACGTAGGCAAAATGATACCTTATTGCCAATATGAGCTACCAGACTCAATCGATTTATGGGATTCCTTTTATATTTGCAGGAAATATAGCAATTTGAAGGCGGAAAGGATTCCTTATTTAAACTTTCATAATTACATTAAAATATAACTAATATTAACCTACTAAACATGCTCCTTTGGACGCCATTTAAAACGAACGAGTGTAACTTAGGCCGTCTCCTAGTATGTAAAGATGGCTTCGCGACCAAATAAATTTTCAGTATAAGATTAATTTTAGCACCTTTCTGCCTATTTAAGAAAATTTAAACCACTTACCCATTACGTTATATTTTAACTCGGGATTATTTTTTTTCCCGTTTTTAAAAAAGGTTTGTATGTGCAAAGTGACTAAGAGCAAATTTCGGGATAGGATTTAGTCATGGTCTAAGGTTTTGGTATTAGTTTATCGAAAGAGTATATTTTAACTTAGGAATTAAAAAAAAAAAAAAATGGCGAAATTCAGAAAATAAATGTGATTATGGAACGTTATTAGGAGATATGTACTGGAAACCTTTTAATTTTTTTAGACCAAAACCCGTTGCCAGAGCCGGATAGGTCGTAGGCCACAGACCGAAACTGCTCCTCTTGTAATCATAATATAAATTTACATACCCAAATAACCTAATCTGTCTAACACGTCAAATACCTCAATTATGTAAATAATAACAACAACCGTAAACAATCGGAACTTGATCGTGTCGAAGCATCCTTGCGTTGCTAAACTTGGTTGAAATATTGACTTATAGTGACTTTATAAGCGGTGATTCCTCCTCTCCGGTATCGAAATATTGCTCCTACGACACTATTACAACGATGTGAAGCGATATGTATGACATGATTTGGTAGTCTCACTCGGAGGCGCGTCTATTGTATTGTAGCGACGCCCGAATTGCACACATATTACCTACTGAAATAACATGCCATGTAGTAGCAATGAACCAATGTAGAATAGAACGAAATACTTGTATCACAATTGTACATGCATTAAGAAAAACATGAGTGTAAGCCGAAAGGTCTCTATACAAGATACGAGGCAGCCGAAACAGAGTCTGGTTTAAACCAGCTAAGGTTGACGTGAACCTGCGAAACGACAAAATCAACTTTGCTATCCTCTTGCTAACGTTACCAGCCAAGTTGCGGCCAAATGTAGCTATATTGAAACACACACACACACACACACACACACCCTTTGACTCCTCCCAGCAATCTTAAAAAATGAACAAACGAACATACTTCTGACCCTATAAGTCACGTCCCCTTAATTGGAGGTGGTATAAATAGACGGGTTGAACATTTAAAGATGTTACTTTTTTAATGTTTCAATTAATACAAATTTATTTCAAATGATATAAAATGTAGTTCAATTTTGAAGTGGGGGGGGGGGAATATGCATTTTGCCTGTGTCCAGACTTTAAGGACACCCTGTAAAACAAAATAATTGTCTATTATAAGTTAAATTTATAGCGTACAAAGGAAGAACTGACAGCTCAAAAAATAAATGTCTTGTAGAAAATAGACATACATGTGACCTAATGGAACAAATAATGAAGTCGATTACATATACTCCAGGAGATATTTTATCATGTACATGTAGATATCAGATCTTTGCATACAGGTTGTGATTATAGAACAGGTAAAGATAAAGAGTTCTGTTTATCTAAAAGGACGCAAATTCAGGTGGGAAAGAACATCACATATAACTCAATCACAGCAAACAAGACAAACTATGTAGAATAGAACGAAATACTTACACCACAATTGTACATGTATTAAGAAAAACAAAATAACCGATTATTAACCGTTTAAAAAATATCGTTCAAAACCGGCTACCGAAAAAAATAACCAATTTCTATAATCGTTAATCAAATCGAAATGATAAAAAATACAATAATTCACCCTTTATATCATTTTATATTATTTTTAATGGTGAATTATAACATCCGAGTGAATGTCTTGAAATATTTCGTGATGTGTAAATACGTTAGTGAGTTTACCAATCATACTCCGTGTGGTGCAGTTTTTCTTACTGTTATTCACTTTGGATGGGAGGGGGGCTCTGTTCTGAGCTGAATATAGTTGAACACATACGTGCAATAAATTTAATCTGTTATCCTTCTAGGTGATGGTGTTATTATAGTTTCCCGTTCATAAAGCCCTAGGAAGGGTAAATCTAACGTATGGTGTTATTAAAAAGAATAAGATGAAGCAGAACTGTTAGTTGTAGATAAGTATGTAGGATAATGAAACCAACATAAAAATCAGGGCAATTGCTGGCGAGCCAATGATAGCAAAAGCCGGTCCTGTTTTTTAAGGGGGGAGGGGGGATATTCGTTTTGTTACACCGACCAAGGCTCAGGTAGTAACCTTCTTAAGGCTTAAGGAAATTCAGCCGCCCACTAAGATCAAGTGTTTTCGATAAAACGGTAGACGCATTATTCTTTATGAAGGATTAATTAAAAATTAAATGTTTTAAAATGGACTACATTGCTACAGGGCTTCTACATCAAATCTAAAAACATGTTTTATTTGTAATCGCATATGTTATAAAAACGGCAAAAAATTTCAAACCGAATAAATATTGCGAGACATCATTTACTTTACCAAATAAAGTTTGTGAAAAATTGATTCCTAAAAAAAATTCAGATGGTTATTTATTTTCAGATGAATTTTAACCTCTCTGATGGCACTGGTCTGCGTCAAAAATGTACCTTAGGTTTTTTATAGTTTCTTAATAAAATTGACCTCCTAAATCCGAATCTGTCATCCGTTTTTCTCTATCACCTCCAGTTTTTGCGATACAGGGGGTGATAATAATTTTATAGTTTATACATCTCCTATATTACATCAAATTTCAATAGTTTTTGCACTGCTCTATTCGCAGTAAATTTTGTGTACATTTTAAGTAATTATGCAAATAGGTTTATATTTTGCAGGTTAAAAATTGCTTAGCATTATAATAATAAGAATAATAATAATAGTGGTTGAGTTAAAAATGAACAGAAAATGTAAGAATAGCTCCGACAGATTTTGCTATGTTTGCGGCAAAGTGACTTTTCCCGAGCAGCAAAGTACAATCCCTCCTGTAATTAAATCTTTGTATCATGCATATTTTGGAGTAAGGCTAAGAGATCAAGATAAAAGTTTTGCACCACATATCTGCTGCAAGGGATGCTACATAAGTTTAAGACGCTGGAGTCAGGGCGAACAGAAGTCCCTCTCTTTTGGTGTTCCCATGGTGTGGAGAGATGGCAAGGACCACACTACGGACTGCTATTTTTACATGCCAAATCTTAAAGGTGAGCATTGTATCAAGTATTTCAAGCTTTCTGTATTATACTGGCTCCTGAAATGTTATTATTATGCAAAGACTTATCATAAAATTAAAAACTAACATAGTTCACTTCAGCATGAACATATCCTTTACTAAACATTTATGTACTATCTGCAACTCCAAATCAATTCCTTTATGTAATATGAAATTATATTTTCCACAGGTATAAATAAGAAGAATAAACATAGTGTGGCATATCCGGATGTTCCTTCTGCCATCAAACCCCTGCCCCATGGCCAAGGAATTCCTATACCTTCTCCCCTTGAACATATAGAGGTACATGAAGAGATTAATATGGAAGTTGACCAAGATTATGACACAGCTGAGTCTTATCAGGTTTCCACACATGATATGGTTGCAAGACCATTCACTCAAGTTCAGTTAAATGACCTGACCAGGGATCTGGGGGTTTCAAAGGCGAATACACAACTTCTTGGCTCTCGTCTTCGTGAAAGTAATCTTCTCGCTTAAGAAACAACATTTAGGGGGGTACAGAAATAGAGAACAAGAGTTTCGAAGCTATTTTTTACAACATTCTTCCAGTTCTTTAGTATACTGCGCCAATATTAAAGGACTTGTTGAAGCCCTTGGAATTCCCTACAACCCATTAGAATGGAGACTGTTCATAGATTCCTCCAGTAGAAGTTTAAAAGCTGTGTTACTGAATATTGGTAACAAGATAGCTTCCGTTCCTATAGGCCATTCAATCCAACTTACTGAAAGTGATGAAAATATGAAAAAATTGCTGGATGCAATAAATTACTCTAGCTATAAGTGTAGGATATGTGGTGACTTAAAAGTAAGATCAATTTACACTTGGCATTTCTAAGCTTTTTGATATTGACATTTTCATTTTTAATTGTTAATACTTGTATACACCTTTTGGTCAACTTACATTTTACAAGAATGCAAATCTGGAAATCATGAGTCATTTTTGAGTTATATTTTTTGTTGAAGTGTGTCCCTATAGGTTAATGCATCCTATTGGGTTAATGGGGAACTTATCCTAATTGAGAAGGTATACAACACAACTCAATAAACTCAAAATAAGATGTACATATATCCAATTAGTTCCAATACGATGATTTAATGCATCAGCATACAGGATTTTTCAGTACATATTCATATTCTTATTGTTTTAAGAAATATTACTTTAAATTTGTTTTTAGAAATATTACACTGAATTTACATACCGTGCTAAATTTTTTTCAGGTAGTGTCTCTTACGCTTGGGACGCAAACAGGCTACACAAAGCATCCCTGTTTCCTATGTTTATGGGACAGTCGTGCAGATAGTATGCACTATGAAAAGAAGGTTTGGCCTCCACGAGAAGCATTTAGAATTAGATCAAACAATGTGATAGCTGAACCTTTAGTGCCTCCTCAAAAAATACTCCTCCCTCCACTGCATATAAAGCTTGGCATAATGAAAAATTATGTCAAAACCCTTGATAAAGTAGGCCAAGCTTTTAAATTTCTTCTTCAAAAATTTCCACAAATCAGTGACGCTAAGCTCCATGGGAGAATTTTTGATGGACTTCAAATCAGGAACTTGATCAGCAATTTGATGCATCAATGAAGGACATAGAAAAAGATGCCTAGAAAACTTTCAAAGCTCTAGTTAACAATTTTCTAGGCAATAAAAGAAGCCTAGAAGAATATGTTGCCATGGTCAATCAGCTCTTAACAAGTCTCAAACATTTGGGAGCTCGAATGTCTATAAAGATACACTTTTTACAGTCCCATCTGGATTATCTTCCCGACAACTGCGGGGATTACAGTAAAGAATAGGGGAAAAGATTCCACCAGGACATAAAAACAATGGAATCCAGGTACCAGTGTAAATGAAACGGAAACATGCTTGCTGACTACTGTTGGTGTTTGAAGCGTGATGCACCAGATGACAGGCACAAACGAAAATCGTCAAGGGCGTCTGTTCTTCGAAATTATAATTATTTTCTTTATTATGTTGCATTCTTTTATTTTTTGTGTATTAAAAGAATTATAGTTTACATACGTGTATTCCTGTTTATATGATATAACAGTAATAATGCATTATTAGATAGAGAAAGGTTTTTTTTTTTTTTAATTCAGAAAAAATGAGGTAATCTCAATGAAAATGGTGTATGCTGTACTGAGAAAATCTGACCTGATTGAACAAATATACATTCATTTTTGAGCTCAGGAGGTTGGATTCATTAAGAAACCACAAAGAAATCCTGGGGAACCTAAAAAAAAATTCAAACGCAGGCCTGTGTTATGATCCTAAATTCCTTTGTACAAATCAGTGACATTTGCAAATATATTTCTGAGGTTTTATTCTCCTCTTTGTCCTATTATGGTATTATTTGATATCAACTGTTAGGTGTTCTTTCATGTTTTGATTTCTTATTTTCGATATTTTTTTAGAATTTATATTATATGAACTGTAATTTTCGGTTTCGATGTGTTGAGGTTGGTATAATGTATTATTTGCTCTTATTGCCCCGTTCAGCAGGCAAGGCTGTATTATTTTAACTCTAGCCACTCAGTAGGGTAAGAATACAGCTATACAGTGGTCATTCCCAAGTGGTTACCTGGTGTAATCCTGGTACAGGATCACCCCACTGTTGCATGGACATCTAGCAGAGGGGGGTGAAGTTGCTATCACATTCCCACAGCATGCACCAGCCTCCTTCCACTCTAACTTGGTCCCTGAGGACGACAGCTTCACAGAAGACGGGCCCCACTTAATTCTGGTAACGTGGAGAACCGGGCCACCAGGCACAGACTAGAGCTTATGCTAGCCGAATGGATACGGCGTTGGTCTCCCAACGGCGCGGTAACGGGGTCGATCCCGGCATGAGCAGATACAAACGGATCTAGCTACCGATTTGTGGACGCGTTGTGCTCACCCCTGTATTCGGGTGGGTAGATCTTACACTCCTCGTCACACGCTCAGCCAATTACATCACTGCTTTCTTTCCTCTCCCGTCTTCCTAGCACAAAACACACACACACTCTCTGTTCCACATACCTCGGCTTCGGAACAGGTCCCTCTGCCCCGGGGCGGCGAAGGTTCCACCTGAAGAACGCTTTTTTATGTAAAAACATAATACGTCCTGGCACCTCTCTTTAAAAAGGACCGACCCCTTGTGCTCTCAGGCTTACCGCCGATTGTCATACTGACCTTTATGTCCATTTCATTATCAGGTCAGGATCAGCCTGAATAAAGGCAGTTTAGCCAACCTCTACTACTACAGCACACGTTATAGGGTCAAGAGCTTTCTCCCTTAATCTCCCAAGCGGTCCAAGGAAGCAGAGATGTCATCTGCACCTGGAGAGCTATAAACAACAACAACAACAACATTGCTCTTACTTCATCTTCTCATCACATTTTTTGTCTTAATTTTATCACTCCTTTTTTTAGACCCGTTTTTGTATCGATCGAGATTTTTATTAAAATTTGGCTGTGTCGAATCATTTCTCTTAGCTTTTGTTGTACTTTATTATTAAGATGGTACCTACCATGCGGTTCGTTAAACTTGCTTGCAAAAATGGGATCGAAGCCATACCAGACCGAACCATGTTAAATACTCTTTTCTAAACAGAAAATACCATGTTCTAATTTCGAATTTGAAATAGATTTCTTTGAAGGTTGTTTTTGGGAGGGGGGTGGGGGTGGCTAGTGTAGAAGTTTTTATTTAACATAAATGTCGTTTCCTTAATGGTATGAGTTTTGCCACCAAACTGACTAAATTAAAATGCCATTATTTCTATTTAGTAGACCTACTAATTAGCGTGGGCTCCGAACCACGGTTATATACAGCTTAGAGCAGCCACCTTGAATCGGTATTTCATCCGGTGACGAATATGAAACGGTGTTTCCACTCAGCTAAGCCATAACTTCATAATGAAAGGTATAATCTATATATATATATATATATATATATATATATATATATATATATATATATATATATATATATATATATATATATATATATATATATATATATATATATATATATATATAATGGAAGTATATCTAATTAATTTGGTGGGTGGGTCTTGTTTTCGTGTTTTGGTTACTCAAAATAGACTCCCTATTCAAACTCCTAAGTACCCCATTTATTTTTAATAAATTCCCCTTCCCCCTCAGCTATTTTGACAGTAACTAATACCAGCCATTTTTTATTTCTCGACCAGATCGCCTGGATTGCTTACGACAAGTCGGCCATCTTAACGGTCCAGGATCACGTAATCACGCGGAATCCTCGCATCAACGTGACCTACGACGGGTATCGAACCTGGACTCTGCACATCGAGCGGGTCAATGCCTCAGACGCTGGTACCTATATGTGTCAAGTCAACACAATCCTGGCTAGGAGTCAGTTTGGATCCATTAAAGTCGTCGGTAAGTTGACTAATCCTCTCGCCCATTATATTAACCTCTCCATCTTCCATTATAGGCACTTCGTACTTGGAGTGCCATGTGATGCTCCTTGAGAGGGGTGCCAATAAAAGTAACCGGTTCTACGAGTAACACTGGTTCTGCTAGGAGAAGCCTAGTGCCACGCGAGAAGAGGTTAGGCTAAACTTAGCAAGATGGTGCTAATTACACAAACACTCATAATATTTATACACAACACTTGTGTCATGTATGTTTTAATATTTTGGTTTCTACAAAGTCCTTTAACTTTGTGTATCTGAGGGTTTGTTTTCTCTATGCGAATTTGTACATTAAATTTATAACCCAACCCCCGATCCTGATATTTATGGTTTGAGATGTTTACTCACGCGAAAGAGGAGTGAATTAGGCCACAATCGAAGGTTGCCCAATGGATTGACACTAAACAATTACCCGCGAGAAGATCTCGTTTATGGCATCACCCGAATGAAGGATGTCCCTATTTCCATTCGATAAGGGACTCGGGATACCCCTTTTGTATGGAAATGAATCGCTCGTTACTCTTTTCCACGACTCCGCTAAAGGAAAAGAAAAGATCACCATGTTGCCCTGTTAGATCGGAGCCCCCAATTTGCCTGCCTGGGGATACCATTCAAGCCCTTCGGAGCTAACAAACAAACAACAAGCAAATAGATCACTAGGGAATTCTAGCAGATAGTCATAGAGTATACAAGCCGCTGTTCTCTTCCTTAACAGGAAGAGCTTGGTTACACAGGCACCCCTGCGGGGGTGTGGACTACGGCCTTATTTGCTAATCTTAACCGCTTTTTTTAATCCCATTTATAGACTTTATTTTAACACCCTGAACACTCTTTTCTTCTTCTTCTTCTTCTTCTTCTTCTTCTTCTTCTTCTTCTTCTTCTTCTTCTTCTTCTTCTTCGATCGCTCGCAGCGGGTAGTAATAAATGGGGAATGTTCAGATTGGGCCAGCGTTAGTAGTGGGGTACCGCAGGGCTCTGTTTTAGGCCCTTTATTGTTTTTAATTTATATTAACGATTTAGATAAAGGCATACTTAGTCGGATTTCGAAATTTGCGGACGACACGAAGCTGGGTAATCGTGCCTATGTAAGATCGGATGTCGATAAATTGCAGGGGGACCTAAACTCGATTGCCAATTGGGCGGACAAGTGGCAAATGGAATTTAATTTAAGCAAATGCAAGGTAATGCACTTGGGTTGCCATAATTTAAGAGTAGATTATACCATGAAAGGCCAAGTCCTCGACGCGGTTAAATTAGAAAAAGACTTGGGAGTATTAGTCTCAGACGATTTTAAATTCTCGAAGCAATGCGCGGATGCGTGTAAAAAAGCAAATCGCGTTTTGGGTTATATCGCGCGCAATTTCATCTTCAAATCTAAGGATGTAATTTTACCTTTATATAAATCCCTTGTGCGGCCACTTCTCGAATACGCTGTTCAATTTTGGGGTCCATATTTAATGAAAGATATTGCGCAATTAGAAAGAGTGCAGCGTAGGGCTACGAAATTAATTCCAGAGCTGAGGAATAGATCATACGAGGAAAGGCTCAGGGCTTTAGATTTGCCATCGCTAGAAAGCAGAAGATTACGTGGCCAGCTAATAGAAGTATTTAAAATACTAAAGGGTTTCTCAAACGTGGACTTTCGCAATCTGTTCGAACTGGATCATAGGGGAAATACTCGTCAGCACGGGTTAAAATTAGTGAACAAGCGTTTTAACACTAGTATAGCCCAACACTATTTTACATTTAAAGTTACTCAAAATTGGAATCGGCTGCCCACCAACGTAGTAGATAGCACTTCGGTTAATATGTTCAAAAATCGTCTCGACGTGCATTTGAATAGTTTAAATATAACGTAGTTGAGCACTGTGAATTTAAACGTCCTTGCAGAGAGAGAGTTTGGAGCGGAGGTTTAAGGATATGAAATTATGATGACTAAAAATGATGCCGGCGATTCTCTGCATGTGTAGCTTAGATGTCCCATTTCTTTTCCGCCTATCCTATAAGTAGTCTCTATCCCTAAATTAGCTTTTCACCACTAGCAGTCGAGTGGCTGCGGAAGATGAGAAGAAAAACTTTCTATCTCCCCCGACCCCTAGTTTGATTAGTTAAAATTGCACGATAATGTACACATGTAGATAAGTGTGTACAGTTGATAGTATTAAAAAAAAAAAATAGCATGTTAGAGATACACTCGTAGATAAGGGTGTATCGTAGTTTTTGATTTAGTGTAGCGGACTAGCCTCGAGCGGACCTTAGGGTCTTTGCTGGTCCTAGATTCTGTAGTTCTGTAGTTCTGTAGTTCTTCTTCTTCTTCTTCTTCGTGCGAGATCGTGCTTGACTAACTTGCTCGAATTCTTCCACAAAATGATTTGCGTGTACGATGAAAGCAAAGCTGTAGACGTAATATATTTAGACTTTAAAAAGGCGTTCGACACCGTCCCCCACCAAAGGTTATTAATGAAAGTTAAAGCGATTGGGGTGACTGGTAAGATTTTAAACTGGATTAGAAATTGGCTGAAAGATCGCTCGCAGCGGGTGGTAATAAATGGGGAATGTTCAGATTGGGCCAGCGTTAGTAGTGGGGTACCGCAGGGCTCTGTTTTAGGCCCTTTATTGTTTTTAATTTATATTAACGATTTAGATAAAGGCATACTTAGTCGGATTTCGAAATTTGCGGACGACACGAAGCTGGGCAATCGTGCCTATGTAAGAGCGGATGTCGATAAATTGCAGGGGGACCTAAACTCGATTGCCAATTGGGCGGACAAGTGGCAAATGGAATTTAATTTAAGCAAATGCAAGGTAATGCACTTGGGTTGCCATAATTTAAGAGTAGAATATACCATGAAAGGCCAAGTCCTCGACGCGGTTAAATTAGAAAAAGACTTGGGAGTATTAGTCTCAGACGATTTTAAATTCTCGAAGCAATGCGCGGATGCGTGTAAAAAAGCAAATCGCGTTTTGGGTTATATCGCGCGTAATTTCACCTTCAAATCTAAGGATGTAATTTTACCTTTATATAAATCCCTTGTGCGGCCACTTCTCGAATACGCTGTTCAATTTTGGGGTCCATATTTAATGAAAGATATCGCCCAATTAGAAAGAGTGCAGCGTAGGGCTACGAAATTAATTCCAGAGCTGAGGAATAGATCATACGAGGAAAGGCTCAGGGTTTTAGATTTGCCATCGCTAGAACGCAGAAGATTACGTGGGCAGCTAATAGAAGTATTTAAAATACTAAAGGGTTTCTCAAACGTTGACTTTCGCAATCTGTTCGAACTGGATCATAGGGGAAATACTCGTCAGCACGGGTTAAAATTAGTGAACAAGCGTTTTAACACTAGTATAGCCCAAAACTATTTTACATTTAAAGTTACTCAAAATTGGAATCGGCTGCCCACCCACGTAGTAGATAGCACTTCGGTTAATATGTTCAAAAATCGTCTCGACGTGCATTTGAATAGTTTAAATATAACGTAGTTGAGCACTGTGAATTTAAACGTCCTTGCAGAGAGAGAGTTTGGAGCGGAGGTTTAAGGATATGAAATTATGATGACTAAAAATGATGCCGGCGATTCTCTGCATGTGTAGCTTAGATGTCCCATTTCTTTTCCGCCTATCCTATAAGTAGTCTCTATCCCTAAATTAGCTTTTCACCACTAGCAGTCGAGTGGCTGCGGAAGATGAGAAGAAAAACTTTCTATCTCCCCCGACCCCTAGTTTGATTAGTTAAAATTGCACGATAATGTACACATGTAGATAAGTGTGTACAGTAGATAGTATTAAAATGAAAAAAATAAAAAATAGCATGTTAGAGATACACTCGTAGATAAGGGTGTATCGTAGTTTTTGATTTAGTGTAGCGGACTAGCCTCGAGCGGACCTTAGGGTCTTTGCTGGTCCTAGATTCTGTAGTTCTGTAGTTCTGTAGTTCTTCTTCTTTTTCTTCTTCTTCTTCATCTTCTTCTTCATCTTCATCTTCATCTTCATCTTCATCTTCTTCTTCTTCATCTTCATCTTCTTATTCATCTTCTTCTTCTTCTTCTTATTCTTCTTCTTCTTCTTCATCTTTTTAACTATTTCAATCCTTTGAATTACCAAAACACCCGAAGTCATTTGTCAACTAAGCAAAAAAAAACATTTATAAATTTTCAAAAAATCCCCATCTTAGATTATAGAGTTATAGAATAGAAGAGGCCTAATTTCTTTACTGACCTCTCCTGACATCATTTTCTTTACTGACCTCTCCTGACATCAGTCTAGATGCGCTTGGTTTCATTTTCACCTAATGGTCAGACAGAAGTACTATTATCTATTATTTCTATTCTTATTTCTATCTAATCTTTTCTTTCATTTTTAGTCGCGCGCGAGTCTAGTCGTGAGCGACTCTACATCTCACTATGTCGGTCGGTCGGTCCCCGTTTTGCTTTTTTGTTTTGTTTTTGTAATAACATCATAACTATTCGGCCGATTCTAACGAAATTTGAAAACCTTTATGTTGTTTTACATTCTCTTCCAAATGATATAATTGCCAAAGCCTTCCCAATGCTAGCCCCGGAATTATTTTGTTTTGGCCATAACATCATAACTATTCGGCCGATATTCTGCCTGACTAGACTAGGCTATAATATGCTATACTCTGCTAGGCAAGCCTAAAATAGGTTGTACTATGCTAGGCTATTATAGGTAAGACTATACTACGCTAGGCTATTATAGGTTAGGCTATACTATGCTAGGCTATTATAGCTTAGGCTATACTATGCTAAGATATGATGTACTAGGCTATAATATGCTATACTCTGCTACGCAAGCCTAAAATAGGTTATACTATGCTAGGCTATTATAGGTTAGGCTATACTATGCTAGGCTATTATAGGTTACGCTATACTATGCTAAGATATGATGTACAAGGGTACTATATGCTAGGATAGCATATAGTATGTTAAGCTAGACAATATTAAGCTATGTTTGAATGGGGTATATTAGGATAGTATGGGCTATACTTGTCTAGGATAGTTAATGCTAGGTAGGTTATACTATGCTAGGCTAGTCTAGGCTAGGTTAAGCTATGCTAAGCTATTCTAGGCTAAAGAGGGCTATACTATGCTATTCTAGAGTAGGCTAAAGTATAATAGGTTAGCGAGGGCTATGCTCTGCTATGCTAAGTACTACGTTACGCTAGCAAACAAGGCTATAATAGGCTAAGCTATGAAAGGTTATTCTAGTTTAGGGTATGGTATGCTATACTAGTGTGGATATACCTGGCTAGACTATAATATGATACGCTTGGCTCTATTATGTTAGGTATGGTTATGCTAGGATAGGCTATAACAAGCTAGCCTATAGTATGCTAGGCTAGGCTATCGTATGCAAGGATATATTGGCTAGGCTATAGTAGCCTATTCTAGCTTAGCTATACTAGACTAGGCTACGCTAGGCTAGGCTATACTATAATATGTTAGGTTAGACTAGGGTCTACTAAGCTAGGCTAGGTTATACTAGGATACGATAGGCTAAGCTATACTAGGATACGATAGGCTAGGCAATACCAAGCTAAGGTAGGATAAAGTAGGCTATACTATGCTAGGTTATACTAGGCTAGCTAGATTATATTAAGCTAGGCTAGGTTAGGCCCGGCACAGCAAGGCTATTCTATTTTAGGCTAGGTTCTAACGAAATTTGAACCCCTTACGTCGTTTTACATTCCCTTTCGAATGATAGAATCGACAATGTCCTCCCAAGGTTAGTCCGGGAATTATTGAAAGTTTTGAAGGTCGTAAGGTCATAAATCAAAATAGGTGAGAGCATGGGACTTCTTGGTCAGCAGAACTTGTTCTCTTTCTTCATTCTCTCGGGGAGTGGAGTGAAAACATTCGCTAATTGCGAAAGTTTTCTTTCTTTTCTTAGTTAAATTCCTAACTCGATTACACTTTACGACAAAGGAGTGATAAAAGAATTAAAAACGGACAAAAGGTTAAATTAAGAACCGGACATAAGTGTGATGTGAAAATTAAAACCGGATAACGAGTAATATAACATTAAAAACGGACAAATATGTACACATTAAATCCAGACGCAGTAATAAGAAAATTTAAAAAGGACAAAAAGTTGGTAGAAAAATTAAAAACGGGTAGATGGAAATTTTTAAACGGTCAAAGGAGGGATGTCATCATCATCATCATCATCATCATCACTAACTCTATAATTTAAGAAGGGGATTTGGGGGAGTATTTGAATAATAATTTCGTTTTAGTTTGGTTATGACTTAAAAATATTTTAAATTTTTATCAAGGTAATTTTTAGGAATTTCTTTAGAGTTTGAAAAAACAAAATCGTTTAGTTAAAATAAATAGGATTATCCAATGCTTTATAATGTTTTAAAATAAGATGAATTACAATTGGTGAAGTTCAGAAAAGTTATTAAAATTTAAGTAAGGCTGCTTTTTTATTTTATCTATAACTATATTTAAGCAACGTGATTTTTTGAAAGGGGGGAAATTTAGTTCCTTTTTAAAATTATTATAATTGGCGAAGTTCAGAAAATGTATAAAAATTAAACCATGGCTGCTTTTTTTTAGATTTTAAATTTTAATCTTAGTAGCGAAGCGCAAGCTCCCCCCGTAGAGGGAAGTGGCGAAGCCATTGCCGGGTTATTTTAAATGGAAATAGCAAACGATATGACTACTTAACAAATTTGCACGCATATACTCGTGAAGCGAATACATGACTAAATAGTTTTCCCGATTATATACGGGTACACTAAATGTATTTTAGAACCATTGCCGAGGTATTACGTTTATTGGCTCACAATGGATGTAGCACAATGTAAACATTAAATTATAATATAAAAAAAACAGGCAATGGCTTCGCCACTTTCCCCTTACGGGGGAGCTTGCGCTTCGCTACTAAGATTAAAATTTAAAATCTGAAAAAAAGCAGCCATGGTTCAATTTTTATAAATTTTCTGAACTTCGCTAATTATAATAATTTTAAAACGGAACTCTAAACTAAATTTTTCCCCTTGCAAAATATCACGTTACTCAAATATAGAGTTATAGAAGAAGATATATAAAAATAAATTTTCTGAACTTCACCTTCTGTAAAATCCACAAAACTAAGAAAAATAGTATTTACTATTTTCCCCCAAAAATCCCGTTCTTAAAATATAGAGTTAGTGATGATGATGATGATGATGAAAAAAAATCAAAAGTCGAGTTCATCTTGGAATTTTTTTTTTCTTTTGAATTTCCAATTTTTTAATTTTAAAATAAAATTAACAGAACGCTTTAATTTTATCCCTTATGTTCAATCTAAGCTTTCGTCTTAAACTCATGACATGGTCAGAGAATTCGATTTTATGATGTCCTGCAAGCGAGTAGTTATAGCCAATTTGAAAGGGAAGTGCAGGGGTAGGATGAGAGGGATTAGTCATGGGTCGGTTTGGACATTACATTTTAAGATTCAAAATCATCTACGATTTATGAAGTACCTAATTTTCGAATTCGTACAGGATTCTCCAAGGCACAAAAATTGATACCTCACATTGTCGTTGTTGAAACACTTTTCTTTTATAAATCAAGAAGTAATTTGAATGAAGCGGCGAAGCTTCTTCTCATTCTCGTATTAAGAATCCTCCTTCGCATTTCTGTATTCCTCTGTCAGCTGGAATCCGTACAATACCTAAGATGTGAACCCGCACGTGGATCACCGGATCCTAAGGATTGGTATCCCACTGAATTATTCCGTTGGAAAGATACTTCATTTCTATTCCTGCTAATAAGATAAAGAGCATCAACACTCGATTATATCAATTTCTTCTGAATGGAAATAAAGTATGTCGCTAACGGAATAATTCATTGGGATACCAATTCTTATGGTCCGGAGATCCACGTGAGGCTTCACACATTAGGTATTCTACGGATTTCAAGCGACAGACGAACCAGAAATTCTAAGGAGCCTTAATAAGAGAATTGAATACAGCTTCAACGGCATTCAAATTACTCCTGGATTCAAAAAGAAAGAAATCTCAGCAACAACAATGTGAAGTACGAATTTTTGTGTGTTGAAGAATCCTATACGGATTTATTCAAATTACTCCTGGATTTAAAAAGAAAAGTTATGTATTATATCAATGAGAGTAAGCACCTTCCTACTGCATCTGGCACACCTGAGTGACACTCCTAACCCACACGAAGCAAGTATGGATGAGGACCAATCCAACAGTTCTAAAAAGAGCTGTATCAATTTGATTTTTCAACCTTGACTTTTTGCAGCAAAGTAATAAAATGATTTAATCTTTAAAATTTGAATTCATTCAAAAGGTTGAACTGAATCCTAAGAGGGCCTAAGGTTCCCCATCTTGTGATAGACCTAGCGAGCTAGATTATTCTTCTTCCCTAGAACGTCACTTTAAGGGATAAAAATAAAGAAGAAAAGAGAGGAAATAGACGAAAACTTTTTTAAATCCTTTCTCAAAAATGGTTCTTAATTCACCCCCCCCCCTTCTTTTTTCTTAATAAATAATAAAAAAAAAATCTATTCGGTTCCTATTCTGTGTTCCTAAATAAGCGTTTGTACTATTATCAAGTGTCAAAAAAATCCTGTTTACAATTCCCACCTCCATCTTTCTCATTTTTCCCTCTCTCATTTCTTTTTATTAGATCTAAATGTCGATGCCTTCGTTGAGTGTTACCAATAAAACAAACAAGGAATAATAAGAATATTTCTACATCTATTTTTTCATCTTTCCTGTCTCAGCACCGCCATTCACTGGTGAGGACGACATTTCTCAACTTTCACTACGTCACAGCACAATCGAGACAGAATGAGAGAAAGAGAGATAGAGAGAGAGTGAGAAATATAAAGAGAGAAAGTGTGTGAGAGATAAAAATATATATATATATATATATAGAGAGAGAGAGATAGATAGATAGATAGATATAATGAACTGTCGAGTGTCTTCCAAACCAGAGTTTCAATATAAAGGTGAGAACCAGGCACACTATTGTTAATATCCTCTTTAATCATCTAAATTTTGACGTTTAGAAGACGTAGACCATCGACATTCGAAACAAGAGGGTTTGAGATAAAAATTTCTAATTTAATAATAAAATACTAAAAGATAGAAGTGAAATTTAGAATGTTATTAATACAAGAATTAAAAAATCCATTCATTTAGTGTACAATTTAGAGATTGATTGCTCTTTGATTTATATTTAAATTAGCTTTTAATTTTAGGATGAAAAGCGATTCTAATATTCGTAGTTCATTAGGATAGGGTTATTACTGTATATTTTAAAGTGTAAAAACTAAGAATCTGATTTGTTTATAACCCCCTATGACCTATAATAAGCCAGATCCCTACTCCATTATATGAACTTGGTAAGTTCCTAAATAAGATACATACACGATCCATGCCCTCTAAATTTAACTTGAAATCCTCGGCAGACTTCATTGACCTAATCCGCTCTGCCACCCCCAAAAAGCATAATAGCCTCTATGGACCTAGAATCATTATTCACTAATGTACCTGTTCACGAAACTATAGATTTAATCATAAAAAGAGTATACGATCAAAACGATCCCCCCCCCCCGTCCCTCTCAGCATACCGAGAGATGCTTTGAAAGAACTCCTCTTAACCTTCACTACGGAAGTTCCTTTATATGGACCAAACGGCGACCTGTACATCGAAACCGATGGCGTTGCAATGGGTTCTCCCCTTGGAGTACTGTTTATAAACTTTTACATAGGAACAGTGGAAGAACGAGTTTTTTTCAAGTTTACCAAAACCATATATTTAGTGCAGATACCTATATAGACGATATATACATAAATATAAAAATGCAAGAACTACTAGAAAAATCCAAAAACTGCTCTTCCCTTAACTATACGATGGAAAATAGCCAAAATAACCAACTCTCATCTAGATACTCTTACCACTAAACATAACGACAAAATAACTAACAGCGTTTACGTCAAAAGCACAAATCCAGGTCTGTGCATTAATGCAAAATGCGAATTAACGAACGTTACAAAAAAAACGTAATAAATGCCTACATCAACCGCTCGTTCACCCATTGCTCAACATAGAAAGATACACACGAATAACTTGAGCGTGCTACACAAGTACTTGTAAACAATGGGTTCACAAACGGAGACATACACGCCGCTATCCGCCAAAAAAAATGGGAAAACATCAGATGAAAGAGTTACAAAGGAAATCATAAACAGAGGAGTCAAAGCAATACAAAATGAGAATAATGTATATCTCATAATTTACTACAACAACAAACGCACCTCCAACCTCATAGTGAGAAACAACCCAAGATCAAGTCTTACACCCAAGTAAAGAAGTGACCTGATATATGGATATACTTGTAAAATAGGAGACTGTGAGCTCCAACCTCATTCATATATCGGAATGACCGAGAAACAAAGCTAACACGAAGAATGACCTACCACTTGAGCAACGGAAACATACGTTGGAAAAGCATGGAATACAATTGGACCGGAAGTCACTTGAAGAGAATACTGAAATCTTAGCACACGCCCAAAACCGACGACAATTGCTTATATTAGAAGCCATATACATCAAAGAAAAGGAACCGAAATTAAATATCCAAACAAATTCGCAATTTATCTTACCATCATCCCGTCCGACAGCCCCTAATAATAATTCCTCCCTATCTTAATCCTGTGACTGTTATAGAGTCTCAACAATTTGCATGTATATCTTTTGTTTAGAGAAATCCCATTTCCTATAAATGTGTTCGTATAAATGTTAACGCAGCTCACCATATATATATATATATATATATGTATATATATATATATATATATATATATATTGGTTAGGGCTTCTCCTATGGAGCTTCAATTTAATTTGAAGGATGAACGAAAGGACGTATAAAGGGAAATTCATTTCATTTTCTTGTTACAACGTTTCGGATGATTTTTTTACCCATCTTCGGGTACTGGAAATACAATTTGTGGAAAATAACTTAATTTAAGAACCAAACAGATAATCAAAATGATTAATTTATGGAAAGTATTTAATGTTAATTAAGGAGGGGGATAGCGATAAATTTACAGGTAATTGATATTTTTGGATTATTATGTTGCGCGTTGAAAATTAACGATTGGGGAAACACAGGAAACACATCAGGATAAACCAATCTTGAAAACCACCCCTGATCCCATATCACTAAGGATTCTTGACTCCATGTATATTAAATACCTTTCTCCTTCCTTAAATTCCGATTCCTCTTCTCACCCACTACTTCTACTCTAAATAAATATATTACCAACCTCCTAACCTTCTCTTTCTTCTTACACTCCTCGCCCTTTCTCCGAAGTTATCCCTTAACGGCTTATTGTTTAAGGTTGGTTTATCCTGATGTGTTTCCTGTGTTTCCCCAATCGTTAATTTTCAACGCGCAACATAATAATCCAAAAATATCAATTACCTGTAAATTTATCGCTATCCCCCTCCTTAATTAACATTAAATACTTTCCATAAATTAATCATTTTGATTATCTGTTTGGTTCTTAAATTAAGTTATTTTCCACAAATTGTATTTCCAGTACCCGAAGATGGGTAAAAAAATCATCCGAAACGTTGTAACAAGAAAATGAAATGAATTTCCCTTTATACGTCCTTTCGTTCATCCTTCAAATTATATATATATATATATATATATATATATATATATATATATATATATATATATATATATATATATATATATATATATATATATATATATATATATATATATATCTGTATCTTATTCCCTAGCCAAAAGTGTGTAGCCCTTGAAAATGATATGCGTATATATCGAAATGCGTCAGGCCAATAAAGAAATTCGTTCGGCTTAGTGAACCAGTTTTCTGCCCTCGTTCGTCACGACTTTCTAATGAATTTTGGTGAACTAATCCATGGGTTTAGCAAAGACCAAAAGCGGAACATAAGACAAATCAAGACACTCGAAAAAACAAACAATTAGCAATAAGTTAGTAGTCGCCTTCAATAAAATATGTTACGAAGAAAATATTTACTGCCCAACTATACGAATATATATATATATATATATATATATATATATATATATATATATATATATATATATATAGTGAGAGAGAGACAGAGGGATAGAGAGATACAGACATAGGAAGAGAGAGAGACAGACAGACAGACAGACGGACAGAAGAGAGAGAAATATATAACGAAAGGCAGACAGACAAAGAGAGAGAGAGAGAGGCAGAAAGATAGACAGGCAAACAGACAGGGACAAGGAGAGAGATAATGAGAGAGAAGAACAGGCAGACAAACATAAAGATAGAGAGATATAGAGACAAAGAGAGATAAACAGACAAACAGAGAGGGAGAGAGAAAGAGACAGATATGTTATTTTGGATCCAAGCCACTATTTCCAAAGAAGTCTCATTAGATCCAATTTGATATCGAAGTTCCCGAAGTTATCGGAATTTGCCGACGATGTAGATCAGATAGCCATCTGCCCATTCGGAAATGCTTTGCCAGCACCGACCTTAGATCAGTCCCTGATGACATTGGGAAACAGGGAGGGGGGGGGGATGGCAAAGTTATTAGGCCGAAGGTTATTATGACTGTTTCTTAACGGAAATTCTTATAAACACATGCACAGACCCTTAAATGAAATACATAAACACATACTGAATTATGTCGGGGGGGGGGTTTCAAATTTAAAGCGCAATAGCAACGAGGCCTTATCACGCAGAGGCTTTCTAAGGAGAAATCATTAAAGAAAGTGGTAAAAGAAAGTGAAAATGCTTCGAAGATATATTACTGCAGATCATCCTTCAGGTATTGAGACCGGAAGGGCAAATTGCGGGTTTTCAGGGCTGGAGTGCACAAAAACCTCCAGATGTTACCTGCTATTCACTTGTAAAAATGTAGATAATGGAAAAAAAGATAAGCGCAGTCGAAGTAGATACGAGTAGAAAGAATGCAAGCATGTTAAATCCTACAATCCAAACTGAGGCAGGAAGGAGCGGTGCGGTGAATCTGACCTCTCCTCCTACCCCTCCCCATCTCCTGTCAAAGGATGAACTGACGAAGTCTGGTCGGTCGACCAGACTTCGAAAGCAACCACCGGCCAAGACAAAAGCTGTGGCGGAAGCTTATAAAATGCTTTGAAAATTAAAGCTCAGGTAACCTCTAAAGATTTTGAGACTACAGAGGGGGGGGGGGCGTTAGGGAGGGAAAGACGTGCGGATCCTCTAGGAAGCAGATATAACAGTCTACACGAGGCCCCCGACCCGTTGTGGTGTTGATTCATACAGAACGAGCGCATCTATTAAGCGAATTGTATGAAAAATATATTTGGCCAGTGGATTTTCTCCCTTTCCCTGATTACCTAGGTCTACCCTTCTTTTGTTTGTCTGTCTTCCCTCCTCGTCTGTCTATTTATTACGTGTCTAAATGTCGTCTCTCAGTCGTGGATTTGCGCTGGGCATTTTTTACTTATCTCATCGTAATTTTGGACTTTTAGATTGAGTGGGTAAAGATTTGATTGTCTGATACAGGCCCTATGTGGCGTTCTTTGCACGGACTTACGCCCCCTCCCCCACCCTTACTTTGGTTTGGGGGTTGGTGGGCCCCAGAAATGAGCGAACTCGCTCATTTTCAGCGTCGCCTCCAAAATACCATTAATCTTGTTAAGCGGTATCTTCCCATCTCTTAAATATATATATATATATATATATATATATATATATATATATATATATATATATATATATATATATATATGTGTGTGTGCGTGTGTGTGTGTGTGTGTGTGTTCGCTAACGGTAAGTTTATTCAAGCTCGTATTCTGTGCTACTAAGTGAGTTCACATTTGTTGTTATGTCGTGGTGTATCCATTTATCCATTTATCCATTACCGTATAATTTACGAAGGCAATTTTCTTAACATTTTGCATTTTTAGTTTGAGGTGTTAAAAATCTTGGAATTGGGATAAAGTCATGGCCAAAAGTTTGTACATTAGTTTATCGATAAGTGTATATTTTAACTTTGAACTTTTTAAAAAAACAAAAAGATTTACAAATGGTGAAGTTCAGAAAAAATAAATATGATTATCGATTTGGGGGATTTTTTTATAACAAAACGAATTACAAATGATGAAGTTCCTAAAAAATATATATGCTTAGCGAATGCTTTAGATTTAAAAAACAAAACAAAAAGAATTACAAATGGTGAAGTTCGGAAAAATAAATATATTTTCGAATGCCTTAGAATAAAAGAGAAAGAATTACAAATGGTGGTCAGAAAAATAAATACGATTATCAAATGTTTGGGAATTTTTTTAAACAAAAATAATCACAAATGGTAGTTAAAAAAATTCAGATAATTGATTAAAATTAAAGCATAGTTGTGTTTTTTTGTGTGTTTTTTCGTATATTCGAAGATTTGATTGAAGTTCTTTCTAAAATAGATTTTCAATTTTAATCTTTCGCAGCCGGAAATAGTTACTGGCCCCTAAAAACGAGTAAAGCAAAATGAAATTATTAGAGCAAATTTAGATCAGATAAAAGTATTCCTCCTAAAAGTGTCCTGATAAAAGATTTGTCTAAGCAATAGACGTATACCGAGACACTATGTTAAACAGAAAGAATATTCGAGGCAGAATGATATGTAGCAAGATGGGCATACGAACAGGAAGGACTAGAAAATATACCATCTACTCCGACTCCTGGAGCAGTCTGCAACCTTTAAAAAAACTAGACGACCTGCATCTAATACTCAAAGATATAAAAGAAACGATAATTAAAGCCAAAACCATTGAGAAAGAAATTTCATTCTCTACATGAGAATGAAAAAAAAAACGAAAAAGCAGCTAAAACCACCGCCCAACAAATCATACGCCCACTTAACCACCAAATTCCGTATCCAGTCGACAAGAATGCAATAAGAAACGCACTTAAGGAAACCTGGTCACACAGATGGGCCAGCCTTGGGGGCTCAAACAAAATGTGACACATTTTCCCAAAATTTGTCAGCGGGAAACCACCGACAATCTCACGTCGGCAAGAAGTTGCAATCTGCCGACTGCGAGTCGGTTACACCAGAATGACGCACAAATTTTTAATGGAAAAACACCCCCACCCCCCACCTTACCTTCAAGATTGCTTAACCTCCCTAACAACGACCCACATCATCGCGAAGTACCCCACCTTCGGTGAACTGAGACGCCACTATCTGCCCTTTGGCAGAGGTGGGACTCTGCCCATTCTCCATCTAATATTTGAAGAACAAAATACCCATCCCGGATTGACGAGATTTCTAAAGGAAAGTGGCGACCTTCTTACTAAACTTTGATATAACAACATGCCAAAGAAATTTTGAACTCATTCAACATATATCCATTCAAATCATCACATGTAAATATCAGCCCTATCAAACATAATCTATCCATTATCATCTTTTAAATTTGAAAATAAAATCTCAAAAAAGACTCTTTTATAAAATTGAATTACGGCGCGACCACCGTGAAGTGTGCGCCATCAGACCAGCATCAATACATAGGCCTAGAAAATGAGCATAGATGTGAAAAAAAGATAGACCAAGAATAAATTTTTAGTAGATATGTACTGGAAACCTTTTATTTTTTTAGACTAAAACCTGGTTGCCATAGCTGGATAGACCGTAGACCATAGACCAAAGGTCTGCATGCGAAGAGCAAGCTCCTCCTGTAAGGATTGGCGAAGCCGCTCATCTTGTTGCCAAATATTTTGCCATTGCAAGAAACTTTGGTTCTCTTTTACGTACAGTTGACCCCCCATATTCGTGGGGGATAGGGACCACGAACCCCCGCGAATATTGAAAAACCGTGGATAGTTGACGCCACCCTCAAAACACCCCCAACCTTTCCCAAACATCGGGGATTGTTACCATCTTCAGGATTCGATTCCTGTTCATCCATTGTTTTATAGAGCTGCTTTGCCTTTTCAAGAATGATATTAGTATCCAAAGGAACACCCTTTATACGAGCGTCAGAAATCCAAATAATTAAAGCAGACTCCATCCTAACAAGAACCTTATCACGCACTGATTTTCTAGTCTTCATCACTTGGTTTACACTCATTGACACTCTCTCTCTAATAGCCTTTTCACAGCTTAAAATTGATCGAATTGTGCTTTCGTTCACGCCAAACTCTCGAGCAACTTCGGCCTTTTTCTTGCCTCCTTTCAACCTATCTAACACTTTCGCCTTCTCCTCCAAATCCATCACTTTCTTGGCACGCTTAGGTATGTCTTTAGCAACACTAGACGATGCAGGGCACTTAGGCATTGTTAATATTAAGGTGCAAAAATCAAGAATTATTCAGGGTGTAAAACGATTGAAAAACGAGAAATAAAACACGCAAAATTACGACAAATACACAAATCACCGCTCACACACGTGGGACACAAGCGTACTGAATGAAGCGCGTGAAATAGGTACATATACTGTACATAATGTAGTCGAGCGAGTGAGATCTGAACGCTGATTGGCTGGAATCATCCCGTCTCAGCCAACCAACACTTACGTTTTACGACTATGTACGTAGGTTCCCGCGGATGCTTTGAAATGGCGCAAATTTTGAATTTTAAGGCCCCCCCAAAAAAATTTCCGCGGATAGTTGAAGGCTCGGATGACGAACCACGAATAGCCGAGGGTTGACTGTACTTTCAAATCCTTCAAGTTTCTTTCAAGCTGCAACATGTAGACTCTTTTGAAATTCATTATTTTTATCAAACTTTTATCAAGGTGAGGGATCTTTTAGTTGCCGCAAACATCGACGGATCTTTCAGCTACAACGCATCGGATCTTTCAAAGAAATGAGGGTCACTCAACCATTTCCAACACGGTGACGGATCTTTCAGCCGAGTCGAAAAAATGCAAAGGATTTCATCGTTGATGGCCGAATCCCCTCGTTAGTAGATGTTGCTTGAGTCCCAGTTTCCCTACCATCCAAAACCTACTTATGAGCGTGTGAGATAAAACAATATGTGTACGATTGTGCCTGTATTTGTAGTATACATGCGCGTAACCACGTTATGTGCGATAAGATCTTTATTGTCACTCGTGCACGCGTGAAAGCATGATTCGTGAGCGTCAGTTGGTGCGCACAAGCCGATGTAGGCGTATTTCACTGTATCCATGGGGGCTTCTCCAATCCGTGTTCGTGTAACTTCGGGGTGAAGCCCCTGTCGACGAAAAATCAAGGAAAGAGGGGTGGGGAGGTGAAGTTTCCGTGAGCCCTATTAATAAACAAAACAAATTCTCCCCCCTTTACAACCCTCTATTCCCATCAGAACAATGAAAACGAACGGAATATTGAAGTCACTTTCGCCTACATGTGCGCATCTGCTGTTATTCCTGGTAACTTGGGCAGCGGCACACCGTCCTTGCCCAGCACACCAGGCACTATCCAACTAGATTGATACTACTTATGCTTTATTTATTTATTCTGGATATTTCCATTTTACACTTTTTCGCTTCTTTATAAGCTTCTTTCCCCTATTTTCTTGGCAGGCGGTTAATTTTGTAGTCGAGTCGTGGACCAGCTTTCGTCCATTAATCCCTAGTGGCTTGGATTTCAGCTTGTAATTTTTCATACAGACCTGGTAAATGGGGTAGCGGCAAGCATTCCCAACCCAGTGCCCCTAGGCACTCTCATACTAGATTGAGACTAACTGGGCTTTATTTATTTTTTATTCTCGATATTTCCATTTTTCCTTTTTTGTTTGTATTTGTGGTACTTCTAGTCCCTTTTCCAACCACTCAAGTGTTCTATTGGATTTAAGTTTGGGGTAGCCAATCCATAGAGGTGAATACCTATTTCGCCAAGCAAATTCTCGTTGTGGTTGGATGTATGGTATGCGACATCATCCTGCTGAAATATAATTTCCATATTTTGGTGTTATGGGGGGGAGGGCGATTTCTGGTTCAAATGCTTGCGACAACATGGTGAAGCTCATTCTTTCCTGGTATAAAAACATCTCCTACAGGCCTTGATGAAGATATGTAGAGCCATACCATGATAAAACCACCTCCATACTTGATATTTGGTACCACGCAAGCAGGGTGACGCGCCTCCTTGACTCCTTTTCTCACAACGGAGAAAATCTGAAAAAATATTACAAAAAAGTTAAATAATCTTCTAACAAGATAAATTTAAATGTAATTACTTAAATTACATGTAAAATAACAATACACTAGTCTTTCTTACATACCTGATAATTAATTTCATCTGAACAGATAACTTTAGACCATTGTTCATGTGTCCAATTTTTGTGATTTTTGGACCCCTGAAAGAGATTTTTCTGTTGACCTCAGCTATCCATGGCTTCTTTCTCGTTTTGCATCCTTTTAGCCCTTGATCTTTAAGTTTCCTTTTAACTGTTCTGGGAGATATTTGTGAACTTGAAGCTCTATTGAACTCCCCATCAAGTTCAGAAGATGTGTTTCTGCGATTCCGCAGTGAAGCCCGAATGATAAGTTGTCCGTGTCACTTCTCTTCCTTCATACAAATCTCTTGGTCTTTTGATAGCGTTTTATACTGGTTTGGACAACATATTTTGAACATTTTATCTTTTTTAGCAATTTATACTTGTGGTAACCCTTGGCTATGGAGAAGTTGGATTTGTATTCGCTTTAACTTCTTTTTTTTTAGTCAGTTTACTTATTTTTGAACGATATTGAATAAACAATAGTTATAAATGTAACTTGAAACATAAGAAATATTGGTTATTTTTTATTTTAGAAAATATAACATTTTAGTAATTACACATTAGAGATTGAAAGAAAAAAAAATTAAGCTTCCGAGCGTTTTACTTAATCTTAACATTATTAAATAGTATTTGTCTTTAGCTTCTGTTATCACTGACATGACTTGGCTGATACATTGAATTTAAAAATGTGTGGGTGGACTTTTTTTAAATGTATGCTGGCAAACGATAATTCAAAATTAAGCATTTGAAGAACTGAATTTATTTGTCTATAAGAGTGTATGTTGAACATAACATATGCACCGCGAAGAAGGTGCTGAAGGAAAAAAATTAAGTTGTACAAATCGATCTCAATCGGTCTCGGAAAACCATTCCAGAAATAACAGCAGAAAAAAACAAGTGTTACTTAATAATGTCATAACTAAGTATTTATAATAAAAAAAATAATCGAAAACTACAACTATTAAAGAAATATTTTTTGTAAAATCAAATTTAAAATCGTTTTCGTCAACGATGTAAAAATCAAATCATTCTTTACTATAAAAGATCTTTCCTTGAGGGTCTTTAGAAGCTCTACCGTATATTTATTTAAATGCTCAGGATGTTTCCAAGGCACAAACATCGCAAGCTCAGTAGAGACTAAGTTCAGATTCTGTTCCCATATGGAGAGTAGTAATTAAATAGGTAAAATAATTTACACAAAACAAAAGTCTGGAATAAGAGGCCATAAAATATCCGTAAAGGTTATGAAAACTTAGATGAATAAAAGTTATCACAGATAAGTAATTTAGTAGAAAAATTAAAGTGTGCAAAATGATCTAAAAGCTTAGGTTTCTTGTAGAGATAACCGTCATTGTTTCCATACCAACTAACTTCAGGTCAATCTCGTGGACGTTTGGTTCGATATTTTGTGTTTGGTGCTCCTTCTCCGATCATTTTGTGAAATTTGACCCATAATGAAGATTTTACGCTGAGTCCAAATTTGTATTTCTTTTTTTTTATAAATTATCAGTTTTAAAGTTAGATTTGATTAAGATATCTTATTATAATACAAATAATATTTATACCATTTAAAAATAACTTTTAAAATTTTTAAGTAAATCTATTATTTTAATACTTAAACTTTTAAATTTAGGGTAAAATCTTCTTAAATAGGTTTTTATTTTCAACATCATCCAAATTCACACAATGAAGAGGTGAATTACGCAAATTCAAGGAATAGAGCTTACTTGAAGCAAAGATTGCAATCAACTTGAAACATAATTCTCACATGCTTTTAGAATTTTGGAGTATGATTCATGTTGATGGATCTTTTTGTAAATTAATAATTTCTCCAACATGACGAATGCATTTGGAATCAACGTAAGTAGCTGCATTTGGGGTGAAATTGACAAAAGAAAATCGGAGAACGTTCACCAAAATCAAAAGATCCGTTAGCTTTTGCTTTGAATTTTGAAGTTTAAGCATTAAACTAATAGGTTAACTTAATCCGGCATGCCTCTTTCTGTCCGGGAGCTAAACGTAAAGCTGCGCCACCAAGATGAGCTTTTAATTGAAGCCATTGCAGAGACTTTGAAGCGGTCCGAAAGTTTAGTCCATAATATTCTGTCAACCTATGTCGAAACAGAGTTATGTAGAGCTAATAAATAATGGGTAGGTAGAGGAAGCCCTGAAATAGGAAAAGACTAGGAATTCCCCAAATTGTGAAGAAGGATCATTTCAAGACAGATGCAGCAGTCACTAGAGAGAGTACTGAGATGTTGACGATCAATATCTCCACTTAGAGTGAGTTACATCGGCTGGAAGACGACAATCTTCACGCTCGAACACCCGCGGTCAAGGCATTTATCAGTCCGAAAGACAATAAGGATCGATTTGCCACTGAACAGATTACATGGACGGATGACCGATGGATCAAGTCCAGTTCAGTGAAGAATCTAAGTTTAACTTGTTCGGATCTGATGGTAGGAGGTTCGTTCGTCGCAGACCAGGCGAAAATTTGTCAGTCAATTGCACCTAAAAGAGTAAAATTTGGCGAAGGAAGTATCATAATCTGAGGAGCGATTTCGGTAGAAGGCACTGGGGCACGTGCGCGATAACGGAACACAGTGAATGCGCAAGTGCACAATAAATTTCTACGACAACATGCTTTGCTCCATCTGTAACTACCGAAGCCCAACCTGTAATTTTCATGCAGGATAACGAACGCTGACACACGGCCAAGTCGGTAAAAACTTTCCTGGACGACGAGCAGATCATTGCTATGAACTGGCTTGCACAAATTCTGGACCCGAATCACATTGGAAATGTTTAGAAGACACTCGGAGATCGGTCTAGAGCGAGGAATCCGAAAACAGTTCAAGAACTCTACGAAATTCTTCAAGATGAGTGGAAAAAGGCTACTGCGCAAGAGTGTCAACAATTGCTTCGGTCCTGTGTCAGATGCCAGGGCATCGCCGAGAATATAGGCCTTACCACTAATTACTTATACGCTGTACAATCTTTTCTACTAATAATTTAATCGTTATATCCCAATAGAAGTTTGTTTCCGCTTTTTTTCTAATCATTTCGACACTTCTATTTTACTAATCAATTCCTAGTCTGCTGACAACCTTAATTTTATTCATGCATATTTGATTAACCTTTACCAAAACGTAGTTTCTACCTATACTTTGTTGTACACTAGTTTTGAAAAACCTGGATTTTTTTCTGGCATAAGTTCTAGAAGAAATTTTGATTAAAATAGAGGCGTTCTTATTTTTTTTTCTCATTTTGGATAGTACTGTATATGTATATAACACGAAGATAGAAATCATAACAAACAGTGTATCCATTGATGGAAAAGTGATAACATGCTCCCTTGATGTTATATTCCCCCTATCGGAGAAGAAAGTATTCCGTATAGCAAAAAAATATACCACATGCAAGGTATATACAATGGGCCAAATTAGTAATGTTACCCTTTTCAAAATGTTTTAGACAAAAGAAAGTTAACTACAAAATATAATTATAAAATATTTGTGTTTATAAAAACCTGTATTGTATGGCCATTAATATTTTTCCTCACATATAGCGATAAAAAATAGCCAATTAATAGTGCTATTTTTTGTGATATGTATGATTTAAAATAGAATAAAGATATAAATAAATATATAAAGCTATAAAAAGGCCAAATGTCGGGGAAGTTGGTATTCCTGTTTTAAAATAAGTGTCAAAATGTTTCGATATCAACCCTTAAAAATTGCGCAATATCATAAATAAAAATCGCCAAATATAATATATTTCATTGGTAAACGTCCTTTTTAGTATATTTATAACTAAATACACCAAAAAAAACTCAATCTCTCATCATTAATTAAATTGTTACACTCTGAACGAAATTCAGCGTTCACGTGGACTTTAAAGGAACAGTGCCTTTTTAGTTGTCAAGTTTTAATCATTATCCGTTTTAGTAACGTTTTAATTAACTTTTAATATCCAATCTTGCTTGTAACCAATTTGAAATATTTTGTGTAGTCCTGTCATATTTTTACGGCTTTAATTCTGGTTTATCGTTTTGTTAATTGCGGCGAAGTAAAAGCAGGTCTTTGGGTCATGCAAATCTCGTGTTGTGTTCATCTTCTGTCGTCGAGTCGCTCGCTCAATGTAACCGGCTAAAACCAATGATATCCAAGGTAATTGAGGTCACTGAGTTCAAGTATGATATTAATTGACCCCCAGGTGCCGCTACCTAGTGGTTAGAGGTGCTAAACCAGCCATTTTTAAAGATATCAAGGTCAAACCAATGTCACAAGGGGTAATTAAGGTTTCTGAGTCCAAATCTGATTGTCTTCGTTGCAGGCCCACTAGATCATGTCCCTCTAGTTTAGTAGTCAGAGTCTAATTTATTTATTAATTTATATTAAAACGATAATGTAAAATTATATCATAATTTAAAGTCAGTTTTAACAGTTTTATTCTACCATTTCTATTGTTTTTTTGTATTCAAAGCTGATTATTTCTGCCTTCCTCGTGTATCTGCCAAAGACCAAAGATGAGAACGTGTAAGTCTAAACGCCGCAGAGCATGACAAGATGTTAAGATCATCTTTCTTCTTCCCTACCGTGTCTACCCCCTCCTACACTCATCTTCACTCCGCTAGCCAGTACAACCCTCGTCGGTTACACTTTTCTTTTTCATTTACATTTAAAAAAAATAAAATTCTTCTTTATACTCCCATTCTCCCCCTGTTTTTCTCTCTAGTGTGTTCCCGACAAAGCGGAGACCATATCGGTTTTCCTTTTCTTGCATGCTTATTCAGGAGAGCTACACTCCCGTGGTTCGTAGCACTCCATGTTCTCTATTTGACATATATATCTCACACGTTTCACTCTCTTTAAGTTCACTACTTTTTCTTGGCACCTGTTTTCAAAATACGTTCGGAAGAATCCCGCGTTGACTTCCCTTTTTCATTTTAGATCTGAAAATTCTCCTACACACATGAACCCATAAAACGTTCATGGAGTGGACATGTACGTGGCCCTCAACTATGGTCTCCATAGGTTCCATGGCAGGGGAACGAAACTGTTAATTAAAAGAGGTTAATTTATGCGCCTTAACAAAGTTAGACTAATTTTATACTAAAGTCTGAAAGTGTCTGGGTGAGCAGCGGCCTCGGTGATAATTCGCGCTCAATTACTCTCGGAGGATGTCATTTTTGCCCCAGGGTCACCTCCACCCATCTATTCCCCCCATTTCCTATGGCCCCTCCTCTGAAAAGGAGGCACAAATTCGCATTTTTGAGTGCCATGGGGGGTTTGGCGAGTTTGTTCCTAGAGGAGTTCCAGACCCCGTCAGTTTAAGTTCGCAATTTGAACTGTCTTTTATTTGATTTTCTTCCTCGAGTTTATAAGTTGGTCATCCCTAGGATTCAAACTTGACGACGCTAGCTATCACAGCCTTTTAAAAGACCTTATAAAAGGCTTTTGATACTGTCCAATATACGCGTCTCTTACCAAAACTTAACGGGCACAGAATAAGCGGCAAAGTACCTAATAGGATAGATAATGGGTGTCTGATCATGGCCACCAGATGTCGTAAGTGGGGAAAACTCAGCTTGGGCACCAGTTCATACCGGAGTTCCGCAGGGTTTAGTGTTTGGATCATTGTTATTTGTAGTATATATACTAGATGAGTTACCCGACATTGTAAGGGTAAAGAAATAGATTTAAAATGTAAACAACTATTTTTTAGCTAAGTTCCGCAAAATGTGTAAGCAGTGAATACATGCCAACACATAGCGTTTCTATGTGCGACGATTTATATTCTCAGGGTATGCTTATTAGCTTGGGTGCGCAGACTGTCTAAGCGGTGAATATGAGTTAACATAAATTGTTTGTATTTATAGCAGTGTATAGATTCTGTATAAATATCTAGTGGCAAAATTCAACTCTTTGTCTTGCGTCTAGGCGCAATAACTAAACTCTATGGAGTTGAAAACTTGTATTCGATTGTAATTATGTAATTGTGAAGTTCGTCATTAAATACTCCACGAAATATTTTGAGACATTTAAATGTTATTAAATATTCATATATGAATATTAAGTAACATTTAAATGTCTCAAAATATTTCGTGGAGTCTTCAAAAATGAATGGTGATCTTACAACTAACGTATTATGATGTGTTAATCAAAGACATTGAAAAATTGTGATATTAACTATTATGTATATTTTATTGGTAAATAGACAACACATGGTGAGAAATAGGTATCTAGACAATCACGGAATTTTTTTTTTACATTAATTTCTTAACAGAATATTTTGATCTAGAATGTTCTACAAAGATCTAGAATGATCTGATAAGTTCCAACAATCATTTAATTAGGTATTGTTTTTTTGAATAACTTCATTTAAAATTTGACCGTCATATTCCAACATTGCGTTATCATGAATTAAAGTAAAGAGGTCTCAACTGACTTAAAAAGCAAGATAATTGAGTACTACAGCGAAGGTAAGAGCTAACAAAGTATTTCTACAGCCTTATTTGTTCCTATCAGGACTGTAGGTTGGATTTATAAGAAAAATGGAAGACCTCTAGGATTACTGCAAACTCGTCGAAGGATGCTGAGATCTGTATCGAAGACCC
The DNA here is from genome assembly GCA_963969495.1 of Ceratothoa steindachneri. Taxonomy (NCBI): domain Eukaryota; kingdom Metazoa; phylum Arthropoda; class Malacostraca; order Isopoda; family Cymothoidae; genus Ceratothoa; species Ceratothoa steindachneri. The sequence goes on from OZ018317.1 coordinate 213,234,832, forward strand.
CTTTTCTGAAGAAGACACACTTGTTAACACAACGGAAATATTTGATCAGGAGCACAAAGAGAAGCCAGATCATTTTCGGATAAAACTGCTCTGTTCTGATGAGACAAAAATTGAACCCTTTGGCCAGAATGCAACTCGTTATGTTTGGAGCCCTGAAGGACCCTCTCATGATCGAAAAAACACCATCCCTATAGTGAAGCATGGATGTGACAGTATTATGCTGTTAGGGCTGGTTTTCCTTTTAATTGGACTGGTGCTCCTATAAAATTGATGAAACAATGAATGGAGCCAATTAACGGCAAATATCGGCCGATAATTTTACTTCAACTGTGGCGAAGTTCCGGATGCAGTATAATTTGATGTTCCAGTTACAATGATCCTAAGCACACGACGAAAGCAATACCTGAATGATTCTTGCAGAACAATATTAATTTTCTGTCGTCGCCCAGTCAAACCCTTGACTTGAATCCAATCAAATATTTGTCGCGAATATTGAAGGAAGATGTTTACAAGATTAACCTCCAAACCTCGCCAATTGAAAACTAGGAATGATGAGTTAGACGATCTTCCAAAAGATTAGAACCCCTGTATTTCGATCGGAACATCTTAGAAGTTTTATCAAAGAAATCCAAGTTTTCCAAATTCGGTGTACGATAACCTCTAGGTATAAACGATGTATGTGTAAATGTTATGCAAATTTTCATGTATAAAACGATGGTTAAGAACGGATAAGTAATGAAATGTACTATAACAATTTAAATGTTTAAAATGATCCAAAAAAGAACCTGCATCGTTTGCCGAGCAACTAATTTCAGTTCAATCTCGTCGACATTTGGTAATTCATTCTCTTGCCAGCTGTGGCCAGGTAACAGGCCCAAAGAATCTATCAGGCATCTCTCTGTGTGTGAAAGTTGATCGTAAAAAGCTGTTCCACTAAGATGGTCCTTCAATTGAAGCCATTGTAGAGACTGTCAAGCGCGCCAAAAGTGTAGTCCCTAATATTCTGTCAACCTAGGACAAAACAGGTTTATGTAAGGCTGGTAAATCAAATAATAGGCCAAGGAAAACCTTAATAATGGAAAGCCGAACCATTACTCAAATTAGGAAGAAGAACAGTTTCAAGAGTGAGATTTAGGCCATTAATGCTACTATGCAGACTGTGTCACGACAGTGGAAGGAAGACAATCTTCACGCTCGAACACCCGTAGTCAATCCATTAATTAGTCCAAAGCTACCCACTGACGGATAACCAATATAACCAAGTCCACTTTAGTGATGAATCTAAGATCAACTTGCTCGATCCGATGGCAGGAGGCTCGTTCATCGCAGAGCAGGCAAAATATCATCTGTCAAATGCAACATAAAGAGTGTGAAGTTTGGTGAAGGAAGTGTTATGGTCTGGGGCGTGATTTCTGGAGAAGGCACTCGGGAACTAGTGCACTTACAAGTCACAGTAAATGCAAAAATGTATGAGGAATTGCACCAACAGCATACTTTGCCCAATATGAGACCCCCAAGAGCCAACCTGCCATTTTCAAGGAGGACAACGCACCCTACCACACGGCTATCTCGGTGAAGACCTACCTGAACGATGAGTACTTCACTGTTATGAAGTAGCCTGCACAGGATCCGGACCTGAATCCCATTGAAAATGTTGGGTAGATACTCGGAGAGAGGTCTAAGGCGAAGAATCCGGAAACAGTTTAAGAACTCTGGGAAATTCTTCAAGATGAATGAAGCAAGATTACTGAGCAAGAGTGTGAACATTTAGTGGTTCGTTCCTATGGCAGATGGTAAAGCATCATCGAAAATAAAGGCCTCCACTTACAAATGTTGTTCCACTTGAAATTTAATCGGTATATTTTAATAAAAATTTGTTTTCGCTACAGTTTGGTTCATTTTGGCCAATTCAATTTTTCAATAACTTACGAGGGGCGGTCAATAAGTGTTGCAATTCGGATATAAGGAAACGAGATATGAGGAAAAGTGTTTGATTATTTTTCAATATAACTACCCTCGACTTCAATGCACTTGCGCCACTTGTCCCTGAGGCTTCGAATTCCCGACAACCAGAAATGTCCCCACTGCTGTTAAATCCACTCCTGGACGGCGAGCTGGGCATCTTCTTCGTCCCCAAACCGGCGTCCACGCAGTGCAGCCTTGAGCTGGCGGAATAAAAAGTAGTCGCTAGGGGCCAGATCTGGACTGTAGGGTGGATGGTTGAGCTCATCGAATCCGCACTCGCGCAAGGCAGCTTGTGCAACTCTGACCTTGTGGACTTTGATGACGTTGAAGTTGATCATGGGGCGTGAGGTTTCTCGGGACCCAACGGTCAGAGACCTTGGTCATGGCCAAATTGTCGTGGATGATGTTGATAACACTTCCATGTGATATTCCAAGTTCTCGCTCGATTTCTTTGACCTTCACCCGTCGATTTTCGAGGATCATCTTCTCAACACGAGCCACATTGTCCTCGTTGGTCAAAAGTTTGATCACTGTGCGGTGCTCAACCTTCTCCATTATTGAAAAATTTGTGACTGACGATCTGCGATCAGCTATTGCTTCTTAAATAGACGAGGCAGGAGCGTTCGGCTGCAGGTCCTTACTTGTCATAACTTGTCCTAACACCTCCACAAACAGCCACCCCCCTTCCTCTGTTTTGCCCTGCCGATTCGCAAAACTTATTGACCGCCCTTCGTATCTACTGATAACCTTTGGTTTAAATTTTCCAAATTTACTTAACCTTTACCAATACCGGCGCTCTGATCTTATAGGACGCTAGTATATATATATATATATATATATATATATATATATATATATATATATATATATATATATATATATACAAGAGAAAGAGAAATTTGACGTAAATGAGCAATGAGACAAGAAACAGGAGTTTTTTAAAGGCAAGAGAAAGGGACATTGGAAGAACATAAGGATCAATGAAGGCAATTCATACTGAGAAGAGAGAAATAACGCCAAGAGAAAAAAGTTTGAATATTCATGGCCGAGACTCAAACCCGGATCTGCTGATTACCGGTCAGATGCTCTACCTTTTAGCTACCAGGCATAGTGACTCAATTCCTTTGGAAGTTCCTAGCTTAGAGAGATACAGGGTTTAGTAGGGTAACGCTGTGGGTCGAATTGAGTCATACTGACTGTATATACACTAAGTAAAAACAATAGCCATTTTGCTTTCTTTTTTCTTTTTTGGGGGCAGAAAAGTGACTGGAAATTTCGAACTTCTAATTTATGGAAGAGTCATGGTGTCCTCTTTGGAATCCGCCCCGGAAAGACGAACAAAGAGATTTCTGACTTCCTTAACGTCTGTAGAGGGATTGTATAAAAGGTCATAAAGGAGTAGAGGATTCAGGATTCGATTAAGATGTGACATCAGAAAGGAAAACTCAGGTTCGACGACCTGACACCATCAGAATGCCCAAATTCATCGTTGAAATCCAGGAGATCATCAACAATGATCCCAGAAAGACGATTCGTGCCCTTGCAACGGAGAAAGGTGTGAATAAAAAGCTCATCAGGATGGTTGTGCATAAGGACATTCGCTATTTTTAATACAAGATAAGGAAGGAACAATTTCTGTCCAAGATGATGCATGGAAAGCGACTCGAGCGCACCAAGAATTGGATCAATAAGTTGAAACAACCCTCGGAGCCAGAGATGATGTAGTTTTTCTCCGACAAGAAGAATTTCTGCCAAGACCAAGGACGTACTCAGTCATGCATAGGAAATGTCAAGCGAAATTCATTGTTTTTTGTATCGCCAGGAGTGAAGGTGACGCCATGCGACCTTGCTTCTTCCATGATGGCCTCCCTGAGTGAGATGGGTGAAGCCATAGACTGACCGGTTAGCTGCAGGGAGGCTTACGTGTGGCAGAAAGACTTTGTGCCCTGCCACACCAGTCTGAAGACCCAGGCTTGACTGTTAGAGAATTTCTTCGACCACACAGCACCTGACATCTTGCCTCCCAACTCACCTGCCTGCAACCCCCTCGACTTTTTTGCGTGGGGTGCGGTGAAACGAGAGACGAACAAATCCATTGGAATGCGAAGGAAGAGCTGAGGGCCAGGATTACCAGGTCCTTTAGGGGCCCATAACAGGAGATAGTGAAGAAGGCCTGCGGCCGGTTCAGACGTCGCCTGGAGGTTGTCATCAAGGCCACAGGCGGATTCATCGAGTGGAATCGATATAAGATGACATGAAGACAAACTGACCCAAATCTGAAGAATAGATCTCAAAAAATAAAAATAATTTTATTTTTTCCTGAGATGGTCAGAATGCGAACAAATACCGCCCGCATCCAAATAAGCGTCGATTGAATGGATGAATGCAAACTTCAGACGAAATATGAATAAATCAACCAGGCCAGAAACGAAGACGTTTCAGATTATAACGAATCCCACTTTAGCTTCAGTTCAAACCGTCAATAAATAAAAGCTCTTCCCACTGCACTTAAACTAGGATTGGGAACTATAGTTCCCAATCCTAGTTTAAGTGCAGTGGCATTGCATCATATATGTTGACAACAATGCGTACGCTTTATTTTCCCTTTACGTAACAGTCCTTTAACTTAGAAAACCTGATCCAGCCCCCAATTCGTACCCCTCTCTCTCAATTTGGCTCTAGTGTCACACTCAAGAACTTCAGGATACCCCATCACGTAAAGAGAAACTATAAGAGAACGAAGCGATTACTCTCCTTTATTGACCTTTAAAACGCCACGCTAAAAAAATGGAGGACGTCTTCAGCGCCGAAGAAAAAATAAAGGTTAAAAATATCAAATGTCCTCATATCTAAAGACCTATGAGTTCATATGAAAAAGGCAATAAAATTAAAAAATTTACTTACCAAAGGCTGGAGTTTATTGGATAAATTCCTAACTACCTTTAAGGATTCAATGGAATTTTCCATAAGCCTAAAATCATAAGAGAACCAATTGGTCCGAGCGGCGTTTACACGCTCGGGACCTTTTGGTCCGCGCGGCCCTTGCACGCTCGGGACCTTTTGGTCCGCGCGGCCCTTGCACGCTCGGGACCTTTTGGTCCGCGCGGCGCTTGCACGCTCGGGACCTTTTGGTCCGCGCGGCGCTTGCACGCTCGGGACCTTTTGGTCCGCGCGGCCCTTGCACGCTCGGGACCTTTTGGTCCGCGCGGCGCTTTAACAGACGCCGTTCAGAGCAAGCAAACTCAATACTATCTGGTCCGCCGCCTTTTACGTTCACTCTGTCTCTCGGAAGACCACAACCGATTAATTATTTTATAAAGATTTAGATGTGTTGGTATTCGACTAATGGGTCGTTGGGGCAATACTGCGCCAATACCAGTAACATTTAATATTCATGGATAAGGTAGATCTGAAGAATTAATAAAAGTCATCATTAGTACCCCCACCCCAAACAATCATGGGGGCATGCATTTTAACTCCCTTCTATACACGCCTGCTATAGCCTCCGTTCAGATCATGGGATTTATCCATCCACTGAAAAAGTGCCTTTAACTACATTTAGCATTTACAATTCTTACCTGCTAGTGTCTGATTGACACACACTTACTCATAGAGTAAATACACCTGTTCCTAGCATTGTAATTACTGCCATATACTATCTTCAATAATCGTTTTGTATCTTATCTAGCGCTATAAAACCGACATCACACATTTTCGCTCTAGGATCCTTTGGTGACCTAGAAACTGATCAAGACACCATCCTAGATCTAAAATCTCTCTGTAATTCTCCCATTCAGCCCATCAGTTATTTTCCACACCTCAACTAATATCCTAATTGTCCTTTGGGGCAGGACCTCGCCAATGCCAGGTATAGTTTTTTTCCAGATTCAGATTAATTCCTTAAACCAGAAAATACTTCCATGAACCTTTACATCTTCGCAAACTACAAGCTTCATACACCCATACCAGAAACAAAAAGAACCAATAGCATGGTTTCTGGAATTACGTTTTCAAAGTGTTTGAAGAAAGTAAGAAAATGGTAAAAGCCGTGTAGTAGTTCTTCATTACCTTGCAGTTGTGTTATTGTTCGTATTATTACCATCGTCATTGTAACCAGACTGTTTCATCGCTAACAAAAGGCTTCTCTTATAAATTCTACTGATCAACGCTTGTGGTTTGCCATGTTACTCCTATGATTGAGTAATTTTTAGTCTCACCCCTTCTACAAAGGCTTCTCTTGTGTCTCTTGTTGCATGAAGGTCTCCAATTTATAATTTCTTTCTTTTATCTCTTTGTCGTTTCTTTTCGCAATCTGTTTTGTCTATCGCCATCTCAAAAACTTGTAATTATTCTAACTTCATCTATCCATGTTGTCTATAATCTTATTTAAGCGTTTATTTAATGTTCTTTCCCCTTGTTTTTTTTTCTTCCTCAACGTTGATTTAAGGTCTCTTCAGTTTATTCCGAAGAAGTATCTTTGTTTGTCTTCCTCATTTATGACAAAAATAGTTCTAAAACTCACTCCTGTACTACACAGCAACTCGGTCATCTAATACAACTCTATTTTTTTTATCCTTCTCTTCCATTTGCTTCTTTTCTTATCTATTTTCCTCCTTGATCTTATAAAATACGACTGGCAGCATAATTACAAGCCAGACTTCGACGTTAAAATATGGGATCTCGGAGGGGGTTTCGATGCAGGAGCTGAGGCATGGGAACAATGCGGTTGGGGAGCGTTATATAGGACTTCCGACAAAGGGTTCGATGTTTAAATCCTATAGAAGAGGGCTGTGAGGGGTTGAAATTGCGGGTGGAAGTTGGTTATCTTCGGCTTATAGTAACGTCTTTAGTACCGTCAGTTTATAGGTTTGGAAAATCAATAGATAAGCAAAAGAGTTGCCAACGAGGAAACGCGAAGTTTCTCTTAAAAGTTTTTTTGTTTTTCTTATCATATCAGTTGAGGAATAAAAAAAAACAAAACGAGAGAAAATTAATAAAAAATAAAGATTGCATTCTATTAACACGCGCGATGCGAGGAACAAATTAAATGATTACAAGAGAGAAATGAATTGTTATTTCTAATACTACATCGCAGTAGCAACCCAAAACGAATATTATCCACAATGGACTACAAGGATAGAATTACAAAAAAGGAATAGTAGAAGGTTAATAAGAACATCAGCCTCGCAATGGACAGGATAATAATAATGGATCATTATTTGACTGCAATATCCTGAAGTGACTATAGATTTAAATTCATGAACTTTATCGTCGAAGGAATCCAATGATATTTCGAGGAATGCAGGATCTGTGAAGCCAAAAGTGAAGGATACAATCTTAATGCTTAGCAAATTCAGAAGATGAAAAGGGATTAACGGAGGGACACTAACATATATAGGATTCGAACGAAAGATTCACGACGGCAGAAGTTAAAAGGCGGAAGATTAATGAGGTAAATATTTTGCGATGAAGAGGTCGTTGAGCAAGGAGGGAGCAGCCAGTGGTTGGCAGTTCGTGATGAGGAGTCTGGCGATGAGAGTGGACAGACAGTGACAGATAATCTATTCTGAAGTGATGGATTCCTTCTCCTTCCAGTTTCTTCCATCTTTTTCTTCCTCCTTCTCCTCACCTTTTTCTTCTTCTTCTTCTTCTTCTTCTTCTTCTTCTTCTTCTTCTTCTTCTTCTTCTTCTTCTTCTTCTTCTTCTTCTTCTTCTTCTTTTTATTTTTATTCTTCTTTTTCATTTTCTTTTTCTTCTTTTTCTTTCTTCTTCTTCTTCTTGCTTTTCTTTTTCTTCTTTTTTTCAGTTTTCTTCTTCTTCATTTTTATTTTTCTTCTTCTTTTTCTTTTCTTCTTCTTCTTTTTATTTCTTCTTCTTCTTCTTTTTCCTTTTCTTTTTCTTCTTCTTTTTTCATTTTGTTTCTTCTTCTTATTCTTGCGCATTTGCTTCCATCTCCTTCTTTGTACTCTGTCTGAAAATGCTGTCGCTGGTATCATCAATTTCCTTCCTTGACTCGATGTCTCGTTATTCCATTACTTTGCTTCCATTTCCTCTCTTTTTCTTTCACTCTTCCTTCGTACATAGTTAGTCTTTCATCACATTCACACTAAGCACCTTTGTCCGTACCGCACCAATTACTCCGTGCCCCTAAATACAGTACTCTCTCTCCCTCCCCTTTAAACCCCCGTCTCCCAACACTTCCCCTCATACACCCCTACATTTGTCCATCTCTTCGCGCCCCAAATTCAAGAGGGGAGGAGTGAGTTCCAATGAACTTTAGGAAATCCTATAACGTTAATTAAAGGATTTTATTGTTCCCCTCACTTCATTTAGAGGAGAGAGTTTCCCCTCAGGCAGGAGCTTCATCAGGGATTACAACATCACGCCCCTTTTCCAGCCTAATTTCCTCTTTTCCCCATTTTCCACCTTTGCTAAATATTTTAATTACATTCATGCTATTTGAACCCATTTTATTTTTTTCCCCTCATATGCTTATGTCTACATTATCCCTTATTTATCCATTGATCCTCCTTCATCTTATGTCTAAATTTCGCCATAGTATATTTCCCTCATCTTCTTCTCCCTAAGATTATGTTTAAATTCTCCTATAGTGTTTCCCCTCATTTATCTTCATCTCCATCGGTTTATGTCTACATTTCCTCTCATTTATTTATTTTCTTCATCCATCTTATCTATAAATTTCCCATATTAGTTCCCCTCATTTAGGTAAGGTCTGCATTTCCTCTCATTCGTCTTCCACGTTCTTGTTTTGTCTAACTTTCACCTCAAGTATTCGTTTCCCTCAGCCACTTTATCCCTAAATTTCCCTAAATTTATTCATTTTACCCAATTCATTTTGTATAGATTTCCCCTTATTCATCTTCTCTCACTAAATCCATCCACGTTTATTCGCATTGCCTGAATCGCCTCAAATTTAGTAATTTCACTTCATTCATATTTTTTTTTAAATTTCTCCCAATTTATTCGATTCTTCCCATTAATATCATGTCTAAATATCCCTTCATTTATTCTAAATCAGCTTAATTGTTATATTTTACCTGCCTCATCCCAACCCTTCAGCGCCTTCCTTTCTTTTCCCTAAGTGAACAAGGCTTCATTGCGTGCCCCAAAACTACCACCACAGCTACTTTCAAACTACCACCTCAGCTACTTTCAAACTATTTGGACAAACTGGCTGTATAAGGTCCAGATATTTTCATTTATCGTAGTTTCACTACATTTATTAGTCTTTTATTAAAGAAATTCCAGGAATACCCTTTTTCGTTTTCCCCTTTGGCCAGAAGACTCAAGTGATCCCCGAAACATGATTGATGGGATCCAATTCGAGCTCTACCTAGTACAAGGTCAACAGTCGCGTGCTCTCAAATAGCTCAATAATTTAAATTAAATAAATAATAAACGTATTATCAGTTAATAAACATCATATGACCTTACGACCTTCAAAGCTTTCAAGAACTCATTGAAAAGCAAAATAGTTACCATCCGACCGACGAACTACGGACCGACATAGTAATTTAGAGAGTCACGTGCACGCGACTAATAATTGTCCAGTAGGTTAGGGTTTGTCTTCTACCAATTTTAAAAACAAATTAAAGTGTATTGAATGTGGATTTATGAGACACTTGACACTGCCACTTAGCTACTAGCTCTTGGGTGCACATCGTAAGTCCCTTTGAACATTAAAAGCCTCTTTAGTGTTAACAGCCTCGAGGTTGCGGAATGCAGCTTTACAAAGATCCGAACGTAGTCAAAATCCGAAGAGGCTGATCTGAGATCCGGGGACAAATAGGAAGGTACTTGACCCAGAAGGTCGCAAGATCCAGTTCTTTGAAATCTTCCATAGCTTGTGGAGATAGACTTCAACTCAAGAAACACTTCTTGCAATTCATTCTAAACATCAGCTACTTCAAATTGAAATGGGTTTCTGATTAATTTTCAGGCTTCACGATTATCATTTATATCTGGGAAGCATCTGAACAATTCTGTTTTCAAGTCAGATGACCTGAATGAAGGCAGAATCCAAGTTACTAAAACTGGCTGTATTTCCCTGTTGAATTAGACACTTCCAGAGTTCGAGTTTGGCCCTGAATTTTCGAATTGTGTCGTGATGCGTGGTGATTGGTGATGTTTTTCCCCTGTAGCTTAAGGTTTAGAGAATTTAACCCTTTAAAGATGTCCACCAGGTAAGCTAGAATTAACTGAAAACCTTTGGACTGGAACTTGTCATGGAGGTCTGCCTTCTGATGCGAATCTAGAAATATCGCTACTACTTCTCGTAGTTCATAAAGCCGTCCGAGCATGTTTCCCTTTGATAGCCTCGTATGTTCGTGTGAAAAAAGCAACGTTTCATGTTCAGATTCCATATCTTTACACTTTAATTTGAACAGACGATTGTTTAAGGCTCCAGCCTTAATAAAGTTGACTACCTTGGTAGCAACATTAGAGACATTGCTCACTTCTGGAGTTATACAGTGTGTACTTGCAACCAAATTCTTTCTTTCTTTCACCCCTGTAATGAATTCCTAGTGCAGACCAAGCAGGGCTGAGCCTCCATCAGTGCGCACACAAATCCCACGAAAGCTAGGTTTGCTAAATGAAGTTTGATCCTTCATGAAAAATAGTTTCTGCCATTGTACAACATTCCATAGGGTGGCAGAACATTTCCTTCTTTACACTGTTGTGTGAAACGAAATGAGCATACATCAGTGACTGATAACATTGAGTGATGTCAGTCGTTTCGGCAAACGGGATACCCAAAACAGGAGATTCTCTTACTTGGTCGAGAATTTGATCTTTGATGCCTTGACTCAATCCATCTATTCTTCCCTTGACTGTAGCGTTTGACAGTGAAATTTAGCAAAGCTTCTTTGTACTGTCCTCAAAACAATTTATGCTGCACAGAGTATATATAATTGTTTTATTTATGGCAGATTATCCGATGTTATGACTCTTCTTGCTCTTTGCAACTAACATAGCCATCTAATAGGAAGCTTCAACAACCTTTAAAGTTTATTTTCGTACAACTCTAACTACCGTCCAGCATAGCTTGATTCAGTGAGTGTCCTTTTGTTGCAAAGAAGTGCTTTGTCTTATCTGCAAGAGCAGAATGTAATGTCCTAAAGTGGCGGTCAAATCTTGAGGGCCGCATTCCATCATTGCTCAGTCTTGTAACATATAGACTGGGGGACCTCTGCGCCACCCTTTTGGAGAGACACGAATCTAAATCAAATATATTCGTCAAGATACTTCCGCCTCACTGCACTCAGCACAAATCTGTAAACAAAACATAAGATACGCATAAGGTAAGATAAACATCGCCACGTGTTCATAAACACCACAGCATGATCAATAACAAACACACGATTGTAAACAATACAAGTAACTATAATCATACATAATCAAAAACACCACGTCATCATTAACAAATCACCACATGATTTAAAGAACTGCCAAATTCTGATAAAATACAAACGGAAATCAAAATTGCGAAAAACAAACAAACCCTCATATGTGTGTTCTTAATGCATCAACAAATTTATGGCTGCTTACGGTTTTTAGGTAAATAAAATAACTTTAATTAAACATATATATATATATATATATATATATATATATATATATATATATATATATATATATATATTCAACCAAACACTAATTTGATTTACACAATATATTTGCAAAGTTGCGTGAAAGCTTGAGCGAGCAAGTCCGTGAGCAAACAAACGAGTAAAAATGTGTGTGTGTGTGTGTGTGTGTGTAGGTGTGGCCCAATTTTTATATGTTTTGCAGCGGAAATTGCCTATTAATTACAGATTCTTCAAGAAAGCAGAGATAACACGTGTAATAGTGATGCTAATTTACTGCTAAAGCAATGTAACATTTGTAAATAAATGTTATTAGTCGTTTGTTAGTAAATTATGATTATTGAATATGAAATATCAATGATGAATCAGGGTATTAAGTAGAGTCTACTTACTCTTCTACTCTACTTAGAGCCTACTTAGTAATAATTTATACTAGTAGCTTTAGATTTCTATAGTCTGCTAAAGTAGGACTATAGAAAACTAAAGCTATAAGAGATACTTTTGTATTTTTTGATAAGCTTCTCAATATTTGCCCCTGCTCTGGTTAAGAGGAGAACAAATACAGTTAGAGAAATTCATTTTTTTCCGAAAGGAATTGACTCCACTGGAAATTACCGACACCCCCTGTTAACAAACCCTGCTCTACACGGACTGGCTTGCCTAGGATTACCGTGCCTATGCTTCGCCCCCTCTCGAGCCGTACGGGGCACTATTATTCCATCAGGGTGGAGCGTTTGGCTAGACAAACACGTTCACAATAAATTTATTATTAACAAGGTCAATTTGGAATTCGTCTTGGTTGTCTCAAGTCAGCAGGCTCATAGCTCGCGTCGATAGAGAGCTATTCTTGGAGGTTGACGTGAAGGCTGGCGCTTGGCGTGGAGCGAGGGTGGAAGCGGTGGCACTCTGTGTATGACAATGGATAATTGGTTCTCCTCTCCTGTGTCTCCAGATTTTGTAGGCCCGAACGGTTGCCAAGTGTCGCAACTAAGGGATCGCTAGCGGTCGTTGGCTGTGCCAAGTGTCACCTCGAACGACTAGGCGGACTAAGTTGAACATGCATTTTTGCCTGGTGAGGCAAAAGTACCTTACTGCCCACGCAAGAAAGAAAGCCAACGACAACTGAAGCACATAAACTCTCAATTCTCCTATATTTTCTTAACATTATTTATCTATTTAACCGTTTCCTTTATTTTCTTACAAATTTACTTTATCTTCTGGAGGCAGATTCAGGAGAGTTACACACTTTCCCTCTAATATTATATCATATAATACTATATAACATCATATAATATACACTGTCTGGCCAAAATAAAGGTCATTCAGTGTAATAATTATTTAATAGGCTATTGGACCTCCTCTCGATAGAATTACAACTCTCATCCTCTCTGGCGTTGATTCTACAAGTTTTTGCATCTTCTTTACCTTCTATTTCGGCCACAATCCCAGGAGTTGTAGACCCAAATCGTTCAATAATGATGGAAGAGGTGATGAGGCACGCAGGTCACTCTCAGGCTCATCTCATAAATTCTCTATGGGATTTATATCTGGGGACTCTGGTGGCCACTCAATATCCCGAAATGACCCTTCATGCTGGGGAAACCAATCTTTGACGATGTTAGACCGGTGCATGCGCGCGTTATCGTCCTGAAACATTTCATCGCCATTAGGAAAAAAGAAGTCCATTAAGGGGTGAACTTGATCGTCCAGGATCTGCAAATACACGCGAGACTTCATCTTGTTGCTGCAGAGGGTTGCAGATCCATGTCCAGCCTAGGTTAAGCGGCCCCAGACCATCATACTACCTCCAGATGCCTGCACGAAGGGGACGATGCATGATGGATCCAATGCTCCATGACGTTCTCGCCAAACTCTAATGCGCGCATCACTCTAAAAGAGGGTAAACCTAGATTCATCGGACGACATGACACGTTTCCAATCCTCTACACTCCAATTTTATGTTCTTTGGCGAACTGAAGCCTTTTTTTTCGATTTGTTGCAGTCACAAGTGTCTTCCTGATTGAGGCTCAGATGCGCACATGCATTTTATTTCCTGTTCGCGACGCATAGTTCTCGTTGAAATCGTTTTTGGACCTTCACAGAACATACTGGTTAACTGCTGCGTCGAGCAACGCCGATTTTTCTTGACCAAGCGCTTCAAGAATCGCCTGTCTCTTTCGTCAAGAATTTGATGCTAACCATATTTACTACGAGATGAACCAGTTTCGCCATCTTGTTTCCAGCGTGCAATTGTTCTCTGTATAGTCCTCATGCCTATACCTGTGGCTGTAAAGATATCATGTGCTAATTTTCCTCATTCATGGAAGGCGACGATGAGTCCTTTATCAAATGGTGTAATGTCTTTTCCACGCGTCCTCACTCTTGCAGCTCCTGTAAAAATTAGGACAGTTATACATCTATACCAGGTGGTTGCTACGTTAGAGACACTACTGAATGTTGCCATTAAGGTTTACTCTAAACTAAAGATTCTGAAACAAATTAGTGACAAAAAACATACAATGTATCGAAACTCAGTGGACGACCTCTATTTTGGCCAGGCAGTGTTCTTACAATGAGCAAACGTTTCACATCGAACACCTGACAGGAACAAATTAAGCGTCAAAGAGAGACGGATAATGTTTCTATGGTGGCTACTAAAACACTCCAATTAGAGGGAAATATTTAGATAGAAAGGGGGATAGATATTATATTCAAATATTGAAAATACCCAAATCTCTCTTAAAACAGCGGCACTTTGGGGTATACTTCATGAAAATTAGGGGCAGAAAATGTAGTGATTAATTAGATGACTTAAGTTTACCATCTCACTGATCCAGGTTTTTAAGATTGTAACAGGTTTGGATAATGTTACCACCAGCCACTTTTTTACCTCGAATAACGAAGGGATTACTATAAATAATGACTTTAAATTGTTTCCTCCTAGGGTCAATACAGAAATTAGAAGGAATTTCTTTTCATTTAAGATAATAACTGCATGGAATACCTTGACTGTGACAATAGTATCTAGCTCTTTAGTAAACATGTTCAAGAATAGCCTGGACACTTACTTTGAAATAACGTGACATGAATAAAATTTGGCTTATCCATGAGGCCCTGGATGTTGCGAGTGGTGACAACATATTATTTATGCTTATGGGCTGGCCTGATATGGACCCGAGGGTGTTTGACAGTTTCCTTTACTGTAATATGGAGTCTCAATGCAATAAGAGAGGGAAAAAAAGACAACTTTTTGTTTGTTTTTGTTTGTATAGGTTTATTGTGCAATACATTTATACATAGTACATAAATAGAATATAATATATAAAATAATATACAAATACGCCTAAATACATTGCACAAAGCAGGGAGCCCGCCAGTGTTGGCGTGCAGCAAGACGCAGTGGAGTTTCCAACGCGTGGCTTGTCTGCTACTAGTGTTTGGCGGTGGTCCTTATCACCCGTCGCACGGTTGGGCGTGGGAGGCGATCAGCGCGGCGGGGGTGCTGTTCTCAGCACCTCCAGCAGCTCTATTATCGGTGTGTGGCGGACCAACTGGGCGGCTCTGGCCTCTCGTTCCCTTAGTAAGGCGCCTCTTACAGGGTGAGGGGCTGGTGCTGGCTCTGGCCTGAGGCAGGCGGTGGCTGGGCAGGAGAGGAGGTCGTGCACCAGTGAGCGCCGGGAACGGCCACCGCAGTGTTCGCACTTCCCTGCCACAAAATCGGTGTGTAGCTCTTCTCGCGTGGAGTAGCCCAGCCTGATACGTTGCAGCAGCACGCCGTTCGCTCTAGGCTGCTGGTAGGTTAGGCTGCGTCCAGTGTGCGATAGGCTGTGGCTGCAGCATACAACGCCGCTTGCCTCTTGTTTGCCTCCCATTCTTGGTGCTGCTGGTGGGCGTTGTGGGCGGCACTGCGTTTGGCCTGCGCCTTGAGCTGCTTCAGGCTGGGGCGCACGGTCCAGGTGATGGTGGGGCCGTGGGCGGCTCGCTTGGCGGCCTTGTCGGCAGCCTCGTTGCCGCACACGCCCACGTGGCTTGGAATCCAATGCAACCGGACCCGTCTGCCTTGCGCTGTCAGGTCTTTCAGGGTGCTCAGGATGGTGGTGGTGAGGTGAATGTTCTCCTTGGTGTGGGCGGGGGGGTGCTTCAGCGCCTGCAGCTCCGATCGAGAGTCCATGTGTATCACTACAGTGGGCTTCCGGGTGAGCAGAGCGTGCTGGGGGGCGTGTAGGATTGCTACCAGCTCTGCCTGGCTGAAGGTGGAGGCTGCTAAGGTGACGTTTATGAGCAACCTGTTGTTACGCAGGCACTCGATGCCCTGCGCCACAGCCACCCGGAGTCTCCTCTGCGCCACACCCTCCACGTCGCGCTGGAGCACTCTGGCCCCCCGACAGGCTACAATGCAGTCCACCCTGGTTGTGAGGGGCAGCAGGCGGGTCTCGCTCTGCATGACACAGGAACTGCACCACCTCGGTGCCCCTAACATGGTCTTCATGGTGGTGTTCTTCACCACCTCCAGCTGCTGCTGCTGCTGCTGCTGCCGGCGCAGCGCTACAAGAATCAGTGCACTGTAGTCCACCAGGGAGCGCAATGCATGCAGGTAATAGAGGCGGAGGACGGGGAAAGTTGCACTAGCACTCGGCCGCGTCATGACCCTCATCACGTTCAGCCGGGCCTGCGTCCGTTCCCTCAGGTGCGTGACAGGCTGCGTGAAGGACAGCTGCCTGTCCACCCACACCCCGAGGTACTGGTAGGAGTTGGTCCAGGCAAGCCCGACTCCCTGGGCGCGCAGCTGCTGGCCAGCTGGCGTAGTAGTTTTGATAGCCATGACACGGGATTTCTCTGCCGAGATCTTGAGCCCCAGCTCTTCGCACTTTAGAGTGATGAGGTTTAGTGCTCTTGAGACTGCGCAAGCTTGTCGACGCGCCCGGTAATGACGAGGGCCAGGTCGTCGGCGTAGCTAAGCAGGATGGTTCCTTTCCGATGGAGGAGCGCCACTAGCTGCTCCATCAGTACGTTGAAGAGAAACGGGCTGAGGATGCCACCCTGGGGCGTCCCGTTCTCGAAAGACAGGTAGGGAGACTTGTGACCCTGGAACTCCACACGGGCCCGGCGCTAATGAAGTTAGTCCTGGAGCCAGCCCAGCAGTCTCCCTCGGATGCCCTTCCTCACAAGGGTGGCGAGTATGGCTCGAGGTCTTGCTCGTTCGGAGATGCGGTACCCTCCCGCCGGTCGAACAGCTTCTTCACAAGCCGCACCACACACACGAGGATGACGTTTACAATGGCTCTGCCCTCTTCGTTGAGTGGGGCGTACGTTAATTCGCAGGCCAGGGTGTGTGCTCTCCAGCTCCGTCACAGTCTAGGAGGCACTGGTGGTGTTCTCCTGAGGAACCAGTTTGAACTTGGGACGAGGGCCTCGTCGGTAATTCGAGACTGTTACCCAGCCTCCCTCGTTCTTCTGCTGGGTTTCTTGAGTCTGGGGGCTCTCTTCGATAACGAGGCGACCACTTTAATCACTGGGGGCCTCTTCAGGATCCTCTCTGTCTGAGAACTACTCCTCCAGGCTGTGGGAGGTCCTCTTCGGTGTGGAGGTCTCGGTTGGTGACGCTGAATCCGACCCATTCCGCGTTCGCTTCGCAGATCTCCCCAGGGTGGATATGGGCGCCAACCCTTGCATAGTGGCGTCACTCTTCTCCCATCAACACCACAGAGTCCAAAGGGGAGGAAACACCGATGCCCTCCTTACAAGCAGGATAGGAACAGGAGGTATCTCCAATCAGCCCGTCCACGCTTGCTACTGCCTCTTTTGAGAGCCACGGAAACAGGAGGAATCTCCAATCAGACCGTGGCTGCCCTTACGAGACAAACGGAGCAGCAAAGGTGTAGCTGGTTTAAGCTAAAGTGCAGTGTCCAAGTCCTTCGGCAGGGCGTAGTAATCGTGATCCTCTTCGTGATCCTCTTCGTGTCGACCTCCAACTTTTTGTTAATTTACAATTTAACTATAAAGAGATTATTTGCATTTTTTTAATTACTTAGAATACATAAAATTCAAATTAAATATATAAACAAAACAGAGTAATAAAGTTTAACATTTAAAACTTTATATGCAAGTAATTGTTAATAAATGCAATAAAGGGAAACTAAATGAAACATCAGTTTAAATAAGGAGTCTTTAAGAGCTATTGGGCTAAGGAACCATTCTTAGGAACAACTTTAAACAATCTGTTGTCAATTGATCAAGTCAAAGGTTTGATGGTGAATTCCGAAGAAAGAGTCTTTGCAACATCTCGAGTAGCTCTTCAAAGGTCATTATTGTTGATAAATTGCGTGACCTCTGCGTGAAAGTCTCTCTTCGTGATGCTCCACAAGTTTCCTCTTTGGATATTTCTTTGAATATCCCTTTAAATACTACTTTGATTACTTCTTTGAACGACCATTTCAATATTCGTTTGAATAATACTTTGAATAGAGCAAATAGGGTGCTAGGATACATTAACAGGAATGTTAGCAACAAGATTAAAGAGGTTATCCTTAAACTCTACAATTCGTATGTTAGGCCACATGGATGCATTTTATGGGTGGTTTTTGACAGATGTGGATGACCTTTGAAAGGTCCTTGTGGCTTTTGTCATCCGTGAAATTATGTTATGTTATGTTAATATGAAATCCAAGTATTTTAATCTGAAAGTCAACTTTTAAAATTTGAATGTCAACTTTTTTTAATTTGAATGTCAACATTTTCAACTTGAAGTTTATTATTTAAAATGTCTTTTTTTATTTTGAAGTTCAATTTTTTTAATATGAAAGTCAACTTTTAAAATTTGAAGTTTAATTTTTAAAATATAAGAAAACTTTTTTAATTTGAAGTTCAATTTTTTTAATTTGATGATGAAAAGGTGTAGAAATCGACCCCAGGGTCTTGTGCTGGCTCTGTTCTCTTATAATATAATTAAACTGTTAAATGATCTGAATCTCACGACCGCTGGTAATAATTTAATGACAGAAATCCGAGTTGGTTGACTTACTTTTAAGCTAAGCCTAAGCTATTCACTTTCAAATTTAAGAATTTTCATTTTTTGTTGCCTTTTGTAATTACTCCCAAAATATTGAAATTTCCCCCTGCGGGGCATGTGCCCCCCACTCAAAATCACTGCCCTTAATCCTAATCCAATCGAGAACGTGTGTATCACCAGTTAAAGAGTCAGAGATGAAATAAAATACAAGGAAACTATAAATTGGAAACAGCCATTAGATTCGAACCGCTGACCGCGCATGCTCATTCGTGGTTTAGAATCACCACCAATTAAGCCAAAAAGACTCCTAGAAGTTATTCACTTCCATTTTTTTTCTCAAGAGGTCCTGAGCCTATACAACTTATAGATATCCTTTTAATTATCCTGTAAGACAACCCTGAAAAATGTAAATTGTGCAATTGAATAATTTAGAACAGTAACGCTTACGAACAACCAAATTTGCCTCGGCTAAAATAGCTTTTGACCATGACTGTAAATCCCAGATCGCGTTAAGTTGTAGGAATTCTTTTAATGTTTGTACCTACTACTTTTATTGATTGACTTTTGACTCACTTTTTAACCTCTTGTATCTGAGGACAAGGTATTTAGTCACGTACGAGAATGGTCAGAGAGTCACTAAGTTGTATCCGATTTCCTTAGATGAGAAGAAAACAGCACATGGTTTCTGGATGTTTCCTTCCTCTCAGAATGCCAGGTTTAGACGAGCGTTTGTTAGAATTTGTTTATGGCTCTCCTTACGGATACGACAAGCCAGAAGTCACTTACATGGAGAAGTTTCATCCCTTTCACCGTCCAATCTTTTCGCTTCTCCTTCAGCTTCTTTTTTGATGAACCTCTTCACAAAAACCTTTTAATTGAAATACACACGTTGTTTTTTATTTGTATTTTAATTCAACCACTATCAACGGCCTAAATCTTTCTATTAGTTAATCACATAACCAATGCAGAATTTTTTCCTTGTTTATCATTACTTTACGGCTAGAAATCAAACAACTCTTTGACTTATACTTACTTTGTACTTAAATAAGTATGTGATAGAACGGGTTGAGGCTGCTTAATTTCAACCACTATCACATGTTATTTAAAACCACGATGCAACCCACGTGCATCTTCCTTTGAAGCCTGGGGCCTTATCGCAGCCACCTGAGTCAATGTTTAAACAAGGAGGTTTATCTTCCCCCGTTCGCCCCATGTGCCGACCTCGCCAGGTTGAGTTAGGCTTATGGGCAGATAAGGCATTGTTCTCAGGCTCGGCTGTGCATTCCCTCGAAGCCCCCACTCCATTGTCCCCCCACGCCAAGGGTTGTCCCGACAATTTATTCAGAAATTTCGCCACTAAGATCAGATTGGAGATCCAGATTTTCGTCGCGAAACATCACTACGACCCACTGTCACCTTGTGCGCCAAGGGACCTCGACCTCGAGATTCACCATCACTTGTCCAGAAGAAGGACAATATCCCTTGAGTGCCAAGGTTCGAGCCTTCGTGACGCCAAGTCCACAAGGCTTCCCCTGTTGTTCAGAAAGAAAACAACATTAGAACAGCCCCCACCCCCCCTGTGTTCAGAAGAGAACAACGTAGAACAGCCATTGTTCTTCAAGCCGTTCGTCAAGAAACAGTTTTCATTTCCAAGACGCCACGCCAGGATCATTTAATTCCCCCCCTCCTTCGGCTGGAACTCGCCAGCGGACCGAAAATTCCTTCACGTCGCCTTCCTGTGCACAACAAGTATAATTACGTAAGCCGAACGTTACCTTTGAGTATTTAACCCTTTTTCCAACTCTATCCTGTGCTTTAAATGGTTTAGCGAACCATCTAATCCCTTTAATTTATATTTGTTTTACCTTTTTAAATCTCTTAATCCCCGGTTTAGCTCGATTTCCCACGACCCTTTCCAATTCTCTGTTTATGTCAATATTTTCGGTTTTGTGTGTTATTGATAGTTTTTATTAATAAAACTCTATTTTATTAATGATAGAAATATTATTATCCTT
Organism: Ceratothoa steindachneri; assembly: GCA_963969495.1. NCBI lineage: Eukaryota > Metazoa > Arthropoda > Malacostraca > Isopoda > Cymothoidae > Ceratothoa > Ceratothoa steindachneri. The sequence continues at coordinate 213,255,429 of OZ018317.1, forward strand.
GAGATCAGTTCCACTTCTTAAGCATATCGAAGATACATAATATCGGCCAGCCTAGACATCCACGCACTCTAAAGATAATTAAATAAGTTCCCTCAACGAATAGTTATATATGGTATATCGTCGAGAGTCCATTCTACGACATATATATATATATATATATATATATATATATATATATATATATATACTATTTAAATTTGGTATCAAGTGTGTAAGGTTTAACGCTATATCTTTGCAAACACTGGTCTCAGTCGAGTAAAGCATAGTGTTATTCGTTATAATAATAGAGTATAGTAGTTCCCTTTTGTTTTAACGATTGCTATCTCTTTTTTTTAAACTTAAGAAGCTGGAGTAGCTCAAGGAACTGTTATAATAATTTGTTTGTGTTTTTTTTGTGTGATTTTAGTCAGTGGTTATTTAGATCGAGAAACCAAGTACGAATAGGTCAGTGCCCATATTTAGGGAGGCTAACTCTCTAGAAGGCATAATTCTTATTGCGAGGAATTTTAGTTGGTTGACTAGTGCGCCCCAAGTGCAAAGATGACTCAGTTCAAAATCTTCAAAGCGCAAGGAGAATCCTTGGGACTTTCCGGAAAAGAACTAATTGAGTACGTTCAAGAGGAGCAAAGAACGGAAAGAGAAAAGTTAAGAGAAGAAAAAGAAAGAGAAATCCAAAGAGAAGAAAGAGAAAGAGAAATCCAACGAGAAGAAAGAGAAAGAGAAATCCAACGAGAAGAAAAAAAAAGAGAAAGAGAAATCCAACGAGAAGAAAGAGAAATAGAAATCCAACGAGAAGAAAGAGAAAGAGAGGAACGGAAAAGACAAGCTGAGTTTCACCATCAGATTGAATTAGCTCGTGTTGAAGCGGAGATACAGTCAGCCAGTTCCCGTTCCGAAGCCCCCTCCCCCAATCTCTCACTAAAGCTTCCCAATTTCAAGGATGGAGAGGATTTCGGAGCATTTTTAGCCCACTTCTAAAAGATCCTCGAAATCAATAACATGGATCTGGAGGCTGAAGGTGTAGTCAGATTACTTCCCTTGTTAAATTGTAAATTGCGCAAAATTTTTATATCTTTACCATCTTAATGTACAATTAACTACAGCACCTTAAAAGCTGAGTTATTGGCCGTTCATAATATGACTCCCGATTTCTACCGCCAAGAATTTCGAGGAGGTCGTATTAGACCCGGACAGACGTTCTGTCAATTCGGATACATTCTTCAGAGGAATTTTAAATTTTGGTTAGAATCCTCAAAGGTTGATCCTAACTACGAGTCCTTAACAGACTTCGTGTTGCGGGATCAATTTTTGGCGTCTCTCCCGACGGAGATCCACGCGTTCGTCAAGGATCTTCAGTGCCAGACCTTTAAAGAATGTACCGAAGAAGCGGATGTCTATGCCGCAAGCCATAATTTATACCCAAAGGAGAATCGAACTTCTCACCAATCCCCCTACAAGAAAAGAAGGAAAGATTCGCGCCCCTTCACAGGAAAGTCGACGAAGTTTTCGAGCCCCGTAAAACCCCAAAACTTCTTTCTCCAAAACCAACAACGGGACTCCAAACCTCCCGTTAAGATTTCTCCTCCATCTCTTCCCGAAGCGACCAATCATATGCTTCACCTGTGGTGTAGAAAACCACATGAGCTGGAATTGCCCCCAAAATTCTAGGCTTGAGAGCCGAACAGCCCACCAAGTTCACCAGATTAATGCCACCCCGGCTTCCCCGGTGGTGCAGACCCAAGCAGCAACTTCTTTCCCTCCGTCAGGCCACCAGGTAAATTTTATTTTTGATAAAAGTTCATCGGGAACTTTGAAATTTCAGGAGGGCAGCGTGAACGGCTGCCGAGTATCGACTCGTCAGGGACACAGGATGTACGTGTTTCATCGTGTCCGACTCCTCCTCCCCCCAGTGGACCCTAACCACGAAAAATTTGCGGTGGTACATGACTACCTTGGGCGGGCGAACCCATTGCCCGTCGTTAGATGTTACCTGCAGTGTCAATATTATGATGGCTGGGCTGAATTCATTTCAGCACCCATAAAATTCTGTTCCGTACTTATAGGACAGAGCCCTCAAGTAAGTTCCGACCCTGTGTCTCAGGCCGCCCTTCCTCGAGGCTGAGCTAAGAAAGAAGCCCAGGAGCCCGTCCCCATCAGAACCCCGATACCGTCCGATTTCTCGGAGACCCTTAACCAGGACTTTAGGACGGCACAAAAGGAGTGTGAATCACTAACACCCTTAGGCGATAAGGCCCAAGACAAGGACACGGAGACTGTCCGTGGACCCAAAGAAAAAAAGTACCCCCAACGCGCCCATGGAGATACCTTCGTAGCACTGGACGAAACATCGGCGCTTGAAGAAGATTACACCGCGGAGTCCCTTAATGTAATACAGACAGTGTGCATCCAACCTGGTGCCGATTACCCTCCTCCTTCCCTACCAGGCGAGTCTTTTGACCCCTTTGACCTGGATATTGACGCGCAGCTGACACCACATCAAAAGAGTCAGCTACAAGAACTATTTGAATGGAGTCACCATTTAACCACCCTATTAGCTCTTTTCGAGCGACTGCGCGGAAATGGCCTCACCATTGGCCCCAGGAAATGCCATTTTGCCCACGAAATCATAAAATACTTGGGTTTCAAAATAGGACAAAGCAAGTTAGGTCCCCAAGAGGACAAGATTAAGGCAATCGCCGACATGCCCCCCCCCCCCCCTGATTACAAAGAAGCAATTAAGATCGTTCCTAGGATCAGCTTCTTACTATCGGCGATTTGTTCCGAATTTCACTGCAATTTCGGCGCCCCTCAGCTTCCTTTTAAAAAAGAATTCCCCCGATCGTCTACGTTGAAATGATGTCGCTGTTTCCCATTTTGATCAGCTCAAGAGTAAGCTCATTTCTGCCCCCATTTGAAAGTTGCCCAACGCGGAAAAATCCTTTGGGATTAAGACCGACGCGAGCAACGAGGGCATTGGAGGTGTACTCCTTCAATACGAGGATGACGGAACGAGTCATCCAGTTGCATATGCTAGTCGCCAATTATTACCACGCGAAAAGAGATATGCCTCTATAGAGAAAAAAGCTCTATCAATTATCTGGGTTATAGACAAATTCAAAATGTACTTGATAGGAAAAGAATTTCAGATAGGAACCGACCACCGTCCGTTAGCCTATATTAGGAATGTGCGACACTCCAACGGCCGAATCATGCGCTGGAGTTTACTCTTGCAAGAGTATCAATTTAAAATAAATTATATAAAAGGTTCCGATAACCAGGTCGCTGACGCACTCAGTAGGAATGCGTTACCGAATAGCGTAGAGTAATTGTATTCGTATGGATTAGGATCTCCATGTATGTATATACTGTCTTGTACGACTTAAATTAGATTCTCTTGTAATATAATTAGTTAATGTATACCTCTGAATTTTGTAACGCTCAATGTCTATTTTTTTTGTATGTATATATATTTGTACCCATTAAATTACGTATAAATTATTTTGTCCCATATGTACTAATTTTATATCATTTCATTGTTCCATGCCCCCCTTTTTTTATTAAGTTTGTATTAAAGGTTATTTTCCCCTGTAATCAAAATATCAAAATAATCATATGTATTGAGGTAATACTAGTTAGGTGCAGGAAGGTACGGTTAATACAAGAAAACGAGTTCCCCACAACGGAGCTCTTTAATTGTCCCTTCTCTTTTTTTGTCGAAGTGACAACTTCCCCCGGAATGGAGGGGTGTGATAGAACGGGTTGAGGCCGCTTATTTTCAACCACTATCACATGTTATTTAAAACCACGATGCTACCCACGTGCATCTTCGCTTTGAAGCCTGGGGCCTTATCGCAGCCACCTGAGTCAATGTTTAAACAAGGAGGTTTATCTTCCTCCGTTCGCCCCATGCGCCGACCTCGCCAGATTGAGTTAGGCTTATGGGAAGATAAGGCATTGTTCTCAGGCTCGGCTGTGCATTCCCTCGAAGCCCCCACTCTATTGTCTCCCCACGCCAAGGGGTGTCCCGACTATTTATTTGGAAACTTTACCACTAAGATCAGATTGGAGATCCAGATTTTCGTCGCGAAACATCACTACGACCCACTGTCACCTTGTGCGCCAAGGGACCTCGACCTCGAGACTCACCATCACTTGTCCAGAAGGAGGACAATATCCCTTGAGTGCCAAGGTTCGAGCCTTTGTGACGCCAAGTCCACAAGGCTTCCCCTGTTGTTCAAAAAGAGAACAACATTAGAACAGCCATTGTTCTCGAGCCCGTAGACAAGAGACGGTTCTCACCCCCTTCCCCCTCTGTTCAGAAGAGAGCAACGTAGAACAGCCATTGTTCTTCAAGCCGTTCGTCAAGAAACGGTTCTCATTCCCAAGACGCTACGTCAGGATCATTTAATTCCCCCCCCCCCCTTCGGCTGGAACTCGCCAGCGGACCGAAAATTCCTTCACGTTGCCTTCCTCTGCACAACAAGTATAATTACGTAAGCCGAACGTAACCTTTGAGTATTTAACCCTTTTGCCAACTCTATCCTGTGCTTTAAATGGTTTAGCGAACCATCTAATCCCTTTAATTTATATTTGTTTTACCTTTTTAAATCTCTTAATCCCCGGTTTAGCTCGATTTCCCACGACCCTTTCCAATTCTCTGTTTATGTCAATATTTTCCGTTTTGTGTGTTGTTGATAGTTTTATTAATAAAACTCTATTTTATTAATGATAGCAATATTATTATCCTTGAGCTCAGTTCCACTTCTTAAGCATATCGAAGATACATAATATCGGCCAGCCTAGACATCCACGCACTCTAAAGATAATTAAATAAGTTCCCTCAACGAATAGTTATATATGGTATTTCGTCGAGAGTCCATTCTACGACAAAGTATTTATTTATTAATTTAATAAATAATATAATTTTCACTAGTTATGTTATTTTATTTATTGCGATAAGAGTTCGCGCTTTGTCTTTATGAAATAACACTCTTCTATTGATTGATGCTGGCCTTTTCCTTCAAGTCCTGCATGTAAACTGTCCAACGAGGTCAAGTCCTGCATGTAAACTGTCCAACGAGGTCAAGTCCTGCATGTAAACTGTCCAACGAGGTCAAGTCCTGCATGTAAACTGTCCAACGAGGCACAATAAAATTCTTTGGTGGTAATCTGATTTAGGTTAAGTTCCAAATGGGTTATTGCCTTTCACTTTCAACCAAACACACAAGAAAATCTTCCGTGGATGAAGCCTCTGCTCAGTCTAGTGTATTGGTTTTCCTCCAGGACTAATTTATTGTTTAAAATGTTTAATATTATCGTACATAACCTCCACTTTTCGTCTCCTGTAACAAACCTACTAAAAAATCGTTGACTTTTTAATCAATTGGTTCTATCCATAAAATAATGATAAACATGAAAACAAAATTCTGCTTTACTTTCGATACCATATCAACCTATTATTGATGATTTATGGTCGGTAGTAGCTTATTTGTTCTGTCCCTTTGCTACAGGCGTTGTCCACAAGTTGGCATCCCACAGGACGGGCAGATTTACCCCCAACTGTCTGCTGCCAATCATGACCAAGGTCTAACCTAAAGATATCAAGAGTGACCTCGTTTAAGAGTAACCTCGTATGAAAAGGAGCTGGCGCTTGTTGGATACCTTCCTCTTTTCGACTTCCTCTTACAAACACACTTCAACTTCTGCACACAACTTCTTGGAATGATGGAGACGTGAAATACCTTAGCTCTGACACCGCTGTCACTCGAAATTATGCCAAAAGTTTGACTTCCCTTACATTGATTTCTGGGGGCAAATTATTTTAAGGTTGGTATGTAAAAATGGAGACAATTAGCCATATACTGTGTTAACAATTCACCCCTTTACCATGTTAGCAATCACTCCTTTACAATTTTAACAATTCACCCTTTTGCCGTGCTAAAAATTCCCCTTTACCGTGTTAACAATTGACCTTATTTGTGTTAACAATTCAGCCCTTTACTTTGTTAACAATCACTCCTTTGTCATGTTGACAATATAGTGATTAAATGCAATTGCTTGAAAGGTTGACTTCGTGTAGAACCCAAGTTTTAAAATGGTTTAAACGATAAATTTCACTTTTAAATCAAAATGGTTCAAAATTAAAAAGATTCACCCATTCTTTTTATACATACTCGTATACTCATACTGACTGTATCGTAAACTTATTCCATATAAATGAATCCATTCCACATTTATGCATATACCTTTTCTTTTTAACTAAACCAACTTTTTTTTTCCTAAGAAATTTAACCCAGAACTATTTTCTTAAAATTTCCCCTCAATTTAAAAATCAATCAACACGTTTCATAGGGAAAAAAATCAAGCAATTTGTTAATGGAAATGAAATTCCTCTCTAAATTTCGCCTGATAATTTTGTATTTCATATCATTGCCTTTTTTTATAAACGTCCCCCACCCCCCTCACTTTTCACACTCACCCAGTGCCTCGAGTTATGAGGGGGAAAATCGTTTGTGGGGAGCGAGTAGAAACGGGAGGGGAATTGAGACGGTCCCTTCTCTTGTGTTTTCCATCATGATTAAATGATTCATCCTGTTTTAGACAAGAAATTGATCGCGTTAGAGTTGGAATAAAATGAGGGGAAAATTTGACTTGTGAGAGGCGAACTTTTGACCTAGAAAAGGAGAGTTAAGCTGACCTGGCTACGCAACTATTGTTTGCATCTTGAAACCATAAACTGGAAAATACGAACTTTTATCTTCACATAAAAAATGAGGGGATGCGAACAAGGGGAAAATAAATTAGTCGAATTAGATTGGAAAGAGAAAAACAGGGGGAAATTTTGACTATGGACAAGGAAATTAAGCTGATCTGTCTCCGCGACTTTTATTCTTATCCTCGAGACCACAATCTTGAAGATACCAACTTTAATCGCGTAAAAAAATTTGGGGATGCGAACAAGGGGAAAAAATTGTTCGAATTAGATTGACGGGGTGAATGAGGGCAAATTAAGCTGACATGGCTACGCAACTGTTCGTATCTTCAGACCAAGTACTTCGATATAGGAACTACCATAATATTTTGATTAAAGAGAGGGGAATGCAACTAATGGAAAAGGGCAAGGAAGGGGGGGGGCACTCATTTATGCTCCTGATCCTGTACTTGTACGAGGTAGATAATGACAAGGACTAACGAAATCTAGGATGACAAGGATAACGAGAAGATGGATGTAACAGACAAAAATAGATCGTGAATGACAAGGACAAATGAGATAGAAGATGACAAGAAGTAATGAAATCGATGATGACAAGGATTAACGAGAGAGTGGGTGTAACGATTCGCGAAAAGGAATAATGATAGCACTGGTTACAAGGACTGTCAACATCGATGATTAAAATAATTAGCGCGACCGATGATGACAAAGACTAATGAGATAGAAGTTGACAGGGACTTAAATCACAGCCAATCCCATCAAGCCGAGTAGCTGCAACTTCCAAGAATGGCCGTATTTCCGAGCCCCAAATTTCTAGAAAGATATGATCTAGTGGACCTGCGGCGAAAACGGCCGATTTAGCACCTCTAGTTACTAGATGGCGCCACCTGGTGGTCAACTTATATCATATTTGAACTCAGTGACCTCAATTACCTTTGGTAGCATTGGTTTTAGCCGGCTACATGGAGCCAGCGACTCGTTGCGGACAGAAAATGAACAGAACTCGAAATTTGCATGACCCATAGACCTGCTTTTGCTTCGCCGCAAGTCAGTCAAAACAAAAATGCGCCCCCCCCCCCCTTCCCTCCTGGATTACCCTCCGCATATATCCTCAAACAATAAAAAAACCCGGCTTCTCATTACGCTCACCCAGTCCCGTTTCCCATAGCAACCAGCCTCATTCCTTTTTCTATTAAGTCAAATTATTAAAAAAAAAAGAAGGAAAACTCAAATAGGCGCTTTTAAAAGTGTCCGTAAACAAAACGTTGATCTTTTTGCTTCGCAAATCCACTCCGGTAAGATAATAAATTAGCTCCCCCTCCCGGGACCCTCCAAAATCCCTTATTCCCCCAATTTTTCACCTGTGGGGGGATGTTATATAAGCTGCGTCAGTGAAAAAGTCCCTAAATTATAATTAATCCTGTTTAAATCCTTTTAAACTCCATTCCCCCCATGCATAACCCTCATTCCCCCTACCCCAGCCGGCTCACCGGCTCACCTGTGGCCTCGCATCGCCCCCCCCCCTCTATCTATTTCCTTCTCCCTCGACAATTTGTAAAGATATGGGGCCAGATTCAGGAGGATTAAGGGAATGAATCGCTGCCGGGATGGGAGCAGGGAATGGGGGAGGGGGAGATCTGTCAATTGGAATCCGACGAGTTTATCCCCAACAAATCATAGTTTGGAAAATAAAAAACGCTTTAATGAAAATGGTTATTTACAATAATTTAATTTATTAAAAATAAAAAAGTAGATTTTGATTTATTAAAAAATAGAAGAAAAACACTAATTTAATATATTAAAAACGGAAAAGACTTTAATATATTAAAAATATAAAAAAAGAAGCACATTCAATTTATTAAAACCAGAAAATAGCTTTAATTTATTAAAAACACACAAAGAATTTTAATTTATTAAAAAATAAAAAATAGGCGCTAATTTAATGCATTAAAAACAGAAAAATAGCTTATATTTATCAAAAAAGAAAATTCTTTAATTTAATATAGTAAAAATTAAAAAAAGAAGCGCCTATTTAATTTATAAAAAAAAACACCATAAAATAGTTTTAATTTATTAAAAAAAAACACAAAAAAGAAGCCCTAATTTAATTGATTAAAAACAAAGGAACTTTAATTTATTAAAAACAGAAAAAAATACGTACTTTAGTTTATTATAAACAGAAAAAAAAACTTTTAGTTATTAATACAAAAAGACGAATTATTATACATTAAAAAAAAAGAAAGACTAATTTAATTTATTTAATAAAAGATTAAAATCACTTTAATAAGATAGGATAAGCGCAAAACCTAGCAGGTAATCAATAATATCTCGGTAAGATTTTTACTCGAATAATTATTTCTTTAGTCACCACTGGATGCGAATTTTCCCAACAATGAATGGTTGCGGAAGAAGGACTCGGCGGTGAATGAGCCGCAAACCATCCCAATTTGGGGTGGAAAATGGTACAACAACCCCCACCCCTTGTTATGTCCCCAACGCCAACACACCTCCCCCATTACTAATTACCCCCTCTATAATTCAGCCAAATGGAGGAAGCGAGTGAGCATGGCTGGACTTGTTGCTTCCAGGCTGAGCTCCAGATTCCTTAGTTAGATCATCTTCTAACAACATTAATAATAATAATGTAAAAAATAATGGTAATGATAATAATAATTATAAAAATATGTAATATAAATATAGTAATAATGATGGGGACATAGTAATAATAATTTTAATAATAATAATAAAAATAATAATAATATAAAAAATAATAATAATATTATTAGTATTATTTTTTTTACATTACTATCACTATTATCTACCCAATTGAAAGGGAGGGGGGCAAACACAACAGCCCGAGTACAGTATTTCCATCGTGAGACGAGTGATCGTGGACGATGATCACTCATTCACACGATGAAGGCACATTTCGGCCAAGTACAATCAACGCAGAAGCAAAAAAGTACTTAAGTACTTAAGATGATAAAGAGTACTCGAGAGAAGAGTTGAACTCCTGGATTTCAAGGAAAATTTAAGGATATGGTACTCAGGGGTTAATCAATGCACAAGGAGTAATAAAGAGTACTTCCAATGGCGAAGATCACTCCTCAAGGGATCTGAGGGTCCAATTATGGCCCCATCTATAGGAGGAAGAAAGGATAGGAAAAGGAGATGAGTTGAGTCGAGGAGAGGACCGGAGAAGAGGGAACGATTAAAGATAAATAGAAGATGAAAAAAGGCAAGGACGAAGGAGAGGAAGGAGAAAGATTTAATGAGTAAAATCGAAAGGGGGAAAGGAGATGAGTTGAACCCAGGATTGGGAAGGGGAAGAAGTGGGGAGTCCTTGGCAAAGAAGGTGGTCACTTTTGAAAAAGCCTTGGTCAAGGAGGTGGTCGCTCTTAAAAAGCTATGGTCAAAGATGTGGTTGCTTATGAAAAAGACTTGGTTCAAGAGGTGGTCGCTTATGAAAAACACTTAGTCAAGGAGGTGGTCGCTCTGGAAAAAGCCTTGGTCAAGGAGGCAGTCGCTCTTGAAAGGCTTGGTCAAGGAGGTGGTCGCTCTTGAAAAAGCATTGGTCAAGGAGGTGGTCGTTCTTGAAAAAGCCTTGGTCAAGAGGTGGTCGCTCTTGAAAAAGCTTTAGTCAAGGAGGTGGTCGTTCTTGAAAAAGCCTTGGTCAAGAGGTGGTCGCTCTTGAAAAAGCTTTAGTCAAGGAGGTGGTCGTTCTGGAAAAGTACTTAAAGGACGCACGTGCCGCAGCACGATTGTTGAACTCCCTGTTTGTGTGCGTTCGCTTCTACGCGCAATGCGGACGTGGCTGTGTGTGCGTCTTATATGACCAATAATTCAAGAGACAGACAGGCAAGCAGAGAGAGAGAAAGAGAGAAATTTAGAGAAAAGAGAGAGAGAAAGAGAGAAATTTAGAGAAAAGAGAGAGAGAAAGAGAGAACTTTAGAGAAAAAGAGAGAGAAAGTCAGAGAAGGAGAGAGAGAGAGAGAGAGAGAGAGAGAGAGAGAGAGTGTCCAATTTAATTAATAATCTCAATGCCCAATTTGTCCATCCCGTGGATGAATTATGGACGACATCGGTAAGGAATCGTGGCCCCCTCTACCCCCCTTCCCATCTTCCTTTTTCCCAAGGCCTTTGGAGCGCGCGCGCACACACACACACACACACACACATATCTACACACAGACACACCTCGTGTCACCAGATAAAAATGATGAACGGGGCTTATTTTGAATTCAAGTGACCCTCTTTTCCATGGGTTGGGTTAGGCTATTGGGGCTTCCATAGGACGAGGGGATAGAGACGTGAGGGGGGAGGGGGGCGAACGAAAATAGCACCTATACATTTCACCATTGTTCATCTTGAGGTTTTGGTCATGAAAGTTGATCCCTATCTTGACTAAATCTCCCGTTTTACTGTGGATTTGAACAACGGGTCACCGCAAACTCCGTCCCCCTCAAAAGTCAACCGGCCTAATTTCGGAGTTTGCCCCATCCGTTGACTAACCAGACTCGATGTGAGTTTGTTTCCATTCTGATACCTCTTCGGAGATTGTGAAGAACTGGTCAGTTTGGTTTGGAGGACAAAACTTAGTTTTATTTCAAAATACTTAGCATATGCAAAGTATTCCATTCTCTCTTTGGTGGACTCTTTTTCCTTGAACAAAGTGTAAAGTCCTGAAATGTGCAATAATTTAGGGGTTAGGTCTAGTAATTGAGGGGTTAGGTCTAGTAATTGAGGGGCTAATGCGGCAAAGCATCATTTATTATTCCAAGCTTAAATCCGATCCTGGTTGCGCCTCGCAACGTCTCCTTTGGCTTCTGAAGATGACTCAAACTTTTAAAGCTTTTCGGTTTCTCAAAGGAATCTCGCCTGCATAGATTCATTGTGTGGTAGTAAAATACTATGATATTAACTAGGACTATGCTAGCTATAATATTACCTAGGACTAAGCTAACTATGATATTAACTAGGAATATGCTATATATATATATATATATATATATATATATATATATATATATATATATATATATATATATATATAATATCTCTCAAAGTAGCGCGAGAGAATGATGAAGATGAATGCAATAAACCACATAGAAAGAGAAAACGGAATAAATTTTTCTTACAGTAATATTTATTACCTTTTTTCGAAAAAATCCGCGCAGGGAAGCGATTCGAACCATGACACTGAGGCAGCGAGCACCGCTTTGATCACAGTTAAAAGTATGCCTTTAGTGCACAATGTTTTTAACTGTGGCCAAAGCGGTGCTCGCTGCCTCAGTGTCCATGGTTCGAATCGCTTCCCTGCGCGGATTTTTTCGAAAAAAGGTAATAAATATTACTGTAAGAAAAATTTATTCCGTTTTCTCTTTCTATGTGGTTTATTGCATATATATATATATATATATATATATATATATATATATATATATATATATATATATATATATATTTAAATAGCTCTTACACTGATTAAGCAATTGTTCGGATAGGAGTTGAATGAATAAATAGAAAATTGAAATTAAAAAACAACAAAACACAAACGAACAAAAGCCTCCCTCAAATAACAATTTAAATAAACTTTGCGCTTACGATAGACAATATCGCGAAAAAGAGTCTGACCTTTTACCCAAATTAGTCCTATACCCCCCCCCCCTTCGCCTCCAGGAACCAAGAGGAAAATAGGGAACAAGTAAAGAGGAAGGGACAGATAACCCTCTCCCCTAAAACATAAAAATAGATAAACTAATAGACAGACGTAAGGTAAACCCAATCTTGATCATCGACGCCAAATGCAAAATCGGGGGAGGGGGAATATTTTGGAGGTTCCAGCGAAGGGAAATAAACGTAAAATTCCCCTTATTGTTCCGAGTCAGAATGAGTTAGGAAAATAGTTACTCCCCCCCTTTCCCCCCCTTTATAGTAGCCAGAAGTCACGCATAATGATTCCTACTCCCCCCCACCTCATTTCCCCTCTCATAATTTTCTTTCAACTCCCTCACATTTCTGAGAAAATACACTGCCAATTCTCAAACATCTCTCCTCATTTAACTATTTAGTCTATTATTCTTCCCACTTCCCCTTGCTTTCGTTATACCCTCACTTCACCCCCCCCCTCTCTCTTATTTTGTGCCATTTTTTCCATTCCGCCTAATTTTGACCCCTAATATTTCTTCAGTTTCCCCTCGCAACTATGATTATCATATATGCCACTTTTTCCCTCACATATCTCCGATATGTGTATGGGGGTCGAAGTAATGCCTCTTTCCCCTCTCCCCTAATCACTACGCGATTTCCCTACCACTTATAATTTCCCCTCAGGTTCTTCTCTTATTCGTTCCCCCTCCTTTCCCTTGCATCAACCCTCACCCGAAAAAAAATAGGAAAATACAAAAGCGACTCGGTCTTTAACAGTCGCCATAGATTTACTCTCGCAATATGTAAATCCTCTTAAGTTCCTAATAACAATAAGTTATATGGATTAATCTATTGATCTTCGCTGGATTTTTGCTTCTATCTTCATTATTACAAATTTTTAAACTTTATTATCACCTTTTGAATTTTGAAATTAGCACTCAATCATCATCTACTTTAAGAAAACACCTCGAGTCCAAGTTCATCCCCTTGATAGAGAACCCCATAAAGTGAAAAGTCTCACGAACTTAAGCCATTATCACCCCCCTCCCTATATGACCAGCCTCACCCCCTAAACGACAAATCGACATTGTCACTTCGGAACAATTTAGAAGAAAATCTGGAAGACAACCGTCCTTAAAGGACACGAGTACCTTGAGTTCTTCCCCTTTGAACTTATGGATAAGAAGGAAATCCTCATCCACTTAAGTTATGAGCGGTCATTGTATGAGATGATGAAATACAATCGAAGACCAGGGCAGTGCATGAAGGAATTTTGAGGGGAGTATGTAAAAACAGAGTTAAAGGCATTAATATCTCCTTTAAAAGGTAGTGAAATGTCCACAAGAAGGAGAGGGGTTCCGAAGGGTGGTTATAACCCTCTGGGTTCACGCCTCGGGAAATTATTGTAAACACCAAACCTAAAAGATGAATACTTGAGGGATTTTGCAAATGTTTCCAGCTCTCCATTAAGTATGTCTATTAATTAGTCTATTAATTCTCACAGAATTTGGTTGCTATCTTCTTTATTATTATTTTTTAAACTTTATTATCACCTTTGGATTTTTAATTTATCACTCAATTAGCAAATGTCTTGAGAAGACACCTGGGAGCAAATGCAGGTCCTCAAATTAGGAAGCGGCAACGAAGGGTAACCAAATAACGAAGTAGTAACTAAAGGTGGAGTATACCACCTTGAAGAGAACCCAATTAAGTGTTGCCTTAGTGCCCGAAAGGACAATTAATCGCTTTACCAACACAGGTTGTCGTATCATAGTGGATAAGATGCTAGATTTCTAACACCTTGGTAACGGGATTAATCAAAGTGAGAACGGACACAAAACTTAAGCGTTTCTTAGGAATTGACCCCTTATTGGTTAAATATCTCCAACAACCTTCCTTACGAACGTAGCTAATCATCAGCACTGCCGTCTTTCCCTTTTTGTCTTCTAAGCACATCATATGCATTAACTCCTCTATTCCGGGCCCCGACTAATGGAGTAGGCTTATTATACCCACATACCCTAAAAGCGGAACAGCCCTTTCCCTGGGTCGGGAAGGGTTTTCCGATCGCTCTTTGGTGTCAAAAACATAAAACTACCCCCCTCCCCACACACACACACTCAACCATGCAGACCATCCCCTCGAGCTTACTAGCGAGTGTCATTCTGATCTTTAGGCGAATTACATTATTCGGTCGGGAGAGATCGCCTTCGAGCGAGCGACGGATGGTAACACTTACTATTACTTACTATGGTTGGCATCCATAGAGAGCTGGTAGTTTGAGTTGCTGCTTCGTTGTTTAGCCATCTTAAGTCGCCGCTTCTATATTTGGACACTTCATTGGACGCTTTGTTATTTGGATCCCTCTAGTTGCCGCTCCGTTATTTGGGTGCTTTCAGTTGTCGCTTCTTTATTTGGAGTGGACGCTTCGTTATTTGGGTACCTTTAGTTGCCGCTCCGTTATTTGGGAGCCTTTAGTTGTCGCTTCTTTATTTGGACACCTTCAGTGGACGCTTCAATCTTTGGGTACTTTCAGTTGAAGCTTCGTTATTTGGGTTCATTCAGTTGTCGCTTCGTTATTCGTGCACTTTCAGAGGCCGCGTTATTTTGAGGGCACCTTCAAGTGGGCGCTTCGTTATTTAAGCGCCTCAGAGTCTTTGTATTCAACTCGTAACGGCTACAGCCTCGTTACCCTCGTCCTTAATCGGTATTAAATAGCCCGTTATTGCATACCGTAGAGAAGTCTAATTTCCTAACAGAAGCAGATTCAGGAGAGTTGCGTGAACTTCAAATCTATAACGTTTCTTGTCTACTTTAGCTTCGCATCTTCCACACTTCTATTCCGTTAATTTTACCAATTTTTGCCACTCTTTTGTCACAAACCTTCTGGTGGAGATGGCCTTGATGGTTTTTGCTTTTTGAATATATAATACCTTTATACAGGACATCTTGTGTAATAATTGAGTGTACAGAGTGTCGTGTTTGATTTAAAACTTGTAGCTGTATCGTTGTTTGATCGAGGTGGCATCTTTAACAGAGATGAATTGTTCCGAGTGCCTTTGTTCGTCTTGATGAAACGATCGCCCATTTCAGCGTTATGCGAATGTTCGGAAGAAAGTGTGGAAGGAAAGAAAAAGGAATTAGTATTGTATCTTAAACATAAGAAAAAGGAGTCTGCAAAAGGCGATCAATAAATAGACCCTACGAGGCAGCTTCTTATCACCAAGTTCAGTCCTACTATCTAGGTAAGGTGTATAATGTAAGAGGGTTCGGTACTTTATTACACCTCTCGATAAAACCACTACACCACTTAGCATCTTCATCCATAAATATATGCACTCTATTTTTAACTGCAGCGAAGCAGCGGGTCTTTGGGTGATGCAAATCTCGTGTTGTGTTCATCTTCTGTCTGCAACGAGTCGCTGGCTTAAGGTATCCGGCTAAAACCAATGCTACCCAATGTAATTGAGGTCACTAAGTTCAAATATGATATAAGATGACCACCAGGTAGCGCCACCTAGTGGCTAGAGGTGCTAAATCAGCCATTTTTAGAGATTTGAAGGTTAAACCAATGTCACAAGGTGTAATTGAGGTTTCAATGTCCAAATCTGTTTGATTTTCGCCGCAGGTCCACTAGTTCATGCCCCTCTAGTTAAAACTCTCCAGGGAGGATACTTCTATCGCATGACTAGTGATCCTATTATTCCATTCATCTACCACTCGATGTGTAAACCACTTTCACCCAATCTCTTTCCTAAACCTAAACTTATCCTATCCTGTTTACTAAAAATAACAACTTTACCCATCTCTTCCCTATTCTAACCTTTTACCCAATTGAGTACGAATAATGTGGAGAACTTCCACACAGAACTTGGGCTTCTCCTGCAAGAACTTTACCAATAAATTGGAACATTTTCTTTATTCCCAAATTTGTTAAATTTCAAAAGATTATTTATAAATTGCTGTTTATATCCGTGTAAGCGTTTGGGATACCCCATACTGCTGCAATTTATCCTAAGCTACAGCTGCAGACGAGGGCTTTTCGCGGAGCCATTCTAACAATTTAGCCCTAAATAATTCAAATCTACAATACAAATACATAAAGGATCTCAAATTAGACCTTTGACCCGGATTTATCAAACTATTGATTGAAATCCGCTACGTCGTTTGCCAGTCTGACATCAACTATAATCCTGTAATCCCATATTGGTGTTTTAACCCCACCGAGTGGTAGAGCCCAACCCCCTCTCCCTTCGTGTGCTGGTGTGTTAATGTGGGGGTGACAGCTGTGAATTGATAATCTTAGGGACCTATAAATCCTAACCATCAACCACGCATTGGGTCTAACTATAGCCCCAGTAATACACCCAAATTCCCCACATTTATTTATAATAAATTTAATGTATATGGATTAAGTAAAACACCAGTGAGTGAACCTAAATCAATTTTATTTCGCCTCTATAAATAATTAATAAGTAAGGGAAGAAGATGCTAAACACTGCAGAAAGGGAAGTTAATTTAGTAGCCAGTTGAGTGAAATTACATTTGAGAAATGTTAAAATGGGTGAAAAAAGCAACTGTAATCTTTATTCTTGACGCTTTGTTATTTGGGTACCTTCATTTGCCGTTGCGTTATTTGGGCACTTTCAGTTGCTGCTTCTTATTTGGGCCATTTCCGTTGCCGCATTGTTTTGAGGGTACCTTCAGTACCACCTTAGAGTCTTTGTATTCAACTCGTAATCGACTACAACCTCTTTACCCTCGTCCTTAATGGGTATTAAATATCCCTTTTGTTGCAAACCTTAGAGAAGAAGTCTTCATCGCCTAACAGGGCCAGATTCAGGAGAATTGCGCAAACCTCTGCTCTATAACGTCTTATGTCATCTACTTTGGCTTTGCATTTTACACACATAATTATTCTGTTCACTTTTGTACACAACATGATCCGTTGAATTACATATGTTATGATATACCCATTGTTTATCATTTTTGTATCCCCCAAGGTAGGAGTCGATAAGGCTTTTGTAGCATTCAAGAGAAATCGAAACCAATTCGTACAATTGTTTCAGATCAACTTTTTTGTGCAGTTTCTCTGATAAGTGAATGTAAACCAAAGATTTTAATTGGAGTGAGGTCAGGGATCAATGATCTACTCAAATGGATCAATTTTCTTATTATAAATCATTATTTATTAGCAAGTAAATAAGGACCCTGTCCACAACAAGAAGTTTCACTTATGTTACCGAGTAGACGTTAAGAGATGAGTGTCTCAAATCTTCCTGCAATATTCGTCGCTCATTAGATTCTAAATGATTTTTGTGTTCAAGGCCCTGCTTGCACTTGAGGATCATCTGTCATGATTTACTGTGTGTTAGCTTTCCCAGGCTCCTGCCAAACATGTTGGTCTGATAACGTCGCAGTACCGGGTTCGATCCCGGCAGGAGCGGACACAAACGTCAGCGCACGGAGAGATCTGGCTACCAATTGGTGGACGCGCTGTGCTCACCCCTGTATTCGGGTGGGTAGATCTTACACTTCTCATCACATACATAGCCAATTACAACACTGCTTTCTTTCCTCTCCCGTATTCGCACCACAACACAGACACTCTCTCTGTTCCAAGGAATCTTGCCGATGGGTATCTATATCCACATACCTCCGACGAAGAACAGGCCGACGCGTCCAGGGCGAGGACGGTTCCACCTGAATGCTATTTGGTGTCAAAAAACATAATACTTCCTGGCACCTCTCCCCAAAGAGGACCATCCCCTGGTGCCCTCGGGCCCACCAGCGATTTTCATACTGACCTTAATGTCTATTTCATTATCCGGTCGGGATCCACCTGGATAAATGCAGGTGGCGAACCACTACTACTACTACTACAGTAAAACTGAAGTGTTCTATTCCATGATAGTTTCATTTGAGCTAGGAAAGTTGCAGCTTGATTTAGTGATGCTTTTGGTGGCTTTTCGACGAGCCTCTGTTTTGGGCTTCTTCAAAGGTGTCTTCGTCATATCTTCTCACTGGGTTAATCAAAGGGGGAAGGGGCTTGCTTCCATTAGGCCCCCTCCCCCGACGCCGGAGCCTCTGCTTCGTTCTTCTGAATTTTTTGTTTTTTTCTTTGCTAGTTTCTTTGCCTTTGAGCAATTTAACATTTTGGGGATCTAGAAATGCAATATCCTTGTACTCCCTCTTAAGGCTTCTGAGTTTTACCTTTTTTATATTAACATTCCTGCGGTATATTTACATGTGGACCATGTGGGTTAGGTCGCATAAGTATGTTCCGTGACTCCCTAGTCCCTTTGAATTATCAACGTAGAACGGTAGATCATTTTCACCCCATAGTTAACCAATTATAAAACTCAATGACAAAGAAACATTTAACTGTATATGGAACAAAAAATACATATATCTATTTCTCCGACATACAGAAACATACCTGAAGGTCCGTGAACATGTAGCAAACCATATAATCATAAAAAAAATTATTATCGATACCTTCTGAAAACTGGTTGAATGTCATTCTCTGACTTGGAATGATCAAACGTTTTAATCGAGTTCCATTTTGTAGACGATGTATTTTTTGATGGCGCAAATTATAATTTGGATCAAAATGATAATATGGAAATTCCGTTTGATTCAGAATGAAAAAAAAACGGCAGTTTCAATGAAGAGGTTCATAAAGCCGAAAATTTTAGGGAGAATATAATTTTACATCATAAAACTGGTTTACAAATTGAAAAGGCTTGGGATTTGTGGGAGAGTTTTAGATTGAGAGGTTGAATGGCTAAAGGAGGGGAAGCAGAAGGGGGTACTAAATAGAATTTGGTCAAAGTGGAGGGACGTTATTAGTGGAGTGCCTCAGGGATCAGTTCTGAGCTCATTATTATTAGTGCAATATATATATATATATATATATATATATATATATATATATATATATATATATATATATATATATATAAAATAAGTGGCGACTCCAGGTCATCTGCGTCACTCGGGCTCATCACGGATTTCGCATAAGACACATGTATAAAAGAAGGTAAGTGACGTAATGCACGATGCACACTTATATGTGCACTGATAATTTAACAATGTGAGAGAAATATAGTTTTAATATAAAAATTACTCACTTCATTTATTCGGGAACTCCAGTCGTCTTGGTTTGATGGCGAACTCGTATAAGGTCCTGTCGTGCAGCTCCTTCTTCTTGTCCAAGTCGTTCAAAATACTTTTCACGATGGAAATACGAGCACTATGTCTTTCTCCATTTCTAAGTTAAGGGGAAAAATAAAGCAACCCTGCAAAACACAACTGATCTTCACACACAGACGCACAGAATAACAACAATCAAATAACGACAGCGGCGCGCACAACAAACATTAGCCAGAGACTGTAACGCCTGTACTGTACTCTTGACAAGAGATGGCAGTTAGTCTTTTACACTTACCATGTTAGTTCGTATTAAGGTTAAAGTTAGCTGGTTTCAGTCATCCTATCAAGCTGCTGTGTTGCTGCTTATCAGGCGGACTTCAGCCAGGGCAAGGCCCTCCCCTCCGCCATCGTGATGCCCAGTCACGGGGGTAGCCTCCCTCAGTAAATAGTGTCAGCTTAAAAAGAATCCAGACGGAGATTCGAACTGCCAACCCAGCGATTGGCTGGCAAGTGCGCTGGATAATTTTTCGTTTAAATTCCTTTAAAAATTTAAATCCTAATCTCTATAGAAATCTATTGTTTCAAGAAAACATTGAATTTTAATTACTTTTAATTTTTACGATTATAGATAACAACTCGGGCTGTAACTTCTGAGCCCGAGTCAAGCGCGTATGAACGATATCTGCTGCGAATGATATGTTTTGACATAGGGTACCTCTGAAACTACAGCCAGACGCTGAACCAAAATATGTGAACTGCGACCAGGCTCAATAAAAGGAGCCCGAGTTATTGGCTGCAATTACTTACTTGAAGTTAGTGTTGGTAGAAATTAAATAAAAAAAAGCAGCCATGGTTAAATTTTTATAAATTTTATGAACTTCGCCAATTATAATAATTTTAAAAAGGAACTCTAAACTAAATTTCCCCCCTTTCAAAATATCACGTTGCTAAAATATAAATTTTCTGAACTTTACCATTTGTAATCCTTTGGGTTTTAAAAAAATCACAAAATTTCGATACATATATTTATTTCTGAACTTCACCATTTTTTTTTTTTTATATTATAAAAAAAATATTAAAAAATAACTTTGATTAAAAAAACATAAGTCATAACCAAACTTAGGTGAAATTATTATTCAAATAGTCAAAGAAATCCGCCTTTTTGTAACCCCCCTCCCCCACATTGACCCAAATACCTGAGCTTGAAATCGTAAACTTACTTTTCACGAACCCTTTACTTTAAACCAGCCTTCCCCCTTATTCAAAATTACCCAATGTAATTCTTATATAATTACACGAGCGCCGACTCCCGTCTAATTATATTCCATCTGGAAGAGTCTAAAAATAAGCCGTACTTAAACCCGTCCGAACCGACAAACTGGAGCCGTTCCGCTAGATGGTGAGTGGGAGGAGCCTAAGAAGAGATGAGGGTTCTCCCCTTCCCAAACGCTTCCCCCCCCCCTTTATCTCGATCGGGGCCAGAGTTTGACAAATGGTCCCGTCTTTATCTGGTTTACGGGGCATTTAAAGAGAGGGGTAAAGGTATTTTCGTCGCGGCCTCTAATTACGAGGGGATTAGACCAAGGATTGGGTGTCTGAAGGGAAATGGAGGCCCTGATTCCTCCCTCCACTCTCGTTAGGGTATGGGGAGGATAGAGAGGCGGTGAGGGGGACGCGCAAGCTGTGTGTTTAGGGGGGTCAGAAGAAGAGGGGGGGGGTAAGTGTAGAGATAAGGATGAAACGAGGGAACGCGGGGAGGGGCATAAGGAGGTAGGCCAGAGGGGAAGAGCAAAGGAAGAAAAGTTAAAATTTATTACAGATTTCATGGTAAAAATGCGAGTGAATTTATGGTAAATATTCGTTTTAACACATATTTTCAAATGAAATAAAAAATGTGTTTTTCTTATGCAGTTTTATGTGTACCTTTCAGATCCGACACTCGTGTTTCCCGGAAATGCCTACTTTTCCCATAATTGACTGAACTTCCATAATAGGAAGGGTATGCATTTCCAGCAAAAACGAGTTTCAGATCTGAAAAGTACACACAAAACTGCATAAGAACACATTTTCAAAATCATTTAAAAGATCCAGAATCAAACCTAACCTAACCTAATCTAATAAAATCCTACAGAAATTTGGGGAAAAAAAACTCATTTGTCTTGAAATTCATGCCAATACTTCGTCAAATGCGGGCATTAGAAAGCCACGTGCCCTTAAATGCACTAACGAAAAATGCCATGGGATTTTGCCCCCTTTCCAATCCTTTGTAACAGTAAAATAAATTCTGATCGTTTCTAAATAAATCTACAAATACTGCATCATGTAGGGCATGTAGTATCTCGCCGGATTACACTGTGAGCTTTATCTATTTCTAATGCCTGACAAGCTTCATTAGTTGGCATTGCGACCTAGCACAGCCACCACACGCCATTATACTATGAACTGAAAACACGGATATCCGTGAATCGTCTGAAAAAGAAGCATGCGCAGATCGCCTGTAGATATAAAAAGGCCTGCTATTGGCTAACATGTCAGGCCATAACTTAAAGGGAATAGGGCAAATGGCGCAGAAAGATTCAAATTTCGCAAGGTAAAAATATATTTTCGAAAAGTGAATAACTACGTTATAATTAAGTTCCGGAAGTTGAAAATGACATCGATGAACATCATTTTAAGAATTAAAAAGTTTATGTTTTGAAAATTAAAAAAATCTTAATTGTGTTAAAACGATTCTTATCCTGTAATAGTGTAGAGCCGTGTGTTTTCTGTGTGTGTGTATGTTTTCGCGTGGAAGTAGGGATAGAGGGATTAGTGATCAATTCACAAGATTCCCCATTTTGTTACCCCAGCTGGTTCGGGGGTTCCTGTAAATCAATGGTTCCCAAACTTTTGCAGGCTGGCGCCCCCTTGGCTCCCCAGTGAATTCCTAGCGCCCCCCACAGACACATATGGAAACAAACACCTCTTTCTTGATATTTGGTATGCTGCAATTTGAAAAGAGAAAGGTTAAACACAAATGTGTATTTCACAAATAAAACCCAATTTAGTAAACCAATTTATTTTTTAGCAGTTTTAACTGTTTCAGCAACATAGAATGGTAAATAAACATTCCACCAGTAACCTTCATTGTCTCACACTTAATATTAATGGGATGGATGTGCTTGGTGCAGGGACATAAGCTTCTCAACATCAGGCTGGAACTCACTAAGAAGAAGTCGTAGATCCCCGCGGTCAGTAATTTTCAGTCGGTTTCTTTGCTTGGAAAGAAGCAAGGCGACTGCACTGAAGCCCCGTTCTACTAAATATGATGTTGGCAAGGCAATAAAGTACATCTTGACCTTGTTCCACAGCACTTGATAGCAGTCAGAGATTTTTTTTTGTAACCAAAAATCTTGATATGACTTTTTGAACATTGGCCTTAGCTCAATGTCATTTTGAATGGAAATCAGTTCTTCCTCTGCCACTCCAGTTTCTTCACCGTCGACATTTAGGAATGGATTGATCACCCAGTCTGGTATTTCAAGCAATAAAATGTCCTCAAATCTCTCAGACATGTCTCTGTGCAGTTCATCCAGGTGTGTACAATACACTTGAAGGTCATCGAATGGTATGCCTTTTTCCTTATCCAATTCAGAGAGGCTTGGGAACTGGTAGAGTGCATGGCGAGCTATGTTGCGTTTGAATAACTGTAACTTTGCCAGGAAGGTGGAGATAGCTGATTTGACTGTAATTAGATTAGCCTCATTTCCTTGCAGCTGCAAATTAACTTCATTGAACTTCGTGAATATATCTGCCAAATAAGCAATGTCATGCTTCATGTTTCTTAGTTCATCACACAGAACAGAATTGGAGTCTTGGAAGAATTCAACAACTGTATCAAACAGTGAATAGAAACGTCTCAGGCAGTTTCCCTTTGACAGCCATCTAACTTCTGTGTGCAACACTAAACGTTCAAACTCTTCATCATTATCAGTGCACAGCTGTAGAAACAGTCGGGAATTGAGGGTATGTGCCTTGATTTTATTTATTGCTGTGATAACAGTACTCATTGATTTGTGTAGTCTACCACTCAGGTTTTTTGCGACCAGATGCTGCCTGTGGATTACACAGTGCACTGTAAGTACTCCAGGTACAGCTTTTTTCAAGAAACTAATGAAGCCACGATGACGACCTACCATTGATGGTGCCCCATCTGTTGCACAAGCAAGAATGTTAGAAAGTGGGATGTCTTTCTCTTTGAAAAAAACATCAACGACACGAAATACTGACTCCCCTTTTGTGTCTGTTTCAAGCTGTCTCGCAAATAACAGCTCTTGAACCAAGCTTTCATCTTTGACGAAACGAACATAAGCAAGAAGCAAAGATTCATTGCCTGGCAGAGTGGACTCATCTAACTGTAAACTAAATTCTGTTGTCCTAAGCATGTTACACAATGTTTCTTCAATATTTTCAGCCATTTCATCTATTCTTCTCTGAACAGAGTTATCACTGAGAGGAATAGCTTTTATAATTTGGTCAGGTGACTTGTGTAGAACTGTGTGTAGAACCTCTCTTACTGCTGGTAGAATAAGCTCTTCTCCAATTGTATGAGGCTTACCAGATCTAGCAATCAGCAAAGAGATGTTGTATGATGCTCGCAAACCGTCAGTAGATTGTTGTAAACTGCTGGCAAATATATTTCCGATGGTTTTCCGTTTCCGAACGTTGTCTCGGAGTGACTGAAAATATGCCAAGTTTTTGTCTGCTTTATCAGAGTGCATTTTCTTCAAATGTTCCAAAAGCCTCGAAGGTTTCATAGCTTCATTTGAAAACACTCTATCACACAGTAGACACATTGGTTGCTGTTGGTTGTGTGGTGCTGCGACAAATCCATATTTCAGATATTCCACACTATATTGCCGACACTTCTTTTTTGTTTGCCGTACCAAGGCCATACTTTATTCTGGAACAAAAAAATAAAACCATGTAAAATACAGCATTTTATCGCATTTCATAAATAGGCCTACTTAAAGACAAAAATGACAACATTAAAGGTATAAAAAGCAAGTTTACCCTCTCACGTATTCATTTTCTTCCATTTACTCACAGAAAATGGTGGCGGACGTGATCACCCACACAATGACACACGCGCGAACACGCATATATGCACACACACACACACAAACACATGCACACACAGGTACAAAGTCATATACATTCGTAACAATATATATCAGTGAATGCACCACCCTAACCAGCTCAACACAACACAACACGGCGCGTTCTGGCGAGTCCCCAATTTCATGTTGACTTGAACTCAAGATGATGTTGACCGCCAGGATGCGGTTTTTATTATAAGATAAAATTCTGAACATTACAAGCTTGAAATTACAAACCTGAGCTTTTGCTTTTGTAGTCAATGCTGTCGGATCTGACTGGGCCAGAGCGGCGTGCGGTAACCGGACCCTGATGCGTCGTCCACTGACTCGTCCTGCTGCACGTGTTGTGTACAAATCGTCAAACAAACGTTCGAACTTCTGACTTCGACTTCGGACTGCCGCCCCCCTACCGCCCCCTTCTTCCTCACCGCCCCCCCAGATCTTTCCACCGCCCACTTTGGGAACCACTGCTGTAAATGATAGGTTTCAGCATACGTTGTGATTTATGGCATCTTGATACATGCCAGATGTTGCTATCCACCTAGCAATCAAAAATTAATTTAGCTGTGAAAAATCAATCTAGCAATAAAAATAATGAATCTACTAATGGAAAATCACTCTTGTAATAGAAAAGTCAATCTATTAATAAAAATCAATCTAGCAATAAAAAGAATCAATCTAGTAATAAAAATCATTCTAGCAATATAAAAATCAATCTAGCAATAAAAAGAATCAATATAATAATAAAAATAAATTTAGCAATATGATAACAAATCTAGTAATAAAATAATTAATCTAGCAATACAATATTAAGCTAGTAATAAAAGAATCAATATACTATAAAATCAATCTAGCAAGAAAAGATTAAACCTAGTATTAAAAATCAATCTAGCAATAAAAAATCAATCTAGCACTTAAAAAGTCAATATGTTAATTAAAAAATCAATCTAGCAATAAAAAGAAACAATCTACTAATAAAAAATCAATCTAGAAATAAAAAACAATCAATAATAAAAAGAATAAATCTAGTATTAAAACACAATGTCGTAATAAAAAGAATCAATCTAGAAATAAAGGTATCAATCTAGTAAGAAAAAAATCAATCTAGTATAAAAATCACTCTAGAAATAAAATCATCAATCTATTAATAAATAGAATCAATCTAACAATAAAAAGAATCAATCTAGCAATAATAGGAATCAATCTTGCAAAAAAACATTCACTCTAGCAATGAAAAGAAACAATCTAGCAATAAAAGGGATCAATCTAGAAATAAAAAGAGTAAATTTAGTAATAAAGTGAATCAATCTGGAAATAAAATATAAATCAACAAAAAACAATAACGAAATATAGAATCAATCTAGTACCCTGAAAATATGCAATAATTGGGCCAATGTTGGTCAAGTGTTGGCAATCCGACATTTGAGATGTTGGGCCAGTAAGGTAAATATTGTCTAGCATGATTCGCCTGCTTTAACTGAGTTATCCGTTTGCACCCCGGGATGTATTGACGCGATATTGGATTTATGTTGGGCCAAAATAGAAAACCTTAACCGGGTCATAATAATATTTAACCAATTGGACCGATTTCACAGGTTTGCTGCCTCAGATATTGGCCCAATACAAAACATGAATAAAAAAAAACACCTGCGCGAAACTCCGGTTTCGTTTTATTCTGTCTCGGGTATTCTAATTGATATTATTGTACGTATCTTAAACTGAAAGGATGCAGGAAGGAGAGCCGGGCGAGGTGGGACACGAAGATGTTTGCTGCAGCGATTCGAAAACGTCCATGGCACCTCTTGGTGAAAGCGGGTCTTATATACTTGAATCAGGTAAGGCCCGCCAGCCAGGCTAAATCTAATAGCTGGAAACCTCTGGAGGCGCCATCTGCTGGGTTGTTTCGTGATTTTACGTAGATGATGTTGACGGCTGCCGTGCAAAAGTCCTGGAGAGTCCCACCAGGGTGGTCCGGGAGGCCTGTAGAAGGCAGGGTAAGGGGAGTTTGCCCTTGGCAGTGTTATACAGGGCAGCCATGTTGTCGTTAAACAACCTTGCCGTCTTAAAGATAGTCATGGCCACCCAAAGAACCATAGATTCGGTGACGAATATGTTGTTCATCTCCTCCACGGGGAGAGGGATGGCCAGGGCTTTCCCCTTGGATCCAGATACCAAGGCCCGTTTCTAAGGCATCTGAGAAGACGGTTAGCAGCGAAGCCTTGCAGTGGAAGATTCCAAACCATCTCGTGGTGATCAGAGGGGCCAGGCCATCCAGCGGGGCGGGAGAGGGGTGCTGTATTCGGAGAGGACACTTTTGTACCTATAGGAAGGTCAAGCGGATTAAAGGAGTAATGAAATTGAGAAGGCCTGCTAGCCTCCTCCAGCCACGGGGGGTAAAGGGGTGGGCCTGGGTAGCGTCAATCGCCGTCCTAGGTTTAGCGAGCATATCCTGAGTGATGGCACACTTGGATCTTCGAAGGTCAATGCGTATTCCCAAATAAGTGAGGACGTGCTTAGGGCGCAGGATGCTTTTTGCGACGTTAATGGAAAGGCACGAAGCGCGCGCCAACCCGAGGCATCTCTTGATGTTGTCGAGTTTTCCAATGATGATAACATCATCAAAGTAGGTTTAGGCCGCGCAGTCGGAGGTTCTCGCCCACTCATTAAATACAGCGGCTAGGCACGCCTACATAATATAGGGGCTACCCAGGAACCCCATAGGGAGTCTGGTGAATCTATACTTAAGGCCATTGAATACGATGCCAAAGTATCTTCTAGCCGCCTTGTGGAGAGGTGTATTGTAAAAGGCATCCATCAGGTCGATTTTCATAGCTTTGGCGCCCCGCGACGCGTCCTGTAGAACCTTTTTCACAGATGGCAGGCGGAAGGGAGGGGGGGGGGGGTAGAATTTCATTTTACTTTTTGAGCTTATAGCACCTGCATATAGGCAGTTCTTAACTACAGGGTTCTAGAGGAGCTAAGGGCTGTGCCCATTGTTGACACAGGCTAAAATTCTTTTATAGTTACACCTATGATAATTGCATATATGAGGACTGTATATGTTGTTACAAAATAACTGAGAACGATAAAATCATCGGGTGAAAGATTGCCCCTAAAGCAAATAAATAACACAATTTGAGCTACCTTCACCCAGGCGCTAACTGCACTTAGCCAAATACTATGAACTGCACATCACTGAATAAACTAAACACTTCAGTACTTACAAAGCACTGTATATCATGGAACAACAAAGAACAAGGGTACAGTGTGTTTGTATTGACAAAAGAAAGGCTCCGTTAGTGTCTACCTGCTGATTGATAAGTGATAACTTGGACGCTTTGGCGGACTTGGCGACTGTTGGAGGAACAACAAACTTGGTTCCAATAATGCGTAGGTATTTTTTTTCGTCATCTTTTTGTGAACATCTTTAATATTTTACACATTAGATAATTATCCCAATATACTTTTCATATATTGCGTCAACTACAATGGGATAAATAAACTGAACACATATATATGCTAGATTTTTTAAACACGAAATTGTCGGTAGAAAAATATGAATATGAATAAAAATCTCAGCGGCTTAATAAAAGCTAATCTCCTAAGAGAAGAATAAGTTTCAGAAGATAAATAAATATACGAAACTTTTATTTATTAATGATGAGTATAAGATGCATGGTTACACTCTCGGAGCGCTGATCGATATTGTAGGTAGAAATTTGTGGCCAGCCACAAATTGACCGGAATGGAACCAATGTTTCGTTTAGGGAAATATATATTATTCATTTACAGTAAGTCTCGCTTGTTTTATTTAACTTAAATATGTTTTCAAGGGAGCATTGGTATAATCTACCACTCATTTCTTAATTCTGCTCAGTAAAGTACAATGGGCTTGTATTTGATATGACAGGAATGATATATAAACAACCCAATTGGGCCGAAATTCGTCTCCCATTCTCATTCGGTTGTCGCAAAAAAGTAATAGTTCGATATCGGCCCGAGACAACTTCTGCACCAATTTGCCGACGTCAGAAAACTTATTATGGTTAAGAATCGGTCCAACACTCGGTTGATGGCTTCCCGTAGTCCGCTTGGTGCTGATAGTTGTCGTTATCGGACCGATGTTTCGATATTTGCTGGGTAGTCGAAAGAATCAATCTAGTATTAAAAATCATTCTAGAAATGAACGAATAAATCCATCAATAAAAGGAATTAATCTAGCAATAAAAGATCATATAGTAATAAAAAAATCAATCTAGTAATAAGAAGAATAAATTTAGTATTAATATCAAACTAGAAATAAAGCGAATCAATCTAGCAATAAAAAGAATTCATCTAGCAATAAAAAAATCAATCTAGTAATAAAAAGAATCAATCTAGTATTAAAAGCAATCTAAAAATATAAAAAAATATATAGCAATAATACAATCAATCCATCAATAAGAAATCAATCTAGCAAATAAATAATCAATATAGCAATCAAGAATAAATCTAGGTAATAAAAAGTATCTATCTAGCATTAAAAATCATTCTAGAGATAAAACGAATCAATTTAACAATAAAGGATCAATCTAGCAATAAAATACAATCTGATAATAAACGTAATCAATCTAGTAATAAAAAGAATAGACCTAGCAAGGAAAAATCAATCTAGATATTAAAAGAATCAATCTAGCGAGAAAAGAATCAATCTAGTAATAAAAGTTATAAATCTAGCAATAAAAAGAATCAACCTAGTATTAAAATCAATATAGAAATAAAAAATCAATCGAGCAATAAAATTAATCAATCTAGAAATAATAAAATCAATTTAGCAAAAACGAATCAATCTATAAGTAAAATAAATCAATCTAGCAACAGAGTAACTCAGTCTAGCTATTGAAGAATCGCTCTAGCAATGGAGAGAATCAATCTAGCCTTAAAAGAATAAATCTAGCAATACAAATAATCAATCTAGTAATAAAAAAATCGACTGAGCAATAAAAAGAATCAATCTAGTAATAAAAGGAATCAATATAGTTATAAAAGAATCAACCTAGCAATAAAAATAATCAGTCTAGCAATGAAAAATCGATGAAGCAATAAAAAAATCAATCTAGTAATAAAAGTAATCAATCTAGTAATAAAAAGAATCAATCTAGCAATAAAATCATCAACCAAGCAATACAGAGAAGCAATAAATTCAAAAATGAATCAAAATAATCATACCGGTAATCAATCTAGCCATATTAGATCAATCTAGCAATAAAGAGAATCAATCTAGCAGTAAAAAGAATCAATATAACCATACAAAAATAGATCTAACAATAAAACAATCAATCTAGCCAAGAATGAATCAATCTACCAATAAAAGGAATCCATCTAGTAATAAAGAGAGTCAATCTAGTATTAAAAATCAATTTAGCAAGAAAAAGAATCAATCTATTAATAAAAAGAATAAATCTAGGATTAAAAAGAGTCAATCTAGCAATAAAAAGAATCAAGTTAAGAATAAAAAGAATCAATAAAAGGAAACATTCTAGCAATAAAAATAATCAATCTAGCAACAAAAAATCAATCTAACAATAAAAATCAACCTAGCAAAAAAGAATCAAACAAGCAATCTAAAGAATCAATCTAGGAATAAATGAGTAAATCAAGATATAAAAAGAATCCATTTAGGAATAAAAAGTATCAACCTATAATAAAAAGAGTCAATCTAGCAATAAAAAGAATCAATCTAGGAATAAATGAGTCTATCAAGATATAACAAGAATCCATCTAGGAATAAAAAAGCAACTAAAAATAAAAAGAATAAATCTAGCAATAAAAAGAATCAATCTAGCAATAAAGGAATCGATTTTGTAATAAAATAAACAATCTTTATTAAAAAACAATATAGAGAAAAAATAATCAATCTACCAATAAAAAATAATTATAGCAATAAATATTGATCTAGCAATAAAAACCAATCAAGCAATAAAAAGAATCAATATTGTAATAAAAGGAATCAATATAGTAATAAAAGAATCAATCTAATATTACAAATCAATCTAGCAATAAAAAGAATCAATGTAGTAATAAAAAATCAATCTACTATTAAAAATCAATCTAGAAATAAAGAATCAGTCTAGCAATAAAAATAATCAATCTATCAAAAAATCAATCAATCAATAAAAAAGGCGCAATCAACTAACAAAAGGAATCCATCTAGTAATTAAAAGAATCAATTTAGTATTCAAAATCAATCTAGCAATAAAAGCACCAATCAAGCAATAAAAAGGCGCATTATAGTAATACAAGGAATCCATCTAGTAATAAAAAGAATCAATTTAGCATTAATAATCAATCTAGCAATAAAAAGAATCAATCTATCAATAAAAATCAATCTAGGATTAAAAAGAGTCAATCTAACAATAAATAGAATCAATCTAAGAATAGAAAAGAGTCAATCTACCAATAAAAAGAATCAATCTAGTAACATAAAGAATCAATCTACTATTAAAAATCAATCTAGCAATAAAAAGAATCAATCAGACACTAAAAATTAATCAATCAAGCATTAAAAAGAATCAATAAAGCACTAAAAAAGAATCAATGTAGCAATAAAAAAAAAACTATGGTTGTATGGAATTACAATGGTCTTGTGTGAACTATTGAATCCGAAGCCGAGGGCTGCCATATACAGAGCGTTAGGGAACGCAACTCTCCCAACACCTCAACGAGAAGACGAGCTTCCGGAACTACGTATCTTCGCCGTCTCCTCTTTTCCCCATTGTCTTTTCTAAATCTCCTCTCAAACTGGCGGGGATGCCCTCGTTGGTTTATTTTTTCTTAGTTTTAAGTAAGAAAACCCCACTGGGTGTACCTACACCCTCAATATTTGGGGGGAGGGGGATTCTTAACTAACCAACGATGGCATCCCAAAATTGGTAAAGTCAGTAGAAGTGAAAATGTGACATAGACCGAGTTGCCGAAAGAGGAGACTACTTAGAGCGACTTCACTAGGGGGGGGCGCAACTCTCCTAACTACATCTCCTGTCAGCAACGAAGGCAGAACCGATTTGGAGGTATTTGGCGGTCCCTCTCCCCCCTCCCCCCTGCATTAATTGACAAAGGGAAAATAAATGATGTACCACCGATCTTCACTCTTGGTAGGATGTTTACCACCGCCCTGCACTCTTGGTAGAGGTTTTACCACAGAATTACACTCTTCGCATTGATTTTAACACCCGCTTGCATTATTAATAGAGGTTTTACCCTGAGCTCGCACTATTGGTAGTGATTTTACCACTTACCTGCATAATTGAGTTTTACTACGGACCCTCACTATGATCATCATTAATAGTTGTTTTACCACGGCCCCACACTCTTGGTAATGATTTTACCAATGACCTGTAGTGAATTTACCACTGATATGTACTTTTTATTTTTTATCAGAGTTATACTATTGGTATGGATTTTACCACCGATTTTCATTTTTTTGTGAGACTTTTGCTACCGAGCTTCACTCTTGTTGCCCCCTTTTATTCCTTAATAATGCTAGGACCTACTGATTAACGTGGGCTCCGTACCAGGGGTATCGATAGCGTAAGGGCAGACCCCCCGAAAGTCTCCCAGAATCGGGACTCTATCCAGCGACTAAACACACCCGAAGGTAAAGTAAAGTGTTGGAGAACTAATCAGACGAAAGTGCCCCTGGTCTCCTAGTAGCGCATTTGTGGCGGCACTCACCATTCGAAAATCCTTTGGCACTAATAATAGTGTTGTTCTACTCTTTCTCTGATATTAGTGACTACTCACACTATAAACACCTCGAAGGGAAGAGGATAATATTCATTCACCATTAAAAGCCTATTTCCAAACTACAACTCGAACAGGCTTAAATATAAGCTCATTCCCCCAAAGTATACATACGTACAAAGACCCTCTTCCGCGCGCACACGGGCTATCCGGCGTGTTGCAAGATTTACAGCCGATTGCGTTGCCATGGCAGCGCCTCAGAGCTTCCTAGTAGTGAACTTGTAAGCGATCGCCAATTAAAATGTCAACAAAGACGTGAATGGAGAATTACTTCATTCAAAAACAATACAACACTTCAATGACACAACATACTTGCCATTGCACGCGTGCAACACATACACAAATACATACAATGGAAATGGAACAATTATATTGGTAATTTGTTGTGTAGAGTGATCGAGTTAAATAGGAAACGAATATCAAGGACGAGTCCTTACAACCCCAGCTAGACCCTTCCTTTCCTAAGGATTCAGTGCCAAATTAAGTATAATTTATAGGGGTTGGCACTAAGTGGAAGACAAAGGCAGTTGGAGAAATAAAAGGGTGCTGTAAGGAGGTCAGTTTGTTTGGACTATGGGAGAGGACGGTTAGTTTGGCATCAAAGTGGAGGACGATTACTTTGGCACCAAGGCTAGATGGGGGGTTAGTTTGCACGAAGGTATTCGAAGGAGAGTGTGCCACCCAGTTTGATCTTGAATGGACAAACCTGCTGCAGCTCACATCTTTCGGTTTTCCCAATCCAAATGCGCCCCTCACTTTATTAATGCCTGTGGAAGGATTTGCGGTTCTATCTCTTTAACATATTAAAAAAAAAATATTCTATTTCCTTAACTCAGACCCTCATTATTTACCTATGTCTTTCACCTGAGTGAAACATGCCCTCGTTGGTTACATCAGTTCCTCTATTTTCTAGCTAAAAGATATATAAAACATTCCTTTCTGCAGGACGTAGCTTGCAGGTAATCCACATCAAATCATTTTAACTATTTGGAATCATATACATTATCTGATGCTACGAAAACAAATCCTAAAGAAATAAGAATATATAAGAAACTAAATATCTACCGAAAGCGTCCATACCACAGTTTATACATCACCGTTTATTAACCAGTTGTAGAGTGGTAATAAAGTGATAAAACTAAATATTTAGAAAATAATCTTTTCATTAATCAACATATGTCATACGTTGATGAATTAAAGAAGCAATCGACACAGCCCTGTCTTGCGCCCGTTCTCTCACCGGAAGCTCGTGTGTTCGTCGCTTAATTCCTAGCTAATCCTTTGTACTCATATAAAGCAACGATCCAACACTAAAAGAAGAGAGACCGGGGCGACCATAAACATCACTACCATACAACAAGGTATCATAGAAGGCACGTTCCCTTAGCTCAAGGTTGAAGTTACTAGTGCATGGAATTTGGGGCCCTAGGCGCACACCGTCGATACCGTCAGCTCCTTCTCATCTGCAGGACAAAAGAAATATCCATTTCTTCGGCAGGAATGTTGCTTTCGTGGTTGAAGACCTGACGGCCAGGTTTTGATCCTTTAATCTTTCGCAATCTTCCAATCGCTGTCGCCAACGCTAGGGCGTGAATCTTCTATCTCTACCCTGGCGACCTCTCCATGGCGAATTTTAGGTAAAAGAGAATATCCGATGTTTTTTATACATTATTTAATATATTATAGCTTCAGAAATTGATGCATTAAGAGGTTATTACCTAGATAAAGTTTAAGATTGCAGAAAAATAATAATCGCCCGCTGCGAGGATCAATTGCTGCAATGAATAGTGAGCGGACTAATAATTAACAAAATTATAATAATGGATAAGAATAATAGTAATGGGTCAGCCGTGATGGAGTAAGGGCTGGATTCAAAGTGAGACGAGTGGGGAGAGAAACCCCAATGAGAGAGTTATTAATCTGCCGTCGTTAACTCTCTCATTGGGGTTTCTCTTCCCTCTCGCCTCACTTTGAAACCAGCCCTTACTCCATCACGGCTGACCCATTACTATTATTCTTATCCATTATTATAATTTTGTTAATTATTAGTCCGCTCACTATTCATTGCAGCAATTGATCCTCGCAGCGGGCGATTATTATTTTTCTGCAATCTTAAACTTTATCTAGGTAATAACCTCTTAATGCATCGATTCCTGAAGCTATAATATATTAAATTATGTATAAAAAACACCGAATATTATATTTTACCTTTATAAGAGCAATTTCATGTTCATTCGTTGGTCACTACTACGTATTCTTTGATAGTTACCAGAACCTATGGCCATTGACGCAACAATTAGCGCCATCTTTAACAATTTAATTGAATCTAGAATGAATCTACTTGAGTAAGTACCACCATGATCCCCTCCTCTGATTCACATCGGAACTTGGGGGCTCACTTCACGTGGAAAGCAGATTCGAACTTAAACCCAGCATCTGGCTCTTGATGTGTATATGACGATGGAAGAGGTCATCCATGGATGTATGTTATGTGTTACTCTGACGGGCCTTATTTTTGTCATTGGAATGCAGTTGGAAGCTGGTGTTTGATTGGCCATTTCGGGCCGCCCTTTGATGACCAAGGGGAAAAAGGAACACGAAAAAAGGCTAATATCTTTGATCTGTCCAAATGGCTGTTTGTTTCCAGCAAACCTGTTTTAGATGACAGGTTTTTCTCTCGGTTCGTTTTGTTTTATAACTGTTTTTTTAGGGGGCGAGATCACCTTTCGCTTTCATTTAGGCATACTGTATTTTCCTTAGCTACATTATCCACCTCCTTTCCTATAAAACAAAGGAAAATTGGGGCCTATTTAGAGATAACCTTTATGTAGAATTCAGGAGAACGATGTTCGAAATGAGAAAAACTCCATAATGGACAAAGGAGCAAAAAGGTTGACTAAACTGTATCAAATTTGCATAGGAATAAATGCAATTTCCCATCATCAATAAATGATGGGAAAGTGTATGTCTCGTGAGATTACAGGATGTTTGGGCAATACATTTATAGGATTGACATTCATTATTGCCAAATAGAATCCAGGGGCGATCGGGGTCACATATGGGTGACTGTAGGAACGTGGAGCAACATTTTCGATCTTTACGCGTAGCCCAGATGGAAAATGTCCTGGAGGGAGTCCCAAAGTTTTACCTGTCGAGGTATGACCAGGTGTACGCGGTTATACGCACACTGGACAAACTGGCCGATAGAAATTGAGGCTTCACCTGGGGATGGTTCTAAGAGTGCTTTAAATACACAGTTGCTAGACCAAGGAATATTCAAACACGGCTACAAAAATATACTTTAATAGGACTAAAGATTACATATACATATAGGGCAAGTTAAATGGCAATACAATTAAATATTGACGGTTCAAGGCTAAGATGATTAACACTATCAATTCAGTTTGAAACGAGGGGTAATTAATTAAGTAATGTTTTTACAATTATGCAAGTTCTAGAACAAAGTGGATCCTTGAGGTTCGACTCGGTAAAGGTGGGAAGAGCGTGACGAAGCGGGGTTTAAATCCCTTTTACCTTGATGTGTGGTGAGTAGGACCAGGTTGGTAAGTTCGACCTTGAACCTGTGGGCGTCTCACGGGGCGCTCAATTCAACTTCGGGAAACTGAACTGTAGGGCCTATTATCCTTAAGAGGCAAACGGAGGGGGGTTCGGGGATGGCTTTTCCGATCCTTAAAATCCGAAGAGACGTGGTGAGAAGGGTTGAAGCGCGCCTAACTATCTCCACGAACAACATTGAGTGACGACTAGTTCTTCCTTGGCTCTTCAACACTCACTCAATTCTTCTTTGGACGAGAATGTAGTCGATTCCCTCTCGACTAACGAAGACGTTACGGCTAACGTACTGGACGGCGGCTTCAGACACAATCTGCATGTGAACTTCGAAGTCTCGAATATATACTCCGAAATTATCTAGATGGGGAGAGAGATTCATCGCCAACAGACTTCCTTAATTGCCTTGGGTCGCGATAAGGTTCCATAGTGCGAAGTCGGATTGCCTCCTCAATGGTCTTTCCATTGTTCTAATTTTCGCAGTATATAGGGCAGACGAATTTAGAGCGGTTAAGGCGAACTGGGGAAGTCAGGGGAGGGGGAAATTCCTTCTCTCTCTCATTCTTCCACATTACCCATGCATGAAATATATGATTATTGCCATCATAACTCTGGGAAACCACTCCTCCTCCCCCACGTGCCAACAACCGCGCCAAAGCATCAAATAAAATTCTGTAGGCTTAGGCCTACTTGCTTAAATGAGTCGGTCGAGCACGACGAAGACAAAAGCCACACCAAGACACGAAAAGGGCAAAGGAGTGACAACTGGCATAATGATTAGTGCAGAGAGGCCATATCTTCCCCAATTTACTAACCTTGGTGCTACAACACAGACAAAATCCATTAGTAAGAAGTCCAAGAGGACCAAACCTGTGTACTGCTTCAGCGCGCTGCCAAGTTCTTGTTCTGTTACTCGTAAGAATCACCCATGCGCGAACGCCACGCAGGTAAGAGGCTTAAGGCAGCTATGCGCAGGCGAAGTTTATCATCATAATGAGCCTTAAAAATAGCGTCGCCAAATATTAGTCATTCCTTCCCTCCGATCCTCGTCGCCAGTTGTTTCATCACTGTTTATTCATTATCCGCTACCTTAATTATCATTAAGTCATCCCTCTATTCACCACCCAGGACACGCACAATGGCCAAATAGTCGCCACTAACTTTCCAACTTTTGTATGGAAAGGTAATGACTGTGAAGATGGAGGAGGCAAATGCAATTCCCAAAGCAGATCATGGCACTTGGACCCCACTGCAAAGAGGGGTTGCAAAGCGATGGACATGCATCCACCTATGGACACGCCACCTAGGGAGAACAAACTGCTTTTTTCGCCTTACAGCCCCTGCCCCTCTGCCTTAGTAGAAGGGGGGCAATGGGTGTAGGAACGGGTGCAGGAGATGAGGAAACATGGATTAGAAGGAGAGGTTTGGCTCCATAATTCCCCTACAGGTACACCCTTTGTAAGGGTATTTGTTTATCTCAGACTCTTCCTCTCTCTCAGGTTTTTGCCCAGTAGCTGTATTGTTTGCCTTGTTTGTTTACATCTGTTATCTTTAAAAATATAATTATACGATTATTTCCCAATGCATATTAGTATCCTGTTTGCTTATTTAATCTTCCTTGAGGCTAGCCTACAATGCTTGCTTGACTCATAAGGCTATTTAAAACATTCTTTTAGGAAAGGGTGGATAGTAGCCGAGTTGTTATAGTATTGGTTCTAAAACGCAAACCTTTTTAACAATACAAGTTCGAATCCCTCCATTTTCAATGAATATAATTTTACTTAAAAACGTGGTAAGATTATTTTTCACCATTGCTATCGTTTTATTCCACTTGTCTCTCAGTTCATGGTCATAATATCTGTTTCTGTCTATCTGCCCTTTTGTTTGCCTTTCTTTCTCAGTTTTTTCCTTATTCTGATTATCGGGGATGGGGGGAGGGACTTGTTTTGGCAAGCTTATGCGAAAGTCTGTATCTCTCTATGTATGTATATGGCTCATAGTAGAGTCCTCAAATCTTATTCCAGTGTTCGTTTACATCATGCGAACTTGGCTCTAATGCAACCAAGAATGTCCTTTTTCGGCCAAGGTCAAAAACTACCTTTCTTCTCCGTTCCTTGCTTGGCCATACCTTATTATTCCCCCTCTCAGATCTGCCCTTGAACAACACAATCCCACGGAATTTGCTGTTCCGTCTAGGTCAGTACTCAGTCATTCAGCAATGTTTGCATTGAATTTCCTCATAATTATTAGGAACTGACGGTTTCCTTATGCATGTGCATTTATGAGTGTTGTACATCCTTGGGACAGACTTCTATCATCATACTGACGAAGCTTACTCTACTATCGTGAACTCTTCAACAACTTTTTCTACTTCAACCATTCTTTTCGCTCTTACTTATACACATCTAATTGGCTAAGGACCTCGTTTCATCAAGCCTCTTGGTCATATATCTCGCTGATACCGTCAACTCCTATCTCTCTGTCTGTCTATCTATGTTTTAGATCATGCAAACGAATTTGTCTTCGGTGAGGGACGGGGATGTCAGGAAAGTTGTGTACTCTCTTGAATCCTGACTCCCAAAGTAACTTGCTCTTTGGCCACCAAAACGATGAGGCTTTCACGTATTTTCAATTCCAAAACTTTACTCTTTTTAACTTTTTTTCAGGAGATTTCTGGCGGCAAACATGATTAGTAAACAAATAAATTAATAAAAGAAAACTAAATAAATGAATAACTAATTAAACAAATAGGCAAATAAATAACCACATAACTAAATAAATAGCTGAATAACTAACTAACTAAACAAATTAAGAACCAGAAAATTAAGATGATAACTGAATAACTCTCAAAAAATAAATAAGCAAATAAATAAATAGCTAAATAACTAAATAACTTGATAAATAATTAAAGTAATAATTAGATAAAAACAAATAAATAAATAACCCGATAAATAACCAAATTACTGAATAACTAACTATATAAATAACTAAATAACTCAACAGAAAAATACTTCCATTTCGAAGCCATTTTGATCCCCCTGCATGGGTAAGTAGCGTCATACGCAGCATCACCCACATAGCCCATTATAACACAGCTATCATTCGTTCCTCGTCTTCACAACGTAACATTCCCACTATCCTCTGTTCCAGAACCCTGCCAATGGAGTACTGGTGCTACATAGGGGGAGGAGGGAGGTTACTCATAACCACAACCCCCCTGACGCGGAACCACGTTGGGATCTATGGTCGCTGTTTGGTGTCAAAGCACAATACTACCCTTCCCATCCCCGACCCCTCCCAACTATAATTAGCACCTGGTGCTTTAGGCTTGCCAGTAATTTTCATTCTGATCTTTATGCGAATTTCAATTTTATGTTCGTGGATCTAGCTATAGATCTCTTCTTACAAACTTCATGGCGGAGTTTCCCTCGTTGGTTTTTGTTTTTTAGTTTCAAGTAACAACAACCCCTGCCAATCCTTTCTTAAGTCCCCCAATCTAGGTCAATCCACTTTCTTCCTGTTGCTGCTTCCAGTCTGTGGGGTGCACTGCCCTCAGCAAATTTGCCGGACACGCTCGGTTCCAAGTTGTCCTTTTTTTACTTATTCCTTTCTTCCATACACCATTTACAACTTTTCAAATACAGTAGGAAGTTATGCCTCTGCTAGGTGTTGCGACACTCATCTCTTAGGGGTCGCTTCCCTGAGCGAGTCGGATTAATCCGCAGAGAAATATAATAATTCCTTTTATTTACCACATTGGATTACATCTCAGAAGTAGAGATGGAACCAGGAAATAAGCTCAATCTGACGCAATGCCACCCTAATGTCACAGCTACATAAGTGGCAGCAACGGACTTGTTAAATGGCGCTGTCTGTTGTTTTCAACAGGTGTCCCTAACTCTTTTTCGCCATCCCCCCCAATTTATTCCCCTCAATTCCCCTATCTTCCACAGACCTCCATGTGCCAATTAATTTGTGGTCGTCATTTTGGAGGTTTCGTGGCCGCTGCCTGTCTTTTAATAAGGCCCTAATATAATATTTTGAGACATAATTTCTTTTCTCCTTTGGTGGATAATTATATATATATTTATATATATATGAATGCAATAAACCACATAGAAAGAGAAAACGGAATAATTTTTCCTTGCAGTAATATTTTTATTACCTTTTTTCGACAAAATCCGTGCAGGGAAGCGATTCGAACCATGGAGACTGAGGCAGCGAGCACCGCTTTGATCACAGTTAAAAGTATGCCGTTTGTACACTGCTACGCAGAGAACCATAGTGTACTAAAGGCATACTTTTAACTGTGATCAAAGCGGTGCTCGCTGCCTCAGTCTCCATGGTTCGAATCGCTTTCCTGCACGGATTTTGTCGAAAAAAGGTAATCAAAATATTACTGTAAGAAAAAGTTATTCCGTTTTCTCTTTCTATGTGGTTTATTGCATTCATTTTCATCATTCTCTCGCGCTACTTTGAGAGATATTTTATATATATATATATATGAAAAATTCACAAAGTAGCGCGTAAGTAGCATCAAATGCAAAAACCCCACAAGAAAATGAAAGGCGGATTCCAAGTACAGTGTGATATAAATATGTGAAACCGAAGATCAATGTCCCGCCCATGTACAACGAAAGGAACCAAAACAGAAAAATAATATCAAAGACAGATATGAAATATAAAACAAAATAGATAAGGTCTAATAAGGTCTAATTCCAGAAAATTCTAACCTATGCGCAAATAATGTAGAGATTTATGTGACTAAACTAAGTACATACATACCCGATTGTGATTACATAAAAATAGACAAGAGGGACATAACTAAATTAATAAATCAAAGGGCTAAGATTTAAAATGGACAATTTCGTTATAAATAATCCTTTTAATAATATATATATATATATATGTATATATATATATATATATATATATATATATATATATATATATATATATATATATATATATATACACACGATGGGCGGTCAATAAGTTTTGCAATTCGGATATAAGGAAACGAGATATGAGGAAAAGTGTTTTATTATTTTTCAATATAACTACCCTCGACTTCAATGCACTTGCGCCACTTGTCCCTGAGGCTTTGAATTTCCGACAACCAGAAATCTGCCGACTGCTGTTCAATCCACTCCTGGACGGCGAGCTGGACATCTTCATCGTCCCCAAACCGGCGTCCACGCAGTGCAGCCTTGAGCTGGTGGAATAAAATGTAGTCGTTAGGGGCCAGATCTGGACTGTAGGGGGGATGGTTGAGCCCCTCGAATCCGCACTCACGCACGGCAGCTTGTGCAACTCTGGCCTTGTGGACTTTGACGACGTTGAAGTCGATCATGGGGCGTGAGGTTTCTAGGGTCCCAGCGGGGAGAGACCTTGGTCATGGCCAAATTGTCGTGGATGATGTTGATAACACTTCCATGTGATATTCCAAGTTCTCGCTCGATTTCTTCGACCTTCACCCGTCGATTTTCGAGGATCATACTCTGCACACGGGCCACATTGTCCTCGTTGGTCACGTCTGACGGGCGTCCTGGACGGGGGTCATCTTCAAGGGACTCACGACCATGGCGGAACTCCATATTCCAGCGATCAATGGTTGCATAGGAAGCGGCGGTGTCGGTGTACACTGCAACCATGCGTTCATGGATCTCTTTTGCATTCTTGCCTTCCTTGGTCAAACATTTGATCACTGCGCGGTGCTTAACCTTCTCCATTGTTGAACAATTTGTGACTGACAATCTGCGATCAGCTACTGCTTCTTAAATAGACGAGGCAGGAGCGTGCGGCTGCAGGCCCTGACTTGTTATAACGTGTCCTAACACCCCCATAAACAGCCATCTCCCTTCCTCTGTTTTGCCCTACCGATTCGCAAAGCTTATTGACCGCCCATTGTATATATATATATATACATATATATATATATATATATATATATATATATATATATATATATATATATATATATATATATATATATATTTTATATATATATATATATATATATATATATATATATATATATATATATATATATATATATATTGCTAGGGGGTGAGCTGACGACGAGGCGCAATTTAAGTTTCAAAATGAAGCTAATGACAAAAAGTATTCCAACCTTTTTCTAAATCCATGTATACATAGTAACTACGTTTCAAGCTTGTGCGCCCATTTTCTAGTTTCTGGAAATATATGACAATCCATTAGGAAAAATACAAAAGTTACTTGAGCACAAACAATTTCGCCCCAAAACACTGTCATGAAGTCAAGATGGTGCCAAAACGTGGTCCATCAACACCTTTTTTCTAACAGTTTTCTCTCACGAAAAATGATTGATAGAACATTCTAGACTCTTCCTCACTAGTCATATTATAAACTAGCCGAGGTACTTGTCGTTTCCCTGGTAAAATGTGCGTTTGTAAGTAAAGTAAGACGGATTTGATTTTTTTCTTTATTTATTCTTCACAAACAATCTTCTAAATCTATGAACTAAACTTAATTCTTTTCAGCAATGATGCAGAACTTCTTGGTCCACAATATTCTTACTTTTCCCTTATGGACCATATACAAACAGATTACTTTTGCTTCGAATTGTAGAACAATCAACTTAGAGTTGACCGTAAGAAAAACAGGGTTCTTCTAATTTCAACTTTGCCACTAATAGAGTCTCTCACCTTACAAATTATTTTTATTCACATTTCCAAACTTACATGGATTGATAAATGTAATCTTCTTGATTTAGGACTATGTGGATAAAGACATCCTTCCCTTTTCCACTTCCAGTAAGAATGGTTGCCTCTATAACATATGGCATCAAATTCTTTACCACCAGACGAGTGCCATTACAGAGGGTTTTTTATCCAATTGCGCAACAACATTA
This sequence comes from Ceratothoa steindachneri, assembly GCA_963969495.1. Taxonomy (NCBI): domain Eukaryota; kingdom Metazoa; phylum Arthropoda; class Malacostraca; order Isopoda; family Cymothoidae; genus Ceratothoa; species Ceratothoa steindachneri. The sequence goes on from OZ018317.1 coordinate 213,298,330, forward strand.
TTTGGATTTACTACCTTCAGTTCAGATTAGTAAGGAGGTATTTCAAGATATTCTAGAAAGTTTAAGATCTCTGTCGAATAATCGACTCTTTGACCATGATCCGAAATTGTATCAACTGATTTGTAAATTTGTTGATCTCCTGAGAGAGAAAACAGTAGATGTTATTAATTCTGCAGACAGTGTTGTTCTTCGTAGCCAAGATAGCTCTTTCACACAGTCAATTGTAGTTTTTTTCTAGTTTTGCTGAAGATGGAGTAGTGCCTTTGCTTTGAGATTATCAATAGTATTAATAACTATGCAGGCAGGAGATACTTCTATTCCGCCATCAGCATCAAGAGGTACTTTGCCATTTCCCAGTGTCGGAGTGTTTTGGGCAAATTGTGCTGACAGTTGCTAACCTAAAGCTCTACTCTCATATTTGTGTTTAGAGAGAGTGTTCTAATATTTCCTTTAGGGGTCACTGGAAGTGTCTGCCTGAAATCACCTTACAGTAAAATAGTGACGCTTCCCATAGGAGCCTCACAATCCCAGATGTCTCGCATTGTCCTGCCTGGTGCTTCTAAAGCTCACTTATGAGCCACTGAATGAGGTATCCGGCGTTGCGTGGGTAAAAAAATTCATAAGCAAGATACAGGTTGAAATTCCTATAATTTTGAAAGGTACATTGAAGGAAAAAAACTGAGGTCAGCTCGGAGTAATTTCTGAAGGTACATTGAAAGGAAAAAAACTGAGGTGAGCTCACAGTAATTTCAGGAGGTACATTAAAGAAAAAAACTGAGGTCAGCTCGGAGTAATTTCTGAAGGTACATTGAAAGGGAGGAAAACGAGGTCAGCTCACAGTAATTCCAGGAGGTACATTAAAGCAAAAAAACTGAGGTCAACTCGGAGTAATTTCTGAAGGTACATTGAAAGGGAGAAAAACGAGGTGAGCTCACAGCAATTTCAGGAGGTACATTGAAAGGAAAAAACTGAGGTCAGCTCGGAGTAATTTCGGAAGGTACATTGAAAGGACAAAACTGAGGTCAGCTCGGAGTAATTTCGGAAGGTTCATTGAAAGGAAAAACTGAGGTTAGCTCGGAATAATTCCGGGAGGTACAGTGAAATGAAAAAACTGAGGTGAGCTCACAGTAATTTTGGAAGGTACATCGAAAGGAAAAACTGAGGTGAGCTCGGAATAATTTCGGTAGGCACATTAAAGGGAAAAACTGATGTCAGCTCACAGTAATTTGGGAAGGTACATTGAAAGGAAAACTCAGTTCAGCTCAGAGTAGTTTCGGAAGGTACATTTTATATTGAACGAATGCATGTTACATTGCGATTGAGATGAGAGACAGATACTACTACTCCTAATAATAAATTAATTATATTTATCTATTTTAATAATTTGATTAAGAAAAACAAAACAAAAAGTATGTTGTTTTCATTTTTATCCTCCCCCCCCCCTCCAATAGTGAAAGGTAAATTGACGCGGGAAACAGGGACTGATAGGAGGGGGCGGGGTGTATAGACTGAGTAGCTGAAGATAAATAAAGGACGGCGCACAAATAAATCACCCTCAAAATATTCAATCTTTTTCCTCAAAACTTTATATTAAAATGGTTCCCGCCTTTGGGGGTTGAGTTAAGGGAGTTGGGAGTAGGGGAAGATCATGTGGAAGAGAGAAGTGGGGAGAGAAAAGGAAAGCTTCATTTATCGGGGAAAATCTTGGGTAGATTTTTTTTTGTTTTCAGCCAAGTCGAAAATTTGCATAGAATCCTTAAGAAAATTAATTTAAGTTTAATTTAGACCTCGAGGTTCTTGCAGTACGTAACAGCATCATAATATTTTGAAAGTGCTTAGAATTAAGTAGAATAACCATACCCTTCTCTTGATAACAACGGAGTGTTCAGTTTTTTGAGTAGCGGTGGCTTTATTTCGAGTTAACTCCATTTAACTGGAAACCATTGGAAATCGATCCTTTACAAGAGGTTTATGAACACACATCTCCTAAGAAAACACCTCTGACTAATAATACTGTCCAACAATGATTTTGCTACAGAAATGAGAAAGTAGTTTTCTATTGTAGTTTTTTGCGTAGATTACGAAAATGACCTTTATTTTTCATGAAATGACTTCAGTTTTTTGTAATCTGCACATTTAATTTTTTATTAATATTAGATTATTCAGTATATAGAGGTATGAACTATTTGTTATTATTTGTATTTTGACAAAAAGTACAAAGATAAGTGGAAACAAAAAGCTTATTTATCAAAAGAAATTAATAAGTCTTTTTAATACATTTCAGAGTGTGGTATTTTAAAAATATATTTAAAAAAAAATAATAAAGATTTGAGATTTTTTTTAAAGTTGCTGAAATCTATACAATAGTCATATATTTTTAGAATATTTAGGGTTCTTTTTATTTACAACATCTTCTCTGTCTCTGTGAAGGGTCCAGTAGAAGTCAGCAAGCATTGCAGGACTCCATTTTCCTTTATAACGATTTTCTATAGTAGCAATATCTTGGTGGAATCTTTCACCATGCTCATCGCTGACGTCTGCTGGATTCTCTGGAAAGAAAGATAGATGGGAAAGCAAAAAATACACCTTTACTGACATTTACATCCCAACTCATTATAAGACCTAATCAAATTCTGAACAAGAATGTGGTAATTTTCTGATTTGTGCCTTCCAAGGAGACCATTACATACACCTTTGAAACTATGCCAGGTTTCAAATTCTGGCTTGCTCAATTTTGACTCAAACTCACTATCTACCATAAGTTGTCGAATCTGAGGCCCAACAAAGATTCCTTCTTTAATTTTAGCATCACTAATCTTAGGAAATTTTGTTTTTAAATATAAGAATGATGGCTGGTCATGCTTTAAGGCTTTCACAAATTGTTTCATTAAACCTAATTTTATGTGAAGTGGTGGCAAAATTATGTGTAGCCTGACTGCAAGCCATTTAAAATGGCTACTACCTTAAGGTCAGCACAAATCAACCATTTATGTTCACTCTATTTAATGCTTTTTAAAATGAAATCTAAATTCGCATAAATTTCTTTCAAAACAACAGAGTGAGCTACTGGTATCGATGGTAGTTTATTTCCATTATGCAGAAGCCCCGCTTAACTGCTATATAAAGAAGCGTCAATGAAAAGTCCTATATTGACTGGGTTCATAATGTACATCTAATTCTTTAAAGAGACGTGGAATATTATTACAGTAGCATAAATTGTTGTCAAATGAAAATTTGTCTTGTAAATTGTTTGATCGAATGCGAAACTTAGTAATTCGAACATCTTCTGCTACTAAATTTCTTTCTCTCAGTCTCGAGGCCAGTAATTCACTCTGTTGCTTTGTTAAGTTTAGATCTCTTACAAGATCATCTAGGTCAAGTTGTGAGAAAGGTTTTGGGGTAGTATCAACAGTTTCAGGAACATAAATTTCAGTTTCTGGTTCACATGATTCCATATCTGATTCATCAGAGTTAGACTAAACAATTTCTGCAGGTGCTTCAGGTACTGGAATGTCTTTTGAGTGAAGTATAGGCTGAATAGCAGATCTAAGGTTGGGATATACCACAGCTGAAGCGCACTTTGTTGTTTTACCTAAATGTATAGAAATTATATGCATAAAATTTAAAGTTATGTACATATTTGTGATTGCAATAAAGTAGTTCTAAACTTAATTAATTTTATATTTTTAAAAAATAATATTACAGTATACTACTTCAAAATATAGGTACAGTGGACAATAAACAATTACTTACTTTGTAAGTCTACCAAACAGAAATAGCAGTCAGTGGCATGATCTTGGGGCTCTCGCCATACCATTGGAACATCAAATTGAAGGCTTTTTATTTTCCCTTAGACCATTTTGATAAAGAATTAAAGCATGTCGTGCAACAGATATGTGGTGCCCATGGTTTATCTTGGTCGCTAATTTTACATCCAAAATACAAACTATATAGTTTTTTCACTTGAAAAGAAATTTTTCTTGCATTTTTTTGAATGTTAGTGAACCACATATGTAGCAGAATTTATCTGGGCTATTTATACACTCTCCTCTTGACATTTTAATTAAAATTGTTGCTTTTATTTAAAATTTTATCAAGTTAAATAACCTGAAAATAAGAAATAAAAGAATGAAATTCGTTAAAATCTTCAAAATTTGACAAAAATAGTAATTGGCAACTTATAAAAACTTGCAGTCATTTCGATAAAAATGACTTCCATTTTGTAAATCTATACCTAAAACTACATTAAAATATGTTATTGTAATCTTTGTAGTTGACAAAAAGTTAAATTCCTTTAGACAGTATAATCAAAGAGGGTTCGATGGATGTATAAACCAAAGTCAAACTAGTGGTAAGCCAAGCTCGATGAGGAAAAAACATTGGTCCAGGCAAATTTTTGTTGGCAAAAGAGTCCAATTCCATCTGAAAATATTTGGCGCGTCTTGTGGTCCTGTCACACCGTGTTGGCAAAGAAACTGGGTTTTCAACACACTAAATTTCTCCCAAAAGTTGCAGAGAGCTATGATCTTTCACCCAGACAATACAGCTACCGTTTCTTCCAGAACTACTTTAGAGTACTCGCATGCAACAAAATAGATGTTAAGCTGCAAAATAAACATATTATATCAATCTTACTCAATATACCTTAAAATCTGTAAAACTTTAAAATACGATGATTTATTACGAGGGTGAAGATCTATTTCGTATTTTCTATTCATAATCTAAATACAGGGTGTCCTTGAATTCTGGAAACAGGCAAAATGCATATTTTCACTAAAAGGGAACTGCATTTCATTCCATTTGATCATTTTATTTAATTGAAGTATTAATAAATAACATCTTAAATGTGGTTTCCACCATGCAAAGTTCGATCGGCTTTGCGAGATTGATCCATTTATGATGTTGTTCCCACGGGTGTCTCGTGGCATTGAGGTGTGGTGAACGTGGAGCCAATTGGGATTTTTTTTATGTATCTAGACTTTAGGAACACCCTGTATGAAAGACCAGGACGAGATTATCCCTATGAACCCGATGTATTGACTCCAAATTTCTGTCAATTTCAGCGCATTCATTTATGATGCGTTGTTCTCTCATGTGTTTCGTGTCTTTAGTTTTCATTGGGTACACCTTTCTCTTTTAGCATACCCCAACACCTTCCTCTTTTTGCATATCCCTAACACCTTTTTTCTTCAGCATACCCCAACACCTTCTCTTTTAGCACACCTCCAACACCTTTCTCTTTTAGCATACCCCCAACACCTTTCTCTTTTAGCATAACCCAACACCTTTCTCTTGTAGCATACTTCAACACCTTTCTCTTTTAGCATACACCAACACCTTTCTTTTTAAGCATAGCCCCAACACCTTTCTCTTTTAGCATACACCAACACCTTTCTCTTTTAGCATATCCCAAAACCTTTCTCTTTTAGCATAACCCAACACCTTTCTCTTTTAGCATACTGTCGTAGAATGGACTCCCGACGATATACCATATATCACTACTCGTTGAGGGAACTTCTTTAATTATCTTTAGAGTGCGTGATTGTCTGGCGGGCCGATATTATGTATCTTCGATATGCTTAAGAAGTGGAACTGAGCTCAAGGATAATAATATTGCTATCATTAATAAAATAGAGTTTTATTAATAATAACTATTAACAAACACACGACGGAAAATATTGACATAAACAGAGAATGGAAAGGGTCGTGGGAACTCGGGCTATTCCGAGGATTAAATGATTTAAAAAGGTAAAACAAATATAGAGTTAAAGAGATGGGATGGTTCGCTAAACAATTTAAAGAACAGGATAGAATTGACAAAACGGTTAAGTACTCAAAGGTGACGTTTGGCTTACGTAACTTTATACGAGTGTTGAAGTGAAAGGCGACGTGAAGGAATTTTCGGTCCGCTGGCGAGTTCCAGCCGAAGGGGGGAAGGAATAAAAGGATCCTGACGTGGCGTCTTGAGAATGAGAACCGTTTCTCGACGAACGGCTTGGAGAACAATAGCTGTTCTACGTTGTTCTCTTCCGAACAACAGGAGAGGGGGTGAGAACCGTCTCTTGTCTACGGGTTCAAGAACAATGGCTGTTCTAATGTTGTTCTCTTCTTGAACAACGGGGGAAGGGTGAGAACCGTTTCTTGGCGAAGGGCTCAAAATAACAATGGCTGTTCTACGTTGTTCTCTTCCTGAACAACGAGGGGGAAGCCTTAAGGACTTGGCGTCACGAAAGGCTCGAACCTTTGGCACTCAAGGGATATTGTCTTCCTTCTGGACAAGTGATGGTGAATCTTGAGGTCGAGGTCCTTTGGCGCACAAAGTGAGAGAGGGTCGTGGTGATGTTTTGCGACGAAAATCTGGATCTCGAATCTGATCTTAGTGGTAAAGTTTCCATCTAAATAGTCGAGACACTCCCTTGGCGTGGGGGACAATGGAGTGGAAACTTCGAGGGAATGCACAGCCGAGGCTGGGAACAATGCCTTATCTGCCCATAAGCCTAACTTAATCTGGTGAGGTCGGCGTATGGGGGCGAACGGGGGGACGATAACCTTCTTGTTTAAACATTGACATCCGGTGGCTGTGATAAGGCGCCAAGCTTCGACGCGAAGATGCACGTGGGAGCATCGTGTTTTTTTTTTAAATAATATGTGATAGGAGTTGAAACTAACGCTGCTCAACCCGTTCTATCACACATACCTCCAACACCTTTCTCTTTTAGCATACCCCCAACACCTTTCTCTTTTAGCATACCCCAACACCTTTCTCTTTTAGCATAACCCACACTTTTCTCTTTTAACATACCTCCAACACCTTTCTCTTTTAGCATACCCTAACACCTTTCTCTTTTAGCATACCCCAACACCTTTCTATTTTAGCATACCCCAACACCTTTCTCTTTTAGCATAACCCAACACCTTTCTCTTTTAGCATACCTCCAACACCTTTCTCTTTTAGCATACCCCCAACACCTTTTTATTTTAGCATACCCCAACACCTTTCTCTTTTAGAATAACCCACACCTTTCTCTTTTAGCATACCTCCAACACCTTTCTCTTTTAGCATACCCCCAACACCTTTCTCTTTTAGAATACCCCAACACCTTTCTCTTTTAGTATAACCCACACTTTTCTCTTTTAACATACCTCCAACACCTTTCTCTTTTAGCATACCCCAACACCTTTCTCTTTTAGCATACCCCAACACCTTTCTTTTTTAGCATACCCCCAACACCTTTTTCTTTTAGCATACCCCAACACCTTTCTCTTTTAGCATACACCAACGCCTTTCTTTTTTAGCTTTCCCCCAACACCTTTTTCTTTTAGCATACCCCAACACCTTTCTCTTTTAGCATAACCCACACCTTTCTCTTTTAGCATACCTCCAACACCTTTCTCTTTTAGCATTCCCCCAACACCTTTCTCTTTTAGCATACCCCAACACCTTTCTCTTTTAGCATATTTCAACACTTTTCTCTTTTAGCATACCCCAACACCTTTCTCTTTTAGCATACCCCAACACCTTTTTCTTTTAGCATACTCCCAACACCTTTCTCTTTTAGCATACCCCAACACCTTTCTCTTTTAGCATAACCCAACACCTTTCTCTTTTAGCATACACCAACACCTTTCTTTTTTAGCATACCCCCAACACCTTTTTCTTTTAGCATACCCCAACACCTTTCTCTTTTAGCATAACCCACACCTTTCTCTTTTAGCATACCTCCAACACCTTTCTCTTTTAGCATACTCCCAACACCTTTCTCTTTTAGCATACCCCAACACCTTTCTCTTTTAGCATACACCAACACCTTTCTTTTTTAGCATACCTCCAACACCTTTTTCTTTTAGCATACCCCAACACCTTTCTCTTTTAGCATAACCCACACCTTTCTCTTGTAGCATACCTCCAACACCTTTCTCTTTTAGCATACCCCAACACATTTCTCTTTTAGCATACCCCAACACCTTTCTCTTTTAGCATACTTCCAACACCTTTCTCTTTTAGCATACCCCAACACCTTTCTCTTTTAGCATACCCCAACACCTTTCTCTTTTAGCATACCCCAACACCTTTCTCTTTTAGCATACCCCAACACCTTTCTCTTTTTGCATACCCTCAACACCTTTCTCTTTTAGCATACACCAACACCTTTCTATTTTAGCATACCCCAACACCTTTCTCTTTTAGCATACACCAACACCTTTCTCTTTTAGCATACCCCAACACCTTTCTATTTTAGCATACCCCAACACCTTTCTCTTTTAGCATTCACCAACACCTTTCTCTTTTAGCATATCCCAACACCTTTCTCTTTTAGCATAACCTAACACCTTTCTCTTTTAGCATACCTCCAACACCTTTTTCTTTTAGCATACTCCCAACACCTTTCTCTTTTAGCATACCCCAACACCTTTCTCTTTTAGCATACCCCAACACCTTTCTCTTTTAGCATACCCCCAACACCTTTCTCTTTTAGCATACCCCCAACACCTTTCTCTTTTAGCATAACCTAACACCTTTCTCTTTTAGCATACCTCCAACACCTTTTTCTTTTAGCATACTCCCAACACCTTTCTCTTTTAGCATACCCCAACACCTTTCTCTTTTAGCATACCCCAACACCTTTCTCTTTTAGCATATGCCAACACCTTTCTCTTTCAGCATACCCCAGTAAAAGAGGTCAAGGGGTGGCTAAGGTCTGATGAACGAGGAGGCTATTGTGATATTTCTTGTGTTCAGACTTTTGTTTTTGTTTTAATTGAATTCCAGGTGAAATATCCTTTTAGAAAATAAAATTCTGAGATTCCCTTAATCCCTGTAGTATCACCAAGTTAATAATAATTAATATTATTACTTAAATAATTCCAGACAAAACTCAATTATATATGGACTGACGTTCTGAAATTTAAATAATTCCTACCTTATAGTATTACCATGTCAATAATAATAATAAGAGCAATTATTACCTAAATATTACCGTCAGTTTTTACCGCACTAGTACCTTAATAAGATACCAATGTAACCAAACGGAAGCAACTGGAGCGTTTGGTTATGGAAACAAGCTTGGTTTCCTCAAGGCAGGGGAGGGGGCTTCCTCTTCGCCTGGTTGGAGAGCTTCTTGGAGCTTGATGTAAAGGCTGGCACTTGGCGTGGAACGATGGTGGCAACGAGAGCTCTGTGTGGAGTATGATAATCATCAGCCTCTCCTGAGTACCGCAACAAGTAGGCTGCGCAACATCCAATCCTAATTTAGATGCATTAGGTTGTCAAACAATTAATGTAATTTAAAAATAAATGGAATTAAAATAATATTTAATATAAAAAATAACATTGTTCAGCAAAGTAGCTTCCATCATTATTCGCAATGTTCTCTCGTCGTTTAACTATGAAGCGAACATCTTTCTTGAAAGAATCATTCGTTTCTTAGGAAACATATTTAATATATTAAGGAAACTTTGCCATTTAGGTTATTTTAATACCCAAATAAATGGTAATAAAATGGCGCTAGTCCGGTGAATATAGAAGAGGCGGCAGGGGGGGGGGGAAGAATGTGCAGTGGTCCTGAATTGTCATGAAGAAGGAATCTCTTTCCATTGACGAGCAAAGGACTTTTTATCAACGTTGCAATTGTTGAACATTTAAACTTTGCAATTTTAATCATTTAAAACTTTCAATTGTTGAAGATTCAAACGTTGCAATTGTTGATGATTTAAACGTTCCAATTTTTAAAGATGTAAACGTTGCAATTGTTGACCATTTAAACTTTGCAATTTTAATAATTTAAAACTTGCAATTGTTGAACATTTAAACATTGCAATTGTTGATAATTTAAACTTTGCAATTTTAATAATTTGAAACTTGCAATTGTTGAACATTTAAACTTTGCAAATTTCGATCATTTAAACGTTCAATTTTTGAAGATGTAAACGTTCAATTGTTGATCATTTAAACTTTGCAATTTTAATCATTTAAAACTTAAAATTGTTGAACATTTAAACTTTGCAAATTTTGATGATTTTAACGTTTCAATTTTTGAAGATGTAAACGTTGCAATTGTTGACCATTTAAACTTTGCAATTTTAATAATTTAAAACTTGCAATTGTTGAACATTTAAACATTGCAATTGTTGATAATTTAAACTTTGCAATTTTAATAATTTAAAACTTGCAATTGTTGAACATTTAAACTTTGCAAATTTCGATCATTTAAACGTTCAATTTTTGAAGATGTAAACGTTCAATTGTTGATCATTTAAACTTTGCAATTTTAATCATTTAAAACTTAAAATTGTTGAACATTTAAACTTTGCAAATTTTGATGATTTTAACGTTTCAATTTTTGAAGATGTAAACGTTGCAATTGTTGATAATTTAAACTTTGCAATTTTAATAATTTAAAACTTGCAATTGTTGAACATTTAAACGTTGTAATTTTTGATCATTTAAACGTTCCATTTTTTTGAAGTTGTAAATGTTGCAGTTGTTGAAAATATTAAAGTTGCAATTGTTGATCATTTAAAAGTTCCGGTTTATTAAGATGTAAACGTTGCAATTGTTGAACTTGTAAACGTTAGGATTTTTGAAGGTGTAAATGTTGCAACTATTGAAAATTCAAACGTTGCAATTGTTAAACATTTACACGTTGCAAATATTGAAGATTAAAACGTTGCAATTGTTGAACATTTAAACGGTGCAACTGTTGATCATTTAAACGTTCAAATTTTTGAAGATGTAAACGCTGCAATTGTTGATCATTTAATTGTTCTGACTTTTGAAGATGTATATGTTGCAATTGTTGATCATTTAAACATTGCAATTGTTTAACATTTAAAAGTTGCAATTTTTGATTATTTAAACGTTCCAATTTTGAAGATTTAAACGATGCATTTGTTGACCATTTAAAGTTTCAGTTGTTGAACATTTAAACATTTTAATTGTTAATCATTTGAACGTTTCAATTATTTATCATTGGTACGTTGCAATTGTTGAACATTTACAAGCCGCAAATTGGGATTTAAACGTTTGAATTTTTGAAAATTTGAACGTTGCAATTGTTGTTCATCTAAACGTTCCAATTGTTGAACATTTAAGCGATACAATTGTTGATCATTTTAAACTTGAAATTGTTGAATATGTTAACCTTGCAATTGTTGAGCATGTAAACTTGCAATTTTTGATCATTTAAACGTTCTAATTGCTTAACATGCTAACGTTGCAATTGATGATCATTTAAATGTTCCAATTTTGTTGAACATTTAAACGTTGAAAATATTAAACATTTACACTTTGAAATTGTTGATCATGTAAACGTTGCCATTGTTGAAGATTAAAAAAAATGCAATTGTTGATGAATTAAACGTTCCATTTTTCAGAATTTGAACATTGCGATTTGAACGTTTAAATAACCAAAATTGCAACTTGTAAATTTTCAACAATTGCAACGTAAAAATGATAAATAATTGAAACGTTTAAATGAGAAACAATTAAAATGTTTAAATGTTCAACAATTGCAACGTTAAATGTTCAACAAATGCATCGTTTAAATCTTCAAAAATGGAACGTTTAAATGATCAACAATTGCAACTTTTAAATTTTCAAAAATTGCCATGTTTAAATGATTAAAAATTGCAACGTTTAAATGTTAAACAATTGCTATGTTTAAATGACCAGCAATTGCAACATGTACATCTCCAAAGGTTGGAACGTTTAAACGATCAACAATTGCAACATTTACATCTTCAAAAATTTGAATCTTCTAAATGATCAACACGTAAACGTTGCAATTGTTGATAATGTAAACGTTATGATTTTTGAAGGTGTAAATGTTGCAACTATTGAAAATTTAAACGTTGCAATTGTTAAACATTTACATGTTTCAAATATTGAAGATTAAAACGTTGCAATTGTTGAAAATTTAAACGGTGTAACTGTTTTAGTATTTAATCGTTACATTTGTTGATCATTTAAACGTTCAAATTTTTGAAGATGTAAACGTTGCAATTGTTGATCATTTAATTGTTCCGACCTTTGAAGATGTATATGTTGCAATTGTTGATCATTTAAACATTGCAATTGTTTAACATTTAAAAGTTGCAATTGTTGATCATTTAACACATTGCAATTTTTTAACATTTAAAAGTTGCAATTGTTGGTCTTTTAAACATTGCAATTGTTTAACATTTAAAAGTTGCAATTGTTGATCATTTAAACGTTCCAATTTTTGAAGATTTAAACGATGCATTTGTTGACCATTTAAAGTTTCAGTTGTTGAACATTTAAACATTTTAATTGTTAATCATTTGAACGTTTTAATTATTTATCATTAATATGTTGCATTTGTTGGACATTTACAAGTTGCAATTTTGGTAATCTAAACGTTTGAATTTTTGAAAATTTGAACGTTGCAATTGTTATTCATCTAAACGTTCCAATTGTTGAACATTTAAGCGTTACAATTGTTGATCATTTAGAATTTGAAATTGTTGAATATGTAAACCTTGCAATTGTTGAGCATGTAAACGTTGCAATTGTTGATCATTTAACAGTTCTAATTGCTTAACATGTAAACGTTGCAATTGTTGATCATTTAAACGTTCCAATTTTGTTGAACATGTAAAGGTTGCAAATATTAAACATTTACACTTTGCAATTGTTGATCATGTAAACGTTACAATTGTTGAAGATTAAAAAAATGCACTTTTTGATTAATTAAACGTTCCATTTTTCAGAATTTGAACATTGCAATTCGAACGTACAAATTACCAATTTTGCAACTTGTAAATGTTCAACAATTGCAGCGTATAAATGATAAATAATTAAAACGTTTAAATGATCAACAATTAAAATTTTTAAATGTTCAACAACTGCAACGTTAAATGTTCAACAAATGCATCGTTTAAATCTTCAAAATTGGAACGTTTAAATGATCAACAATTGCAACTTTTAATGTTAAACAATTGCTATGTTTAAATGACCAGCAATTGCAACATGTACATCTCCAAAGGTCGGAACGTTTAAATGATCAACAATTGCAACATTTACATCTTCAAAAATTTGAACGTTTAAATGATCAACACGTAAACGTTGCAATTGTTGATAATGTAAACGTTCCAATTTTTGAAGAGGTAAACGTTGCAATTGCTTAACATGTAAACGTTGCAATTGTTGATCGTTTAAACGTTCCAATTTTGTTGAACATTTAAACGTTGCAAATGTTGAACATTTACATGTTGTAATTGTTGATCATTCAAACGTTGCAATTGTTGATTAATTAAACCTTCCATTTTTCAAACTTTGAAAATTGCAATTGTTGATAATTAAACGATGTAATTTATGTGAACATGTAAACATTGCATTGTTGATCATTTAAAAGTTGCAGTCGTTGAAGATTTAAACGTTGCAATTGTTGATCATTTCAAAGTTGCAATTGTTGACCAGTTAAACGTTGCAATTGTTAAACATATAGGTTAGGTAATAGATGAAGCAATATTCACACGTTGCAAAATTTGTCTTTCAGATAGTTCATGTGTCACCCAAACACTATTTTTGTGGCTTAAAATTAAGGCTTAGGTGTTACTACAGCTTAGAAAACGCAAATGTATTATTCAGTTATCTTTAAAATTGTTGTTGTTTTTTTAAATCTTGCTTTGAATTGAGACAAATATGATTCTTTCTTTAAGAATTTTCTTAAATTCTTACTTTGAATTAAGACAAACTATGTCTCCTTGTTTTTATTTTTTTCAATTCTTTTCTTAGAATTTTGACAAGCTATTTCTCATAATTTAAGAATTTTCTTAAATTCTTGTTTTCATTATTAATTTGTACAAGTTTTATATATATATATATATATATATATATATATATATATATATATATATATATATATATATATATATATATATATATATATATTCACAACCGGTGGTAAAATCACTTCGAAAAGCGCGGGAATTTATTTTTAAAATAACGTTATTTAAATCAGTTGAAGGCAAATTTCATTGGTATAACGATACATAAATGACTCCCCCCTCCAAAAAAAACCCTCCTACATTAAACACACAAAACTATTAAATAAAATTTATATACTAGTGAGAAGTAATGGGGTTCGAACACACCTTCAAACGCTTATCGCTCTTCAAGTCAATACCAAAAAACAGGTTACGCTTTTTTCCAATTCGTCTAAAATTATTTTGACTTATGACCTTCAAGACTTTCAACAAGTGTGTCAATCAGACACATAGTGTTCTTTTAACAATTCCCGGACTAACCTTGAGAGGACCTTGACAATTTTATCATTCAAAAGTGAATCTAAAACAACATAGTGGTTTCAAATTTCGTTAGAATCGTCCGAAAAGTTACGATGCTATTTCTAAATAATTCCCGGGCTAACCTTGGGAGAACCTTGGCAATTATATTATCTGAACGAGAATGTAAATTCTTAACACCCCTATGAATCCAAATGTCCCCTCTCATTGCGAAGCAAAGAACCACCCTTAGAGAGTTTCCCCCGATCACAAACCCAGAGTCTTTTTTGTTTTTAATAGCATATTATCCCCACCTTCTGCTAGGGTTTCTCATGTATAAAAGTGTCCAGTTTCGGATTTGCTTTGTCCACCTTGTGTACTTTTCTTTAACACTGCATCCTGTACCTTTCTACTTCAAAATATTAATTTTTCTTACTATATCTCTCACCCGTTATTATTCATGTATTTCTGTTATGGCATTTACGAGTTATTCCTAACGTGTCATATACGTGTTTTCCGTGTTGTGTCCAAATTTCACTTCTCTGAATTATAAATAAGATGCATTGATTAAATATTGTATTTTAAATAGAGAATTCTAGTTTAGGTTCTATTTATTTCTTTTTCCAAGCTTGCATCAGGTTTTTCGAAAGTTTGATGGCCCCTAGAATTCTTTGCAAGGCTTAAGGAGCGATGGCGCTATTATTACGAAGGGTCGTATATATAACATTATTATATTATTATCACTTCTAGTTATCCTCGATAAGGAACTGAATAAAGCTCGAAAGTACTCTGAAATCCCTTTTCCTTTTTCCTGTGGGACATTGCATTTATTGCCAACCTCACGTGCTACTTTGTGAATTATTCATTTCATATATATATATATATATATATATATATATATATATATATATATATATATATATATATATATATATATATATTATAACGATGAGGATTGCTTCTTCTAACTTGAATTTTGTATTGAGCAGAACCCTAAGGCAAGGAAAATCGGTCGAGTCATCATTTATATTATATCGACAATGTTTCGTCCTTAACAAAGTCAAAGAAGGCAAAAAAATAAATTTTAAAAACAAAAAACAATAGAAATGGCAGAGTAAAACTATTAAAACTGACTCTAATTAGTGATAAAATTGCATTTAAATTTGTTTTACTAAATAAGACAAATTAGGCTAAAAATAATAAACAAAAAAACAAATCAGACTTAAAACAGTAGAAAATGTAATAGGGATGTACAAAAGAATTAAAATTACAAATTAGGATGCTAAACATGAAGTAAAACGTTGCTAAAATGGATAAGGATACGAATTGCACAATACAAAATGGTACCATGTGGTAGGAACGGATTTAATATGAACAAGAGCTCTGTCTCAAAAGAGCTGAATATAACACTTTAAGGGAACTTAGTATTACCTTTATGTCAATGGATACAGTGTAGTCTGTAAGTGGTATCGCAGTGAACTCATAAAAAAGGAGACTCGACGATAAATCAAGTTTTAATTAGCACTTAAAATTCGAGAAACTATTTTCTTATTATTCAATATTTTCAAGGTGTATGGATTGAAACTTTCACCGATTTTATTTTGAGCCCAAGGTTCAAATTCTTCCTGGGATTCTTCCATTTAGACTCAAATTTTCTATTTTTTCCCCTTCGCATAACATGTCCCACAAATCTCATTTGACTTTCCCTCAGATTCTTCAGTAATTCTCTTCCAGTTCTCATTTGCTTTAGTACCTCTTCATTTGATATTCTCTCCATCCACGAGCTCTTCAACATTCGCTGCCAACACCACATCTCGAATGCCTCGAACCTTTTCTCTATTTGATTATTAATCGTCCAAGTTTCTCATCCATACAACAGCACAGACCAGACATAGGTTTTGACAGTTCTCTTTCTTGTTTTTCTTGATAGGTGTCTATTATATCCTGGCCGATTCTTCTCTTAGTTTCCACCTTACTTCTTCCGTAATATAACTTCCCAAGTAGCAAAATCTTCTTACCTGCTTAAAAGCTTTGTCATTCACTCTTACTATGCACCTGTGCCTTGTTACTAATTAACAGAACTTCTGTTTTATCCACATTTATTGACAGGCCTTTTCTTCACTTCTTTTCTTTACCACTGTTAAAATGTCTTGAAGTTTTTCCTGGGTGTTAGCAATCAGTACCGTGGCATCAACATACCTTATGTCGTTTATATTTTAGCCTCCCATGTTGAAACTTTCTATATCGTTCATTGATCTCATTATCATCTCGCTGAGAGAGAAAGCAACCTCTGTCTTACTCCTCTTCTTATATCTCTCCAATCACTCAAATCTGCCCCCACTCTTCCTGATCCCTTCTGTTTCAATAGAGTTTGTGTATAATTCTCGTCTTTTCCGTTTACTCCCACGGCCTTTAAAATAAGGTTAGACAATTATTTAATATAAAGTAATGCTAATTTGTATATTTTTAGTGGAATTTAGAAAGTCTATATAAAATGATAAAAAAAGGTATTCATAACTTAAAAACAATATAGATGTTTTCGTTTTAAATGATGACCTGATCATTACTTCTGTTTCGAAGCGTCTCTACATTGTTCCAGAACATTTGTACACAAGTATGAGAGCTTACATGGCAATGCCGGCGTTGATGGCAGTCAGTCTGCCTTAAGCAAAAGCACCAGTGTAAGAGAGTACGAGGCTGGCAAAGGTTAGAGGAAGCTTTCTGAACAGTTTCATATGCCTATAGACTCTGTGTAGTAATTCATTCAGAAGTGGGGACGGGAAAGAACCGTCAGTAGCAAGCCAAGAACAGGTACTCCGAGGAAAATTACGCTTCGTGCGTGTTTGGAACTAGTGAGAATGGTGAAAAGAAAAATCTCAAACGTGGACATAATTGGTTCAGGAACTTGCGTCAACCGGCGTCAAAGTTACCCGGCAGACAGTGTTCAACACATTGCGAAGAGAAGGAATTCGAGAGTACCGGGATCGAAGGGTTCCTCTACTGATGATGAAGCTCGCAAAACGTTTACCATAGAGATGTTACACAAAGACCATTATTTTAACAAAATTCTTTGGTCAGATAAAACAAAAATAGAAATATTCGTCAATAACTATAATAAACTTGTTTGGTTGGTGTGAACCCTTAGATTATTTTTTTGCGCTCCCTTTCCTACGTGAAAATAATTCAATATTTTATTGTTTTCAAAGATTTTATAAGATTTCCTAATAAGTTTACTCACCATATCAATTTAATCATATCTATTGGACTTTTTGTTTTTTTATGATTTTAGAACTTGAAAATGGGCGATACACCGAAACGATGTTTTTTATTCCCAAATAAATAACATCTGTCTGAATGTCCTCTATGTTCTTACATTCGCCTTAAATACGCACACACACACATATATATATATATATATATATATATATATATATATATATATATATATATATATATATATATATATATATATATTAATATATATATGAATGCAATGTCCAGCAGGAAAAAAATGAAAAAGGTGCTCCCAAGTAAATTCGACCTTCTTTATTCAGTTCATTCTTCTCAAGGATAACTACAAGAGAAAATAATATAATAAGGGTATATATAAGCTAGTAAAAGATAAAGGACCGCCTCGAAGACAAGAAATCACCAATGAGGAAGTAGGAGAGGGATGGGTAAATTCACATTACTATTTAGCCATAACAGGTAGCAAGGTAAAACCGAGGGGCAGAAAAAGTTAACAACAAAGCCAAAAGGGTTAAAATGATTAACGGATAAAGCGATATTCTAAAGAAGGAGATTAGGAGAGACCCGAGAAGTAAGCAGATATGTAGGGGAGAGGAGCAAGGAGAGAAGAAGAGAAATAAAATAATGTTAATACAAAATCAATGCAATAATTAAGTTGACAAATCGGGTGCCCATAAAAATGAAAAGTGCAAAAAAAAAAAAATTAGGAACATAAGTCAAAACTAATTTCTTTAAGAAGGATTTTTTTCATAACAGCATCAATTTTAAAAAGGCAAGGAGAAATGTTAAAGTTATTAAATTGGCTTATACATGAACATTCAAGTTTTCTTTTAATTGAGTCATTTGAGCAAAAAATAAATTTTGTTGAATTCCAATTTATTAAGTCGTTATTTTCGGACATATGCACAAAAAACGCACTATTATTTACAGCTCCCCTAAAAATGTATTTATGCTGATTAATATGGACACATAATTGCTTTCCTGTCTGTCTCAAATATTCACTTGGGCAAACAGAACATTCGACCAAATAGACTCCTCCAATATTATTATAATTATTGTGAACTAGAATGTTTTTTATAGTTCACTGGTATTTGAAAGCAAATGAAATGTTAAAGTTTTTTAAAAGACGGGAAAGGTCAATGAAACAAACAGAGAAGGGTAAAACCAAAATGTTTTTAACATATAGATATGAGAAACTCAAAGTAGCGCGTGAGTAGAGCAATAAATGCCAAAAATCCCACAAGAAAATGAAAGGAGGATTCCAAGTACTTTCGAACTAAACAAGTTCAAAAGTACTTGGAATCCGCCTTTCATTTTCCTTTGGGATTTTTTGCACACACATATATATATATATATATATATATATATATATATATATATATATATATATATATATATATATATATATATATATATATATTAACCGAAAAGTCTTTCAACCTGTTCAAAGGTCATTTTCTGGGCCTGTTTTTGCTTGGAGGCTAGAAAGAAGGTCTTTTCTTGCCAATTCTTCACGAATTGGATGATATTTATTTACAAGACTAGTTTCTGTATGAAGTTTACCATACCATCCACACATAAATATCTTAAACCGAACAATGTCTCTAATCTGGAGGTGTGATTCTAAAGTCATTATTAATATCATTAAAAATTAGATTTTTGACAAAGGAGCTACATTTAAATTGCCGTTCCAAAAGGTTAAACTTTGGTATTTCTCGAATTAAAGTTAATTAAGCAACTTTTATTTTACGAAAATTATTACATGCGTAAATTACCTGGGGCCGAAAGGGGATGAAAAATCACCTTTTATGTTCATTTTCTCTAAGGATCTCCCGTGTATCCTGCATACATAGAGGAGCAATTATTAGATTTGGATGGAAATAAATATACACTCGGTTCATTTGTTTTTGTGGAAGGAAAAATTTCAGGATGGTAGAAGTATTTAAAGGTTTGTGTGTTGAGAGGGAGAGAGAGAGAGGACAGTCTTTAATTAAGAGAATGGAAGGGAGAGACAATTTTTATTGATCTCAGTGTTTTTAAATTTGGGGCAGTAGAACTTTGACCTGGCTTTAGACTCGTGTTAATGAGGTAGAGTCGATATTAACATTTACATCGTGATGCGATACAAAATGAATATATGAATTATGATAGAATGAGTCGGTTTCCGATGAACAGATGACGTCATCTACATACCTGTACCCTACAAAATTTCGGTTTGGAATAATGGAGAGAAATAAAGACACTTCAAAATATTCCATTAAAAGATTACAGAGGACAGGCGATAAAGGGTTGGGTATCCATGCTATGCCCATATTTTGGGCGGAAGAAACCTTTGTCGCTATTGGATACATTATTTGTGACAAAGTTCTACGAGGTTAACAATTTTGTTTTTGCAGATTGGGAGATTTAATTTTGAATTTCCTAATGCTGTCGAGAGAACTTGAAAGGCTTCATTTACTGGCGCGGGTGGTAAAAAGGCTATCAACATTGAAGCTAACTAGGCGGTTATCCATTATACCATTACATTGGAAGTCAATTTTCTCAACAGATGGAAGTTTTAGTTTGAGGTATTACAAATTTCGGGATATCGATATAGTCATGGGCAAAAGTTTTAAGATTACACGAGGAGCTTGCACTTCGCAGGCAGACCTTCGGTGTGTGGCCAACGTCCTATCCAGCTTTGCCAACAGCCCATTGGCTTAAACATTTAAAAAAAAATTCTAGTACATATCTCCTAATGATTTACTCTTGGTATATTTATTTTTAAATTAGATAATTATTCTCTAGGCCTAGATAAGGTAACCCCCGATGAGAATGGCAAGTCTACGGTGCAAGTAATAGCTGTTGCCCTTTTGAC
This sequence comes from Ceratothoa steindachneri, assembly GCA_963969495.1. Classification (NCBI taxonomy): domain Eukaryota; kingdom Metazoa; phylum Arthropoda; class Malacostraca; order Isopoda; family Cymothoidae; genus Ceratothoa; species Ceratothoa steindachneri. Next base: position 213,318,680 of record OZ018317.1, read on the forward strand.
TTCTTGCGAAAAGTGTCTTCAGTGAAAATTTATGGCTGCGAATTCGACCCGATTTTTCCAAGTAATCGTAGAAGAGATTTTCAAGAGCTCGAATTGATTCTCACCATGAAGTTATAGGACCATCATCCTAGCTTCCTTACCAAACCATTGGGGGGGGGAAAGCCAGCCCAACCCAGTGCCTGTCCCAAGCCCGGGTAAATAGTGGGGGGTTTGGAATCAAGAAGGCCCTCCATCCGTAAAGTCTCTGCCAAAACCTTCTGGGTAAGTCTTTTACCGAGAAACGACTCATCAAGATCGGCGACCCCGGGGAGGAAAAAGCCGAGAAGAAGAATTATTTTCTAGACTTGAAGTTCCCTCCCTCCAAAGTTTTCCGGGGCTTTTTAATACAAAAATAAAACAATCTTAACGATTCCTTTTTTTCTCCATTTAAATACGTTCTAATAATTTAATTCTGCTTTATTCACTTTAGGGGCCAGTACTTAATTCCTCCTGATAAAGATTAAACTAGAAAATGGCAAATGAGATAGTTCTACAAGCGCGAACTCAAAAGCGGATAACTGTAGAAGCGCTAATCGAAAAGAAGATAGCTCTAGAAGTTCTAACTGAAAATAGGATAGCTCTAGAAGCGTTAACTGAAAAGTGATTAACTCAAATACTGCTAACTGAACAGCGGATAGGTCTAGAAGCCCTGACTGAAAATACAATAGCTCTAGAAGCACTAACTGAAAAGAGGATAGCTCTAGAAGTTCTAACTGAAAATGGGATAGCTCTAGAAGCGTTAAATGAAAAGTGATTAACTCAAATACTGCTAACTAAACAGCGGATAGGTCTAGAAGCCCTGACTGAAAAGACAATATCTCTAAAAGCACTAACTTAAAAGAGGATAGCTCTAGAAGTTCCAATTGAAAATGGGATAGCTCTAGAAGCGCTAAATGAAAAAAGCTATCACTTCCGATCCTCCACCTAGCAAGTACCGAGCGCGAGGAATTAAGCGGACGAAAGCCGCCGCTAATCTGGAACTCATTTCGCTATGACCTAATTACTTTTGGAATCAATTCCCACAATGAAATTAACGGCATTTTGGGGTCTGACAAAGATTAAACACCACGAGATGCTGGTTATATCCCCATGGCGATGCAAAGCTCTCATGTGTGTGTGCGATAAATCATTCATGCACGCTTCTTATATTTATATAATTTTTAGCTATTTAGAAAGAAAAAATAGAGAGGGGTTAGAGATAGATGGTTATGAGAGAGGTTGGAGTAAGGGCAAAAGTCAGGGAAACCGATAATGAGGAATAAGGGAAAAGGTCAGAGGAAAAAGGAGGATTTCTGTGAAGGAATGCCCTCGACGGACCACCGTGAGAGAAAGCCCCTTGGAAATACCTCTATATTTCCCTGCGATAACGCCGTGTGCGGCCATATTAACCCTACCCTAATATCGCGAGGCGAGTTTGATCGTCCTGAACGACGCGTTACGTTATCAGGAATTGTGTTTGCTTAGACTGGCGCCAAGAATCCCTTAAGGACCACTAGGACCTGAGGAGTCTATCAGAGCAGCCATGTGGGTATTTAATCCGAAGCTCACCACCTCTTGAGGAGATTGAAAGTCCGCCATTTACACCGTCCAGACTGCCGTCTGTTTCCCGTGACTCCCCCCGTAACTTGTCGTCGTACGTCGTCGAAGATCTCGTCAGCATATCTACCTTCGTTAAGCTTTGGCCCCTGTTCAGAGGAAAGCTATCGAACCCCCTTCTTCCCGGACAGTGTGCGGCCCTCTCATCTTCACCACCCCTTCAAGATTCCAGTTCTTTCGAGGCTGAGACTCATTGACGATCAGCAGAATCGTCTCGAGTTGAGAGTACGTCTCTATGTAGCAGAGAAAATCTCATTCTTCATCACGAAGTAATCCAACCCCATCTTCGAGTTCTCCTAGTCAGGACTCCCTGAAGTATCACCTTGAAGACCTGCGACGTTGTCTTCCATCCGCCATACAATTCGCCTGCGCTTGAAGGTAAAGCTATCGCGCATGGTCATCCCCAGATTATCTCGTTAATCTTCACTTAATTCATTTAAATACCATAAGTCATTTTTTCCCCTTCGTGTATATTTATATATATATATATATATATATATATATATATACATAAATTGCCCCTTTTTTCATATATATCAAAATTATATTTTGGGGTATTGTCTTTATATATCCTTTGAACTGCAACTTGGGAAGCCATTAATCTAAACCAGGTCAACCGTAATTCGCACTCTTTATTAATCGCCCAGACATATCTCCAGCGGCCTGTGGTCAGCTGTCTGCCCGTGCTTGTGTAAGACTCTAAGCACCGAGCTAGTCTACACAGGTATACCTCGACGATTTCATATGGAAAAGGAATATATGATTTGCTAAGCGAGCCATTGTAGTTTGCTGTAAAGAACTTGACAATAGGTAGAAAGAAGATAAAGAAATGTAGACCTAAGGAATAAAGAATCGCAAATACCCTAGGGGGTACTCAAGGCGAGCCTGGGCAAGAAGAGAGAAAATCTCTAGCAAATAAACTAAATCTGAAGATTGACGGCATACACTACTTATCTGTATGTGTACGAAGACTACTTACTATCTTGCTTCTTTTCTTTAATTGATTTCCATTTTTGTAATTATGTCTTGGACTATGGATGCTCACTTATCTACATATGTATTAAGATTTCTGCAGATCCTCGCCTCTAGCTTTTAAAGAAGTAGAGGAGGAAAGGAGGCAAGGATTACGGAAAGCGCATTCGTTCATTCTTTTTTATTCTTCGATGGTATAATTTTTGTTAATTTTCAATGTTATCGTTCATCTTCTTCAGTGAACATTCAAACCTGTGTTTCCTCCTTTGTAATATTAAATTTTTAGACATACTTGCCAATCATATTTAAAAACATACTGACGTTCTCAATTCAATTAAGTTTCCTAACAGGTAATAGTCTCAAAACCATAATACATTTTTTTAACTTATAACAGGAAAACCCACGAACGGCTTCAGGTAATTTTCATTTCTTTTTGTAGGTAAAATATATATTGAAAAAACTTTGGTTTCATTTGTTTTAAACACGTGTTTTCGAACTATCGACCATTGGTATTGATGCATTCCATCGCTGTTTGGTTCATTGTTTGGAAGACCAACAAAAACGTATGTATGAATATTTCTACATGCTTCTTCAAGTGTGATCTTTAATTGTTCAGGCGATGTGGGTCTTTGTATACATCTTTTTAACTGTGGCGAAGGAAGCGAGTCTATGGGTCATGCAAATCTCGTGTTGTGTTCATCTTCTGCCCGCACCGAGGCGCTGGCTCAATGTAGCCAGCTAAAACTAATGCTACCAAAGATATATGAAGTCACTGAGTTCAAATATGTTATAAATTGACCACTAGAAGCCGCTACCTAGTGGATAGAGGTGCTAAATAGGCCATGAAGGTATATGGGTCATGCAAATCTCGTGTTGTATTCACCTTCTGTCCGCAACGATTCGCTGAGTCAATGTAGCCAGCTAAAACCAACGTTACCAGAGGTAATTGAGATCACTAAGTTTAAATATAATATAAGTTAACCACTAGGTGCCGCGACCTAGTGGCTACAGGTGCTAAATCGGTTATTTTTAGAGATATGAAAGTCAAATCAATGCTACAAGTGGTAATTGAGGTTTCTGAGTCCAAATCAGAATGGTTTTCGCCGCAGGTCCACTAGATCATGTTCCTCTAGTTTCAAGTCACCCGATAAAAAGTCCAGTTGGTTCGAATTTGGTGTACATAATGGATAATCGATACAATTGATCCCCTAAATATGAAATGTGTCATCAAGGTATTTTCTAACATCCGGATTGTGATGAAGAGGTCACACGTAAATGTACTCATCTTCATACAATTACTGAATCAGGAAACTCTTTTTCCTGAACCATCTTGAAGTAGCTATGGTCCTTTGACTGTACCATCGAAAAAAAATCGGCCAACCATATCTTTGGAAGAAAAATCCCTACTATCCAGTTATATCCGGTAAATATACATATCGTTCCATATAAATGAGTGGATTTTCTTGTGACCAGTATGTGCAATTAGAAAGATTAATTATACTATTCAACTTAAATATAGTCTCATCAAACCACACAATTTTGTCCCTAAATTGGCTATCTTCTGTGTTTTTACTCGAAACCATTCACAAAACTGAATTCTGCGATCCCAATCATCCTCATTTAAGACATGTAATAATCTGGGGATGTAAGATATCCATTTAGCATTCATCAGAATTATGTGGGTACTTTTCTTACAATTTCCTCTTTCGCGAGCACATTGTTCCTGGTGATTGATTGAATACCTTTAGCACTTCATCAGAAGTTTCACCATCTGTTGTCTTTGAACACCCAGGCTCTTGCTTGTACATATCAAATTTCTTAAGATGCATGTAATGGTAAGTCTAGTAGGAAGATTAATTTCAAAATTGTCTGACCACTATTGTTAAAACTTTGATATCTTTTCAACTTCAAAATATGACCTTATTATAAATTTTCGTTGATCAAATAATAAGCGCACGCTTCCATCTACTGTAAGCCAGGCAAAGCAATTAATAATTTCGATTTTATATCTCATTAGTCTAGGCAAGACTGTTAACAATTCCGCTGTTGTATCTCTTTAGGCTATAAAAAGTAGTATGAATCTTCTGAATCTCTTAGTGGGTCGTTTTTTATGTTTGTCAAAAATGTCTAAATGGTTTTAGGAAACTGAAGTAGTTTGAGCTATGGTAATAATTAATATTACTGAATGTTTAGTATTTTTAAAACTCAGTTTCTACGTAATTGCCTAGTTGTAAGGGTCGAAATCTTTCTTTCTGCCGTTTATTTCTAAACTCAAGAAACCCCCCTCTGATCTAAACTCAGAAAATCATGAGTTAATACACATCTCCAATGCCTCATTCAAACGCATCTGTCCTATAGTGAGACGCAGAGCAAGATGTGTTGCGAGGTTTCTCAAATGCTATAGCACAAAATGTGTAGCAACAAAACAAGAAATAATATTGTGTACATACAGTATATCGAAGCACTCATATTTAATTAAAGAGAATTCAATATTCATTAAAATGGCATTCATCTCCATTATTTACACATTATATTGGTGTTGGGTGAAATATGACAAACTGAGTTTGGAAATGATTGCTAGCCTCACACAGATGGAAAATCAAAGCAAGATTTCCAGGGTAAAAAGTGCAGGTTCACACATGCTAAAGATTTGGGCTTGTTTAGTAGTAATTTTCCCTCGAATTCGACTTTTTTACCACTCAATACCACTTTTAGTCTTTATTTCTGTTAGCATGAAAGTATTACCATTGAATACATTTTTCTTCTAGTTGTCTATCTTTGTAAAACTTTTTTACCAAGAATTTCAACTTTTTAAACATTTCTGAGTTGGATCCTGGAGGTTTTACCACTAACTACCTCATGTTTTTCATTGCCAATAGAACTATAAAGGTTTTACCAACAATTTCCTTATTTTTTAACTTTCCAAGTAGTTCTATGGAGGTATTACCACTAACTACCCCTTGTTTTTGTCTTTCTTAGTAGAACTAAGAAGGCATTATCATCAATTTCGACTTGTTTTATGTCTTCATTGGGTTCGTGAAACATTACCACCGAATTCCTATGATTTTTCAGATCGTTCTCAGTTGGTTGATTAACGGTTTGCTATCAATTACTATTTGGGGGGGGGGGGTCATTTGGGCTAAATTTACCATCAATGTCCACTTGTTTTTATAGTTTCTCTGCTAACCAACAATGATTTTACCACTAATTTTAATATTTTAGGTCTTTCCCAGTGTAGTCATGAAGTGTTTATCACTATTATTTTAAACGGTTTCCAAATGGGGGGCATAAAGTATTTATGGCAGATTTCCAATTGGTGGGGGTCTTTCTTAGTGGGGCCGTAAAAGGTTTACTACCACGATGGTTTCACCACAGATTGCCACATTTGTTGAATTTCTTTCTCAGTGTGACCATGAAAGTTTTACCACAATTTCTTACTATTTTTTTAGTTCTCGTAGATTAGGACCATAAAGACTTTACCACCAATTTATATTGTTTTATTTATTTTTTTTTCAAATTGGGATCATGAAGCTTTCACCACCGATTTCCACTTCCTTTGACAGTCATAGGACTATGATTTTTTACCCCAATTTCAACTTGTTTTTAGGTCTCGTACATTAGGTCCATACAATTTATACCGCCAATATCCAATGTTTGTGGGATTTTGAATTGGGATCATCAAGATTTTACCACCGATTTCCACTTATGTTTTGAGGTCTCTCGCAGTACGAATATTAAACGTTAGCTCCGCAAAACCGACTCCAATTATATTTACATCCGTTGACTAACCCTATGTGGCTTAACTTCGCTGAAACCCGAACCAATGTTTCCACTCGGCTAGGCGAAGTCAGAGGTCAGCCAGCAAACAATGACTCGGATTTGAACTTTTATGCCTTCAGTATTATTGAGTTGTATCAAGATATTTTTTGTCCTTTTGTCTTCCAAGCAAAGGATTATGTAAGGTTCGTGCTTTTGAGTGTCGGTGCCAGAGATACGAACTGTCTCTTTGGGTTTTGAGTGCCCCCCCACCCCCACCCCTCACTGATCAATCTCTCAGTTTTCCACAATGGCCGAAACTCCGACGTTGGTTATATATTTTTACCTCCATTCTAAGCAAATCATTACCGAGGCACCTTTCCACAAAACCTAACCCCCCCCCCCTTTTCTCAAAAGGGCATAATTATGGTTTCCCTTCCCATAGTGCCCAATATTTCGCCCTTTCCCAAAAGGCCAAAATTAGGGCACCTCTCCACAGTGCACCAAATTCCCTCCCCTCTCAAAGGTCATATTAGGGGGCCCTCCCTACAGTTCTCACCCTCCCCTTTCTCAATGCCATATAATAATTGAGGTACTTTTCTACCGTGCCTAATCCCCTCCCCCCCCTATTCTTAATAACTTAATTGTGGCACCTTCCCACAGTGCCTAACCCGCCCCTATTTCAATATATCATAATGGAGGTACATCTCCACCTTGCCTAATCATAGCCTACATCTCCATTTCCAGTGCCACCAAACATCATCGACAGCGAGAGCTCCGGTGACGTCATGGTACAGGAGTCCGCGAACGTGACCCTCTTCTGCAGTGCCACTGGCACTCCGACCCCGTCCATAACGTGGCGCCGAGAGGACGGCAAAAAGATCAACGTGAACAAGAGTGTCTCAGGTGCGTTTGTGTGGCCCCGATCGGATGATTGGGTGCCTTCTACACAGGGAGAGACCGGACTCCCCCGGGGGAGGGGTTTATCAAAAGGGAAAACTAAGGGGGTTTCTCCATGAAAGGACGTTCGTATTTTCGAATATCCTTAGGGACGGGGGGTTCGAGATGGGTTCTAAAAGAGCTTTTCCCCTCGATCCTTCTAATAATTATTTCACCCCCATTTCCAGCCACTGTCCCCACCTCCCAAGCTCTTACCCTCTAATCCCCCCCCCCAATCTTCCTCCCAAGCTCTTACCCTCTAATCCCCTCCAAATCCCCTATTCCAAGCTCTTACCCTCTAATCCCCCAAATCCCCCTCCCAAGCTGTTACCCTCTAATCCCTCCCAAAAATCCCCTCTCATAAGCTCTTACCCTCTAATCCCCCAAAATCCCCCTCCGAAGTTCTTACCCTCTAACCACCCCCAATTCCCTCTCCTATCTCTTACCCTCTAATCCCCCCAAATCCCCCTTCCCAAGCTCTTACGCTCTAATCTCCCCCAATCTCTTACCCTCGAATCCTCCCAAGCTCTTACCCTCTAATCCCCCAAATATCCCCCTCCCAAGCTCTTACCGTCTAATCCCCCCCAAATCCCACCTCACAAGCTCTTACCCTCTAATCCCCCAATCCCCACTCCCATATCTTACCCTCTAATCTCCCCAAAATCTCCCCTCCCAAGCTCTTACCCTCTAATCTCCCCAAATCCTCCCTCCCAATTTCTTACCCTCTAATCCCCCCTCCCAAGCTCTTACCCTCTAATCCCCCCAATCCCCTCTCCCATCTCTTACCCTCTAATCCCAAAAAATCCCGCCTCCCAAGCTCTAACCCTTTAATCCCCTAAAATCTCCCCTCCCAAGCTCTTACCCTCTAATCCCCCAAAAATCCCCTCTCCCAAGCTCGTACCCTCTACCCCCTCAAATCCCCCCAACTCTTATCCCCGAATCCCCCCAAGTTATTACCCCCACCCCCAAAGCTCTTACCCCCGAATCTCCTCATGTGGGGCAGAGTTCGTATGTGCATATCTAGGTTCCTATTTACGAACATCTTACCGGAAGTATCTCAGCCACTCTTCTACTGACTGTCGTTTTCCTCCGGAATGCTTCCTTTAAATAATCAAAATGCCCCCCCTTCCCTCAATTTCCAAAAAAAAAAATGGAAGTTCCTACTATGGAATTCCAAGGTGGCTCCTTAAAGGAAGTGCGCCTATGCAAAGCACCTAGTAGTCACCTCTTGATGTACCTAAATTCACTCCTCCCCTTTAGGGACTCGTTCTGGTGGAGATTCCCTTGTTGGTTTCCACTAGTACATCGGCTGATGGGTGGTAGCCTCCCCCCTAACCCTACTAAGTGACTCGCCTTATTTTCGGGGCAGAGGCCGGTCCGGGAGAGTTGCGTTCTCCCTGCGCTAAGAGTTGTCTTCTCCCTTTGCAATTCGGGCTATGTCCCTTCCACACATCTTCACTTCCACCTAATTATACCTTTTACACCTCGAACCTCTTCTCAGAATATTCCAGGTATTATTATTATTAGTAGTAGTAGTAGTATTGGTATTATTAAGATTATTAGTAGTAGTCATATTATTATTAGTAGTATGATTATTATTATTGGTATTATTTTAGTATTGATATCATTATAATTAGTAGTAGTACTATTATTGTTATTATTATGATTAGCCGTCGCACTATTGTCAGTATTATTATTATAATTAATAGTTATTATTATTGTTATATTATCAGTATAATTATTAGTTATTATAGTTATCATTATCATCATTGGTAGTATTACCATAATTATTATCATTATTATTAATAACATAAGTATCTTATTCACGGTTTTTAAAAAAAATAGAGGTGATACCTAATTGTTTAACTTTATTATTATTTAATTTTTATATCCTTATTATTATCATCATTATCATTATTACCATTATTATCACTATTATCATTATTATTTTTTGTATTATTATTATAATTATCGTTATTTCTATTATTATTTTAATTGTTTTATTCCTTTAGTTTACAAGTCTGCATTCTCCTGGGAACCGGGTCCAAGCCATGGACCTCCTAAGTATGCTTGGATATTCCATGATTATTTCATGGACAAGGACCTCCTGAGGAGAGGAGAGGAGGGTGGTTCTCTCGAGTTCATAGATTTTGAAGCTGCCAGGTCTAGGTATTTTTTTTAGCCCTTTTTGATAGTTCCAAGGGCTCCTACAATGACAGGAATTGTTGTGGTTTTGAGCCACCACATCCGCTCAACTTCAATTATACTTGTTGAGCTTTTCGGTAGTCTTGACTGAGGTGTTAATTTCAAGGGGTATGGGCATGTCTACGAGAAGGCAGGTCTTTTCTTTCTTGTTTTTCAGTACTATATCAGGTCTATTGGCTGCTATAGTCCTGTCTGGATGGATGGGCAAGTCCCAGATGATGGTGACATTGTTGTTTTCAACAACTGCCTTGGGCTCATGCTCATACCACTTGCCAGAGACCTGTATGCCATGCTCTTTGCAGACGTTCCAGTGGATGTAAGCGGCTGCTTTGTTGTGGTGGTGGATATATTCGGTCTTTGTCAATTCAGGGGTTGCCTGATACGAGGTGGCTATGGTCTCATCAAACTTTCCACACAGTCTGCATTGGGGTCAACATTCCTCTTTTTCACAATGTTGTGTTGGTGCCATCGGGTAGGGAGACTATGATCCTGGGTTGCTATGATAAAGCACTCTGTTTCTGCCTTCAATGCTCTAGCTCATAGCCAGTTGTGTGTCTGTTTCTGGTCTACATCAGGTTTTTGAATTCGTTGGGGGAATTGGCCGTGGATGTTCTTGGTTTCCCATCTGGATTTAAGTTGTTATTGTCTACAATGTTTAGCTTTGGCCTTGGATCGACGGGCATAGGTGGTGTGTGCTTCGTCTTCTGCCAGGGAAACTTAAGGCATCTGGAGCTCCGGGGTGAGCTTAATTGCCTGTTTGTTGATGGAGTACAGGCGTTTGTGCTTGTCATGGTCCCTGATAAAATAAGGCAAATTGTCCTGCGCTTCCTGGAGGTACTTTTCAAGTCTGATCGTAGTGGTTTTGTAAGAGAGCTCTTTTTGAATGAGTTCTCTACCTCCTTCACTTCTTGGCAGGTACATCCTATCTACATCAGATTTGGGGTGATGCATTGTAAGGAGCTTACGAGCTTTTGTGTCTAATTTGGCCAGCTCTTGCATCTTCCAGTAGATGATGTTCAGGCTATATGTAACTACTGGAACTGCTAAGGTGTTAATGGCTTCCAGCTTGTTTGCAGAGTTCAGTTCTGATTTAAGGACCATCCGAACTCTACGATAATACTCCTTTCTGATCTGTTCATTCATTTTGTTGTGTTCTACTTCGCCCCCCTTATTGACGACAAGGTATTTATAGGTACCCTCTTGTTCGAGGTCACAGATGATATTATTATTTGAGGAGTTAGTTAGGTGCCCCTTCTTGAAAGTGGCCTTGGCGCACTTGTCCAGTCCGAACTCCATTCCAATCTCATCGCTGAAGGCTTTGACTATCTTCAGGAGCCCAGTCTGTTCCTCATCATTTTTTCCATATGTCTGCAGGTCGTCCATGTAGAAAAGGTGGCTTATCTTGCCTTGTGTGGTGTTATACCCATAACCAGTCCTTTCAGGAGCATGCTAAGTGGGGTTAGTACAAGGCAAAATAGTAGGGGGGATAGTGAGTTCCTTGGTATATACCACTTTTGATGTTAATAGGCACAGATGTTATTTTACCCTTGCTATGGTTGAGGTGAAGGATGGTTTTTCACGTTTTCATGTTTTCCTGCATGAAGCGAGTGATGATTGGGCAAATTTTGTAGACCTCAAGTCTTTTAATTATTCAGGTGTGTCACACGCTGTCAAAGGCCTATTGGGAGTCAATCCATGCAGTGGATAGATTACGGTGTTTACTCTTCACCTCTTCAAGGATGGGCTTGTTAATGAGGAGTTGGTATTTGCATCTATAAGTCCTTCGCCTACATCCTTTCTGTTCTTTGTGGAGTAGATTGTTATTCTCGAGGAAGGTGTAGGTCCTTACTGTGATGATAGAGATTAATACCTTGTACATTGTCGGTAGGCATGTTATCGGCCTGTAGTTCTTGGGGTTACCCGTGTCTTGGTTCTTTGGTAGGAGGAAAGTAATACTTTTGTTAGCCATTCTGGGACCTGTTCGGGATGTTTAAGGATGTTATTGTAGGCAATAGCTAGGTCTTGATGTAGGTTGGTCAGTTGTTTGAGCCAGAAATTGGCCGCACCGTCACACCCAGCTACCTTCCAGTTGCTGGTTTTAAGAATGGCTTTGGCTGTTTCATGTGTGGTGATCTCTGAACATTGTTGTGATGGCACATCCTGATTGGCTTTGGCCAGGTCTTGAATCCATTTGGGATTTTTATTATAAGTCTTGTCACTCCCATATGTTACTCCAGAAAGTCTCAACCTCACTCAGTGAGGGCAAGTTCTGGATATCAATGGACTTCTTCCCGATTTCTCTGTAGAATTTTCTGGCGTTGTCTTTGAACATTCTGTTTTGCCGGAAGAAGTTAGCTCTTTTGATGTATTGTTTTAGTCTTTGTGCTTTGGCCTGAACTTGTTGTCTTAGAGACTCTTTCACTCTAGTCAGGTCATCATTGTCCTTTATATCAAATTTCTCTCGATCTTCTCCACTTTGGCATCTTTAACTTTACCTTTACCTTTCTGAATCTCCTCAATGAGAGAGATGTTTGCTCTTAGTTTTGAGAATTCGTTTTCTATTTTGTCCTTCCATGTTTTGGGGGCTGGTGGCCTTGTTTCTTTACTTGTCTTTGATCCATTTTTTTCTGAGATGGCCCAAGCCATCTCGGTTACATTGAGATTATGCCCTGCCTTGATGTTATTTAGAGCCAGATTGGCCTGCTTTAGGGCGTCATATACAATTTTGTTAGTCTTTATCTTCTGGCTTGGTTGTCTGTCCATCATGGTCATTTCTTTTACTATTTCCCATTTCTATCAGATGAGGTGTTCTAGTTAAACAGTTTTGGGGTCATTTGGTGCCTGCTGTTTAGCTTCACTTTCCATCTCTTCAGTACCTTACATTTCTGGTTGTTCATTGGGAGTTTCTGGTTGGATTTGTGGTTAGACCTGGTTGTTGATTGTCCTTTTCACTTGAGCGTGGATCGGTGGAGCTCGATAGCAGTGAGCTTCCATTGTCTTTCTATATATCGACGCTGATTAGCTAGTTCGTTAGCATCAATATGGGGTTTAATGTCTGAGGGGGTTTTCTGCGCCATAGTTGGTATGTTCAGGAAAGTGATGTTGATTCCCGGACTTTCTTCTTGGGGCAGTGTAATAGGCTTCCATAACTCCTATGTACTCTTCCCGAGTCCATCTTTCTTGTGTTCTTCTTTCGGGAGGCCCCTATGAGGAATATCCTCGGCGGGAGTTTCTTCCGCTGCTTGAGATACATTGCCATTATTATTATGATTATTATTATTATTATGGCAGTAATCGAGTACACCGGGGCGGAGTTGCGGCTGTCCAAGATCAGCCGGACGGACATGGCAGCCTACTTGTGCATCGCTCGCAACGGCGTCCCGCCCATCGTCAGTAAGAGGATCCAAGTGAGCGTCGATTGTGAGTACCAAAAGACGTGTTTCTTTCCTATTCTATGAATAGGGGGTGGGGGAGAAGTCTTTGGTAGCCCCAAGAGATTAAAACCAGTGATTAAGGACTGTACCAAAGAGTGTGGAAGAATTGCTGGCTTTAGCTGGAGGGAGCATACGAAATGGATGAGCGTGATCGAAGTGGAGGCGCAACGAGGGAAGTATTTGCATGAACGAATCGATAGAAGTGAGTGTTTTAGTTTGAAGGAGAGTAGAGCATGATTAATAAAGTGTGGCAGAAGGGTGTAGTTGGAAGGAGAGTAGGAAATGAAAGAAAAATGGAATGAATGTATGGAGTAGCTGGAAGGAGAGTAATAAGTGTACGAAGAATGTACTGGAAGTGAATGGTTTAACTAGTTTGAGAAGAGGAAATGAACCAGAGAATGTAGTAAAAGTTCAAGACAAGTATATATGTATCAACGAGTGTGGTGGGAGCATATATTTTGACTATAAATAAAGCATGAAATGTAACAGAATGTGGTGGAAGCATGTACGTGGGTTAGAAGGAGAGCATGAAATGTATAAGAGAGTGTGGTGAAAACATGTGATTTGGCTCGAAAGAAAGCATGAATGTAACAGAATGTGGTGGAAGTATGTGAGTGGGTTGGAAGGAAGGCATGACATTTATAAGAGAGGGTAGTGGAAGTATATGATTTGGCTCGAAAGAAAGCATAAATGTAGCATAATGTGGTGGAAGCATGTACGTGGGTTAGAAGGATAGCATGAAATGTATAAGAAAGTGTGGTAAAAACATGTGATTTGGCTCGAAAGAAAGCATGAATGTAACAGAATGTGGTGGAAGCATGTAGGTGGACTGGAAGGAAAATATAAACTATATCAGATAATATGGTGGAAGTGCTTGATTTAGCTATAAATAAATCATGAGATGTATGTTAAAACTGTATGATTATCCAAAAGGAGAATTAAAAAAATGGCTGTTTGATACCTATGTGAAGAAGGACTTGTAACTTTATGCAAAAAGATTGTGTGAGGAAGAAAACATGACTATAAATATGTATCAAAGGGAATGAAAAACATGTATACGTAGAAGGGTCATTAAGACCATTGAAATAAGCCACTGTTAAGGTGAAGTGAATACTACTATAGATATACACATGGTAGAACCAAAAGGTTTGGCGGTCTATTACGAAAAAAAGAGAAGAATATAAGTAATTCGAAATAACCGGAAGAATGGCTGGAATCCTTCTAAGTTTGTGAATAAGATACACCCACAAAGGGAGATACAGATGGACATATACATAAACTGAACCTACACGAACGTACACATAAGCGGTCATTGGAGTGCATGAGTGTGGTTGAAGACGATAAGCAATTTTGGTCTTGGGGATGAAAACTCTCCAATGACGGATTTAGATTTTGGCTTCCCATAAAATTGCCTCAACTTGGCTCCAAAGTTTGGCCCGCGATAAAGGAGTGCCAATTTCCCCCTTTATAACCCCGTGGAGCCAGGTGGCATCCCGGCTAAGCCTCAGGGGCTTAGAAGGAGTGCCTTTCCCCCTCTCCCCCACCCCCAGGATATTGGCTATCTCCAAGTAATCAAGGTCAGTTATCCCTAACTCCGCCATTTTGCGTCTCCTTCACCCAGTTCCCCCCATGATGACCATCCCGCACCAGCTAGTAGGGGCCCCCCTCGGATACAATGTGACCCTCGAGTGCTCCATTGAGGCCCACCCGCCCCCGCTGACCTACTGGACCAAGGGAAGGGAGGAAGAGAGCTCGATGCTTCACCACAGCAATAAGTACTTCATAGAAGACAAGGTAAGAACTTACAGGACTTGCCGGACGTCTCAGAATTCCCGGACCTCTCGGACTTCCAAGACTTCCCGGACCTTTCGGACTTCCCGGACGTCTCAAAATTCCCGGACCCCTCGGATATCCAAGACTTCCAAGACTTCCCGGACCTTTCGGACTTCTCGGACGTCTCAGAATTCCCGGACCCCTCGGACTTCTCAGACCTCCAGGACTTCCCGGGAAGTCCTAAACTTCTCGGACCTCCTCTGACTTACCGGATCTCTAGGACTCCCCGGACCTCCAAGACTTCCCGGACATCTCGGACTTCCCTGACCTCTCGTCTTCCCGGACTTCCAGGACCTCACAAACTTCCAAGACATTCTCGGACTTCCCATATCTCCCGGACCTCTCGGACTCCCCAGTTTTCCTGGATTTGCCGGACTTCTTGAGCTTCCATTGACCTTTGAGACTTCCAGGGACTCCTGTGGTCTATTAGATTAGAATGAGATCAGAGACAAAACATTTGGAGCTTTGTAGGAAGCTCCCGCCAATCACGTTAGGATGTCGAGTCTGAGGCAAGTGTACAGGCAAATCCAGATACACCCTTAATCATGCCTAGACTCGATTACAACACCCCAGTCTCTTCTCTCTCACTTCCTTCGACACACAACCCACCACTCTTTCCTCCCTCACTTGCTAACACTGATTCCTTATCAACACCACCTAACGCAGAACGAGTGACCCCCCTCCCCCCTTTGCCCAGGAAATGTTCCGGCTTATGGTGCTCAAAGGCACGTTTGATTGTCATTCTGATCTTTATGTTGGTTTTGCAATCCAGGTTGAGACCCCCACCAAAAATAGGACTGATGGCGATAATAATAATAATAATAATAAGAGAATTTCCCCGATTTCGCCTAAGCACGTCCATTGTCTGGGGCATAGAGGAGAAGGAAGGGTTGTGGTACTAGGGAGTGCCTGAATTGTTTCTATGTTATCTTTATTCTGGGTTTCTTCTTTATGGAGTTTCCCATCCAGTGCGGGAGGCCCCAAATCATGCGTCCAAATGGGTTAGGTTAGATTCAGATGAGTGTAAATAGGTCCCCAACCTCAAAGCCACTGCCCCCATGGGAGAGAAATTGTTCTTTATTAAAAAGTATCTTTAACCTAAGTTTAACCGTGATGAATCCAACTTATGCAACCCAACCAATATATCTAACAATCAAAAAGATGAATCCAACTTATGCAACCCAACCAATAAATCCAACAACCAAAAAGATGAATCCAACTTATGCAACCCAACCAATAAATCCAACAATCAAAACGATGAATTCAACTTATGCAATCCAGCCAATAAATCTAACAAACAAGATGAATCCAACTTATGCAACCCAACCAATATATCTAACAATCAAAAAGATGAATCCAACTTATGCAACCCAACCAATAAATCCAACAATCAAAAAGATGAATCCAACTTATGCAACCCAACCAATAAATCCAACAATGAAAAAGATGAATTCAACTTATGCAATCCAACCAATATATCTAACAATCAAAAAGGTGAATCCAACTTATGCAACCCAACCAATATATCCAACAATCAAAAAGATAAATCAAACTTATGCAACCCAAATAAATCCAACAATCAAAAAGATGAATCCAACTTATGCAACCCAACCAATAAATCCAACAATGAAAAAGATGAATTCAACTTATGCAATCCAACCAATATATCTAACAATCAAAAAGATGAATCCAACTTATGCAACCCAACCAATATATCCAACAATCAAAAAGATAAATCCAACTTATGCAACCCAACCAATAAATCCAACAATCAAAAAGATGAATCCAACTTATGCAACCCAACCAATAAATCCAATAAACAATAATATGAATCCATATTATACAATAAAATAAATCTAAGTTATACAACCCAAGCGATAAATCTAACAAACAAGATTAATCCAACTTATACAATCCAAACTATAAATCCAACTTATCCAATATATCTTGGATTATATATAGGAATGGGGTGAGTGTGCGATGGAGTCTGGGCGAGGGTGACGCGACAGGTATCGAGGGCTTGTAGGTAGTAGGCCTACTTTTGTCGTCAAATCGAATTTGTTCTGACTCCAAAAGTGTCTCACGAGGAATAGGCTTTTAGGATAGGTTGAAGAAGGTGCCTCGGTAATCACGGGTTGAAGAAATGGACTCGAAAAGAAAGCGGTGATAAGTAGGTTTTATTCTTAGCTTGGGCCTACCGAAATGGGAACAAGCGGAACAGTTTGAGTCCTGCGCGGCTGTGTAAGTATTCCGTTAAGGCTAGATAGCTGAGTCTAAAGTGACAGGATTCAAGGTTAAGGGAACGGATTCGTGACGCTAATAATATCAATTAGCTGCTGACAGACGACTTAACTGATAATCTCTCTGTGCGGTCTTAGTCTCCTTTCCTCTGTGTCTGTTTAAAATATATATATATATATATATATATATATATATATATATATATATATATATATATATATATATATATATATATATATATATATTGGTTATACCACGTAGGGAAAAGAAAGATTGACTGGAGCTAGTACTTTCGTTATCTTAAGATAACGAAAGTACTAGTTCCAATCAATCTTTCTTTTTCTCTACGGGGTATGACCAAATATTTATACTTATTCACGTGTTACCTCTCGTGATTTTTACCATTATAGTACATGAGAAAGAGAAATTGGAAGCGAATGAGCAAATGAGACAAGAAACAGGAGTTTTTTAGAGGTAAGAGAAAGGGACATTAGAAGAAGACTAGAATCATAGAGAGCAGAGGGCGGCACAATGAAGGCAATCCTTTACCGAGAAGACAGAGATAACGCGAGGGGAAAAAAGTTTTGAATTCCTGGCTGGGACCTGAACCCGGGTCTGCTGATTGCCGGTTAGATTCTATACCGCTGAGCTACCAGGCACAGTGACTCTGCCTCGCCCAAAGCATTACCCTATCAAACTCAGTATCTCTCTAAGCTAGGAACCTCCAAGGAATTTTTATACCACATCTTCTTAACCGCTCACAATTTAAAGGCTCATCCCCAAGTCACATAAAGAGAAGAAGGAGCAAATGCAAGTTCTGCGGGTGATAACAACCACCACAGGGCTTTCGCCATATTTATTTTCTGCCTTTCAAAACAATTTTAAAGACAGAAAGAAATATGGCGAAAGCCCTGTGGTGGTTGTTATCACCTGCAGAACTTGTATTTGTTATATATATATATATATATATATATATATATATATATATATATATATATATATATATATATATATATATATATATATATATATATATATATATATATATATTTATATATATATATATATATATATATATATATATATATATATATATATATATATATATATATATATTTATTTATATATATATATATATATATATATATATATATATATATATATATATATATATATATATATATATATATATATATATATATATATATATATATATTATTGAAGGTGACTGCGAATTCAGCATTAATAATTTTCTTTTCGAGTCTCTCGATTTCTCTAATATTCTGCTTTTGGTCGTTGGTTAACCCGTGTATAAGCTCGCCAAAATTCATTACAAAAGCACTGACGAACGAGGACAGTAAAATAGTTCACCGGATAAAACGAAACATTTATTGGCGTAACGCGTTTCGATACACTCCTGTATCATTATCAAAGGAAGGTAGAAATAATATAAGGAAATAAAAACATGGCTATATATATATGGGTTTGAAGGTTAACAATTATACGAACATATTTATAGGGAATGGAAATTCTTAAAAACAAAGGAATAAGACGGTTTAAAGAAGCTAGTTTAAAATGGGCACAAGATTAAGATAGGCGGGGATTATTACTTGGCGCACGAGGACGCGAGGAAGGCAGGGTGCACTGTATGTTTGTTTTCCTTTTGGGTAGGTTTCACTCCTCTGTTTATGATTTCCTTGATTACTCTTTTGTCCGTTTTGTACGCTGTACTCATAATATTCTTGTAAAATAGTTTAATAGAATTTCCTTTTGCTTCCTGATTGGTGCGGACTGTAGATGACGTGTACCATTTTTTCCATCTTCTTCCGTATAGCTGTTTGTATGTCGCTGTTTGTAAATCCCTAATTTATGAGTACTTGGGTAGCCCTCTCAAGCTCTTCGTGTGTGTCTTTCCATGTGGAGCAGTGGGTGAAAGCGCGGTTGATATATGCATTAATTACACTTGTTTTATAACGGTTGGGACATTCGCTTTTAGCGTTCATACAAGGGCCTGGATTTATCTTTTTAGGTAAACTTTGGTAGTTATTTTGTGGTCGTGCTTAGTGGTTAAGGTATCTAACAACGGGAGTTTGTTATCTTGGCTATTTTCTATGGTATAGTTAAGTGAGGAGCAGTTCTTGAGTTCTCTTAATAATTCCTTGATTTCTTCATCGGTTTGTATCTCTCTCTCTCTCTCTCTCTCTCTCTCTCTCTCTCTCTCTCTCTCTCTCTCTCTCTCTCTCTCTATATATATATATATATATATATATATATATATATATATATATATATATATATATATATATATATATATCTGCAGTAAATATGTGGTTTTGGCAGATTTATAAAAATTCGTTCTTCCACGCTTCCCATGTAAAAGTTTGCGAAGAGTACTTGGAGGGGGGATCCCATTGCAACCCCATCGTCGGTTTGCACGTATAGGTCGCCTCTAGGTCCATAAAAGAGGAGCTTCCGTAGTGCAGAGCAAGAGAAGTTTTCTTAAGTCGTCCCTTGGTATGTTAAGAGAGGGGCTATCAATTTGGTTATATACTTTCTCTATGATTAGGTCTATAGTTTCATAAACAGGAACGTTCGTAAATAAGGATTCAACGTCCAAGGAGGCGATGAAACTTTTGTGGGTGGTGGAATGGATGAGATCGATGAAATCTGTAGAAGATTTCAGATTAAATTTGGTAGGCACGAAAGGGGTGAGGATCTTATTTAAGGACTTACCGAGTTCATAGATTGGTGTAGGGATTTGGCTGATTATGAGTCTTAGAGGGTTGCCGTTTTTGTGCTTTTGTACTGTACCGTAGGCGTATCCGGGGGCAAAGTCTCCGATTATTTTCTTGAATTTTAAGTTTCCTGGTTGGCGGTTTATGCCTTTGATGGTTTTGTTCAACCTTTTCTTTAAGTCTTCAATGATGTTTCTTGTTATTTTCTTAAATTTGGTTCGGTCGTTTAGTAATGATACAGGAGTGTATCGAAACGCGTTAGACCAATAGATGTTTCGTTTTATACAGTGAACTATTTTACTGTCCTCGTTCGTCAGTGCTTTTGTAATGAATTTTGGCGAGCTTATACACGGGTTAACCAACGACCAAAAGCAGAATATTAGAGAAATCGAGAGACTCGAAAAGAAAATTATTAATGCTGAATTCGCAGTCGCCTTCAACAAAATATGTCACGAAGAGAATCTTCTGCCTAAATATACGAATATATATATAAATATATATATATATATATCTATATATATATATATATATATATATATATATATATATATATATATATATATATGTATATATATATATCGTTTCCAAGGGGCATGACCCTTTTCATTTGACCTGGGCGCGGGGCGGAGCCAAGAGTTACAAGTTTCCATTTAATGAGCCTACATATTTTTCCACGGCTGGGCCTATCCTGTATCAGAGAGACCGTCTGCATTTCATAGTTCCTCGGAAATTTTAACTGGTCAAGGAACACATTACCTTGTATTTGTTCAGCTTGCCCCTGTTATCTATCATTGAGATCGTTTCCGTCTGGCATCTGTTTCCTAGCGTGTGTATGTTTGTGTGTGGCTGCGTGAGAACTCTGACTATCCGCATTGCTCGATTCATGTTTTCTTAATAAATATACAATTGCGATATGATATTTCTCTCTATTTTACATTGGTTCACTATCTACTACATGGCATATTATTTCATTAATTAATTCGTGTACCCATTTTCAGGATTTTTTAGATCCAATGGGCGCCCATTTGTGGGGGTTCCTTGCTGGGCTCACCTATCCTGCAATTTGGGTGCCCCAGGCCTACTTTCCTTGCAATTCGAGTGCTACATATATTCTTTGCGTAGTTAAGCCTTACCTAACGTCTAATTATTAAAGTTTATAACAAACCCTAAAGAAATTAAGTTCAGGTAAGCTAACCGGCTTCCAAAACTTCCTTTACTAGATAAACCTGCCTATTATCACACTAACCTGCTCTTCCATACCTCCTTTACTAGCTAAACTTCACCCCCATCATCATTAACCTTCTCTGTCACATTTACATGGAGTGGTTGGTTATGCAAACATGCTCACGATTAATATATATTATTATTACCAAGGTCAGTTTTGAATTATTATTGGTTGCTTCAAGTCAGCGGGCTCGCAGCTTGCATGGATAGAGCGTTTACTTGGAGGTTGATATGAAGGTTGTCACTTGCTTGGAGCGATTAGAGTTACTTGAATGGCAATTGATACTCCTTTGTCGGGCATCCAGGTTTCGCCAACATGGGTGTCGCAAGGGCCCCCAACTATGATTGGAGTTAGATTCTGCTAAATTTCAACCTAAAAAGAAAGTTAGAATACTCTACTCTATATACTCATACACACACATATATCTATATATATATATATATATATATATATATATATATATATATATATATAGAGAGAGAGAGAGAGAGAGAGAGAGAGAGAGAGAGAGAGAGGGAGAGAGAGAGAGAGAGAGAGAGCTCTATAATCAAGCTCTATAAAAAAATTCCATCTTGCTTATAAAAGTTTCTTCATGGCCGATGTTTCAGGTTGTGGATCCATTTTCAAGGAACTCTAAAAGAAATGAAAATACGATATTAGAGTGAAATTAAAGGGAAAATTATTCCTATTTGCTCAGCTCGCTGATTTTAACTCTCTTTCTTAGTACATTTTTATTAACAGGTTTTTTTTTCTTAAAGGAGAGAGATGAATTATTATCGTTAATATTTAATTTTTTAAATATTTATGATTTAAAAAAGGTTAAGCGTAACGAGGGAACGGGCAGCGAGTTACAAACTTAAAAAAGGTATTTTAACGGTGATTAAATGGGAAAGTTATGTAGAAATATTTCTAAGAACGGGCACTATCCTTGCTGCTTGCCGCCTTTTCGTTGTGTCGAAGGAGAAAATAGAAATTTATTGAGGGCTATAATTTGTTTTGGGTGGGAGTAGAATGGAGGCGCTCGTTTTCGTTGGTTATATTTGTAATAGTAAAGGAGAGGAGCTTGTATCAGTGTTTAGGATCCGGTTTTTAAGTTTAATATGAAATGATTCCAATAGACGAAGATCCGCTCTATTGGTAACGGTTTCTAAAATGGAAAATTCTTCCAAAGAGGCTTTGGTATGCCGATTCTGATTGTGAGATCGAATGGATGAGTTATGTAGGTTAGTGATAGGTGTTTCTGTTCTATCAGTAATTCCAAGATAGGAACAAATACGAGCTTGTAGAGTAGGCTGTGTCAATTCTATATATTTATCAGATGTACATCGCGAGCAGTTGTATTTGTAAATAATGGAGGACCAAAGTAGTGCTGCTACATTACCCTTGATGTTGAAAAGGCATCGTAATTTCTTGAATCGGTGTTTCAGAATGGAAGAGAGTTAGGACCAAATGAGAGAGTAGAGAGGTGCATATAGGGAAATAGTATAAATACTTGGTCCTTAGGTACGTTGTAGGGGGGAGTTTTAGGGGTAAACTTATTATTTAGAAATTTTCCAAGTGTTGTGGGTAGCCATTCTGTCTAAAGTAGTTGTACGGAAGGTAACTTCTTTGTGAAAGTTAAGATATGAGGAAGCAAGTTTGAATGCGGTGGAGATTAAAGTTTTGATAGAATTTATTTTGAATTTGGTGTCACAGAAACTAAGAAAGTGTAATGCTGAGCCTGTAGGGGACGGGGAGGTATCTCTAATTAGAGTTTGCGAAACTTTCGTTTCCATTATTTGCTGTAGTAAGAAGCGCTACATTTTAATAAGTTGCTTAAGTGACAAGGACGCGTTTCCACAAATGCTGTAGTAACAAATGTTGTTCCATAATTTTTTTAGTGTCAAGTGCTACACCATAAATTGGTATAGTGATATCCGCTGCGTTTCCATAATTTGTTGTAGTGAAATACGCCGCGGTTCCATAATTTGCTGGAGTGACGAGTTCTGCGTTTCCAAAATTTACTTTAGTGACAAGCGCTGCGTTTCCATAAAATGATAAGGTGACAAACGTTGCTTTTCCATATTTGACTCCTGTGACAATCGATGTGTTTTTACAATTTCTTCTAATGACAAGCGTTGCTTTTCCATAATTTGTTTGTCTGCAAGCGCTGCTTTTCTTAAATTGGGTTGAATGACAAGCGCGGCGTGTCCCTAATTTGCTATTGTGAAAAGGACTGTCTTTCCAAAATATGCTGTAATGACAAGCGCTCGTTTCCACAATGTTTAGTAGTGGCAAGCGCTGCATTTCCATAAATAGCTGTAGACACAATCATTAAGTTTCATAATTTTCTGTAGTGACAAGTGTTGCATTTCCATAATATGTGTTAGTGATGGACGTGGCTGATCGATAATTTGTTGCAGACACAACGCTGTGTTTCCATAGTTTGTTGTAGTGACAAGCGATGCGTTTTCATAATTTGCTGTAGAGACAAACATTACGGTTCCATAATTCGCTATAGTGGCAAGGCGTCATTACTGTATGTAGTGACAAGGTTGAATACATTACTGTATTCTCAAGCATGGTGTGTCCATAATTTGACGTAGTGACAAACGCTACGTTTCCATATTATGTTGTAGTGATATGCACAGTGTTTTCACCATGTGTTGTAGAGACAAGCGCTGCGTTTCCATAATTTGATGTATTCACAAGAGTCAGTTGTCCCTAATTGTCTGTAGGAACACTCGCTGCGTTTCCATAATTTGCTGTAGTGACAAGCGCTGCATTGTCAGAATTTAACGTAGTGATAAACAATCGTTTTCACATTTTACTGTAGTGAAAAGCGCTGCATTTCCTTAATTAGCTCTAGTGACAAGCATTGCCCTTCCATAATTTGTTATTGTAACAAGCGTTGCGTTTCCCTAATTTGATGAAGAGACAAACGTGCATTTCTATATTTTGATGTAGTTACAAACGCTGCTTTTCCACAATTTTCTAGGGTGGCAACCATTTACTTTTCATAATTTACTTTATTGACAAACACCGTATTTTCATTATTTGTTGTAGTCACGAGTGTGACGTGTTCATAATTTATGGTTGTGACAATCGCTGCATATCTTTAATTTTCATTTTTGACAAGCATTGCGTTTCCATACTTCGCTGTAGTGACAAGCATTGCGTTTCCATACTTCGCTGTAGTGACAAGCATTGCGCTTCAATAATTTGAGGTAATGAGAAGCGTTGCATTTTCATAATTTGATGTAGAGACAAGGGCTACGTATCCATTATTGCTGTAATGACAACCGGCGCGTGTTCATAATTTTATGTAGTGACAAGGGCTGCGTTTCCATACTTTGCTGTAGTATAAAACATTGTCTCTTCATAAATTCAGTAGTGACAAGCGCTGCATTTACATAATTTGCTCTAGTGACACACGCTCCGTTTCCATAATGTGTTGGTCTGGCAACGACTGTTTCTAATATTTGATGTATTGACAAGAGCTGCGTTTCCTTAATATACTAAAGTGACAAGCGAAATGTTTCCATAATTTGCTGTAATGGCAAGCGCTGCGTTTCCATAATTTTCTATATGACATGCCCGGTGTTTCCACCCTTTATGGATTGACAAGCGCTGAGTGTTCATAATTTAGGTATAGTGACAAGCACGGCCTTTCCATAATATGCTGTAGAGACCAACGCTGCGATTTCATAATTTGCTATATCCGCAACCGTGGCGTGTCAAAGCGTTTCCTTTATTTGCTGTACTAACATGTACGGCGTGTCCATGATTTGCTGTAGTGGAAACCTCTCCTTAAAAACGATTTACTGTTGTGAAAAGAGCTGCGGTTCCATAATTTGATGTATTGACATGCGCTGCGTTTTTAGTATTTGCTGTACTGACAAAAGCTCGTTTCCACAATTTATTGAAGTGAAAAACGATGCGTTTCCACATTTTTTTGTAGTGACCAACGATGCGTATCTATCCTTTGTTGTAGTGATCAGCACAGCGTTTCCGTATTTTTCTATATTCACAAGCGCAGCGTTTTCATAATTTTCTGTAGCGACAAGCGATGCGTTTCCATAATTTCCCCTTGTGACAAACGCTCGTCCCCACAATTTACGGCAGTGAGAATAATAATAATAATAGGTTTAGAAGCCCTGACTTTCCATAAATTGCTCTAGTCGCAAGCATTTCCTTCATTAATGTCCTGTAGTGACAAGTGCTACATGACAATAATATTTGTATTGATAGGTGAGGCCTCTCCATAATTTTTCTTAGTAACAAGCGCTACGTTTTCATAATTTTCTGTTGTTACAATTGAAGGTTTCTATAATTTGATGTAGTAACAAGTGCTGTGTATCCCCAATTTTGTTGAAGTCACAAGCGCTGCGTTTCGATGAAATGTTGTAGTGAAAAGAGCGCGTTTTCACAATTGCTATAGTGACAAGTGCTGTATTTCCACAGTTTTTCCTCGTGACAAGCGCTGCGTTTTAATAAATTGCTCTAGTAACAAAAGCTTATCACAATTTGTTATATTGACAAGCGATGCGTTTCAATCATTTGGTGTAATAAATAGTTTGGTAAGGTGACAAGCATTGCATTTCCATAAATTACTCTCTTGACAACCAATGCGTTTCCACAATTTGCGGAAGCGACAAGCGCTGAGTTTCAATTATTTGTTATAATGACAAGCGCAGTGTTTCGATAATTTGCTGTATTGACAAGCATGGCGTGTCCATAACTTGCTGTAGTGACAAGCTTTGCATTTACAAAATTTGTTACTATACAAGCGTGATGTTTCCATACTTTACTGTCACTAATTTGAATTAGTGACAAGCGCTGCGTTTCCAGAATTTACTGTAGTGAGACAAGCTCGTTTCCGAAATTTACTGTAGTGAGACAAGCTCGTTTCCGAAATTTACTGCAGTGAAAACTCATGCGATTCCATAATTGGCTGTAGTGACAAGTATTGTAATTCCATAAGTTGCTGTATTGAAAAGCGCTGCATTTCTATAATTTGTCGTGAAGTTAGGCGTGGCATGTCCATAGTTTATTGTAGTGACAAGTGCGCGTTTTCCCCAAAAATGAAGTGAAAAGCGCTGTTTCCATAATTTACCGTAGTGATATTCACGACTTTATATAATTTGATGTAGTGTCAAGCGCTGCGCTTCCATATTTTTGCTGTAGAGATAAGCACGGCCTTTACATAAGGGTTTTAAATTTCGTTAGAATCGACCGAATAGTTACAATGTCATTACAAAAAAAAAGCACAACGAGGATCAACCGACCTAGTGAGATATAGAGTCACACGCAACTAAAAATTGTAGTTACAACCGCTGCGTTTCCCCACTTTGCTGTTGCGGCAGGTTTTGCGTTTCCATAATTCGGTATAGTGCCAAGAGGGTTATTTACCTACTTTAATGCAGTGATAAGCGATGCCTGTTTATAATTTGCGGTAGTAACAAGCGCTGCATAATCAGAATTTGTTTTACTGACAAGCGTGGAATTTTCCTAATTTTATGTATTGGCAAGCGCCGTGCATCCATGATTTGCTAAGGTGACAAGCGCTGCGTTTCCATAATTTGTTGAATTGACCAGCGCTGCCAATACAAAGCGGCCCAGGTTGCATCACGCCACAATTCACTTCTAATTATTAAACGGAAGGAATTATCAAATTATGCTTTATTATAATTGGAGAAGCCAGGAATAATAATTCATTATGATTTGAATTTTTGAGCCCGAGTGGGCAACATGCATTGATGACTTCATTTAAAACAATTGAAAATAAATGTTTTTTTCGTGGGTTTTCCGCGCAGCCCCTCTCTCAAACCTACCGCAAGTTGAAAAGTATTAAAATAGTTCAGCAGACATTTTTTTTAATTCTTTTATCTTGTTCTGTAACTTGACAATCTTCGTTAACATCCTGTAGTCCTGACCTGTTCTCTTTCGTTTCGTTTCACTGTTTATCTTCGATAAGCTTCGGTTCCCATTAATTTGGTCCGAGGTTCACGAGAAACAGCCCATTAATTGAGCAGTTTGGGGTACGGCTGCTACTATTAGAGGGTATTCTACAATTTGGCCAATTTGAAAATGGTCAGAAACACCAATCGTATTTAAAATGGACACGTCTGAAACCAAGTATGAACATATAGTACAAATTCGCATCACTTGTACAAATTGGCAGAGCTTAATAACAAGGAAAAAGAAAAGAAAGAGAGATTAAATGAAAAGATAGAAAGATATACAGAATTTGGAAAAGAGGAAAGGTGTAACTGAGCGCAGAGTGCGAGATAATGCATTCAGAACGTGAAGTAAAATGAGTTTAGGGATGCACGAAACCAATTAAACCCCCAGTATAATAATTTAAATCATTAAGTATCAAATAAGTAGGATTTGAGTGTAATATCAAGGACCTGAAAGTGGCATAGCAGTGTATAGATGTCTCTAAGAAAGCCAAGTGTTAGGATTTATCTAAGAAACCTTTTCCTATAAATCAAAGGACATAATTCTAATTCAATAAAAGTCTCCTCAAGTTCGTCGTTATTTTGAATATACACTCCATTTTGACCTCCTTGCTTTTAAAGGATGTCATTGTGTTGGAAAGATATCAGAGTCATGCCATAAAAATAAAACCAAGCTTAAAACAAAGCTCTTATTATGAAATATTTGTAAAATAACTTGTTATCACTAAAAACAGAACTGGGTAAGGAGCAAATTCAAGTTTTTAAACTTTTAAATGTCTTGGCTATGTTGAGTGAAGAAAACTTCTTACTGGAGAGTAAAAACAGAATGAGACTAACAATGGAGTTAGACTGCGCCGACCAAACCTCAAAACTGAAGTGGCGGAGAATGTTTTCTACTTCTACATCCAATCCATGAACTACTGAAATTATCTCCCCGAATTTGATTCGCTTAAAAAAATAAATAAACATAAACTAAAGGGAGTGGTTCATATGGTGATTAATTATTTGTCTGTCTCTAATTCCAAAGGTCTAAAAATATTATTTTTTTATATACATTTCTACTTTCTGAACAGTCAACAAAAACGAACATAACTAAGCTCACCGGACAAAATAATAACCAGGCGTGTTTAGGTTGTTTAAGCTACGTGACTAATCTTTTGTCTGATGAGCTTATATGTAGATTAAAATAATTGAAAATTTTTAAATTATATATAATTTTGTAAAATTGAGCACTCATTTACTTTGTCGATAGATACTAAATGTAAAGCACATTTTTCGGAATACACCAGTTAGAAGCTAGCTTCTAACTGATAATTGGATAACAATCTCCTTTGAGTCTTACCTCGACTCAACGAAGAACACTTGATATTGTGGAATAAACTTGATATATTAAATCACAGGAAATAGGTTTAAAGAGAGTGAAAGTCACTTGACAGGCCTCAACGACCAATCCACCGATAGTGAATTTTGACATTCATTAAATTTGTAAACTCAGCGCTTGTCATTACAGTAAATTATGCAAACACAGCGTTTGTCATTACATAAAATTATGGAAACGCAGCGCTTGCCACTACAGTAAATTATGCAACCATAGCGTTTGCACCTATAGCAAATTAAGGAAATGCAGCACTTGTCACCACAGCCCCATTAGTCCTGGTCTTCGTCTGTTTTCTGTTGGTCCTAAAAGTTGTCGTATATCGTAAAGTATATTCTTGACTGATACCATCGTATTTGTTGCTATCAGAGTTTTTTTTATTATATAATTCTTTTTACTTACCCTTTTATAAGTGAACCTTATTTCTAGTTATGCTTGTAAATGGAAAACATTTCTGTCAACACATCGCATCTTCAGCACCTCATCATCTCCCCAGCACCTCATACTGTTTATTTAGGAAATGTGATTCTTTTTAGGCTGATTGTGTGGTTTGTCTTGCATGTAAATCTGCTAATAAATCCATGGTACTCTACCTACTTTGTACCATAATATCCAAGTGAATTATTCATTTGGGATCTTTTTCATACAGTTTTATTTATAACCTAAAATAAATTCATCTACAAAGTCTCGAAACGCTTATAAATAAAAGCGACAAAAACGCCTTAAAATTTTTATCTGCGTCTTTTAGCAAAACCAAGATCAACATACCTAAGTCGCCTGTTCTCAATTATTTCAATTAACAAGCATCATCTAACCTTACGACCTTCAAATCTTTCAAGAACTCATTGAGAAGTAAAAATGTTATCATCTGACCGACACATTAACTTATAGAGTCGCGTTCACGCAACTAAGAAGAGCCTGCATATTCAGTGTAGTATTCCTGTTCAAGAGAAAGGTAATCACTATATGAATACGACTTCATATGAGGGCAATTCATAACACAAGAATGATTAAGTTAAAGATGGATTACCTTTGCACTCTTAGTAATAACCAATCTCATCCGTTGTACATTTTAGGCCATGAAATTCTTGGCATCAAATTAAGAAGGCAAATAGAATTCAGACATCCTAAGAATGCAAATAGGAGGAGCCACTTTTACACTGCATCGGACAACCTGTTAGGATACTCCTCATCCACACCAAGCGCCCCCCCTCCCCCCAGGTGTGCCCGATGCAGCACGGATATGGCTACTCAATATTCATTGCAATATTCACCGCATCCTATCACTTCGGACATTGCAGTTTACTGCACTATCCTCTGAATACTGTGAAGATAATAGAAAATCTTCGGTTCAACTTGAAATCTTACACTCATCCACAGCTTTCTTAAAACCTGGACTGAGCTCAGAATATTGGCCAATTGCATACCGGCCCCAAAACCATTTTCAACATTATTTGATGTTACTCGAAAACCAAAAGGGTAATAACCTTTTTGCTGGAGGTTTTGCAGTGTTCATATATAGATAATGAGTCATGACAATGTATAGACAAAATTAATTGGTGGTAATTAGTGACATAAAAAAAGTTAACGCAATCTAATTTATCAATTTCTGCTACATTGCTGCTGAATAACAAAAAAAAACAATATATTATTAGGTTTTAACTTCTCATTGGTTTTCACAGATTCTCAGATTATGAATGAACACTAAATATCAGTACAATGAACAATACAAATCATTCTGACTTCCATCACTAACCCGTTTCATTTTGTTAAAGTTCTGGTCGCGAGAAACAAATTCACTGTCCTCTTTACGTACCCACGTAGCGAATCTTCGTGGCACTTCTGTAATTTTACATTGCCCAAATGACCACAAGATTGATACTGAAATTTTCCCAAAACAATGTTACCGTTCCACAAAATGTATCTATTTCTTGAAGCGATTCAGTTTTAGTTTCTTATCAGTGCTCTTGTTGCGAGCTGCATCTGAATCAATTTTACGTTTAGAATGCACTTCACTGTTTCTTTCTTTGCTGTAGTTAGATGTGAAGACATTGAACAGACTGGCCGCCATTTTAGGGTACAATATTTTCAAGAAGCTGTGACCACTAGCACAGCTTAATGTAGCCAGATGGTCATCTTATTCCTCAAGTGCAACAACGACCTTTTGGAAGGTCTCCTTATGGTTGTTACACCCAAACAGGGAGTACCGTGTTCTTTCCTCCTTCGTGAGCCACCTTTATATGTGGCATACATTCAAGGTGAGACAGACAGTCTTGTGATCTGGGCATACTAACCTACCACGCAACAACAGGTTTGTGAATGATTTGAGAGTGCTCTGTTGGGATACCTCCATGTCCTTGTCCACTTGCTCGGTGACACGGTTAAGTTTATCTGAGAATTCACTGTCGATGAGGATGTCTTGACAAGACCAGCACTTGTCAGTACGCAGGATCTTGTGTGCCAGGTAACCAGCCAGGTGGGCAATTGCTTGTTTCGTCCCTTCACCCAGTTCGTCATGCTCGGCATGAATAGCTGCATCCACCAGCTCCTGGGTGACTCTGGCATCGTCAATGTGCCGCTGCTTCCTCGCTTCCTCCATCTCGAAGGTCACTGCTATCAAGCTGTAACCAGACAGCCAAATCAGGCTTCGGGGTCTTACCACTGCCTTCCCCTCTATTAACTGACTGACACTAGGCCAATGATTTCCTCAAGCCAACTTTTGCAGGTGACCAAAATGACCCTCAAGTTTGTCGGACTGGATCTTGTCAACCAGCAATTGACGGCAGCGCACTTAATCATGCTGAGTTCACCATATCTGCGTGAACACAAGGGTAGTAAAATAACAAAAAATGTATCGTAATCATAAGTCACAGCAACAATAATGGTAATGGTACTGAAAATAATAATAATAATAATAATAATTATAATAATAATAACAATAATAATAATATTGTTATTATCATTATTGAAGAGTGCTAAAATATATAAAATATTCTGTTACTTATCAATTCTTACTACAATAGCGTAAAAAGGGTGATTTTATCGATATTGCTACTACTATGACTATGTACTAGCTACTAATACTACTATTAGCAACAATAGTAGTTCACCGAACCCACACATACACACACACACACACATTGTTGTGGTGGGGAGTCCAAAACAAGAGTCTCGTCCTTAAAAGTTTCAAAACAATT
The DNA here is from genome assembly GCA_963969495.1 of Ceratothoa steindachneri. NCBI lineage: Eukaryota > Metazoa > Arthropoda > Malacostraca > Isopoda > Cymothoidae > Ceratothoa > Ceratothoa steindachneri. The sequence continues at coordinate 213,350,169 of OZ018317.1, forward strand.
TTGCTAGAAAAACAAGGAACAAGGCACAGACTTCTTAAAACTTCTTTAACATTAGAGCAAAAAGGATGCAGTTTTGGGTACAAATATACAAAAATAATGTCAACTTAGCATAGCATACGGAGACAGGCGGGCGTGACTTGTGGCTGCACTCACTGATGAACTCAAACTGGCGTTCCCTGAGGCCGGCGGCGCGTTTGAATTCAGTGGGGCCGTTATCAGAGGTGGGCAGTATTTAAATACATTAATGTATTCAAAATTTCAATTGTAAATAAATTTGAAATCATGCATTTAAATACTTTCTGAAAATACTTTACTGATAATAGGTTTATATACCTGTTGAAAACGTGTAATGCATGTTTTAGCTTGTCGCAACTTGTATGACACAAATGGTTGACTGCGTGAGCCGGTGAGGGAAGATTGCTTGCATCAGTTCAAATTCAGTTAACAGATGGTCACAGTTGTGTTCGGTTGTATAGTGAGAGCGCTCAGCGTTATTTTAACTGCTGCATGGCAACTTCAGCCTCTTCAAAAGAGAGTGAAATGGAGAGATTAGACAATAATAAAGACGAAGAAGATAAAGAATCATGTAATTATAGTCATCCTTTACTAGATGGTAAATCTTTTAGAGTGAAATCTTCCGACGGAAAAAAGTGAAGTGTGTATGTACATCATGCAATGGCGAAATCTCTAAGTCGAGCAATGCTACTTCCAATCTACGCATTCATTTGAAGGTAAGAATTTATTAAAGCTAATTATATGATACTTAATTGAATTGACAAGTTTCACTATTTCTTATTTTTTAAAAAATGGCAAAATTGCTAGTAGCTAACGATAATGTTAAGTAGCGTAGGTTTACCATGCACGAACCTACCTACTTCCTTTTGCAACACCTTTATTTATAGTATATGCTGATTGAATTTAACGTGAATCATGGCAGCGTGAAACAAATTTCCTTCAATTATCTAATCATCTTCATTTATCAACAGAGAAAGCATCCTGCTTTGGTGCAAAAAGCTGATAACTACGTGACAGCTCAAAGAAAAGATTCAAAAAGAAAATATTCAGTATTAAACGATGATCCTTCATGCAGGGGTGTTAAAGTGAAGACATCACCGGAGTGTTTTACGATAAATACTAAGAAGGTAAAACAATCTGTTGTTGATAAACTGATTGCACATTTTATCATACAAGGTGTGCATCCCCTATCAACCATGGAGCAACCAGCTTTTATGAGATTAATTAAAGGTGAGTTCTGAGTTACAAATGTTGTTTACAATTATTCTATTAGTAGTACAGGTTAAGCTCACATAACGACCGATTACTAAAGCTTTCGGATCATTGGTTACTACGTAGGCTATATAACGAAGTTAAATAAAGGAAGACATATACAAACAACAGAGGTTAATATATTGCAATAATTTCATGAGAATCCACATACATATATTCTTAAAGCGCGCTAATTAGTACAATTATTGATCGATTATATGTATTTATTAGATGAATTCATCTAACGATGTATTTCGTTATAGTAGCAATACCTGTATATCATTTTGTCAAAAGTAGTATGCCCACCCGTCAAAAATGTAGGAAATAAAGCTTGATAATGTTTATATTCCTAACAATAATGAAAGTCAATATTTTACTATGTAATTCTGAATATGAAGGACTAATAATATATTTATGAATTAATGTACTAGTCCTATATAGCTATAGGATATTCATACAGCTACATTTTATATGCATACCATATATTTTCATTTCACTGTGGAAATCAATTTGACTCACAATAATCACACATTCCACTACCGGAGGTCTAAATTCTTCAGTTGAGGTTATTTCAAGGCGGGCGCTAGGCCGAAATCTTATAGAAGAAGAGAAAGTGACAAGAGCTTTACTGAAGAATAAACTCGACCGCACCACTTACTTATGTCATACTGCAGATATTTGGTCAACTCGTCACCGTAGTTTTTTGGGCGTTACATTTATTGGGTATGTTAAGATTTTGCTCTTTATAAAATATGAAATTGAAAATGTCTTTACAGTTAGGAAGTTATCAGCTATTGGCTGAAAGCAGACCTATTTGTTGGTGGAATTTATCTCAATTATATTAATATGTAAAATTTATGGAAACATTTATGAGACAAACATTGGACTGTTATTTCATTTTTTTCAGCTTAAGGAAGCTGCTCTTGTCCGTCACAGTGGAGTATTGGCATGCTGTCGCTTCAAAGGAGAACATAACTACATCAAGATTGCTAAACATATGAAGAATATCATCAATGAATACGATATACCCCTGCAGAAAATCACGAGCACCGTCACTGGTAACGGCTCTACTTTTGTTAAAGCGTTTAAGGAATTTTCAGTCACTACTGCAAATGTGTCCACAGATTCAGAAGATGTAATCCAGGTAGGTGAAGAAGATCAGGGTGAGCACGAGCTGGAGGATAGTTTCTAAATGAGAAGTGCCTTAGATAAGGAAGACCTTTCGTCTGACCAATGCAGCTTCAGCCTACCTAAGCATGTACGCTGTGCTTTACACACACACTGAGTCTCGTCGCCACAACTGATGCAAAATAGGCACTGAAAATATCTTCTTTTGCAAATATCAATCATGATTCGATGTGAAAATGCTCAGCATTATGGAACAAAAGCGGTCGTCCAAAATCAGCAGAAATTATCAAAACTGTTGTCATCAGCTCATCGAATGTGCCTTGCATTACAAGATGGAACTCTCTGTTTGATGCATTGTCATTACTTTTAAAAGACAAGGACAAATTACATCAACTCATGATGTCTCTTGAACTTCCGGTGTTCAGAAGTCATGAAATTGAATTTCTTGGAGAGTATGTCTCAGTTTTGGCTCCTAATGCAGTGAAAATTGATCGCCTACAGGGAGAACAAAACTGTTTTTATGGAGAATTGCTCCCTACCTTTCTCACTGTGGAGAAAACTTGAATAGCCTTCAGTCACGTTCTCTGAAATTTTGCCAACCTCTTCTAAGTGCAGTCACTAAGGGCTTTGGAAAGCGCTACCAATCTTATTTGCCCATGGCAAATGAAGCCAGCGTTACAGATGCCATTATTGCATCAACAAATCATCCATTCTTCAAACTCCACTGGTTAGATATCAGTATTTCATGGGACAGTTCAAGCCACCAAGACTCTGTTAAAAATATTATGATTCAAGTGATTGAGAATTTAGCAGAGGGTCCCGAAGCTGAATCATCAAGTGGTGTATCGGACAGTGACGATTATTTTGGATTTACAAAACCCACTCAAACACGATCAACCGCAGATATAGAATTGACCAGTTACCTTCAAGATTCAAATAAAACACTTCAAAGTTTAGATAGATATCCAAACATAAAAAGTTATCTATTAAATACAACACTACCCTTCCTGTGGAACGGCTCTTCTCTTTAGCGAGGATTGACCTTATCTCCTAAACGGAGTTCTTTATCTGACGAAACATTTAATGTATTTAGTATCTAAATATGTACATTTTTCTCATTTATTTAATATTAGTATTTAAATACTTTAAATGTAATGCTGATATAAATAGCTAACTGAAATTTCATTCTATGGAACTTCTATTTTATTGTAGTACCTAAGTCCAATTGTCGTCAAATCCTACATTAGTAATTATAATATACAATTTCATTTTAATGGATTTTTTTGTTGTGATACCAATGATCCTTAACGATTGTCATTATATATTATGTATTTGAAATGTATTTAAAAATGTATCTAAATACATTTAATGTATTTAGTATCTAAATACATTTTTCTCATTTATTTAATATTAGTATTTGTCGTAGAATGGACTCTCGACGATATACCATATATCACTATTCGTTGAGAGAACTTCTTTAATTATCTTTAGAGTGCGTTAATGTCTGGCGGGCCGATATTATGTATCTTCGATATGCTTAAGAAGTGGGACTGAGCTCAAGGATAATAATATTGCTATCATTAATAAAATAGAGTTTTAATAATAATAACTATCAACAATACGTAAAACGGAAAATATCGACATAAACAGTGAATTTTAAAGTTCGTGGGGGCTCGGGCTAATCCGAGGATTAAAGGATTTAAAAAGGTAAAACAAATATAGAGTTAAAGGGATGGGATGGTTCGCTAAACCATTTAAAGCACAGGATAGAATTGACAAAAGGGTTAAGTACTCAAAGGTGACGTTTGGCTTACGTAACTTTATACTAGTGGTGCAGTGGAAGGCGACGTGAAGGAATTTTCGGTCCGCTGGCGAGTTCCAGCCGAAGGGGGGGGGGAATAAAAGGATCCTGACGTGGCGTCTTGAGAATGAGAACCGTTTCTCGACGAACGGCTTGAAGAACAATGGCTGTTCTACGTCGTTCTCTTCCAAACAACAGGGGGGGGGGGTGAGAACCGTCTCTTGTCTACGGGCTCAAGAACAATGGCTGTTCTAATGTTGTTCTCTTCTTGAACAACAAGGGGGAAGGGTGAGAACCGTTTCTTGGCGAACGGATTTAAAAGAACAATGGCTGTTCTACGTGATTCTCCTCTGAACAACAGGGGGGGTGATAACCGTCTCTTGTCTACGGGCTCAAGAACAATCGCTGTTCTAATGTTGTTCTCCTCTGAACAACAAGGAGGAAGGGTGAGAACCGTTTCTTGGCGAAGGGCTCAAAAGAACAATGGCTGTTCTAATGTTGTTCTCTTCTTGAACAACAAGGGGGAAGGGTGAGAACCGTTTCTTGGCGAACGGATTTAAAAGAACAATGGCTGTTCTACGTTGTTCTCCTCTGAACAACAGGGGGGGGTGAGAACCGTCTCTTGTCTACGGGCTCAAGAACAATGGCTGTTCTAATGTTGTTCTCCTCTGAACAACAAGGAGGAAGGGTGAGAACCGTTTCTTGGCGAAGGGCTCAAAAGAACAATGGCTGTTCTAACGTTGTTCTCTATCTGAACAACGAGGGGGGAGCCTTGAGGACTTGGCGTCACGAAAGGCTCGAACCTTTGGCACTCAAGGGATATTGTCCTCCTTCTGGACAAGTGATGGTGAATCTCGAGGTCGAGGTCCCTTGGCGCACAAAGTGAGAGAGGGTGGTGGTGATGTTTCACGACAAAAATCTGGATCTCCAATCTGATCTTAGTGGTAAAGTTTCCATCTAAATAGTCGAGACACTCCCTTGGCGTGGGGGACAATGGAGTGGGATCTTTAAGGGAATGCACAGCCGAGGCTTGGAACAATGCCTTATCTGCCCATAAGCCTAACTCAATCTGGCGAGGTCGGCGTATGGGGGCGAACGGGGGGACGATAACCTCCTTGTTTAAACATTGACATCCGGTGGCTGCGATAAGGCGCTAAGCTTCGAAGCGAAGATGCACGTGGGAGCATCGTGGTTTTAAATAATATGTGATAGGTGGTTGAAACTAACGCTGCCTGAACCCGTTCTATCACAGTATTTAAATACTTTAAATGTATTTAGTGCCCACCTCTGGGCATTATGCACAGGCGACATTCCAAACATAGCGCAGTGGCCAGTCTAGTGGTAATGAGGTCTATAACTCATCAATTCACTATTTTACAGAATTACACTACACTTAGTGGTAACTATTTTCAGGTTTCATTTGAGGTTAATTAACTAATAGCAAACGATAATGAGCAACACACCATCGCTGAGTCGCTTCTTTTTCCAGCAGCTGTAAGAATGGCTGCCATCATTCAGGGAATTGTGTATGCGGAGATGCTAAGAGGGATGATACCATTATCAGGTAATTCTGTTGCAATATACATTCAGATAGTAAGGGAGGATTTGAAAAAAAAGTGGGTGGGACAGATCGCTGTGGAAAAGTTTGCTTTGTAAATATATGACAGTAATGATGTAAACATGATTGGCTGAATCATAAAATTTAAAGTTGAGTTAAATCATCAAAGACAAACTGTGATTTTAGTTTAACATTAGCTACTATCGGCGAACGATAGTCTATGTGCGAGTGAGATAGAATGGTGATTAGTTATTGAAAGGGAGAACTGTGTAGACTGAGTTCCACTCTTTGACCGCGCTTCCGACGAGAGTTTCTCAAGATTCGACTGCCAAGTTGCTCAACCAAAGTAGGCCGCTGCTAGCCAGAAACACGCACCGATTACGAGACGCTGTGTTTGACTCTCTCACTTCTTTCATTTTCGTACGAAAGGAGGCTCCGATGTTTGCGATCTTAATGTATTTTTTCTCCTTGTGCTTTTGCTCTGTACGTACCAGAGGTGAGCACCGCAAATCCACAATCGCAAACTGTTCGTTTACCATTCAATACCATAACCTAGGTTTCGTTTTATTCCGGATATCATTAAGGAATTTTAAGTATGTTTTTAAGTTTATGTGGATATTTTAATATTCACTGGGTTAGAAATAACTTATTTCTTACTACACCACTATTATAGCGGTGTAATAACAAGCTATAGTTAAAATATTCCCAAGATATCCAGATACAAACGAAATTGATGTTATAGGAACGATATGTAAACAAACATTTGCGATGATGGATTTGTGGTTCCTATTTCTGGTACTTAGAGATCAATTTTTTTTTAATGAAGAATTGCCTTTTACTATCCACTTAACCATTTACAGCTCACTGTCACGCCTACGTGACATGACTCATTTCAGTTTTGTATTATACGTATTTAATGACTAATTGGCAATTCAATTGATTTATGACCGTATTCGGAAGAACAATCAATTGGGTGTCGACATAGTTGAAAGTCAGAGGTTTTCTATATTTTATGGTAAGTATTATGAAATATTTTTATGCATAATTGTTATATAAAATAGTATGAAATTTCTACTTTGATGGAAAATGATTTGCACACTTAGAGGTAATTTTATATGGCGCAATTTTTAGTTCTGTAGATTATATTTCCCATAGTGATTAGTATATTGTGACGTGACAGGTTAATTGCCCCCAGGCACGACCTATAACTGGGAGTTTATGACCGTTTTTCCTAGGCGACATTAAAGAAAAAAGATGGTCATGTTTATTGTACCACAATTACTTTGAGAAAGGCAGCCATTAAAAGATGACAGAAAGTGAATGATTAGAGTTTATAATTCGTCTCGGAAGGCAGTTTAGGAAAATTGTTACAGTTTATGGTATGGTTAGAGCATTCCTCATGGAAAAGGACACGTTGGAGAGAGTTACATAGAGTTACATAGATACACAGATCACACGGGCCTTACGGCACAGACTAAGGTAATCTGACCTTAAATCTACTGCCACTTACACATAGAATAGTAGAAGTAAAGGATAGAAAAGTTTTAGGCTCTCCCCACCCTCCACTCCCTCCGGCAATAGCCGTACATGAAATAGTTTTGTAAAAGTACCTTGCAAGGTTTATGAAGACAGTACCTGAAGGAAATTTGCTGTTATTTTGCTGTTAACCAAAATATGAAAGACGCAATCTAAAATCAGACACAGACGCACCATCAAGGGAAAAATCTGATTGCAAGCACCGTTTCAAATTGTATACAAAGTGTGTGTGTGCAAAGTGTACTAGAAATCAAATTTATAGTAGAACTAAAGTGTTGAATGTGGTATCTAACTTTGTTACGTAACTGATAGAAAATTGCTTTGAAAATATCACGAATAATTCAAAAGTGATAACTATGTGTTTAACGTTATATGTAAGGGAAAGGGACGCCAAGAAGAATACCCCCTTTATTTGTTTCATGAATCCCTTCCATCTCTATGTCTCCTAAGTATAACTCCACGTGGAGTAATCTCTGAATCCAAAGAGAAAAATAAAAGAAGAAAGAATTTGAATATCCGTCAGCCACTTCACAGGTGCAGTTAATTAAGTTGGGCGTGTTAAAAGCTTTCACCTCGCCGAGGAAGCGCTAATCTCCGTAGTCGGGAAACTGCTAGCTGAAAGTTTCCTGCCCACATCGTAAAGGCTATTAAGACTTAGGTCAGGTGACAAACGCTAATCTATCTGTCCATCGAAAGTAGTCAGCCAGTCGTCTGAGTCTGCCAACGAGGAGAAAACAAAAAAAATGTCTGTCATATAAATACCCTGGGTTTTTGAATCTCGGAAGATTGAGTTTGAGAACCCGTCGCCTTCGGTTCAGATCGTGAGTCTGTTTCCCTAAGTCCCTGGTATTCGCTTATACCATCGAGGTTGGATCTCACCAGGCAGATCCATCTCTTTTGTGAAGGTTCACTCCGTTTAGAGCAAGCATCGAATCGTTTCGTCCCCGAAGGATTGGCCGGGATTCCTCTCGTCTCATCTGGACCCTTCCTCCCTAAAGGATCTCCAGTTTCCCGTGTGAGACTTCGCGCCGAGCCACGTCAGAGTCTCTATTTTTGGAAGTTGTACTTCTCTGGAGTAGAGGTACCATCGTCCGTCTTCAAGGAGGATCGTGAACTCGTCTTCTCCCCCCACCCCCTTTCATTCTCGTCACCGTCAGGATATTCGGCTAAGAGTCACGACCGTTGTCCGTCTCCATTAACCCGCGCCGACTCGCTAAAGGATTATCCTTCCTCGAGGTGGCCCTTTTAATCTAAAACGACCCTTGCTTGTATCTCCCGTTAATCGACCCACTTTCTGACATATAAATATTCCTTCTGTATAACCGATTTATAATATCCCATTTAAAAGCTGATTAACGAGTAATGAACGTTACCTGATTGCCAATTAATCTATATTCTGCTAGAACTGTCTTTATTTACATTACCTATATTTCCCGTATGTATATATATGTTAACTAGTGACTTATTAAAATTATATTTTTAGTTTTCTCTTTAAATATATCCTTGAACTGCAACTTGGTAAACTCATTAAACGCTATCGGCTCCTGTAGTAAATCGCACTATTACCTAGTATCAACGGATTACTCTTACGAAGTGAACGTACTTGTGCGTAAGGAAGGACGCGTACGTATGTACATTAGAGGATATATAACTATATATACATATTCTCTTGGCTTTTATCTCTTTCCTCCAACTAATAGATACATATATGTATATATAGACGTATTGTCTAGGGAGGTGACCTATTCCTCGACATATATATATATATATATATATATATATATATATATATATATATATATATATATATATATATATATATATATATATGATATATTTGTTTGAAATACAGGTATTCAATAATTATTTTACTTACATTATCCATATTTCTTTTCTGGAAATAATTGAAAATGAAAATAAACATATTTTGGAAAACATATTTACATATATATTTTAAATATGTTTATAAATATTTTAAAAAACAATTACATAATAATACTTTTTTCATCTTTATAATATTAATATAAAATGTTTATTATAAGCAGAAAAGTTTAAAATTCCTGTAAAGTATAAATATTACCCCACAGGCTCAATGGCGCACACATGTGCTATGCAATATTTTCACAATTTTCACAATATTTTATATTTTTGAGTAAAACCATTTCCACTCATATGCATCTGATGTATGACATTTTTCTAAAAGAAATATAGGTTTATTATATCCCTTAGAGGGCTAAGGAGACATGTACGGGATAGGGAATCTTCTAGAAGAAAGTATTTTTGCTTTAAGAGCAAACTCTCATTGGATCATTGAATACTAAAGATGCTGCTGCTGCGATAATAGGCTTAAGGAAATGATTTCTTGGACATGAGAATTTGCGCTTCAAGTTAGCCCTTTTCAAATCCAAAGGGATTTTTTTTTATCTCCTTTTAGCGATAACCTCTTTGTCGATTCAATGCGTGGAATTTAAAAAGCAATTTTATTCACATAGTTTCCTTTTAACCCACTGTTTCAGTTCTCTTATAGTAGTTTTACAACACCTTTTTTTTGGTACTACGTCCAATTTCTGACATATGCCCTGTGCATGGATAAGAATGCAAGAATTCGAGGATTATTGTATAAATCATGCATTCTAAGAAGATAAAAGACTCACTTTCCACACGTCCCAACATAATATTTTTCCTTATGTAATCCTGGAATGCACATGGGATATGATGCACAAGCAAATCAGATGTGATTTATAGGACAGGTAAAGGAATAAATATATACATTGCTCTATACATTTTGCAGCAAATAATTTAGAACCGCCGATATATAGAGAACTACATCGGAATACTTTCAAAAGTAATCTTAGGAATACTTTAAAAAAGTAGAAATCGGAATACTTTGAAAAGTAGTTATTAGAATAATTGAAAAATTATTCTTCAGAATAGTTTCAAAAGGATCCTTCCGAATGCTTTCAAAAGTAGTCTTCCGATACTTTGAAAACTACTCAGCGTCTACTTTGAAAAGTAGTCTTCAGAACACTTTTAAAAGTCGCTTCAGAATACTTCATAAAGTAGTTATTGGAATGCTTTGAAAAGTAGTCATCGGAATACATTCAAAGGTAATCTTCGGAATACTTTGTTGTCGGATAGGCAAAAAGTATGAAACGCATATCAAGAGAAGTATGACGGTTATCACAGGGTAAAGTACTTAAAATTATCTTTGAACTTAAGATGAGCCTAAAGTGTTTCTAGATATAATATCAAATACCTCTTTAGCGTCGCGTCATTTTACATAAAATGTTTATTATTATTATTTTTCAGACACATTTATAAATGGAATAAGCACAATAAAGTCGATACAACCCTATCCATCTTATGAAATTCGATTACAACGACGCTCCAGACATCCTTTTAAAGAGGTATTTTTTTGATAAAATGGCGGGAAAAAGAAACGTTCCAAGAAGATAAGAATTTTATCATGAAAAAGTTAAACAAAGGAAAGTAATCTCTTCAAATTTCAGTAGATTTGAAGCGTGATCATTGCGATATGAGGAAATGGCATTGACCCAAGAAAAAAACGTGCCCAATTAGAATTTAGAGTTCTTACACTTAGATATATTTCTCAAATAAAAAAAAAGTGGTTAGAAACCCTCATGCTAGCAGAAAAGTCATTTTTTAATCTGTTGGTCCCACTTTCCTTCGAGAGAGACAAGGTTTAAGATTCCCGAAAAATTTTATACCGTTAGGAATAAGACTAAAACGCCGTTCTCAACCAGGAAACACAAGGAAAAGCGTGGTTTCTAGCCTAAGACATACATGAAAAGCGTGGTTTCTAGCCTAAGACATACATGAAAAGCGTGGTTTCTAGCCTAAGACATACATGAAAAGCGTGGTTTCTAGCCTAAGACATACATGAAAAGCGTGGTTTCTAGCCTAAGACATACATGAAAAGCGTGGTTTCTAGCCTAAGACATACATGAAAAGCGTGGTTTCTAGCCTAAGACATACATGAAAAGCGTGGTTTCTAACCTGAGACATACATGAAAAGCGTGGTTTCTAACCTGAGACATAAATGAAAACCGAGTTTAGTTATCTTCACAGTCGAATCAATAGTCATTCTTGGTTGGACGGTTTGGGATAGAGGCTAGGGTGTCAATGGACGCGAAGTGAAGCAGTTCACCAAATGACAGCAAAGAGGAGGAAGATTGGTTGAAGTTGTTAGAGACAAGCTAGTAGGACCTTTCAAGGAGAATGAGGGTATCAAAACGGATTCAAAGCGAACTGCGAGTAGAGATGGATCAAATACATTTTTATTTGTATTTTAATTGTATTCAAATACAATTTTTATGTATTTATATTTGTATTTTGGCATCCAGAGGAAAAGGTATTTTGTATTTGTATTTTTATTTCTAGTCTAAGCCATTTGAGGAAGATATGCAAACTCAGAGAGAGAGAGAGAGAGTAACAAGGAGTAACAAGGAAAAGAGGTACCGTAGTACACCTTACGATCCATTCCAAGAGGGTACCTTTGAGTGAACACTTGAACAGGCGCAGTCCTCTAAAGGGTCAGATTGACGCCCTAGAAGAGCACTCGCGCCACGCTTCAAGTCTCCAAGCGGCTATTTTCAAGACTTTGTCCAGTCTCGACTTGAACTGTTCAATAGAATTGCTGTTGACAACTTTCATTGGAAGTGCGTTCCAAGTGCCGCAGATGCTATATGTGAAAGGTTTCCCACACAGATCATGCTGGTAACGCTTCAGTTCAAGTTTGTAGCCGTGGTTTCTTGTTCTGCCCTGGCGAAGCTGTAAAATAACCTTGTAGTCTACAATGTCGAAGCCTCGAAGTATTTTGAAAACTTCGATAAGCTGACTACGCAGTCTCCTGGTCTCCAGCGAGAACAAGTTTAATTCACGTTATCTATCTTTGTAAGTCTTGTGTCTGATAGAGGGAATTAGTTTGGTTGCTCTGGCTTGCACACGTTCTAATCTTGCTATATCCTTTCGAAACGAAGGACTCCAAAATTGTACGGCATACTCCAGGTGCGGTCGGACAATGGAGTTATACAAACACAGTACTATCTCCTTGTTCCGATATCCAAACTGTCGCTTTATCTAACCTAGCATCCCTTGGGCTTTCTCCTCCGCTTCAATACACTGCCTCGAGAACTTGAGATCACTAGTGATGGTTACATCCGAGTCCTTCTCAGTGTGGGTAGATTCAAGAGCGGTGCCCTTAAGGATATACTGAGATTGAGGGGTTTGGTGGCCGATATGCATCACTTTGCATTTTTTCACGTTAAAAGGCATTTGTCACGTGTCCGACCACTCCCCAATCTTCCCAAGATAATATTGAAGGGGAACAGTATTTCCTTCCTTTGCGACGTTCATACCAAGCTTGGTATCATCGGCAAATTTAGAAATCTTCGCAAGCATGTCATCGTCCATGTCGTTGACGTAGATGATGAACAGTAATGGTCCCATGACAGAACCTTGAGGAACACCGCTAGTAACGGGCACCCACTCAGAAGCCTATCCTTTTAACACCACCCGTTGCCGTCTGCCACTTAGACAGTTCTCTATCCAACTTGCTATATTTCCGTCTATTCCCAGCGCGAGCCCTTTCCGAAGGAGGCGGCACTGTGGTACGTTATCGAAGGCTTTCTGAAAGTATAAGCAGATAACATCCACCGCCTTATCCCGGTCGTGCTCACTGAAAAAAAAGTGGAAGAATTCCACAAGATTCGTTAGGAATAACCGTTGCCTTCGGGATCGTGCTGGAACTCCACAATCGCAAGTTGGACTCTAAATATGACGTCATTTTGTCCACCAAAATGTTTTCCATGAGTTTACCCACTATTGAAGTTGAGCTAATAGGTCGATAGTTCGACGGTTGGCTAGGGTCTCCTTTATTCACGCCAGGCTCTAAGAACGCATCCGGTCCGGAATGACATGTTGAAGATTGTGCTCAGATGTCGTGACACTTGATCGCGCACTTTTTTCAACCCTTCAGGTAGAAAGCCGTTCCGGACAGGGGACTTATTCGTCTTTATATCAGTGATCTTTATGTTATTTCTCTCTTGGGTGAAGTCCATTTTCTCCAGCTTTTCCCCAAAGTAAGAATCCGTAGGCTGGAAGATGGGACCACACTCTTCAGTAAACACTGAAGAGAAGTAGTCGTTCGGGAGGTTATCATTTTCTGCATCTGATTTCTTTAATGCCCCCTCCTCATTCACTAAATGGCCAATCGTGCGATGGATTGGTTTACGGCTATTTACCTAACCAAAGAACTCCTTGGGATTTTCCTTGCAGAGTCTCGCCACTTGGAGCTCCTCGGCACACTTTGCCGCCCTTATGCTGGACTTCACTCTCCTAGCTAGCCTACGGTACTCGTCAAAGTCACCAGAAATCTTTGACTGCCGGTACACCGTTCTCTTCCCCCTCAGCAGTTGACCACTTTCTCGATTAAACCACTTTGGTTGAACGGAAGACCGACGAAGGCTTTTCAAAGGGATAAATCGTGATTGAAGACTCATAAACTTAATTTTGAATCTATTCCACGAATCTTCAACATCCTCGCACACTTCTCGCCTCGCTGGATTCAATCCAGCACGAAGACCTGCAAAGTCTGCTCTTTTCAAATCAAGATCCCTCCATTTACCAGTCGCAGACACTACCTTGGGAACCTTGAATATAAATCTGACTAGTTGGTGATCACTGCTACCGAGCTCTTCGCCTACAGAGGTGAAAACTAAGTCGAGGGTATTATTGCCTCTCGTCGGTTCTCTCACCCATTGAGTCAGCAACTCGTTGTTCGCAAACTCCAGGAGTAGTTCGTTCTCGCCACAGGGTTCTCTAGTTTCCCAGTCAACTTTGGTATTCAAATCACCCATGGCGATACACACTCTGTCTTGAACAAGTTTACCCAGCAGCCGGTACAGATTCCTGTCCTTTTCAACGATTTGAGCAGGGGGTCTGTAAAGCAGCAGGGTCCTGTATCTGGCAGGACCTATATCTAGGTAAACACCTAGTAGCTCCTGATCGGATACAATGTTGCAGTTTGTCGATTTGAGCGTATCCTTGACATAAAACATCACACAGCCACCCTCTCTCTGTTTGGCCTATCTTTTTGGGAAGAGTTGGTAACCGGGAATCATGAATTCACGTTCAAAATTTCGGTTTGAGGTTTTTTACACACGACTCTGTTATGGCTACCATTTCTGGTTCTTCCGTCGCTACGAGGCCACGAAGTTCAAGAAACTTGTTTCTTATCGATCTCGCATTAAACAGAAGAACTTTCAGGGAGTCATCAAATGTAGGACTCCTCTTTGCGACCTCTGAGAAGGTCGTTCCAGGATTGAAACGGGTGTACTGGCGTACATCTGCCCTCACTATGGGCCGGACACTCCTTTGGGTCCGCTCTACGACATCCTGCATCATGTTACAGAGTGCAGCCTTTCCTTTAAAGGAAAGATACACTCAATTCCTTGCATAGAGATCGTTTCTATCATTAAAGGTGCGGTAAGGGTCCACAAAAAATACCCCCTCCGACGTACACAAATCTGCCAGGCGTCGGTTCAAGGAGATGTTCCTCGATTGAGCTATCCGGGTTCGACCTCTTCTTGGGAGCATCCCGACCACAACACGTCTGCAGGTTTTCAACCTACAGTCGTCCACGGCTCCCATGACCGTGTGTAAAATCTTTCCTTCAGGACCTACCTTACCTCCTTTGAGGTAGAGGTCGTTGCCACTAACCATCAGGGCAACGACTGAGTTCTCAGAAATCTGAGATTTCTCCGACTCTACCCTGATTCGGTGGTTTTCCTGTCCTGCAAGCAGCTTACCTTCATACTGTTGCGAAGGTGGGCTACTAACAGTGTTTACAGGCCCTGTGCTTGAGAGTCGCCAATATGGTCGACTCTCGCGCATTCGGCTGCAGAGGAAAGAGTCTTTCCTTTCGCAATCGATTTGTACGTTTCCTCTTTAATCTCCATATTTTTCTTCTTATTCTTTTCCTTTTCCTATCTTCCTTTGGTTTCACTTCTGTTTCTGCTTTCTCTTCTTTATTCTTTCCTTTCTTCCTCTTTCTCTTCTTCTTTGGCGGGGGAGAGAAAGAGAGAGAGAGAGAGAGAGAGAGAGAGAGAGAGAGAGAACCATGATTTACGAGATATTATAAAACCGGTTATATCTGGTACGCACGGAGTGCGCGCGGCGCGCGAACGCGTGAAATTTTTCTAGAACATTCTCGAACGTTCAGGAATGTTCGACGCAAAAACTGTAGAGTTTATAAGGCGCATGTTTGGCGTACTTTCATTCAGTCTTTATTTGAATAGTGATGTGTCAAGGATACACACACTCACTCTCTCTCTCTCTCTCTCTCTCTCTCTCTCTCTCTCTCTCTTTCTCTCTCTCTCTCTCTCTCTCTCTCTCTCTCCGTGTCACTCCTGGAACGACCTTCTCAGAGGTCGCAAAGAGGGGTGCCTCCTCGCCAACAAATAAGCCGGGAAACGGAAGAGCGTAGGGAGTCCTACAGTCGAGGACTCCCTGAAAGTTCTCCTGTTCAATGCGAGGTAAATCAGGAACAAGTTTCCTGAGCTCTGTGGCCTCGTAACGACGGAAGAACCCGAAATGGTAGCCATAACAGAATTGTGGATAAAAACCTCAAACCAACTTTTCCAAAAAGATAGGCCAGACAGAGAGGGTGGCGGTGTAATGTTGTATGTCAAGGATACAATTGAATCTACGAACTCCAACATTATATCCGACCACGAGCTCCTAGGCGTTGAGCTAGAGATAGGTCCTGTCAGATACAGGACCCTGGTGCTTTACAGGCCCCCTTCCCAACCCGTTGAGAAGGACAGGGAACTGTACCAGCTGCTGGGTGAGCTTGTTCAAGGCAGAGTGTGCATCGTTATGGGCGACTTCAACAGCCAAGTTGACTGGGAAACCAGAGAAGCCTGTGGCGAGAGCGCGTTACTCTTGGAGTTCGCCAACAACAAATTCCTCACTCAATGGGTCAGAGAAAAGACGAGAGGAGACAATATTCTCGACTTGGTCTTCACCTCTGAGGATGACATCATTGAGGATCTCTTTGTAGGCGAAGAGCTCGGTAGCAGTGTTCACCAGCTAGTTAGATTTAGCGTTAAGATCCCGAAGGTAAGGTCTGTTGCCAGTCAATCAAGGAAACTTGACTTGAGAATAGCAGACTTTGCAAGCCTTCGTGGTGGACTGACTGACGCGAGGCTAGTAGTGAGCGATGCTGTTGAAGACTCGTGGAATAGTTTCAAAACCACATTCATGAGTCTTCAATCGCGTTATATCCCTCTGAAAGGCCTCCGTTGGTCTTTTGTTCAACCAAAGTGGTTTAATCGAGAAATCGGCCAACTACTCAGGGAGAAGAGAACTGTGTACCGGCAATCGAAGATCTCAGGTGACTTTGACGAATACCGCAGGCTAGCCAGGAGAGTGAAGTCCAGCACAAGGGCGGCTAAGTGGTCTGAGGAACTTTGAGTGGTGAGACTCTGTAAAGAGAATTCCAAGGAGTTCTTTGGATATGTAAACAGCCGTAAACCAATCCGTCGAACGATTGGCCCTTTGAGAAATGAGGAGGGGACATTAAAGCATTCTGAAGCAGAAAATGCTAACCTCCTCAACGACTACTTCTCTTCAGTGTTTACTGAAGAGTGTGGTCCCATCTCCCAGCCAATGGATTCCTACTCGGGGGAAAAGCTCGGGGATATGGACGTCACCTAAGGAGAAATCAAAAAGAAAATCACTGACCTAATGACGAATAAGTCACTTTGCCGGATGGGTTTCTACCTAAAGTGTTTAAAGAAGTGCGCGATCAAGTGCCACGACACCTGAGCGCAATCTTCAACATGTCAATCCGGACCAAATGCGTTCCTAGACACTGGCGTGAGGCGGAGGTGACTCCTATCTTCAAGAAAGGAGACCGTAGCCAACCGTCGAACTACCGACCTATCAGTCTGACTTCGATAGTCGGTAAACTCATGGAAAGCATCATGGTGGACAAAATGACTTCGCATTTAGAGTCAAACCTGCTACTGAGGAGTTCCCAGCACGGCTTCCAAAGGCAACGGTCATGCCTGACGAACCTTGTGGAATTCTTCCACTTTGTGTTCAGTGAGCCCGCCGGGACAAGGCGGTGGATGTGGTCTACTTAGACTTTCAGAAAGCCTTTGATAAGGTACCACACCGCCGCCTTCTCCGGAAAGTGCGAGTGCTAGGCATAGACGGGAAAGTAGCCGGCTAGATCGAGAACTGGCTAAGTTGCAGACGGCAACGGGTGGTGGTTAATGGACAGGCTTCTGAGTGGGTGTCCGATACTAGCGGGGTGCCTCAAGGTTCTGTCCTGGGACCACTACTATTCATCATCTACGTCAACGACATGGACGGTGACATGGTTGCCAAGATTTCCAAATTTGCCGACGATACCAAGCTTGGTATAAACGTTGCAAAGGATGGAAATACTGCAAGCCTGCAGGAAGATCTTCGGAAGGTTGGTGGAGTGGTCTGATACGTGGCAAATGCTTTCAACGTAAACAAATGCAAAGTGATGCATAGGATGTCAGGGTATATAAAGCGACAGTTTGGATATCGGAACAAGGAGATAGTACTGTGTCTGTACAACTCCCTCGTCCAACCGCACCTGGAGTATGCCGTACAATTTTGGATTCCTTCATTCCGAAAGGCATCGCGAGATTGGAACGCATGCAAGCCAGGGCAACCAAACTGATTCCCTCTATCAGGCATATGAGTTATAATGATAGACTAAGGGAATTAGATATGTTCTCGCTCGAGACCCGGAGACTACGTGGTCAGCTTATCGAAGTGTTTAAAATACTTCGAGGCTTCGACAGACTGGACTACGGGGATATTTTCCAGCTCAGCGATGGAAGAACAAGAAATCACGGCTACAAACTTGAACTAAAGCGATACCACCGTGATCTGTGTGGGAAATTCCTTCACTTTTAGTATCTGCCGTAGTTGAAACGCACTTTTGACGGAAGTTGTCAGCAGTGAATCTGTTGACCAGTTCAAGTCAAGACTAGATAAAGTCTTGCGAAATCGCCGTTTAGATCCTCGCGAGTGATCTTCGAGGTTGCCACCGTACCATCCCTGTATGGACCGTGAGGTCTTCTAGGGTACTTATTTTCCTTGTAACTTCTTCTTCTCTCTCTCTCTCTCTCTCTCTCTCTCTCTCTCTCTCTCTCTCTCTCTCTCTCTCTCTCTCTCTCTCTCTCTCTCTCTCTCTTTCTCTTTCTCTCTCTCTCTCTCTCTCTCTCTCTCTCTCTCTCTCTCTCTTGTTCGGTGGGTTTATTATCATAATAATAACACATATAATAATATTATGTGTGTTAAATGAATGTTTAATTATTGAAAGAGATATTTTCTTGGGTTAACTCATTGCTTTATCTTTCTGTTTCTCTTTTAGTTTCTCCATTTTTTTTCCTTTTCACACATATTTGTATATATTTTTAAATTACATTTAATCTATTAAGTTTCTGTTTGTTTTAACACTTTATTATCATTATTTTCTTTGGCTGATTTGATTTTATTGCTATTTGGAAGGGGGGTTTACTTAATGTTTTATGGGTTTTTTTAAATTGCTCTTATTTTTTTTTAGATTTGTTATTAACCACTTTTTGTTTCTTTACTGTGATGTTTCAATTTTAGTTTTAGTTTTTTTTTCTTTCTTAACATTCTGTTTTAGTACTCAGATATATGTTTATGTTAAGGTAAACTTAAAAGAAAAGAAGTATATATGTTTATTTATAATAATATAGGAATAAAAATATAATCCAAATTTAAATTTAACTTAAATATAGCTCATATTTATTATATAACCTTCTATTGAATTGGTACATAAAAAAACAGTAAATATATAAAATCTGAATCTACAATATTTGAATCTACTAAATAATAATTACGTGCTTCTCACATCTCAATTTTCACTTTGCAGATGGATAACGAAGACGTTGTTACACCAGATGGCCGTTCAATCTGGGATGAGGAGGTCCGGGAGGACGTACAAATACCTCAGTTATCAGCTGCTCAGCCAAAGTTTTATTCTGTCAATGCCAAGTCTACTGACAAGAATCACATAGCCGACTGTTTGCAGTGCAAAAAGTCGTATTCGGCAGCAATGAAGGCTACATCTAAGCTAGTTGTCCATCTCAGAAGTGTTCACAAAGTTCAGTATGATGAATGTGAGACCTTGAGAGCTGCAGAAGAAAGGAAGAAGCGTGAGAGCTCTACGTCACACTCACAGACCAAAATGACCTCGTTCTTCAAAGTCAAACTTGCACAAGATAAATATTTTTTACGCTAATCACTTCAAACAATGGTCTATAGTAAAGAAACTCTTAGACTCCATCGCATGTGACCGACTGCCTTTGAGTATTGTTGAAAGTAAGACCTTCAGAGCCCTTATGCACGAAGCAGAACCACGCTTCGTGTTTCCAAGCAGAACCACACTTAGAAACAGTTTACTTCTGCAGAGAGCGAAAGAGATCGAGTCGCAATTGATGACAGAATTCGAATATCTCAATCGTATGTACCTGACATTAGACCTCTGGACGAATCGGAAAATTATATCGTTTCTTGATGTCACTGTACACTTTATCAACTCATCATGGGAGCTAAAGTAGCGCGTAATTGCTTGCGATCAGTTTATAGAACGACATACAGCTGTGAACATTGCTACATTATATGAGGATATAGTCACTAAATTCGGGATTCGTGGCAAGGTGAGGAAGGTGGTTGCAGACAATGCCTCGTTTATGGTGAGAGGATTTGAGGTCTTTCTACCCGGATTATATGGAAATGTACTAAGGAGTGAAAGTAGCGATGAAAATTAAGACACCACTGACCTTGATATTTTGGAAGAAGAACTTGATCTGAATGAGGTGCTTGCCCTTCTTCCACCGGATCGGCCCAGTTACTTTGCACATACACAACAACTCTACATACGAAATGCCTTCAATGATCCCTGTGGCAGAAACAGTGCAATTGCAACTGTGATACACAAGTGCTGTAGTATTTTAGCTGCAGTATGTCGATCTACTGTGGCAGCACCGTTTTTGTAAAAGATTGAGGTTTCACTGCAGTCTGCCAACACTACTAGATAAAACTCTCAACTGACAATGCTTAAGTCAGTTCTCAAGGAAACCGACGGAGTCAACTCAGCTATTCGTCTTCTAGGATCGAACCGAACTGTAGAAGAGTTCAAAGGAGATGACGCAACTGGAAGGAGAAAACATGATTACACTTTCTTGCGTTGTACCAGTTGTATTTGGCCTTGAGAACAGCCTCAAACTCTTCGCGGAAAGTAAACCGATCTACTGCTTTAACTTGGCAAATGCACTACAGTCTTATATCTAGAAGAGGTTGCATCCATTTCTTGAGAGGACTGATGTCATTGCCACATCTCTCATGGACCCAAGATTTAAGCTGGCATGGATGCCATGTAAGGAAATGCAAAAAAAAAAGGTTTCAAGGATTGTGGACTTAGTTCTTTCCGAGTCTACTCAATCGACCTTGAAGAAGAAAGTAATTCAAGAGACTAAACCTTTCGTCTCCATGAACATGAATCAAGACAAGGCTAGCTGGAGTGCAAAACGACCTCGTCCTTTTGCCTACATGCCTCCAGCTGGGCAAATGATGGCAAGTGCACCAACAAACGACACTACAGTGGTGATTACAGAACTTGAAACGTACCTAGAAGAAGGTGGTCTGCCTTTTGATGTCAACCCACTGAGGTACTGGCGTGATACAAAAAGCTTCAACATTTTGAAGCATTTCGCCAAGAATATTCTAGGGTGCTGTGCAACGTCGGCACCATCTGAGAGGGTGTTTAGCAAGAGGCCAATTTTTACACTCTTGAGCGAGCAAAACTCGGCCCGGAAACCTTCCGGGCATTAATGATGATAAAGTGCAATTATAATATGTAAAATGTAAACTTAAGTGAAAATAAGTATATGTTTATGTTATTTGTATAATTTCAAGAGCATTTTTATTTGTAGTTTTAAAATCTGGAATAGGAATATTTGTATTTTTATTTGTATTTTTTGAACCAGTACTTGTATTTGTATTTTAGATTCAGAAATAAAAGTATTTGTATTTATAAATATCAGTATTTGATCCAACCCTGACTGCGAGTTCCTGAAGAAAAATCGTCTTCCCTCAATTCAAAATACAGCGAGTAAGGATGAGGTAGTCACTTGTCTCCATGCAGGATAATGTTCCTAGACATGACTCCAAGCTGCTTAAGAATGGTTAGAGCTGAAAGGATTTGTAGGAGACTCAATCGTGGACTGGCCTCTCATAAGGTTGCTACCTAAGTCCAATAGAAAACGTGGATCATCCTGAAGAGAGACGTTTAAGCAGAAGATGGCTGGCAATTTAAGCCTTTATAGGGCACTAATTGAAATACTTGGAAATTCGAAATTTCAACTCTAAAGAGTTATTGAAGGATATTATATGACTTTTCTACATTTTTGACATAGCCTGATGTTCACTGATTGGCTGGAAGAAATCCGCATGGTTCTACAACCTCACAGAGAGGTATGTTTTCAGAATTTACCAAATATGGTTCCTTGACCACAAAAATGACAGTTTGGAAGCCATTCAATCTACTGCACAGACTATGTCTATTGATTGCATAAAATATTTGACTATAATCATTACACAGCACTGTTGAAAGTTAATCAGAAGGGTTCATTGTTTAGTAACTCTTGAAAAGTTCTCATACAAAATTTTTACATCTCATTTCCCTTCATTGTTTTTTTGTTTTTCTAAAATTACTTCATTTTTTTTCTTAATGAACCGTCATAAGGCTCCATATTCTCTGAATATATAAAGTGGCTCCAAAGGGTTCCCGAAAATGCGAATTACCAAACAAACTAAGCATCACATTTTAATTTTGATCTCATTACAATAAACTCTTAAGAAAATTTTAGGGTGTGTATAAAGAGGGGATGATTTAATGGGTTATTAAAAAATAACAAATACAGGTTCTAAGCGTATATTCATTACTACTCGCAGAATCTGTATTATCTCTTTCTTTGTATGTGACATTGATATGGAGCCTTTAAATTGTGAGCGGGTTAGAAATATGGTATCAAAATCCCTTGGAGATTACTAGCCTGAAGAGATATTGGGTTTGATAGGGTGATGTATTAGGGTGGTTTGAATTGGCCAACCTGTACCGGCAATTAGGAGACCCGGATTCGATTCCTGGCCTAGATGATTCTTCTTTTTTTTCATGGCGTTATTTCTCTCTTCTAGCATGGATTACCTTCATTGTGTTGTTCTTTTCTCTCCATGATCTCTGTCTCTTCCAATGTTCCTTTCTTTCATATATATATATATATATATATATATATATATATATATATATATATATATATATATATATATATATATATATATATATATATATATATATGAATCCATTAAACCACATTGAAAGAGAAAACGGAATAATTTTTTCTTGCAGTAATATTTTTATTACCTTTTTTCGAAAAATTCCAGCATGGAAGTGATTCGACTCATCCCCTGGGGTCATCTATGGTTTACCTAAAACTCATAAAAATGAAATACCTCTCCGCCCTATCTTATCTGCAGTCAATACTCCAAGTTACAACTTAGCTAAATTTTTTGTTCCGCTTATTGATCCTTTGGCACACAATCCCTTCACCTTACGTGACTCTTTCGATTTTTCAAAATATATCGGTGATCTCCGTTTGGGGAATTCTTCTTTTATGGCCACAATCGATGTGGATTCATTATTTACTAATGTTCTGGTACAGGAAACCATCAATATTATTTCAGATACTCTTTTTCATAATACGAGTAAAATATTTGGTTTAAGTAAGTAACTTTTCATCAAGCTTTTAAAGCTAGCTGTGGGTGATACCATTTTTATTCTGTAACCACGAGCTCTATTTACAACACGAAGGCATGGCTATGGGTTTTCCACTGGGTCCCTCCTTTGCTAATAGCTTTTTGTGTCACCACGAAACTCGGCGGCTGGACAAGTGTCCTCTAGATTTCAGGCCTATTGTCTTCAAAAGATTTATAGATAACTGTTTTCTAATTTTTAATCACAGTGATCATGTAACCTTATTTCTCAATTATATTAACCAACAACATCCTAACATAAGGTTTTCTATGGCAACAGAAAAGGACAACAAAATCTCGTTCTTGGATGTGAACGTTGTCCGAACAGGTTCGTCTTACAATACATCCATTTACAAATAACCTACCACCTCTAGATTAGGTACACATTTTTTTTAGTAGCTCTCTTAGTCAGTTTAAATTATCCAGTATTAAAAGCTGAATTTTTAGAGCCTACCATATATGCTCTAACTGGATATCCTTTCATGAAGAACTGACTTATTTAAAGGATTTCTTCAAATTTAATTATTACCCCGATTTCATCTTCGACCAGTTAGTATCCAAATTTCTCTCCAAAATATATTATCCTTGACCCTTACTTACTACTGTTTCTAAACAGAAGGTTTTCATTAAACTACCCTATCCCGGGCATTTAACATTAGAGTTTAACAAACTCCTTCTCTCTACCCTCAACAACCATTTCCCTCAATGCCAATTCATTTGTATAAATTCCAACCCTATATCGTTAAATTCATTTTTTCTCCATAAGCAGCCAATCCCTTTGGGCTTGCGATCCTGTATAATTTACAATTATACATGTACAACCTGCCACAGTCGTTATGTAGGCCAAACTGGCTTACAACTCAAATGCAGGATCGCGAAGCACTTGGGTTTGTCTCATAGGACTGGTGTTCCCATTTCTAAACCTGAAGCCTCTTCCATCAGGCAACACTCTGAGTATCACCATCATCCTCTTAATTCTAATTCATTTACTATATTATCTTCAGCCTTAACTTCTATCGATTTGAAAATCTTAGAGTCACTGTATATCAATAAAATAAACCCAAACCTAAATAATTACTCCTCTTCAATTAAACTATTCACAATATAACCAACCAACACTTCAATAGATTAACTAGCCAACCGACTAACCGAACAAATTTCGTTAGTAGTTTTATATGTTTAATTAGTTGATTTCTCAACTCCCACGATAAAGGTTAGTCACTTTGTTCATTCTGATTTGTTTTCGGTTCTTTTTTTTTTACAATTTAATATAATAGGTTATTTTTTGTTTACTTCAGTAACTTTTAATATGTGATATTCAAGTCAGTTTATGTTATAATTTCACTTTCTATTATTTTTTTTTAAAATCACACTGGGTAGTATTATTTAATTCTATATATTGTTATTAGTGTTTTTATTTTAATTTTAATAATTGTCAATTTTATTATTTTAACTTGCCTTCTTCCGCTTTTTTAGCCATTATTTAATGCATTCTTTTAACTGTTATCGATTAATGTTCCTTCTCTCTCTCTCTCTCATAAAGAAAGTAGAGGGAGAGGTGACGCCCCCTTGTCGCGGGAAGAGAGCTTTTGTGTACCTTTGACTTTTCGAGCTATGTCAGCGGGGGTACCTGTTCTGGGTACCCCTGGTAGGGCTTCCCTTGTCGATTTGGTGGAAAACGAGATTCCAGACTAAGTGCGTCATTCCTTCCTTTTTCTACTCTATCATTCTCCTTTTTTACTTTCATCCTATCTCTCCCACTTATACAAAAAGAAAAAAAACAAAAAAAACTACTCCTATCATGTCACTCTTTCCCTTTTTCCCCTCTATCTACATATAAGGACCTGGCAGCTACCTCACGCGTCAGAAGAGAGGCTTTGGAACCTCTAGAAACAACGCCAATCGACGTTCACTGGTTGCGAGAGACTAGGACTAGAGGTGTCCTAGGCGTTGGGGCACGATGAATGGGATAAGGGTAGTGCCCCGTTAACCCCTTCCCTGGCGCGTAATTATTGACCGTTCCCAGTGCCCGTTGATGGGTGCCTCTGGTAGCATCGGTCCGAGGTGACGGCCCTTTGTTCCCAGGTTGGTTGCCAGGCCAATAAAAAGCCTTGGGTCGAGTCTCTTGGTGGGGCGGGATATCCATTGAACGCTGCTCCGAGATCCTGGCCGTTGTGAAGGGAACTAGTAGGAGTTTAGTAAGGGGCGTGCTTCGTTGTTGTTCACCTGGTGAGAAATCGATGGCCCCTTCGGGGACCGTCTGTGCTGCTTGGTTGGGAGCCACGGCACGCCGAGGCTTGACGACTCGGTCGGACGAACAGCAGTACATGGAGCGTGCCTTCTGGAAGACTCCGATCAATAGGCGGGAGTGACTCACGCGGGGAGAACTCACCAACCCCCCTTTTTATCATTGATTGGTCGCAAAGTATTGAAAGAGAGAAAGTGTTCAGAATGACCGGCAAGAAAGGACCAGGAGCTCTAAAATACACGTGCGCAATATGCCACATAGATAAGTGGTGCGTAGACTTTCCGGAGGGGTGTTTTTCGAAATGCCACCCGGCCAGTTCCTGCACCGACTGTATTTTAAACGGCCAAATCAAGGAGCTAAAGGAAACATGCAGGGTTTCCGAGGAAAGATCCAGGAAGTTGGAGGAAAAAATAAGCAGCCTCGAATTAGAACACGCCGGACTGATTCGCAGGCTTGAGGTCAGAATAGCAGAGCTAACGTCAAGCCCTGTACTAAACACTGCATCTGCAGTATTACCCCAAGAGCTAGGTCCGCATGCTATAGATAAACCCTCAAAGAAAAAGAAAAGGAAGGGAAAGAAACAGGAAGAAGAGAAAGTTGAAACAGAAGATAAAGTAGAAGCTGAAAAAGAGAAAGTTGAAGCAGAGGAAGAAAAGAGAAAAACAGAAGAGTATGTAACAGAGGAAGACAAGGGGCAAGAGATGAATAAGAAAAAGAAGAACAAGAAAAATAAGATTGAGAAGAAAGAGGGAACCAAGAGTTCCCTTCCGCAAGGAAAGCCTCAAACCTCTGCACGGAAATGTCCGAGGGTTACCCTTGTGGGCGATTCCCAAACACAAGGTTTGCAGCCCCTGCTAGCAGCCCGCCTTCGCACTAGTGTGGAGGTATGCTGCCAGCCAGGACGGGGAAACCACCAAATCAGGGTAGAGGCTGAGAAATCTCAGATCTCCGAGAATTCAGTCGTTGCCCTGATGGTGAGTGGGAATGACCTCTACCTCCGAGGAGGCAAAGTAGGCCCCAGCGAGAAAATTCTCAACACGGTCATGGGAGCCATGGACGACTGTGGATTGAGAACTCGCAAACGGGTCGTTGTAGGGATGCTCCCAAGAAGAGGTCCTAGCCGGACAGCTCACTCTAGGAACGTGATCTGAACCAGCGCCTGTCCGACCTCTGTACGGCGGAAGGGGTCTTCTTTCTGGGACCCTTACCGCACCTTTTACGGTCGAAATGACCTTTACCAAAGGGATGGAGTGCACCTTTCATTCAAGGGAAAGGCTGTACTCTGTAACTTAATCCAGGATGTCGTAGAGCGGACGCAGAGGACCGTCCGACCCAGAGTGAAGGCGGACATAAGACAGTATGTCCGTGTCACTCCTAGGAACGACGTTCTTAGATGTGGCAAAGAGGGGTACTGCCACACAAAAGAAGCCGGGAAACAGAAGAGCGTAGGGAGTCCTACACTGGGGGACTCCCTAAAAGTTCTTCTGTTTAACGCGAGGTCAATCAGGAATAGGTTTCTTGAGCTCCGTGGCCTCGTAGCAACAGAGGAACCTGATATGGTGGCCAAAACGGAGACGTGGATTAAAACCTCAAGCCGAGATTTTGAAGGTGAATTCACGATTCCCGGTTACCAGCTCTTCCAGAAAGATAGGTCAGACAGAGAGGGTAGCGGTGTGATGTTGTATGTCAAGGATACTCTCAACTCGACGGATTGCAACATCGTATCCGACCATAACCTACTAGGTGTTGACCTAGAGATAGGTCCTGCCAAATACAGGACCCTGGTGCTTTATAGACCTCCTGCCCAACTCGTTGAAAAGGACAGAGATCTGTACCAGCTGCTAGGAGAACTTGTCGAAGACAGAGTGTGTATCGTCATGGGTGATTTCAACACACAAGTTGACTGGGAAACCAGAGAACCCTATGGCGAGAACGCACTACTCCTGGAGTTCACGAACAACGAGTTCCTGACTCAATGGGTGAGAGGGCCAACGAGAGGAGACAATATCCTCGACTTGGTTTTTACCTCTGAGGATGACATCGTTGAGGACCTCTCTGTTGGCAAAGAGCTCGGTGGCAGTGACCACCGGCTAATTAGATTTGTAGTCAAAGTCCCCAAGGTAGAGCCTGCAACTAGTAAATCAAGGAAACTTGATTTGAGAAGAGCAGACTTTGCAGGTCTCCGCGCGGGACTGACTGACGCGAGGCTAAAAGAGTGCGAGGCTGTTGAAGACTCTTGGAACAGTTTCAAAACCACATTCATTTCATGAGTCTTCAATCGCGTTTTATTCCTCTGAGATGCCCCCGTCGGTCCTCTGTGCAACCAAAGTTGTTTAATCGCGAAATCGGCCAAGTGCTTAGGGAGAAAAGAAATGTGTACCGGCAATCGAAGATCTTGGGTGACTTTGACGAATACCGGAGGCTAGCCAGGAGAGTGGAGTCCAGCATAAGGGCGGCTAAGCGGTCTGAGGAACTCCGAGTGGCGAAACTCTGTAAAGAGAATCCCAAGAGTTTTTTGGATATGTAAATAGCCGTAAACCAATCCGTCGAACGATTGGCCCTTTGAGGAATGAGGAGGGGACATTAAAGCATTCAGATGCAAAAAATGCTAACCTCCTCAACGACTACTTCTCTTCAGTGTTTACTGAAGAGTGTAGTCCCATTCCCCAGCCGACGGATTCCTACTCGGGGGAAAAGCTGGAGGCAATGGACATCACCGAAGGAGAAATAAAGAATAAGATCGCTGACCTAAAGACGAATAACTCCCCTGGACCGGACAGGTTTCTACCTAAAGTGTTGAAGGAAGTGTGCGATGAAGTATCACGACATCTGTGCGCTATCTTTAACATTTCAATCCGGACCAAATGCGTTCCTAGAGACTGGCGTGAGGCGAAGGTGACTCCTATCTTCAAGAAAGGAGACCGTAACCAAGCGTTGAACTACCGACCTATCAGTCTGACTTCGATTAGTCGGTAAACTCATGGAAAGCATCATGGTGGACAAAGTGACGTCGTATTTAGAGTCAAGCCTGCTACTGAGGAGTTCCCAGCACGACTTCCAAAGGCAACGGTCATGCCTGACGAACCTTGTGGAATTCTTCCACTTCGTTTTCAGTGAGCACGATCGGGACAAGGCGGTGGATGTGGTCTACCTAGACTTTCAGAAAGCCTTTGATAAGGTACCTCCCAGCCGCCTTCTCCGGAAAGTGCGAGCGCTTGGCATAGACGGAAAGGTAGCTGGCTGGATCGAGAACTGGCTAAGTGGCAGACGGCAACGGGTTGTGGTGAATGGACAGTCTTCTGAGTGGGTGCCCGTTACTAGCGGGGTACCTCAAGGTTCTGTCTTGGGACCACTACTATTCCTCATCTACGTCAATGACATGGACGGTGACATGGTTGCCAAGATTTCCAAATTTGCCGACGATACCAAGCTTGGTATGAACGTTGCAAAGGTTGGAAATACTGCCCACCTGCAGGAAGATCTTGGGGAGATTGGGGAGTGGTCGGACACGTGGCAAATGCCTTTTAACTTGGGGAAATGCAAAGTGATGCATATCGGCCACAGAAACCCCCAATCTCAGTATATCCTTAAGGGCACTGCTATGGAATCCACCGACACTGAGAAGGACTTGGGTGTAACAATCACTAGTGACCTCAAGTTCTCGAAACAGTGCATTTAGGCGGAGAAAAAGGCCCAAAGGATGCTAGGCTATATTAAGTGCCAATTTGGTTATCGGAACCAGGAGATTGTACTGTGCCTGTACAACTCACTTGTCCGACTGCACCTGGAGTATGCCGTACAATTTTGGAGTCCTTCATTGCGAAAAGACATCGCGAGATTGGAACGCGTACAAGCTAGGGCAACCAAACTGATTCCCTCTATTCGACATAAAAGTTATGAGGATAGACTAAGGAAGTTAGATCTGTTCTCGCTGGAAACCCGTAGACTGCGTGGTCAGCTTATCGAAGTCTTCACAATACTTCGAGGGTTCGACAATGTTGACTACCGGGATATTTTCACACTGAGTGAGAACAGAACGCGCAATCACGGCTTCAAACTTGAACTGAATCGTTACAACCGCAATCTGTGTGGAAACTTTTTCACCTACAGTATCTGCGGTAAGTGGAACGCACTTCCAGTGGAAGTTGTCAACCGTGAATCTGTTGACCAGTTCAAGTCAAGACTAGACAAAGTCTTGAAAAGTGGCCGTTTAGGGACGCAAAACAATTGAGAAGCCATGTGCCTGCTCGATTGCTAGTCGAAAAGTACCCTCTTTGAATGGACCGTAAGGTCTCCTAGGGTGCTTACTTTTCTTGTTACTCCTTGTTACTCCTCCTTGTTGTTACTCCTTCTCATTAGTCGACACAGTCGCTGAAGATGGTCCTAGTAAAAGTCCAAAACGTCCGGACAATAAATGATTAGTATAATCACCTGGGTCTTCATATTCCTGCTACATATCAGATTCCCAAGGAACAAATCAATTACCAGTATTATATATATATATATATATATATATATATATATATATATATATATATATATATATATATATATATATATATATATATATATATATATATTATATATATATATATATATATATATATATATATATATATATATATATATATATATATATATATATATATATATATATATATATATATATATATATAAAGAAAGAGCAAATACAAGTTCTGCGGGTGATAACAACCACCACAGGGCTTTCGCCATATTTATTTTCTGCCTTTCAAAACAATTTTGAAGACAGAAATAAAGGTGCAGAAACCTTGCATTGCTGACTATATAACAATATAATACAAGAGAAAGAGAAATTTGACGTAAATGAGCAACGAGACAAGAAACAGGAGTTTTTTAAAGGTAAGAGAAAGGGATATTAGAAGAACATTAAGATCAAAGAGAGCAGAGGGCGGCACAATGAAGAAGATAGAGGCAAAAAAGTTTGAAATTCCTGGCTTGGCAGCTTAACGGTAGAGCATCTGACCTGCAATCAGCAGACCCTGGTTCGAGTCCCAGCGAGGAATTTCAAACTTTTTTCCCTTGGCATTAGTTCTATCTTCTCAGTAATGGATTGCCTTCATTGTGCCGCCCTCTGCTCTCTTTGATCTTAATGTTCTTCTAATGTCCCTTTCTCTTACCTTTAAAAAACTCCTGTTTCTTGTCTCGTTGCTCATTCGCGTCAAATTTCTCTCTCTTATATATATATATATATATATATATATATATATATATATATATATATATATATATATATATATATATATATATATATATATATATATATTTATATAAACTGGTGCTAGGTTTATAGGGTCTTTTAAAGGTTCTAAGGCTGAAGGTTTGGCTATTCATAAATTAATTAGAAATAATCTTGCGAATTTGTTTCCCATTTGTTGTGTCTACCCGTCTTTATACATATCGTGTGTAAGTTTTGAGACCGCGCTTCTCATTTATTCCCTCCAGCGGAATTTTACCCTTTCATACCAAGAAAGGCTCAGTCGAGGTTTGTTCTCTTTGTTGTGAGCAAAGTTAAAGTCTCTCGCGGTAATTTGTGTATTTCCGAGTGTCCAGACGGAAATTATTAAGCACGTCGTGTGCATACCGAATTAATTCGGGTCGACAATCCCGTTGCGTTTTTTTTAAGTTTAGTTTCGTGAAATTGTATCGTTATTATGACAGATGATTTTAGCAGAATTCCAATAAATATTGTGATTAAGATATGACATATGAACATAAAATGAGCTGCTTTCTTTCCAGCGACGGACATTACATTTATGCTGAGAAATTCGTTCATATGTCATATCTTAATCACAATATTGATTGGAATTCTGCTAAAATCATCTGTCATAATAACGATACGATTTCACGAAATATCATTGAATCGATCTTTATTAGTAAATTCCCAAATTTTGATCTAAGTCACGGCTTATATAAACTCGATGGTTATTTTTTAAATTATATTCAAAATGCAATGTCGAAACTTTTAATTTGAGACTCAATATTTATATTATTCTTAATAAACCATTTAATTTTATTTTTGTGCATCTATGTAGCCTTATGTTTATGTCTATGTATTTATTTTCGTTTGAGTCAAGTCTTTAGAACATTTGTACTTATTCTACCTTGGTTTTCCAATCCTGACCTCTGATGTTAATCTCTCGCTCAGATTTTCTCCCTCCCTAATTGTTTAGGCGGTATTTTAATCCTCTTGTCAACCTTTAATCTTTTGAATTTACCTGATTTAATGATCTTAGTTTGTATTTATCTTCCTTTTTTCTTTTTTTTCTGTCACTCTTCGCTCCTCCTAATGTTTTATTTCATATTAATTTATTTTGTTGATTGGTTTTTTTGCTTTTTTGTGGGCGTTCCCTCTCTTCTGTATCATCCTTATAAATATTACAATTTTCAATACTTTTGTTATTCCTTGATAAAGAACTCGAAATAAAGTTCGAAAGTACTTGGAATCCTCGTATTAATTTTTCCTGTAGGCTTTGCTGCATTTAGTGCTTACTCACACGATACTTTGTGTGAGTGTTTTCCATATATATATATATATATATATATATATATATATATATATATATATATATATATATATATATGGCACGGAACGTACTGCTAGTGTTTTTATGGTGATCAAAATTAAACTTTAAAGTTGGCAGAAATCCAAAGTGCCCAACATGTAGCTTACATAAATACCTTTATTTTCCACATAGAAAACTTTAAAATATAATTAATTAGCTCAGGTTTATGGTGTCATATTTTTAAAAAGAGTTTTTGTACAACGGAAATTAAAGGATCTACTATTACTAAATGATACACAAATGTTCTTAAAATACATATAATATAAAAAAAAAATGGTTAGAATTGTTATTTTACGACATTTCTATATAGGTATCAAAAGTACTATAAAAAATAATAAATTTCTTAATTTGATGGAACATTTTTGAGCAAGTAATGCACAGCCTTCATTGTTTATCATTGCATAAATATATTAATAACCTCATTAGGCAATGTAAAATCCCCATCTTACTGCAATAATATAACTTTAAAATTGAAAATTAAAATTTCTTTTCAAAAATCTTTTAAAATTTAAATTTTTCCTCCTACTTAATACACTTAGCACATCACTGTATATAGTTAAATCTTGCATCTACCTAAAATAATATTTGATAATAACACAAATAACATCATTTAACACTTATAAAAATGGTCAACTTTGATATATTGTATTTTTATTCATTTTTTGGTCACTTTTTCACATTTATAACACTAAACAAGGCTACGTGATCAAAATACATTAGTTTCAAAACGAAATCTTCATTAATATAATTTTACGAATTTCCAAATTTTGTACGGACTATGTACTACGCGCCATTTTATGCAAACTGTAAATTCATAAATCCCTACGCTGGTTACGGTTATAAAATCGCACTCATTTTCATTCACAATGATCATATTCACCATGGAAACCATAACCAGCGGAATTATGCAATATTTACGAACACTGTGGACTATAATGTAACTCTTAAAAATTGCATCAGAGACATAAAATATCATAAGAATTACCTGGCAAATAAAAAAAGCGTCAGAGCTCTGCAGGAAGAAGAGGGAGATAACGTCACAGCAGACTCATTTTCTATGTCAAAGGTAAACTGAATCAAATCCATATTTTGGCAAGAAGGCCTTTTGCACGGTCCGTGTCCACTTCTCCATATATATATATATATATATATATATATATATATATATATATATATATATATATATATATATATATATATATGTGTGTGTGTGTGTGTGTGTTTGTGTGTGTGCTGATAAAGATAAATAAATCCAACTGCTACTAGAAATCTATTTCAATTTAATTTGTATTTTTCATTTTAATACAAGAAATATACATGAATTTTAAAAGTGTCCCCCAAAATATTAATTTATAATATTAATTCCAGACTCATTTCGATTCCATTTTTCCAATATTTCAAAGAAATCATTTTAAGAAAATAACATTTTTCCGCTCTTCACCCATTTTTCGGGGAAGGTTTTATCAATAACTAATATAAAATTAAAAAAACATAACGACAAGAAGTTAAACGGGCTAAAAGAAAAAATGGTCCTAATATCGAAACATTAAGGACAGAACGAGACAAGGGTGACCTTTGAAAATCTTCAAATTTACATATTCTTCCAATTTTTATTAATTTTTAACCTTTCACAATTGGCTAAATTAACTTCGTCTTGTCACAATGAGCGGAGTTCAGCCAAATTTTCAAAGTCTGTCTGAAATTATGTCAACTTGCGTGAGCACACGTTGAGTTGCAATAGATAAAGATATATTTACCGGGGCACGGAAAAGTCGGAAAAGAAAGAAATGGAGTGTAACATAAACCTTTTCATTACTTCTGTTATCACCGACACTAAATTTCAATTTTTCATTAACATACCTACTCCAGCAGCCTGCAGAGGAATCCTATAAGACCTACATGAAGCTGACGGTTCGAAACCTCAAAGAAGCTGACTTCGGCAACTACAAATGTATTGCGAAGAACTCTAGAGGCGAAACTGAAGGAGAAATGAACCTTTACAGTAAGTAGTCAACTTTTCTCTGTATCTGTTGTCTAGGATTTTCTTTCTTCATCCACTTTAGGGTGTCTTGAGGTATTGAAGGTTACTCCAGGTCCGATACCACGGTAACTATAGGTATCTACTATTTAGATATGTATCAGGCCGTTGTAATAAGATATCCAGAACCCCTCAGTTAATATTCAGTTGTGCCAGGTTAGACTTTTACTGAATTCCTAGTTCGCTATGTCTAGCCTTACAATAGCGTCAGTAAAGGGACCTAAATTGTCGAGCTGGAAGATAGAGCCTAGGACTTGTTGCGTGATACATCTTAACCTCCAAGGGTGATATCGACCACAGAAGCCTTGAATTTCGAATCTACCCCCTATCGAGGGATAGAGGCATTCATTTGGGTGAATAATATAAGAAGAGAAGGGATAAAAGGAGAAAATATTTAACTATTTAGGGGAGGACATGGGTGTATAAAAAGGGAGACAACGTTAAATATAAGAATGAGAACTTCTAGGAAGATGGGGGCCTGGTTTGACACTTCCGGGAATAAGAATGAACCTCTCGCTTCCCCTTGTTTGTAGAAACCGAAGGGAAAGGGAGAGGGGGAACGAAAAGGCCTTGTTCTTTCATGTTCGCTCTTTCTCATTTTCCCGCGTAATAATTGCGCGCTCAAATTACTTATTTTTTCCCGCCCGCGCCAAAAGTTCCGCCCTTTGTGTAGAGCCTTTTCTCCACCACAGGGATCTGAGGGGAAGAGACAGGGAAATATATTCACAATGTATGCAGGGACACATATCATCAAGTTCACTAATCAAACATCACAGACACTAATCAATCAACACAGTCACTAATCAGCGCCACAATATCGGGTTGCTCCCAAGGCGAATGGAAATTCCCATTATGAGCAAAGTTAAGAGTACATTGGGCTAACTTAGTAGTTGAATGGGGCCTAATTTGAATCGAAGGACTTTGTGACGGTTGTCATATGTAGTTACTTCATTGTGGCTACCTAAACATGGCCATCCCAAAACGCGCGTCATCACTTGTCATTTTAAAAACAAATTGACACAAGAACCAGACCTCCCCATCCCCTCCGCCTTGTCCCCATCGCAAGGGGGTTCTTGTTTGTGTTTTGTCTCTGTTCTCTTTACGAATTTTTTCATCGAGGTGTATAACACTGCTTTAACCTTTTTTATACTTGATTTTTTTTTAATTTAGCCTTTTATTTATGGCTATTCTCCCTTTAACCCTTTTACACTGGCCGAAAATACCATCGTTGCTTATATTATCCTCGCTAGATCATTAGAGTAATTGGAGCTTGAGAAAATATTTTCTCAATTCAACACAACATTTCAATACATCAGCACCAATGCTTCATAGCTATTCTGCAGGAAATGCATCTTCATAGAGTTCGTTTCCAGTTTAAAATCCTATATCCACATTTGGGGTACTGTGGTCAGTAACTTCATCTCCACTGGGAGGTACTGAGTATCATCCAGTCTACTTGTGTTTCTTTAGTTCCAAGGTTAAACTATGAGACAACACACTCTCCCACCCCCATCATGGCACTCTAAGAGTAGCCAGGGCCGGAGGAGGAGAGGGGCAAGGCCCAGTACTATCTTGATGTCCTCCGAGATCCTTCTATCATAATCTCACCAGACTCAGAGTTGAAGGCCCTCGAGGGCAGGAGAAAGCGGAAGAGGAAAGGGTAAGGATAGAACAGCAAGAAATATAGGCGTTTGTGTCCACTTCTTGTTTTTATTGGATTCTTCTGTCAACCCTTTCTTATGACGATTGTTATGATAGATCCGGTTGTTATGGTGCCGGTTGTTAGTGGAGAGAATGTTATGGGTAAGTATCATGCTGCAAAATGATTATTAGCAAATGTTGCCATTCTATACTTTCAAGCCATTTATATATACTAATTGAATGAATATAGAAAAAAAACTTGAACACGATTCAACTCGTCGACAAAGGAATGTGTGCGAGGAAGATTCAGAAAAAGGAATCGTAAAGAAAGTGATAATTTTAGGGAAGTTGAAAATCTGTGGTAAGTAAGGTATCCAAGCGGTTTTTTTACATTTAAAGGGAAACCAACGATGACATCTCCTGTAGAATGTTTTTAAGAAGAGAGATCTGTAATAAAAGTGGTGAAGATGGAAGATGTGAAAATGCATGGAAGATATATAGCCGAAGTACGGTTGCCGTGTCATAACTAGCACCAACTTGTGGGCATACTCCCCAACAGTTCTGCCTTCTCTAACGAACAGTTCTTATCCCATCTCTCACGAGCAGTTCTCCCTTCCCTTCCGAACAGTTCTGCCTTCTCTGACCAACAGTTCTTTTCCCTTTCCTCTCGAACAGTTCTCCCTTACCCCCTGAACAGTTCTGGTACCTTTTCTCTTGAACATTTCTCCTTTCTCCACCGAATAGTTCTTCCTACTCTACCGAAAAATTATTTCATAACTTTCGTTCAAGTCCACGAAATATTGTCACTTCTCTCACGAACAATTTTCCCTTATCTCCTAAACACCTCTGCTTTCTCTCCATGACAGTTTACCTTTGTCTCCCGAACAGTCCTTGCTTCTCTCCGAATAGTTCTTTCTTA
The DNA here is from genome assembly GCA_963969495.1 of Ceratothoa steindachneri. Lineage (NCBI taxonomy): Eukaryota > Metazoa > Arthropoda > Malacostraca > Isopoda > Cymothoidae > Ceratothoa > Ceratothoa steindachneri. Next base: position 213,386,818 of record OZ018317.1, read on the forward strand.
TCTTCCGAACAATTTTCCTAGTTCTACCTAATAATTCTTCCATCTCTCCCGAAGAGCTATCAGTTCCCTCTCAAACATTTCTCCTTTCTCTCTCAAATAGTTGTCCCTTCTCTAACGAATAATTCTCTCTTTATCTCCAGTACAGTTCTATCTTTTTCTACGAACAGTTCTACCCTTTCTCTCGAACAGTTCTCCTATACCTCAAGAATAATTCCCCCCTCCTTCTAACAATTCTTACTTCTTTTTCGTACAGTTCTTAAACTTCTCTCTAATATTTTATCCTTTTCTCCTAAACAGTTCTCGATTCTCTCAGCCCAGTTCTTCCATTTTTCGACAGGTTTTACCTTATATCCAGAACAATTCTCCCTCATTTACTTGATAGTTCTTGCTTTCTTCCGAACAGTTTTACTTTCTCTCCCGAACATTCTCCCTTATCTTCCTAACAGTGTTCCCTTTTCCTCTAAACAGTTCTGCCTTTTTTCCAAACACTTCTCTTTTCTCTCCCTGAGCGCCCTCCCTCTCTCTCTCTCTCTCTCTTTAACAATTCGGTCTTCTCTCTCGAACACTCTTATTTTCCTTGAAGCACTTCTTTCTTCTCTTCTGAACACTTATCCATTTTTTCCCTAACAGTTCCCCTTCTCTCTAAAACATTTCATTTTTTCCTCCTCTTCCGAACACTTATACCTTCTCTCCCGAACAATTCTCACTTATCTCTGGAACATTCTCCCTTCTCATTATCTTCCAAACAGTTCTTCCTTCTCTCCCGAACATTTTTCCTTTCTCTTCCCAACAGTTCCTTCTTCTCTCCCGAAGAGTTCTACTTTCTAGTCAGAACTATTCTCCCTCATCTCCCAAGTAGTTCTCTCTTCTCACCCGAACATCCTTCTCTCTCAAGTAGTTCTCCTTTATCTCTCAAACATTCTCACTTCTCTCCAAAGTAGTTCTTCCTTCTCTCCCAAATACTTCTCTTCTCTCAACTCAACAGTACATCCTTCTCTCTCGGACACTTCACCCTTCCCTCCCCAATGGACTCCCAACCTTTTTTTCAATAATCAAGTCCGCTTTCAGGGCGAATTAACGGGTGATTGACTGATTAATTTCTATTTTCGCCACCAGTCTATCGCTTTTCCACTTCACTCCTTCCTTCACCACTTGATTTATACCTGTTTCGTTGCAGAGTCAGAAGCACCAACCACCACGTCGTCCACATCACCATCGTACTACGATAAAATATTTAAAGGTGACCACCAACTTTAAGTTTTGGTCTTGGTCCACGGAAGCGCCCTCTAACCATGGTGACGGCTCGGAGAGGAATGACAAAAGTGGTTTGGAGGGTTTGCGTGAATGATCCCAGAATATTTAAGGGAGCAGAGATGTAAGAGCTAAATGTGCCGAGTGTGGGAGAGAACAGACTAGAGAAAAAACCTAAGTGAAGGAGATTGCAAATGACAAGGGCTAATATAATGTGACGGATGGGGCAGAAGGACTGTAAAAACGATGTTGAGGAGAACAAGGACTGTTATAACATGAGTGAGGATGATCGGGGCTGTAAAAACGAGATTGAGGATGACAAAGACTTATATATGTAAATTGTTCCTAAGTAGACAAAGACTTTGAAAACGAGATAGAGGATGGCAATGGCTAATATAATATAGCTGAAGGGGATAAGGACTGTAAATGCGATGTTGAGGATGACAAGGACTACTATAACATAATTGATGATTATCAGGGATGTAAAAACGAGATCCATGATGACAAGGACTTATATAAAATGTTTTGAGGAAGTCAAGGACTTAAAAAACGAGATTTATGATGAACAGGCCAGTTAGAACTGGGGAATGTGGGGGTGTTCTGGAGGATGTTTGTGCAGACGTTGGTTTTGGGTGTGATGGATGTGTCATCTGCAAAGATTTTTCGGCGGACTGATTGGGCTGTCTGGAGTGGCATGTTGTGCAAGAAAAGATTTATGAGGCTGTGGGGGGCGATGTTTTGGTGTTTTCCTTTTGGATTGACCCCTGTTTTGGGGGGCTTGTATGTATCTCTTGGAGGGGGGATTTGATATCCATTTTTTGGTAGTGTAGTAGTTGGTGTTTAGTAAATTTTTGTATGAGGAAGTAACGTGGATGGTCTATTGCGCCCATGTATGTTGTGAGGGGCGCTCGTTAAGGTGGTCAATCTTGTGATTGTGAACCATTTTATTTTGAAGCATTGTTGGGTGTGTGAGAGGGGTGTAATGGGTTTGATGCTGTTGTGGATTAGTTTTTCAAGTGTTTTTGAGTTGAAAGGGGTGACATAGGTCTCTAGTAGGTAGAAAAGTTCGGGAGTTTGTTTGGTTTGAGGTTTGGGACGATGTATCCGTGTTTACAAATGGGAGTGTGGATATGATCTTGTGTAAACAGTGAGTAAAGATGTCTGTGAGGTCGGATGTAGTAGTTGTGGGACCAATGTGTGAGTTTTGAGAGTGAATACAGTCTTGAGGGATAAAAGGAGGTTGAGATGTTGGGTATTTGTGTAGTTTGCGTATTTTTTTCGTGTTTTCCTATTCATGTGGGTGGTAGGTCATTGGCCATTTTGGGGGCGGTGGGTCATGAATAAATGTCTCTGATGAGGAAAAATTCGTGTGTGGGAGGTGGTTGGATGTGTGAGATGTTGACTTTTTCATTGTTTGCTGAGTTGTGAGCAGTTTGTTATGTTGTTGATTGGTTGATAGTATTTTTTTCCAATTGTTTGGTTGTTTGGTGGAGGTGTATTGATTCGTATGTCGAGGTTGTGAATTAATTTGAGTTGTTGGGTGGCGAGGGAGAGATTGTCTGAGTGTTTCTTTTATGAGGTTGTCGATATTAGGTGTGAAATTGGGGTTGAAATGCTTCCTGTCCTTGAACATGGATTACTTGCTTGTCTGGGGAATTGTTATGTGAATTAGGTGAAGGTTTGGTAGAAAAGAAATTACTCAAGTATGAAGTTGGATGATATTTTTTTATGTAAGATTTGAATTCAGTCGACTTGGTTCTTTTGTGGGGTGGGTTTGTTTGATCTGTAAATAGGTTGGTTTGTTTGGGATGTAAGAATTAGGTGGTGATCACAGTGGGATGTAAGATGAAGTTTGCCAGGTTGTTTTAGCAGTGAAAGCGAGAAAAGGCTAGAGTTAGGTCCTGGAAATGACTTTTTGGTTGTGTTCTAGGGGGTTTCTTGTGGGGTTGTTTATCTTTTAGAGTATATTCACTGAGTGTGGGTGCTCGATGATCATGGGGCCTCTTGGTGTTTTGAGCTATGAGGTTTCTGTGTATGTTCAGTGAGTGTGGGTGTTCGATGATCATGGGGCCTCTTGGTTTTTCGAGCTGTGAAGTTTCTGTGTATGTTCAGTGAGTGTGGGTGTTCGATGATCATGGGCCCTCTTGGTGGTTCGAGCTGTGAGATTTCCGTGTATGTTCAGTGAGTGTGGGTGTTCGATGATCATGGTGGCTCTTGGTGGTTCGAACTGTGAGGTTTCTGTGTATGTTCAGTGAGTGTAGGTGTTCGATGATCATGGCACCTCTTGGTGTTTAGAACTGTGAGGTTAGATGGAGGGTAGTGGAGTTCAAATAATACCCTAAGAAGAGGTTGTGGAGTCGAGAGTGTTGGGCTAGGGGGGGTCAAATAAACAGCCAGCAGTGTTTGAAAGAGCCTAGAATGTGGATGTTGATGAAAATTTGGCTTTGTTGATTTTGTTGGGTTGAAGTTTTGTTGTGTATTAAGGGTGAGTAAACTGCAGAGTGTCAGTATATATCGTGTCCTAGTACGGTGTAGTTGTGGAAAAGTTTTATGTAAGATTGCGCGGGTGGGGGGGGGGGAGCAGAATAAAGAATAGAATAAAAAAGTACCTAAAAAGTATAATAAAGATCTGTGAAAGAAAAATAGAATAAAGAGGAGCTAAAGCGTTGAATAAAGTGGAGATGAAAAGTAGAATAAAAGTAGATAAAGAAGAGTAGGATAAAGAGTAGAATCAAAAGTATATAAAGAGTAGAATAGAGACCTGTGGAAGGAAGGTAAATAAAGTGTTGTGTAAAAAGTTGATGAAGAGTAGAGTAAAATTAGAGAAAGAGGAATAGGGAAATAGTAGAATAAACAGTAGTTAAAGAGGAGAAGAATATAAAATAGATAAATAGTATATAAAGCGAGGAATAAAAGTAGAATAGAGTATATATAGGGTACTAGAAAAGGGCAGATCAATCATAGAGTAGATAGAGTTCAGATAACGAGTAGATAAATAGTATATAAGGATGGGGGGAAGGGGGGGGAGGGACGACTGTAAGTCCCTCCAAGCGAATGTCCATTGAGTGAGATTCAGCGTCAAGTGATCTTATACTCCTGCTACTACTACTCCTGCTACTACTACTACTCCTGCTACTACTACTCCTGCTACTACTACTACTCCTGCTACTACTACTACTCCTTCTACTACTACTACTCCTGCTACTACTACTTCTCCTGCTACTACTACTAATCCTGCTACTTCTACTCCTGCTACTTCTACTACTGCCCAAAATGGGGTGTCATTCAGGTATAGCATAAGTCTCCCCCACCCCTCCTCCAGCAGTATCAGTGGTTCTAAATCTTCCACACTTTTCGTTCCCCTAACTTCTCCACTTTCTTTAAAGATCTCTCCGTACAAACTTTCTTCGGGGATTCGCCCTCGTTGGTTTTCGCTTTAAATTAAGGTCAAAAAATAATACCACTAATAATAATAATAATAATAATAATAATTCACCTCTTAATCACCGCCTCTCCCCTAACAGGAACCCCCAAAGACACCTTCTTAGGGCAAAAGACTCAATTCCCTCACAACCACCCTATAGAGCCCCTCCTTCGGGGGGACCAGGCGGGCCCTGGAGAGCACCATCAGCCCCGAGGATTGCCTGAGGGGGCATACCCTCACATACCCCAAGATGGACGAGACCCCCTCTTATACGGGGTGGAGGACGAGACCATCGACCGTGGCAGGGAAGCTCCCTTCGGCGACGGAGGCCACCGGAGGATGACGGACGGGCCCAATGGGGTCAGGGGGGAGGGGGATCCTAGAGACAGGAGACCCCCTGGCCATTTCATGGATCACTTCTTTAATGTAGCCGCCGGTGAGTGAAGAGTGTGTATATATATATATATATATATATATATATATATATATATATATATATATATATATATATATATATATAGAGAGAGAGAGAGAGAGAGAGAGAGAGAGAGAGAGAGAGAGAGAGAGAGAGAGAGAGAAAGAGAGAGAGTAACAAGGAAAGGAAGTACCCTAGGAGACCTTACGGTCCATTCAAAGAGGGTACCTTTGGACTAGCAATCGAACAGGCACATGGCTGCTCAATTGTTTTGCGTCCCTAAACGGCCACTTTTCAAGAATTTGTCTAGTCTTGACTTGAACTGGTCAGCAGATTCACTGTTGACAACTTCCAGTGGAAGTGCGTTCCACTTACCGCAGATACTGTAAGTGAAAAAATTTCCCCACAGATCGCGGTTGTAACGCTTCAGTTCAGGTTTGAAGCGGTGATTGCGCGTTCTGTTCTCACTCAGTGTGAAAATATCTCGGTAGTCAACATTGTCGAACCCTCGAAGTATTTTGAAAACTTCGATGAGCTCACCACGCAGTCTACGGGTTTCCAGCGAGAACAGATCTAATTCCCTTAGTTAATCCTCATAACTTTTATGTCGGATAGAGGGAATCAGCTTGGTTGCCCTGGCTTGTACGCGTTCCAGCCTTGCGATATCCTTTTGAAACGAAGGACTCCAAAATTGTACGGCATACTCCAGGTGCGGCCGAACGAGGGAGTTGTACAGACAAAGTACTATCTCCTTGTTACGGTATCTTCTCTGCCTCGATGCACTGTTTCGAGAACTTGAGGTCGCTAGTGATAGTTACACCCAAGTCCTCAGTGTCACTCAATTCAAGAGCAGTGCCCTTAAGGATATATTGAGATTTGGCGTTTCGGTGGTCGATATGCATTATTTTGCATTTCCCCACGTTGAAAGTCATTTGCCACTTGTCCGACCACTCCAGAATCTTCCCAAGATCTTCCTGCAGGCGGGCAGTATTTCCATCCTTTGCAACGTTCATACCAAGCTTGGTATCGTCGGCAAATTTGGAAATCTTGGCAACCATGTCACCGTCCATGTCGTTGACGTAGATGATGAATAGTAGTGGTCTCAGGACAGAACCTTGAGGCACCCCGCTAGTAACGGGCACCCATTCAGAAGCCTGTCCATTCACCACAACCCGTTGCCGTCTGCTACTTAGCCAGTTCTCGATCCAGCCGGCTACTTTTCCGTCTATGCCCAGCGCTCTCACTTTCCGGAGAAGGCGGCGGTGTGGTACCTTATCAAAGGCTTTCTGAAAGTCCAAGTAGACCACATCCACCGCCTTGTCCCGATCGTGCTCACTGAAAACGAAGTGGAAGAATTCCACAAGGTTCATCAGGCATGACCGTTGCTTTCGGAAGCCGTGCTGGGAACTCCTTAGTAGCAGGTTTGACTCTAAATACGACGTCATTTTTTCCAACATCATGCTTTCCATGAGTTTACCGACTATCGAAGTCAGACTGATAGGTCAGTAGTTTGAAGGTTGGCTTCGGTCTCCTTTCTTGAAGATAGGAGTCACCTCCGCTTCACGCCAGTCTCTAGGAACGCATTCGGTCCGGATTAACATGTTGAAGATTGCGCTCAGGTGTCGTGACACTTGATCGCGCACTTCTTTCAACACTTTAGGTAGAAAGCCATCCGGGCCAGGTGACTTATTCGTCATTAGGTCAGTGATCTTCTTTTTTATTTTCCCTTCGGTGAAGTCCATATCCTCCAGCTTTTCCCCCGAGTAGGAATCCGTTGGCTGGGGAATGGGACTACACTCTTCAGTAAACACTCAAGAGAAGTTGTCGTTGAGGAGGTTAGCATTTTCTGCATCTGAATGCTTTAATGTCCCCTCCTCATTTCTCAAAGGACCAATCGTTCGACGGATTAGCTTACGGCTGTTCACATATCCAAAATCTCCTTGGAATTCTCTTTACAGAGTCTCGCCACTTGGAGTTCCTCAGTAGGCTTAGCCACCCTTATGCTGGACTTCACTCTCCTGGCTAGCGTGCGGTATTCGTCAAAGTTACCCGAGATCTTCGATTGCCGGTACACAGTTCTCTTCTTCCTAAGCAGTTGGCCGATTTCTCGATTAAACCACTTTGGTTAAACAGAAGACCGACGGGGACATTTCAGAGAGATGAAACGCGATTGAAGACTCATGAATGTCGTTTTGAAACTGTTCTATGAGTCTTCAACAACATCACACACTTTTAGCCTCGCCTCAGTCAGTCCAGCACGAAGACCTGCAAAGTCTGCTCTTTTCAAATCGAGTTTCCTCGATTTACTAGTTGCAGGCCCTGCCTTCGGGACTTTGACTACAAATCTAATTAGTCGGTGATAACACCCACCGAGCTCTTCGCCAACAGAGAGGTCCTCAACGATGTCATCCTCAGAGGTAAAAACCAAGTCGAGGATATTGTCTCCTCTCGTTGGCTCTCTCACCCATTGAGTGAGGAACTCGTTGTTCGCGAACTCCAGGAGTGGTGCGTTCTCGCCACACGGTTCTCTGGTTTCCCAGTCAAATTTTGTGTTGAAATCACTTATGACGATACACACTCTGTCTTCGACAAGTTCTCCTAGTAGCTGGTACAGATCTCTGTCCTTTTCAACGAGTTGGGCAGGAGGTCTATACAGCACCAGGGTCCTGTATTTGGCAGGAACTATGTCTAGGTCAACACCTAGTAGTTCATGGTCGGATACGATGTTGCAATCCGTCGAGTTGAGAGTATCCTTGACATACATCACACCACCACCATCTCTGTCTGGCCTATCTTTCAGGAAGGGCTGGTAACCGGGAATCGTGAATTCACCTTCAAAATCTCGGCTTGAGGTTTTTATCCACGACTCCGTTATGGCCACCATCTCAGGTTCCTCTGTTACTACGAGGCCACGGAGCTCAAGAAACTTATTCCTGATTGACCTTGCATTGAACAGAAGAACTTTCAAGGAGTCCCCTATTGTAGGACTCCCTACGCTCTTCCGTTTCCCGGCTTCTTAGTTTTTGTTGTCACACCCTTTTTGACGACCTCCGAGAAGGTCGTTCCAGGAGTGACACAAGCGTACTGGCGCACGTCCACTTTCGCTCTGTTTCGAACGCTCCTTTGGGTGCGTTCCACGACATCTTGAATTAGGTTGGCGAGAAAGGCCTTTCCTTTAAAGGAGAGATGTACCCCGTCCCTTTACTAGAGGTCGTCTCTACCGATAAAAGTACGATAGGGGTCCTCGAAGAAGACTCCTTCTGCTGTGCATAGATCCGCCAAACTTCTGTTTACTGCGACGTTTCTCTCGTGAGCGGTTCGGATGGACTTCTTCTCGGAAGCATCCCAACCATGACACGTTTGCGGGTTTAAGCCCTATGTCATCCACGGCTCCCATTACCGTTTGGATGATCTTACCACTAAGGCTAACCCTACCCCCTCTGAGGTAGAGGTCGTTGCCGCTCACCATCATAGCAACAACTGAATTCTCAGAAATCTGAGCTTTCTCTTCCTCTACTCTGGTGTTGTGGTTACCCCGTCCTGACAGGCAGCTTACCCTCACGCTAGTGCGAAGGCCGGCCGCTAGCAGCGGCTGCAGATCCCGTGTTTGCGAGTCACCAATGAGGGTGACCTTCGGACACTTGTTCTCTGAAGACGGAGTCTTCCCTTGTGGAAGAGGCCTCCCCTTTTCCTCTTTACTCTCCACATTCTTATCTTTCTTTTTCTTCTTGTTTGTCTGTTTTTCTTCTATTTTTAGTTCTTCTTCTTTTGTTTCAACTTTATTATTTTTCTTTTTTTCTTTCTTTTTCCTTTCTTCTTTTTCTTTTTTTCTCGCGCCTCAGCTAGCTTAGCCTCAGATGATGCCGGAATCTCCGCTTGGGTACCAGGGGATTCCGACACGCCAGTGGGCGGTGCTTCTTCTAGGCATCGAATCTGAGCTGCGTTAAGGGCTTCGAGTTTCTCCAACTTTCTTTTAAGGATTTCAGCTCTCTCCTCTGAGGCTCTATAGAGGTCTTTCAGGTTCTTCACCTCTCGCGTCAATATACAGGTAGTGCAAATACTTTCGGGGCTGCATTTTGAGTAGCAGCCCTCCGGAAAGTCAACGCACCACTTTTCTAACTGGCATGTTGCACAGTTGTGTTTCAGACGAACGGGTCCTTTTTTGCTTGTCATTTTGAGTGCTTTCTCTCTCCCTGAAAACTCTTGACCAATCAATGATAAAAAAGGGGGGGGGGTGAGTTCTCCCCGCTTGAGTTGCTCCCGCCTATCCATCGGAGAGGTTTCGGATCTTTCAGAAGACACGCTCCTTGTGCTGCTGTTCGTCTGACCGAGTCGTCAAACCTCGGCGTGCCGTGGCTCCCAACCAAGCAGCACTGACGGTCCCCGAAGGGGCCATCGATTTCTCACCAGGTGAACAACGGAGCACGTCCCGTACTAAACTCCTACTAGTTCCCTTCACGACGGCCATGATCTCGGAGTAGCTTTCAATAGATATCCCGCAACACCAATACACTCGACCCAAGCCTTTTTATTGGCTTGGCAACCATCCTGGTAACAAAGGGCTGTCACCTCGGACCGATGCTACCAGAGGCACTCGCCAACGGTCACTAGAATGGTCAATAATTATGCGCCAGGGAAGGGGTTAACGGAGCCCTACCCTCATCCAATTCATCGTGCCCCAACGCCTAGGACACCTCTAGTCCTAGTCTCTCGCACCAGTGAGCGTCGATTGGCGTTGTTTATAGAGGTTCCAAAGCCTCTCTTCTGACGTATGAGGTAGCTGCCAGGTTCTTATATGTAGAAAGATGGAAAGAATGGTAAGAGTGACATGATATTAGTAGGGGTTTTTTTTGGTGGGGGGGTTGTATAGTAAGTGGAAGAGATAGGATAAAAGTGAAAAAAGAAGGATAGAGTAGAAAAAAGAAGGAAGAATGACGCTCTTAGTCTGGAACCTCGTTTCCGACCAAATCGACAAGGAAAGCCCTACGAGGAGCACCTAGAAGAGAGGTACCCCAGCCGACATAGCTCGAAAAGTCAATGGTACGCACAAGCTCTCTTCACGCGACAAGGGGGCGTCACCCCCCTCTTCCTCTATTTTAGAGAGAGAGAGAGAGCGCGCACATATGGAGATGATGCAGCAAATAAAAGAAGTCGCAGGAGGCGGTTTTCCTGGTTTTCCAGGATTTCAGTCTAAAATACGGACCAAAAGAAGATCGTCCAAGAGAATTTGATTCTGAAGAGTTGGAAGCTGTTCTCACAACAAATCCTGCTACAATTTTTAGGAAGCTGACAGAACTATTTAACGGAACTCATACGACTGCCCGACGTCAACTGAAAGTGGGTCCCGCACGAACTGTCCACGAAGAATATGCAACAGCGTGTTGCTTACTGTGAGTCATTGATTTCACGATACTTCCAGGCACCATTTTTGGGCAGACTTGTTACTAGTGACGCGATGCCTTTTCCAGGTTAATCGCGTCGCAAAATCTACGTAACAAGTAGTAGTCTTCGAAAAAGTTAGTATGCCCACTGTTAAGGTTGATTTCCGCAAACTCACTCTGCCTCCTAATTTAGTATTATCCACGAACTTGTCTATTCAGCAAAGAAGTCCTCCGTTTCTATCGTTGATGTAGACGGTGGACATCAGTGGACCGAACACGGAACCCTGAAAAAACTACACGACTCACAGGGGCCCACCTCCAGGCTGCCCCTGTGACCTGCCATCTCTGCTTCCGGGCCGAAAACCAGTTCTCCATCCAGTCGATCACCCTATTGGTGTTGCTAACGGCGCGGAATTTACTCATCAACCTACACTAGGACACCTTATCGAATGCCTTTTGAAAGTCCCGATATATCATGTCCACAGCCCGACTACAAGCATAATCACTTAAAATATTGTGAAAGAATTCTTGTAGATTTGTGAAACACGATTGGTTGTTATGAAACCCGTGCTGCAATCCAAAATCAGGTCATGAGATTCTAGGTGTTCAACTATGCGATGTGTGCTTATGCTCTCTAGCAGTTTACAAATGATGGACGTCATACTAATAGGTCGGTAATTACTCGACCTTTCGCGTTCTTTCTTCTTAAAGATAGGAGTTTCTAATAAATCATTGAAGATCGCAGTAATATTTGGCGCAACCTTACCACCTACTCTAGTAACGATTCTGGTAAGAAAGCCTTCCGAACCAAGAGACTTGTATGGGTTCAAACTCTTTAACTTAGCCGCCACTGCATCCCTTTATAAAACTATTTCCCTTAGTTTTCCCTCTGCTTCGACATGTCTACCTTGCGTTGGAGCAAGACCCTCCACTTCGCTCGTAAACACGGACGCAAATTTAATCGTTCAACACATTGGTAATGTCCGGGTCTGACACTCGCAACATGCCATCGTCGTCTATCGGCAGGCCTACACGATGGCAAGCCAGTTTGCAGCTGTTAACATGAGAAAAAAAGTTCTTTTGGATTCACTTTACAGAGAAACGCGGCCCAAAATTCCTTACCGCGCTTAGGTCTGCACAGCATCGATTTTACTTTTCTACAATGTTCGCTATACTAAACAAGGTAGTTACCGTTACTACTGGTCTTCCAATTGTTGTATGCCAGTTTTATATTAGGAATTGCTTATGCGATGCCGCGATTGAACCAATTTGGTTGAGTAGGTTTTTTGCTGCCGCTTTTTCAACGAAGGAACATGAACTGCTGGACCATGAAGTGGTCCTTGAGCTCCATTCAGTTGTCCGAGGCTCCATGGCCGCACTCAGATTCCAACTAATATATCACACCCCGGAGACCGTCGAAGTTAGCACGTCTTTAGTAGGGGTAGTAGGCAGCGATGAGCGAGCGCTTGTCGCCCACACTCTTTTCGGTGATGATCACCAAGTCCATCAAGTTCTTACCTCTCGTCAGCTCCTCAGCCCACTTTATTAAATGTTTGTTGATTTCGAAGTCGATGAACTCTCTCCCTTTCCCGTAAGTTAACCTATCGTTCCAGTCAATCCCTTAGCAGTTAAGTCGCCCATGATCAAACTCAAGTGACTGTTCCCCAATTGGGCCAGATTGGCGTATAAGTCCGAGTCCGACTCCTCCGATTGACTAAGCGGCCTACTCACAACCACTAACCAATATGAAGGCATGAAAGAGAGAGAGAGAGAGATAGATAGAGAGAGAGAGAGAGAGAGAGAAAGCGGGCGCGTGACACGGGTGTTTCTGTTGCCATAGCAGCAATCAATAGGAGAACGAAGCAGCGTTCTTAGCCAGGACATAAACAACCCCATTCAGAATGGCTACAAGTTCTACGTACGAACAATTGAGATTCATAGGTACAAAATTATTCCCCGCCCCCTCTAAACCCCCCCCCCATTTTTCTAGCCTCTAATGATGTATCTCTTTCCCTAGCCCGCCAGTGGTCCTCTTTCTCCAGGGGAGCTCGACTGGCAGTCGTGATCATCCTGCGTATCATCTGTTGACCTCTTCAGCGACGACAACCTGGCCTCCAATCAGCTACCGTTCTTCGAGGCTTACCCCACTGCAGGGTCTACACACAATGTCATATCTTTTTATTCGCGAGCTCTTCATACAAAACTCGCACATGGAAGAATAGTAGCCATTTTGTTAGTAATAGCGCAATAATTAGTAATAATATCATTAATGCCAAAACTATTATTTCTAAGTCAAGAAATTGATGATTCGCGGGACGAGAAATTTAAGAAACGAAATGCAAATTTAGTGCTCACACCGATATCTGTACTCAAATTACTACTAAAGTAGTATAGTACTAAATTTTAGAGTACTAACTGATTTCAGAATATTACAGAGTTGGTTTCCTCAGTATTCTCTAAATGTTATCAGTCCGAGAACTGTTAATATCTACAAATACAGACATGCAAGTATACATATACATAAAAGCATTCATACACATAAACACCACTATCGCTAAACGCGCGTGCACGCAACTACGAACCTTGGGCATGTTTGAACTAGTTTGGCGCGAAATTCAAACGAGTAAAAATTAATCCGTTGGAGAGAAATGCGGGTTCACAGCTATGAAGAAAAGCTTTTAATTAACCTCATTTTCGACTTCTTTAATAGATATTATAGATCAAGAAGGCCACTAGAACACATCAACAAGTTACATTACGAGCTTTGAGTATACACACGAAGTGTACATAATGTATAATGAAGCATATATATATTCAATCCATATCAAATGTTTATGTATAGGTTGACTTACCTAATTATAGCAGCATAACATTAAATCTTAGATATTGATGTACACCTATTATATGTATATATATATATATATATATATATATATATATATATATATATATATATATATATATATATATATATATATATATATATACATATTGCTTACCAATTACCGCAATATTAATTCCGAAATGTTCTATATCGATGAGTTTTCAACGCTTAATTGTACATAATCATACGTTTATTATAAGTGTGCATGATAAACCTCAATATTATATATATAAGAAAAATTATTGCAGTAACACGATGAATTATGCGGTTATCTGAGAGAACGCCTATTTTAAGTGTTATCTTCTCGTGTATGTGAGAAGAGCTCCTTCCGAGGGCTTTGATGAAGACTGTGTCTGCATAATATAGCCTTTTAACCGCATATATATATATATATATATATATATATATATATATATATATATATATATATATATATATATATATATATATATATATGTATATATATATATATATATATATATATATATATATATATATATATATATATATATATATATATATATATATATATAAAGTTATTCAAAAAGAATGAACCGATTTCATTACGCAATATTTTATTAAGGAAAAGCAATAGAAAACTCCAGCAAAATCGCAAGTATTCTTCTCACAATTAACTTTTATTTCCTGTCTTACAAGTGCTCAATGTGGCCACCACCTGCAGCACGGGCAACATTAATGCGATAAGAGAATTCCTCTCAGGTGCGTATCAGCATATCACGATCCACTGAGTTGATCGCTGTTGTTATTCGATGTTCAAGGTCATCGAGGTTAATGGATATCGGCGGAACATAAACGCGATCTTTTACAAATCCCCAAAAGAAAAGAACACACACACGGTGAGGTCTGGGAATCTCGCAGGCACTTTTTCATTTAAAAAGCTCGAACCATCAGGTGCCAATGGGGCGGTGCTCCATCTTGTTGAAAAATGAAGTCATGCGGATCTGCTTGCAGTGAAGTGAAGAGCCAGTTTTGAAGCATATCGAGATAGGTTTGTCCTGTAACGGCGTCTCCTTCAAAGAAAAAGGGACCATAAACTTTGTCCCGAGAAACCGTGACAACCGAATTTGTTTTCGCGATCTCGAGAATGTAGAAAGCTTTTTGATGAGGACTCGCCATTCTGAGAGTGAACAAACAACTGAACGTTGCTTGTGACGCGACTACAGCGCCCCCTGTGGCAGCCATTCAAAACTTAGAAAACTCCTCTTTCAAATAGTCAAAAACTCATTCCATGACGATGCTTGAAAAATGAAGCCATGCGTCATCAATTTTTTTAATAACCCTGTATATATATATATATATATATATATATATATATATATATATATATATATATATATATATATATATATATATATATATATATATATAAGGTGATCCCTAAAAATCGACCCCAGAGAAATCCCCGTATCCCGTAAAGTATAAGTCCTTTTATAAAACCATATTCATCATTCGAAAGAGGATAGTTACAAGTTTGCACAGGATGTACAGGTTTTAACAATGCAAAACAAGATAAGATAAGACGCGAAACAAAATAAAATTGTTAGTCTAAACTACCCTTCAAGATGAGTTCATGGCCTGTGGAACACCCTGTGTTTCATAACTGAGCAATATTATGAGCATGGAAGAAGTGTAGTTTCAGCTCAAAGATATCTTATGACAAATTTGGGGATGTCAGAATCACCTTCTAAAAAAGTAATCCGTCGGTGTGTCAAAATATTTTCCCTAACTGACAACATTGTAAAAAAAAACAACCAACTGGAGGAGTGCGCATATCAAAGACAGACAAGCTCATTAACAAAACTCATTGTACAGAATAACACCAAAATTAACATCTGGCCTCCTTTTCAGCTGTAAGGAGTTTGATAAAAAAAAACACACACACACCGTATATTCAAGCATAATTCACTCCTCTTTCCATATAAAATTGAAACAGTGCAACAACTAAACGATGGAGATTTCGCACAAAGACGACAATTTCTGTCAATGGATCCAACAGAAGGTAAATGACATCATCGATTTTCTAGCAACTTTAATTATGTCAGCCGAAGCCCATTTTTACTTGAATGGAACTGGAAACAAACAAAAATTGTCGTTACTGGTAAACAGAAAATCCATTGAATATTATTACCAAAGTCCCGTTGCACAGTCAGCAGCCTAACTGTTTGGTGTGTGTCTTACTACCTCTCAGATCCTAGAGGCGAACTTTTTTGAGGACACCTCAGGAAGCACAGTGACTATAAATGATGATCGCTGTGAAAAAATGTTGAAGGAGTTTGATTCCCCTAATTAAAGAGTTCTTGGTCTAGAAAGTCACTGGTTCCAATAAGATGGAGCTACCTGGCATACTACGAGAAGGTGAAAGGCAGTTTTACGTCAAATATTTCCATGTAAGTTAATCTCAAGGTTCGGAGACGTGAAATGACCTCTTGATCTCCCTTGGAGTATTATCTAACCTAATGACCTTGCAAGAATTGAGGACCACCATTAACAATGGGAGACACGCTACACCACCGCTCACTCTTGCAAAAGTGAGGCAGAGCTTACAAGCGAAAACACTGGACTGCTTGGAAACTGATGGAGCACATTTGAAAGGTGTCATTTATTAAAAATAAATATTTCATAAAAAAGTAACTATCCCCTTGCGAATGATGAATATGGTTTTATAAAAGGACCTTTACTTTACGAGTTCCGGGGATTTCTTTGGGGTCCCATTTTTGGGGATCACCCAGTATATATATATATATATATATATATATATATATATATATGTGTATACATCTCTCAAAGTAGCACGAGAGAATGATGAAAATGAATCCATTAAACCACATTGAAAGAGAAAACGGAATAATTTTTCCTTGCAGTAATATTTTTATTACCTTTTTTCGAAAAAATCCGTTCAGGGAAGTGATTCGAACCAGGCACACTGAGGCAGCGAGCACAGCTTTGGTCACAGTTAAAAGTATGCGTAGCGTAGTGTACTAACGGCATACTTTTAACTATGATCAAAAGCGGTGCTCGCTGCCTCAGTGTGCCTGGTTCGAATCGCTTTCCTCCACGGATTTTTTCGAAAAAATGTAATAAAAATATTACTGCAAGGAAAAATTATTCCGTTTTCTCTTTCACTGTGGTTTAATGTATATATATATATATATATATATATATATATATATATATATATATAATTTTCAATAAGAAACCAATGGCGAGGAGCAGACATTAATCCAACATCAAAAAATCTTTATTAAGATTGAGTAGTGCAACGTTTCGACCTTACGGTCATCTTCCGGTTCTAGAAAACAGATTAAGATATACAAATATACAAAATAGGTTTAAGTGTTCAACACGAATTATAAATACATGGGAGTAAACTACAACGATTTAGGGAAAGGTGTAAAGTAAAATTGTACAGAAATAAAAAAATAAAAAAAACTGGCTAGCAAAAGCTAAAAAAAAAACAACAAAAACCAATACAAAACCAAACGGACCAAATGAGAAACATACCTTGAATCTTTGATATCCAGTGAAAATATGGTGTGGTAGAGAGGTGACGGGGAAATATAACAGTTTCGTAGGTAGTGGTTGTTTAAAGGATGTTTAATGTAATAGAAGAGGAATCAGAATTGAGTGAGGGAGATAGTGTTTTGATATAAATAGATTGAGAGATACGTAGAGACAGTGGGTTTGAGTTGGAGTCCGAAATCTCGAAGTCATTCAGGGATGGGATTGTTTCGCATTTAATCGAGTGCTCTATTATAGAAGAATGTTCTTTTTATTAAGAAGTTTCTACCTAAAGAAGTTATTACTAATCTTTCTGACTATATGTTGAGTAAACGAGAAAATCCTTTGCTTTCATTGGGACTTCAATTTAAGTTACCTGTATTCCAAATTCAGAAACCACGATTTTTTCTGAGAATTTCTTTCATGATGTTACAAGTGTTCCAATTCATTGTAATTTAACTGACTTCAGAACCCATTTTTCTAATCTAGTACATGAATACTATCACAAAGTTAGAAATCCCGTATTAGCTCCTTTATGTTCCTCGTCACCTCTCTACCACACCATATTCTCACTGGATATCAAAGATTCAAGGTATGTTTCTCATTTGGTCCGTTTGGTTTTGTATTGATTTTTGTTTCGTTTTTTTAGCTTTTGCTAGACAGTTTTTTTTAGTTTTTTTTTTATTTCTGTACAATTTTACTTTACATCTTTCCCTAAATCGTTGTAGTTTACTCCCATGTATTTATAATTCGTGTTGAACACTTAAACCTATTTTGTATATTTGTATATCTTAATCTGTTTTCTAGAACCGGAAGATGACCGTAAGGTCGAAACGTTGCACTCCTCAATCTTAATAAAGATTTTTTGATGTTGGATTTAAGTCTACTCCTCGCCATTGGTTTCTTATTGAAAAGTAAATTAAGGCTGCACAGCGGAAACTACCTGGATTATATATATATATATATATATATATATATATATATATATATATATATATATATATATATATATATATATATATATATATATATATATACAGGGTTTCCACAAAGTCTGGGTACATAGGGGATAAATACATACCTTTAGAATATTAAAATATTCAAATTCCTATGTACCCAGACTTTGTGGACACCCTATATATATATATATATATATATATATATATATATATATATATATATATATATATATGGAATAATCAGAGAGTTGTTCATTAAGTAAATGTAGACATCGAAAATATATTTGAAGTAGAGTAACTAATTAAATGTTTATTCATGTCCCTTTACATCCTTCTCTATCCCTCCCATTTCATGATCTTGGCACAGTACCATAAATAGGAACATATGTGAGTAGAGCAATAAATGCAAAAAATCTCACAGGAAAATGGAAGGCGGATTCCAAGTACTTTCGAACTTGTTCAGTTCGGAACAAGTTCGAAAGTACTTGGAAGTCACCTTTTATTTTACTGTATGATTTTTTGAATATATATATATATATATATATATATATATATATATATATATATATATATATATATATACATATATATATATACATGGTCATCCGGATAGTGCGTGGCACTTGGGAAAATAAAAATATATTTCCAATTAAATTTAATAATATAGTTTTCAGTTTTTTTGTCTATAACCTTTTTCCAATTTTATCGCTTGAAAAAAAAACGAAACAAAATTATTTGAAAAAATAAAAGTCAATGGGCAAAATAATTTGAGCTACCAACGCACCTCTCCTCCCCTAATGGGCTATAACTGAGGACTAGACTAGCGTAGTTAGACTATTAGCTAGGAATTGGCTAACCAATTACCGAAAAAATAAGCAAATTTGACAGGAATGAAAGGTTAGAACTAATATGGGGAGAGGGTCGTTGGTAGCTAACATTAATTTGCCCAGCAACTCTTATTATTTAAAGAATTATTTTTCGTTTTTTCCATAATCAATAAAATGCGAATTGGTTATAGACGAAATGGTAACTATATAATTGATTAAATTAACTTAAAAATGCTTGTTTTTTAATTTGTCTTAAGTGGCATGAATTTTCCGGATGACCAAAATCCTACACAGAAATGTAAACAAAGTCTTGTGGCGCGAAGAAACGTGACGTCACATTACAGCTAAAACTGTTCCGAAACCGCCATTTACATTTTACAGTGTAACCACTTCCCCGATATTCAGTCACCAGATCGACCATCGTCTGATGATTACTTTGCCCCTTCTACTTTAATCTTCACTTTGTGGTAGGACGTTCTCATCTGCTCGTGAAATTCCCGCTCTTCTCGATGTTTAGATTTGCAGCTAAACGACGGACAAATGGCATCATAAAATGTCCTGGCAAATAAAGGTGATTACTTTAACCATCTTTCTACCACGGAAGATTAACATAGGCTTGGTTTTCTTGAATAAATGTTATTAATAGGACGAAACTTTGTTTATTATGGTATATATGTATATAAATATTGATAATAATGTAACCGAATTGTATATATGTACATATATCTGAACTATTTCAATTTACTCTGCACGTCATGTATATCATATCTATAATTATGTAATTATAAATGCCGATGTCTAATTCTAAATAAATTAAAAATGTCTTCTTATCAGACCATTTCTAACCTGTTCGTTGGTATTAAGTAAATACCAATCAATTAAGCGTGGTAAGAATTTGTGTAAACTTTGCGCTCAGTCACCATGAATTAATACATAAATTTAGCTGTTCTGAAGATGTCAAATAGTGCATAACGAAACATCAGAATAAAATGCATTATGCAATAAAAGCATCACGTCTGCCCTCTCAAATGTATTACACAATTCGTCCCTGAGCTTAGAAAGTCACCATATTGAAGAATTAAGCTCGTCCCTGAGCTTAGAAAAGTGTTTTATTATTTTTCAATATAACTACCCTCGACTTCAATGCACTTGCACCACTTGTCCCTGAGGCTTCGAATTCCCGACAACCTCAAATCTCCCGACTGCTGTTCAATCCACTCCAGGACGGCAAGCTGGACATCTTCACCGTCCCCAAACCGGCGTCCACGCAGTGCAGCCTTGAGCTGGCGAAATAAAAAGTAGTCGCTAGGGGCCAGATCTGGACTGTACGGGGGGTGGTTGAGATCCTCGAATCTGCACTCGCGCAGGGCAGCTTGTGCAACTCTGGCCTTGCGGACTTTGACGATGTTGAAGTCGATCATGGGGCGTGAGGTTTCTAGGGACCCAACGGGCAGAGAGACCTTGGTTATGGCCAAATTGTCGTGGATGATGTTAATAACAACATCATCCACATGGGTCACATTGTCCTCGTTGGTCACGTCTGACGGGCGTCCTGGACGGGGGTCATCTTCAAGGGACTCACGACCATGGCGGAACTCCCTATTCCAGCGAGCAATGGTTGCATAGGAAGGGGCGGTGTCGGTGTACACTGCAACCATGCATTCATGGATCTCTTTTGCATTCTTGCTTCCTTGCTCAAAAATTTGATCACTGCGCGGTGCTCAACCTTCTCCATTGTTGAAAAATTTGTGACTGACGATCTGCGATCAGCTACTGCTTCTTAAATAGACGAGGCAGGAGCGTGCGGCTGCAGGTCCTGACTTATCATAACTTATCCTAACACCCCCATAAACAGCCATCCCCCTTCCTCTGTTTTGCCCTACCGATTCGCAAAACTTATTGACCGCCACTCGTAAATACAATATTAGGAGGGGGGAATACAGCAGCGCTTTTTTGTCCATTTATCTGAAAACAATTACCCTATCAATTGGAATTCAGCTAAATTTATTTACAAATCTGATAACTTTATTCAAAGAAATATTGTTGAATTCTCATTCATTAATTCTTCGCCTAATTTTAATATATCCCCTGGTCTCTTTAAACTAGACCCTGTTATTAATAGGCTTATTTATAACGAAATTGTCCATTTTAAATCTTAGCCCTTTGATTTAGTAATTTAGTTATGTCCCTCTTGTCTATTTTTATGTAATCACAATCGGGTATGTATGTACTTAGTTTAGTCACATAAATGTCTACATTATTTGGGCACAGGTTAGAATTTTCCCGAGTAGACCTTATCTATTTGGTTTTATATTTCATATCCTTCTTTGATAATATAGAATCCACTTGGATTGGGCAGCAACCCACTGGTTCCTTATCTTAAACCTTAAACCTCCTTCTTTGACATTATTTTTTCATTTTGGGTCCTTCCGTTGTACATGGGCGGGACATTACTCTGTTCTCTCTCATATATATACCACCTTTGTAATTTTTTTTCGTTATTTCTTGATAACGAACTGAACAAGTTCGAAAGTACTTAGAATCCGCCTTTCATTTTCCTGTGGGATTTTTTGCCTTTATTGCTGTACTCACGCGCTACTTTGTGAGTTTCTTACATATATATATATATATATATATATATATATATATATATATATATATATATATATATATATATATATATATATATACCAAGAAAGAGAAAATACAAGTTCTGTGGGTAATAACAATAACCACCACAGGGCTTTCGCCATATTTTTATTTTCTGGCTTTCAAATAAATTTGAAGACAGAAAGAAAGATGCAGAAACCTTGTTAGCTGACTATATATATACATATAGTACAAGAGAAAGAAGAATTGGACGCGAATGAGCAAATGATACAAGAAACCGGAGTTTTTTAGAGGCAAGAGAAAGGGACATTAGAAGAACACTAGAATCAAAGAGAGCAGAGGGTGGCACAATGAAGGCAATCCTTTACCAAGAAGGATCAACTTCAATGTGCCGCCCTCTGTTCTCTTTGAGCAGAGGGCAGGGATCAAGCTAATCTTCGTTGAGGAGAAAAGTGGTCGGGTGTGTGGTATTTGTTTTTCAAGATTGATCAATCTAGGATGAAAAATATAGCATTTACAAGCAAGCGTTCGAACCACAGGAGCAATGAAAACAAACAGAAGTGGGGATCCCGATCTTATGCATTTACTCTAAATGGGGGGGAGGGGATTTTAGTAATAGGGTATCAGTCTCTTGAACAAATACGAACTCGTGTATTATTTTTTTATTATCAATAAACAAGCAGAAACGGCATAGGAAAAAGAATCCATGAAAGAGCACAAAACATTCAAACAACCACTCAATTAATTGCATTAGCAATTAACTATAGAAACATCAACCCAAACCAATCCATCTATCAATTAACCAACGAATAAATCGATAGATCAATCAATCAATTGATCAAAAAGTCAATCTAACAATCAATCATACAACTATTCGATAGCCAATCCATGTATAAATTGAACAAACAACCAACGGCCCAATCAATCAATCAACTATGCAAGAACCAATCTATCGATCAATCATTCAATTGCATTATTTTCCCCTTCTCAAGAAATGTTGATTTGCGTTCATTTTTTTAATTTCCCTCACATGTGTCTGTCTCTTTCCTCGTGTGGGAAAATATGTGTTTATCACGTCCCTCATGTGGATGAAACATACGTGTGCCTCTTCCCTCGTGTGGGGGAAACATGTGTTTCTCTCGTCTTTCATGTGGGGAAACATGCTTGTCTAATTCCTTGTGTGAGGGAAACATGTCTCTGCATCTTCCCTCGCGTGGGAGAAACATCTGTCTACCTCTTCTACACATGGGGAAATCTGTGCCCATGCAAGCAGGCGCAGCTTTATATTTCCTCAAGTGTCGAATATCGCTTGAGCGTCTGTTCTTGCTGTTTTTCATTTTTCCTAAGGGTTTATAATTTGTCCCCCAAAACCCAGTATAAAAATGTTCTTCGAAACTTGTCATTAAAGTCCTCGTCATCATCTGGACTTTTCATTATTCAGTTGTTTATATTTAGTATTTGTTTCTTCATCTGTCTGTCATTTCCCTCACTGTGTGTCACCATCTTGCGCCCCTATATTATGAAGAAATCTTTTGGCACCATGTTATGGTACTGAAACCATTAATTTGAATTACAGTATCGGAATACCATCTCAAGATACCACAGCGTGATGCTATATCGTGGCACATATTTGGTACTATTTCTTGACACCATTTTTCGGCACTATATCGTGGCACAGTTTATGGCATTGCATTTTAAACACCTCTTGAGGCACCTGTAGCACCAGGAGGAGAAGCTATATCGTGGTAAAAACTAGTGGCACTATATCATTGTTGCGTGCTATTTCATGGCACCTTCTGTGTGTGGCATTGGCTGCTTCCAGATTGACCATTCGCATCTCACCTAAGTGATTTTTCTAGTCAGGAATTGTATTCGAGGAGTGCTACAAGGCCAATTCCTTTGTATACTAATTCCATTCCCTTATTTCACCCTAAAGTCAAACAGAAATAGCAATAAATTTCTCTTCCTTTAAGATGATAACCGCTTGGAATAGTTTGCCTTCTACAGCTGTATAGAGTACTTACATAAGAACAGAAGAAAAGAAAGAGTTGCAAAAAGATAATATATAGCCTCTACGAGGCAGCTCCTGTTCCCATCACCCAGGTCAGTCACACATAGCATCCTCATTCAGTTCAGTCCCAGCTCGCAGCATCCTTATTAATAAATCTACCCAATCTATTCTTAAAACGCCGCAAGGACGACGGTTCTATCACATGACTACTGAGGCTATTCCATTTATCTACCACTCGCTTTGTAAACCAATTTCTATCAATCTCTTTTTCGTAAACCTAAACTAGTCCATCTTCCACCCATTGCTACGTGTCCTATCCTGTTCACTAAAAATAACAACCTTACCTATGGCTTTCCTATTATAACCTTTTACCCACTTGAAGGTTTCATCAAGTTGCCTCGAACTCTTCTCCCTTCTAACCATAAGATGAGCTCCTCAAAGCATGAATCATCTTAGTCATCCTTCTTTGCGCAGACTCGAGCAAAGCAACATCCATCCTATAATAGGGTGACCAAACTTGCACCGCATAGGCAAGATGAGGCACAACTAATGCCAGGTACAGTTTCAGAATGACATCAGCACTCCTATTACTTACACTCCCCCCACTAAACCCCTTCCTAGCACTGGAAGAAAGGGAGAAAGACAAGGGGAGAAATTAAAGTCAAGAAGGGAGAGACACACGGAGAATGGAGACAGAGAAGGAGGAGAATGTGTAAAAAGAGAGAATAATATAAAATACAGCATCAAAAAATGAAACACGTAGGGCCATACCAAAGAAATTACCTTAAGATTTTCCAAAACAGCAGCATGATTAGAAATCTTGAATCTTTTATATCAATATTGTCAGAAATTCTTAAAGATATAATTTCAGTACTAATCAAACTACTCCTAGAAGTGTTTGTCTTAAATTAGATGAAAGAAGACATCAAAATAGTAGCTAGTAAAATTTAATGGTTCTATTATAATTAATAACTGTAAATTCCTAAATCTATTACAATAAAAATCAAGGGCGTTTAATTAGCCCTTATAAGTCTCTGCATGCGCTATGAAGTCTCCAGTATGTTGTATAGACGACAAATGAAGCGAAGAGTTGGGACATTCCCCCCACCCCTTTATATTTTATCACTTGACTCCCTCGATTCACCAAGGACCTTAATGACACCCATCTGCCAAGATGAGCAGTATGAGTAAGGACTTATGAAGCGATGCAATACAAACATCAATGGTAAGGGGGTTTGGGGGGGGAGGGGTACATTTGTCATTATTGTACAGTGATGGCCAAAGGTTTTGAAACTACTCTTTTTCTTTATATAAGAAAATTAATAGAATTAATCAAATGTTGCATTTTGTTTTAGTATTCTTTTAACTTTTTATCATAATTTTAAGGTGAAATATACATAAATCTAGAGCCCAAACCATTATATTTAAATAAATACAGTCAATCGATGCGCTCAGTTAATATTTCAATATTTACAATGATGTCACTCGTTCTTCAGGTCTGCTTCAATTCATTTTAGCACGCTGAAGATTCAATTTGTGAGGATATCTTGGCTGATATTCCTCCATTTTGGTTCAATCAACACCGCAACTGCTCACAATTAGACGACTTCTGTTTATCAACCGCCAGTTTGGTTATCACCCACAAATTCTCGCTTGGGTTCAAATCTGGCGAATTCCAGGGGCAAGGTGCTAAATGTCCGATGTTCTTTTCAGCCAAGAGCTTTGTCAGTGCTTTTGCTTTGTGATAAGGTGCGGCACCATGCTAAACAATTAAGTTATCATCCCTAAATTGGTTATGAAGTGTTGTGAAAAAAGATACTGATGAAGCACGTTTTGGTACAGTTTTGAGTTCATTTCACTGTTTTGGAGCAAAATTGTTAGTGCTCCAGTTTCCAAGAGAAGCAGCCCCAGACATGGAGAGTGCGCAGATGCTTCACCGTGGGCACGACACAAGCCTCGTGAAAGCGCTTCCCTTTTCGCATCCTAAAGAGGGATCTTCCAGTGGCTCTATACAAGCGAAAGAGAGCTTCATCAGTGGATATCACTTTGCCAGTCTTTAACACTCAATCCTTTAAATTTCCTACAAAAGTAGAGCCTATTCGTAAGGTTCTTCTTGGTGAGATGAGGCTTCTTCGCAGCCCTTTTCGACTTGAGACCTTTTTCGAAAAGTCTCTGTCTCACTGAGTGAGCCGAGCCATTCACACTTACTTCTTTCCAATTGCGAGCAAGCTTGGCACGGGAGGTGACCTAATCCTTCGGCTGGGACCTTACTAGGGGGCGAACTTGGCGTTCATTCGATGCTCATGGATGTCGAGAAGACTTCTTCACAGGAGTGGAGCCATTCTTTTTAGTCATTAAGGATCCTAAAGATGGTGATCCTTGATACAATATTCTTAGCAACTATCTTCTTGCATTTCAGGCCATTTTGTTGCAGACGAACTTGGCTGCATGCTGTTCTTTGGAAAGAAACAATCGGGTTTTCTTTATACATGTAGAGGCAACATAAGACATATGGTGACTTTGTACGATGCGTGTGCACGAATAATGAGTACTAGTTTCTTTTACTGCTCCATTGATTAAGTGTAAAAAGAACCATCGTTTTATAGCATTTCTTAGTTAGGAATAAATATGAATATTTACCATAGTTTTCAATAAATTAATCATTTTTTCTATATATCAGTTCTTCGATTTCTCGGAATGAAAAATTACGCCAGCATTCCAATGATTTAGTTCACCCTACCAAATCGAGTAACTGCTGACAGCTTTATATGTCAGACAAATGATTCATGCCACCAATATACATAGTTTATTTTTGTAAAAATATCTTAAATATATATGTATAATGTATAGACACAAAGTAAACAAGAGGAAAACTATTTTTTCGTTAATGAACTTCCCTTTTTCTCTCCCTTTGTTTTTCTTTTCCATTTTCTTTTTTATTCAAATTAATTCACAGAAAACGACGTCCAACTATTTTTATAAGGGAAACCTAACGAATAAAATTGATTTAATACTTTCTATTATTCCAGATCTAATCTTAATACCACTATATATATATATATATATATATATATATATATATATATATATATATATATATATATATATATATATATATATATATATGTATATTCATTTATAAAAAATATATACAAAAATAAAGTCATATATCTCTAATCTCTTTTGTTTTCTGCTTCTCTTTCATTAGATTCGTAGGTTGTTTTTTCAATTATTTCCGATTTCTAAATACTTTTTGTTTATGACATTGGACATTTTTTGGAGCTAATATAATAGCACTTCCAACTTATGTGGGAGGAGGGGTGGGTAAGGAAAAAGATAATAAAATATTGGAAGAAAATATGCTGCGTGGAATATGTGTGTAATTGTATGCAAGAAGGGGGGGGGGGGTCATATATTAGAGTAATGGTCTGGGGACAGACAATGCATTGGGAGGAGAATAAAATAAAAAGGATATTCTAAATACGGAGGGGGATAGAAGAGAATTAATTAGTGGGGCTGAATATGAAAGGGTGGATGTAAAGCAGGGACTGTGATGAGAGGAGGATCGAGTAGATATGAAGGTTTTCGAGATTCTTCAATGAGAATTGTTGAGAAGAAGAGAAGACTGCCAAATGACGAATTTCTCTCCTCTCAGAAGTATTCTAAAGGGGGTGGCTGTGTGGTGGTGAAATGAATGGCGAGAAACAAACATAACGAGACTCTCATTCGTCTCCCTCCCTTCCCCTCCCTACCCCTAAAATGCTATCGCCAACCCAAATGTGGACTGTTGAATAGAATGGATTTTGTTTAGAAAAGATTTTGGTTTCCTCTTTTTAAAATATATATTTGAAAGCAGCGTCCTACTAAAGGATGGTGGACACAATAGATCATCCATAATTAAAAATTTGCTTACATTCTGTTAGACGAGCCCCCTCCCCCCCCCAAAAAAAACCCTTTCCAAAAGTCAGATACAACAAATTTCCTATATATATATATATCATCACTAACTACAATTTTAGAAGGGGATTTTTTTAGTATTTGAATAATAATTTCATCTTAGTTTGGTTATGACTTGTTTTTTTATCAAAGTTATTTCTAATCATTCTTTTATAATATCAAAAACAAAATGGTGAAGTTCAGAAAATTTATTTTTATATATCTTCTTCTATAACTATATTTTAGCAACGTGATATTTTGAAAGGGGGGAAATTTAGTTCCTTTTTAAAATTATTATAATTGGCGAAGTTCAGAAAATTTATAAAAATTTAACCATGGCTGCTTTTTTTAGATTTTAAATTTTAATCTTTGTAGCGAAGCGCAAACTGGTGAAGCCGTTGCCCGGTATATTTATAATCCTTAACTCTATAATTTAACTTTGTGAATTATTTAAAATTTTGAAAATGTTTTTTTTTGCTTAGCGGACAAGTAACCTTTCATGTTTTGAGTTTAGGTTTATTTGAAACTTTTATTCGCATGGCTGTTTTTTGTATGTTTCGAGCTTTTATCAAAGTTCTCTCTAAGAGTTCAGAACAAAATAAATATCGAATGATTTGGAATGGAAAAACATACAAATCGTGAAGTTAAAAAATGTATTAAAATTAGGGCTTTGGCGCTTTTTTACTATCATTTCGTAAATAAAACAAATTTAGATGAAAAAAGAGATCTGACGAAGGTTTTTCTATCTATCAAACCGGGTGAAATAACTTAAGAAAAAGGTTTCAGGGTGTCTATGTTGAAAAAAGTGTTTGGAAAATTCTCAACTCTATATAAATCTTCAAGGGATAAAAACAATATAATAAAAGGTGAAATCACTTTAAAAACATGTTTCAGGGTATCTATGTCGAAAAAGGTGTTCAGGGTGTTCAAATAAAGAGTCTATAAACGGGATTAAAAAAAAGCGGTTTAAAATAGCAAATAGGACGTAGGCCACACGCCGAAGGAGAGCCTGTGAAACCAAGTTTTTTCTGTAAGAAAGAATACGAAGTATGGCTTGTTTGTCTTATTAATTTAATTTGAACACCAGATATAATGAGGATGAAAAAGCCCTCAAAGCCATTACACACCTAAATGTTACCCCTAACAATCAAACAAGTCAAATTAAATAAATAATAATTCATTACAGAACAAAGAAAACTCGCACCCTTATCATAAGAAATAGCTGCCTTCCGGTGACGGGCCACTTGCAGGAGTGTAACCTTTTGTACGAATATAAATGCAACGTCGGTTCCTGTGACCATCGCACTTATTCGTACATCGGCATGACTTCTACAACCCCGTCTCGGCGACTTACACCACATCTCCAAGACGGAGCAATCAAGCGCCACACTGCAAATCATCGAACGACGCTCACCCGAGAAAGGTTAAATAAAAATACAACCATCATTCTGCGGGAAAGTGATCGACGACGACTGCGTATGGCAGAGGCTGTAACAATATGGAAACAAAAACCTCTAATTAATATCCAGCTCCAACCAGAAACTAGTTTACGAACCACGCGAGGTCTCAATACCCGGCCGCATTACTCCATAGCCCATCTTCTGTTTTCTTGTTGTTGTTTTTTATCATATTTGTGATCAAGATTATTTTATTTTAAACTTTTTATTTTAATCTCAAATTGATTTTTTCTATTTAAATATTGAATTTAATGTCGCTCCTCTAAACTTGTATAAAGTTTACACAAATTTTGTATTTATTAGACTGAATTTTCTTTATATTCTTCAGTTTTGCCCCAGAAGATGACCCTTAAGTCTCGAAGGTACCTCAGCCAAATAATTAATTACGATGATTTTCTACAATCCCTTTTTCAGCTTAAGAAAGAGTCACTTATGACAAGTGAAAGATTAAAAAGCTAAAAAGTGCCATTTATTCCCACTTTTCGCTTTCTGAAAAGATGAGCATTAAAAAGGTTAAAAAGCTGCAGCGTAAAATTAATCAAGCAACCGGTTATCGCTGTCAACTTTAACAAATCATATATATATATATATATATATATATATATATATATATATATATATATATGTGTGTGTGTGTGTGTGTGTGTGTGTGTGTATACTGAGAATGCGATTGTTACAAAAAGCTATAAATAGCGCACAGATCAGGAAAAAAAGGAAAATAAAAAATTACAGAAACACAAAACGGGGGGAAAAGGTCATTAATTAAGGGGTGTAAGTCTAAGATCGTTGACTAAGCTGTTTACGATGAGGTTACGGGAATGGGGGGGAGGCGTTTCAATTGCCCATCTGACAAATTAAAATTGGGAATTTCTCCTATTAATATAGACTCTACTATTTTTCTTTTGCGGAAATCTTTACAATTATATATAATTTGTGCCTTTGAATAGTCAATTTGGTGGTTGAAATTGCTAATATGATCAAAAATACTGGATGTGGTACTGCCTCGTCTGACATCAGCTCTATGTTCATAAATTTGTTTTGTTATGGTTCTTCCGGTCGCTCCTATGTAGAAAGAGGGACAGTTTGTAGAGCCACACGGGATTAAATATACTCCTGCTTCATTTGGCTGATCCACGGGCTTGGTCGAAGGGAAAGATTTAAGGATATAAAAAGGGGTATTTAAATGTGGTTAGGCCTGGAGAAATAACTTTGTTCACTCTTTTGAGGAGGGGCGAAAAAGGGAGGGATAGACACTCTGTATTACTAAATTTGTTTTTATCCTTGGGACGGTAATGAGTAGATTTTGCTTTAGATAAACTTTCATTGATCACGTGGATAGTATAATTTAATTCAATGAAACTGCAGGTTATATATGTAATCTCGTCTTCTAGAGAGCAAGGGTCACATATCCTAAGTGCTCTCAAAAACATACCTAATGCAACGGCTCGCTTAATGTTAATATCATGATGAGAAAAGAAATGGATATAAGAGTTAGAATGGGTTGGTTTTCGGTACACAGTGAAGCTAATTTTGTCAATGACTAACAATTTTTACATCAAGAAAGGATATACAATTATCTTTTTCCCACTTTAAAATTGATAGTGGGGTGGAATTCGTTAAGATTTTTAAGGAAATCGTCAAATAAGTTTAAATTATTTATGGGCCAAATCGATATGACATCATCTACATACCTATACCATACAAAATTATGATGGCGAATCACATAAGGAAGAAATGATACTTCAAAATGTTCTATAAAAAGGTTGCATAACCTAACGAATACTACAATTAAAAGTGAAGACAAAAGCAGCGTTGCCTGGGAGGTCTTATACCTTAATTTTAAAAAAGGCACCCTCTGCTCCTGGTCCCTCCGCTGTCCCCCGAAAAGAGGACGGCGCCAAAGAAGCTTCGACTTTTACGCTCCCACCCAAGGCTGGACCGAGAGATCGGAGCCGCGGGACCTCCAAGAGAGGAATTTCCTCCTCCAAAGCAAAAGGAGGAAAAGACTCGCATAGCGAACCCAACCCCCTACGAAAGCGATAATGCCTCCAGCGCCTTGTTCTGCCAACACCGCACTGAGTTCTGCCTCCAGGGGTCGTGCGGCCATTCCTATGAGGGCCTTCTCTTGGAAAAGAGTTCCGGCATCTCCTCGAAGCTAGGCCGGAGGGGATATTCCTTCAATGGAATTACAGTGGACTCCAGGCCAAATGGGGAGGGGGGGGCTGCAGAGGCTTGTCTCCTCCCCTTCACCGTTAGCTATTTTTTTGCAAGAGAACATGCTGAGCGCGTGCCCACTGCCCACCTTCCCAGGGTATAAAGGTTTTGCGACCCCACTACCAAGGGATGGGGACCAGGCAGGAGGAAGCGCGATTTACACCCAGCATGATGTTTCTGTTCTTATATTTGCTATAAATACCTCCTTACAAGCAATGGTATTGCAACCACACCTGGAGAGGGAGTATACTGTTATCTCTGCGTGCATTCCACCGTCAGCCGACTCCAACGTGGGGGCCTTTTCTTCTTTTCGAAGATTGTAGCAGTAGACACCCCCTGTGGGAGGAGTATACGATCATTCCCAGGGGTCAAGTGCTTGTCAACCTCATCGATGAGCTAGAGATAGGTGCCCTAAACGTGGATGAGTTTACGCATTACTGCCAGAGAACCGCTTCCGGATCATATGAAGATCTTCCCCCCCAAAAGTACCAACTGAAGATCCTCCCCCCCAGTCGCGCTCATATGAAGATCCTCCCCTCCAACATTTTGAAATAAATAATCTAAATAAGGAATAAATAATAAAACATTATTCGGATTACTCTTTTGTTACAATATGATACCCTATCCTATGATACCCTTGACTATATTATGTTAGGTGTGGTTATGCTAGGATAGGATATACCATGCTAGGATAATGTATGCAATAATATATTTGCTAGGCTATAGTAGCCTATTCTAACTTGGCTATACTAGGATAGGCTACTCTAGCCGACGCTACGCTAGGCTATGTCATGACATGCTAAGCCATACCTGGTTAGGCTAGGCTAGGCTATAGTAAGCTAGGCTACACTAAGCAATGCTACGCTAGGAAAGGCTATACAAGGCAAGGCTATTCTAGGCTAGGCTAAGCTAGGCTATACTATGCTGGGTTAGTCTAGGGTCTACTTAGCTAGGCTAGTCTATATTAGAATACGATAGGCTAGGATATACTAAGCTAAGGTAGGATAAAGTAGGGGTAAACCTGAAGATCAGCGGCGCGACCGATGGGACGCAAAATATTTCGTCCCTGTTCCAATATGTTTCACCTTTTCTGCGTAAATTCAAGGGGACTGCTCGTGGGGGAGATATCACTGCAGGGGGACCCCCTACGATGATCCTGAGTTTCAATCATTTGGGGGGTATGGGGGGCACAGCCCCCCAGTATATAATCATAATTGTTTATAGAATAATGTTCCAACGTTTTTATTTAACCAAACGCGCATGAATATTCATGCGCGGGGGAACGAAACATAAACGCAACTTAGTTTCGTTTCGGCTGAAAGAAAAACCCACTTTTTCGGGCGCGCCGCCGATCTTCAGGTTTACCAAAGTAGGCTATACTATGCTGGGTTATACTAGGCTAGTAGGATTATACTAAGCTAGCTAAATTATACTAAGCTAGGGTAGGTTAGGCTCGGCACAGCTAGGCTATTCTATTTTAGGCTAGACTATCCTATGTTTGCTAGGATTGGCGGATCATATGAAGATCCTCCATCCCAAACCTACTTGGGGGGGATGAGGATATTCATATGATCCCCGCTTCCTTGTCTTTCTTCGATTTGTCCCTGTGATCTCCGGATGCACAGCCTGATCGTGGTTTGGAGATGGTGAATGACTTTTATGGTAGTGACCACTTTCCAATTCAACTATCATTTTCTGGGCCACTGACGCCTGAAAAACCGTTCCGGTGATACTTGGAGCAGGTGCGCTGATCCGTATTTCAGGAAATGACTGATTTCTATGTCCTAGTCGAGGAGTTCAGGTCGATGGACGAGGCCGTTGAGTTCTTCTTCAGCAACCTCATCACCGTACGCCTAACTATTATTAACAAAGTATCTGGTCATTTTGCACACCATCCGCTTCCTTGTTGGTCGGTCGATTTTGAGACGGCCCTCAGACAGAAGCGACAAGCTTACTTGCGCTCTAAGTGCCGCCCGAACGATTTCACCGTCGGTGAATTTTGCCGAGCTAGAGCTGGGTTCTGGTATGTTTCGAAACACATCTGACGTTCTTTCTGACGGGACCACGTGTCTTCAATTAGAAGAAAGACCCTTATTACAGAGCTTTGGCAAGTTTTCGCAGAAACCCTAGTCCTGTTTTCCAGGAAAACGGGACCACAATCTCGGACCCCGGATTCGCGGCTGAGTCTTTCGCAACCACTATCTACACATTATCTAGCCGATATTTTGCTCAGCCAGTAACTGGACTTTACCTGCAGATGCAGAGAAGCCTTCAACGATAGATTTACATTGAGTGAGTTGCGTTCCGCTCTCGCTACATGCGCAGACACAGCCCCTGCTCCGGACGATGTCCGTTATGCCATGCTTCGACACCTACGTGAGTGAGGCATGGCATTTCTATTAGAATTGTTCAACAAGATGTGGGCAGATGGTATCCTCCCAGATTCATGGTGAATGGCCACTGTCCTCGCTTTTGCCAAACCGGGGAAAGATCCCTCTACTCCTGCTGGTTTTTCCCTAATTTCCCTATCTATCCGCGTGTGCAAGTTGGTAAATATTAGATTACTTTTTTTATGTACAGCGGAGGCCACCTGTCTTCCGCAAGTTCCGCTCCAAGTCGGATGCTCTGCTCAGGCGAGGACTGGGTGACAAGAGATGGGCGTTTCGCTCTTTCTCACACCAAATCCATGGCATAAATAAGGTCTGCCCTCCGTGCTGCCTGGCAAAACAGATGGGAGACGGTCGAGGGGAACTTAAGTTTGCATGCCACTGCACCATGAGTGTAGCTCTGCGAAGGCTTCAGATCACATTCTGTCGTCTTTGAGTTGAGGACACTCGCAAGACGTACCGGCATCTGACGGAGCGCTCCTCTGTACGTTAAGGCGACGACTGCGTTGTCCCCCAGACTATTCGACACATTCTTGTTGAATGTCCGACTCTGGGCGATCTTCGCGAATGTTACCTATCCCGGTAGCGGGATAAGCTGGAGCAGTACCTCTTGTCCTTTGTACTCGGGACGAGTTCGAGCACATAGACTTGTGGACTATTTGAGTTTTTGGATGAGACTGGACTACTCCATTTCATTTGACTCTTTGATGTTGGTCGCATAATCCTGCGCTGGGGGAAATTGCGCCTGCCCCGATGACGGAATGTGCTTCCTTTTTCTTCTTGCTTCTGTTCTGTTTCTTATTTTATGCATTTTTAGTTTGTTGTTATGTTTTGATTTTGCTTGTTTGTTTTTCTTCAGTTTTTTTTTGTGAATTTAATTACGGCGACTTGGGCTCTTGGTAACAGTCGCCAGATGGGTGCTGTTACAAAAAAAACTCTTAAAAACTTTTTAAAAACTAACAAAAATAAACTAAAAAAAAAAATAATTAAACTTTAAAAAACTATAAAAAACATCCCTTGCTTTGCCCTCCGTGGTGGTGTCATGGACAACTTGCGTCCCGGAGGAAAGCCGCCAGCGCGGTTGGCCGGACACAGATTTCCTCTCACTGACGACCGTATGCCTGTCGAAGGGTGCCAAATTGGGCGGTCGGTATCTTAGGAGTGTAGTTAAAGGGGAGTAGGAAAAGGAGCAAATAAAAAATAATAGCGTAGGCGAGTTGCGAACAGCTTCCCGCGTCGCTGGACCACTGTTAGCCAGCGGCGAATCCCCTCGGCCATCCTGAGTCTCAAAAAAGACTCATTCAAACGAAGCTTTTAAGCCGCTCGCCTGCACTTCACATACGCTATACAATCCCTCTCTAGAAGCGGAGCGTATTTTGAAGAAATGAAGAGAGCCCGTTTGGAAATGTTATCCAAGGGCTAACATTCCCCCTCCCGGGTCTGGGCACCATTGTAGGTAAGGGAAGTAGAAAGGGGCAACGAAATAATAATAGCGTAGGGGAGTTGCGAACAGCTTCCCGCGTCGCTAGACCACTGTTAGCCAGCGGTGAATCCCCTCGGCCATCCTGAGTCTCAAAAAAGACTCATTCAAACGAAGCTTTTAAGCCGCTCGCCTGCACTTCACATACGCTATACAATTCCTCTCTAGAAGCGGAGCGTATTTTGAAGAAATGAAGAGAGCCCGTTTGGAAATGTTATCCAAGGGCTAACACTCCCCCTCCCGGGTCTGGGCACCATTGTAGGTAAGGGGAGTAGAAAGGGGCAACGAAATAATAATAGCGTAGGGGAGTTGCGAACAGCTTCCCGCGTCGCTAGACCACTGTTAGCCAGCGGTGAATCCCCTCGGCCATCCTGAGTCTCAAAAAAAGACTCATTCAAACGAAGCTTTTAAGCCGCTCGCCTCCACTTCCCGTACGCTATAGGAGGTAGCCGGGATTTGCCCGCTGGTGGTTGCGACCAGATCAGGTCGTGTTTTTGACATATGCTTTGTTGGCTGCTTTTAATAGGATCGGGATCTTTCTTATCCTCCTCTTTCTCTTTTAAAAATATGTGTTTTTTCCTGTGCGTCTGCACTAAGAGAAAGAAGGAAAGGATAGAAAGCGTAAGCAGGAAAGGATAGGAAGAGAAATAAGAAAAGGATATAGAGAAAAAGAAGAAAATGATATACAAAGTAAGAAGGAGAGGATAGAAAGATAAAGAAGCAAAATATAGAAAGAGAAAGAAGGAGAATATTGAAAGAGAAAGAAAGAAAGGATAGAAAGCGAAAGAAGAAAAGGATAGAAAGGGAACGAAGCAAAGGATAGTAAGGAATGAAGGAAAGTTTAAAAAGAAAAAGTAGGAAAGGATAGAATAGGAAAAAGTAAAGTGTATAGAATGCGAAAATTCCTTTCAATTGACCTTTGATTGAAACTATTGAATCTCTGCGCCCCATTTTTCTAGCCCATTTGAGCCCCAGAAAACTCGGGACCCCAACACCTCCCCTTCCCCCTCCCCTCCCTTCCCCCTCCTCCCTACTTCCCTTTATGAGTCAATATGCAAAGCAAGATCAAACAATCGACGAACTTCAAGTTATCAACAGATTTCTCCCACACTTTTCCAACTTTCTTAACAAGAATTTTCTTTTCATTCCCGCTTTTCATTTTAAATATTCAGTTAAAATTTAATAGACATACACACATGTTCAATTTTTCAATTAATAGATACACATACGTGTACAGAGGACTTTGCTGTACAAATATTTACAGGAATTCACGAAAGACTGTCATAGTCCGAGCCTTTAACTGACTTTAGGGTAACTTTCCAGACGATTAGCAACTGTTTGTTTGTTTTGTTTGTTTTTTTTTTGTTTAATGCACGTGAACCCATAGGTTCATAGGTACGATTGGTAACTGTGAAGGTAAATTGTCACTCGTATTATAGTTTATCAACTTTTATCAACTTGCAACTCTGCTAATTTAGCCTTTTCTAATGCAATAACAATTTATGTAAATATTTTACTTTTATTATTTAAAGGCACTTTATATACGATTTTCGAAAATGAAAATGCCCAATCTATACCCCCTTAAGAACCAAAGCTTGTGTGATGATGGCAATTCTATTTAATATTTAGTTTGTGTATATTAGTGTGCTTCTCACTTTTAAAGTATGAATTTAAAAATGCTAGCTTACTCCATTCGGCCAATCTACTCTCAAAAGTCTTCGCATTTGAAGATCAAAGCTGAACATGTTCTGAACATTTCGTTTATTTTTTAATAAATATAAAAAAACAAAGAGAGGAAAGCTTTCTCAAGCGCTAAAAGCTGAAATGGTATTTCTAAGCGTATAGAAGCAACTTAAGAACGCATGCAAAGCTTCTATCAAGTTCAATCACGAAAATATGTATCTAAAACTTAGTATAGACAGTTAAAAATATGCATTACGAAAATTTTTAAAGTATTTAGGGACTATGAAACCGCCCAGACGAGGATCCAAGGGGGGCTAGGGGGCTGAAGAATCCCCTCAAATTTAAAACCTGTTTATGTTTATATTTCTTTTTAAGCCATACTTTGTATTTTGCTATTTAGAATTAGTTATATAATAATATCGAATATATATAAATAGTTTTTTTAAAGCGTTGCGATCGAATGTACCTTATATGATACCTGTCTAATTTTCAGGTAAATCTCAAAATTAATTATTAAATTCTGTATTATACTTTAGCTGACGTCCAAAAACTACACTTCCTAATTTTTTGATGTGTCGAAAAAATTCGGATCTGAGTGATTTGTTGTTATTTATTATTAATGCTGTGTAAGATAACCATTATCAATACCATTTTGTTAGCCACGATCCGCCACTGAAACCGCCCTACCAAACAGCAGAATGGAGAATAATTTTTTTTTAATTAGATCAAATTATATTTAACTGAGGCACAATAGGAGCTTGATGCAATTGAAGCCGCATTGAATGATCTGAATGATATAATGTGACGGATATCATAAATAATTTCAATAAGGAGGAACATCTGGACAATAAAAAACAATCCTACTCTATTCCCCAAACTCCGGAACTACTGTTTTATATCGGCAAGGACCACATTGGAAAAGGTATTTCCTAAGGAAAAGCGAGCATCTTCGCTATTGAAATTAAATCAGGTTCAGCTAATCTCTAAGACCCCGTATAATGTATCCATGTCATTTGAATGAATCAAAGAAACAATTTAATTATTTAAAAAACAGTCCCACTAAACTTGAGATACTTGAGCAACCAACTTAATTGAAAACTTTTAAAATTATATTTAAAGTCAAAATTGCACGGTATTAGGACTTCTATAATCTGGATCGTGATATTTACTATAACTTTTAATATTCAAATCGTGTTTGACAAATCTTCTTGAAGCTTTTCATTAATTGATCTCAGGCTAGGATTGTGAAACAGCAGTGATTAAAACGTCCTTTCAATTGTGTGTAGGCGTGTCGAGACGGAAGTGAAATGAATCGAGATTTCTGCTCTCTTGCGCACGAGCCACAACAAGTCCGACATCGCTAAGCGGCTCAACGTCAACCGGATGACCGACCACAGTGTCGCGGAGAGCCTCAAGAACGGAAAAGACCTCGAAGATCGACCTCGTTCGGGCAGACCTCAAGTTGTCAACTCTTCTGCTTACCAACCGTATGAGAAAACAACGTTGAAGGCACTATCGTCGTCTTCTCAACGACTTGAAGAGTCATGGCAATGAATTCTCATTTTCCTGATTAAAAAACCTTCACGGTCGATCTGGTCATCAACAAGCAGAACGACCTCGTAGTAAGCTTGGGCCAGGACGTATCCGAGGTCCGCTTCGTCTCCGCGATCAAGCATCCGGCCTCCGTGATGATGTTCGGCGTTGTGGCTTCGAATAGCGAGTAGATGTCACCGGTGAGGTTCGCGGCCGATGACAGGCTCACAGTGGCCGATTACAGAGAAATCTTAGCCACAAATGTCTTGCCCTGGGTGAGAAAGATGATGGAGAAGGCGAACTACAGCTTTCAGCTGAAAGTGTAAATTTTGGCCAAATTGACCTGAAAAGTACAAATTCTTACTAAATTGGGCTGAAAAGTACAAATTCTTACCAAATTGGTTTGAAACGTACAAATTCTTACCAAATTGGGCTGAAAAGTACAAATTCCTACAAAATTGGGCTGAAAAGTACAATTTCTTACCAAAGTAGTTTTAAACGTACAATTTTTTACCAAATTGGGATGGAAAGTACATTTTTTTATCAAATTGGGTTGAAAAGTACAAATCTTTACTAAATTGGGGTGAAGCATACAAATTCTTACCAAATTGCGCAGAAAAGTACAAATTTGTATCAAATTAGGATGAAAAGAACAAATTCTGACCAAATTGGTCTGAAAAGGGTAAATCCTTACCAATTTGGGGTGAAAAGTACAAATTCTTATTAAATTGGGCTGAAACGTACAAATTCTTACCAAATTGGGCTTAGAAGTACAATTTTTAGCAAATTTGGGCTGAAAAGTATAAATTCTTACTAAATGGGGCTGAAAGTGTAAATTTTGGCCAAATTGACCTGAAAAGTACAAATTCTTATTAAATTGGGCTGAAAAGTACAAATTCTTAACATGGACGAGTTTTACCAGATAGTCGTAGTATGACAATCTTAACCATATACTAGCGCTCTGCTCTCTTGATTTAATGTTACATTCTGGCCTCTATTTTTCGGGGGTGTTTTCTCAAACCCGTCCATAATAAATAGGCCTGGATTCATTTTTGCATTTTATATGGGCAACAAAACCATTAAGGCCTACTTGATATGGTGGAATGTTTAGATAATGAGATGCAAATCATAACGCAGGGAAGGTTGAAAATATAGTGTTTCAGGGAGGGGGGGGGCTAAAGAATTCAATTAAATTAAAAATAAATAGCACAGCATATCAGCGACACGATAGTAGTATGCTTTATCACCATAATAATTATAATTTTAATTCAAATATAGATTAGATTTATTTATCTGACTATTTTCAACTTGTAGTTTATATTTTCCTTTGTTTGTTGGTTGAATTTATTGAGATTCTGCATATTTTTCTGTCCAAAGTACACATTATTTTGTGTATTTATGCTATGGTATGGAAGAAACGGACCAAAGTTAATGTATGTTGTAGTTAATCTACATTAGAAATGTAGGAAACAATAATCAAAAGAACACCATGTAATCTTAAAGTATTTTTTTATAAGTTGATCATTTGAAATGAAATAACTTCAAGTTTATAGGCTAGGCTTTCCAAAGAGAACCGTTAAAAGAAATTTATAGGCTAGCGTTAACAAGGCCTTGAAAATAAAAACAAACAGATTTGAAAAAGCACAAAAGAGCTATAGGAAGAAGTAATTAAATATATATAAAAAGGGATTTGGTAAAGTAAGGTTATTATTTACTTTACCGTAATCACTTTTTAGTACATTTTATTACTTTTTCCTGTAGCACTTTTTGGGTTTTCCAAATTGTTCGATTTTGGCGGCCGGAAGACGAATTGCCAGGAAATAGAGTTTGATTCAGATTCCGTCGAAATCAGAATCAACCTCGATTTTTCCGCATTTTGACTTTCGACTACCAAAAATGAAGAACATATTTGGATAAATAAGCTAAAATAGTCAAAAGATAACCTGACTTATCATAAGCTAAACTTTAATTTTCAAATTAGAAACCTTTGGATCCACCTAACAATGGGGGGGTTCGCGCCCATACTCTCCCTTTTGGGGTGGGGTTCTACCCCCACACGCCTCGAATTATTTTGAATTAACTTGTAGTATAAACAACTAGAAAGCGCAAAACATGACCCGATTTTGACGCATTTCGCCATACGATCATCAGAAATGAAGAGCAAATTTGGATAAATAACTATAGCCAAAATTTACGAGGTGTTCAAAATATAATTCACATCCATTACAAGTCATAACGCAAAGCTTTCCAATCCAAAACAGAGACAATGGGAAAATAGTGACCAAGTTCGGTCAAAATTATGTCGCCTATGTACCAATTTTTTTGGCAAAAATACTTCTCCACTGTGACGTCATCACAATTAAGGAAAAGAAAAAATATTGAAATCAAAACTATTATTATAATAATATCGACAGCCCAAAAAATTCTAGATAGATGGATTGGCAAAAATGTGATTGACACAATAGGAGTAATAATATATATATATATATATATATATATATATATATATATATATATATATATATATATATATATATATATATATATATATATATATATATATATATATATATATATATATATATATATATATATATATATATATATATATATATATATATATATATATATATATATATATATATATATATATATATATAATGTTCAACAGAAATCCCAAGGCGAGGAAAATGGCTGGTATCATCCTTTTTATTTACCGGCGACGTTTCGACCACAATACGGTCATCTTCTTAGGCCTTGCCAAACGAGCGTGTTACGTGCTCCAGCCGACTGGAGCACGTAACACGCTCGTTTGGCAAGGCCTAAGAAGATGACCGTATTGTGGTCGAAACGTCGCCGGTAAATAAAAAGGATGATACCAGCCATTTTCCTCGCCTTGGGATTTCTGTTGAACATTAAATTTAGGCTTTCTAGAAGCAATCCTCATCGATATATATATATATATATATATATATATATATATATATATATATATATATATATATATGGAGGTAAAGTTAGGCAATATATTTTCATCGTAACAAGTTTTGTCAAAAGCGACTGCTAATTTTGCGTTTGTGATTCTTTTTTCACATCTTTCAATTTGTCTTATATCTGCCTTTATGTCTGGATTGAGTCCATGTATAAGTTCTCCAAAGTTCATAATAGCACGATTTCGAAATTATAGCGCGGGAATAGGAGATTCCTTGGGTAAAAAACACTTTATTTATCTGACGCGTTTCGTTACAACTCGTAACATCTTCAGAGATACAAGAAAATACAAGAGAAAATTATAAGAATTATTTTCTATATCATGGATAGACGGTAAACATACAGACGAACATAGAAGTCACTCAGGTAGGGTGCACTGGCAAACTCCTTGACAGGGTGGGACACGTCAAGAGCGCAGGTAGAAGATTAAATTTGCGGTCGTATCCAGATAGATAAATGACCTGGATACCCGAGATTAGCTCACCCGTGCGTTTCTATTCCAATTCTTGTTGCTAGGTAGTATTCCATGTGAATTGAATTGAATATTAATTTTTGGTTGTTTTTCTTGTATGTGAATAGCTTCTAGAAATAGTAATTGTCGCCGATCAGGCGCGGAGTCGATAATTTTAGTGTTCCCTGCTAACATTTTTCTGCTGAGAATTATTGCAAGGTTTTAGCTGGTATGGTTTTTGGAGGCGCCATTCGTCAGGTTACGGTACGTCATTCTTCGTGATAATTTTGTTTCAGTCATACCAATATATGAGTGGGGGAGGAGCTTGCAGTCTCCTAGGTTGCATTTATACTCATATATTACATGAAAAAAATATATATATATATGTATATATAAATATATATATATATATATATATATATATATATATATATATATATATATATATATATATATATATATATATATATCATGAGCCCGAGTGGTCTAAAGGGCAGTTTAATTGAGGTCAAAGCGGTTGCTCGCTGCCTCAATGTGCACGGTTCGAATCCCACCCCAACTCGGATTTTTTCGAAGTAAGTAATAACTATTTCAGAAGAAAATTTTATATATATATATATATATAGCGAAAGGGGTCTGTTCTTTCTTGTGGAAGTTCGACCAAATAGATTCGTATTTGGATTTTTATAAAAAAAAACGATGAAGAAGTGTCCTCGATTGTTTCTAAGACTGATCTCAGTTCGAATCGAATCGTTGTATATAGAAAGAACAGAGATGGATCACTGTGTAACACAGGCGATCAGGTAGTCGTAAAGTAAAAGGGTGCGGAAATAACTTGAAAGGGGATAGGAAGAGTTGATAGGGTGGTGGCTAGACACCGATGCGTGGTGTAGTTGGGTGGGTCTCGAGGTGTACATGACTGAACGACGGTTGGAGGGTGGTCAGGAAGGAGAGCGTGTCTGCTTAGTCGGAAACGCGTTATTCATGATGCCTTTAGTTTATGCGAAGAACGGTATGGGTTGCGGGTGGTCATGGGCTGCGGGGTATCGCGGTGCCATCGCATACCGTCTTACATGTAGTGCGATGTATAAGGGGTCTCTGGCGAGCTTCCCCGAGTTGTTTTGTGAATCTGGCGTGAGCGTATGTGTTAAGAGGTGTTAATTTGTTGTTGTCGTGTAGTGTGGACATTATCGCGTACATGGGAGAGCGGCAAGCGCGCTTCAGAGCAGAGTTCTGAATGCGATGAGCCTTCTTCTGCCATGTGACACTCGCAGCTATGAGTGACAGTGAGGCGTACGTGAGAAGAGGTAGCACGAGTGTTTTATATAGATGTAACTGCAGTTTCTTGCCCGCAAGGTAGAACGAAACTGCGCAGCATTTTGTTTGTGCATGCGGCTCTTGTTTGTATTATGTGCTGGTGTATATTGAACCTAAGAAACTTGTCAAAAGTTACCTTAAGGATTTTTGTATGTTGTGTGTAGTCGAGCCTTGTTGGATTTAGGTGGTTCCTGTCTGGTGTGTGTGAGAAAATTTGTAGGTTATGCATGTAGTGATCTCTTGCGCCGAAGAGTGTCATCCGTGTCTTCTGAGGATTCGTGGCAATCAGCCATTTATCCTCGTATTCTGTCTTTTAGTCTAGTATTATTTGTGCATGGTGCGCGATCTCGTCTGGTCCGCGGCTGCTGACGAGAATGGTATCGTCATCGGCGTAGGACACTGTGTAGGTGTGACAGCAGTTTTCGGGTGGGCGTGGGGTGTCGTTTGTGTACATAATGTAAAGTGTGGGTGCCAGTACGCTTCCTTGGGGAACACCTGAGCGTGGTGTGAAAGATTGTGATAGGGTATTGTTGTATTTTATGTAGCATCTCCGTTCAGTCAGGTAGTGCGAAAGGAGCCTTCTGGCGCAGAGAGGTAACTTCGTATTATTTGCGAGTTTCAAACGGAGTCCATCGTGCCACACCTTATCAAAACCCTTCTCCACCTCCTTGCTGATGAAGAGTGTCTTTTGATGTACCTGGCGTTTTTTCTGTATTCTGTCATGAACGATGGTCACAGCCGCCTGAGTGGACCGGCCCCTTCTGAACCCTTATTGGTGGGGGGAGAACCAGTCCCTCTCTTTCAAGTAGTCCCGTAGGCGGCAGTTGATCATACGTTCGAGTTATTTGCTTAGGTGCTCTAATGGAGCAATAGTACTGTAATTGTTTGGGTGTTTGGATCTTTGTTCATTTTCTGTAGAAGTATGTTGTGAGGGACTTTGAATATTTTAGAGAAGTAGCCTGAGGCTGGTAAGG
Organism: Ceratothoa steindachneri; assembly: GCA_963969495.1. Classification (NCBI taxonomy): domain Eukaryota; kingdom Metazoa; phylum Arthropoda; class Malacostraca; order Isopoda; family Cymothoidae; genus Ceratothoa; species Ceratothoa steindachneri. The sequence continues at coordinate 213,430,522 of OZ018317.1, forward strand.
CGTTGAATAGGTGTGTAAATGTAGGGTTTATGTTTGCGGGGAGGTTGTGTATTAATGCGGCTGGTAGCCCGGAGGGGCCGGGTGCGCGTTTTGGTGTTGTTTTAATGTAATGTTTTGTTTCCTCAACGGTGATGGGAGTGGTCAGTGTAGATGTCTGGTCGAGCAGCTCCATTCGTATCAGGGAGACGGGCTTAGCTCGTGAGGGTGGACCCGACACCACTCCTGGACTTCCTGGAAGTGCTCTTGCGCGTGTGGTTTGGGTGGATTGTGTGTGTGTGTGTACTGTGTCCCAGTGGGACCTAAATGCATTAAGGTTGACGTTGGTGATGTGAGTGTTTGGTTATTTACTTGGAGGGGAGGAGGGGCGGGGGCTGAGTGCGTTGTTATGTTGGTGGGTTGTGGACGCCGTATTGCCGCTACGGCGTCAGAGCGGGTCTTGCTTAGGTAAGGGCATTTAGGGTTGACGGAGACATGGTCGCCGCCGCAGTTTGTGCAGAGGGGTGAGGTGGCTGTGCAGGTGGTGTAGTGGTAGCCCACTACACTACACCTTGAGCAGACTAGGTCTGCTTGGCAAGTTCGCGTCTCGTGTCCGGTTTTGTAAAACCTGTGGCACTGTGTGGGTTTTATGTTCAGCTGTGGCTCGATGTTATGTGGATATGTTAGTGTGCCGCAAACCTTGCTGCATAGGTCTAGCAGCAGTGTTTTGTTGTGTTCATCGGACAGTGTAATTACTGCCCATTGTTTTGTCTGGTTGTAGTAAAAGTCTCTGATGACCTCCTCCCCATACTTCTGTCTGAGCTGTGGCGGAGGTCATCGGTGCAGAAAGCCAACCATAAGGGGTTGGTCTTGAGGACTTGTATTTGGTCTTTTTTGTGTACAGCGTCGGCTAGTTTTGTGTGAAGGTCTTGTGCGGCGAGTGTGTCAGACGCAAGTTCGTGGAACTTGGGTCAGATCTGGACTGTAGGGGGAATGATTGAGCTCCTCGAATCCGCACTCGCGCACGGCAGCTTGTGCAACTCTGGCCTTGTGGACTTTGACAACGTTGAAGTCGATCATGGGGCGTGAGGTTTTTAGGGACCCAACGGGCAGAGACCTTGGTCATGGCCAAATTGTCGTGGATGATGTCGACAACACTTCCATGTGATATTCCAAGTTCTCGCTCGATTTCTTCGACCTTCACCCGTCGATTTTCGAGGATCATCCTCTCCACACCGGCCACATTGTCCTCGATGGTCACGTCTGACCGGCGTCCTGGACGGGGGTCATCTTCAAGGGACTCATGACCATGGCGAAACTCCATATTCCAGCGAGCAATGGTTGCATAGAAACGGGCGGTGTCGGTGTACACTGCAACCATGCGTTCATGGATCTCTTTTGCATTCTTGCCTTCTTTGGTCAAAAATTTGATCACTGCGGGGTGCTCAACCTTCTCCATTGTTGAAATATTTGTGACTGACGATCTCTGATCAGCTACTGCTTCTTAAATAGACAAGGCAGGAGCGTGCGGTTGCAGGTCCTGACTTGTCATAACTTGTGCTAACTCCCCCACAAACAGCCATCCCCCTTCCTCTGTTTTGCCCTACCGATTCGCAAAACTTATTGGCTGCCCCTCGTATATTACATTATTACCGTTCCTTGGGCTGTGTTTTATTAACATATTTTTTAATCTATAATTGTATTGAAAAATTACACTTATATTAAGTTGTTTTAACATTAGTACTGCATACAAAAAATTATCATGGTAAGGTAAAGTAATATGTTGTGTAAAGGTTCTGTTTTTCCTAACTTGCGGTTATAGAATGTGTTTTTAGCTTTATACATGCAGTTTTCCCAAAATATTTTGGGTAATATAGATTAAAGGTAATCTCTTCAATTTTTGTAAATTCTTGATCTATATAGTCAGGACTACATATTCCGAGTGCCCTAAAATACATGGAAGAAAATACTGATGTTTTAATAATTTCAGAATGACCTGAATAAAAATGGACACAGGATAAATTATTTGTCGGTTTTCTGAAAATAGAAAACTTAAACCTGTTTGGTTGTCTAATTATCAGAACGTCTAGGAAAGGTAGGCTATTATTTTCTTCTTTTTCTAAAGCAAATTTAATTGACGGAACCAATGAATTAATAAATAAAAGAAAACCATCGAGGTCAAAATCTGCCTTTAGAATTCCAAGGACATCGTCTTCATAGCGCTACCAAACAATTTGAGTGGACCAAACCGGTGGAATCAGCCTCGTTTCAAAATATTCCATATATATATATATATATATATATATATATATATATATATATATATTACAATAAGGGATTACCGATAGCTATGCAAAAACTTGTTCGTAGAACTTGCCATTGAAACAAAATTTACATTTTTTAATGCATAAACAAATGAGTTGAATGATCGAGTTGGACGGTGAAGGCAAATCATAAGAGTTAAGAATACCGGTTAGGAAATCCAATAAGGCATCAACGGTAGTTTAGTGAATAATGAGGTAACATCAAAACTGACTAATCTCATATCTGATGTTACATTAATATTGTCTAATTTATTGCAAAGATCAACTGATTTTTTTTTTATGTGAGGGTGATATGGATCCTAAGATCGGAGAAAGTAAATTTACTAAATATTTTGAGAGTTTATATTGGATTGACCCAGTTGCTTCGATGATTGGTCTTATTGGATTGTCTGGTTTATGAGTTTTTATTAGGCCATTCAAATAAGCTAAATGATGAACCACTAGAAGAAACTGAGTCAATAATTGATTTGTGTTTTTTTTTTGTTTTTTTTTAGGTCTCTATTAAAATTCAAAATTACATCATCTGAGGGATCGCTTCTTAACGGTACGTATGTAGTAGTATCTGATAACAAAATGGCCATTTTTTCTAAATACAATGTTTTATTCATTCTTACACAAATGTTGGATTTATCAGCTTTTGTAATATGCAAATCCTTGTCCATTTTTAATTATTTAAGGGCTGTTTTAAATCGTTTGAAAAATTATTTAAACTCTTATTCATGTTATTTACTCCTAAATAAACAATTCCTTTTGCTATGTCTATATGGTTTTGTCATATGTTCTTATTTCTTTCTAATCTAGAAAAGGCAGCGGCAATGTCCACACTTTCAGGTTTTTTTGTATATCGAGAACGAGAGACCATATCCTAAGGTGTGAGGGACTCCCCACGTGGAAGATCTTTAGCAGAAAGGAACTCCCATGTGCAGCAGAAGGCTCAGCTAGGCCTAAAGTGGTAAGCCTACCCCCCCCCCCCCATCCCACACACCTCCTTCCTTCCACAAGCGGTAGCTTCGAATCGAGTCCCCCACGATTCACCTTTATGCGGGCTAAAATAGCTCTACAAGAAGATTCAAGGCCCTTCGAGAGTAGAGCTGTTTCCCGCTAACCCCCAACTCCGGGGAGAGCGTCGGACATAAATAACGCTCGACTCCCCGGAAGAGACACAGAGTTGATAAGTCTCGCCCAGAACCCAGAAGATTTCCCCATGGTTCCAAGTCAAATGCTAGCAACAAAGCAAAGTGACAGCTGGACTATTTTGTGTATTTGGAATTAGCCCCAGCCAGGAGGTAATTCCACTGAACGATCGCCCCGAGTGATTTTCCCGACTTCTTTCATCAACTCCTGTCGAAGCCCTCCTTATTTTGGGTAGCCGAAATACTCTCCCCTGGACCGGAAGTTACCCCCCCCCCTGCTTTTGGAGAACCGTCATCACTCCAACCTCCCGCTTTGAAGTCCGAGCGGCCTCACCTCAAGTGCAGAAGACATCCGTAAGCCAACCGCTCTCCCCCTTTGAGTAACCCAATTGAGTTAATCCCCCCCCCCTATTTGAATAGTCTCCTCCAGGAATACCTTAAGTTCTAACTTCCTAGCCTGATTTATAACTACAAATCCCCCTTTCATTTACTGATGTGATTTTGCCCGTTAATTCTCTGAGGTAATTTTACCCATCAATTCTTTCATTATTTTTGTGTAAATAAAATTATATTTTTGTACATGCCTCTTTAAATAACTGTGAGCTTTGCCATTGTCCATAATTTACCTGACCTCGTTGCACTCTCTCGCTACTCAGCCCGTCTGAACTCTTGGTTTTCTGTCCCTTTTGTCGGTTCGCTTTCAAGTTATTGGTCCCTCCCTGATAGATACAATATGGTATTGATATAATGTAATGTTATACCACGACATAAGGATATGGACTCTCGTTCTCATTAAGTTGTTACGAATAGCGAACAGATTTGCGGGTAATTTCTTTAACCAACCATCGGGTTTTATTTGGTTAATAGGTAAACTTTTAGAGTACAGTGGCATCTTTCTAGTACAGAGTTGCCATATGCGATAGCCGGCGATGTAAAAATGTTTTCTGTAGCACTTAGCTTGTGTAGTCCTGAAATAATCCTGAATGGAATTGAAAACCATTATCAGAGATTATTTTAACAGCGACACCGAATCTTGAGATATAATGAGTGAACAAGGCATGAAACATAGACTCTTACGTCTTGTCGTTTAACGTGTTTGCCTTAATCCATTTGGAAAAAAACGACATATAACTGTAAGAAGATATTCGTATTTATAGCCTTCCTAAGTTCCCGGAAAACCAATGACTAAATCCACATAAATTGTGTGAAATCTAGATTGTGGTGTAGTGAATTGTTTGAAAGACGGTTTTGTGTGTCGTTGTACCTTGGTCTTATGACAATGAAAGGCAATTGCGAACCCATACCTAAACATTTTATCTGATTTCTTTCGAATGAAATAGATTTGAGAGTGGCTCTAGTACCAAAATGACTTAGATTATGATGGAAATCAAAGATTACTTTGCGCAAATCGAAAGTGAGATAAAGTCATACAAAACCTAGTAAAATTTAAGGGAGGTGCTATCACCGTCTTGTAGTTTAGCAAGTTGCAGATCTGTTGATTGGGATCTTAAACGAGCTGCATAGTCAATTATTATAGAAGAGGAAAAAACAGATGAATTTACTACATGGTATGAAGGATGTAAAATGCTATTTTGAGATGTTGATGTTGTTTGTGTATATTGAGCAGATAGGGTGCCTAGGATTACCCTTTCCTGCAATATGAGGAATGTGACTTGTATAACTATTGTGAAATGAACTCAAATGAACGGGTTCCTTTAGGGGAGTGGCGTATATTGAGGAATTTAGCAGCACCAATTATGGTCTATCAATCTTCAGGCACGAACGAAGAAACTTCTCCCTTCGAGTGGGTGTTGAAAGTGTTTGATTGCAAGATGAACAACAATAAATTATTTTGTGAATATACTGTGCTTTAATTCCAACCACGAAAAGCTTTGCTAAAATACCTAGAACCGAGGACAAAATTTGACGAGTTAGTAATTAGACGCAAAGCGCATCGAATGCATTCTGTCCTTGGTTGCCCCATTTCAAAGCTGAATTGGGGAGAAGTTTTTTGGTATCTTTTAATAATCTCATGAAATAAATTAAGGTTGTGGCTATGTTATGAACGAACATACGCAAGTAGTTTACTAAACCCAGAAATCTTTGTTATTCGTACAATGTTTTGGGGACAGGATCATTTTTAATAGCAGTGATTTTATCCTGTTGGAGATCGATGCCTTTTGAATCAACTCGATATATAAGAAAGTCGAGCGTGTCTACCGAAAGGATACATATGACAAGGTCTATCTGCAGCTCGTGTGATTGCAATATTGAGAAGAGCTGTTAGAGATGTTCAAGTGTTGATTTTCGTTTTCATTGGCTATAAGTAAATCGTTCACATATGAGAAAACGAAATCCAAATCACCCAAACCATGGTTGATATACCTTTGAAGAGTTTGGGATGAGTTTGAAATTCCCTGAGGTAAGACCAAGTATTTATTAAGCCCTAGGGGAATGGTCATGGCCGTCTTCTTAATGGATGCAGAGTCTACGAGAATTTGAAAAATTCGTCCTCAAGGTCAATTTTAGGGAACGTTGTAAAATATTGGGGTTTTGCCATGAAGTCGGTAAGATAAGGTGACTGGTTTTATATCTAACAATCAAATAATTAAGTCATCTATAACCACAAGGAATGAGATATCTGCCATTCAATTCCTTAATAAGATTAACTGGTGAAGAATAGGCTGATTTATTTGACTAAGTTTACCTTCTGACAGCATAGTTTGTATGCTGTCTTTAACAATCTTTAACATTTTTTGAGAAAGGCACCTTGGTTTCTCACCAACTGGGGGACCTTCGGTAACAATAAAATGATGGAATGCGGGGTGAACTCTATGCACACTTTGGCAATTAGTACTTTTATTGGTTGATTTGTAAATGTCACTATATTTGTATAATAATTTCGTCTATCAGGGAGCCATCGGAAATAGATTAATGGATAGGAAGAATTGAGCTTTTCTTTATGGCTCTAACCGATAAATTATTGCTACCCTCCACAAAACCAATTTTGTTAAATTAACTATAATCTATTTCTAGTGTGCCATGAAGTCGGTACCTATTATAGCACATCGGACATCACAAACTAAAAACTGTAAGAAAAATGGACCATGCATTTGCCGGGCTATCCCACACGGACACCATGCACACCTGTGCTGACCTTGTCGCCCCCAAACTCCCTAGGACGCGGGAGAATGAAGCTTCCCTTCCCCGCATCTTGGGCTCCTTTTCCCGCTTTTGAGCTTGTCTCAGACACAATTGTGCTAGATCTTACCTCGTAAACACCTCTCTCTTCAAGATTCCCGACTCGTTCACCTCCCACTTTTCAAAGTACGGTCCAGTGGTTTCGATGGTAAGGTCTCAATTCCGAAGCTACTCAAGGTAAGTACATAATTTCACATTCCCGGGAGAACGGACCTAGTCCTTCAAATTTTCCCTCTTCTCATCTCTCCCCCGTTACATTTAAATTGTGAACTAACGAGGGTTCTCTGAGCTTATATGGCTTAGAGAATGTCCCCTCAAAAGACCACCTTTATTTTTTCAAAAACTTTACACTTATTTATCGATTTCTCTGTTCGCTGGCCTTCAGCCACTCTCCTTTTTGTTAAGAACCCTAATACGATGGTTTCGCGCCTTTCAAGCTAGGCGTTCGGACTAACAAAACTTTCACACGAAATTGCGTCTAAGTCCTAATGATTGGTTTAAAGTTTAAGGGCCAAATGTACGAATAGGAGTGCCGGAAGTTGTGGTGAGGGAAATTTGCGATTCTTTGTCGTTCTGTTTTTGCACTGGTATGGCACTAGGCTTTTGGCACTCTGGGAAAGAGCGATGTGCCATTCGACTAAATTCCAGATGATACCAGCAAACATTGTTCTCTAATGTAGCATAGTTGCGAGAGAAATTAGAGTAGTCAAGAGGCCAGGCAGGAGAGCTACGCGGCCGCGATGGTTAGAGTTCGGAAGTGCGAGCTAATGTATCCATTAGGAAGGAGTGGTGGGTGTATATTTCTCCAGATAGCGTCCCAAAGGGAAGGCTAAAAGAGGCTTGCAGGGTTCTTCTTCAAAATGATGCTTTCGAGGCACTCCACAAAATGATGCTTTCGAGGCACTCCACAAAATGATGCTTCCGAGGCACTCCACAAAATGATGCTTTCGAGGCACTCCACAAAATTATGTTCTCGAGTCAGTTCAGGAAATGATGGTTTCATTCACTCCAGGTGACCAATTATAGCGAGAGAAGATGGGCTTTGGCAGGAAAGGTTACCAGTTCCATTGGAACAAGGGTCTTCTCTTGCCTACAGACCCAAATTCGAGATTCAGGTTTCGTTTCTGAGGCTGCGCACCAAATAAAATCGTATATGGATTTATAAACAATTTACAAAAATAACTTTATTTGGAACTTGATTTAAGCCAGTGATTGATAAATTTGAGACAATTGAGGATGAAGGAGCAGATTTTTAGTGATTTGAAGTAAAGCAAACAGAATGCGTAAAACTAGTCGAATGGAGCATAGTTAAATGAGTGAGTAATGAATAAGTGAGAATGAGTAACTGAATAATGAATACAGTGACTAAGTGGATAATAATCATTGTATCTCAATGAAACTAAGTTCAACTCTGTTTAAGAAAGTGGGAGTTACCAGCTTTCGCCAATCAGGTTTCTCGGGGTAGTGGCTCTGTCTGAAAGTAGATGGGTGTTTATTTGTGCGTGTTTATTTGTCAGGAGAGAGAGAGAGAGAGAGAGAGAGAGAGCAAAATTATGTGCACGCGTTATAAAAGAATTTATATGAGAGGAAAGGTAACTGCTGGGAAAAGGATTGCTAATAATTCGGGAGAAATTTTAAGAAAGCTCTGTTATGATTGGGGGAGAAGATTTTTGCCTGGGAAAATTTCGTGTACTGAAGTGGTTGTGTAAATGAATTATATATATATATATATATATATATATATATATATATATATATATATATATATATACAAGGTGTCCCAGAAAAAAACTTAACTGTACTTTGAATTAGTATAACTCAAAACCTATTATAGATTTTTGAGTCCTGCAAAATATACAAATTTAACAACTATTTATCTGTGATTCTGGAAATTTGATTAAATTCTCCTTTACGATATTGATACACTAATGGGTTTAGTGGAGGATATCAAAATTATGTTTGCGCAAGGAAGTAAAATAATGAAACTTCGAAGTTTAAAATCAACAAATATATTTAAATCCATTTTTAACAAAAACACCCTTTCATATGGGTAATACAAATTCATTTTTTAAATTTTCTAAGCACCGTTTCCTTCCACATGTCCTCCATTTCTTTCCAAGCTCAGTTGCACCTTTCGCATTGATTGAACAACTTTTTTGATTAACGTGAAGTCTATTGACTTCACGTGTGATACTATCTCTTAACTGGTTGATGCTTTGTGGTGAAGTAGAATACACTTTATTCTTTAGATATCCCCATAAGAAATAATCGCACGGTGTTAAGTCAGGGGATCTTGGGGACCATTCAACTGCATGATTTAGCGCGACAAGGCGGTTGTCAAACGTTTCTCTTAGTTTTGTTCTTACAGCAAACTGTCTACGAGCTGGTGCGCCGTCCTGAATCCAACAAAGTATATTGAATTTATTGACGTAAATCTGGCGGAGTTCCGGGAAGATCCTTTCGTTGATCATGCTCAGGTAGGCAGCCCCATTCAAGTTATTCTTGCAAAACAATGGGCCGACAAGGTAGCCATTCTGACATATTCCGATCCACAGAGACACTCTCTGCTGACAAATACCGTGTGTCAAATTTGAATGGTGGGGGGTGGTTCAGCGGCTCATATTGCAGAATATTATGGCTATTTACCTTTCCATTCATGAAAAAGGCTGCCTCGTCACCAATCACAATGTTTTCCGAGAAACGAACAGGTTTATGGAGAAGCCATTTGACAAATTGTCTACGACAAGGAAAATCAGTTTAAAGAAGCTGGTGTCTTGCATGCATCTTATAGGGATGCCATTTTAAGTCATGTTTAATAATGCGGTTAAATGATGACTTTGAAAATTGTAACCCATTCTTTCTGATTGATACATGTGGATTTTGAAGTAGTGTCATCTGAACATTTTCGATATTTTCTGTTGCTCTTATGGTTCTCATACGACCCAAATGACCTTTATTTAGATTTAAGCATGTTCCTTCATGTTGGTATTTGCGAACAAATTGTGGGCTTGCTTGGTGGGTGCCTCCCTGGAAAAGAAAATGTTATTCAAATGAATCTTGTACTTGTTTAATACTGCCAGTCTTAATAAAGTTTGTGCCTACAAATACTCGTTGATCTTTTGTTAACTGCATGATTAAAAAGGTTCTCTGGAAGTAAACTTACACAGAAGCGCGTTGATTTGCTTAGTAAGCAATAATGACGAGACCATACCACAACGTGGCTGAAAAACCACTGTAAAATGGCCTAGGCTTTGTTTGAACAATCTCACAGTGACCTAGGCTACCTAGGCTCCCTAAACTTCTCTTGAAAGTGCATGGTGGCCTAGCCTTCGTAGGCCTCGTTTCATTATTTTACTTCCTTGTGCAAACCTATTTTTGATCCTCCACTAAACCCATTAGTGTATCAATATCATAAAAGGGAATTTAATGGAATTTCCAGAATCGACAGATAGATAGTTATTAAATAAAGCACTTTTGGCAGGACCCCAAAATATCCAATAGTTTTTTAGTTATACTTATTCAAATTACGGCTTACTTTTTTGTGGGACACCCTGTATATATATATATATATATATATATATATATATATATATATATATATATATATATATATATATATATATATATAAAAAGTCAACAGCCACGAAGGAAAATGAAACACGGGAGATCTGCAGACTGAAGCAGAAAGAAACATAAGAAGAAATTTTTACGAAGAAGACACGCACGTATATGACAGATGGAGACATTAGGATTATAAGGGCATTAATAGGTACCTGGAAACCAACCCTATTAAAGAATTAAGCCTGAAAAAAGAGGAGGGTGGAGGGGGGGTCAAAACTAAATTATAAGATTACAATTTCATAATTCTTCTATTTGAGAAGCAATAACAATTTATAGGAGATGAAAATTATCAAGAATAAAACCGAAAATATATTAAACATAGGAATAACCCGAAAAGTATATAAACGCGCATATATGACAAATGAAGAATATAGGGAGAAATAATCCTGACGAAACAAAAACAATTTCTAAGAGGTGAACATTAACCCGAATAAAACAGGAAATATATTAACCATACGAATAACTAGAAAAGCTAATTATTAATTAGGTCATTCTTGAACATTTTTGTAATACAAGGGTCCACAAAATACATGCCGGGGCTGAGGTTAAAATTACAATTAGAAGTAAGTTGTAAAATCGCAGATTCTAAAAGAGTTCGTGAAAAGAAGAAATCTTTCGATCTGGCGATCACAGAACTCTCGGTCCAATTTATCCGATGAGATTTTTCACTCAATTGAATAAATATTGCATTTGATGTTTGCCCAATATTTACAGACTACTTATGCTGTTTAATACTACTTCCAAATGTTTGCTAGATTGGCCGATATAAAAAGAGGGACAATCCAAACATGCAATTATATATATTATGTTGTTGCTTTCATTAAGGCTATTTTTTTATTAACATTCCTTTTAGTAGCTTTTGACTTTATTTACATATTCATCGCGCTCCATATCTTCCATATTTTCTAGCTTGTACTTTCTCCAATCTGTCAATATCCTTTCGTAAGTATGGTGACAGGACCTGAGCGGAGTATTCTAATTGTGGTCTTACCAATGCACTGTACATATTTAAAATTGTAGCTTTATTTTTAAAACTAAATTGACGTTTGATATATCCAAGAAGCTTCATTGCTTTCTTTTCCACTTCGATACACTGCTGAGAAAAATTGAGATGCATTTCATATTTAGACTCCAAGATCTTTTTAATTGTCAATTACGGTAATATTTCGATCAAATTTTTTTTATTCTGCTCTTGGGTTTTTATAACCTACATGCATTACTTTACACTTATCTAGATTTAGGGGCAGTTCCCATTTTGTGGACCACTGTGCTATTTTATCAATATCCTTTTGAAATTCTAAAACATCCTCTTCAGTTACTATTCCTTTTCCTAACTTGCAATCATCTGCGAATTTCGAAATTTTTGACAGCAGGTCATCATCTACATCATTAACATATATAATGAAAAGCAAAGGTCCAAGAACTGAACCTTGTGGAACTCCGCTCCTCACCGGAGTCCATTCTGACTCTTGTCCGTTAATGACTACTCTCTGTTTACAATCAGTGAGCCAATTTTCAATCAATTTTGCTACTTCTCCTTCTATTCTTAAGGCTTGTCGTAGAATGACCCTTGGTTTTGATCACTATACTCTTTGACACCCTTTTAGCAGTGGTATGCTTTAAGGGGCGTAAGTTACTTCTATGATGAAGTAGGCTTTGTTCTAAGAGTGCTAATTCAGTAGTTTTGTTCTTAAGGAAGAGCTATTTTTAAACACATAAGGATAAGAGGAAACACCAGAATCTACCAAAATAAACAGGTATTTTAAATGAAACACTTAACTATTACAAACCAACAGTTAACACATTTCTATCTTTGGCATCAAAGATCTTTCAATGACAAAAAATAAACAAATAGGCTTCCCGTAAACATACCAATTGCCAATTAGTATTTTTTATCGCGACTCTATTTGATTAGCGTTAAACATTAAATTAACGTACTCTCGTCTACAAACAGATATGACCTAGGTTCTAGAACAATGGTTTCTACTCTCCTTTAAAACGTGGGACGTACTAAACTTCTACTATCGCAATAGGAATATAAATGTTATTTTTAACTTACAGGTAGGTATTAGGGATTGGCCGGATGTCGCTGGAGGACTTATCTCTCGCTTTGAAGTGTTGTAGCCGCTGGTTGAATTTTCGTCTAGGAGGGATTGCTTGTCGCCTGTGACGGGGACTGATTCTTCAACGTAATTAAAGAACGGGAGCTCGTTGGGGCAGGGTTCTTCTCCTCTCACTCTTACGGTGCTTGAGATATGAGAATCACTCGAGTGTGAGCGGCTTTGCTTTTCTTCAGTCGGGCTTCTTTGCAGACGGAAAAGGCTTCTTCGGTATGGCACCGATATAAAACTTGACTAATTAGGTTAATACGGCCCTGAAAGGGGGGGATCGATTTTCTCAATCTGATCCTATCGTTTCTCACGGAAATAGTCTTGTATGGCTGAAGGATCGATCTTTACGAACTAATCTTTCTTCTGGCGAATCGACTTCTAATAATCTTCTTGTCTAGCCGATGGATCGATCTTCGCGAACTAATCCACCTCTAGCGTATCGAATTCTGATAATCTTCTTGTCTAGCCGATGGATCGATCTTCACGAACTAATCCACCTCTGGCGTATCGACTTCTGATAATCATCTTCTCTTTCTTTGCGGGGCTTATATATAGGCGGATTGCCGCCCCATCTAAAGGGGGAAGTGACCAGGCCACAGATGCAAAAGGGGGGGGGAGCGAATGGAGAGTTAGCATCTGGGGAGAGCGAGAATTCCTGAGGTGGCACTGGGGTGCCCAAGTCAGCTCGCAAATTTTAGGCTCGCAACCGCACCGCTACTTGGCGTGCCTTCTGACTCGCACCGTTTTTTTCCTAACCACGGGTTTATGGGTTTCGTAGGTAATACGATCGTTAGAGCGTTGTTTAAGGACCTTAGGTGGTCGCCTTAAAACAGATGTTAGCTCCAACTGCCCACAGCGGCGGGGAGATCACACATGGTAAGCAGTTTCGCCGGCTACCTTTCCCACACTTCTCCTCATGAGGGGGGGAGGGGGCTTTAATGTACCTATACTCCTCCAGGATGCTTAATGTAGCCATTTCTCTACAAGGATCTTACTTGAGATATCAATTTCTTATGCGGTACTTTATCGAATGCCTTTTGAAAACCTAAATACAGAATATCGTCTGATCTGGTACTGTTATATTCTCTATTAACAAAGTGGAAGAAATCTAGTAAATTTGTGAGGCATGACTTATGTTTTCTAAATCCGTGCTGTGAATCATTTAATAATTTATTCTTTTCTAAATGTTCAAGTATTTTTTTCTGCCATACAAGTTTCGAGGAGTTTTCCAACTATTGAAGTTAAACTTATTGGGCGATAATTACTAGCTGGTTCTTTACAACCTCTTTTAAATATCGGCGTTACATTTGCTAGCTTCGAATCTTGAGCAACAATTCCACTCTCTAACGATAAATCAAAAATATGCGTTAATAAAATCAGTACATCTAATAGATTCAAGTGGTCTAATACCTGCATTTCTTTTAGTTGGTGTGGGATTATTAATCGTATTCTCTTTTATAAACACAGATGCAAAATATTCATTTAAAGTGTTTGCTATATCAACATCATTAAATTGTAAAATATCATATTTGTCTTTTATTGGGCCAATGCTACTTTTTAGCGGTTTTCTACTATTTACTAAACAGCAAAAGAGCGAAATATTTCTGAATTACTAAATCTATTCTTCATATCGTTTGTAATTTGAATGCAGGCCTATTTTGCATTTTGCAATCACATCCAGTCTGTCATTTTTTGTTTGAGATAAATATATATATATATATATATATATATATATATATATATATATATATATATATATATATATATATATATATATATATACAGTCACCGCAACGGAAGTCTGGACCTTTAGTCATATTATATGCATTGATATAGGTCCAATAATCGTTGCGGGAAAAAATGCTATAATTGATTAATGTTTTGTTGCGGTTTCTGGCAACGTCTGTTAAGTATATCTGCGCATTGTGTTTGCTGTATTATTCAGTAAGCGCTCAGACTTGGTCGTGAGGGTATGCTCATTTTTTGCGATGTGACTTTCATTTTGGTGGTTTCTTGAAGATATTTGGCTGATCATATATTTTTTAACTAGCACTCCGACCATGGATCTCAAGCCTCTAACAAATGAGGAAAAGGTCCATATTTTCACTTTGAGGGAAGAAAATGTTAAGTAAGATAAGTGAAATATGCCTGCGAACAAGGCGGGCAAAATTTACCGTAATGGCGCTCCTCTTTGCTGCCCGTGAGCTTCCCCCAAACACCATACCCTAATATAAAAAGAGCCAGGGACCAGAGAAAAAGACTACACCGAAGACAGATCGCTTGCTAAAGAAGGCTGTTATGAAGAACCCTAGGATAACAGCCAGACAACTCAAGGAAATGTACCCGAACCTCCTCCAAAATGTCTCTGAACAGACCCGACAGCATCGTCTTCTGAAAGATTTGAAACTCCCCAGCCGTACTGCCGCGCTCAAACCGCTGTTGAATGACCGCATGAGGAAGAAGAGGCTTCATTTTGCAAAGCAGCACAAGGGCTGGACAGTGGAACAGTGGTCAGAGGTCATATGGCAGATGAAAGCCCATTTCAGGTCATAAGGTCACACAGAGTAAAGGTGAGGAGGCCAGTTGGGTCAAACAGGTACAGCCCCCAATACACAGTGAAGACTGTAAAACACAGTACCTGAGTTATGGTTTGGGTTGTTTCAGTGCCAAGTTAGGGAGAGGTGGTTTATATTTCCTGCCCAAGAATGTGACCATGAATGTTCAGCGCTACAAGAAAGTTTTGGAAGGTCATGTATTTAATCATATGGAACTTCGTGGAACATCCATCTTTATGCATGATTCAGCTCCTTGTCACAAGGCTAATTTGATCAAGCAATTGCTACAAAGAAAGCGAATCAACGTGTTGGACTGGTCTGGGAACAGTCCTGATCTCAACCCCATTGAAAACGCAGGGAAAGGCATCAAAGACAAGGTTAATGGGGCCAATGTGTCAGGAGGTCATCAAGAAAGTGTGGTGCACCAACATGGACTTGAATTACTTGAAAAATCTTGTTGCAAGTATGCCCCAAAAGATGGAGGATGTCATCAAGGCCAGGGAGGAGGTCATAAAATATTAAAAGTATCAACAAAAGTGTTTTTAATTATCTTAACCTAACTTAATGGAGGTAATTAATATAAAAATAACATAAAATAGCGAGGGTCCAGACTTCCGTTGCAGTGACTGTATATATATATATATATATATATATATATATATATATATATATATATATATATATATATATATATATATATATCTGTCTTTCTCTCTCTCTCTCTCTCTCTCTCTCTCTCTCTCTCTATCTATCTATCTCTTTCTGTCTTTCTCTCTCTCTCTCTCTCTCTCTCTCTCTCTCTCTCTCTCTCCCTTTTCCGTCTTGTGTTTGGATTTTATTATAATCTTCATCTAATTTGGAGATGATCTCACTGACGTCATTTTAAAATTGACTCATAGATAATTCAAACTCCTTTATTGCTTGCACAGCAGTAACACCATTATATTTTTTTGCTTGCAAAACATTGTATAGAATGTCGGCATGTTTAAGCGCAACATAAAAAAATGACAACCAAAAATTAAACACTTTATCTTCAAGTGCTCTTTTGAACCCAGTATATTCGCATATGCTTTTCTCACCCCAGCCATCATCATCCTGAGTTCTTGTGAAACATTCCCTAAGCTCTTTTCTTTGTCTCTTTAATGCCAGCAATAATCGAATAATGAAAAATCAAAGGTGTTTGAAGTACATTAGGAATTCTGGCATCTCCCGCTTTCACAACACAACACAGACACACTTTCTGTTCCAAGGATTCCTGCCGATTGGTATTTATATCCACATACTTCTGACGCGGAGCAGGTCCCTCGGGCCCGGGGCGACGAAAATTCACCTGAACGCTGTTTGGTGTCTTCCCATAAGAGGACCAGCTCCTGATGCCCTTGGGCCGACCAGCGATTGTCATACTGACCTCTATGTAGACTTTATTATCCGGTCGGTTATCCTCCTAACTAACTAACTAACACCAAGCCTATTTAAAGTTGAATAAAAAAGCTTAGTACTTTTATTTGAAGAACATACTTTTTTTATTACCAGATTCAACTTATGTGGGTAACAATGAATGTAATAAGCGTGCGGAGAAAACTCCTTTCATGACGGCCGCTCCGTCGTAAGCCTACGAAACAAGTTTCTTTGTGGGATTGTAATTTTTTAAAGGTTTCAACCAGCACATTAGTCGCATCACTCGCTGTTCTATCTTCAATGTGAACGAAAGAAACAAACTTTAAAACAGGTTGACAATCTTTTAGAAAATGCAATATGATTACAAACTGTGAACAGCCTCATACATTGATTGTTTCGTCTGCTCGTAGAGAAATAATTTGCTTGAGAAATTTCCTTTTTATTTCATCTGTCTAAAAGGTCATTTTGAATTGTTTAAGATGTATTTTTTGCAACTTTACTATTTTTGAGATGATCATTAAGTACACTCACTGTCAAGAGTAGCTGTATAGATCATATTTACTCCTCCCCTCCTTATTAACAAATTGCTCACTTACATCGTGCCCTCGTAGAAGCAACTCGTGTGAACCACAAAAATGTAAGCAATTAATAATTCTTGATAAAGCGTGTGTATTTTTATCAACTAGTTCATTATGCTTCCGTATACTACAGTCGCTAGCCAGCATCAATTGCAGATAAAAGGTTCGTTCTCTCAGCATATTTAATTTGAGAGCATTATTTGTGTGAGCTGTGCTACTTTCCTGCTTCTGAATTCTTTCTGATAAATGTTTTAAGTCATTACAGCCAGTACTGGTCCACAAACATTCCCCTTTAAATAAAATTTAATACCAATAAAATAAAGATATTTTTTGTATCACTGTTTGAAAATTAGTTACTTAAATTTAATTAACACCACTTGGAAAAATAAAAATATCCACTCATTGACCAAGATCCTTGTACGCAGAGGTTAAAAGAAAACTCCAACTATCGAAGTAGCAACTCGCCCTCTTGGGGCCTCTATTACTCGGCCCCAAATTTGACAGATTGGCGTGAAAGAAAACGTAGGAGATGAGGGCGGTTCGTTAATGTCCAGATTCCATTGAATTTTGTTAGCGATCTCAGGGCCAACTCACTGTGGGCCCAAACGGATGTTAAAGAGAATCTAAAATGTTTTAAGCTCGCTAATTACAATACGTTTATGAAATTATAAATGATAATTACTAGATTTACGTGTGCCTTGACAAAGTCTGATATTTTTAATTTGGTGGGGCCCGGCCCCTCTAGCCCGTAGATAAAGTAAGTGTGTACCTGATCGATAAGGAATTATTAAATGCCAGGACTGATTTCACGAGATTGAGGGGGTATTAACCATATTAACTCACGGACTGGCCTTGAATGAACTCGCTCTCTCTGTCTCTCTCTCTCTCAAAATCACTTTCTCCCTCTCCCTCCTTCACTCCATCTCCCTCCCTCTCCGTCTTCCCCTCTCCTCATCTCCCCCTCTCGCTCTCTTCCCTCTCCAAAATCTCTCTATCTCATTTTTCTTTATCTGTTTGCTGTTTATCTATCTCGCTTTGTCTCAATTCTCTCTCCTTTTTTCTTTGACTTTTTATCTTTATCTATCTCTTTCGTCTTTCTTTTTTTCTGTTTTCTCTTTTGTCGTTCGTTTCTCTTTTCATCTTTTTCTCTCATTTTTCCTATTTCTCTCTCTTTTCTCTATTTTTACTCTGATTATTTCTCTCATTCTCTCCCTTCTCTCGTTTTATCTGTTTATTTCTCTCATTCTTTCCCTCTCTCTTTTATCTTTCTTTTATATCACTTATTTATTTCTCTTTTATCTCTATTTCTCACTCTCTTTTTGCCCTCTTATCTTTTTCTTTATAGCTCTAATTCTCATTCTTTTTTCTCTCTTTTTTACTCTATTTTTCTTTCTCTTATTCACTATATCTGTTTCTGCTTTTCTCCCTCTTTCTACCTCTTTATTTCTCATTTTCTTTATTTCACAACCCGTTTATTTCGCACGGTCTCACCGCTTTTATCTCTCCCTCTTTCTTTCCCCCTTTCTCTCTCTCTCTCTCTATTTTCCCCTCCCACCCTCTTTTTTTTCTTCTCTCTTTCCCTTTCTCCCTCTTTCTTTCCTTCTCTCGCTTTCCATCTCTTACCATCTATATCCAATATCTCTCCTCGTCCCTCTTCATATATCCATCTCTCCCCATGCTATCTTCCCTTCTACTCACTCCCTCTCCCCTCTTTTCCTCTCTTTCCCCCTAACATCCCTTTATCTTTCCCTCTCTCTCCCCATCTATACCCCATGTCTTTCTAACCTCTTTCATCTCACTCCCCCATGCCCCATTTCTCTTTCTATCTATATTTCTCTCCCATTTCCCTTTCCCTCTATATCCTTTTTATCTCCCCTCTCTATCTTTATTCCCGTCTTTATGTGCTTTCTCTCTCTTCTATCCATCTGCTTCCACTATATCTCCCCTATCCCCCTTCTTCATACCTTTCGTTCCTCTCTCTCGCTTCCTCTTTCTCTCCCCTATTTTTCCAGGGAGGGGCTTCTCTCTCTCCTCTCTCTCCATGCCTTTTCCCTCCTTCCCCCTCTCTCTCATAACGAAAATAGAGGGAGAGGTGACGCCCCCTTGTCGCGGGAAGAGAGCTTGTGTGGACCTTGGACTTTTCGAGCTATGTCGGCGGGGGTACCTCTTCTGGGTACCCCTGGCAGGGCTTCTCTTGTCGATTGGGTCGGAAACGAGGTTCCAGACTAAGTGCGTCATTCTTTCCTTTTTCTACTCTATCCCTCTCATTTTTTACTTTTATCCTATCTCCCACTCATACAAAAAGAAAAAAACAACAAAAAAAGCCTACTCTTATCGTGTCACTCTTTTCCTTTCTTCCTCTATCTACTTATAAGGACCTGGCAGCTACCTCATGCGTCAGAAGAGAGGCTTTGGAACCTCTATAAACAACGCCAATCGACGCTCACTCGTCGCGAGAGACTAGGACTAGAGGTGTCCTAGGCGTTGGGGCACGATGAATGGGATGAGGGTAGTGCCCCGTTAACCCCTTTCCTAGCGCGTAATTATTGACCGTTCCCAGTGCCCGTTGACGGGTGCTTATGTTAGCATTAGTCCGAGGTGACGGCCCTTTGTTCCCATGTTGGTTGCCAGGCCAATAAAAAGCCTTGGGTCGAGTTCCTTGGTGTGGCGGAATATCCATTGAACGCTACTCCGAGATCCTGGCCGTTGTGAAGGGAACTAGTAGGAGTTTAGTAAGGGGCGTGCTCCGTTGTTCACCTGGTGAGAAATCGATGGCCCCTTCGGGGACCGTCAGTGCTGCTTGGTTGGGAGCCACGGCACGCCGAGGTTTGACGACTCGGTCGGACGAACAGCAGCACATGGAGAGTGCCTTCTGAAAGATCCGAAACCTCTCCGATCGATAGGCGGGAGCGACTCACGTGGGGAGAACTCACCAACCCCCCTTTTTTATCATTGATTGGTCACGAGTTTTCAGAGAGAGAGAAAGCGCTCAAAATGACAGGCAAAAAAGGACCCGTTTGTCTCAAACACAACTGTGCAATATGCCAGTTAGAGAAGTGGTGCGTTGACTTTCCGGAGAGCTGCTACTCAAAATGCAGCCCTGAAAGTATCTGCACTACTTGCATATTGAGGCGAGAGGTGGATAAATTAAAAGACCTCTATAGAGCCTCAGAGGAGAGAGCTAAGGTCCTTGAGGGAAAGTTGGAGAAGCTCGAAGCCCTTAACGCAGCTCAGGTTCGATGCCTAGAAGAGGCGCCGCCCACTGACGTGTCGGAATCTCCTGGTAACCAAGCGGACATTCCAGCATCATCTGAGGCTAAGCTAGCTGAGGCGAGAGAAAAGCAGAAAAAGAAGAAAAGAGAAACGAAGAAAAAAAGAAAAAGAATAAAGTTGAAACAAAAGTAGAACCAAAAATAGAAGAAAAACAGATAAAGAAGAAGAAAAAGAAAGATAAGAATGTGGAGAGTAAAGAGGAAAAGGGGACGCCTCTTCCACAAAGCAAGACCCCGTCTTCAGAGACCAAGTGTCCGAAGGTCACCCTCATTGGTGACTCGCAAACATGGGATCTGCAGCCGCTGCTAGCGGTCCGCCTTCGCACTAGCGTGAAGGTAAGCTGCCTGTCAGGACGGGGTAACCACAACATCAGAGTAGAGGAAGAGAAAGCTCAGATTTCTGAGAATTCAGTTGTTGCTATGATGGTGAGCGGCAACGACTTCTACCTCAGAGACGGGAAGGTTGGCCTCAGTGGTAAGACCATCCAAACGGTAATAGGAGCCGTGGATGACATAGGGCTTAAAACCCGCAAACGTGTGGTTGGGATGCTTCCGAGAAGAGGTCCATCCCGAACCGCTCACGAAAGAAACGTCGCAGTGAACAGAAGTTTGGCGGATCTCTGCACGGCAGAAGGAGTCTTCTTCCTGGACCCATATCGTACCTTTATCAGTAGAGACAACCTCTACCAAAGGGACGAGGTACATCTCTCCTTTAAAGGGAAGGCCTTTCTCGCCAACCTAATTCAAGATGTCGTGAAACGCACCCAAAGGAGCGTTTGAAACAGAGCGAAAGCGGACGTGCGCCAGCATGCCCGTGTCACTCCTGGAACGACCTTCTCGGAGGTCGTCAAAAAGGGTGTGACCACGAAAACAGAGAAGCCGGGAAACGGAAGAGCGTAGGGAGTCCTACACTAGAGGACTCCCTCAAAGTTCTTCTGTTCAATGCGAGGTCAATCAGGAATAAGTTTCTTGAGCTCCGTGGCCTCGTAGTAACAGAGGAACCTGAGATGGTGGCCATAACGGAGTCGTGGATAAAAACCTCAAGCCGAGATTTTGAAGGTGAATTCGCGATTCCCGGTTACCAGCTCTTCCTGAAAGATAGGCCAGACAGAGAGGGTGGCGGTATGATGTTGTATGTCAAGGATACTCTCAACTCGACGGATTGCAACATCGTATCCGACCATGAACTACTAGGTGTTGACCTAGAGATAGGTCCTGCCAAATACAGGATCTAGTGCTTTATAGACCTCCTGCCCAACTCGTTGAAAAAGACAGAGATCTGTAACAGCTACTAGGAGAACTTGTCGAAGACAGAGTGTGTATCGTCATGGGTAATTTCAACACACAAGTTGACTGGGAAACCAGAGAACCCTGTGGCGAGAACGCACTACTCCTGGAGTTCGCGAACAACGAGTTCCTCACTCAATGGGTGAGAGAGCCAATGAGAGAAAACAATATCCTCGACTTGGTTTTCACCTTTGAGGATGACATCGTTGAGGACCTCTCTGTTGGCGAAGAGCTCAGTGGCAGTGACCACCGACTAATTAGATTTGTAGTCAAAGTTCCGAAGGCAGGGTCTGCAACTAGTAAATCGAAGAAACTCGATTTGAAAAGAGCAGACTTCGCAGGTCTTCTTGCTGGACTGACTGACGCGAGGCTAGAAGTGTGCAATTTTGTTGAAGACTCGTGGAACAGTTTCAAAACCACATTCATGAGTCTTCAATCGCGTTTCATCCCTCTGAAATGTCCCCGTTGGTCTTATGTTCAACCAAAGTGGTTTAATCGAGAAATCGGCCAACTGCTTAGGAAGAAGAGAATTGTGTACCGACAATCGAAGATCTTGGGTGACTTTGACGAATACCGCAGGCTAGCCAGGAGAGTGAAGTCCAGCATAAGGGCGGCTAAGCGTTCTGACGAACTCCGAGTGGCGAGATTCTGTAAAGAGAATCCCAAGGAGTTTTTTGGATATGTGAACAGCCGCAAACCAATCCGTCGAACGATTGGCCCTTTGAGAAATGAGGAGGTGGCATTAAAGCACTTCGATGCAGAAAATGCTAACCTCCTCAACGACTACTTCTCTTCAGTGTTTACTGAAGAGTGTGGTCCCATCCCCCAGCCAATGGATTCCTACTCGGGGGAAAAGCTGGAGGATATGGACTTCACCAAAGGGAAAATAAAAAAAAAGATCAGTGACCTAATGACGAATAAGTCATCTGCCCCGGATGGGTTTCTACCTAAAGTGTTGAAAGAAGTGCGCGATCAAGTGTCACGACACCTGAGCGCAATCTTTAACATGTCAATCCGGACCGAATGCGTTCCTAGAGACTGGCGTGAAGCGGAGGTGACTCCTATCTTCAAGAAAGGAGACCGAAGCCAACCGTCGAACTACCGACCTGTCAGTCTGACTTCGATAGTCGGTAAACTAATGGAAAGCATGATGGTAGACAAAATGACGTCGTATTTGGAGTCAAACCTGCTACTGAGAAGTTCCCAGCACGGCTTCCGAAGACAACGGTCATGCCTGACGAACCTTGTGGAATTCTTCCACTTCGTGTTCAGTGAGCACGATCGGGACAAGGCGGTGGATGTGGTCTACTTAGACTTTCAGAAAGCCTTTGATAAGGTACCACACCGCCGCCTTCTCCGGAAAGTGCGAGCGCTGGGCATAGACGGAAAAGTAGTCGGCTGGATCAAGAACTGGCTAAGTAGCAGACGGCAACGGGTGGTGGTGAATGGACAGGCTTCTAAGTGGGTGCCCGTTACTAGCGGGGTTCCTCAAGGTTTTGTCCTGGGACCACTACTATTCATCATCTACGTCAGCGACATGGACGGTGACATGGTTGCCAAGATTTCCAAATTTGCCGACGATATGAACGTTGGTATGAACGTTGCAAAGGATGGAAATACTGCCCGCCTGCAGGAAGATCTTGGGAAGATTGGGGAGTGACCGGACACGTGGCAAATGCCTTTTAACGTGAACAAATGCAAAGTAATGCATATCGGCCACAGAAACCCCCAATCTCAGTATATCCTTAAGGGCACTGCTCTTGAATCGAGTGACACAGAGAAGGACTTGGGTGTAACTATCACTAGTGACCTCAAGTTCTCGAAACAGTGCATTGAGGCAGAGAAGAAAGCCCAAAGGATGTTAGGCTACATAAAGTGCCAGTTTGGATACCGTAACAAGGATATAGTACTTTGTCTGTACAACTCCCTCGTTCGGCCGCACCTGGAGTATGCCGTACAATTTTGGAGTCCTTCGTTTCGAAAGGATTTCGCAAGGTTGGAACGCGTACAAGCCAAGGCAACCAAGCTGATTCCCTCTATCCGACATAAAAGTTATGAGGATAGACTAAGGGAATTAGATCTGTTCTCGCTGGAAACTCGTAGACTGCGTGGTCAGCTCATCGAAGTTTTCAAAATACTTCGATTCGAAAATGTTGACTACCGGGATATTTTCACACTGAGTGAGAACAGAACGCGCAATCACAGCTTCAAACTTGAACTGAAGCGTTACAACTGCAATCTGTGGAAATTTTTTCACTTACTGTATCTGCGTTAAGTGGAACGCACTTCCAGTGGAAGTTGTCAACAGTGAATCTGTTGACCAGTTTAAGTCAAGACTAGACAAAGTCTTGAAAAGCGGCCGTTCAGGGGCGCAAAACAATTGAGCAGCCATGTGCCTGTACGATTGCTAGTCCAAAGGTACCCTCTTTGAATGGACCGTAAGGTCTCCTAGGGTACTTACTTACCTTGTTGTTACTCCTTGTTGTTGTTACTCTCTCCCTCTCTCTTTCTCCTCCTTTCTCCCTCTTCCCTTTCTCTCCGGTTAATTCTCCTTCGAGAACCACGACAACATATCAAGGCATGAAATTATTATAATTAAAAGCCGCTGTTCTCTTCCTTAACAGGAAGAGCTTGATTACACAGGCACCCCTGCGGGGGGTGGCCTACGGCCTTATTTGCTAATCTTAACCGCCTTTTTTAATCCCCTTTATAGACTCTTTATTTTAACACCCTGAACACCCTTTTTTTTTTTTTTTTCTTCTTCTTCTTCTTCTTCTTCTTCTTCTTCTTCTTCTTCTTCTTCTTCTTCTTCTTCTTCTTCTCCTTCTTCTTCTTCTTCTTCCGTTGGATTTCAAGCGAGCAAACGTTACACCTATATTTAAGAAGGGGAATAGATTTGAAGCAACGAATTTTCGGCCTATTAGTCTAACTTCGGTAGTTGGGAAGCTTTTAGAATCTGTAATTAAAGATAGAATAGTGAGCCACCTCGAGTCAAATAATCTGATTAAAGATTCCCAGCATGGATTTAGGCGTGCGAGATCGTGCTTGACTAACTTGCTCGAATTCTTCCACAAAATGATTTGCGTGTACGATGAAAGCAAAGCTGTAGACGTAATATATTTAGACTTTAAAAAGGCGTTCGACACCGTCCCCCACCAAAGGTTATTAATGAAAGTTAAAGCGATTGGGGTGACTGGTAAGATTTTAAACTGGATTAGAAATTGGCTGAAAGATCGCTCGCAGCGGGTGGTAATAAATGGGGAATGTTCAGATTGGGCCAGCGTTAGTAGTGGGGTACCGCAGGGCTCTGTTTTAGGCCCTTTATTGTTTTTAATTTATATTAACGATTTAGATAAAGGCATACTTAGTCGGATTTCGAAATTTGCGGACGACACGAAGCTGGGCAATCGTGCCTATGTAAGAGCGGATGTCGATAAATTGCAGGGGGACCTAAACTCGATTGCCAATTGGGCGGACAAGTGGCAAATGGAATTTAATTTAAGCAAATGCAAGGTAATGCACTTGGGTTGCCATAATTTAAGAGTAGAATATACAATGAAAGGCCAAGTCCTCGACGCGGTTAAATTAGAAAAAGACTTGGGAGTATTAGTCTCAGACGATTTTAAATTCTCGAAGCAATGCGCGGATGCGTGTAAAAAAGCAAATCGCGTTTTGGGTTATATCGCGCGCAATTTCATCTTCAAATCTAAGGATGTAATTTTACCTTTATATAAATCCCTTGTGCGGCCACTTCTCGAATACGCTGTTCAATTTTGGGCTCCATATTTAATGAAAGATATCGCGCAATTAGAAAGAGTGCAGCGTAGGGCTACGAAATTAATTCCAGAGCTGAGGAATAGATCATACGAGGAAAGGCTCAGGGCTTTAGATTTGCCATCGCTAGAACGCAGAAAATTACGTGGCCAGCTAATAGAAGTATTTAAAATACTAAAGGATTTCTCAAACGTTGACTTTCGCAATCTGTTCGAACTGGATCATAGGGGAAATACTCGACAGCACGGGTTAAAATTAGTGAACAAGCATTTTAACACTAGTATAGCCCAAAACTATTTTACATTTAAAGTTACTCAAAATTGGAATCGGCTGCCCACCCACGTAGTAGATAGCACTTCGGTTAATATGTTAAAAAATCGACTCGACGTGCATTTGAATAGTTTAAATATAACGTAGTTGAGCACTGTGAATTTAAACGTCCTTGCAGAGAGAGAGTTTGGAGCGGAGGTTTAAGGATATGAAATTATGATGACTAAAAATGATGCCGGCGATTCTCTGCATGTGTAGCTTAGATGTCCCATTTCTTTTCCGCCTATCCTATAAGTAGTCTCTATCCCTAAATTAGCTTTTCACCACTAGCAGTCGAGTGGCTGCGGAAGATGAGAAGAAAAACTTTCTATCTCCCCCGACCCCTAGTTTGATTAGTTAAAATTGCACGATAATGTACACATGTAGATAAGTGTGTACAGTAGATAGTATTAAAAAAAAAAGAAAAAAAAAAAGCATGTTAGAGATACACTCGTAGATAAGGGTGTATCGTAGTTTTTGATTTAGTGTAGCGGACTAGCCTCGAGCGGACCTTAGGGTCTTTGCTGGTCCTAGATTCTGTAGTTCTGTAGTTCTGTAGTTCTTCTTATAAAGGAATTATTAGAAATAACTGATAAAAAAAATTAAATCTACTCAGGTGACAAGCGAACTAAAAGAAAAAATCTTATTCAAACCTTCAAAAAATCTCGTTCTTAAAATATAGGGTTATGGATTAACGTCTGAATAATTTACGTAGAAAAATAATTAGTAGAGACACCTGAAATAGGAATTCCATTCCTATGTCCCATAAAAAGACACAAGAAATAGGTAAAATTAATTCCAATATAAAACTAGATTTAAATAGGGCTATGTTTATTTCTAGGCCTATTGATGAATCAGGCGGCTGATAGAGAACATCGAAATGTACACCTTTGATTAAAACCGTCATCCCCAAACATTAAGCCTATTGGGTTGTGTGAAAGAGATGTATGTACAGTTGTTCATCTGTGCCATTATTAGTTATTAAGGCTATAAAATGTTTTGAAAGAGTTGAATTTGAATCCTTATAATTTTTTTATTATTATTCGGTTGTATTTCATTATTGCAGCCCTGTAAGACACTAGATGGAGTTTGGCCCCATGTACGATTTTCTCTCGCACCTTTCGAAAACATGTATTTAGGGCTATTGCTTTTAAACCCTTTGTCATTCTTTTTTATTCATATTCTTCCTTTTTTTTATTTCATCTGTTTGTCCTTCTTGATCTTGGACTCCGTCACTTCGGAAAAAAATGTTATGAGTTTCACTCTGGGTAAAGCCTTATTCAAACAACTAAACAGTTAAGGTATAATAGGTCCAGATCGCTTATCAGTTCTATCAAATTTTATTAAAAGATAATTCTTAATTAAGCGAGTAATAGAAATCCTCCATCGATTGATAGCGGCGCGAATCAAATAATTGTAATTTTCCTCGAGACAGATACATAGACTTGGCTGAGGCGAGGGACAATCAGTACGACCCGGCTCTCCGTGGTGATTGGATTGTTGAGTCTGTTTGCGTCCACTGAACTAGACTTTTTCGGGGGTGTTTTTTGTATGTTGTGATTGTACGGTCGGTTTTAGGTAAGGCCTGATTACTGCCTTATTTCCTAGGACATAGATCACTAAATATCATTATAAAAGATAAATCTATGTTAAAAAAAAACAATTTAAAGAGAATTTTCGTTGAAATAGGGAACGAAGGACGGTATACGTTGGTTTTAATTCTAGTTTAAATTGAATGGTAAAATAGTGGATCCTAACACCATATTCTATTCACTTCACAGATTAACACACCTAATCTCACCACTTTCTTGACAAACTTTTCCAATCCCCTGCCACCCACAATAACTCCCGTTAGTTTTCACTTAGTTTTAAGTAAATACTACCCACTCCTCCGTGAAGAAGCATCTTATCTTCAGAAATGGCAGCCACGGCGGCGGAACTTCTCAATTTCCTGACGACGACACTTTTGTTCATCCAAACCTCTTCAGTAGTGACCGAACCCTCATGGGGGGGTCTCTACCCCCGGGAATCTGTTAGCAGGGAAGTGCGACAACTCGACGCCCTTTGGGATTTTCGTCTGGCCCCTCTACATGACCCTGACCTAGGGTTCACCGAGATGTGGTACAAGAAACCACTCAAACTTGTAAGTGTGGTTGGGTCAGATCCAATTAGCGACCTAACTCTATCGTCCCTTTATACAAATCCCAGGCACTATTTGATACCCTGTGTTTCGGGAACACGCAAAAGTTAGCTCGGTAAATTTTTATTTCATAACCACCGATTTTAGGAACATTTTATGAGTCCATTTCTAGCTCTGCCCATTCGAAGCCCCTCATGCATCCCTTTAATGGTGGAGGGTTGAACCCCCATTTGCTCCTCTATTTTTAATAAGCTAGTAGTATTCGCCATTTGAAAGTGTAGCATTAGGTTTGAATTCATAGGCAATTGCCAGATGTCTAATGTACATTGTTTTTATGCCGTATTCCTTGACTTCAGACATATATGCCCCACCCCCAAATGCTATTTAAATCAATCCTATTTTCTTTAATTTTGAGTAATATAAAATGTTCATAGCGTATTTCAATTAAAAAAAATTACCTTCAAAATGATATATGATGCGATTCCAATTAACACTATGGCTGTGTACTTAATTCTTGTCTCTGTTCCTCAGAGCGGAGACACCATCAAAATGGCTGTACCGAGTAGCTACAACGATGTAACGCAAGACAAAGCTTTGCGAGACCACATTGGATGGGCTTGGTAAGTTGGGGGTCTAATATGTGGGGAGGGGGTCTTACTATCACGTCTTCCTTTGAGTGCTCTTCAAGGGAGCTTGTCATCCTTACGGGTTCAGGAGAGTTCTGGCATCTAATCTTTAGCTGCTCAACTTTTCCCCAGCATGAGGCTACCCTCTCTTGTACCTTCCTCGAGCTATGGTAGTTCTTAATGTATAAACACCAAAATTAGAACCACAACTATTTGTTTCGCCACCCCAAAACGTTCCTTTTTTCACAAAGACCCACCATGTCAAATTTCATTGAAAAATACATCTAAAGGTGACAATGGATCATATATAATTTTGTCATCTATCAAGTTCTTTCACACATCTGCAGAAACATTCGTTGCTATTTATTTTTTTTTTTGGGGGGGGGAGTTATTTGTACTTCGTCGGCAATTGCGTTATCTTTATTTCAGATAATTAATATTGAGTATTATCTACAGCTGATAGAGTATAGTACTTCAGCTTGTTTCCTCTTGGCAGAGGAAACAAAAACCAAAGATGCGTTGACAAAATCAAATGATTAGTCCAAGCATTGCAGAAGCATTGGACAGAAACAGGATATCGGACAAAGCCACATTCATGATTAGGACAACACAGTTTTGACCAACAACTATCCAATAATCTTAAATCGGTCAAGCTTTCTAACAATCACCAGAAACCCACCTATCAGCGAAAAGATAAAGCCTACTTCCAAAACAGTGAAGACTTTACCATCAATTCTAGAATGTGATCGTTGGTCCTAGTGAACGAGGATTTGCGCTGGTGCAAGATGCCTGTCTTCTTCTGACCAGAGATGAAGAGCAGTAGCAATACAACTGCACTCTTAAATTGTTTCTGACCACAGGAAACGCTTCCATGGAGCTCTAATACAGACTTTTAACCGGACAACAGTCGCTTGTCACCACCGTACCTGTACCACGTAATCGATGACATTCATTTTTAAAAGCAGCGATTCATACAAGTTAAAGTTGATGCTCAGTCATTTAGGTTTGTGCTCTCAGTGGTACGCGGCGTTGCCCGGCATAAAAAGTCATGTCGCAAATAAATAGAGATCCATACTTTTTTAAATTCGTATATTGTGGCAAAAAAATATCTTTACTTTCTGATTATTATTATTATTATTTGTGGGATGAAAGCAGATTAATGAGAGTTGCGCACTCTATCATATAATATACTTACAATGAGTAAACTTTTCACTGCGCGCGCGCCCGGCAGTTTACGCGCACATTTGAATGACCGTTAGTTATGAGCGACCAACATTGTGGCCTGGTGGCAGGGACAGAACGTCTTATAGATACAGATACTTGTTTCCTTCTTTGCCTCGCCCCCGACAGGAGGGCGGGGACAAATCCATTGTCTCACATCTACATATTTTCAATGAAACTTTAGTCTGTTTTTGGAGCTAAAATAAATAGTTGAGATATTGATTCGAAAAATTAAGAGCACCATCCTAAATGTACAGGGTGGTGAATAACCTTTTGCTAAGAGCGCAGGATGTTTTATGGAAGGCCAAAAATATTAAACCTTACAGTAAACAAAAAGTAAATAGAATTAAATTTATTAATGTGCTCACCATATTTAACTTGCCTGCGAACGTTTAGGATATGACCTTAGGAGTTGTTAGAAGAATAGGGTGTCATGTGACCTTAGAAGTGGTTGAAGAATAGGGTGTCATGTGACCTTAGGAGTTGTTAGAAGAATAGGGTGTCATGTGACCTTAGAAGTTGTTAGAAGAATAGGGTGTCATGTGACCTTAGAAGTGGTTAGAAGAATAGGGTGTCATATGACCTTAGAAGAATAGGGTGTCATATGACCTCAGAAATTGTTAGAAGAATAGGGTGTCATGTGACCTTAGAAGTGGTTAGAAGAATAGGGTGTCATGTGACCTTAGAAGTGGTTAGAAGAATAGGGTGTCATGTGACCTTAGAAGTGGTTAGAAGAATAGGGTGTCATGTGACCTTAGAAGTGGTTAGAAGAATAGGGTGTCGTGACCTTAGAAGTGGTTAGAAGAATAGGGTGTCATGTGACCTTAGAAGTGGTTAGAAGAATAGGGTGTCATGTGACCTTAGAAGTGGTTAGAAGAATAGGGTGTCATGTGACCTTAGAAGTGGTTAGAAGAATAGGGTGTCATGTGACCTTAGAAGTGGTTAGAAGAATAGGATTTCATATGACCTTAGAAGAATAGGGTGTCATATGACCTCAGAAATTGTTAGAAGAATAGGGTGTCATGTGACCTTAGAAGTGGTTAGAAGAATAGGGTGTCATATGACCTTAGGAGTTGTTAGAAGAATAGGGTGTCATGTGACCTTAGAAGTGGTTAGAAGAATAGGATTTCATATGACCTTAGAAGAATAGGGTGTCATATGACCTCAGAAATTGTTAGAAGAATAGGGTGTCATGTGACCTTAGAAGTGGTTAGAAGAATAGGGTGTCATATGACCTTAGGAGTTGTTAGAAGAATAGGGTGTCATGTGACCTTAGAAGTGGTTAGAAGAATAGGATTTCATATGACCTTAGAAGAATAGGGTGTCATATGACCTCAGAAATTGTTAGAAGAATAGGGTGTCATGTGACCTTAGAAGTGGTTAGAAGAATAGGGTGTCATATGACCTTAGGAGTTGTTAGAAGAATAGGGTGTCATGTGACCTTAGAAGTGGTTAGAAGAATAGGGTGTCATATGACCTTAGAAGAATAGGGTGTCATATGACCTCAGAAATTGTTAGAAGAATAGGGTGTCATGTGACCTTAGAAGTGGTTAGAAGAATAGGGTGTCATATGACCTTAGGAGTTGTTAGAAGAATAGGGTGTCATGTGACCTTAGAAGTTGTTAGAAGAATAGGGTGTCATGTGACCTTAGAAGTGGTTAGAAGAATAGGGTGTCATGTGACCTTAGAAGTTGTTAGAAGAATAGGGTGTCATGTGACCTTAGAAGTGGTTAGAAGAATAGGGTGTCATGTGACCTTAGAAGTGGTTAGAAGAATAGGGTGTCATGTGACCTTAGAAGTTGTTAGAAGAATAGGGTGTCATGTGACCTTAGAAGTGGTTAGAAGAATAGGATTTCATATGACCTTAGGAGTTGTTAGAAGAATAGGGTGTCATGTGACCTTAGAAGTGGTTAGAAGAATAGGGTGTCATATGACCTTAGGAGTTGTTAGAAGAATAGGGTGTCATGTGACCTTAGAAGTTGTTAGAAGAATAGGGTGTCATGTGACCTTAGAAGTGGTTAGAAGAATAGGGTGTCATATGACCTCAGAAATTGTTAGAAGAATAGGGTGTCATGTGACCTTAGAAGTGGTTAGAAGAATAGGGTGTCATGTGACCTTAGAAGTTGTTAGAAGAATAGGGTGTCATGTGACCTTAGAATTGGTTAGAAGAATAGGGTGTCATGTGACCTTAGAAGTGGTTAGAAGAATAGGGTGTCATGTGACCTTAGAAGTTGTTAGAAGAATAGGGTTTCATGTGACCTTAGAAGTGGTTAGAAGAATAGGATTTCATATGACCTTAGAAGAATAGGGTGTCATATGACCTCAGAAATTGTTAGAAGAATAGGGTGTCATGTGACCTTAGAAGTGGTTAGAAGAATAGGGTGTCATATGACCTTAGGAGTTGTTAGAAGAATAGGGTGTCATGTGACCTTAGAAGTGGTTAGAAGAATAGGATTTCATATGACCTTAGAAGAATAGAGTGTCATATGACCTCAGAAATTGTTAGAAGAATAGGGTGTCATGTGACCTTAGAAGTGGTTAGAAGAATAGGGTGTCATATGACCTTAGGAGTTGTTAGAAGAATAGGGTGTCATGTGACCTTAGAAGTGGTTAGAAGAATAGGATTTCATATGACCTTAGAAGAATAGGGTGTCATATGACCTCAGAAATTGTTAGAAGAATAGGGTGTCATGTGACCTTAGAAGTGGTTAGAAGAATAGGGTGTCATATGACCTTAGGAGTTGTTAGAAGAATAGGGTGTCATGTGACCTTAGAAGTGGTTAGAAGAATAGGGTGTCATATGACCTTAGAAGTTGTTAGAAAAATAGGGTGTCATGTGACCTTAGAAGTTGTTAGAAAAATAGGGTGCCATATGACCCTAGAAGTTATAGGAAGAATAGGGTGTTATATGAACTTAGAAGGGGTTAGAAGAAGAGAGGGTACTATTATGAACAGCTTCAGAAGTAGTGGGCACTATTATGAACCACTTCAGAAGTAGTGGGCACTATTATGAACCACTTCAGAAGTAGTGGTTCCTATTTTGAACTGCTTCAGAAGTAGTGGGTGCTATTATGAACAGCTTTAGAAGTAGTGAGTACTATTATAAACAGCTTCAGAAGTAGTGACACTATTATGAACAGCTTCAGAAGTAGTGGATATTATTATAAACAGCTTCGCATGTAGTGCGTACTATTTTGAACACCCTCAGAAGTAGTGGGTACTATTATCAACAGCTTCAGAGTAGTGGGTACTATTATCAACAGCTTGAGAAGTAGTGGGCACTATTATCAACAGCTTAAAAAGTAGTCGGTATAATTATGAACAGCTGCATAAGTAAGGGGTACTATCATGAACAACTTCAGAAGTGGTGGGTACTATTTTGAAGTGCTTCAGAAATAGTGGGTCTATTCTGCACTGCTTCAGAAGTAGTGGGTACTATTATGAACAGCTTCAGATGTAGTGGGCACTATTATTAACAGCTTCAGAAGTAGTGGGTGCTATTTTGAACTTCTTCGGAAGTAGTGGGTGCTATTCTGAACTGCTTCAGAAGTATTGTGTACTATTTTGAACTGCTTCAGAAGTAGTTGGTACTATTATGAACAGTTTCAGAAGTAGTGGGCACTATTATGAACAGCTTCAGAAGTAGTGGGTACTATTTTGAAGTGCTTCAAAAGTAGTGGGTACTATTATGAACAGCTTCAGAAGTTGTGGGTACTTTCATGAACAACTTCAGAAGTAGTGGGTACTATTTTGAACTGCTTCAGAAGTAGTGGGTCTATTTTACACTGCTTCAGAAGTAGTGGGTACTATTATGAACAGCTTCAGAAGTAGTGGGCACTATTATGAACAGCTTCAGATGTAGTGGGCACTATTATGAACAGCTTCAGAAGTAGTGGGTGCTATTTTGAACTTCTTCAGAAGTAGTGGGTGCTATTCTGAACTGCTTCAGAAGTAGTGTGTACTATTTTGAAGTGCTTCAGAAGTAGTGGGTACTATTATGAACAGCTTCTGAAGTATTGGGCACTATTATGAACAGCTTCAGAAGTAGTGGGTACTATTTTGAATTGCTTCAGAAGTAGTGGGTACTATTATGAACAGCTTCAGAAGTAGTGGGCACTATTATGAACAGCTTCAGAAGTAGTGGGTACCATTTTAAACTGCTTCACAGGTAGTGAGTACTATTATGAACAGCTTCAGAAGTAGTGGGCACTATTATGAATAGCTTCAGAAATAGTGGGCACTATTATGAACATCTTCAGAAGTAGTGGTACATTATAAACAGCTTCAGAAGTAGTGGTTACTATTATGAACAGCTTCAGAAGTAGTGGGCACTATTATGAACAGCTTCAGAAGTAGTGGGTACATTATCAACAGCTTCAGAAGTAGTGGGTACTATTATAAACAGCTCTTTCAACCAGCGACATTCTCGAATAACTCATCTTTTTAGTGTTGATATGAACTTATAACTCTCTTTATACCGATTCAAGTATGCTGATAAACAACTTATTTTATCATATCTTCTCCAGTTTATCGCAATATATTTTTTGTAATCTCAAGAAATTGACTAAAACATCAAAAGATATCTTTCTATCACTGCATTTCCTAAGGAAATAAATTAAATAGGAACATGATCTGTTCATTCTCGTATATCTATTGAGTGCCCTGATTCTAAAAATGACTATTTCTTTATCTGGCTTCAATAGTTTTATCACAAATAAAGACTATATCTTTTTAGAATCTCAAAAATGTAATCAAAATATGAAATGTTTATATACATTTCTTAAGAAAATAAATGAAATAAGAACAAAATATTATCTTGCAATGAAAGCATCAGGAAAAAACATATTTCTTTTGTGTACTTCAAGGCCATCTTGAATCACGCTCAACATGTAGTCGCCCATCATAGCGTCCTTCCATCTCTCCTGATATCTCTTCTTCGTGGTTTACATGT
Source organism: Ceratothoa steindachneri (assembly GCA_963969495.1). Taxonomy (NCBI): domain Eukaryota; kingdom Metazoa; phylum Arthropoda; class Malacostraca; order Isopoda; family Cymothoidae; genus Ceratothoa; species Ceratothoa steindachneri. Next base: position 213,464,999 of record OZ018317.1, read on the forward strand.
CTTTGTGAAACTGTTCACCAGATTCTTAAATCACGTGTCTCAAATACATTATTTTCCGAGTGCAAGTATTGTAGCTTTAGTATTATTCTGCAACCAAGTTTTTTTTACAACAATTACATTTTTCACCAGCTCTTTGTAGTTCTCAGACTTTTTGTTACGCAGGAACCCGTGTACTACTAACAGAAATGCTGGCCATGCCTTTTTTTCCACTGTTAACATTTTGTCTTCCAAATCTTTAGATTCCAACATCTCTTTAATTTGTGGTCAAATGAAGGGCCACCCTTTTGGCTCGGAGAATTTTGGGAACATTAAATGGACATGTTCAAGGGCTTAACTTTTTCGGGTTAATGCTTTGATAAACTGTTCAACAAGCCCAAAGTTTATGATAAGTGACGGGAGCAATATATTACCTTTTTGACCAGGGGCATTGTTACGTAAATTGTGTACCAGGACTTAATTCACTTCTGACAGGCCATTCATTTTTGTGCTATTGTTTTTCATCTGCTCTACTTTACCATTAGCAGAAAATAAGAATACTTTGTATAACTTCCTTCTAGTTCAAGCAGGAGTACTAGCATTTTGATCGGCAACTTCCGCCCAGGGTTTTGTTGGTCCCCCATAGATATGTCAAAATAAGTATCATATGCAATGAAACAAGACTTAGAGCCAGGGGCAATGTTGTCGGTGGTCTGCCTAGGGCGGATGTAATAGCCGCACTCTAGGCCGAACGAGTCTGAAGACAACCGCTAATTTCTACTCTGGTAGCCATAAAGAACTATCTAAAAAAATAAAGGTCCGTACCTGAATGGGTATCGTATGTGGGTAAACATTCAACGGAAAGTTAGATTGCATAAGATAGCAATACCCATGTAATTACGAGTAAAGCGGCTGTGGCCGTCTGAAAAATTGGCATAGCAAGAAAGAGAAGAGAGAGAGAGCGAGAGACAGACAGATAGGAGGTGACAATAACAAGAGAGAATGAGAGAGAGAGAGAATGCTGCTGCTGCCGATGGTGGGGGTGGTGGTGTAGTAATAATGGTGGCAGTATGGCAGTAGTGGTGAACGTGGTGGTATGATAGTCGCAATAGTGATGGTGGTGGTAGTGGTGTAGTAGTAATGGTAGATTTCTGAAATGCCGCAAATGAAAACCTGGTTTCTCCACTGAGACAAAAACCGGCAAAAGAAAAGTTATCACTTTTCTGCCGATTTTTGCGACAATTGTAATATTACACCACAAGAGAGAAGTGAACCAGTCTTTACTGATCAACACAAGTAAATACACTTGCGTCTCGAAGCAGCGCACCTCACCCAATGACAGCTAAAGCAGCCAGCATTGATCTTATGCGTACAGGAACTCTTGTCGCGCCAGATGCACATATGGGGGTGGGGGGCTCTTTAAGGTCGTCCCTAATTATGGGGGAACCTTGAAGGTACTCGTGAGGACAACCCAAGAGCCTTGGAAGGGGGACGCTGGTTGCCAGTAATGTTGGTAGATTATCCCTAGTTATCGCGTAATCTTTTGGCAAGGACTCCGGTTGATACAGATAACCCGGTTGGTTTGCGTTGACCTTCCTTATTTCCCACGAGAGTGATTTCTTGATTGCTATGTGGTGCCCTAAGCCGAGGGGCGGTCTTCTAGCGACGGGGTCAAATAGCCCGGAGGATGGGGATAGACCACACCAGGGTAGAACACCGGAATTTCGGGAGTTATGTAATCGCGAGGAATTGCGATTAACGAGGAGAATGCTCAATGGTTGTTTCCCCGATTAATAAGGCCTTGAAGCAGAAAGATTGAGGAACGTCAGGATATTGAAGTCACCAAAGCAAAAATAGAATTATTATTGAACTAGATCTTATGGCACTTTACAAAAGTTCTTTAATTAAGTTTTAAGTTCTAAGTTATGACATAAATTAAGTTCGAGGTCAAGTGCGGGCTAGGTTTAAAGGAGCCTGGACGAATAGAGCCTTTAAGAGTTACACCTTAATGTCTGCGTTATGTACACCACTATATACAAAGATGAATTACGCGAATCCGAGAGATCGGACTGAACGATATATAACGCGATATATTGCTATATAAAACAGTAATTTAATTATCTTTTTGTTCTGGCTTCACACAGTTATATAGTCATTTTAAGCGACGCCCTACAAGTTCCTCGTCCAACTAAGCCACACCTCCCTCTTATGTAACGGCCTATTGACTTGTCGGTATTATCATAACTCGACTTTTGATTGGCTACTGCCGAACATATTGATAAGGAAGGCACTCCGACTATTGGGTAAAATTCTCTGTGGGTGGTGGCATGTTGTCATAGAGACAGCTTCCTAATCTGTTTTCTATTTGTTAAATAGTGATAGCTATCCGGTTTATTCTGGATTCTGCCTTGATTATAATGTTTGCCTTGGATTGCCTCGACCAACTCTAACAGAGATAACTGTGCTCCGTTTACTACCATGTTTCATTCTTGTAAACGGCGCTAACTTTACTTTTCTCTCTCTCCCTCTCTACTTCATAGGTGTGCGACTCTCGCGTGTGTCCTATTTTGGACGTACACGCTAGTCGCTACACAAACACCTACGCACACTGACGCGACGCCTCGATTAGCCATATAAATTTTCCCTTGTTTAGTTTTGGGGTTTTTATTTGGATTGTTGTAAGTTTTAGCAACCTTTTATATTGTTTAAATTTTCACTGTTATTATTATTATTATTATTATATATATATATATATATATATATATATATATATATATATATATTCAGGGAATAGCATGAAAATGGAGAAGACAACCTTATATAGGGTACAAAGATACGAAGGGAACACCCATCACATAGTACAAACCAATGGAAAAGACACAAAAACAAGAAAGAAAAATACCAGGAAAAAGAACAATAGGCAACTAATTACAGACACGTGCATCCCTAAAACGATATACACACAACAACGTCATATATATGAATGGAATATGGTGGGTGAAAAAAAACATTTTAAAGGATTATCATTAGAGCGAAAACATTTAGGGCACAAAAAAGACACGTGGCGGGGGAGGCAATGCGAATGATATTACACCAATAAAGAGTTACAACAGGCTGCATTATGAGGTTATTTCATTTAGTACAAGTTCTTTTAAAACAGGGTCGAGTTTAAATAAGCCAGGAGAAATGTTTATATTGGGTAAGATGCCAATTAAGGAACACTCGACAATATTTCTTTTTGCGAAATCAGTAGAATGATAAAGGAAAATTTTGAAGAATTCCAGTTAATGGAGTGGTTATTTTCAGATAAATGTAAAAATAGAGCGCTGTTAATTTCACCTCTTCTAATATTATACTTATGTTGGTAACAGCGCTTTATTTGACTCTTTAGAGAACTCTCACAAATGCACGCTGCACAGTCTTATTCGACTGTGTTCGAACATACTCCAACACACAAAACGCCTTTTCTCTTCCAGTGAATGGCATTTCTATACCTGTAAAGATAAAAATATCAAACATTAAACATAAAGTTTTGACTTATTTCTATACCTGCTGTAAAAATTTGAAGTCAATGGAACGGGAACTGGCAAAGTTATTATATTCAATGTGATTATTGAAAGGTGATATTTTATAGAGAAATTACCCCTGCCTCCAACTAGCACTAAAAAAAATGAAAAAGTGTCATATTGCATTTTTTCCACAAAAATTATTGAAAGTGTGGCAAAATTAATGGCATATTGTTAATCATCACGTCTAAATTAGTAAAGAAAGACATTCAATTTGACATAAAGAAAAAAATGCTCATTGTATTCTAATGCATTTTAGCTTCTTGCAAACCACTGATACTTGTGTTCATTTTTAATGACTTTGACCATATTTTGTCCTTTGGAAATTTAGGTCCACGGACAGATCAGATCACACAAAAATGATCGCTAGAACCGAGTTAGATAAAGTTATCTACAGTCCAGAGATGCAAAAAATCTAACCATTTTCGATTTTTTCAATGCTTCTTGATGACCCCATAGGCTGTTTTTGGATGACCTGGAATGGTTTTAAGTGACCTTTTTTCTCGATACCTTTGAATAGTAGACCGGAGAATTTCTTAACCCGCATTTTTTTATATCATTTTAACAACTTGACTAACTTCGGTGTCTCTTTCCATTGCTGTTAGAAATTAAATCCCCGCTTTCCTATGGCAGTTTTAAGGGTCTCTCCTCGGCTAAATTTGGCAAACAAGATTCGAATGCTTTTTCTTCAATCATCACTTACCCATCTTCTACTACGATGAAGTTCTTGAGCAATTCATTATCGCTTAATGTTTCACTTGCATCCATTACTCATTTCCCTATAAACTTCCTTAAAGAATTGGACGATTGGGGAGATACTCTTGTTCTTTAGCTTCATATTTTTAAATAAATTCATTTCTCAAGTTTCTTTATAAAGAAGTATTTATAAATAATTATGAATTATTAATAAATATTTGCTAAGTATTTATAAGGTATTTATGAAGTTTTATAAAGTATTTATAGTGGTTATAAACAAGTATTATAATGAAGTACTTATGAAGTATTTATAAAAGTACTTAGCAAGTATTATAAAGAGGTATTTAAAACTGCCGTGTATTTCCTAGGTACGACAGAACGTTTTTCATCCCGAAGCGATGGATTGAGGAAAAACTGAGAATCATTCTCAGATTGGGATCGGCGCATTACAATTCTATAGTGGTGAGTAATGACGCAATGGCACTTGTAAAGGTATTACAACCACTGTGACATGAGAGGTTAATTAACAAATAGTTACAGGTTATTTGTCATTGATTGAAAACACTGAAGAGATAGTGTCGCGTTAGTGTTGTTGTTTAGTAATAGACTGACGTAACTTGTCTATTGTACTATACAGAAGGCAGTTTAGGGGTTGGCATCGTGCGTTCATAGTGAGAGCGCTAAGCCTATGAGGCTTGGCTGTCGGACCGGAATCAGTGCTCTCGGGAAGGTGATTAGAAATATCACGGCAAGACGAGTTGTTGCTCAGTGTTTGGATAATGGGGCGGATTATATCATAATTACTGAATAAATTTCCCTACCAATGAAAACCATTGAAGAATACAACGCTACAATAGGTCGACCTTGGTCCTGAGAGATAGGCTCAACGGCGTTGCTGCGCGTTGAACTCTCGTAGGGGGAGAGTTAAACTTCACTATGACAGCATTAATTTGGCTTAGATTCTTTGCACTCAGGGACTCCAATTGCAAGTCGTTACCTTGTTCATGGTGAAATATCAACGCTACAATAGCCCGTTGTTTCATCCGTTATCTACTCCCTCCCACAACCATAGCTTCTGATTATCTAATTCTCTAGTGGTTTTATTGTTACGTATACAAACGACTGATTAATACTTATACGAAGGATATTTGCAGTATATAAATGGCGTTAAGGTGGTTAGCCACGAAGGTGGACATCTCCCCATCATGGCGGATATTTCGCAAAATGTCGTCGCTGGAGAAGAAAATCTCATCACAGTTTGCATTAACAATACGCTGACTCCTCAAACCATACCACAAGGAACAATTGAGCACTACTCGGATTTAACTAGGTAAGCAATTCTGTTGTAATCCAAACTTCCGATATTTTTAACAAAAAATATTGAGATTACAACTAGTTTCTGCCATTGTGAAAACAATGGAAGAAACTAGTTTGCTCCATTTACTACCCTTACTATGGTTACAGGTAGGACTTGCAGTTTAACGTGGTATCTGAAGAACGGGTATATGATAAACTACCTCCGAATTATCCCGAATCGAAGTTCAGACCAGATGAAAATCCCTACATCACGTGGTTTAACTCAACGTGAGAAATGGTGTTTTCTCTATGGTACGTCGTACTCGTGTCCAGTGGAAGCGAGTTTTTACCGAAGGTGGGCTAGTTGTAGTGGATGGCGAGACGAAAACAAACGAGTGACTTATTGGCTTTGTTTGAACGCAACTATTTTTGAGTTACGGGGTGGCCTAGTCGGTAAGGTGCCTATCCCAATTCTGATCCCAGCGACTTTGGAATCAGAGGTTTGATTCCTGCCACCGTTCAAATTTCTTTTCCTCCACGGTCGTCTCTTTCGCGCATTGGCGTGCCGGACAGACGCATTTAGTCTCTTAAGCAGCAGCTACGAAACTAAAAAGGCTTTGAAAACTGCCAAATTTGTCTTAAAGATGAGGACACTTGTGCTCGTTATTAAAAACATAGTGGTCGGTGAGTAAGATGATGAAATTTAATGGAATTAAAATGACGAGATGAAAATAATCAAAGAATACCCCACCAGCATTAGTTGCCGGAGTCAATCACACATTAACCCATTGATGAAAGCGAATCCTTTTATCTCAAAACTTAGAACAATTAAAAATATATATATACTTCCACTTTCTGTGGGGTTTTTATTTAAAAAGTAATTGTACGGGTTCTTCTTGACCATCAGGAAGTCAATTAAAAAGTTTTTTCATTTTAACAAACCTCACTCAGTGCCTGCTCAAGGTACTGGCAACTCGGGCAGTTGCCCGGGGTGCGCCATATACTTAGGGTCGCCATCAAGGATCTTCCCCCCAAAAAATAAAAACTATTATTTTTGATTGTTTGTTAAAAAAACACACAGGTAATAAACTCATTCCTATTGTTCCATATTTTTAGTAGTTTCCTTGTGAAAATCTTTATAATTATACTTAAAAATGGGGCTGAACATCTGCTTGCCCAGGACGCTAGCAACCATAGGACCGGCCCAGACCACACCAATATGTTGTGAGAGGCTGCATTCTTATTAGACACCACATATACATAATGTTTTAAGCGTATAAATATCATTCGTGGTGAATCAAACCTAACTTTACCTAACCTAACTCATGCCTAATGATGTAGTTATAAGCGCTCAGAGTTATTCTGTCCCGTAAACGAGAAGTGTGTGAACTATGTGGAAATGAATCCACGGATATTAAAAGAGCATCGTTGTTGGTATTTCAGGTATCCGAGTGGGTATTTCGTTCAAAAATTAAACTTCGACTTCTTCAACTATGCCGGATTACATCGACCAATATACATTTATACAACGCCTTCGACCTACATCGACGATATTGACATCGTCACGGATATACGCGGAACCACAGGTAATAAAGAACTCAATTTCTAAGCTTTACGGCTTAAAATGTTTCAGTTATATTTATTTATTACTATATTTATTGCATTTATAAATTCCGCCGCCAAATCAGTTTGGCGGAGGTTATGTGATCATTCCTGATTGCGTAGAAGATATCTCAAAATCTTATTGAGGGATTTCGATTACATTTTGTTGATATGTGTACTTTAGGTCAAGGAAGAGTTGATTAAATTTGGGGGCGGGTTCAAATCTTGATTCGGATTCGAGACGACTTATTCATTTTTAACATTTCGAGATACGGCATTTTGCGACCTTGGCGGAGGTGGGTCTTCTCAAATTGCTTTCTAGGTATGATTTGAAATTCCCGTTTGGAGTCAGACCATCGTTGATTCAAAAGGAGAATCAAGGAAATAAGGTCAAGGATCACCGTTACCTGTTATAGAGTTGGATCTTGGACTTGGTACTTCTATAGCAACACTCGGATATCATATTTTAGTACTCGTTTAATTTACAATATTTAGAACTTCGTTTTTAACCCTATTTACTTAATAGCCCTTTTTTCAGTGAGAATTTAATTCTTCCCATTTCCAAGATTGACTAAAAGGTGGATACCAAATAGTATTGAGACAATTATAAATATTTTCACAGCATCAAAATAGGAAAACTCATATTTTTCATGCCTTCGTTCGTTCTCATTTCTACATTCCTCTTTCTTTACTTTGTTCTTTCCCCTTTTCTTCTCGGAGATTTTAGGAACTAAGTTGACTTAATTGAAGGCCGAAACTTGCCCTTGACGGGTCACGAACTCCACTTTTAGTCGCGTGGAGGGGACTCTATAGGTTACTATGTCGGTCCGTAGGTTGGTCGGGTGGATGGTGACATTTTATTTTCCAATGAGTTTTTTACCAATAACATCGTAACTATTTGCCCGATTCTAACGAAATTTGAAACCCTCATGTTGTTTTACATTCTATTTCGGACGATATAATTGCTAAAGGCTCCCCCCCCCACCCACAAGGTTAGTCCGGGAATTATCGAAAGATTTAAAGGTCGTAAGGTCATAAATTGAATAATTGATAGCACGCGACTTAGGTATTTTGACCTTGTTGTTATCTACGCTTCCTGCACTCCCTTGTCACTTTACTCCATTAACCAGTAGTCAGCAACCTATCACCGGCGGTGAGTATAGCTCTTACTAACCACTTTGACACTACATCGGGTACACCTGTGGCGGCGCTGCTCCCCCACGACAATATAATGACTCTCCAATAGACGTATCTAACAACCCTATAAAGAACTGTATCAATTTACACGGGATCGTTTTCACCCACCTCTGTGAAGGTGATGGTACTCATTGCAAACTAACCGCATACCATCACTGCGTACATTGCAATCTACCATACTAACCTAACATCAGCTTTAAAGTTATTCTCAAAATCTAAGAAACCTTGGTTGAATGGCCTACCACGCAAAATGGCCATTGAGCCCCACGCTTAGAAGACGATTCACTCAGGTTGGCCACAAAGTCCTGACTCACCCTGGAAGCGGAAAGAAAACAACAAAGTTTTATGGAGGAACACCAACATTTCTTCTTCAAAATAAATTCCATCATTCTCTAAGATCTTCTTCGAGCGATCAACCAGCATCCGAATCTGTCCTAGATACCAGTCGACTTTGAATCAAGAAACTGCAATCAAGCCTCCGCTTCGTAAGTGGGTCAGGACTTTCTGGCCACCTATACACAGGGTGACCCCCAAAAAACGGGTCTCAAGTTTCGATAAGCCTCATTTCTTAATTTTCTGCAAGGATTGAAGGAAACTTTGGTGATAACTAGTTTATTGTGTTTAAAAACATCATATTAAAACATGTGATCTCCATTTAGCTCTGTGTATTTCTTGAGGCGCAACACAAAGTTGTCCATGGTGTCCTTACAAACTGACCTACTAATGGCTCTGATCTCCTCATTGATGGCTTCCTTGAGTTTCGTGATGGTCCTGGGTCTACCTGCGTACACTCTGTCTTTAAGGTAGCGCCAGAGAAAGAGATCTGGGGGCTAAGGTCTGGCTGTGAGGTGCTCACTCAAAATCACTCTTGAGACTGATCACACGGCCACCAAAGTTCTCTTTCAGCCAATCTCGCGACAGGTTTGAGGTGTGAGAGCTTGCTCCATCTTGCAGGAACCAGACCTTCCTCATAAGCGACGGGAATAGGGTCTGCAGCTCTCTCTTGAAGGTTTTGAGGACCTCAACATACCGCTCCTTGGTGACTGTCACTGTCGCGCCAGATTCCTCGAAGAAGAATGATCCGATGATGCCTCTGGCTGAGATTGCAGTTAATTCCGTGCACTTAAGGAGGTGTATTATATGGGCTTGTTGGCTACCTCATTTGGTCTGGAGGTCCCCCAGAATACATTTGTCTTCGAGTTTACCTTTCTCTCAAGATGGAAGTGAGCTTCATCTGAGGTCCAAAGGAGGTTAAGGAAAATTGGGGTCTCCTGAATCTTCTCCAGTATCTTGACTGCCATAGCCTTTCTCTGCTTCTTGTCTAAGGCTGTAAGGGTCTGCTTTGTCTGTATTCTGTATGGGTAAGCCTTTACATCTATTACTAGCACTCTCCTGCAAGTCTCACGGAATATACCGAGGTACCGACTTCGCTTGGACGGTTGTCACTGGCTGCATTGAGGTTCTCCACTGTCCTATAGTTCTCGAAGTGGTCCACCCAGTCTTGAATTCTGCTCTTGGATGGGGCTTTTTCACATTCGAACTGTTGCACGAAAGTGTCCTGCACTTTCTTGAACGAGCCTGTCTTGTAGTAATGTTTGACACAGTATATTCTTTGCTGGAACTATATTGGGAAATAGCCACCAGACTAGTGGCTAAGTCCGAAATAACTATTTTAGTTGGGTTAGGTTAGCAATGCAGGATGCAGGAACCTATATATTTAATAATATATATATTTTATGTTTTCTGGTTATATTGTTTAATGAGAAGGCTTTTCCCTGATCTTCCTTGTTCGTCTTGGGAGTGTCGAACCTCTGGTCTGAAAACAGAGACCCGTCGTAGAGGGCCACCGGCGCGGAAAGAACCATTCTTGCATAACATGAAAAAGTTCGACATTTTTATTTTTAACTTAATCTGAAAACTCCACTAAAGTGTATAAATTATGTACAATCTTTAGACAATTTGTGTAGAAAGGTGAATATTCTTACAGTTTGAATCTGATGATCTGTGCCTACCCCTCTGATACCCCAAAGTGCCCCCTTGCTTCTGTGAGAATCCCCCGACCCCTTCGTTGAGAACCCCTCCTAGTATTCCAAGTAGTTTCAAGTATTACTTTTATCAGTAATAGTGGAAATTAAGTGCCGTAAATTGGTTTACACCTTTCGCACAATTTAAGGATTGAGTGGTAATTTGAGGTTATTACAAGATTGCATAAAAGGTTTCGCCCAGTTAATAAACGCAGCTATTCTTGTAATTATGAAGTTTTTGGCTACGGAAAACCGGTTAATTTTTATATCACTTTGCCTCAGGCTGTCTCTATGGCAACGGAAATTCGATTGATTTATATGACCTTTGGCCTACGCTATAACGTCTTTATAGCAAGGGCAATTCGGGTGATTTATATAAAACTAGTCGTAGGCTATGGTGGTCATATGGCAACGGAAATTTGGGCTATGAGATCCCTATAGTAAAGGAAATTCGGGTAATTTATAACACTATATGGAGTCTATGAAGTCCCCATGACAATAGAAATTCGGGTTATTTATATGCAAGGGCTATGATGCACATATGATGAGTTTAACAAACGTGGAAAACTTTGACTTAATTACTATTTCTGAAAGTTGGCTACAAACAGACTTTAATTTTTTTTTAGAGGGTATCATATTGAGGGGTTTAAAATATTTAATAAAAATCGATATGGAATAAATGGCGGAATGAGGCTTATCTACTCGAATGAGAATTTGGAAGCATTTATTAAATCACAAAAGGAAACTCGGAATTTTGTGCAGTTGCCAAAGGGACAAACAAGAGGAGCTTTAAATTTGCGTATGTTTATAGACCGCCTCATCAAAGTGAAGAAAATGATGAGCACTTGTTTAAGTTTTGGGCTGATCTCGCTAGAAATCGGTTGACTGTTGTTTGTGGCGATCTAAATTTTCCAAATGTAGATTTCAAAAATGACATGGCAGATGCAAAGAACCTACGTTTACTTCTTTTCCTAAATGTTGGGGGGGGGGGGGGGTCGAGTATTAGAGAGCCTCCTAGGAAACAGAATATATTAGATCTAGTCATAACTAGAGAAGAAAACTTTGTCGAAGACGTAACTTGTGATCAAAACTCAATTCACTTTAAATTAGTAGCATCTAGTGAGATAACAACTAGCAAATCTAATATCCTCATTTTAGAAAATGTAATTTTGACGAATATTGTTCAAAGTTAGGATGATTTGACTGGCCAGAAACACTATTCTTTACATTATCTCTTACCGATGCAACCGTGATGTTTAGGTCATTTATGCGTGTTTTTCTATCCTTATGAGGTTAAAAGCGAACATAATCAAAATAGAAGCCACCCATAGATGAACGAGACCATAAAGAGAGCTATTCAAGACAGAAACGGACTTTTTCACCTTTTCAAGCGGGTTTCCAGCGATGAAAACGGAGCAAATTATATTCAGTATAGACATCTGGTGAAAGGCGAGTTCAAACGAGCGAAAAGGCTTTATGAACTAACTCTTGCGGTCCTGTAAAGACAACCCAAAGGCATTCTTTTCGTATGTGAGTGAAAGAAAGTCAACTCGCGATTTCGAAGGACCACTTAAAAGAGAATGCGGGCTGTTGCCTAGATTTGAAAGTATCGCGCAAATCCTAAACAAACAATTTTTAGAAGCTATAGTGACTTATGGGACAAATACGCTAGACGATATTGATAACGAGCGTCGAAGTACTGTTCTATATTAAGTCGCCTGGTCCTGACAGAATACACCCTCGGCACTTAAAGGAATTAAAGGACGATATTGGTGGTCCACTATCAGTTATTTTAAACAAATCCACCAATCAAGGTGTGGTTCCAGAAAATTTTAATCTTGCAAATGTTACACCGATCTTTAAAAAGCGGAGATAAAGCAGACCCCGACAACTATATACCTATTAGTCTGACATCGGTCATTGGTAAACTCCTAGAATCAATCATAACGGATAAATTAGTCGAAACTTAGAAAATCATCGCTTACTAAGCAGCAAATAACACGGTTTTAGAATGCCTCGTTCCTGTTTAACGAATCTGCTAGAGTTCTGTCGAGACGTGAGCTCTATTTATGATCATTATAAATCTGTCGACGTAATTTACCTAGACTTTAAAAAAGCTTTTGACTCAGTACCGCACATAAGACTTCTGGAAAAACTTAAAAGGCATGGTAAGAGAGGCAAACTTTTAGAGTGGATTAGAAATTAACTTATAAATCGTAAACAAAGTTGTTTGTGGAGGATCGTCCGAGTGGATACCTGTAACTAGCGGCATTACACAGGTTTCAGTGCTGGTCCCTATACTCTTCATAATTTTCCTAAACGATCTTGAATGTAATTTATTGAGCTAGGTATCTTTGTAGCTGACGATACCAAGTTAGGGCACAGGTCAAGCGCCAGAATTGACGACGAAGAAATATATAATGATTTAACTACAATATTTAATTGTTCCTACACATGGTAGTTTCTGTTTAATATTAGCAAGTGTAAAGTAATACATATTGGTTCGGACAACTCAGTATAAATAAGATTCCCTCTTAATGGAATTATTTCCCTGCAATTGTAGCTAAAGTGTCCCTGAGTAAACGTTTTCAAAAATAGATTGGTTAAAAACATGTTTATTCTCTAGGGAGGAGCAGACACGTCGATACCACAAATCACGACCTTCGAGTATATGCTATTATTTAATAATTTATACAATTGTATCATCGTTCCCCATTGGAATCGTAAATATAGCCATTCATACCTCTTTTCTTTATTTTCTCGCCCTCCCTTGTTATTTTCTCAAGACTAGCCTCAGAGTGGATCCAAGAGTCTTTACTAGTCTGTAATTCTGTAATTCTATCTCTTCATTATCTCTTTTCTCTATTGTTTCTCTCTATATATCCTCTTTATCTATCTATCTCTTCTCTTCTTTCTTTTCTCTCTCTATTTTTTCTTTATTTTTATCCTCTTTATCTCTTTAGCTCTCTTCTTTCTCTTCTCTTTCTATTCTATTCTCTATATCTTATCTATATTTTTTATCTATATCTATCCTTTTTATTACTCCTCTCTATCCCTTCTTTCTCTCTTATCCCTTCTCTAGCTTTTCTCTATATCTATTCTCTTTAGTACTACTCTCTATCTCTTCTCTCTATCTTTTATCTCTATCTCTTCTCTCCATTTCTTGTCTATAACTCCCCTCACCCTCTCTCATATTACATTAAATCTCACCAACTACACTCCGTATAACTCCCACCTCCCTTTGGCAGGTTCTATAAAATACATCATCACGATCAAGAGCGAATCAGGCTCACTGCAAAACGCAGGCTGCTCCATAAAGGTCTACGACAAAATGGACAAACACATTCAAAGCGCCATTGGCTGCCACGGACAAATCGACATCGAGAACGCGACGCTGTGGTGGCCTTATCTAATGGACGAAGACCCCGGATACATGTACAAGCTAATCGTGAGTTACTTGACCCCTGCCCACTCAAATGTGATAGGGGCCCTTAAGGCTGGGAAGTGCTGAACTCATTGAACCTTATTTCGAAGACTACATATCTGGTAACCTGATTTATATAATGGTTACTTTATCCTTCCACCATCGATAGTTTTGATTACCGAGTTACCTTTGCACGAGAGAGATCGAATTTGACTGCATGTATTTATATTATTTAGTGGTGTGGATGCGTGGTTGACCCAAACAATGGTTTATTTGTTTAAATTGTCTTAATACCATTCTACACCTTAGTAAAGGGTTTCAGGTGTAAGAAAGAATGGGATGAATAGAAGAAATCTAAAAAAAACCCGAAAGATCTAAATAGATTGATACAGAAAATTTCATTCCTGCTAAGTGGATGGGGGGGCGGGAATAGGGTACTTGTAGCTACAAGGAACCAATTTTAAGAGACACTGGGGCACAAGGGTATTCATTTGAACGCCCCTTGGGTTAAATTGTAATTGGACTAATTTGTACTCATGATTGTGCATTTTATACAAATCATTTCCTAGATACTGTAAATGCAGGATACAGGACCCCATCGTCCAAGGTTGAAAATGGGATTGATTTCAGCTTCTCATCTTTCTCACCTTAATTTTTTTTTCTCTCCATTCGCCTTATTCTTCTTTCTCTACCCACCCATTTCTCCTTTACATGACAAGACTAACCCCCTTATAGATTACATGATCACATATCACACACGTACACACACACACATATATAAATATATATATATATATATATATATATATATATATATATATATATATATATATATATATATATATATATATATATAATAGACTAGGTTGAATTTAGCTTTAACTATCTTTAGTTTACTCTTTTCAATTTCAATTTTTAATTGCGAGTGGAAAATGGAAAGGTAATTGTGGTAAATCCATTTTTATTTAGTGAATATTTATATAAAATAAATATTTTTTGTCTGGCTGTCAGCTTTGGTCTTTCTCCTAAGGTATATTCAGACAAAAATTCTTGGGATTGGTTGAGGCAGATGCCTCTGGTTTACTTGTCGATTTGCCTCCTTTACCTGGTATATGACACGATCCAAACGTTTGCGATGAATGATGACCGATTGGAATTGATTTATAATACAGTGGAAAGTTAATTATACACGAGCATGAGAGAGAGATGATCTACATGGAATTTGGTGGTGAAACGAGAAGAAAGTGTCAGGTTTGCAGATGGTTACAAGGCCCCTGGAGATGAGGCTAATCTCTTTCAGTTGGTGCTATTATTTATATCTAAGTTGATTTTCTGCAGCTTATTCATTTATTTATTCATTTTACTCTTTTTTATTTTCTCTTCTTTGTTCTTACTTTTGTTTTGTTTTCGTCTTTCAGTTCATGTTTTCTTTTCCCGTTTTAGAGTTTTCTAAATTTCTGAATTCGTAATATGTTGCTTCGTGTTTGAGGTATCTGCAGGTGTCCTTTTTATAGTCTCATTTCAAAAGTGTGAAATCGTGATCTGAAAAGTACTTCTATTTGTAAATACCATTTTCTATCCCGTCCAACCCTCCTTCGTTATCCTAAATTTTAAGGAATTTGTTGTGACGAGTTGTATAGGTTATTATTTCTGACTTCAATGTTTGGTTCTGGAAGTTTCTTTTCTTTTTTATTGTGTCTTGTTCTTGTTCTTCACTGTGATCCATCGAGTGGTGCTTTCCGAGCTATCCTCGCCCATTGATTCTACGGTGGTTTGTGTTTCGTCGATTTCTTTTTCTTCTTGAATTGTTTCCACGTTCTCTGTTTTCTGTGTTTATCTTCTGTGTTTTCACGTACAATTTGTTCTTTCTTAGTAGGGAGTTAAATTCCTTCGCGAAGTAACTGGGATTGGCTACATTGCGGCGTGTCATTATCTCCATTCCTGGGCCATCTTTTAAGATACTCGAGGCCAGTTAGTGTTGAAGAGCAAATTTCGTTCTAGCTGCTTCCTGCGCGTACGTGTGGCTCCTTTCTTCTTCTCTTCCATGAACTGGTTTCTGTTTTCTTTAAATTCTTCGCCGGGCAATCCATTGCTAGGGCTGAGTTAGGTTAGTCAAAGTTGGAGAATTTCTTGACGTTGTTGCATTCATATCCAAGGTAATTTGTTGAAGTGCATTCGGAGCATCGTTCTGAGGTTGTTGGCAATCTTTAGTACTGTGGCTCTCTACTTGCAAGCATTTCTTACAAGTTTATATCTGTATGTATTCATCCTTCTGTATTTGCGACGGCATAATTCTAAAATTAAATGCCAATATACGAGGGGCGGTCAATAAGTTTGGCTATTCCAATATAAGGAAACGAGATATGAGGAAAAGTGTGTTATTATTTTTCAATATAACTTCCCTCGACTTCGATGCACTTGCGCCACTTGTCCCTGAGGCTTTGAATTCACGACTGCTGTTCAATCCACTCCTGGACGGTGAGCTGGACATCTTCATCGTCCCCAAACCGGCGTCCACGCAGTGCAGCCTTGAGCTGGCGGAATAAAAAGTAGTCACTGGGGGCCAGATCTGGACTGTAGGGGGAATGATTGAGCTCCTCGAATTCGCACTTGCGCATGGCAGCTTGTGCAACTCTGGCCTTGTGGACTTTGACGACGTTCAAGTCGATCATGGGGCGTCAGGTTTCTAGGGACCCAACGAGCAGAGACCTTGGTCATGGCCAAATTGTCATGGATGATGTTGATAACACTTCCATGTGATATTCCAAGTTCTCGCTCGATTTCTTCGACCTTCACCCGTCGATTTTCGAGGATCATCCTCTGCACACGGGCCACATTGTCCTCGTTGGTCACGTCTGACGGGCGTTCTGGACGGGGGTCATCTTCAAGGGACTCGCGACCATGGTGGAACTCCCTATTCCAGCGAGCAATGGTTGCATAGGAAGGGTCGCTGTCGGTATACACTGCAACCATGCGTTCATGGATCTATCTCTTTTGCATTTTTTGCCTTCCTCGGTCAAAAATTTGATCACTGCGCGGTGCTCAACCTTCTCCATTGTTGAAAAATTTGTGACTGACGATCTGCGATCAGCTACTGCTTCTTAAATAGACGAGGCAGGAGCGTGCAGCTGCAGGTGCTGATTTGTCATAACTTGTCCTAACACCCCCACAAACAACCATCCCCCTTCCTCTGTTTTGCCCTACCGATTTGCAAAACTTATTGACCTCCCTTCGTACCTGTCTCTTCTGCTTTACATTCAGTCATGTTAATTGAGCTTGAACTAGATCCAACATTTACTACTCTTCAACTAAGCCAAGTTTGATTCGTTGCTAGCTCTATTATATTTCCTCTGGGGAGTCTTCTCAAACTATAGGGTTCAGCTGTTGGTAGATAACTGGTCTTCTTTTTGATACATTTATGTCTTCTTCTTGACACATTTCTGTCTTCTTTTTGACACATTTCTCTCTTCTTTTTGATACATTTCTGTCTTCATTTTGACACATCAATATCTTCTTTTTGACAGATTTATGTCTTACTTTTGACACATTTCTATCTTCTTTTTAGCACATTTCTCTCTTCTTTTTTATACATTTCTGTCTTCTTTTTCACACATCAATGTCTTCTTTTTTACACATTTGTCTTCTTTTCGACACATTTATGACTTCTTTTTGACACATTTCTGTCTTCTGTTGGTAGATAACTGGGACAGCAGTTGGTAAATAACTGGTTTTCTTTTTGACACATTTGTCTTCTTTTTGACACATTTATGTCTTATTTTTGACATATTTATATCTTATTTTTCACACATTTATGTCTTCTTTTTGACACATTTGTCTTCTTTTTGACACATTTTTGTCTTCTTTTTCACACATTGCAAGTACCGTTTGCTGCGAGTCAAAGCATGTGATCAGGGCCACTTTTAATGTGCCTTTCAATACTCTAACGACTCTTTCTCTGTTAGGCCTTCCTCGGCTCCTGACCCCTAAAGGGAGCCGCTTCCATTGCTCCCTCTCGATCCTCGTACGATGGATAACCTTCTTATCTCCCCCTAGTAAAGGCTGGAATAATGGGGTATGGATTCGTTGGACCCAAATGTACAACTCTGTAGATATCTCTCTTTTTTTAAACTCCCTGTCGGAAGTAATTAATTTATTTACGTCCCCGGTTGAGATACCCTGATTGGGGTAAGCAAAAATTGCGAGGAAAGAATCCGTAAAAATCTCATTGAACGAGCGACCTCAACGAGTATCAGTATCTACCACCTACCGGAACTACCTACCAATCGAATGATGTCTGGGGTCTTTGGATGGGTCATATTTAGTCAGGCGATGTGTTAGGTTAAGAAAAATATTTATTTAATATAAATATTCATTAAATAAAAATGGATTTGCAACGATTCATTTTTCATTTTCCACCTTCAATTAGAAACTGCATCGTCAAAGTGAAAAGTTGCTCCCTTCTTACACTGATATATATATATATATATATATATATATATATATATATATACGTATAGTTGGGCAGTAGATTTTCTTCGTAGCATATTTTATTGAAGCCGACTGCGAATTTAGCGTTAATTATTTTCTTTTCAAATCTCTCGATTTTTCTTATGTTCCGCTTTTGATCCATGGATAAGTTACCCAAAATTCAATAGAAAAATATGAACGAACGAGGGAAGGAAACTAATTTACTGGGCAAAACAAATAAATTTATTGGCCTGACGCGTTTCGATACACACCTGTATCATTATCAAAGGTTGATATTTATAATTTAAGCAATTCAATAACGGGGCTTTATATACATCGTTATTTAGTTAATAAATATATGAAAATACTTAGAGGGAATTGAAATTCTTAAATACAAAAGGTACGTTGAAATGAAGTTTTTGATCCTGTTTCAAATATTTAATCTACAATGGATACAGGAGTAATATAGCTAGGAATTATTATTCGTGGCGCGGAGACGTTTTTATATTTGTCTGCATATTTAATTTGGGCTGTTTTTTTCTTTTATATAATAGGCTTCTAATCTAATTAGCTGTCGACGGTTTGGAGCATATGATAGGATTTTGTTATTATCTTCGAGTGACTTCCGGTCCAGTTGTGTTCCATGTTTGTTCCAACGTGTGTATTTGGGGGGCATCATTGTTTAAATGGTAACTTATTCTTCATGTTCACTTTTTTTCTGTCATTCCGATATATGAATGAGGTAGGAGCTTACAGTCTCTCACTTTGCAAGGATATTCATATATTAAATGACTTCTCTGCTTAGTTGTTAAGTGAGGTCCTGGGTTGCTTTTCATGGTAAGGTTAATGTTCGTTTACTATTGTTGTAGGAGATTATGAGTGATACATTATTTTCTTTTTGTGTTGGTTTTACTCCTCTGTTTATGATTTCCTTCATTATTCTTTCATCCGTTTTGTACGCTATGCTCATAATTTTCTTTGGGGGAGGTTGTTTAATTATGCGTGGATGGCAGTAGTGCGGATGTGTTTTATTAAGTTTGAGGGGTTTATTATGCAGGAGTTGGTAGTATTGTGCTGGAGTATCTTTGTAAGATTGCGTGGAGGTGGTTTTGTTCTGACGTAGTGGTTTGGGTGGGATTGGACTTCCTACCGTGTTTAGATTTACTCCAATTGGTAGGATTTTGGTTTCGGCATAGAAGTGTTGTGTAGGAGAGGTTTGTGTTCATCTTGTGATAATTTTGTGGGGAAAGGGGTTAATGTTTGGAGTTTGTCTGGATTGTTTTGATTTAATGTTGTGGGCCAAGGTAGTTTTGGGTAATTGGTGGAGGTACGGATGCATTGTTTGTAAAGTGTGATGAGTGAATCCTGCTAATGACGCAAACTGTTTGGTAGTGTGTTGAGGGCGTTGAGTTTTTTAGTAACTTTGGTTGTTTTATTCAATAATTTGGAGCGAAGGTCATGTTATAGTTGTGTGTGAGTCCCAGAAGGGGTGGTTAAAGCTAGGACTTGTTCATTCAGTTTGGGTGTTTGGTTGATTCCTGGAAGTCTGGTGGGAATAATGATGTTGATTTCAGGGCAAAGACTGTCTTTTGATTTTGTGAGAGCCATTTTTCCGGTGTGTTTTTATATGATTGAAGTGTTTTGGTTGCTATTTTGATATCGTGTTGTTGGACTGCTCTCAATATTTTGTCTGTGTAGGTGTTTGTTTGGATAATAGGAGATTGTGGTTGGGGAATGTCGTGAGTAAATAGGGTGAAAAGTAGAGGATGGTACATTGAGGGACGTCGTTGTGAAGTGGCAGTATGCGTGATTTATGTGTTTTGTGTATGACTTTCCTTGTCTGGTTGAAGATGAAGTTTGTTAGCAAAGTTTTGGTGTTTAGGATTTTTTGTGCTATGATATGTTGAGGCTTGTTTATGTCGATTGCTAGTATTTTTCGGGGGGGGGGGGGGGCTTAGGTTGAGTTCGATGTCACCGGTGAGTAGAAGAATGAAGATGTCTGGACCATCATCAATCATTGAGAAAAGCATATCTTTCACTCAGTTTACCTCCTCCATCTTAACCACTTTACAGCTCTCTTTGCAAACCTGCAGGGATCCCTTCTTTGGTTTTCTCTTCTTAGTCTTAAGTAGAAACGACAAAAACAACAAACAACTTCTCTAACAAAAAACAACTTCCTAACAACAAACAACTCATCTAACAACGAACAACTCCCCTAACAACGAACAACTCCCCTAACACCATCAACTCCCCTAACAGCAAACAACTCCCCTAACAACAAACCATTACCCTAACAACAAACCATTACCCTAACAACAAAAAACTCACCTTACAACAAAAAACTCCCCTAACAACAAAAACTCATCTAACAACAAACAACTCCTAACCTCAAACAACTCAAAAAACAAACCGTCTAGAACAGGACCGGGGAATCTTTTTAACTGCGAGTCCCAAAATCTGCCTAATCTTTCCAACAGAAATTCAATACGTGCCATCCGAAGTTTTAGGGAATAGACTAGTAATTTTTGGTGTCCTCTAAGTATTGGAGGATCGTTTGATAATGGTATCAAAACTCACTGGAGGGTAAAATCAAACAATATTGAAAGTAGATTTGTAGGTGTAATCATCGTAGAATTTAGCGACTTTGGTCAATGAATATTTAATTAAAGTCTTTTTACTCTGTTGTTTCCATGTATATTTTTGTTCTTTATGTATGTAATTATAATATATAAACCCACACACGGTAAAGACATGGTTTTTAATATCAACGAAAAAATAAACAATAATTTTAAGCTTTTTGCCCTATGTCAATGTTTGCATTATAGAGAATTATTGTCGATGTAGTTTACTAAATTTTAAAAAGAAAAATAGGCCAAATAGTATCAAAATTCCGGCATTAAATTCTTGTAATTAGATAGTTTTGAATAGCATGTTAGTTCTCTTTGATCACTAATGTTATTAAAACCCTACTGTCTGCTTGCTTCTTTATTACATTTTATTTAGTATTGTTCATAATAAAATTGTATTTTATTAAAGTTAAATCTAAAACATAGTTATAAGTGGCATTTTTTTTTATAAAGGTGAACTGGGGTTTTGCGGGCCGAAAAAGGTTATAGACCTGCCATTTTTGGCGCGCGTGCCATAGGTTTTCTTACCCCTGTTCTAGAATGTAGGTTCCGCACCCCTGGTCTAGAATATAGGTTTCGCACCCCTGGTCTAGAATGTAGGTTCCGCACCCCTGGTCTAGAATGTAGGTTCCGCACCCCTGGTCTAGAATGTAGGTTCCGCACCCCTGGTCTAGAATGTAGGTTCCGCACCCCTTGTCTAGAATGTAGGGTCCGCACCCCTGTTCTAGAATGTAGGTTCCGCACCCCTGGTCTAGAATATAGGTTCCGCACCCCTGGTCTAGAATGTAGGTTCCGCACCCCTTGTCTAGAATGTAGGTTCCGCACCCCTGGTCTAGAATATAGGTTCCGCACCCCTAGTCTAGAATGTAGGTTCGGCACCCCTTGTCTAGAATGTAGGTTCCGCACCCCTGGTCTAGAATATAGGTTCCGCACCCCTGGTCTAGAATGTAGGTTCCGCACCCCTGGTCTAGAATGTAGGTTCCGCACCTCTTGTCTAGAATGTAGGGTCCGCACCCCTGTTCTAGAATGTAGGTTCCGCACCCCTGGTCTAGAATATAGGTTCCGCACCCCTGGTCTAGAATGTAGGTTCCGCACCCCTTGTCTAGAATGTAGGTTCCGCACCCCTGGTCTAGAATATAGGTTCCGCACCACTAGTCTAGAATGTAGGTTCGGCACCCCTTGTCTAGAATGTAGGTTCCGCACCCCTGGTCTAGAATATAGGTTCCGCACCCCTGGTCTAGAATGTAGGTTCCGCACCCCTGGTCTAGAATGTAGGTTCCGCACCCCTTGTCTAGAATGTAGGGTCCGCACCCCTGGTCTAGAATGTAGGTTCTGCACCCCTGGTCTAGAATGTAGGTTCTGCACCCCTGGTTTAGAATATAGGTTCCGCACCCCTGGTCTAGAATGTAGGTTCCGCACCCCTGGTCTAGAAGGTAGGTTCTGCACCCCTGGTCTAGAATATAGGTTCCGCACCCCTGGTCTAGAATGTAGGTTCCGCACCCCTGGTCTAGAATGTAGGTTCCGCACCCCTGGTCTAGAATATAGGTTCCGCACCCCTAGTCTAGAATGTAGGTTCCGCACCCCTTGTCTAGAATGTAGGTTCCGCACCCCTGGTCTAGAATATAGGTTCGGCACCCCTGGTCTAGAATGTAGGTTCCGCACCCCTGGTCTAGAATATAGGTTCCGCACCCCTGGTCTAGAATGTAGGTTCCGCACCCCTGGTCTAGAATGTAGGTTCGGCACCCCTTGTCTAGAATGTAGGTTCCGCACCGCTGGTCTAGAATATAGGTTCCGCACCCCTAGTCTAGAATGTAGGTTCGGCACCCCTTGTCTAGAATGTAGGTTCCGCACCCCTGGTCAAGAATATAGGTTCCGCACCCCTGGTCTAGAATGTAGGTTCCGCACCCCTTGTCTAGAATGTAGGTTCCGCACCCCTGGTCTAGAATATAGGTTCCGCACCCCTGGTCTAGAATATAGGTTCCGCACCACTAGTCTAGAATGTAGGTTCCGCACCCCTTGTCTAGAATGTAGGTTCCGCACCCCTGGTCTAGAATATAGGTTCCGCACCCCTGGTCTAGAATGTAGGTTCCGCACCCCTGGTCTAGAATGTAGGGTCCGCACCCCTTGTCTAGAATGTAGGGTCCGCACCCCTGGTCTAGAATGTAGCTTCTGCACCCCTGGTCTAGAATGTAGGTTCTGCACCCCTGGTTTAGAATATAGGTTTCGCACCCCTGGTCTAGAATGTAGGTTCCGCACCCCTGGTCTAGAAGGTAGGTTCCGCACCCCTGGTCTAGAATATAGGTTCCGCACCCCTGGTCTAGAATGTAGGTTCCGCACCTCTGGTCTAGAATGTAGGTTCTGCACCCCTGGTCTAGAATATAGGTTCCGCACCCCTAGTCTAGAATGTAGGTTCGGCACCCCTTGTCTAGAATGTAGGTTCCGCACCCCTGGTCTAGAATATAGGTTCCGCACCCCTGGTCTAGAATGTAGGTTCCGCACCCCTGGTCTAGAATGTAGGTTCGGCACCCCTTGTCTAGAATGTAGGTTCCGCACCGCTGGTCTAGAATATAGGTTCCGCACCCCTAGTCTAGAATGTAGGTTCGGCACCCCTTGTCTAGAATGTAGGTTCCGCACCCCTGGTCTAGAATATAGGTTCCGCACCCCTGGTCTAGAATGTAGGTTCCGCACCCCTTGTCTAGAATGTAGGTTCCGCACCCCTGGTCTAGAATATAGGTTCCGCACCCCTAGTCTAGAATGTAGGTTCGGCACCCCTTGTCTAGAATGTAGGTTCCGTACCCCTGGTCTAGAATATAGGTTCCGCACCCCTGGTCTAGAATGTAGGTTCCGCACCCCTTGTCTAGAATGTAGGGTCCGCACCCCTGGTCTAGAATGTAGGTTCTGCACCCCTGGTCTAGAATGT
This sequence comes from Ceratothoa steindachneri, assembly GCA_963969495.1. Lineage (NCBI taxonomy): Eukaryota > Metazoa > Arthropoda > Malacostraca > Isopoda > Cymothoidae > Ceratothoa > Ceratothoa steindachneri. Next base: position 213,488,794 of record OZ018317.1, read on the forward strand.
AGGTTCTGCACCCCTGGTTTAGAATATAGGTTCCGCACCCCTGGTCTAGAATGTAGGTTCCGCACCCCTGGTCTAGAAGGTAGGTTCCGCACCCCTGGTCTAGAATATAGGTTCCGCACCCCTGGTCTAGAATGTAGGTTCCGCACCCCTGGTCTAGAATGTAGGTTCCGCACCCCTTGTCTAGAATGTAGGTTCCGCACCCCTGGTCTAGAATATAGGTTCCGCACCCCTAGTCTAGAATGTAGGTTCGGCACCCCTTGTCTAGAATGTAGGTTCCGCACCCCTGGTCTAGAATATAGGTTCCGCACCCCTAGTCTAGAATGTAGGTTCCGCACCCCTGGTCTAGAATGTAGGTTCCGCACCCCTTGTCTAGAATGTAGGGTCCGCACCCCTGGTCTAGAATGTAGGTTCTGCACCCCTGGTTTAGAATATAGGTTCCGCACCCCTTGTCTAGAATGTAGGTTCCGCACCCCTGGTTTAGAATGTAGGTTCCGCACCCCTGGTCTAGAAGGTAGGTTCCGCACCCCTTGTCTAGAATGTAGGGTCCGCACCCCTTGTCTAGAATGTAGGTTCCGCACCCCTGGTCTAGAATGTAGGTTCCGCACCCCTGGTCTAGAATGTAGGTTCCGCACCCCTGGTCTAGAATGTGCTGTATGAGACTGGTGAGAAGATTTGTGATTGAGTGATCTTTTCTGAATCCGTGTTGTGGTTGTGAAAGGGATATTTCTGGACCTATTTTTCTGTGTAGGTTTTTTTAAGGATTTAGAATAATGTGTACTGTAGTGAGACGCTAAATAGGTATTGCATATAATCTCGAGACTCACTTATTATTAATACAACGCATAAAAGAGTTTCAAAATGCAAGTGAATATGAGTTCGATAAGGTATAATAGCGCACCTCACGCCTAGTGCGGAATTCGAACCGGCCACCTCACTCTAATTGAAACGAGGACGTTACCACTGATCGACTGACCAAAAGGAAAATATAAATAAAAATTAAAATTATTATTAATCTGTCATCATTGAAATCGATTTTATTATTAATTTATAAGAGTGGGAATATGGCTACGGGACTATATGGTCCTTTGCAAGGGGTGCAATGATAGAAAAAGGTTAAGAACTACTCTATAGATTTGTGTGTTATTTTGTGTGCAGGTGGGAAACTGGAGTTGGAATACTTTTTCCTTAGTATTTTCAGCAATGTTTTGATGAGGCTATTAGAGTTTTTTAAAGTCTATTTTGCTGTTGCGAGTGTCGGCGAGGGGTAGGAATGTAACGTGTGTATTTTCTTTATTTTTCTCCGGCTTTTTAGATGAGGTTATTTTGTTGTTATGAGTGAGGGGGGGGGGGATGAATGTCAGGTGTATATTTTCTTTAGGTTTCTCCGGTTTTTTAGATGAGGCTATTTTGTTGTTTTGAGTGAGGGGGGGGGGGATGAATGTGAGGTGTATATTTTCTTTAGGTTTCTCCGGTTTTTTAGATGAGGATATTTTCTTGTTTTGAGTGAGGGGGAGGGGAGAGGATAAATGTGAGGTGTATATTTTCTTTAGGTTTCTCCGGCTTTTTAGATGAGGCTATTTTGTTGTTTTGAGTGAGGGAGAGGGGAGAGGATGAATGTGAAGTGTATATTTTCTTTAGGTTTCTCCGGCTTTTTAGATGAGGCTATTTTGTTGTTTTGAGTGAGGGGGAGGGGAGAGGATGAATGTGAGGTGTATATTTTCTTTAGGTTTCTCCGGCTTTTTAGATGAGGCTATTTTGTTGTTTTGAGTGAGGGAGAGGGGAGAGGATGAATGTGAGGTGTATATTTTCTTTAGGTTTCTCCGGCTTTTTAGATGAGGCTATTTTGTTGTTTTGAGTGAGGGAGAGGGGAGAGGATGAATGTGAGGTGTATATTTTCTTTAGGTTTCTCCGGCTTTTTAGATGAGGCTATTTTGTTGTTTTGAGTGAGGGAGAGGGGAGAGGATGAATGTGAAGTGTATATTTTCTTTAGGTTTCTCCGGCTTTTTAGATGAGGCTATTTTGTTGTTTTGAGTGAGGGGGAGGGGAGAGGATGAATGTGAGGTGTATATTTTCTTTAGGTTTCTCCGGCTTTTTAGATGAGGCTATTTTGTTGTTTTGAGTGAGGGAGAGGGGAGAGGATGAATGTGAGGTGTATATTTTCTTTAGGTTTCTCCGGCTTTTTAGATGAGGCTATTTTGTTGTTTTGAGTGAGGGAGAGGGGAGAGGATGAATGTGAAGTGTATATTTTCTTTAGGTTTCTCCGGCTCTTTAGATGAGGCTATTTTGTTGTTTTGAGTGAGGGGGAGGGGAGAGGATGAATGTGAGGTGTATATTTTCTTTAGGTTTCTCTGTTTTGGGGATGAAGCTATTTTGTTGTTGTGACTGTAGGGGCGGGGATCGAATGGGTCTCTGTATTTTCTTTAGGATTCTCCAGCGTTGGGTTCAATTCGTTTTATGATTTATTATGTTGAATTGGCTGCAGTTTTAGTTTTGATATTAGATTTAGTGATGCGAGTATTTAGGTGTTGGAGTTGTAATTCTCGGTGTGTATGCGTTTTATTTTATTTTCATTTTTATCTGTATTTTATGTAGTCTTAGATTATTTGGCAAAGTTTGTTCTATCTGACATTCTTCGGTTGTATTTTGCTGGTTGCGTTGATTGTTTTGCTATGTGTGATAGTGGTTTTTCTGAAAGGTATTTGTTGGTGGTAACTCGTGTAATTTTTCTTCTATGTATTTGGTGTAGCTTTTCGAGGTTTGTTTTTGTAGCTTGTGTTTGTGGTTTAGAATGATTTTGAGTGCGGGTACCTGCTTTGGAATGTTATGAGGATGGGGATGTGCTCTGAAACGAGGTTGGTTATTGCTCCATGTGGTTTTAGTGTGTAAATGATGTGTGCAGAAGCTATGGTCGGTGTTACAGTTATGTGTAGGTTGAAGTGGTTGCCTGGTTAGTTGAGCGGTGTTGTTAAAGCTGGTGTGTGAAGTTTTTCGGAGATTATTTGTACGTTCCGAACCATAATGCGTTGAAATCACCACAGATGAAGAGTATTAAATTTGTGTGAGAAGTTCTAGAAATGGTGTAGTTTGTTGGGCTTCTCCTTGATGTCTGAGGGGGGTGTTAATAATTCAGTGTTTGTCGTTGTTAAGAAGTAGTTTGGTGAGTAATGCGGATGTAGGGGATTGAACTTTGTACTGGTGTTAGATATCATTTGCTCTTGGCGGGGTGTCTAGTCTTTATGTAGCCTGGTTGAAAGGAGGGTAATTTTGTTGAAGTATTAAGTTTGATAATTGAATGAGGGTTATATGTATGTTGTGGTTGCGTAAGAAGGTAAATGGTTTAGTATTTGTTGGAGATTGAGTATATGTTTAGTTACAGCATATTTATGGTGCGTTATTCCGAAGAGGATTTGGTTCGGAATTTTGGGGGTTTGTGTTGGTATGTAGTGTATATCCAGGTTCTGGTGTAGTGTTCTGAATTAGGAGGTTCAAAAATTGTGGGTGTATCTATAGTTTATATTTGTTGCAATTTATGGATCCCTGTATTTTACATTGTCTTGTGTGGTAAATGTAGGTGTGAGGGAGTGGGGAGGTCTTGGGTTTAGTTCGATGTCACCGGCAGTTGAAGAATGAAGATGTCTGGGCCATCATCATTCATTGAGAAAAGCATATCTTTCACACAGTTTAATTCTTCCATCTTATCCACTTTATTTACAGCTTTTACAAATCTCCTGCAGGGATCCATTCGTTGTTTTTCTCTTCTTAGTCTTAAGTAGCAGTGCCAATAACGACAAACCACTCCTCTAACAACAAACAACTCGCCTAACAATAAACATCTCTAACAACAAACAACTTCCCCAACAACAAACAACTTCCCTAACAACAAACAACTCTAACAACACACAATTCCCCTAACAACAACCAACTCCCTTAACAACAAAAAACTCCCCTAACAACAAACAAATCCTCTAACAACAAACAAATCGTCTAACAACAAAAAAAAACTAACAACAAACAATTTCCCCTTCAGATCGCCGTGTCAGATGTGAAGGGCGTTCTCGATGTGTACCCTCAAAAGGTCGGCATTCGGAAGCTAGGATGGAACTCGACCTCTCTGACCTTTAATGACAAGCCTCTCTACTTGATGGGTTGTGGTAAACACGAGGACTCACATGTGAGTCCTACGATCCTAATCATTCTGTAGATTATAAGTGAGAAGTACCTTGAAAGGGCATCCACAGGTCGGAAGACCCTTCTTGGGATTGCCAGAAAAGAGGATAATTGCATATTATTGAAGATTTCCTTAAGTTGCATTTGCCGATCATGTTGAGAATGAGAGTAAGAACAATTGAAACGTAATAGGGTAAAAGATTAGATATTTTTCACTTCCACACCCAATACAGATTCGAGGAAAGGGGGTCGATTATCCTTTAATAGTTAAAGACTTCAGTTTACTCAAGTGGATCGGTGCCAACAGTTTCCGTACCTCGCATTATCCCTACGCTGAGGAGATCATGGATATGGCGGACGAAGAAGGAATCATGGTAATAGACGAATGCCCAGCCGTCGGTCTTAGGTATAGTAAAGCTATCTGCTGCTATTGTTGCTAGAAATAAATACAATTATCTATGTCGTTTATAAATTTCAAGGAACAAGATGAGGAGAGGAACATTCAGTGCTACCAACATTAGACTAATATCGTTCATGAAGACTAGATATCTAGACGATCTATTTGATGCTGGAATTTGTATTCAAACTTCTTTAATTTTTAGTTTAGGATTAGAATGGTGTTTGTGCAGCACTCGATAGTTACTGTTGGAGTGGGTGCACAACCATTGAGCTAACTTAGGCATGAGGTTCTTTAGGGTCACATTATTAAACTAATTTTCAAAATACGCCTGTATCATATTAAAATAAGTTGAACTCTTTTTAAATAATTAAATAATTACTCGTTTTGCCCCACATAAGAAACACATGAAGACTACAAGTGACTTTCTAATCACAGGTTGTTTACCTTCTAGATTAGCGAATCCACCTTTCTTAACTCTAAATTGTCAACCCCATGAGAAACACTGCATTGTACCAGTTGGAATATGATTTCACGTAATAACGATAACGAGTGAACATATGTAATACGACTTTCCATACAAAACGAAACTTGAGTGATCTATTCCATGCCAGTTCAATACCATCCCCTGCAAAATATACCCCGCATTCTAGGTGTATGTTACAACGAAGTACCATAAAGGAGCTCACCCCCTGGAAATCAGGCCTACATAACGTACAAAATAATCAACACACACATAACACAGGAAGCCTTCCATACCATCTCCAAAACACCTGATATCAATCCAGAAGAAACATCCAGCTCAAGTCACAAACGCATCACCTTAATAAGGCTCCTGTGCAGCCACACATCCAAGACTAAACACATTCACCAACCTTAGCGGCGTGACCGACCCATATATCTATAATTTTTGCTACCGGGAACCAGACACAGCTCAATACACGGAATTTGGTGTCTTTGGGAGAACTTTACCATCAGTTCGGTGGAGCTCGTCGAAGCTGTTGGTTTTAAGGATGGAACTTAGCCCGAGGCAACTTAAGTAAGAATATCATCTACATATCATTCATTAAAGGGTGATGGCGGAACTTATGTTCTTTATAGTGGATTTGGTGAAGATCTGATGAATCTGCACATTTCTATAATGCGAGAACTGATCCGACGGGACAAGAACCGCCCTTCCGTAATCATGTGGAGCGTTGGCAACGAACCGAAGTCCTCCGTAGAAGCAGCCGAGAAGTATTTCAAGTAAGACAGCTTAATTCAAGATATCTAGCCCTTTATGCATTCTAGGCCTCTTAATGTCCAACTGCTTCCTTGAACTCATAGGGATAATTTCTTAAGATTCTTTCGTTATAAGAGTTCGTTCCTATTCTTTCTATGCAATACTTTTTATCTATTTCGTATCCGATTTTGGAACACTAAAAGTAGCCATTGAATTACCAGATTTCCTTGACGTAATTAAATATAAATAGCAAAGGGATACCGCCAATAAGTTCGGTCCTTTGCTCACAAGAGCATAGAAAAAGATGCGATTCACTTGTGACGACCAGTGGAAACTGACATTCGAGGAAGAAGAAGGGAAAATTAATAAAGGGAAGAGGGGGAGGGAAATGCATGAATGGGAAGAATTACCAATGGTAGGCGGAATAAATTCTTAGAGACCAAATCTCTAATGGACAAAATATTTACAAGGAAAAATATACATTTTGCAATTCCATAATCATCTTCCATTTTCAATTTTAAGGTCGAACTATCGAAACCATTTCACAAATGCTGCAGAAGATTACGGAAATTAAAGTAATTTCCATTGCCTTCATTTGTTTCACCCCTTGCCAAACATTCACTTCTGAATTAAATATGCTTGAGAGTTGGTAGGCCAACTTTCTAGTGGTGCTAATTTGACTTTGAAACCTCGGTTGTTCAACTTTTCTACGGGTGCGAATTTGCCTTTGAAACCTCGGTAGGCCAACTTTTCTGCTGGAGGTAATTCGGCTTTAAAACCTTGATAGGCGAACTTTGAAACCTCGGTAGGCCAACTTTTCTACCATTGCAAATTTGCCTTTGAAACCTCGGTAGGAAAACTTTTCTTCTAGTACTTATTTGGCTTTGCAGTCTCGATATGTCAACTTTTCTTATTGTCCAAATTTCCCTTTGAAACCTCGATAGGCCAACTTTTCTGCTGACGTTAATTTGCCTCTGTAACCTAGGTAGGCCAACTTTTGTGCTAGTGTTAATTTGCCTTTGAAACCTCGATAGTCCAACTTTTATACTTTTGCTAATTTGGCTTTAAAACCTCCATAGGCCAACATTTTATGGTGCAAATTTTCCTTTGAAACCTCAATAGGCCAATTTTTCTACCGGTGCAACTTCGCCTCTGAAACCTCTGTAGGACAACTTTTCTGCATGTGCTAATTTGCCTTTGAAACCTCGATAGGCCAACTTTTCTGCTGATTTTAATTTGCCTCTGAAACCTCGCTAGGCCAACTTTTCTGCTAGTGTTAATTTGCCTTTGAAACCTCGATAGGCCAACTTTTCTACCGGTACAAATTTCCCTTTGAAACCGAAGTGTTCCACTTTTCTACCAGTTAAAACTAGCATTTGAAACCTCGGTACCTCAACCTTTCTACCGGTTCAAATTTGCCTTTGAAACCTCGGTAGACTAACTTTTCTGATGGTTCTAATTTGCCTTTGAAACCTCGATAAGCCAACTTTTCTACTGACGTTAATATGCCTCTGAAATCTGCGTAAGCCAACTTTTCTGCTAGTGTTAATTTGCCTTTGAAACCTCGATAGACCAACTTTTATACCGGTACAAATTTGACTTTGAAACTGAAGTTTTCCACTTTTCTACCGGTGCTAATTTACCATTGAAACCTCGGTAGGCCAACTTTTCTGCTGGTAATAATTTGCCTTTGAAACCTCGATAGGCCAACTTTTCTACCAGTGCAAATTTCCATTTGAAGCCTCGGTAGATTAACTTTTCTACTGGTTCTAATTTGGCTTGAAACCTCGATAGGCCAACTTTTCTACCGGTGCAAATTTGCCTTTAAAAACTCAGTAAGCCAATCTTTCTACCGGCGTTAATTTGTCTTTACAACCTTGATAGGCCAATTTTTCTAATGACCTTAATTTGCTTTTTAAAACTCGAATTAGGTTCCATACACTTAATAGATTAAAATCAATATAATAAACCGATGCCAATTTGTAATTAGACCTTTCTGTTATGCACTTTAGTTATTAAGAACAATGAAAACTCTTACAGCTTTATCATTTCATCATTCTGGAAACCATTGTCAATTTGTCCCGTTGGTTTGGTTTTGCACAGTTTCGTTTCCAAGTAGAAACCCACCAGCGAGATCTTAGGGCAGGTTTCGCGAACGTCTAGAACACGTGGTTTCCAGGTAGTAACCCACTGGGGAGATTTTATGCAAGGTTTGGTAAACCTATAAGACGCGTGGTTTCCGAGTTGAAACCCACTGGGGAGATCTTACGACATGTTTAGCGAGCCTATAGTAGACGTGGTTTCCGGCTAGAAACCCAGTGAAGATTTCTTTGGGCAGGTTTAGCGAGCCTATAGGACCTCCTGGTTTACGGTTTTGAAACCCACTGTAGAGATCATAGGGCAGGTTTGTTAAGCCTATAGGAAGCATGGTTTCCGTGTGCAAACACATTCAAAAGATCTTAGGGCAAGTTTGGCGAGCCTGCTTTACTTGTGCTTTCCGGATCGAAACCCACTGAAGAGATCCTTTGGAAGGTTTTGCGAACCTATAGGACGCGTGGCTAAAGTGGCACGGCTGTATTATTAATGAATTAGAATCTAAATTTCATCAGGTTTAGTATTTTTCCTTCATTAAATACATTTTTATCATGCCACAACTACATCATTGAATAATGTTAAACAGAACTACTAACTTACAACACCAGTATTAACTTTAATTATTTTGTATCATGCCTTTGTTAACTGACACTTCAAAAGTAATATTTTCTTCAACTTCTCAAATGGCACATATGAGTACTGAGTAGTGTCAACAAATATTTATCTGATTCTAGTACGCATAGATAAGCTGGTTCGCCACCCATGAGCTATTAGTCAAGCTGGTTCTCCACCATGTGCTATTAGTCAAGCTGATTCGCTATCTATGTGCTATTAGTCAAGCTGGTTCGCCACCCATGGGCTATTAGTCAAAGTTGTTCGCCACCCATGTGCTATTAGTCAAACTGGTTTGCCACCCATGTGATATTAGTCAAGCTGATTCGCCACACATGTGTTATTACTCAAGCTGGTTCGCCACCCATGTGCTATTAGTCAAAGTTGTTCTCCACCCATGTGCTATTAGTCAAGCTGGTTTGCCACCCATGTGATATTAGTCAAGCCGGTTCGCCACCCATTTGCTATTAGTCAAAGTTGTTCGCCACCCATGTCTATTAGTCAAGTTGGTTTGCCACCCATGTGCTATTAGTCAAAGTTATGTGCCACTCATGTGCTATTATTTAAGCTGGTTTGCCACCAATGTGCTATTAGTCAAGTTGGTTCGCCACCCATGTCAAGCTGGTTTGCCATCGATCTGCTATAAAGTAAAGTATACAGTTTTTCAACGCTAAAAATAAACAATATAGAGTTTTTCAAAATCCTGCCTTCACGTCAAAGCCATTCTAAGAAATCCGAACACATTTTCCGTAATTTTAAATTCAAAATCGTACTTCTTCACACAAATTGAAATTCAAAAATATTAGTTTGAATAATTTTTGTTTGCGTAGGCCGTAGAGACTGCGTTTCGGGAGCACATGCGCAATTTACAACTACCCTCTTTCTATCTTTAAATGTTGATGTGAAGCTTTTTATAGCGCAATAAAATGTATTCTACCCGTAACTGCGCTTTTAGAAATTAGGATTCCCACTCGGCTAATCAAAAATCAATACTTGAATGTTTATATTTTTATTCGCTAGGCCAATCATTCTATCAAAAGACCCCTCCTAGTTCAAAGTAGAATTCATTATAATGGATTTATACAAATAAAGGTGGAAAGAACAATTTGAAAAGCGAAATTTTAAAGTGGGCCGCATTGGATAATGATTGATATAAAATTATTATACTTATATTCGTATAATGTTATAATATTCAATAATTATAGTGAGAAAATGTAAGAAGCAACGCGGGGAAATGGCTCAACTTCTGTTGAATATGAGCTAATGGCGCAAAATGAAATAAAAATCAAATAATTTCCTATAAATATCTATTCACTTGTGGGCTGAATTTATTTCGCAGAAGGGCAATGGGTTGGAGATCCCTGGTTTATATGATTATAAGATAGCATCACCAACACAGATCAGTAGACCAATCCCTGTCCAATTTTACTATACATTGAGCCTTTTAAAAATCGTATCCTAAACCATTCTTAACTCATTTCTGGAGCTCGAATTAACTTCTTCGAGAAGACAATTCTATTTATTAACTATCGGAGGAAAATAGGTTGTTGCTGCATTGCTCCACAGGTGGAGATGGTATCTCTGCTCCCTCCGACCCCTTGGGAGATTAAGGGGAAAGCCTTTGATCCGACAGCCTGTGCTGTGGGACCCCCACCGTTACCACAATTAAGTGGGGCCGCGCCCTTTTGTGAGACTCTCCTGAGGGATGTGGTTAGAGCCGAATGAGGTTGTTGTATGCTATTAGAATTGTATAGCAACCCCCTGTGCTAGAGGTCCATGCTACACCTAGTGGCATTTCAATCGCTGCTTAAACCTCCACCAGGATTACAAACAGTTGGGTGGTCGTGTCAACTCCACCTGGGAATGATGTGACCGCTCTATTTTTCCTTTCCCACCAACGGTGGCAAGAATTTAAAAGGCCGAGCCTTCTTCTTCTGGGCGGTCGAGGAAAAGATGCGTTGAATGAATTGCAAAGCAACGCGGATGCCGCTTGCATCAGTTACCTATCGTTCCTTTACCAATGCCAATGGGAAATTGGATTTTAAAAATTGGTTAGGTTATTTCACTCATTCTAAAGGTGGGTATCAGTTTGGTGAAAGTTCGCTGTGTTCTTTCCAACATTATTATATTGTAACGAGTGGGAAGCGTGATATATATATATATATATATATATATATATATATATATATATATATATATATATATATATATATATATATATATATATATATATATATATATATAGTTATAAGTTTTTGTTCCTAAAATGGCTAATTGATTTTTTTTATTTTTGTAGAAGTTATGCCAATTTTAGTGAAGCATTGATTTTTAACAAATATTCGCTGAACTTTCAGATATTTATCCACTATTAAAACCAATTTTATTTTATCTAATTTTATTTGCTTCAAATTAACAAAAAACTAAGACTAATAATCAGTTTTCATAATTAACATAATAACTTAATTTATTTGGAGACCAGGTAATGGCTTCGCCACTCCGCCTTACGGGTGAAGCTTGCGCTTAGCTACTAAGATTAAAATTTTAAATCTAAAAAAAAGCAGCCATGGTTAAATTTTTATACATTTTCTGAACTTCGCCAATTATAATAATTTTAAAAAGGAACTCTAAACTAAATTTGCCCCCTTTCAAAATATAGTCAAGCTTTGAGAGAACAAAGGAATGATGACGAACGAAGAATGTCCATGGCGCGGGTATAAGAGGCTATGGAGGCTACGATATGGGGAAATAAACATCGAGCTCACCCGTTTCATCGAGACACCAAACGGGTGGGTTGTGATTTGCTGGAAGAACAAGGATGTGGAGGTCCTTGTTTCAGAAAAGGCTAAAGAACCCCTTCGCAAGATAGGGCTAGAAGCAGTAGCCCCCCACGAATTACTCGTGAGGCGCACCATCATCCTAAGGAAAGTTGACCCCTTCTTCTTGGATAACTCCACCGAGAATATCAAAGCCGAACTGAACTCAAAACAGTCATGGGCAAAGATAGACAAGGTGGAAAAAATAGGGAAGACTTTAATTAAAATCATCTTTAACAGCAGCGAGATGGCTCAGAGAGCGATGAGGGATGGCCTCCTCGGGTTCTACCTACGGGTAGCTCCCTAGCAGATCGAGGCAGAGGAATATATTTACCTAGAAAACTGCCAAAACTGCCTCGCGCTCGGGAGTCATTCGACTAAAGAATGCCCGATGAAAGAGCAAACATGTGCGACATGCTCCAAAACTGGCCACAGTTGGAGAGACTGCCGAGAAGACCGTGTAAAATGTGCGAATTGCGGAGGGGAACATCGGGCTCTGGCCATGAGATGCCTTCTACCCAAAGAAATGATACGGGCGAAACGAGAAAAGCTAAAAAAGGAAAAGGAGGCAAAGGCCCGAGCAGGTTCCTACGCCACAGCAGCATCGGCACCAATAAACACGCAAACACCGGAAAGAGTAACTCCGAAACTTGTCATGCCGGTCGAATGCAAGAAAATAATGACAATGGTCATCGTCGCCCACCTGGCGAACCTTGCGCGCCCCGGCAGCTTCTCGGAGTAGCTAAACAACATGCTACAACATAATGGAGTCAAAAAGAAGTTGTGGTTTCCGCCAAACCTAGCATTTCAAGATGTGTTAAACATCAAGTTCGTCGATGACACACAGACGGAGAACACCAAAAGAATAACGGTTCCAAACAAGGAACATCAACATCAACCTAAATACACAAATGAAGACGTAAGCCACGAAAAGGAAAAAGAAGAAAGCGAGGCAAAGAAAGAAAACGCCGAAAACATAAAAAATAGCCCGAAGGAAAAGCGAACGAAAAAGAAGAAGAAGAGCAGATCAACAGCAAAGCAAGAAGAAGAAGAAAAACAAATACAAACAGACGAAGAATCGAAAGATAACCAAAGTTACCCTGGAGTGCCCCTAACGGAGAAAATCGAAGTCCTGGAAAAGGGACATTTTTTCGACGGGGAAGAAGTGAACTTAAAAGTTTTCGGGATTGTAGGACGTCGACCTGAGAAAAACAATAATGTGAAAGTAGTGCAAGGAATCAGAAGCGGGGAATTCAAGTGGACCTTTGAGGGGCCGTGGTCTCCAAAGGAAATAGAAAGCATCCTGTGCAGTGGAACAATGTATATTCCGGACTCTAGTTTATACACAGTAAACGGGACAACATACAAGAACATAAAGTGCGGAATAAAGAGCTCAGAGATAAACTAATGGTAAAAAGTAGTGAAAGTGACAAACAATAAAGTAAAATTCAAATAATTAACAGTGTATAAACATGAAATATATAAAGTGATAATAGTTAATACGAAAGTACTAGTGAATTGTGAATCTAGAAACTAATAGAATTAAAAATTCAGATAGGGAATAAACCAAAATAAAAGTTCCAAGAGTGAAAAGAGATGAAATATAAATTCAGCAAAAACAAAGTGCGAACAGTGTACTTAATATTTTAAAAGTAAGTGTACATTAAATAAAATCATTAAATAAACTTTAAACTGAAGAATATATAGCAATATTAGTGTGAATAATAATATAGTAAACAAATAAGAATAGTAAAATACAAACTAAATAAGGTAAATATGTAGATTATCGGCGCGAACGATGGGACGTACTATTTCGGCCGTGTTCCAAAATGTTTCACGTTTTTGGAGTACATTTAAGTTGACGGCTCGTGTGGGGGTAAACACAATGGGGGACTACACTACGATGATCCTGAGTTTCATTAATTTTGGGGGGGTCTGGGGGGCACAGCCCCCCAGTATATAATCCTAATTGTTTATAGAATAATAATTCAAAAAGGACTCAAACGCGCATGAATATTCCGACACAAGTGAACGATAATATTTACACACAAATTTTTTTTCCGGCCGGGCCGCTAATCTACATATTTACCCTAAATAAAATTAGCAGTGATAACTAAAAGATATAATTAGATATATGTAGAAGTCTAAGTACATCCATGCATTAGTGTATACATAAATACACCGACACAGCTGCATGTCTCTCCCTTATTCCAAATTCGCCTTTCGCATCGAATCCCCTTCACCCCTTTTCGCGCCTTTGAGACAACCAAATTCGCGGCCAGCCACACAGGAAAATGTCTGCCTCAAAAGACACCTGCTAGCGGACGAAGCTCAGAGTTTTTTCGCGCCGTCGTAAACCTCGACGTGGGACGAGGAAAGCTCGGATGGCTCTGAGGTGTGAATGATTTGGTCTGTCCTGGCAGCAGATAAAAGGTTTTTCGCGCAGTGATACGGATTTTATGAGAATTCGGTGCTCTCTCTCGATTTTTGTTCATGAGGGAAATAAAAGGGAAAATTCTCCCTAGAGTCAAGCAAAAGATCTTGGACCTACGTTGTGTGTGGAACTAGTCTCACAAAGGAAACAGTTCGCCCGTTGCAAGAAAGAAAACTTCGGGGAATTGGTTGTTGCCGTCACGGTACATGTAGGTGCCAAACTTCTCGCAGACCCTTCCGCCCCTTCAGAATCAGAGGTTACACAGTACCTCCCTCTGCGGATTACCCTAAACGCAGCTAGGTAATCATTTTGGCTACCCACTCCAGGAGCCAATAATCGGAACGAACACTTCGAGGAGGAGAATTCCGATTGGAGTCACAGTCTGACTCGTCTTCGCGATTCGGCCTAGGATCATTATATCAGGACGCCGGTCTAGAATTACCTACTATTCGGTAACCTCGGACGACCGGGCTAAGGGTGAACATCGTCGGAAGAAGAAGACATTCACCTTCACCGCCCAAATACTTTCGGACTCCAAGGTATCGTTAAAGTGAATTATCCCCTCCCCTAACTTCACAGTTTAACCGTTAACTAAAATTTCCATCCCGAGCTCATAACCTCGATTATTTCAAGTGATTAATTCAGTGCTTAATTCCGTAATGTTATTCAATTCATTCTGTCGGGTGCAATTAAGACGCAAGCATCCTAGTACGTAGAATTCAAGTGTAATCCCCACGACATTATATAGACTTACTTATTCAATGTAAAGATTAATCCTATTTATACCTATATACGTTGTTTCATATTTCTAATTCATGTATATTAAAGATTATTTTTGTATCTGTATGTTTAACTATTTTGGACGATCCTTTGGCAATTAATAAGCAATCCACTTGACTTAATTCTCAATATTTCATAAGTCCACCCATGACTGGCTTTTACTGAGTGAGAACACACTCAGGGGATCATTATCTTGATTTTGATCAAAAGGAACGCACCGGGGTTATTCTTATTCACCGAAAGTCGCTGCGGTAGGTGTATTGGCTATACTTCACCTCCACTTCCCCTTGGTGCGGGATTATGATATATGCCTAGGAAGTGGGACTGGGATTACTCACTCACTAAACCTCAACAATATAATAATTAAAGTTAGCATGTTAAATTTAATCAAAGGTGCGAATTAGTAAACCATCAAACAAAGATTGTAATAATGAACTCAAGTATTAATGTAAATATAAAACCATTCCAGTGTTGTACAATTTAAATGCAAAAATGATGTAAACTACCAAAAAACTGAGCTCCTGCGTAATTAATTAGTTATTCCAGGAGGACTTATTTCACTTTTTGTGTACCTTTGCCTCTCACTAAATCTTTCCCCTTCTCAACTATAGTTTCATTTTCAACAATTTTTAACTATAATATTTATTTACTTTTACATTGTATAAACTGGATTGTATATAGATGTAAAGGTGAAAATACCCTCTTGTACCCCATTTTTCTCCAATAAATATATCATTATTATTGGGGCTCCAGGTTAGGCGTTGGTCAAAAACAAGACCAAGGAAACAGTGCGAGTCCACCACTTCCAGACTAACCTAGTGTAGGAACAGGTCCGAATTAGGGTCAAGCCGTGGGTGGCGACAGAAGTGCCCTATCTTAGTCTTGGCCAAAGAAAATTGAAGCCTGTGTGCTTCGGCATAGCGAGAGATGCGGTTCATTGCATGTTGGTGTCGACACTATAGAGTTGTTTAAGGATCTTTGGAAGGCAGTTAATAACAAGATGTCTATTTTTTACTGATGACATACACAAAGTTGGCAGCCCCGGTATAATAAGTTCAGAGAAACTTTAAATTGCAAAATGATTTGAATAAATTAGTATCCAGGGCACATAAAAGGCAGATGACTTTTAACCTTAAAAAGTTATTGGTGATGCTTTAGAAACAGTATTCCCGATGCAATCCTACGAATACAGTATTTGGGGATGATAGGTGATTCTTGTAGAGCTTTGATTGATCCAGATGAGCTCTGATAGGCCATTGTGGCTTTTGTCATCCGTTAAATTATGTTATGTTAGTAGAGACTAAGCCTTCAAAGTAAAAACAAAAATAAAAGCGTTGAATAAAACTTATAGACTAATATTGGAACATGGAATTTATTTTTTTTACTAAATATTTTATTATAAACTTGTAACTCCACTCTTTCGAATCATATATAGTTTTATGAAAGAAATATAATATGTATAATGGCTTTTACTTATGGACCCCATTTTCCTGGCTCACCCAGTATATTCTTTTCTAAATAGTTTTATTATCTGTTAGTTTTATATACCCTGTCCTTATTTCTAAATATGCTAAGTCCAATGTACTATTCAAATTTGGGCTTTAACGCGTCTTAAACTTCCAGGCGGGTCACAGGTTTCACCCGGAGGCTCGATTCCACCCGCCCCGTCACATGTGTACTGAACGCCGGCCTAATAACAGATTTTGTTGTATGTATTGTTTATGTATCGCATAATTGTAGTGTTTTTCAACCAGGGGCTAATATATTATGTATATGATCATAAGAAGATCATCGTCGTTGTTGTCATTAGCATAAAGTCTCTTTAAAGCTAGAGGGAGCACCTGTAGGAGATCGAGCTGCCATTTTTCTGTTTACTGACATGAAAGTAAAGTGAATTCATCTTTCATGCAGATGTATTTAATATTTTCCCACAAATGGGGCATAATATGTATTTTTGATAACCACTTTTAATATTGGAGGGGCGTTTTACATATGACTGCATTACAGCAAACATTATCAGTTCTAGGCCCATTATTATTCCTAGTTTATTTATTGATCTTGACGAGGGCAGTGTCATTTTTTGCTGATGACACAAAATTGGCAGCTGTAGTAAATGAAGTTGAGGCTAACTTTCAAGTGCAGAGTGACTTAAATAAGATATTAGGTTAGAATTAGATGAGAATTTAGCTATGAAATGGATGGGTATAGATAGGTCACTGAGGCAAAAATAGGGCAAATAGAGTGATAGGCTTCATTAAGAGGAATGTTGCTTGCGTCTGCACCGTAGTTTTGCGATCAACAAATTTTATTGAATGATTGACACAAAGTAAACGCATTGAGTCTCAGAATAGTTAAAATTTGTGCTGCCCTCTATAAAATTTTAAGTTCTCGTACTTCAGTTAACATTTTTTTTTATTGTAAAGGATAAAGTTTTAAGTTTAAATATATCTGTATTGGGATAAACATGAAAAATTAGATGTCATTTTTTTATATAAAAAAACAAACAGGCAATGGTTTCAACAAGTTTAAAATTTAAAATCTTTAAAAAAGCATCCATGGCT
Organism: Ceratothoa steindachneri; assembly: GCA_963969495.1. Lineage (NCBI taxonomy): Eukaryota > Metazoa > Arthropoda > Malacostraca > Isopoda > Cymothoidae > Ceratothoa > Ceratothoa steindachneri. The sequence continues at coordinate 213,505,874 of OZ018317.1, forward strand.
AAATTTTTTAAAATTTTCTGAACTTCACCAATTATAATATTTTAAAAAGGAACTCTAAACTAAATTTCTCCCCTTTCAAAATATCACATTGCTAAAATATAGTTATAGAAGAAGATATATAAAAATAAATTTTCTGAACTTCACCATTTCTAATTGTTTGGGTTTTAAAAAATTCACAAAATTTCGATACTTATATTTATTTCTGAACTTCACCATTTTGTTTTTTGATATTATAAAAGAATTATTAGAAATAACTTTGATAAAAAACCATAAGTCATAACCAAGCTAAGATGAAATTATTATTCAAATACTCAAAAAAATCCCCTTCTTAAATTAAAAAGTTAGTGAAGTTTAGACTTTTTAAAAATTTGTTTTAAAAATGATCTTTAAACCAAATTTGAGTTGCTTCACTGAAATCCTAAAATTATAAAATATTAAAATTAGCAAATTTAAATTAAACGTTTACTCATTTCGACAAGGACTTTTGAGGCGTTTGATCGTACTCATAAATATTATATTAAAATAATAAGATAGGTTATGTTAGGTTTTCTGGGTGAGTTCCTAAACCAATTTCCTGGTAGGATACAAGCTAAAAAAAAACCCGTCGGTATGACACCCGCTAAATGGCACTGATAATTGTTTCGATTCGGGTTTTTTGTGTACGTTGTTTGTTTTGTTTTTGCTTTTGTTTGCTTGTTTTTCTTTTTGTCTTAACTTTAAAGTAGCTAGGTGCTATGATAAATTTTTAATGGCGTTGGCTTGTACCCATGCTGGTAATCGCCAGATGTGCGCTGTTTAATTAAAAAATATATATATTGAGGATATAATCAACTTGTTACCTCAAATCGACCCCCACCCCTTATAAAAATCCCTCTAGTTCATTATGGTTACGATAGCAAAACCACTGTTTTTCAACTGTTACCTTGCTCCCCCCCCCCTATGCTTAAAGTACGCAAACCCCTATCGTGCGAATACTGAATAATAATAATTTATGTAAATAAGAGACGAATACAATGTCATATGAAGCTTACCTTTTAATTATTTGATATTAGCAAGGGCTATACAATACTGAACAATGAACATTTACTATTTAGATTATCGTAGAATGACCCACTGACATATACGTCACTTCTACCCGAGATGCGTGGACACTCAAGGTCAAACGAGTGACCTTGATTCAACTCTGGTCACGACAGTGATGGGAGATAGAAGTGGAGTGAAGTTGGGAAGTTAGGTACCAACTTTCCTGAAGGAGTGCTGGGATTTAAATACAAACGATAGAGTGCAGTTGGCCGTTATTAAACTAATGAAGGCTGCGGGCTATGAGGCTTATGAAAAAGTAGGAACAAAAATTAACTTTAATATTTACACAGTATACACAATAAATAGTTGAAAATAGAATAATGGCAACGGATACTCGATGTTTGCAATAATCGATCTAACAGAGCTACTCAGAGCGAACTCTACGGGGGTGGTCGAGATGTTATACGAGCCTCTGTACATATGCACACAGGGATGACTGGCAAGGAAGCCACAGATGATTCCTCTCAGCTTAGCTTTAGTTCGAGGCTTTACGAGATGAAACAGGGATCGGTTGATTATACGAGAGACTTTAACCACGGAGAGTTTAACAATAATAACACTAACCTGAGGGAGTATCCGTGCCAAACGAAGTGTACCGAAACCAAGGATGGGCCAATTGACTGGGGCGAAGATCCTTCGATATAATTATAGCCTCGGGCTCGTAGGGAAATGGAGCGCGATCGAGAATGACGTGTTTCGTTGTGAAAGGAAGACCTATACTGCCGATACCCAATTGGGACCAGCCGGAACCGTTACTGCCTCCGCCAAGAGGGCGGGGGGCTCTCCTTGGACCAACACGGCGCTTGAGGGATGGGAAGTACTCCCGCGAGGGTTTCTTGATAACGCCCCGAGAGGCGACAGATTCCAACCCTCGCTTATCGCAGAAAGCAGTTTGATATTCTGACTGTTCCCACGGTCCTCGCTCACGTTGACTGACCTCGTGGTTTCGACTGGGCACACGGCGGAAAGAAACCTCTATTCTCGACATAGATATAACTATATTTTTCTTATGTATACATTTAAAATCTCGCGACGCCACCTAACGATTGTCTACAACACTTGGAAACCATTGCGCTAAACCAAGGGTGGGAAGCCTACGGCTTTTAGACCGCACGAGGCCTTCTTGGCCATTAAGCGCTGGCTTCTGAATGAATTCAAATTTCCAAGATCGAATCTTTTTTATTGTTTTCCTGCAAAAAGTACTCACATTAAAGCTTTAAAAGGTAACTTAACTTTAGAATTGGTATTATTTTTTTCTTTTTTTTAAGCTGATACATTGGCATAGTAGTTAGTTGAATAAAAAAATAATGTACAGCTTGAGATATATTTCAACTATACTCATTACTAGGTTTTCTTGTCCGTTTCTATCATTTGATATGCGCCAGACACCTCATATTTTGATCAGTTTTCTCTTTTTGACTTTAGAGATATCCATCCTATTTCTAGATAGAAGAGTAGTTAAGTTTGTGCAGGAAGATGATAATGTTTGTAATCGTTTGTTTAGAAGCAAGTACGGTCTAACTCTTGGGGACTTGTGTAAGTCGGGGTTATAACTTTCAAGGAATGATTTCAGATACATTTTGTTTATATTATTCTTTCTTCGTTATCAGGTTTTGTGTTTAGTAACTACCAGTTTCATTGCTGCTACTAGGCTGTTTGGCAGGATGAAATAAATGAACATTTGTGTTGTCCTACAATGCCTCCACCTCTTTGTATCTTACGAGTATGATGTCAAAACTACTTTCTTAAAAAGATGTCCAGTGCACTTTATACATATTTTCTCGCCAGTTTTCTTTGTGGGGGAGGGGGTCGTCTCATAGCAGTCAGGCTATACAAATATCTTGAAGAATTCTGAGTGGTATTCGAACTGTAGATTTATTTAAACATTGAATAAGGCACTAAATGTGCATTTCAAATTTACTTAAACCAAATTTTAACCTTTTATTCGACAACCGTATTTTGTTATCAGGAAGATATAGAACAGTCATTATATTTGCCTACCAGCTTCTATACTTTCCAGATACCAAAATTACTAGGTAGGAAGTAATGTTCTTCAGAGCCTCCACATTAAACTACCGGTATTAGTAGTTTGTAACTATCTACAGCCTACTTATTTCTCTCCAGTGCGGTGGTAAAAAAGAGGTCATTCATAATGGTAACAAACAGAGATTCTTTAAAGGAGAAATCTCTCTTGGCATCCATTTATTCTCCATGGTTGTGCGCTACCTTTAACTGTCCTTCTGCAGGGAGGTCGTGGCAGCTACCAAAGAACAAGATGCCACTCGACCAGTTACTTGCGTTCTTTCTACGAATCTTCACGACGAGAAAGCAGTATGTATACATAATACTTGGATGATGTATTATATAATTCCAGGAAGATCCTGGATTGTAACCAAGTATCACTCAAAAGAAACTGGCTTCCAAAAAATCTTTTATTGGCGCCTCCCTTCTCTGTGCAATGGTTTTCTTGATTATTCTACTGTTAGGCAATTGGGGATCAATTCGTTTAAACCAGATGGTTTCTGCCATTTTATCTCGGCGGATATGGAAGGTTTTCTGTGTTTTCATTTGTCCGCAAACCTGTCCGTTCTATTTATTGATCGGGCTATCTGTCTGTGAGCTGGTCTGTTCTATTGATCTGACTATTTGTCTGTAAGCCCGTCTGCTCTATTGATCTGGTTATTTGTCTATAAACCTGTCTGTTCCATTGATCGGACTATTTGTCTGTAAACCTGTCTGTTCTTTTGATTGAGCTTAGTACTGTTTAATCGCTTCGCGTTTTGGGGCCATCGAAGGCAAACCGTTCAGCCACGGGGTTTCTAGAATATGCTTCGAGCACCGTTTTTCGTCCACACCTAATGCAGCGTGTCGTCCACAAGTTTCAGGAGAGTTGCGTTCTTTAACTTGTCCCTCCCAGCAAATACAAGGGCTGGTCTTCCGCGAATATTCACTCCATACAACTCCTCCGCTTTCTTTGCTAACCTCCTTTTAAGCCTTTATTCGTAGATGCCTTCATTGATTTTCTTCTTTTTTTAAATAAATACACCATCACAACTGCGTACATTACAGAAGAACGATAGTAGGAACCAACTGTTGAATTTATATGTACGATAATAGATCAACTACAGGGGAATTTAGACATTCTTGTTTTCCGTCTTGCTGATTTTTATGCTACTTTTACTGTTAATCTGTTTTGTAGAAAATAATAGATTTTTTCTTTACCTCAAACGGACATCCATATATTCAAATGGAATGATCAAATTAATTTGATTGATCGAGGACATCATTAATATTTTAATCAATTGATGAATTTGCCCGTATATACTCGGTAATCGTGTGTCCGGCCCTAAATAGCTAACTCGAGTATATACGGGTACATCCAAAGATCGATGTCTTTTAGAAACTTCCCCGATATTATTGTTTGTTGACTCTGACGTCACCGTAGTAGCCTTGGCAACGCACCATTTCGCATCCTTAGTGAGACGAGGAATCCTTCCCTAAATAGCTTACCCGAGTTTATACGGGGAGATCCAAAGATTAGTCTTTTATCAATTTCCCCGAGTTATTACGTTTGTTAACTTATCATCCTTATGAGTGTCAATAATGAGTTATATGAAAAGATAAGTCATCTTTTGCTAACTATATTGTTAATATAGGTTGGTTGTTAAACCAAGTTATTTTGACGATTCTAACCCATCTTTCTCTGCCTACAGGCCTACAGTCTCGATGTGATACTCATAAACCGATACTACTCTTGGTATTCTGATACAGGCCATCTGGAAGTAATTGAACGGCAGGCTGTATCTGAATTCACGGCCTGGCACTTTCTGCACAAGAAGCCTGTCATGATCTCGGAATATGGGGCAGGATCCGTCGCAGGGATTCATATTGTAAGTGAGATCTTATCTGGGTACTTCCCTTGTTGTCTCCTCTTACGGGCTCTCGAGCTGTGTACCCTCTATTTTCCCATCCCCTGCAATCCACCACTTTACGAAGCTTCTCTAAAACCTTATGGTAGATAGTCTCTTGGTGTTTATTTTGGAGTACAACTAACACATACTCCGCCTCTCAGATGCTCTCTCGTCCTATAATTTTAAATAATTTTTCCTATTTGGATTTTTCATTGCCTGTGGGAATGGTTGAAAGATCGCCCCTTCAAACACTGGTCCTTGTATCCTTGGGGAGAAACGATTACTATGCCAAAATATTTGAGAAAGACGTTTGTGGTTTGTTTATAGGTTTGACCCGAGTTTATGAAGCGATAAATTCCTTGCAAACGACCAAAGTCAGACTAAAAACCTTGATTAAAGAATTGCAGAACTAAGACCGGGAAACACCGTTGAATCCACCCAAGGCCAAACTGAGAAGCAAGAAATTGGATGCTACAGCAAGAAAAGTGTATCGGAGACAAGCAGATTAATCATATCAATTATATATCCCGAAAGAGGTTAACTCTAATGTTAGTACGAAAAGGATGTTACACACTTATCTGCATGTGGACCAATTAAAATCCAGCTTCTTTTTTTTTAATATTTCTAGAACTACGGTACACACTTCTCTACGTATGTATCCATGAGTCATGCAAGGTTGTATTATAACTCAAAACAAACGCTCTTCATACAAAAGAATGGATAGGGCGGATCTTCCCCCGCTGAGTCTCGCTCCATATGCTGAAAGTGATATATGGGCAGAAAAGTCAGAAAACAATATATTTGCCCACATGCTTTACAGGGGACAATCGCCAGCATCATTTTATTTATATTTTCTTTTTCCTGATTTTTCATCAGACTTTTTCATCTGTACCCCCTACTATGAAATATTTGCATTCGAAAAATTCTTAAGTCACTTTTTAAGCATATTTAATGACGTCCTTTCCATTACTTAGTTAGGTAGGTTATTCCACATTTTTGTGATTTTATAACTGAAGTAATTTTAAGCTATGGCGGTGTTGAAGCGTTTGTTTACTAATTTGAATTTAGTTTTGATGAGTGTTTTCCCTATCATCATCTAGAACATTAATCTTTAATTTATATTGATTAAAACCTTTTAAGATTTTAAATATTTGGATCTGTTGTCCACGTAATAACCTACTCACAAGAGATAATAGGTTTAGTGAACGAGCCTTGCTTCGTAGGATTTATTTCTACGCTCAGGAATTAGTTTAGTTGCCCTACATTGCACGCTTTCTAACAGCATTGCTTCTTTGTTGAGGTAAGGAGGCTAAAATTGCACTGCGTACTTGAGATGAAGTCGAACGAGCGATTTATATAGTCATCTGCGACTTTTATGATTTTACTAAGCAACCCATTATTAAGGTCATTAATATATATAATAATACCTGTGGGGTCAGTACTGATCCCTGAGCTATCCCGCAAGTAACTGGGACCCAGTCCAAACTTGTCTCATTTTCAACTACCCGCCGTGAAGTATTTTTATGAGCAAGTTATACACTTAAAATTTTCCTCTTATTCCGTGCACTTTAAGTTTCAGCAAGAGCCTCTCATGCATAACAGTATCAAAGTCATTTTTTGTAAGTCTAGGTAAATTGTGACATATCAACTCCTCTGTTATCATCGTAGATGGAAATCATTTTATGAAAAAAATCCAGGAGATTTGTTAAACACGTGCGTCATTGCCGAAATTCGTGTTGTGTGTCAAAGATTAGTTTAGTTAGCTCGAGAGAACCCACCATCCTATACCTAATTATCGGTTCTAAGAATTTACAAATTACTGACGTTAAACAAATGGGACAGGGGTACTAGGATCGGATTGTTCTCTGTTTTGGGATGATTGGCGTAACATCAGATCTTTTGAACTTTACAGCGACTACCCTTTCCTTATAAGGCCAGTTAAAAATCTTATACAGAGTTCTTGCTAATTCGGGGGGTTTTTACCCACTTAGAAAAGTTTAATACGCGTAGTCAGGTCCGGGTGCTTTTGATCGTTTAATCTCGTTTATATATGTAGGAAGTATCCTTTCATTTAGTGGCTGTTGGTGAGAATCTGATGTTTCCTAAAATCGATTCCTTCTCTTATTTTGGATAGCTGTGAGAAGTCTTCAACAGTAAAAACACACGAAATGCTGATTTAATATCTTGATTTGTTCGGGGTTGTTGGTGATAATTCCCCTCTCTACTCGTGGGTTTCATATTGTTCATGTAACTATAGAGACGTTTTCTTGATTTACTTCAGTTTCGTTGTTATTTTAAGGTTTGATTATATTTATTACCCTTCCGTAGTAAGTATTAGTAGTGGTTCACCAACCTGCCTTTATCCAGGCGGATCTCGACCGGAAAATTAAATAGACATAAAAGTCAGTTTGACAATCGCTGGTGATCTGAGGGCACCAGGGGCAGGTCTCTTTGAGGAGAGGTATCAGGAAGTATTATTTTTAACCCAAACAGCGTTCAGGTGGAACCTTCGTTGCCCCGGAGCAGAGGGACCTGTTCCGCGTCAGAGGTATGTGGATATACGCATTCGCAAGATTCCTTGCAACAGAGAGAGTGTGTGTTGTGCTGCGAAGACGGGCGCTCCCTTTGACTTACCGTATTTTCTGCGTTCGCATTTAAATAACTCGTAATCTACAGTAAGTAGAACTCGCTATAACTCTGGATACTTATCTTGTGCGTCTCTATAATGAACGCAGTCATTTTTAACTTCGGCGAGGCAAGCAGGTCGTTGAGGCATGCAAATCTCGTGTTTTGTTCATCTGTCCGCAATGAGTCGCTGGCTTAATGTAGCCAACTAAAACCAATGCTACCAAAAGTAAGTGAGATATCTGAGTTCAAATATGATATAAGTTGACCACCAGGTGGCGTCACCTAATGGCCTGAGGTGCTAAATCGACGGAGCAGGTCTATGGGTCATGCAAATCTTGTGTTGTGTTCATCTTCTGTTCGCAATGAGTCGCTGGTTCAATGTAGCCAGCTAAGACCAATGCTACCAAATGCAATTGAGGTATCTGAGTTAAAATATGATTTGAGTTGAACACCTAGTGGGTAGAGGTGATAAATCGTCCATTTTCGCCGCAGGTCCACTAGATCATGTCCCTCTAGTTCCTTATACAGCCACGCAACCATCCAAATTTCAGCTTCCAAAGAGCGGCATTCATTGGTGGCTCTCATTTTCAATTATGTCCACGCGGTTAGTATAGTATAGCAATGAGCAACCGCACTCACACTGACCCGTCCACAGGGGGGCGGGAGAGTTCTTCACCCACGCCAAGCAAGGGTCTGCATCCAATAGACCAAATCTAACAGACCTAAAAAGAATTGTATCGATTAGATATTTTGACCTTCACTTTTGCCGTCGTAGTACACGGGATCGTTTTCCTTTTGCCTTTGCAGTACACGGGATCGTTTTCCCTTTTGCCTTTGCAGTACACGGGATCGTTTTGCCTTTGCAGTACACGGGAATGTTTTCCCTTTTGCCTTTGCAGTACACGGGATCGTTTTCCCTTTTGTCTTTGCACTACACGGGATCGTTTTCCCTTTTGCCTTTGCAGTACACGGGATCGTTTTCCTTTTTGCCTTTGCAGTACACGGGATCGTTTTTCCTTTGCAGTACACGGGATCGTTTTCATCTACCAGGGGGGGCATGCTATATCTCAATAGTAATTAAAACTTATGTACCCAGTGATGATTTGCGGTAGGCACCTTTACACTCTATCGGGCACGCCGGGGCTTGTGTAAAATCTATCCCGTGTACTGCGAAGGTTAAAATAGCCAATTGATGCAGTTCTTTTTAGGTCTGTTAGATTGGTCTATTGAATTCAGCCACTGGCATGGATAAGGAGCGCCCTCCTGGCGTGTCTGATTCATTGTAAAAATTGCTACTCATTGTTATACTAACCGCATCAAGCACAACTACGTGCATTGCAATTTACCTTACTTAACTTATCTTGAATCTGCGTTATGGTCACTTGTCATCAATGGCTCACCACCTTGAATGTTTTCCACTAATTTTTCGCCCGCAGTAAGAAATAGATCCAGTATATTTTGTTCCAGTGTTGGTTCCTCAACCCTTTGAAGAAAAAATCAGGAATAAAGTTCCGCAATCCTCCCCCCCTTCTTTATCTCAAGTGTTTGCTATATAGTCGATGTTCAAATCTCCGCATATTATCGTTATAATTATTTTAATATAGAGAAGACGCAATCAAAGAGGAGTTATCTTCGTTTTCAATTTGGCGGGCGGTCTATAGATGATTACGATATTTTATATCTGACTGAAACAAACTGTGATTACTACCTCTGCTCACAGATCGTCGCTGTTCATGTCTAGCTTTGTAGAATTCAATTCTTTCGAGTAAAGTAGCAGCCCCCCCCCCCTTTACCTCGTATTCGGTGTCTATTAAACATTTTATAGCCATCAATACAAAATTCTCCAATAAATTTCCTAGGCGTCGTATCCAAACAATTTTTAGTTATGGCGATTACGTCGGAAGTTTTCTGTATGGACCAAAGCATTAAAATCGGCTAATTTATACTATGCGCTTTTGCATAAAAGCAATTTAATTTGCCCCTTAAGAGGGTGTCTCGCTTTCTTGATTACCCTGGCGTTTCTCTGGTTACCATGTATTATTTACAGCCTCGGTCGAGCGCTACTTCCGATGTTTGAGATTTTGCTGTAGCGTGAGAGTGGGCCTCCCTCGAACCATATAAATCCCGAACGCGCTTATCTAACAACTGGCCAAGATGAGCCTGTCCAATCTGATTTAAATGTATACTGTAAAAATAGGTTAGAGGTCCTGAAATTGCTCCTAGAAGTCTAAATTTAACTCCCATTACTTAACCTTGTTGTCTAAGGCATCTTTATTTGCGTTTTATTCTGGAGATAATTCCGATTATGGCTACTAGATTATTTGCTTTTGCTTTCGCATATGCTATGAGGTCGCGATAATGAGGAACACTACCTTTAGATGTTGTAACAAATCTGTGAATGTCATTTTCGCTCATAATTGTTTCTATTGCAAGGACTGTAATCTGCCTTCGTTTACGCGGAATCTTTGTTTTAAGTTCATTATCTTGATTTTTTTTTAACTAATGAGTCGCCGATCAGTATCGTTTGAGTTTCAAGAGGGATCATTTTCTTTTTCAAAAGAATTACGATATTCCACCTCGAAGTGCACAGGCCTTTTTGGTTGGGCCCCATTCACAACTGATCTAAAGTCCTATTGAGCGTTAGAATATTCCTAATATTCTCCAGTTTACTCTAGTCTAACCGCTTGTGAACTTTGATTTACACCTGACTGGATTCTACCCTGTTGCCCTGGTGTGTGTTATTGTTTCGAGCGTTTCCCTTTTTCCTACCGCGCAAATTATCAGTGGATTTGTTTAATTTCCGTCTTAAGTCTGTTATCGCTTGTTTCGAGGCTGTAAAATTCATGTTAATTCATTTAAATCACCGCCCTCATATCAGCCATCGCATTGAGAATTTTTACTTCAAACGCTTGATTGAGCAAACAAAAACTGCAGGTTCTATTACTATTATCGCTAGTTAGAACATAAATTCCATTCTTAAGAGACCCGCAAGTAAAATATTGAAACTTAATGACCAGCATTGGTGTATGAAGTAGAACGTAACATTTTCAAAATATGTAACGATATGATAATTTTGACACACGTGCAAGTTGTGAGTTTCTTTTCATGTAACTCTTTATATCGGATCTCCGAAAATACCGTGGGAAAGCTTTCCGTCTCTTTGACCAAGTTGGTACTATTTTCAAAAAACGCTTGATATAATTTTTATAACTAGTACCGAATAAATAATTTTGTATATTCGAGTTTAGGTCCGGATATATTATTACACCACAACTAGACAAAGTTTTCCGAATGCACGAGACACAGAATACCACAAGTGGGAACATTTTCAGCAGTTCAGTCGTTTCGTGTCTTATCATTGGAAAGGCAGAGCACGAAATGATGCGATTTAGACTCCTCTTTCACGAGTGCCCAGACCAATACCTGGGAAAAAATGAAAAAAAGAACACTAAGAAATCCATTAAACAAACTTATCACCCTTAATCCTCTGTCTGGGGTGGCTCATTGCAAGCTTTCACTACCAAATTCACACAGCGAACTCAGCTTAACTCCTATTTCAGGATCCATCCTTCACCTGGTCAGAGGAGTATCAAGTGGATCTAATGCTCGAGAACTTCAAAGCCTTCGACGTGCTACGGAAAATGGGGTTCTTCGTTGGGGAAATGATCTGGAATTTTGCCGACTTTGCCACACCACAAGGTAATGATAGTAGACAGTAGCTAATAAGTAGGATGAAGGGGAAAGACAGGCAGATAATAAATTAAAAGACAGATATCTATTAAAACGAGGAAATCAGGAGATAGTAAGAAATGTAAAAGGGGGGAAAATGATAAAAGGAATAGACTGGGAGCTAATACTGGTAAAAACGAGAAACAAATGTAAAAGACAAGGAATTATGAATAGAAAATATGGGAAAAAAACGCTAATAAATGTATTTTTGGCCAGAATTAGCATTTCTAAATTGGAGGAGTGGAGAGGGGAAATTTCCTTATTGATTAAAATTAAAGCGGAAACCGACGAGGGGCGCATATCCAGAAACTTTTTGAAGAGAAATCTGTTAAAGAAAGTGGAGGAGATAGAAGAAATGACATATAGTAGCAGTTCCTCCTGCAGGTATTGGTACATTGAGTGCACTATACAGGGTTCTGGGGGCACGGAGGGCATGCAATACTTATTTATTCAAAATAATACTAGACAGTAAGAAAGACCAGACTTCTAGAAGTGATACTGATGACAAGAACGAGGCGTGCTAGAAATGTTACGAGTGACCTGCACTGGCAAGCCTGACGACACTAGGTATCAGAATTATCTATCGAGTCGATAAATTTTTCCCTCTTCCATCTTTTCCGTATGTCTACCCTCTTTTGTCTGTCTATTTTAAAACGTCTTCAATTCTCCAACTGGAACTTATACCCCCCCCGTCCCCCCCGCTACCGAACGTCGGTTTATGACATTGTTTTTCAAACTTTGTCAGAGGGGTGCACTAACGTTTATTACTTCCTTACCTGTCGGGGGATCGTTGACGTTCTCCCCCTCCCTCTGAATGGGGACTTATATCCATGGGTTTGAGTGAATGTTTGGATACGTGTACAACCCTCTCTCCCCCCTTTAGGAATAGAGGGGGTCGGTCCTTTCCTCATTTTGAAGGACTCTTTTCTCTCCTTCAAACCAGAATTCCTGGAAAAGCAAAGTGAACAACAGTCATAACCTCGTCTTCAATCCTCATTCAATCCTTTCTTTCAAATTTTATTTATCCTTTCCATTTAAACTCATCGCCTCTCTATTCTTGATTTTCGCCTCTAAGTTTAGTTTCTATGTTGAGTGTTTAAGTAAGAAGGTCAATAAGCTATTTTTTGTCAATGTCAAGTTCCGTTTCCAACTTTAAGCTCTATCATCAAACACCATTTTTGTGCTTTCGAATCCCTTCATTCAAATTTCAAACTAATAATTCAGGTCACCGACGAACCTTAAGAACACCACGTTTTCGAAAATTTGCCTGAGAGAGGAAATAAATTTCCTAACTGAACTCTATTTCTAACTTCCCAATTCACACCAATACGTTATTCCTGCTCCTTTCTTCGGGACCAGTAGAACTAACCCATGAACCAGTCCTCGATGGAGAAGAAGGTGTAGGAAGAACTTCTATTTGTCCGCGTGTCGATGGGCGTTTTTTGCAAGTAGTAGTAGGTATCAACATTCCTCAATCGCATCGTATGGATCCCTGGTCGATTAATGAAACATATATAATGATAAAAATGTCACTTACTAGCAAGGCTGAAGCTACCAGAGACCCATACTCATCAGGTGAGGGTGTGGTGGTGTCGCGTAGTCTTTATTTTCGTTAATTGCCCCTCTATGTCACTTTGTTCTATGTAGTAGTAATTTGTCAGGAACAGTTCAAACCGCTTGAGTCCCTGCAAAGAACAATTGAAACCGCTTGATTCCTTCCCAAGAACTGTCCAAACCGCGCAGTCCTTTCTAAGAACAGCTCAAACCTCTCCAGTCGTTGTTAAGAACCGTCTAAACCAATTTAGGCCTTGCCAAGAACTGTTCAACCCACTTGAGTCCTTGCCAAGAACATTTCAAACCGCTTGAGCCCTTGATAGTGGGAGGTATTCACGAAACCTGGACATGTGACTCAGGCTGATATTATACTTGGACAACATTCTGTTGAGACGTGTTGTTGAGGTTGAGATGATTAAGTTATCCAGATCAGCCCCTCCAGCTGTCAAGGTGGCAGAAGCCATGGCAGTAACTTGATTGTTTGATAAACCAAGACAATTAGCTGTATTGCAGGTGGCATCACATTCCATGACCTTCCTTGGAAATGTCTAAGTCACACTATTCAATGTCTTGATAGTGGGAACATCCAGAAAGAGGCTGATGGCAATCCATGTCATCTGTGTTAGCATCTTTGTATGTTGAGTTACCCAAGTTAATGTCATCCACATGAACAATTGCCTGTTGTTCTGGTGCAGCTGTGAAATAGTACAATATGTTAAGACAGGTAATTGTTAAGTACATGATAAATATCACAATGGATTAAACTTTTTTTGTGACGTTCAAAGTAATTAATTCTACCTTGTTCTTGTCTCTGCTGCAGTCTTTCATTTCTCCCTGCTCGCTGGGGTGATCTTGCCTTTTTGGTCTTCGTAGAACTGATTTCCTCATCTTTCTTCTCTATGGATAACTGTCTGCTGTTCTGTATTTCCTGGATTGCATCTGTAGTTCCTATATCGAACAGGCTGTTTAATTTCAGCGCAAAAACTCCTTTTTTTCCCTCCAGGTTTACTTATTCTTCCTTTGTTTTTCACCAGAGCATGATGTTTCTCATGTAGTTTTATAAGAGCTTCATGAAGAGCAGATGTCTTATCCTAGCCAATCGGCTAGAATGGGATGATAGATTCAAATGTTTCATATGCAAGGTTTTGAACCTTGAGCCTCCCTGAATTTTCTGTCAAATTCTGAAGATTAAGGAAATACTAGGATGCCTGTCAGTGGGTGGGAAGCTGGGAACCTCTGATAAAAGTTTCAGTGAGAGATATAGGAGATGGTCCAGTTAATCACTGCCTCTGGATAGTACCTGGAGATTCTGAGATATCAACTGTGCGCCCACGGAGTTCCATCAGCTACTAGTTTAATGCCGTTGTGGAGTGTGGTATTCCAAGCAGCAATGTCGAAACATTTTGAAACGATTTTGTTTCAAAACATGGATGCCAAATTTCACGATTTTTTTTCCAGCTTGTTTAGCTCTATAAATTTATTTAATTTTTTACCATTGGCATCACAAAAATAATCGCATTTACAATTGCTTCTCTTTTATTTTACATCTCTATAATTAATTTTTCAACCTAACGTGTGAGGAAAAATATTATTACTTGGGAACACAGCACAACAAAGCCTAGCGGTAACCAGGCAAAGCTATTCGAGATTTTATAAAACGTATATAAATAATTATATCTTAGTTAACTTACTTTTGCCCGAAACATTCATAAAAGTGTGATATGACTATTTGGGACAACTCTACGTTTCACAGTCCCTCCTCTTAAACTTTACCACTTTTGCCACAGTTTTAAAACATTTCTACCGAACACGATTGGTTTTAGGTTTTCATTTAGAATATAGTTCCAAAAATATAGTTCTAGTTTTCCTTGAGAGGAGGGGGGAGGGGCATAAATAATGTCATTAAACTCAACTTAGCCTCGCTTCCTCAGATTACAAACGCGTGGCCGGAAATCGAAAGGGGATTTTCACACGATCCAGACAGCCCAAAATGGCCGCCCATCTGCTACGTCACAGATACATGCAGTTGGCTGGACGCGGCTCCCAGAACACCTCAATCCCGCAAGATATATTCTCTAAAGTGTTCGTCGGTTCTTAGAACCGCATTTTCAGGATTCCTTGATAGGATTAAGTCCCTGCGGTTAAATTATTACTACTAATAGTCCTTGATAGCGCGTTCATCTTGATTTTCATATTTGTTCATTCGAGAATCCTTAGTTGGCCAGTTCAGAGCAAGAGGGAATTTGCCCAATTCGTTCCGATTTCTTATTGTGTTTACATAATTAAGAGGCCTCGAAAACGCCTTGGGGGCGGGGGGTGCACTAATAAAACATCTGAACGTTTTTTTCACTCTCATTCCCTCGTGTTGTTTTTAATTTTCTCACCCAAAGCGGAAATCTTTGCTTTTCCATGTCTTCTTTTTCTTCACACTCTAATAGACGAGACCAATACATACAGTTAGTTGACAGACTGTGGTAGAGCAAATGGTAAACAAAAGTGACTTCAGAAAATGACTAAAGAGAAAAGCGAATGTATTCATGGCAGGATGATCCAAAAGGGTTGTCTACAACTTTAGGCAAGTGGTCACATTGAAGTGGAGTTGGTCAACTAGATTCTAAATCCAGGGTTTGCGCAAGGGAAGAAGCTGCCGCCCATTCCGTAGAATGAAAACAGGTTCAAGAGAGACACCCTCCCTTTTTGAATACCTAATAAATCTAAAAGTTATAACTGAAGGCCAATTAACGATATTTATCGAATTTATTTATTTATTCTGATATTATTATCGAAATCCGCTTAATTGTAGGAGTAACGTGACAAAATCGAAAACTACACCTTAGACAATAGAAGCTTCTTGGGGATACCTATGTACACTGCTGTGCTAAGGCATCACAAATTAGCATGTGAATCTAAAGATCATACCCCCCTCCCTGCCCACACACACACACACACACACACACACACACACACGAGTAGGAAAAGAGCAATAAAGATTGGACCGCTTTCGTTTTTATTGTTAGACTTCAAGGAATAAAGAGGAGGCCAATGAGGGATATTTATCGAAATAAGTCTTTATCTTAACCTCCCTATCAACTGGGCGATCCTGATATTAATATCGAGTATCGGTTTTCGTCTTTCGAGCTCAAGCGAAGCCTGAATACAAAGTCGAGGGATTTTTCCCGCGGGTTCTTCAAGACGTAGAATGGAACGAGTCGGAACGCGCCAAATCTGACCTAAAAAAACCCAACATATTCATATTATCATTATTATTTTTATTATTATCATTATTATTTACTAGGTCTAAGGAAGAATGATTATGCGTTTATTATCATTTATTAGCCGGGAAAGATAACACTGGTCAACAAATCCTTTCGAAATCTCAGTTGCATAAGATTTTTTTACTCATTCTTATTGTTTTTGATCTGCTAAATTCAAATCTGAAAACGGTTGATCTCTACGTGCTCGAGTTTTCATGCAATTTTAAGTTTTTCATTTTTGCCGTTTGTTGTCAAATTAATTAATTACACGTTTATGTTATCAACAAAGATATTAAAATTGTTTAGTTTTTCTTTCATATCATATCATGGCTACAAAGAGACGTCAATGTGTGAACAAGTCGGATGCCTTGTCATATTTGTGAATCTTTCACGCTTATTCGAAAAAGGCGTAATATAACATCATTGTGAGGCGTGTTTATAAAGCGTACTTTGAACTTACTCTTGGCGACCAAAACAAGAAATGGGCCCCACATACTGTGTGTCATAACTGCGAGGAAATGCTGCATGACTGGACAAAAGGGAAACGTAAGGGTTTACCTTTCGGAATTCCCAAGGCCTGGCGAGAGCTGACGGACCACACAACTGACTGCTATTTTTATCTTAAAAACAGACACAAAATCTCATATCCTAGTATCCTCTCAGCAATCTGACCTACTCTGCATTCTGCTGAGCTCCCAATCTCAGTTTTTAAAGGATTTCTTCCATTTGAACATGCGGGTAGTGACCAAGAGCAAGAGACTGCTGATGAAAGTCAAGAAATACTTTCAGAATCCGGCGATCTTTCTTATGAGACCCCAGAGTCATTAACTCCTCAACAGTTTAGCCAGCCAGATCAGAATGACCTTGTGCGTGATTTGGGTCTCTCCAAAAATGCAACGGAAGTGTTAGCCTCCAGGTTGCAAGAAAAGAATCAGCTGAGCCCTACAACTAAAGTTTCATACTTGCGAAATTGGGAGCAGGTTTTTGTACCATTATGTACAGAGGAGAATAACTTTGTTTATTGTCATAATATCTCAGGTCTTCTCCAGGAATTAAGGATGCCAGTATACAATCCAAATGACTGGCGATTATTTCTAGATAGTTCTCAGCGCAATTTGAAGTGTGTTCTATTTCATAATGGCAATATATATGCAGCTGTTCCAATTGGACATTCTGTGTATTTACGAGAGGAACATAATGACATTAAAACTGTGATTGACCTACTAAAATACGACGAGCACAACTGGACAATTTGTATGGACCTCAAAATGGTTAATTTCCTCCTAGGTCAACAAAGAGGATTTACAAAGTATCCCTACTATCTTTGCACGTGGGACAGCCGAGCTCGAGAAAAGCACGGGAACCAGAAGTAGTGGCCCATATGTCAGACTCTGGAAGCAGGTATGCCAAATATTGTCAACGATCCAATTGTCAGTCGAGAAAAGATCATTTTTCCTCCGTTCCATATCAAGCTGGGTTTAATTAAGCAGTTTGTCAAGGCGTTGAATACTGACGGTGAATGCTTCCAACACATATATTCTGTCCTCCCTGGTTTGTCCTTCAAGAGGATGTTTTTTAATGGACCACAGATTCGTGCACTGGTACGTGATCAAGAATTTGCCAGAAAGATGAACGACAAGGAAAGGACTGCATGGCTTTCATTTGTGGCTGTGATGGCAAACTTTCTCGCTAATAAAAAGGCTGATAACTAGGAAACTTTCGTAGCTAATATGCTATCAGATTTTCGCGATCTTGGATAGATTCCCTGAGAACCTAAGGGCAGTAAGTGACGAGCAAGGCGAGCGGTTCCATCAGGGCCTCAAGACCATGGAAGAGCGTTACCAAGGGAGATGGGACAAACATATGATGGCAGATTGCTGCTAGAGCATTAAACGAGAATGCCCTGAAACAGTCCAAAAACGACAGAGCTACAAGCGGAAATTCATGCCTGAGTAGACTGCAATTGAACTTTGCCTCCTCATA
Organism: Ceratothoa steindachneri; assembly: GCA_963969495.1. NCBI lineage: Eukaryota > Metazoa > Arthropoda > Malacostraca > Isopoda > Cymothoidae > Ceratothoa > Ceratothoa steindachneri. Next base: position 213,524,016 of record OZ018317.1, read on the forward strand.
CTAACAAATGTCTTATCTACCAATCAGTTTTATATAAACTATAACCATTGTTTATTTGGGAAAGTGTTTCAAATCGTGATCTTGAATAGATTTATACTATCCTGCATTTCTTTTTTATTACCTAGTTATATTAAAGAGTTTTATAACATATTTCATCACATATTTTTCCTGATAGACGACGACGTCAATGTGATGATGACGAAATTTTGAGATTTTCAAATACCTTGATTGCCAAAAAAGTAGAGCACTGAGTTAAAAAATACCTTCAGATCTGAAATCAGCGCAAGAAATTAGGTAATACCAAGTGTTTGATACCAATGCAACAAATACTTTGTTGACCAGTGTAATTATAATAATATAGTAAGGGTTTTACTATCGTTCTCTAATCATTTTGAGATCGTTTATTCCTCAGAGAGGGGACCTGCTGATTAACGTGGGATACGTACCCCGGGTATCTACGGGGTATGGTAGCCGGCGAGAAGACGAGCTGAATCGGGCGAGGTCTATAGCCGCCGATTCTACTGCGGGTGATGGGGCCGAGAAAGCACGGAGACCTACAGATGTCAGCTGCGACATTCTGGCCCATTCTACCTTTAACACCCCTTTGCAGGGTACACATTGGTGCCGAGAGGGGGGAACAAGGGGGATAGTATATAACGGCCAATAGCGAAATTAGTGAATATTTTCCGTGTTTTTCTCTCTTCTCGACTTCACATCTCACTGAAGAGCTCATTTTCATTCCTTCTCATCGCCACAGAACACTGAAGAACTCATTTTTATTCCTTCTCATCTAAACATCTCACTGAAGAGCTCATTTTTAATCCTTCTCATTTTCATATCTCACTGAAGAGATCATTTTTATTCCTCCTTATTTTCACATCTCACTAAAGAACTCATTCTTATTTCTTCCCATCTTCACAAAACATTGAAGAATTCATTTTTATTCCTTCTCATCTTCACATATCACTGAAAAGCTAATTTTTATTCCTTCTTATCTCACTGAAGAACTCATTTTTATTCCTTCCCATTCAAACATTTCACTGAAGAGCTCATTTTTATTCCTCATCTTCCATCTCACTGAAGAGCTCACTTTTATTCCTTCTCATCTCCACAGAACACTGAATTAGTCATTTTTACTCCTTCTAATCATCACAGATCACTGAAGAACTCATTTTTATTCCTTATCTAAACATCTCACTGAAGAGCTAATTTTTATTCCTTCTCATCCTCACATCTCACTGAAGAACACATTTCTATTCTTACTCATCTCCACAGAACACTAAAGAACTCATTTTTATTCCTTCTCGTCTAAATATTTCACTAAAGAGCTCATTTCCATTCCTTCTCATCTACACAGAACACTGATGAACTCATTTTTATTCCTTCTCGTCTAAATATTTCACTAAAGAGCTCATTTCCATTCCTTCTCATCTTCACATATCACTGAAGAACTCATTTTTATTCCTTCCCATCTCCACGAACACTGAAAAGCTCATTTTTATTCCTTCTCATCTTAACAGAACACTGAAGAACTTATTTTTATTCCTTATCATCTTCACATCTCACTAAAGAGCTCATTCCATTCCTTCTCATCTTCACATCTCACTGAAGAACTCATTTTTATTCCTTCTCATCTTCACAGAACACTGAATAACTCATTTTTATTCCTTCTTATCTTCACAGAACACTGAAAAGCTCATTTTTATTCCTCTCATCTTCACTGAATAATTCATTTTTCCTCCTTCGAATCTTCACATATTCTTGAAGAACTTATTTTCCTTCCTTTTCATCTTCTCATAACACTCAAGAACTGATTTTTCTTCATTTTGATCTTCTCATAACACTCAAGAACTGATTTTTCTTCCTTTTCATCTTCACATAACACTCAATAATTCCTTTTCATCTTCACATCTCCCTGAACAGCTGATTTGTTTCCTTCTCATCTTCAGATAACGCTGAAAAATTCAATTTTATTCTTTCTTATTTTAACATAACACCGAAGATCTCAATTTTCTTTCTTCTCATCTTCACATTTCACTGAATAGCTCATTTCTTTCCTTCTCATCTTCAGATAACGCTGAAAAATTCAATTTTATTCTTTCTTATTTTAACATAACACCGAAGATCTCAATTTTATTTCTTCTCATCTTCACATCTCACTGAATAGCTCATTTCTTTCCTTCTCATCTTCAGATAACGCTGAAAAATTCAATTTTATTCTTTCTTATTTTAACATAACACCGAAGATCTCAATTTTATTTCTTCTCATCTTCACATCTCACTGAATAGCTCATTTCTTTCCTTCTCATCTTCAGATAACGCTGAAAAATTCAATTTTATTCTTTCTTATTTTAACATAACACCGAAGATCTCATTTTTTTCCTTGTCATCTCCACATAACACTTAAGCACTATTTTCCATCCTTCTCATCTTCATATAGCACTGAATAGCTCATTTTTCTTCCTTACTATCTTCATTTAACACTGAAGAACTAATTTTCGTCCTTTTCATCTTCGCATAACACCGAAGACCTCATTTTTTTTCATCTCATCTCACATCGGAGCGAAGATCTCATGTTTTTCATCCCACTCTCCGTCACCTTGAACTGAAGAGCTCATTTTCCCTCTAATCTTCACATCCGACTGAAGATCTCACTTCATTTTCTTCCCCTCCGACTGAAGAGCTGAATCGGGCCCCCGGGTGCATGAAGGGCCTCTTCACCCGTGAGAGAGAACCCAAAATGGCTGGCAGAGTGATGCGGTGGCGGTATCGAACCCTCGCCACCTCCCTCTACAACGCTTCTGCCCCATCTCACTTATCGCCACCAATCCGCTTCTCCTTCTAAGGACTTATCATCATCTTCAACGATGTTCTAACAAAATGGGTCTGCGCGCATCATTGCCATTCTGAAGAACATGTTCCTTGACCCTTCAAAGAATAAAGAAACGACTCGCGAAATTTTAGACGATACTACTTGAGGTAACTTGTAGCTCCTTGCTATGCTCAGTTCCTTATATATTCTTGAAACTACTGCTTGTATATTTTCGAGAGTAGTCCTTGTAAATTTTCGAACTAGTGTTTGTATATTCCCGAAACAGGCCCTTTTATTTCTCGAAACTGCGTGTATATTCTTGAAACTACTAATACATTCTCGAAACTAGTCTTAATATATATTATCGAGAGTAGGCCTTGTATATTCTCTAAACAAGTCCTTGTAAATATCGAGACTAGTCTTTATATATTCTCGAAACTTGTATTTATATATTCTTGAAACTAGTATCTGTATATTCTCGAAATTAGTACTTGTATATTCACTAGACTAGTACTTGTACTTTCTAGAAGATATCACTTGTATATTCTTGAAACTACTATATTCTAGATACTAGTACTTGCATATTCTCGAACCTAGTATTTGTATATTTTCGAAAAAAAGTGCATGCATATTCTTGGAAACTATTATATTCTAGGAACGAGTGCTTGGATATTCTCGAAACTAGTAGTTGTATATGGCTCGACTAGCGCTTTGTATATTCTCGAAAATAGTACTTGTATACTTTCAAGACTAGTATCTTCTAATAAATTTCTCCAGTTAAGGTGGTTGTTTAATTATTCTCCGGAGGTTTATAAAATTCTTATTGTAGTGAGGATGTGTGAATCCCTCCAATATGATGCCAGTTATGCGTCTTAAATGACTAAATGTGACGATGTATTAAATGTCTTAAGTGGGCTTCATCTTCCGATGGGGATTGTTCGAACCAACTTTCAACCAGAAGCAGCAGAAGACCCAACACAGAACTCTGGCTAAACAAGAGACTGGTACTTGAAGGCAGTGCTCATTCTGCATTCGTCGCACTCTCTGCAAACGCGTTAATTATTTTAATTATTTAGTTTTGTTCTTAAGAAAAAAAATAACATTATTTAAAAGTTCAGGAATTAATATTTTGATGGTATTCTAATTGAAATATTGAAATTAATGTCAATATTTTTCATTTTCACGAGATATAAATAAAGGGGGTTTTTTTAAGGCGCTCATCTGGCAATTGCCACCAGGAGTATAGTTGCCACACTCACACTTATCCGATTCTTCCGCAATTTAAAGAAAACAACAAAAACACGAAAAGAATCCAAAACCAAAACAAAGGTGGCATGTCCACGGGCCGGGGGGAGGTGGGCCTCCTCTTGACGTCTAGACATACAACACACAAAAAAAAACTAAAATAGAGTAGAAGAGGCCTTCTACCTCCGAAAATTTAAATATCTTACAGTTAAGAGTTGCACGACCTCGTCCCGAGTACAAGCGACAGGCGGTAGCGACCCCGCTAATCCCAGTACCGGGACAGGTAACGTGCGCGAAGATCACCCAGACCGGGACATTAAACAAGAATGTGCCGAACAGTCCGGGGGGAAAAGCAGTCATCAAAGTAACGTGCTGGTAAGTGATCCATAAAGTGGAAAAGCGTCCCGCGGGTGCGCCCAATTCGAGGACGATAGAAGAGAACCGTCATGGTGCGATAGCGGGAAATTTTAGGTTACCATTGGTCGTCTTCCATCTTCATTGCCACCAGCCCGAAAGACTGACTTGATTCCTGCCGTGTATTCAGCGTGGAGAAGAGCAAACTGCTGATCCGATTACACAGTCTTCGCGTACTCTTTAGCGCCCACATCATCGCGTTCATTCCCCGCAATTCCTACATGTCCAGGAACCCAGTAGATGACAATCTCGACTTCCCCTGTCGTTCGTAGTAGACCCGGCTTCACTGATACTATGATTTAGGCGGTGCGAAAATCAAAATGCCCCGAGAGCACTCAGAGTATTCTGTGAGTCGCTATAAATCACAATCCGGTCTCTGAACTGGGCACGACGCCTAATCTCCCGTATCGAGTGATGTATTGCAACCAGCTCGGTCGTGGAGACCGACGCAGCGCCTGGTAGAGCCCCACTGACTTCTAACAGAGTGGATACGGCGTGGAAGCCGATCCCCTCCTGGGACTTGGAGCCATTCGTGTGCAATGACACAGATATAGCTTGACACGAAGTGTGCTCCAAAAGGGCCGAAGGAAATACTCCCACTGCTGTGAAAGCTTTGGGAGCAGAGGCATGGCGACAAGTAGCCAAAGGCACCACTAGCCTGACAGCTACAATGATCTCTAGAAGGAGTGCCATAATCTTAGTGCCGGTGTCTGCCTCGCGCGTACAGGCGCATAATACACTGTACATGTCGTAAGCAATTGATATCTCATCAGTATGGACAAACAGAGGCTCTCCAAAGAAGGCATGGGGAAGGCACCGGTTGCTGCGGATGCGTACAACTCTCATGGTGCGGACCCTAATACTACGAATATAGGCCTCTCAGGTGAGGAAAAGATCCAGGTCGGAATAAAGCCGTGGATGGTGACATAAGTGCACCACCTTGGTCTTGGCCGAAGAAAACCGAAACCCGAATGCCTCGATGTGGCGAGAGATGCGGGTCAATTCCTGCTGGATTCGATGCTCCAGTATTGACACCTGGTCCGCACTAAAAGAGATCGAAAGGTCGTCTACCTAGAGGGTAGAGAGAATATTTTCTGGGAGCACCGAGGTGATGCTCTTTGTTCTTAAGTCAAAGAGAGTACTGAGGACACTTATGGGAGGCCATCCTCTTGTCCTATTAGGCCAGAGAGAGTTTCCTCCACCCGTACGCAAGATCCACGATCTTGAAGAAACTCAAATATGAACAAGGTTTGCGGACCAAAAGTCACGTGCTCTCATTTATTCTGATTTGTGAACTTACGGCATTCAAAACTTTCAATATTACCTGGACTAACCTTGGAAGGACCTTGGCAATTGTATCATTCGAAAGAGTGTAAAACAACATAAGGGTTTCAAATTTCGTTAGAATTGGCAGAATAGTTATGATGTTATTGCCAAAACAAAATAATTCCCGAGATAGCCTTGGGAGGACATTGGCAATTATATATTTCACAAGCAAATGTAAAACAACATGAGGGTTTCAAATTTTGTTAGAATTTGCCGAATAGTTATGATGCTATTGCCAAAATATTCCCGAGCTAACCTTGGGAGGACATTGTAAATTATATCATTCAAAAGAGAATGTAAAACAACATATTAGAATCGTCGGAATAGTTACAATGTTATTACCCCCCCCCCCCCAAAAAAAAAGAAGCAAAACTGGGACCGACCAACATAGTGAGATATAGAGTCGTCCGCAACTAAACTCGCACGTGACTTAAAATGGAGGCGTCCACTATTCCACATAGCATGGAAGGTGTTCATAATACCCTATCATAGTGCTATCTACGAAAGAAGTTCTCGCAGAATACATTTCACTCCCGTGGGGTACAACTTTCGAAATCTGCACTGTGAATGAGACAGGAGGACCCCGCTATCCAGGAGACGGGACAAGTCATGTAAGGCGGAGTGTGTGAATTGTGGTGATCAGCACCCAGCTTCTTCGAAACAATATGACTCGTATCTTCTAGAGTAAGAGGTCCTGGCTGTTCAGACTACGTTCCGAACAGGTGTTCCGCAGATTCGGAGTTAACCCTACTTCGCACGTCTACAGAAGTGATTCGTATGGCCGAAGCGGTGGCAGAAGTAACACCTCTGCGGTAAAAGCGCACGTGCCTTGACGCGATACCGATACCACCCAGCACGCACCGACTCAGGAATCCTCTCACGGTCGAACGTGACAAAGAGTGTTGGGGTGGGGATCAGGGCTCCCCCCTGTTTACTCATAACACACTCGACTTTGGCTGCTCCTTGGTTAGCCAGCTCTTTGGTAATGTCTTCTACGGAGTAGTCCATGAGTACCCTCGCGTAAACTACTTTTATAGAATATGTACATGGGAGAGTGCAATGTCACCTGCACTGGCGAGCAATTAAGTGTCCGTAAGATACATGGTCATCCACATTTACTAAAAGACCAGCCCGAGAAACGGGAGACCGTCGGTTCCCTACCAAGTAACGAGAAATCGCATGAAGCTGGCGTGCTCAAAGACGCCGGGTGACATATTTATGAGACTCCCCAGAGTCCACGAAGCTCACCTCACTTTTGGATATGGTCTTTTGGGACTTATCTTCCCCACCGAGGGCGCCCCAAGGCTGAACGTGCCATCTTTGGCCTGGTCTCCTGTCACTCGCCAGGATACCCGTTCATCCCGGAACCTCACCCTCGAAGAGGAGGAGGGCAGTGAATGCAGCTTCTTCTCTTCTCCTCTCAGAAGGGGGCCCGAGGCCAAACCGGCTAACCTCAGCCTTATCTTTCTCGAGAGGGAGAATGATTTGGGTTTCCTTGGCATCCTATCAGAAGGAGAAGCTCACTCCTCTCTTCGTGAGTCCTAGTGGGCCCTTGTTACCCTGGTAAGATCATGATCTGGAGCGGACTTAGGTTTCGGGGGTACCTCAACCGAGTCCCTTTGAAAGACCGACATAACGATAACCACGGCAGAGTCCTGATAGCAACGAAGCCGGGACTAGTTGCAACCCCAGCCAACGAACTTAACGTAAATTCAGAATTAGTTTGGATAAAAATACAGATACAGGGCTGCAGGCAGGCGCGGATACAGGGGGAGAGGGGCAGGGGGCTCGGGCGCTCTCCCAAATTTAAAAAAAAACTTATTAAGAGCGAAGCGAATTCTTTTCTCAGTGTATAGGCGAGAAAACATTTGAGCGTCGCCTAGTGATGATAATTTCTCGCCCAGTGAAGGCAATTTCAACATACTGAGCGACATCGAATTAAACATTTACAATTTTACGTAGCAGTAATAATTTAAAAATTGTGCAATATATACTACAATTGGTCTACCCAACACATTCTGAGTGATAAATAAAACACTAAAACGTTTCGGCATCGCTGGTTCCCTATCGATTTTGTTTATATTTATTGGGCCAAGTACGAGAAATGTCGCCCAGTGGAAATGTCGTAAAATGCTACGCAATAATATATTATTTTATAGCAATGTAAGCTTGTTAAAACGGGGGAAAAAAGGCGCATCAAACACAGTGTATATTAATTAAACTAATCAGCCTTTTTTCATCACCTACGAACAAGGTTGGTAGTAGGGTGAGGTACGTGTGTAAAATAGCAAATGTAAACTAACGAAAAATTGACGCCTCGTTCTAAATGTGACCTCCCTTTTTATTAAATCTTGGTCACGTACATAAAGTGGCATGTGTATACACTTGTGTTTATAATCATTTTCAAGTAGCATTTATGCAATATTTTATTGGTTATTATATTTTTGCGGTTGCACTACACTAAGTTATATAAGAAACATATGTACGATTCTGATAGTAGTGTCTCTACTCCCACTCTTCATGTTAACTCACTCTTTCTATGGTCTTTGTAAGCAAAAAAATCGAGTTAATGAATATGTTAAAATATTGGCATTTTTTCTCATCATTATTGCATCTCATATTTTTCTAGTTGTTTGCTCATTCGGACATAGGCGCATCTGAGGGGGCAGTGGGGCCATGCCCCTATGAGCCATGCCAGTGCCCATAAGAACTAAGAAGCTATGTTAGCGCCACTAGGGCCCTAAGGATCCTATGAGCCTATGTCAGTCTACATCATGTAGATACAGTGGCGTATTTAGGGAGGGGGGCATTGGGCCATGGCTCCCCTCAGCTAATGGAAACCAACCTTTAAAAATTATCACAGGAGGCCATGGTGGGAAAAAGATGTTCTAAAACAAACCAATATGCATCATTTCCTCTGATTTACCATCAAAATTCAATAGTAAATATGTTTAATATTCAATTACTTTCATATTTCAGACAAAAATATTAAAAAATGTGACTTTTTTCCCGGCACTTTTTTTAACCGACCGGAAAAGCCTATGTTAAAATATTAGTGTTTTCTATCCCATAATTTTTGGTCAGGCTGATGCTGTTCCTAAGAAATTGGCCTCTCAGCCATATTTGAACTAAAACTAATCCCATAGAAATATGAATTTAAGGAAGTTATCAACATCAGTACGCTCTTCTGATTGTCAGCGGGATAATTAAATCCAGTATGAACACGGAACAAAAGACAATTACTGGTCAATTGCAAGCTCTCTTATCATATCTTCCCCAAGATCGGCAGTTTAAAACTCCCTCCACTTCTTCGCAAGAAGAAACATCATTCCCTTCTTTCAGTTCAAGACAACCGCATTTGGTTGTTCAGCGCTGTTAAAATATTCATGTTTCTTGGTTTTACCTGATCTTCCCCGCTTAAGGTAAGTACTCACGTTATATTTTGTTAAGTTTTTCACTTTTTAGGGGCTTATTTTGCATTTTGGTAGGTATTTAGTTAAATCAGAGGTTAAATACTACGGCGATAGCGCTCCAACCGACTCTCTTTTGCAAGCCCCGTGTTTTAACGTAATCTCACGTCCTTTTATAGTTCATTAATTATTTTGGAAATATTGTGAGTACTATTTTATGCATTTTCATTTATATCTATGCTTGACATCTGGAGTAAATATTTCGCTATTAGCCTTATGTTGGTAGCTTAGTAGGCTTCATGCGGATCACTTTTTTATTTGGGGAAATTACGATAGCCTAATCTAGTTGTTCCCTTTACCTTTTATGTATGTGTAGTGGTTCGAATGCTGCATACTTATTTTATATTGGTTAAGTATAAGCAGTATGTACAACAAGATATTAAGAGATATACTGCGACTGGTGATATCTTCTGGCTTTCACATTCATCCTAGCCTAACCTGGTTTCTGGTTTATGTCCCAGTGTATATATATATATATATATATATATATATATATATATATATATATATATATATATATATATATATATATATATATATATATATATATATATATCTGACAGAAAGCCTTATTTTGATACCAAAGCTTGGCTATTTTCTCACCTGATACCTGGTGCCAAATAATTATGGTCTCATTGTGACCTTTTGCACACCCCTTGCTAATTTACTTTTAGCTGTTGATGTCTTGCATTTTTGATAATTTACTCAATTATCAATATTAAGCTATACCTTTACTAATATTAGTGTAAAGTATGGGGTGGTGCCATTGGCCCTGTGTACCCTTTCTAGGCCCTATCTAAGTCCCCCACTGATATCTCTGTCTAGGTTAGGCCCCTCCCGAATCTTATTCTGTTACGACTCTCCTAGTTCCTTTCGTCTCTCCTTCTCTTATCCTCCTCCTATCTTCCTTCTTTCTTTATAAAAGCTAGAACTGTGGTACATTTATCAGGTGATCACGATGAAGTGGACAAAAATAACTATTTTTTTTCAAATCGAAATCGGCCAGGAGCCATGAAGACAAGAGATGGAGCCAAAGACATGCACTTCAACAGCGACTTCCTGTAGTCAACATGATCCAGTTACCGAAGAGGCAACCGATGTTTCGACCGTTTCGAGTGAGAAACAGCCTACTCCAGTTGACATCGCCAATTTTGTTTTGAATACGCAAGCAATGGACGCCGATTCATCAAAAACCGCCATATTTAGAGACACTTCCGTATACAAATGAAGGTGGTGGTCATAAGAGACGCTTTCAACCTGGATGGTGTTCCACGTACCCTTGGCTTAAATACTCGGCGTCAAAGAAAGGCGGCTATTGCGTCGCTTGTGTTTTGTTTGCTGGTTACCAAGCTGGAACTGGCGGACAGACGAAGCTGGGAACACTAGTTTTGCAGCCAATGCAAAAATATAAAAAAGCTATTGAGATGCTCAGTAGCCATAACGGCAACGGCTATCATACAACCAGTATGGTTAGGATGCAACAGTTTCTGGACACTGCCCGCCATCCAACGAGGATTATTGATGTCATGATGACTGGGAAAAGGAAGGAGCAAATTGAGAGCAACCGTCGTCTGCTTGTCCCAGTTGTTGAGACTGTACTGTTTTGTGGCCGCAATATGCTTCCTCTTAGAGGGCACCGTGACGACGGTTCCTTAGATTTGTCCGCTCCAAGTGTAACTGGAGAAGGGGTTTTTCGAGCGCTGTTGCGGTACCGCTCCAATGGCGGCGATGCTGAATTAGCGAAGCTCCTAATCGCATCCAACAAGAATTGTACTCTCATTAGCAAGACTACCCAAAATGAACTCATCGAAATATCAGGTAAAAATTGTCCATTTACTATTTTCACTGTTATTTTTATGCTTTTGCATTTCCATACATATACAGAATAATGCAATAAATATTTAAGTTTTATCTTTATTTGCAGGGAGACTAGTGCAAGAGAAGGTGGTATCTCAAGTTGCTGGAATCTTTGCTATCATGATGGACGAGACGACGGATACTGCGAAGAAAGAACAAGCCAACATCTGCGTCCGTCACTTCAGCAACGACCAATTGAGAGAGGACTTTCTGGGCTTCGTTCATGCCATAGACTTGACTGGAGAAGGACTGGCTCGTCGTCTTCTCAGGACAGTAGATTGTGTCGGTCTCGACATGAACAGCTGTGGCGGTCTCTGTTTTGATGGAGCCAATGCCATGATGGGGAAGTTTCGCGGGAGTGCAGCAGTTATACAACAAAAATATCCACTCGTGAATGTGATCCACTGCTGCAATCATCGGCTGAACCTTGTGTGAGTAAGGCTTGTGACACAAAAGAAGTCAAACTTGCTCTCCAGATCCTCAATGAGGTTTTCAACTACGTTAATTCCTCGAACATGCGTTTTATGAGGTTGGCTCAGCTGGTGAAGCACCACACATCCTCGAAACAGCAAAAATTACTCGGCCTCTGCGCTACTAGATGGGTTGAGCGACACGATTCCGTCGTTGTTTTCATCAAACTGCTACCAGTTGTAGCCATCTTCCTTGAAGATGAGAGCAATTCGGATGCGACAGTGGGACTACTGCTGATCGCCATGCAAGAGCCGCGCTTTTTGATTGGCCTCGTCGTCGTTGAGTCCGTCTGGTTCACACTGTGGAACCAACCCGAGCCCTGCAATCTCCTACGGTTGATTTCCTATCAGCATATGCTACGATCAGGGAAGTAGTGACGCATCTCGACAGAGTCAGGGAAGATGCCAATTCCAGATTTCACGACATCTTCACGAAAGCAGAGGAGCTCCTGCACGAGATCGGCTCAACGCACGATACCATTCCCATGCCCCGAGTTTGCAAACGACAGACGCAACGTGATAATGTACCTTTTCAAACAGCAGAAGAGTATTTCCGCCGATCTGTATACATACCGTTTCTTGATCAGTTCTTGAGTGAGTTACGGCGTCGGTTCCAGGCTTCTCCAAGTTTTGATCACGCTTCCCGTTTCGAATGCGGAAGCGGAACGGTCATTCTCAGCCTTAAAGCGACTGAAAACTTATTTGAGGAACACTATGGGTCAAGAGCGCCTCAACGGTCCTGCGCTGCTTGGTGTTCACAACGAAATTGACATTGCAACAAACAGCGTGATCGATACATTCACCTATAAAAATCGGAAATTGATGTTTTGTGAGCACCACGTTCTTCTATTTATCTGTATTAGATGGGGTGGTTTTGCTAGATCGCGGCGACTCATTTATCTGTGTTAGATGTTGTAATATTGCACTCAAATTTTATTACTGGATCCGCCAATGACTGCATGTCCCGTTTTGTAGGTGCTTTTTATCGCTCACCTAGTCCGAATATAGAATACCTGCAGACCCTAGACGAATCTCTTTCTAACGTTGACCCCTCCAGAAACATGGTTGGCTGGTAACTTCAACCTCCCAGACATCAACTGGACGGCGCAAGACACATTGGACAACATCATTCATGAAAATGACATGATACTACCAGACACTGATAGGAAAACTTTACATGAAATCTTTATTGACATAATCAACACACTCACTTATTCAAACAGTACTTGAACCATGATTCAATAGATAATTAAAGAAACTACACAGAAACAAGGTAAAAGCATACAGAAGGGCAAAACGGTTTAGCGATACACAACACTGGGAACACTACATAAACATACATAAAAGATTCCAAAAATAAGTATAACTAGCAGAAACTAATTATACAGCCACCTTCCTCATAGACAACAAACAAAGCTCCAAAAGATTTTATAGCTTCAAAGCACGCAAACAAGACTCTATAGGTATAACAACATTACTACATAACAATTCCTTGGTTGCATGCCCACAAGAAAAAGCTACTGCACTCACCACACAATTCCAAACCGTATTTCCCAATGAACAAGCAGACTTACCGGACAGGCCACAATCACCATACACAGCCATACCTCCCCTTGCTATACACACAAGGAATTGAGAAACTATTATCTGAGGTAGACATTAACAAAGCGACTGGACCTGACAATATACCCTGCAGGATAGTTAAGGCTGGTACAAGCGTACTGGCCCCTGCCCTGCAATTTATACTTTCACAGACACTACTAACTGGAGAACTCCCCCATGACTGGCTCTTGGCAAACGTGACTTCTATTTTTAAATTCGGCGACAGAACCCTCCCCGTGAATTATAGATCTATTTCGCTTACCTCAACCCCTTGCAAATTCTTGAGCATATAATCCAGACATATCATGGACCATTTTTATGGGCTAAACATACTGACTAACGTTCATCAAGGCTTTAGGCCCAAACGGTCGTGCGAGACTCAACTACTGGGGACGACCCATGACATTTCCCAATCCCTGAACAACAGCAAAATTAGACAAATGGACGCCATAGTTTTAGACATTACCAAAGCCTTCGACAAAGTCCCGCACCAACGACTACTAGGAAAATTAGATTTTTATGGATTACGAGAACCAATTTTGCACTGGATTAAGACGTTTTTGACTACTAGAGAGCAACGTGTTGTGCTCGATGGTAGTCAATCCTCTTCTGTTTCTGTGACTTCTGCGGTACCTAAAGGTACCGTCTTGGGCCCCCTACTATTCCTTTCTTATATTAATGACCTTCCACTGTCGCTTACTTCTACAACTAGAGACCAATTGTAGATAGGAATGACAGCCTTCGGCTCCAAGACGATTTAACTGCACTTGGAGACTGGGAAGCCGAGTGACAGATGACTTTTAGACCAGATAAATGTCATCACAACCGTTTCACCCGTACTAACAAACCCATTCTATTTAATTACAAACTCCATAACACCACCTTAGAAACCGTATTATCCCACAAATATTTGGGCGTCCACCTCTCAGCGGACGTGAAGTGGAAAACGCACGTGAGCAGTATCGGAGCCAAGGCATACAGGGCCTTGAGGTTCCTGCGCAGAAACCTCATTGGATGTAACGCAGACATCAATATTCTCACATACAAGACTCTCGTTCGGCCACACTTGGAGTACTGTGATACCGTATGGGATCCATACACTTACAATAACATTAATAAATTAGAGGTAATACAAAACAAAGCCACAAGATGGATCAGACCTGATTACAGACACACTACATCAGTCACTTTGCTCAAACGACATTAAATTGGACCCACTAGCAACAAGAATACAAATACACAGACAACAGATGTTATACAAAATCACAAACAATTTAGTTGGCATAGACAAGGACAGATACTTACACCCTACAAATATACGTATCACCAGAGGCAGCCACAATCTAAACTACCACACATACCAAACAAGTACTGACATCTTCAAGTGTTCATTCTTCCCCTGCAGCATCCAAGAGTGGAATCATCTCCCATCTTATATAGTTAATAGCCCCACTCTTGACACATTTAGGAATGGGATCACAAATCATTATATTATTCCTGACCCACGTCCTACTCCCTAGTCCTAATCCTGTATCTTTTACCCCGCACAACCCCCCACATAATATGCCGCCCCTGAGCGGCCCTCTGTGGGTCCCCCTAATCAAGATCAAAATATCCCCTAAGGATCGAAAAGAAATCTTTGCAAGGAATGATCGTCGAGAGCAGAATATAGGCAAACTGCGGCTTGCGCAGGCTTTTCATGAGTCCCTAATTTCATTTCAGAATTCGACAAAATATTAAAAATTAATTATTAAACATTTTTCCAAAATTTCACCTTAAACGCGAATTCTGTCAAATTTTAGAAAGCTTTTGAAATTTTAATGGTTTGGCTTCCCCAACAAACTCATTTCATATAGGCCTTGTTTTATATTTTCGGTCATTATTTAAGGATGGCGATATTGCATATTGTGTCAATAATTAATTGCAAATTGTGGTTCAGATTCCACGTTAACTGTAAGTCCCCACTTTGATATAAGTCTGAAAATAGTTTAAAAGGGATGGCAAAACTATGCCAAAAAATACCCTTAGTAATTAATGTGTAGCTATATCTATGACTATGTTGTATATGTAAACATGCACAAAGGTAATTGCAGTTAACTTATATGTATTCAAAATTGGCATCTAACTGTTTAAGTGCGGCCCACAAAGCGTTACATAAGCTTTGCGGGAAGAATGGAGTCACACGCTTACTTCCCTTGCTCAACAGTCATCTTCGGGAAATTTTCACATCTCTTCCTGCCGAGGCCACCCTTAATTATTTGACTCTCAAGGCCGAATTGCTATCAGCAATCAATATGAATCCCGATTTCTATCGGGCTAAGTTTCGCCAGGCAAGAATATTACCTGGCCAAACTTACGGCCAGTTTGGCTTCATCTTTCAGAGAAGCCTACAATTCTGGCTGGACTCGGCTCAAGTAGGACGCGAATACGAGTCTCTGTTCGATTTCGTCTTACGTGATCAGTTAATGGCTGCGCTGCCTACCGAGATCCGTGCATTTGTAAAAGATAGATGAACGTGTACCTTTAAGGAATACCTAGAATAGGCGGATGTACACGCGTCCAGCTATAATCTGTATCCGAAAGACCCCAGTAAATCGCATCCCCCATCTCCCAAGAGTAAGAGTAATTTCTTTAAGTCCTCCCATAAAAATTCACCCCATTTTGTCAAAGTGGCTGGTCCCCCCAAACCTAGATTTCCTCCCCCGCAAGAACCGAGGGATATTAAGCCCCTCCTAAATAATCCCCCGCCATTCAATTACCCCCGGCGGCCCATTGTGGGTTTCACATGCGGCGTGCCCAGACATGTAAAAACTACTGCCCCCAAAACTCTCACCTTTGCTCATCCCCCATCTAACAACTTCATAAAGTCAATGCTTCTCTCTCAACCACCTGCTAGCCAAATAACTCCAGCTTATGCCCCTACTAACAGTTCCCCAGGACATCACGTCAACTTTTTATTTAATAAAAGCTCCCCTGGTGGGCTTGAATTTGAAGAAGGAACTGTGAACGGGTGCCGGGTGTCAACCCTTGTGAGAGATACCGGGTGCATCTGCGTCATAGTGTCTGAAAAATTGCTTCCCCCAGTAAGTCCCGACCAAGATAGGTATACAGTAATCCACGACTACTTGGGGCGCGTCAACCGGTTCCCCGTGGTTCGCTGCTACCTAGAATGCAAATACTTCACCGGTTGGGTGGAGGCCGTTGCAGCCCCCGTTAAGTTCTGCGCCGTGTTGGTCGGCCAGAACCCCCAGATCTCCCCTAATCCTGTCACCCAGCCCGTCCTTACGAGGGCTCAGGCCTTAAAAGAGATTACAACACCCGTGCCTTTAGAAACTCCTTATGCCCCCGAATTTGCATCCCTTCATAACAAGGAATTCACAACTAAGCAGAAGAAGTGCTCTTTTCTCCAGCCTCTGTGGGAAAAAGCCCAGCAGGGCAATCAAGTTTCTGTTTGTCGCCCAAGGAAGGTTATATATCTCGTTAAAGATGACCTTTACCGTTCTACCTCGACCGAGGACGGTGCTAAGACTTGCTCCCTTTGCATCTCCCGTTCTCGCGTTTCCCAGGTTCTTCGCCTTGCCCATGATGGGTTATTGCCTGGCCATTTCAGCCACAATAAAACGGCCCAGATAATCTTTCTATATATCTTTTGGCCCAGCGCTGCCAAAGAGATTGCAGAATTTTGTCAATCCTGTGATATTTGCCAAAAGACGACGGAAAAAGGACGGATCGCACCTACCCTACTTCAAAGGCCCCATTATTTATGAACCCGTTTTAGAGTCGATATCGACTTGATTAGCCCAATTTACCCCTCGTCGAGCGAAGGACACTCTTATATCCTTACGCTAGTGGACTTTGCTACGAGGTTCCCTGATGCAGTTCCCCTTAAAAGAATCGATAGCATAACGTGTGGGGAAGCATTAATAGTTATCTTTTCTCGAGTCGGCATCCCTAAGGAGATATTGTGTGACTGGGGCAGACAATTTACGTCCAAACTCATGGAATACGTGTGAAAACTTCTCCTGATCAAACTTCTCTTCACCACCCCTTTCTATCCTGCGGCTAACGGAGTCTACGAAAAATTAAGCGGAACTCTTAAGATCGTCCTGCGGAAGCTGTGCCACGCTCAGCCTCAAGAGTGGCATCAATATCCGCCAGCCGCTCTCTTTACATGCCGTGAGATTCCTCATAGGACTTTGGGGTTCGCCCCATTCTAACTCCTTTATGGGCGAAACGTCCGAGGCCCTATGAGTATTCTCAACGAATTATTAGCAAATCTCCGCCTCGATGAAGAAATTAAAACCTCCGATTCGTACAAATTGGACATGTGAAACCGCTTAGAGGAATGCGCCGAGATCGCGTATAAAAATACGGATCTTAATTTGGAGAAATACCGGCCTTATTTCGACGTAAATAAGGGAGGAGGTGCTGCTCCTCCTCCCCACGGAATCTAATAAGCTCCTTTCACAGTAGAAAGGCCAGTTCCCCGTTTTAGAACCATGAGGACCCGTGGACTACCTCATAAAGACCCCCTCCAGTATGGATACTGCTTGCAATAACTATAATTGAATGATGCTGCGAATCCTGGATGGCCTAGGCGACATGTCGTTTTATTTCGATAATGTGTACGTTGCCAGACGTACATGGGAACAACACCTAGTTTCCCTTTGATCCCTCCTCATGAGGTTACGGGAACACGGATTGACCATTAGGCCTAGTAAATGCCATTTTCCCTATAATTCCATTCTTTATTTAGGCTTTCATAGCGCGGAAAACCAGATGATCCCCCTCCCCCCCAGCAAGATGAAGTAAAGGCTATTGCCAGCATGCCTCTTCAGCGTACGAAGAAACAGCTCCACTCTTTTGGGGATCCACCTTTTCTACCGGCGTTTTGTCCCCAATTTTGCCGCTTTAGCTTATCCACTTAGCGCCCTGTTAAAGAAGCAATCCCCAGATCCCCTCGAAATACAATTGGTTTGGTTCAGATGGTAAGAGGTTCGTCCGTCGAAGACCTGGAAAAAGATTGTCCGTGAACTGCGCAAAGACCAGCGTCAAGTTCGGTGGAGGAAGCGTTATGGTGCGGAACATAATTTCCGCGGAAGGTACTGCCCTACTTTTTCACTTGCAGGGCAGAGTAAATAGTCAAGTGTATAAATAACTTTTGCAAGCACATGCTGTGCCCCATATGAGAGCCGCCTCTGCCCAACATGCCATTTTTAGGCAGGATAAAGCACCTTGCCAAACGGCAAAGCTGGTGAAGAATTTCCTGGATCAAAAGAAGGTAAGTGTCATGGACTGGCTTGCTCAGAGCCCGGACTCGAATCCGATTGAGAATTTGTGGGAGAGAGAAACCCAAGCACCGTCGAAGAACTTTGGGAAATATTAAAAGAGAAATGGAGAAAATTAACACTAGAAGAATGCCTTCGGTTAGTGTTCTGTGACAGAGGATGTCAGTGCGTAATTGATAGTAAATGTCTACATACCAAGTACTAATGTATTGTAACGAATTACGTATGTTGTATTATCAGTCCGGATCATTTTAACCACCATATTTTTGGAATAAAAATGCTCTTTTGCACGTAACTTGAAATTTCCTTCATCTTAACATGGGCAATGTACATGTACAACTTATAGCCATGCTTATTTTATATCTGTATGGAAACCTAAGTGCGCGAATCATTATGGCCGCAACTGTATTAATATATATATATATATATATATATATATATATATATATATATATATAAGTTCTGCCTTTCAAAACCCCTTTTGAAGACAGAAAGAATGTTGCAGAAACCTTGCATTGCAGACCAGTGAACGATACAGTACTAGAGAAAGAGAAATTGGACGCTAATGAACAATCAGAAAAGAAATAGGAGAGGTTTTTTTTAAGGCAAGAGAAAGGGACATTGGAAGAACTGTGGTGATCGTATTATGTAATAGGTAGGCTACTGGCACCAAATTGCAAGATTCAATAGGCCCAGCGAAAACCTCAACAAAATGGACACGCGATGGTCTTATTAAATCCCAGCATAATCTACACATATAAAATAATGTCTAAAATTGGAATAAGGAAATGAGAATGTATAGATTAATTTGCATCTATGAATTTGAATGTATATATATATATATATATATATATATATATATATATATATATATATATATATATATATATATAAGGCAAGTGCGTGTGAGACACACGGATGTACGAACGCGCGAAAGGTCAGACACCTGTGTCAATAAGACAACGCATAAACAAACAATTCGCGTCTCAGAATAGATTTATCAAAACACGAGAGTCTACGAAGCACCTGGGTAAATACACCGGTTGACCAAAAGGAATTGTATCACAAAGCTGCGACAAGCGTATCCTGTTACATAGATAAAACTTGAGATATGTAAGTAATTTGACATACACAGCTTTCGGTAGCTCCGACTTAGGGGTGGTTATCCTACGGACGATTCTAGGTCACGCCCTCTAGAAAATAAGCATATATATAGTCTAAGGAGCTCAGTTAATAATAATAATAGGTATCTATAATGGGTCCTTCAGGGCTGTTAGCCCTCCCAAAGCACAGGTTGTGTAGCGAGTGTAGAGAAAGTTTACAGGGGAGAGAAGGCAATTCTCAAGAGATGAGTCTTCAGGAGACATTTAAAAGTGGTAAGGGAGGGAGAGGATCGGACTTCAGCGGGAAGAGCATTCCAGAGTCTAGGGGCCCAAACTGAGAAGAAACAGTCACCCATCGAGCAGAGGAGCGAGGTTAGACCGGAGTGCCCGATGAGTTTGACGACGGGAGAGGGCAGACGAGAGATAAGGTGGAACCTTGAGGTTTAGGGCCTTGTAGGTGATGGGAAGAATTTTATAGTGGGTAGGGAAGCGAATAGGTAACCAGTGTAGCTCCTTTTTACAGGCATCGAAGGAGAGAACCGGGGGCGGCTAAGGAGGAGCCGGGCAGCATAGTTTTGGACTAATTGTAGGGGGCGAAGTGACGAAGAAGGGAGATTCACTAGAAGAGAATTGCAGTAGTCTAAGCGTGAGGTGACGAAGGCATGAATAGCAGTCTAAAGGCTTCGTCGATCAAAATGGGATCGAACACGTGAAAATTTGCGGAGGAAACCGAGGCAAGACTTACAGATACGATGGATGTGCGGTTTAAACGAGAATTGCTCGTCGAAAATAACGCCATGATTACTGACGGTATCAGAGAAGGCGACATTGGTTTCCCCAAGGTTAAGGGAGGGAAAGAGTGCTTTAAATTTTTCCACCATCGAAGCGGTACCAACAAGGAGAACTTCAGTTTTATCGTGGTTAAGTTTGAGAAAGTTGGCAGACAGCCATTCGTTTATAGAGGTGTAGGCTGAAAGGAGCTTGGTAATTGATTGAGAGAAGGACACAGGGGATGAGGAAAGGTATATCTGAGTGTCATCAATATAGAGGTGGAAGAACAGGCCCAAATTGCGAAGAAGGGAGCCAAGAGGAAGTAAGAAGATGCGAAAGAGGAGGGGACCAAGGACTGAGCCCTGAGGCACCCCAAAATGAATGGGCGCGAGCTCGGAGGAGAGGTTATCGAGCGCGACCGACTGAGTGCTGGAGGAGAGGTAAGAGTGGAAACAATTAAGTGCAGTGCCCGAGATACCAAGGAAAGTGTGAAGACGATCAAGGAGGACCGTGTGGTCGATGGTGTCGAAAGCAGAGAAGAGTTCTAGGAGGACTAGAATGGACGTACAACCCCTATCGAATGCTCTACGTAAACCGTCTGAAACATTGAGAAGAGGGATTTCAGCAGTGTGCTTCGCTTTGAACCCCGATTGGTACATCTCATCGATATTGCAGTTAAAAATATGGTCATTAAGGTGAGAGAAAACCACTCTCTCGAGGATCTTAGAGAGGAGTGGAAGCTGTGAGATAGGGGGATAGCTAGATGGTTCAGAGGGGTTAAGGTGTGTTTTTTTAACGATAGGACGAATTGAGGCATGTTTGAAGGAAGAGGGAACCACCCCCGTGGCAAAATAAGTGTTAAAGAGATGAAGAATCAGTGGGAGGACAACAGGAAGAATTTGGTGGAGGAGTTTGGGTGGGAGATCGGGGCAGTTACTTCCTCAGAGGACGTTAAGAGGGAATGGAGTATGGTCGGGGAGAACAACACGGGCTTGTTCAGGCGACTGGGGTAGTACGGCGCGAAGGTTAATAACTTTATCAGAGAAAAATTTAGAAAGAGTAGATAGGTTGATGGGTAAGAGGTGGAGGAAATGGGGCAAGGCAAAGAAAGACAAGAGAGGAGACGAAAGATTATTGTATTATTAAGATTATTAGATTATTGTCGTTAAGAAGATTATCTCGTTCACGTTCCCCCTTTTAAATTTACCAAGTCTTGTCGCTCCAGAATTTAATACTTCGCGTTGAATATATATAGGCTGCTAGTCGCCCGCAAAGTAACTTCTTGACGTGACGCTTGCCTAGTTAATAGGCCAATATTAGAATATAGTATATTTTTGCAACGTACTTCTTTACCTTGACTTACCCTGAAACCTTCGGTAAGCCCAGCCAAAATAAGAACACAGTGAAGTAACCATCTTTGGAGTCAGATGCTTAATTCACCTTCATATAAGTTGGTTACTCCCATAAATTGGTAACTAACACCAACTCTTATAGAACACAAGGATCAAAGTGAGCAAAGGACTGCACAATGAAGGCAATCCATACTGAGAAGACAAAAATAACACCAGGAAAAAAAGTTTGAAAATTCATGGCCGGTATTAAACCCGGGTCTGCTGATTGCCGGTCAGATGCTCTAACGTTAAGCTACCCGGCACAGAGACTCAATTCTACTCAAAGCGTTACCATATCTAACCCAGTATCTCCCAAAGCTAGGAACCTCCAAGGGATTTTTATACCAATCTTCTTACCCACTCACAATGTAAGGGCTCATTTTCCATGTTACATACAAAGAAAGATCAAATACCCCTCTGATAAGATTGTTTTGAGGAAGAAAGATAGGACTGGATCTAAAGAAAACAACTTGGTTTGTTTCTTTAGATCCAGTCCTATCTTTCTTCCTCAAATCAAACTTATCAGAGGTCCTACAAAAAAAATCTGACCATGTAATTTTATAGGGAAAACATTGCTTTGTATAGGGTCTTTCAACAAGGACGCTCGAGCTTTGGCAGGCGATAGTGGCCATGTTGTTAAAGCAACATCTGGCAACCTACTGTGAACTGTTTAGTACTACTTGGCAAGTCACGATGAAAGGTTATTGCGTTGAACAGCGTGTGCAAGTCATCAAATGTTATTATCAAAATCAGTGCTCCGTTCGACAAACGTTCCGCGCATTATGTGATTTCTATGCTCGCCAGCGACGAGGCCCATTTTTGGATGAATGGATTTGTGAACAAGCAAAATTGTCGGATTTGGAACGAAAACAATCCACATGAGATACACCAGCACCAATTGCATCCCAACAAATCACTGTTTGGTGCGGATTTTCGTCTAACGGAATCATCGGTCCGTATTTTTTTGAGAACGAAGATGGGATTGCCATAACCGTCAACGGCGGGACCTACAGATCGATGATAAGCAACTTCTTGTGGCCTCAACTGGATTATATGCCTGATATAGATACTGACGACATGTGGTTCCAACAGGACGGCGCTACGTGCCACACTGCGCACGCCACGATAGACATTTTGCATCAGCGATTTCAGGACAGGGTCATTTCGCGCGGCGGTGACGTCAACTGGCCACCGAGATCATGCGATTTAACGCCATTAGATTACTTTCTTTGTGCTACCTTAAATCGCAGGTCTATGCGAATAATCCGCAAACAGTTGATGTCCTCAAAGTCAACATAACGAACACCATCTAGCAAATTCAACCAGATTTATGCTACAAAGTCATCAAAAATTGGGCCTCCCGAATACGTTCCACCAAGCGAATCACACACAACTTGTTTTATTTACATTTGAAAATCTTATTAAGATAACGAAAGTGCTACCTCCAATCAATCTTTCTTTTTCCCTATGTGGTATAACCAAATATATATATATATATTCCAAGCACTTTCTTTTCTTTATTTAAAAAAGGAGTCTTTTGGGAGTGAAAATTTAATTACGAGTAACTTAAGCTATATTTGAAAAGACTATCAAGAAAATACAATTCCGAACTCTTTCCTTTTTATTTGGAAATATTTCATCAGAGAATGCAAAACATATTCCGAGCGTTTTCATTTATTTTTGACAAATACCTCATCAGGAAATAAAATTTGATTCCGATCACTTTTGGGGGGAGTTTTTTGAGACGTCACCAGGGAATGGAAAAATAATTCTTAGCTCCATCCATCCTTTTTCACATAACCCGACATGGTATCCCCTTTAAGTGGTTCTAAGCCTTTTCATTTATATAAACAAAGATCCTTCATTGTTAATAAAATAAAAATCAAAGTTCTTGCAATAATTTCCCCCTTCACCGATTTGTCGTGGTTACTTTACATTCCTGGACACGGGTGCCATTTGGTACCATTTTCGTCGCTCCTGAGAGCCCCCCCTCTCGGCCGCTCGAGAAACTCACGAATTGGCAGGTAAATTGTGAACGGCACCGGATGTGAACGAGGTGCTGGAGTTGGTGGGAACGTCCTTAACAAGGAGAGGCGCCTGCGGAGGGTTCTTCCGATCCTGTGTGCTGGGGCGCGCCTCCCTCGAACATTCCCTGGCCTCGACGTCGAAGATGGTTTGGCACAAGGGCAAGTGGTTGGTCTCGACCAGGGTCATCACTAGTACCCCCGAAATCAAGCCGAAAGAACCCAGGATTGTACCAGTGATCCACCATCCATACTGGGCCTGCAAAAACGCGGTCTAAAGACATGGGTCATCACTAGTAGTCCCGAAACCCGAGCGAAAGAACCCAGGATTGTACTAGTGATCTACCATCCATACTGGGCCTTTAAAAACGCGGTCTAAAGCCATGGGTCATCACTAGTACCCCCGAAACCCGACCGAAGAACCCAGGATTGTACCAGTGATCCACCATCCATACTGGGCCTGCAAAAACGCGGTCTAAAGCCATGGGTCATCACTAGTACCCCCGAAACCCGACCGAAAGAACCCAGGATTGTACCAGTTCATTAGAGCCCTTAGCTGAAGAGGGAGAAGCAAGACACAATTGTGCCTTTTGGGATTATGTCCTAACCTCCACCTGGTTCAGATCTAATCTATTGACTAGGGAACTAGATATGAATCATTATTAGTAGTGTTCTGTGGTAAAAAGTTCACTACTGATTGAAGCATGTGTCCTCCTACTCAGCGAAACCAATCGCTATCGAGTAGTAAAAATATAGAGATAGAGGTTGGGAAACGGGGAGAAACATAGGCGTAAATACTTAATTACCCCCCCCCCATCCCTAACAGACACACACACTTCTCTGCGAGGATGGGGTCCTTAAGAAGTCCACCACGCTTCCTGAGTGGGTCTACAGGCCCCTAAATAGGAGATAGGAAAGATGAGAGGCAGAGATGAAGGCGAGATCACTTGCAGAGACCCAGTGGTCTTCGACAAGGTATAAAGCAAGTCCTCTGAAGCTGGGTACTGGAAAAGGAACGGAAAACAGCAGCGACGATGGTTTGAATACAGGCGGCACTCAACAAATTTCTGTGGCACTGAGAGTCTGGTAGACCAGAGGTTAGAACCGGGAAAGGGCATATAATATCTGTAGGATAGCTTGGTGGGTCCTTGTTGGAGGCGGGCCAGGAGCACCTATTTATGGAAGGGGCGGTAAAAGATGAGGCCTACTAGCCGATGAGAGGTTTGATACGGTGAGTTCGATGAAGGGGACAAGTTTGTACCAGGCAGCAAGCTATTAAATATTAAGGATCCCATTTACATGTGTAAGAAAATAAGTGAATAGAAGGGGACGAGACCAACTGACCTGGAGATGTTCCAGTGGCCTTCATTGGAAGGGACAGTGGCACCAGAGGGAATATAAGGGAAGAGGAGAGAGCAATTGACCTTGAGAGGTCCCAATCGCCTCAAGTAGAGGGGAAAGTGGCACCAGAGGGAATATAAGGGAAGAGGAGAGAGCAATTGACCTTGAAAGGTCCCAATCGCCTCAAGTAGAGGGGAAAGTGGCACCAGAGGGAATATAAGGGAAGAGGAGAGAGCAATTGACCTTGAAAGGTCCCAATGGCCTCAAGTAGAGGGGACAGTGGCACCAGAGGGAATATAAGGGAAGAGGAGAGACCAATTGACCTTGAGAGGTCCCAATGGCCTCAAGTAGAGGGGACAGTGGCACCAGAGGGAATATAAGGGAAGAGGAGAGACCAACTGGCATTGAGGGTTCAGGTAGCCTTCAGTGGAGGGGACAGTGGCCACCAGAGGGAACAATGGGGATTTGGTCCTCTAGCGGAAACGAAGGAATGCCCTCACGGATAAGAATCCAATTCTTTCCAATATATGGATTTTCCCCTCAATTTATAACGAAAACCAACGAGGTCATCCTCAGGGGAAAGTTTGTAAGGAAAAATCTGTCAAGAAAGGGGAGAAGCAAGAGAAAGTGAGAATGTGTGATGGACCGAGTCGAAGATCTTTCTCGACGCATTGGGGCCCGTTGGGCAAAGTGCAGGCATTGCGGTCGGGAGGACAGACAATCCTCCAGATGTCAACGGCAGCAAGGTTCCCCCTGCTACATATGGCATCCACTTGAGGGGATGTCAAAGGAAAGATAGGGGAAATAAAGATTGTGGGTGCAGTAGAAAGAGAAAGGGAGTGGGGTACGCATGTTAGAAATCACGACCCCGACCGGACCCAAGACAAAGAGGGAGAAGCAAACTCCTCCTTTCCCCCGCCCAACCCGGACCAGGGATGAGTGGACGAAGGCTGGTTGGCGATTAGCCTATAAAGAAATTAACCGAGGGGCAAAAATAGAAATGCCTACAAGGAATCAATCCCGGGTAGTCTCAATCTAATTTGAGAGTGCAGGGGCATTGGGGTAGGGAGGGGAGACCCCTCCTCCAGGTACAAGATTAACCAGTCTCCACTGGGGCACTAACTTGGGGGTAATCGTATTATGGAGGGAGGGGGGAGGGTACAGCTTCAGTTTAAGCCTATTTTTTACGTACCAAGAAATCGGGTATGAACGGGGCGACCAAAGTGCCCAGATACCCAGTCAAGTTACAAGTGGCGAACCCGCGTGCCCGGATTGTCGTCGGGAAGAGCTCCGGAGTGAACACGTACAATGCCTAAAAAGAATTACAAGGATTATAAACACCCCTGCCAGACCTTGAGAACCATTACGAGGCTGAGTACTTAATTAATTATCAACCATCTAGACTCGATAGAAAAGCTTCATTAATCATGGTGGCTTTTTACCACCCGCGGAGAAAATGAAAAACTATATTTGGGCTCAGGGGAACAGTCTGCCCTCTTTTAGACAATCAGAAATAGTGTAGGAATTTTTTTTCACAAAGCTGAGCAAAAATTCTGCATCAAGAAATTTTAGTTAACGTGAAAAATTGTAATATTTTTACCATGCGAGGAATTAATGCCTCAAATTTTAGTTCAAATTCCCTCGTTATTCGTCTTTCGATAAGCTGAAGAAATATAACAGGATCCCGTTAGGGGAACTTTTAGTACTTTCAAAGGTCATTTTAAGATCTCGAAAGGATAGAAGGAAAGCCTCACGAGACTCATAGGCAACAACATTCCAACAACATAGAAATTTAACATTAATAGGCCAAGTAAGTATGGTAGAAAAGGCCTGAGCACGCCTCGTACCGGTACCGATAGATAAACAACAGCTAAGTCCGAAGGAAGCTGACTTAATGACAAATAGGCTCGCCCACAACCTTGTATTATTAAGAGAATAAAACGTAGATAACAAGCAAATATCCCAAGGAGCCTACTTAATGACGAATAGGCTCACCCACAACCTTGTATTATTAAGAGAATAAAACGTACATAACAAGAAATATCGAAGGGAGCCTACTTAATGACGAGTAGGCTCGCCCACAATCTTGTATTATTAAGAGGATAAAACGTAGTTAACAAGAAAATATCCAAGGGAGCCTACTTAATGACGAATAGGCTCGCCCACAACCTTGTATTATTAAGAGAATAAAACGTACATAACAAGAAAATATCCAAGGGAGCCTACTTAATGGCAAATAGGCTCGCCCACAATCTTGTATTATTAAGAGAATAAAACGTAGTTAACAAGCAAATATGCAAGGGAGCCTACTTAATGACGAATAGGCTCGCCCACAACCTTGTATTATTAAGATAATACCACGTAGATAATAAGCAAATATCCAAGGGAGCCTCTTTAATGACAAATAGGCTCGCCCACAAACTTGTATTATTAAGAGAAAAAAACGTAGATAACAAGCAAATATCCAAGGGGCGGGCGGAGTTGGGGGTCAGCGTCGATAAGGGCCTGCGTGTCATCCTCCACAGGCACAACCATGTTAATGGCGTCGACGGCGGCGGCTAGTCCGGGGTCAGCCGCAAGGAGGCGTTCCTATTGTGCCCTACTCACTTATGAAGAAATGAGTAGGGAAAGCTACCTTC
Organism: Ceratothoa steindachneri; assembly: GCA_963969495.1. Lineage (NCBI taxonomy): Eukaryota > Metazoa > Arthropoda > Malacostraca > Isopoda > Cymothoidae > Ceratothoa > Ceratothoa steindachneri. Next base: position 213,551,769 of record OZ018317.1, read on the forward strand.
CCCCGCTACCATGAATAAAGTTTTGAAGCCATAGATAGATTTATTACTGTAGGGAGATGGATCTTAAATTTGTAAACACTTCCCCACTGCAATAGGAACCTACTTCTCGCCGGTAGCCCCAAGTTACCTAGTTCGTACACTAATAAATCGACACAATGCACCGATCGATAGGCAAAAGCAAGGTAGCCTCCTGAACAACCACGTAGACACTTAAAACCTGGCTCTTAGCTCTCCGATTTGAGCCTAAACACGGGGTGAGGTGGCTGGCTCTTCCCTGCCACAGGAGGAAGGATATAACTGTCGAATTTGTAATAATAAATTCGACAAATATGTCATCGTTTAGAATTCCATTAAAATAATTAATGGACTCATACATACTCTGTATATAAATAGGAAAGGTGTGTTTATTGAGTCTCGTTGAACTCCGCTGACAGTAGGGTGCTTCTCTTAGAGGCACAGTTCGTGTATCTTAAGTGTGTGTGTGTTATGTTCTGTTTGTCTTATTTTTAAAGGGTTCAATTATTTTGAATGGTAATTAGGTGGGTGGATGAGAAAGCTTGTGTGTGTGTGGTGGCGCGGTCAGCGGCTCTTCTACCATGCCGTTGAGGCATATCATCTCAGACGGAGGTAGTGGCGCAGTTCCGTCAGGAGCCGCTTGGGTGGGCTAGGGAAGTCTTGGGGTGGCAGCCTCTTCCCACAACCGTGTTCCTGATCATCGATCTCAAGTGGATATGGATCTATCAATTGAGGTTCCTTTAAGGGTATCTATGAGGCGCAAGTGACTTAATCAGTTTATCAACCCTCCGTATTGGGACTAACCTTCCCTGAGATATCGATTTAAATAGGATGGTGAGAAAGGGTATTGGGAGGGTAAGATTTCGAGATGGGAAAGAAAAATCACAGATTGTACTCCACTTCCTAAGAGATGATGCAAAGGATTCCCAGTCAGATGATGGAAGAATGAACTCAAAAATATAAACCAACCAGGCAATGGCTTCGCCACTCCCCTCGCCCCCTTCCCCCTACGGAGGAAGCTTGCGCTTCGCTACTAAGTTTAAAATTTAAAATCGAAAAAAAGCAGACATGGTTAAATTTTTATAAATTTTCTGAATTTCGCCAATTATAATAATTTTACTTTTAGAAGGAACTCTAAACTAAATTTCCCCCCTTTCAAAATATCACATTGCTAAATAATAGAGTTATAGAAGATATGTAAAAATAAATTTTCTCAACTTCACCATTTGTAATTCTTTGGGTTTTAAAAAAATTCACAAAATTTCGATACTTATATTTATTTCTGAACTTCACCATTTTGCTTTTTGATATTATAAAACTATTATTAGAAATAACTTTAATAAAAAAAACCTAAGTCATAACCAAACTAAGATGAAATTATTACTCAAATACTCAAAAAATCCCCTTCTTAAATTATAGAGTTAGTGATGATGATGTCAGAAAACGGGAAAAATTGGAGTCCGTTTACTCCTAGCATCTTATCACTTGAGTGTCTCCACAAATGAAGGAGTCTTCGCAGTTATGTATGAATTTAGTGTATTCAAAGCCTCTTCTATTCTATGTGGATATGCCCATGGTGCTGCTGGGTATTACTTCCAAAAGAGAGAGAGGGTTCAAAGTTGAGTCACTCCACTCTTTTCTACAAACCACTTTTGCTCTTGTAATTTTATCCTCCTTTTTATGAGTCCTAAAATTTGTTTTTATTTTTATAATTTGTATTCTCCATTTGTTGCTAATCAAACAACCTCTTTATTATTCTTCTTATTCCTCATTCTACATTATAGTTGACGTTGGTTTCTAAGCATAGGGTTAATTTGTCTAGTTTCCAAATAAATAAACTCTGATGGACATTGGTGGCCCTTTGGTCATCTGACATTATCCTATTTCCCTCCCTTACCACTGTAGCATGTTAAGAAGTACAAGTGAGTGGTTTAAAAACTTCACTTGAATGAGACTTTCTTGAGACTCAGGTTGGCGCAATCGATTCGCTGCTCGCCAACATCGATCCGACGACCCAGGAAGATGTTCCACAACTCACCTACGCTACTTTCTTTATTTTTTCTGCGCCCCTTTTCCTACACCCTTCCATCTACATCACACACTCTTCCATACACACAAACTAAAGACTTCTTTGCCTCAATTAAATTATTAGATTGCCTTTTTCTTCCAAAATCGAAACTTCTTCACTTGAATCGTGTAAAAAAAAAAATGGCCTTCACGGATTGGGAAAGTCTTACCTGGGGGAGAGGGTGTATTTCTAGCCCTCCTCTTCCATTATCATCTTCCATGCAGTTCTAATACCATCTTTTTTTCTTTCAGGTCAGTAAATAAAAAAAAAAGGAAATCTCCAAAGATGAAGGCAGCCATCTTACCTGTGACGCGCAGGCGCACATGAGAAAACCGGCCATCACGAAAACCCATTGAAGCCACTTCAGAGCTACGAAATAAAACGAGTTGTAATACTGTGACAGGCATGTACAAAAGAGGTTTAGAGACATTCGTTATTGGGATTATTATAAAAGAGGTTGGATTTCCTTAACGTTTTTTCCCATTATACGCAATGTTGAGATAAATCAGTGGCCTCCTACGACGCTCAGCTAACACTATGGTGATGGTATTCGTGCTACACCATAACGAAGATAAAAAAACAATAGGTTTTTTTTACTTTTTTAGAGCACTATCGGAGACTTCATTATCATTTGCTCCACCCGTCTCTTTCCAGTGGTAGAGTCCCCCAACCTAATAATGAAATACACATAAAGATCAGTATGAAAACCACTGGTAAATAAGTGAGCGATAGGGGAGACTCTTCATTGGGAGAACGGAAGGGGAAGGAAATGTGGTTGGTATTGCCACCAACCAGCGACCAGGTAATATTTATTGGCCCGAGGGAGAGCCACCCATATTACGTTAGGTAAGAGTGGATTTGAACCCCCTTATACGCCTCTCCGTACACGAGTGATGTGTGTAGTGTGTGCGAAGGAAGGCGGTTGAGAAAGACAGTGGTGCTGTGATTGGCTATGTATGAAGATGCACCTCCGTGCAAATGCGCGAGACTCGGCGCCTCACTGTGATTGGCGGGAGCTCCCTACAACCACCTTTCTTCTTTTTTTTAAATCCCTGCGAATCAAACATGGTTACCAGGCGTAGAAATCCAACCCCTTATCCACAAGGTCCAGGATTATCACTATTTCTAATGGCTTAAGCATTGAGGGATATCTGCTCTTAAACCCTCACACTCCCTCCCTCTGCCTCTTCCACTTACATTCGGGGACTGCCAAGGTCATAAGCAGGAGAGACCCGGAGGTCATCTGACTTCCACCCACAGTTAATTTCCGGCTGAAGTGAGTGGTAACTGTGCCCGTAACAATCGCCAACGCATCGGCCACGCCCGTTAAAGCCACGTAGAGAAACGGGTTTTGTCTGGAAGAGAAACAGGAGACTCCTTGAGACAGGTTTCTAAGAGAAATAGGTTTTAGCTGGAAGAGAAACAGGAGACTCCTTGAGACAGGTCTCTAAGAGAAATAGGTTTTGGCTGGAAAAGAAACAGGAGACTCCTTGAGACAGGTCTCTAAGAGAAATAGGTTTTGGCTGGAAGAGAAACAGGAGACTCCTTAAGACAGGTCTCTAAGAGAAATAGGTTTTAGCTGGAAAAGAAACAGGAGACTCATTGAGACAGGTCTCTAAGAGAAATAGGTTTTGGCTGGAAGAGAAACAGGAGACTCATTGAGACAGGTTTCTAAGAGAAATAGGTTTTGGCTGGATGAGAAACAGGAGACTCCTTGGGACAGGTCTCTAAGAGAAATAGGTTTTGGCTGGAAGAGAAACAGGAGACTCCTTAAGACAGGTCTCTAAGAGAAATAGGTTTTAGCTGGAAAAGAAACAGGAGACTCATTGAGACAGGTCTCTAAGAGAAATAGGTTTTGGCTGGAAGAGAAACAGGAGACTCATTGAGACAGGTTTCTAAGAGAAATAGGTTTTGGCTGGAAGAGAAACAGGAGACTCCTTGGGACAGATCTCTAAGAGAAATAGGTTTTGGCTGGAAGAGAAACAGGAGACTCCTTGAGACAGGTCTCTAAGAGAAATAGGTTTTGGCTGGAAGAGAAACAGGAGACTCCTTGAGACAGGTCTCTAAGAGAAATAGGTTTTGGCTGGAATAAAAACGGGAGACTCCTTGAGACAGGTCTCTAAGAGAAATAGGTTTTGGCTGGAAGAGAAACAGGAGACTCCTTGAGACAGGTCTCTAAGAGAAATAGGTTTTGGCTGGAAGAGAAACAGGAGACTCCTTGAGACAGGTCTCTAAGAGAAATAGGTTTTGGCTGGAAGAGAAACAGGAGACTCCTTGAGACAGGTCTCTAAGAGAAATAGGTTTTGGCTGGAAGAGAAACAGGAGACTCCTTGAGACAGGTCTCTAAGAGAAATAGGTTTTGGCTGGAAGAGAAACAGGAGACTCCTTGAGACAGGTCTCTAAGAGAAATAGGTTTTGGCTGGAAGAGAAACAGGAGACTCCTTAAGACAGGTCTCTAAGAGAAATAGGTTTTAGCTGAAAAAGAAACAGGAGACTCCTAGAGACGGATCCTTAAGAGAAATAGATTGCGGCTGAAAGAAAGAGAGGAGAATCGTTGAGACAGGTCTCTAAGTGAAATAGGTAGTGGCTGAAAGAGAAACAGAAGATTCATAGATAAAGGTACCTAGTATGATAAAGCGGGCGCAAATTTGGTCGTTACAGCTAAAAATCATCTGTCGTTTCTAAAATAATAATTCTATTATTTGCCTTAAAAACAAAATAGCATCAATAACAAAGTATTAATTGGTTAATAGCCTCGAGAACTAAATATAAATGGCAAACCCTTCTTGATCACAATATTAATGTATTAATGGACATGAGAAAAAATATCAATAAATGAATTAAAAGCCTTGATAACAAGATATTAATGGACAAATGACCTCAGCTTAAACTATCAATGGATTCATGAGCCTCACTAACAAAATATTAATGTATCAATAGCCACGATCAAAATATTAATAGCCTCGAATACCAAATAGTAATAGACCTCTTGATCAAAATATAAATGAATTAATCCCACGGAAACTAAAATAGATTAATATCTACCCACGAAAACTAAATTCCACATCAAAATATCAATTGGTTAATACTCGTAGCATCGATAGCAAAATAGGAATAGCAAACTCCCAAAACTCGCTTGCAAAAAAAAGGTATTGGAAGAAAACTCCAGAAACTCGATTTAAAAAAAAAACATTAAAAAAATCACGAACTCGATTGAAAAAAAATACTTATTGAAAGAAAACCAAAAAGTCGGTGAAAAAAGATACTTATAACGAAAAAAACTGTGAAAAAATACATTTAAATAACCTCCCAAAACTCGATGGAAAAATACAGATTGAAAGAAAACTCCCAAAACTCGCTTGGGAAAAAGTATTGAAAGAAAACCAAAAATTTGCGTGAAAAAATAAGTATTGAAAGAAAACTGCAAAAACTCACTTGAAAAATACGTATTGAAAGAAAACTCCAGAAACTTGATCGAAAAAATACTTATTGAAAAAAAGCAAAAACTAGATTGAAAAAAAAAGACAAAGAAAGCTCCAAATACTCAATTAAAGAAAATCATTGAAAGAAACTTCCAAAACTCGATTGAAAAATACATTTTTAAAGAAAACTTCCCACAAAACTCACTTGAGAAAAACGTATTGAAAGAAAACCAAAAACTCGATTGAAAAATTACTTGTTGAAATAAAACTCCAAAAACTTGATTGAAAAATACTTATTGAAAGAAAACCAAAAACTCGATTGAAAAAAAAGACATTGAAAGAAAACTCCGGATTCTCGATTTCGAAAAACATTGAAAGAAAACTTCCAAAACTTGATTGAAGAATACATATTGAAAGGAAAAAAACCCAAAACTCGCTTGAAAAAAAGTATTGAAGGATAACCAAAAACTCGATTAAAAACATTACTTGTTAAAATAAAACTTCCAAAACTTGATTGAAAATTACATGTTGAAGGAAAACCAATAACTCACTAGAAAAAATACTTATTGAAAGAAAACTCCAAAAACTCGATTGAAAAAAGATATTGAAAGAAAACTTAAAAAACTCGAATGAAAACATTACTTATTGAAATAAAACTCCCCAAACTCGATTGAAAATTACATGTTGAAAGAAAATCAAAAACTCACTTGAAAAAATATTTATTGAAAGAAAACCAAAAACTCTATTGAAAAAAAGACTTTGAAAGAAAACTCCAGATTCTCAAATTCGAAAAGCATTGAAAGAAAACTTCCAAAACTTGATTGAAGATTACACATTGAAAGAAACAAAAAAAAACTCGCTTGAAAAAAAGGTATTGAGAGAAAACCAAAAACTCGATTGAAGACATTACTTGTTGAAATATAACTCCCAAAACTCGATTGAAAATTAAATGTTGAAAGAAAACCAAAAACTCACTTGAAAAAATAATTCTTGAAAGAAAAAACTCCCAAAACTCGATAGAAAAAAAGACTGAAAGAAAACTCCAAATACTCGATGGAAAAAAACCAAAAAAAACCTCGATTGAAAACATTATTTGTTGAAATAAAACTCAAAAATATTGATTGAAAAATACTTATTGAAAGAAAACTTCAAATACTCGATTGGAAAAAAAATTACTCATTGAAAGAAATAGGGAACTTGTACAATCCAAATGGAGCCACCCAGAATCACAGGCTAAAAGAAAGCTTGGTGGGATCAAACAATGGGAAATGACACGTTCCTCTCTGATGTCTGAAACTCGCACTCTTAGCTAAAGGATATTAATTCCCACTAGAATTCTCGGATTATCTTCAAAATCCCGTCAATTACAAAGATCCTCCAAGAGTGGCGGAGATTAAGAAAGACAATGCAAACCAGATAAACCATAGAGGTTTTCTTCGTTCCAAAACTCCCCTATAAAAGGCTTACCGAATAGAACCAGACATTCATAAAATATAAGCGTTGAGCATTTTTTTCCCAAACTGAACTAACCGAATGACATAATTATATCTTTTTTTATACTAAAGTTTCCACTTCACAGTTGTCCTTATATGGAACAAGGTAGTGTAATAGTGGTTTGCCAACTGGCCCTTATCCAGGCTCCCGACCGGATAATGAAATAGAGATAAAAGTCCTCTTTTGTAGAGAGTTGCCAGGAAGTATTCCTCCGCGTCAGAGGTATGTGGATATAAATACCCATTGCAAGATTCTTTGAAACAGAGAGAGGGAGTGTGTGTGTGTGGTGTTGCGAAGATGGTGGAGGAAAGAAAGCAGTGTGGTAATTGGCCATGTGTATGATAAGAATTGTAAGATCTCCCCACCTCAGTACAGGGCTGAGCACAGCGCGTCCACCAATTGGTAGTCAGATCTCTACATGCGCTGCCGTTTGCGTCCGCTCTTGCTGGGATCGAACCCGGTACCGCGACGTTAGCGGACGAACGCCGTATCCACTCGACTATCAAGGACTCTAGGGAACCGAGGTAAAGAAGATGAACGTAGATGAGAGATGGCGTGCTTGAGGTATATTTAGTTATGAATAAACGAGATAGGACATTTACCAATAAATACATACTAGTGATTTTTTTTTTTTTTTTTACCTTATTGTAATAGTCTAATCAGTACTGTCAAAACATTTTGAAACAGTTTTGCTTCAAAACATGGTTGTCAATTTTCTCCATTTTGCTTTTTGCCAGTTTAATTAACTTTATTATTTATTTCATTTTTAATCATCGATATCACAAAAAAATATTCGCATTAAAATTTGGCTAATTTTTTTTTCCATCTGAAAAATTTATTTCCCAACCTAATGTGTTAGGAAAAATATTATTACTTGACAACTCAGCCTAGAGGCAGAGATCCAAAATTGTTCCAACGTTTAAATAACATACAGTAGTGATCAAATTATTATGAATTTCTTGAAAATTCGTAATATTTCTGGTAAAAGGTAACTTAAAACTATTTAATGAGTCAATAATGAGGTTATTTTATCATATTAGTGTAAAATAACTATTGTATATTTTTGAAGACTAAATATTAGAGTGTTTTAATTCATTTTTTGGCAAACTTGTTGAAATTAAAGAAGGCAACACCGATTCGGTCTTGCCTGCTGCGACAACTGTTAGTCTCGTGTCTCAGTTCCAATTCAGACTTCGCAGGGTGAGGGTGTGCGAGCTATTCTCTTTTGCTGTTACTGACTCAGTAATTCAACTAGTGTGTATTTTACTTGCCTGTGGATAATATTAACCGTTTTTTCTTGCAGTGTAATAGATAAAAAAAAGTGAACAGCTATGGGTAAAGTCAGTGACTTAAGTCCTCGGAAAATTGGGCAGAACAAAGTTTTATTAAGTGATAGTGCACTAAAACAGAAAGATATTGCAAAGAAATTGGGAGTCTCCTTCTAAACAGTAAGCAATATAAAAAAATTAAAACGGTCTTAATTTGGATTCAGCAAGGGCTGGAAAATATCGCAAGAGGAAAACAACACCAAAGACAGACAGGAAAATGAAACAAATGACTATTAAGGACAAAAGCAAATCTTGTAGGAAGATTGCAAGCGAACTGTTAGCAGATGACATTAGTCTTTCTCGAATAACAGTAAATAGGAGGTTACTGGACAGTGAATTACGATCCTACCGTCCAAGAAAGAAGCCTAGGCTTACCAAAACCATGATGCAGGCACGTCAAGTCTGGGCTCATGCTCATGCTGATTGGACTTCTGATCAATGGGAACAGGTAGGAGTGGTAGATTTACCAGTTATTTTCTGTATTAGGTACATTCTGATTTACCTATTAGCTACGCGTTCACGCTGAATGAAATAATTTCAAGTCATAATTTGTCTGGTTGTTTCACTGCTGCCGCTCTCATCACAGGTCGTTTCAGTACTGCTATAGTGTTTTATATTGTTGCAGGTTGTGTTTTCGGACGAGTCAACTATTGGAGTACTTGATGACCGTGTGCAGACAGTAAGGAGGGGGTCAGGTGAGGAGTTTATGCCAGAGTGTCTTTAAAAGACCGTAAAATATTCACAGAAAATCATGGTATGGGGAGCAATTTCTGTACATGTGACAAGTCGCTTGAAGATTACTGAGGGTATATTAAAGTACTGAAAACCCGTTTGGTACCTCAAATGAGGAAATGGTTCACTAACAGATCATGCATATTTCAGCAAGACTCGGCTCCTTGACACACGACGCGATCAGTGAAGACATGGCGTGCCCAAAATGGCATTGAACTGCTATCATGGCCTGGAAATTCCCCAGACATAAACCCTTTTGAGAGTTTATGGTATATTCTAAAAAATGAAGGCAAGAAGTTCTCATAACAACCAAAGCAAAGCTCATATAACGTCTTATTTACGTTTGGTTTCACTCTCACAGAATCAACAATTATGCAGAACTTTGATCACTGGCATGCCAGAGCGTGTTAAAGCACTTAAAGCGGCTAAGGTAGATCAAAACAAGTACTAATCAATGTAAGAAAGGATATTTTTGCCATATGAATGAAAATAAATTGATTATTTGTCAATAAAATAACTTTATATAACTTTTTTCCCGTAAAATTACGAATTTGCAAGAAGCTTTGTACGAATCATTGTGAAAATTCTGACATGATTAACTTGGCGACTGTACATTGGGAAGAGGGAAAACAAATACACGAGAGAGCAATAGCAAAGGGGAAGTCAGCGATATAAGAGAAATAAACAAGAGGATAAATTGGTTCAAACGAACCAGATGTTATAACAAAGCTTATCAACCTAAAACATGACGTTTTCACCACTTTAAGGAGCTGTCATAAACAAGTATACATTAATGCTTACTTGGTGTAAAGTATACGAAGTTGTGTTCTACATTTAAATGGTAGTAAAAAAAGAGAGTAATAAGTACAGAATGAAAGAAGCATTTTTGAATAAGACAGAGTAGAGTCAAAAACTGCGTAGACGTTGATTTACTCTCAAAATTTGTAAAGAAAACAACAATTATTTTGTAACGCAATAAAATAACAGAAACACCTAAGGAATTTTGTAATGGAGTGTAATAACAGAAACACGTAGGGAATTTTTTACCGCAGTGTAATAACAGAAACGTGTGGAATTTTTAATTTAGATCATACCTGGAAAACGTGTTGGCGTTGAAGATGGTACCATAATACACGACTTCATTCAGAAACCAAATGATAGGAGAGATGAGGGAGATCTTTCGCATGGCTGGATACTTCAGGCATTCGACCGCTCCTCGAACTTTCGTTATGACTCTTGAACAAATGGATTTCTTTGCAGCAAAATTTGTTTTGAGTAATCTACTTTTTCTCTGAAGCATTGGAAAAAATGTATTTGTAGACAATTGAGAATTTTCTAATCCAAATGATGCCTAACCTTCCAGGATTATCTCGTTTAAATGAAAAAATTATTTGCGTCTTCATGAGATGCTTCGCAGTTTTATCAAGCGAACTTTGGGTCAAGAACTATGATAATTGAGGGAAAAAGAAAATTATAACCAACGAGTACATTTTTACCCAGTAGAGAAATGGTAAGAGGCACAAAGATAAAGCAAAATGAAAAATAAATAAAAATAACAATAAAAATGGTTAAAGAAAACTGGAATAGCCTCGCCTCGCCAATCTTATATGTTGGGGGCGGAAGGGCAAATTCGAGCAGAGATCACAGACCCTTAAAATTAGACGTCTAGATCTTCTTGCCAAAATCTATGGCATATGTATAATTTTCATTGTTAGTATTATCTCTCTTATGGATTCCTCCATTTTCCAACCTCACAGCTATACCTTTCTCTTGCTATGAATTTATCTCATCCCTCACTCTCCTCTGTTCTTTGGTATAGTTACCCTTGCTCGCCCCCACCCAGCGCCCTACCTCAGAGATTTGCGTGACAACTGAACGAATCATGTCCGTAGCCTCTGGTTCGTGTCCATTGATCTTGGCCGCCTTTTTCAACACCCTAGCAGCTTCTCTATATCGGCCTCTTTGAAGAAGCCATCGAGGAGACTCATCCAGTAGCCTGCGAATTAGGTCCGTTTGATTTCAAGTCATTAAAATCATCACATCTCTACTTCCATATCTACTTCATTACAAAACCTAGCAGTTTCAGGATAGGTGCGTATTTCCCCTGGCTTCTAGTACTCCAAATAACCTAGTCTCTAACAAATGAATTGACATAATTAAATTATCGTTAATTAGAACACCTTATTTTGGAATTATCTTGCCACAACCGGTCTTGCTTCTGTCATCCTTTCAAATGCAATGTAATTTGATACCCCCTATTTGCTTAATAGTCGTCCTATCTTCTCTTCAAGTTACTTAAGGAAGGGGCGGGCAAAATTCAACTACTGATTGCCACTTACCCATACCCTGCTTGCTTGAAAAGACAAATAACCGTCGACCAAGTTCCTCAATAAAACTCACCAAGCTATAGGGGCTAACAGTAACGCTGGGAAGCTCGTAGCAATATAAAGATGTCTCCAGTCACGAAGAATGATACCCAAACCGGCAAAGCCAATTACACCGAGTGAATAAGGTGCTCCAATCACCATGCCGATTGGAGCTCGGTAGTGTTCGGGGCAGGTTTCCAAAGCTAGACACAAAATAAAAATTCCAGCGTATTAAGACCACAAGTGCGCGCAGGTAAAGTATCATCAACATAAATGAGACATAATAACGTGAACTTGTAAAGGGCAGGAATTCGTTAGAATCTTGTGCAGCAAGTCTCAATCATGATAGCAGAATACATTGATATTTGTTCTTTTTCAGCATTAAGTACAATCCAATACAACCCAAAATATCTGTTTTGTCTTTATCGTCATATTTTACTGTTTTTTCAAACTTCTTACCACTCGAGGAGGAGTCGTAAAATCCAAATTTTCGCTTGCTCTCTTGTGTCTAAGAAAGAGGGAGCGTCGAGAACAGGATTTATACTTATTACTTTCGTGTTCCAAGGTAGACATCTATTAATCAATTGAATGACGTCGGAGTCTGCCTGTTGTTAATAGCTCTCCAAAAGCAGATGACCTCTGTTACCTCCGGACGATTAAGAGAGAAAGCTTTGAGCCTACCGCCTGTGCTGTAGGCCCCCCACCAACCTTACCACAATTTAGTGGGGCCGCGCTTTCTGTGAGACTGTTCCAAGGGATCAAGTTAGAGTGGATAAAGAGGGGTGGGGGGTAAGGGAGTATTGAGACACGCATATTTCAAACAGTGACAACAAGGAAAGGAGGTACCTTAGGAGACCTTACGGTCCATTCAAGGAGGGTACCTTATGGCTGACTATATGAGCGACTAAGCTTACTCCAACCTATGAATACATTATATATAAAGATTTAAACTTTAAATTTCACTTAAAATTTTCAAACATATTTTAATTTAAGCGGGTGATTCGACCATTTATCTAAAAATCTGTTTGATTGGCATTTTAATCGCAATTCTATAGTTGGTCAAAGGACTAGAATTAAGATAGAAATAACCTGGATATTTCCCATTATACGCTAGCACTTCGCCATCTTTGGGCAACTAATAAAGACTCACAAAGGGTAACGATGGGGATTAAAATCATGAGGTTGGTCAGTCCAATGAAGAATCTTCCCACAAGGAAAAGAGGGAAGCTGGTGGTAAAAGCGACGAGGACCAGAGAAATGGCGTGGATGGTCGAACCAAATAAAACCACCTTCGCTCTTCCTATTCTGCAAAATACATCGAATTTAGTTCAGGTAAAAACTTCCAAACGTCTACTAGCAAATACATGAACTTAGAAATTAAGAAACAATCCCATAAGTTGAGGGAATGAGCTTGGAGCCAGGTCTATGTGATGAACTGCATAAATATTTTATGTCATCTAATAAGTATGCTGTTTAGCACGGTAGATTACGTCCAAGCGAGTCGTACTCCATGTTAGCATGTATCGTTTTCCTTCAGAGAATTATTGTTCCTCTATAATAGCCAGAGTCCTAAATCAATAAGGACGATGCATTATGTGATACCCTAATAAATAGAGCGATATCATGATATGAAATCAAGCTTATGGATAGAATTCTTAAATACCTCGATATAAAATGATAGAAGTCTTGCTGAAGCAAGGAAAAACTTTCAGAAAGTTTATAGCAATCATATTCTACCTGTGAGACAATCTGCAAAATGATTTAAAACGTTTCTAGATAGTTTTTTCTCATTTCAGAGATATAACTCTGCATTTTGAACAAAGGTAAGAGGATTTGCTATCGAGGGTGTTAGTTGAGCCAATTTATGCTATTGATAATGTCAATAGTCTGAAGGAATGGGGATATACGAGCAATGCTTTTCATTTGCGTGAGCTGACAAATTACCTTTGGTAATTCTTACCGAATGATACAAAGATAGAGATTATACCGTAAGAACATTCTGACAATAGATGGCACTAGCTTTGGACAATATATTTCCATGATGACGTCAGAATGGCCATTTACAATTAGAGCTTTGACAATTTTTTCATTTTTAATTTTCGCCTTTTTTCTATTATTCTTTCTTCTTCTAACAATTAAACATAACAAAGGGTGTAATGATAAAAAATAGAACACTGTCGATAAATTTTTGCACTGAAGTACATTTGAAAAAATAGCCCGATTCAAATTGTTCGAGAACTTACCAGCTTCGGGTTCGAAAAGCTAGCAACTGTAAACAATCAAGTTTAGTATTATTGTTTATTTGATGCAACAGGTGTTCAGAATCCATGTTCTAATCCTACTCGTTGTCAGTATTTTATCCTTTTGTGTAGTTTGAACCATTACAAAACTTACGGCCATATGCTAAGAAAAATGTGAAATGCACTTTTATCAGATTTAGTGTAGCTTCACAATTATTTATAAATACATAAAAAATTAGGCTTTTTGCTCAAATGTGCATTTCACATTTGTTTTAGCATACGACCGTTAAACCTAAAGATGAAGCGACCAACCTGTCTCCAATGTATCCCCCAAGAAAGCATCCGATGATTAACCCAGCAATGTAAGTTGTTTGGAAGAGTGACCTCATGTACGAGTGCTCGCAAACAAGGTGCCACTGAAATTATGACGAATAAATGGAGAATGGAAAAAATATACGGGAGACATTATGGATCGGAATAAAGGAATAAGATATGGTTTGTATCATTCGGGATTCGAGATTCACCTTTATCCCTGACCGACACATACACGTGAATTTGGAGATACGGCCAACTAAACTACAGGGTGGTCCGAAAGTCTTGTTACCCCTTATAAATATTGTTTTAATTTTCTATTTAAAATATTCTTTTCATTTTATATTTCAGATGACCGAAAGTCTTGTCACCCCCTGTAAATATTTTAATTTTCTATTTCATCTGAAATATAAAATTAAAAATATTTGAAAAATAAAAACAATATTTACAGTGGTTGACAATACTCTCAGACCACCCTCTAGGTTTGGCAACTAGCAGACTCCTAGCACTAGTCAATTTGCAATAAATTATATTAGAAATACATGTAAGGCATGTAGGGGACAGAATGAGAGGGGATAATTAGATCTTTCAATACATCTGGCGAAAATGAGACGGGATAACTGGATCTTTCACTACACCTGCCGAGAATCAGAGAGGATAAGTAGATCTTTCACTACACCTGGCGAGAATCAGAGGGGATGACTGGAGCATTTGGTGCACCTGGAAAGAATGAAAATGCAAAGATGATGTTATGATTTTGTGCTAAAAGAAACTTTTGTGTGCCAAACACAAAAGTTTCAGCTCAAGGATGTCCATAAATACACATGGATGAGTAAAGAAGATGGGAAGAAGTTGAATATGCTTGATCTGTGCCTAGTAAGAAAGAATATTTTGTAAGATGTATTTGATGTAAAAGTTGTAAGATGAATGAGTATGGCATTATCTTATCACATGATTGTGGTGTGTAATTTTAAACTGGTTAGTGCATGGATGAGAAAACGTGAGGAAGCTGGAGCTGAAGAGAGATCAAAAGTAAAAAGTTGTTAAATCATAGAGAAAAAGAAGAGTAGATGAGAAAGTTTGAAAGTGTGGGAGAAGGAGGGACCATCTGCATATTTGCCATCATTGGGTTGTGAAAAATAGGGAGATTTTTCCTTCGGTTTATCGGCCCAAGGAACAAGGAAGGTTCCTTCGCCAAGTTTGCGTCTAAATTGTCGTCATTTCTTGCCTTCTATTTTAAACCTGATGAATGAACTTCGTTCTGAAAATGGTGTTTCTTTGATATTCAATAAATGATTCTGTTTACCATTGAGGACAATGAAAAAATTACCAGCTTTAATTGTTGAAATGAGTACCAGAAGGCTGAATACTAAGGTAGTTACACTGCAATGCATTTAGTATGCAGTATTTGTTGCACATTAAAAGAAGTACACATAAAAAGTGTACAGAAATGCAATATTGTAAGAATGTGGAAAAGAGTTTAAAAGAGCAAATAACACGAAACAACAGTAATTGAACACTGAATTGTGTACATCTGAGTGTGTGAATGTCCAAGCCTTAATCTTTGTTCCCTTTGTCACTCAAGGACTTGTTGTACTCGTAGGTGACATGCTTAGCAGCGGTGAGAACTTCCTTCGAGGGATCATACTTGTAGCCAGGGGTGGTATGGTTGATCTTGCAGGACATGAGGGCACAAAGTGTAGAGTTATCCATGGTCATTCTATTTTCAGTCAAAAAATTTGACCACACTGAAGGACATCTCTGAGGGATGCAGAGCATAGCCTTCATCAGAGATGGCAGACTTGTGAACTTCTCATCTTTCCCTAACAGACCGCAGAACCTGTCAACCCTCTCTTCCTATGGAAGCTCCTTGTTATCTGTCACTTGGTAGTCCACCAATTCTTCCATCAGCTGACTAGTTGAGGAAACAGGACCACTGGCCTTTCCACTGCAATTTAAATAAGTGGAATGATGCTTGATATTTATTTATATATGATATTTATCTTCATTTAACTGTCAAAACCAAGCATAATTCTACCTATGTCTAGAGTGATGTCGAGCCGATAGGTTGGGTCCAGCATCCTGAGGTCGTTGAGTATTTGGTGAGTGACTGAGTCACGTCACCGGCTTGCCTTATAGGCGCAGGCAGACCAGGGTTACCAGATACTGTGACAAATATCCCCCACGATCTTACTTTTTCCTTCAGGGTAAAATCGGGAGATTAGCGGGAGAAATTACTAAGTGGGAGCATCGCGGGAGAGAGCGTTAAAAAACGGGAGTCTCCCGCGTGAATCGGGACAGTTGGCAAGTATGGCATCCGGGTAGAGAAAATGGGGAACATATTTCATTACGCGAAAATGGGCACTACAAGTGATGTGTTGGTGTGCTAGAACTGGAAAGAGAAAGAAAAATGCTGAATGGGAAAATGACCTTATGAAGAGTGCTTGTGAACAATGTCGACGTTAAAGTAAGTTGCGACTGTACTTTGAAAAGTTGTATAAGGCGGGTATGGAAGAGGAAGCGAATGCAAATATGACTTCGCGGCCTTAAAACGGATTCTATGAAAGAGATAATCCTGCAAGATGTGTGCTGTAAGTTATCCACATGCCTTCATAGCCAGTTTGAGATTCAAGTGTAATTTGATGAGCTGCATAATGTTGGTATGGAAGATGAGGTGAATATGAATATGATGGGCTTCAAGGTTTGGAAGAGGTACGTACGCAAGAGGTCATTGGTGCTGTGATAGGACGTAAAAATGGGAAGGTAGTTGGAGTATATAATATAGTTAAGATGTTAAAAAGCAATAGTAATTATGTTATGGATTTGGTCTGGTTGTTGTGTTGTAAGAGAGTTGAGAGTAGAAGAAGGCTTAAAGACTGGAACGAATGCTATGGTAGTAGAATATAAGTATAAAGGGTGTAACTAGAAGAAGTGCAGTCTGGTGTAGGCAAGGTGTGGGATAAAATTCTGAGCGGGCGTAGAGCAAGTTAACTAAAGGGTTGATACGTGATGATTAATCTGGGTTTAGAGCGAGTAGTGGCGGTGTGTGGGTGAAGTATTTGCAGTGAGATAGCTGGAAAAACAAGGAAGAAGAGATCTAGAAGGTATAGTAGGTTCATGGATTTGGAGAAAGCCTACGATTGTGTAAAAGAGAATATAAGGAGTGTTAAAAATGTATGGAGTGACTGGTAGACTATTCGATGGTGTGAAGAGTATTTATGTTGTAAGTACAAACGTGCATTCGATTGAATGACAGGAGTGCGTAGTTTGATATACGACGGATGGGAGAGTGATTTAACCTACGTGTGGGAGAAGGAGGTTAAGATATGGTTGTGCCATTTCGCCCTAGCTGTTATGGATAAGGTAGTGAGAAAATTAAGAATTAGAATGAAGGAAAGGGGTGTGACAATGATGTGGAATAGTAGTGGTGGGTATCTATGTTCGTATATGTGGATAATCTGTTGTTAGTGCAAGATTTTGAAAACGTTGATTGAGGCCTTTAATAGGTTATGTGTTAGAAGGGGGGTAAACGGTAGTGCAGCAAAGAGTAAAGTAGTGGTATTCAATGGCGAATCCAGAATGAAAAGTTGGGGGAGCTAACTTTAATTGCCGTCGGTGAGAGAGCTTGCGCGATCTGCTTGAGTTAAGCTAGCTAAGCTGGGGGACTTTTAATCCTGCAGGGTCACCCATGCCAGTAAGGTAACTTTAGTAGGATCCAGACTAAGGGTTGTCAAACTTCTCTATCACTTCTTTGATGCGTCTCCTTGCATCCCCCTACTAACCTCTTCGATTCTGTTAGTACTAAGTTTCACTAACTCTCTTAAAAACGAACAACAAAAAACAAACCTTCATCTCTATTACACATAAGTTGTTTAGTCATAAGGGCCTCACCAGCTCCCTTATGCCGTGTGAGAAGAGAGGCTTTGGAACCTCTTTAAATAACGCCTTGGAGCACTCATAGGTTACAAGAGACTGAGATTGAAGGGATCTCAGGTGTTTGGGGTACGATTAATGGAGAAATGCTAGATACCCCTTAGAAGCTTTCTCCTAACGTGTATGGCCTGACCATCCCCCCGTGACCGCTACTTGGTGAACAAAGGCTCAACTGCTCTTTGGTGAGAGAGTTTTTGTGCCTTGCTGATTGCCAGATCAGCTAAAGATCTCGGATGAAGTTGTGGGCACTTAGCTTTACTATTTGCCTCAAGTCTGGCCATTTTTAGTTGATTAGGAGGGCTTAGTAGGAAGACAGTTACACCTCAAGCACCCCTGTCAAAAAATCAGAGATCCAGTTTACTGGGGCTCTCGCGCTGCTCAGTTGGAAGCTGCAGTACGATTGGAGAGGTACGGCCCAGGTGAGACCTTAGGGTTGGTGTGCTTGGTCAAAGGGTTTTTGTTGGCCGAACAACCGAAAACCTCCTGGAAATAGGCGGATAGGATTAGTGCGAGAGAAAATCACACACAAAAAACCCTTTTTTTAACGCGTATGGTCCCAGAGTTTTTAAGATGGCGAAGAAGAATGGTCCTCCGTTCCGCAAGTTAACCTTCAAAATCTGCAAAGTTTTTAGATGGAGTAAAGACTTCGGGGGCAGGAGTTGCAAGGAGCTCACAGATGCCGTTAGTGTCTGTGACCTCTGCGAACTAGAGAAGTGCCTGGAAGAGAGCATCGCTCAACTGAGAGAGGAGAACTCCTTCCTCAAAAGGGAGGTTCAACTCTTACGAGGGGCGGTCAATAATTTTTGCAATTCGGATATAAGAAAACGAGATATGAGGAAAAGTGTTTTATTATATTTCAATATAACTAGCCTCGACTTCAATGCACTTGCGCCACTTGTCCCTGAGGCTTCGAATTCCCGACAACCAGAAATCTCCCGACTGCTGTTCAATCCACTCCTGGACGGTGAGCTGGACATCTTCATCGTACCCAAACCGGCGTCCACGCAGTGCAGCCTTGAGCTGGCGGAATAAAAAGTAGTCGCTAAGGTCCAGATCTGGACTGTAGGGGGGATGGTTGAGCTCCTCGAATCCGCACTCGCGCACGGCAGCTTGTGCAACTCTGGCCTTGTGGACTTTGACGACGTTCAAGTCGATCATGGGGCGTGGGGTTTCTAGGGACCCAACGGGCAGAGACCTTGTTCGTGGCCAAATCGTCGTAGATGATGTTGATTTCACTTCCATGTGATATTCCAAGTTGTCGCTCGATTTCTTCGACCTTGACCCGTCGATTTTCGAGGATGATCCTCTGCACACGGGCTACATTGTCCTCGTTGGTCACGTCTGACGGGCGTCCCGGACGGGGGTCATGTTCAAGGGACTTACGACCATGGCAGAACTCCCTATTCCAGCGAGCAATGGTTGCATAAGAAGGGGCGGTGTCGGTGTAAACTGCAACCATGCGTTCATGGATCTCTTTTGCATTCTTGCCTTCCTTGGTCAAAAATTTGATCACTGCGCGGTGCTCAACCTTCTTCATTGTTGAAAAATTTGTGACTGACGATCTGCGATTAGCTACTGCTTCTTAAATAGACGAGGCAGAAGCGTGCGGCTGCAGGTCCTGACTTGTCATAAATTGTCCTAACACCCCCACAAAGAGCCATCCCCCTTCCTCTGTTTTGCCCTACCGATTCGCAAAACTTAGAGGTGCAGATGCTCAGGCGAGAAGGCTTACGACGTCCAAGAGCAGGAGTCTTCTGCTGCAGGACTGGCTCAATGAGCCAAAAAGAAGAAAAGGAAGACGAAGAAAGAAAAGAAGAAAGAATAGAAATTAGAAAGAGAAGAAAAGAAAGTGGAAACCGAGGACGAGAAAGTAGAAGCAAAAGAAGAGAAACGAGAAACAGAAGAAGAGAAAGTAGAAAGAGAAGAAAAGAAAGTGGAAACAGAGGACGAGAAAGTAGAAGCAGAAGAAGAGAAACGAGAAACAGAAGAAGAGAAAACAAAGGAAGACAAGAAAAAGAAGAAACAGAAGAAGAAGAAAAAAATGTAGAGAAAGAATAGGAAACCGGCAAGTCGCTTCCAAAAGGAAAGACTCGGTCGTCTGCAGACAAATGTGCAAGGGTCGCCCTTATTGGCTATTCTCAAGCACGGGGTCTGCAGCCCCTGCTAGCGGCCCGCCTTCACACTAGTGTGAAGGTAAGCTGCCTGCCAGGATGGGGTAACCACCACATCAGAGTAGAGGCGGAGAAATCTCAGATTTCTGAGAGCTCAGTCGTTGCTCTGATGGTAAGTGGTAATGACCTCTACCTGAGAGGAGGTAGGGTAGGCCCTACGGATAAAATCCTCCACACGGTCATGGGCGCCGTAGACGACTGTGGGCTAAAACCTCGCATGCGTGTTGTGATCGGGATGCTCTCAAGGAGAGGTCCAACACGGACCGCCCACTCAATGAACGTCTCCTTGAACCGGAGCCTGGCAGATTTGTGTACGGCAGAGGGGATCCTTTTTGTGGACCCATACCGCACCTTTTATGGTAGGAATGATCTCTACCAAAGGAATAAGGTACATCTTTCCTTTAAAGGAAAGGCCTTTCTGTCAAACATGATCCAGGATGTCGTAGAGAGGACTCAAAGGAGTATCCAGTCCAGAGGAGGGCGGACGTACGCAAGTACGCCCGTGTCACTCCTGGAACGACCTTCTCAGAGGTCGCAAAGAGAGGTGCCTCCTAACCAACAAATAAGCCGGGAAACTGAATAGCATAGGGAGTCCTACATTCGGGGACTCCCTGAAAGTTCTTCTGTTTAATGTGAGGTCGATCAGGAACAAGTTTCTTGAACTTTGTGGCCTCGTAGCGACGGAAGAACCTGAAATGGTAGCCATAACAGAATCGTGGGTAAAAACCTCAAACCGAGATTTTGAAGGTGAATTCACGATTCCCGGTTACCAACTCTTCCAAAAAGATAGGCCACGGAGAGGGTGGCGGTGTAATGCTGTATGTCAAGGATACACTCAAATCGACGAACTAAAACATTGTATCCGACCACGAGCTACTAGAAGTTGACCTAGATATAGGTCCTGCCAGATACAGGACCCTGGTGCTTTACAGACCCCCTGCCCAACTCGTTGAAAAGTACAGGGATTTGTACCGGCTACTGGGTGAACTTGTTCAAGACAGTCTGTGTATCGCCATGGGTGACTTCAATACCCAAGTTGACTGGGAAACGATAAAACCCTGTGACGAGAACGCACTACTCCTGGAGTTCGCGAACAACGAGTTCCTGACTCAATGAGTGAGAGAGCCGACGAGAGGCAATAATACCCTCGACTTAGTTTTCACCTCTGAGGATGACATCGTTGAGGCTCTCTCTGTAGGCGAAGAGCGCTCGATGGCAGTGTCACCGACTAGTCAGATTTATAGTCAAGGTCCCCGAGGTAGAGTCTGTGACTAGTAAATAGAGGAAACTTGATTTGAGAAGAGCAGACTTTGCAGATCTTCGTGCTGGATTGACTCGTGTGGGGCTAGAAGTGTGCGAGGGTGTTGGAGATTCATGTAATAGATTCAAAACTACGTTCATGAGTCTTCAATCGCGATTCATCCCTTTGAAAAGCCTTCGTCGGTCTTCCGTTCAACCAAAGTGGTTTGATCGAGAAATTGGTCAACTGCTGAGGGAGAAGAGAACGGTGTACCGGCAGTCAAAGATTTCTGAAGACTATGACGAGTACCGTAGGCTAGCTAGGAAGATGTAGTCCAGCATAAGGGTGGCAAAGCGTGCCGAGGAGCTCCGAGTGGCGAGACTGCAAGGAAAATCCCAAGGAGTTGTTTGGTTATGTAAATAACCGTAAACCAATCCATCGAACGATTGGCCCTTTAGTGAATGAGGAGGGGGCATTAAAGCACTTAGATGCAGAAACTGCTAACCTCCTCAACGACTACTTCTCTTCAGTGTTTACTAAAGAGTGTGGTCCCATCCCCCATCCCATCGATTCTTATTAGGGGAAAGGCTGGAGGAAATGGACTTCACCCAAGGAGAAATAGAAAAAAAGATCACTGATCTAAAGACGAATAAGTCCCCAGGCCTGGACTGGTTTCTACTTAAAGTGTTGAAAGAAGTGCGCGTCGAAGTGTCACGACATCTGAGCACAATCTTCAACATGTCAATCCGGACCGGATACGTTCCTAGGGACTGGTGTGAAGCAGGGGGGACTCCTATCTTTAAGAAAGGAGACCCTAGACGGCCGTCGAACTACCAACCTATTAGCTTAACCTCAATAGTCGGTAAACTCATGGAAAGCATCATGGTGGACAAAATGACGTCATATTTAGAGTCAAACCTGGTACTGAAGAGTTCCCAGCACGGTTTCCGAAGGCACTGGTCATGCCTAGCGAACCTTGTGGAATTCTTCCACTTCGTGTCCAGTGAGCATGATCGGGATAAGGTGGTGTATGTTATCTACTTAGACTTGCAAAAAGCCTTCCATAAGGTACCACACTGCTGCCTCCTCCGGAAAGTGCGTGCGCTGGGCATAGACGGAAAGGTAGCAGGTTGAATAGAAAACTGGCTAAGCAGCAGACGGCAACGGGTGGTGCTGAATGTACAGGCTTCTAAGTGTATGCCCGTCACCAGCGGTGTACCCCAAGTGTTTAAATTATTTCAAGGCTTCGACAACGTAGACTACACTGATGTCTTCCAACTTAGTGAGGGCAGGACTAGAAATCACGGCTACAAACTTGAACTGAAGCGTTAGTACCGCGATCTGTGTGGAAAATTTTTCACATACAGCATCTGTGGTAGCTGAAACGCACTTCCAGTGGAAGTTGTGAACAGCAATTCTGTTGATCAGTTCAAGTCAAGACTGGACAAAGTCTTGAAAAGTGGCTGTTTAGGCACGTAAGCCGTTGAGCAGAACTGTGCCTTCTCGATGGCTAGTCCATAGATACCCTCTCTGAATGGATCGTAAGGTCTTCTAGGGTACTTTTTATCCTTGTAGCTCCTTGTAGGAGTCTTTGAGAGAGAAAGCACTGACTGAGGAGGGAGTGGAGGGTGTGTATGATAGGTGTGCATGGATGGATCTTTAAGGAGGTGTGGTTGGGGGCCTCTTCATCCAAGTGAGGACCCCTTTCTATAGGAGGTGTTAAAGAGCATAGCACCCCTTGTGCTTCATATGGCATAAAAGGGACAAGGGGATATTTTTACCGGCAATTGATGTGCACATACCCCATTTCGTGGGTGAACGTTTTGACTAGAATTAGGATTAAATATTAACTAAAGATAACTAAAGGTCAATTCTCGCCAAGGTAATTTTCTGTTTGCTAAATAACCACACAAATAGCCACACACAACACAGACTAAATAGCCATACTACCCAAGTGGAGGCACTTGCGATTACAGAGAAATTAAGCTACATCAAATATGGTTATTCGCCGGATGGGGTTCAAATTCATCTTGACTTGGCGGCCATACGTTGGAGATACCTGTGGTTCGGATCATACGTTAATCAGTAGGTCCCCTAAAAAAAAAGACACCAAATCAACGGTAAAACACAATTTAGAGTCCAAGGACAAGCATGGACTACCATTAAGGTAGAAAATCCCATACATTTAGACAAGAAATAAAAAAAAACCCCGGATCATGTCAAGAAGAGCGAATCCAAATTATTAATGTCACGAAAGGCGAACCCAATGGAAAGGAAAAAAACAAAACAAATGCAGTTTCTTTTAGTGATGAAAGAATAGTTAAGTTAAATGGCTCCCTTTGACATCAACCGCTCCCTCCCCCCTTAATATAGCGATTTTAAGATCCTCCCCCCAACTTTTGCCAATTAAATATCCCCAAAAGCTTTGGAATAGGTTAGTAATCCTAAACATAACCTAACCTAACTTAACTGAACCTAACCTAAGGTAATATAACCTAACCTAGGTAATCTACCCTAACCTAACCTAACCTAACCTAACCTAACTTAAGGTGATCTAACCTAACCGAACCTAACCTAGGGTAATCTAACCTTACCTGACCTAACCTAAGGTAATCGAACCTAACTTAACCTAACTGAAAGTCCCCCCCTATCCGTTCTTATTCATTTTTTTCAAATCTTGCAATCCATAGCATAAACCCAATGTCTTAAATGAAGTCTTTATTTGCCAAACAAATACAGTTGTTTATTGGAGATTGTTTCGAAAGCGATTACCATTTGGGGGGTGGGGAGCATTTCCAAGCAACCCTATCTGGACTTTTTGCGTATTTTGTCCTATTCATTTTTTTTCAGTACACAATTTGAGGACGAAGGATAATCTGGAATGTGTTGTCATCTAATTTTGTCAGGCTAAGAATAGCAAACCTCAAATTAATCATGTCAAAAATAGCAAAACCGAAAGGTATTGGGTTCGCTATCATTCACATAACCACCTTCCCACAAATACCACCTTTCCATTTATTCACAAGACTATCTTCAGACCAGGTGGCTTATAACTAGATGACATTATTGTTCTTTTTTACTGGGGTTTCATTTCTTTAACAAAAAAATCCGCTAGCCTCGAACAATTTAATTTCAGCGCTAGCGTAACCTTTACCTCCGACGTGACTGTGGAGGTGAATACAGAATCGTCGTAGTGTATGTAAGGACAGGATGGCAGAAATGTCTCGAGTAAAGGAGTTTCCGAAACTGTGAGGATTTTCTTAGCTAAAATCTTAGATTCCGTAGATGGACGTTCGTTTACTGAGGCCACTATTGCTTCTTCGAGGCAATTGCTGTCGTATTCAATCGACTTCAGTTGTATGTGAGACGCCAAAGATACGTTTGGGGACCTAATCGCAAAAGAGAGAGAAAAAAAGAGTTAATAATGGCTATAACTGATACAAAACTCTGACACACAACCAGAATTCTACTTTGAAGGGGATATTCGAAAAATTGCAGGAACGTACGCAAAAAATTATACGTAATAAAATACTCTAAATGCAGAAAAAAGAGGATTTTGCTTTTGTTCATTGCGGTATGGAGGTGTAGGTTCGGGAGACTACACTCACGCTATCCCCCACCACCCCAAGTTGCCTAGTCGTAATATAACCTTTCACGCCTTTTCTCTTACTGCACTTTTTCTAACAAAACAGTTTTGACGAACGTTCTGGTAAAATACCTAATAAAGACGAGCCAGCAGAGAACCTATGATCCACTTGGGAATATTTCAAGAAATAAAGGTAAAGGAGGGAAATCAGATGGAAAGAACCGGAAACATCGATATAAAATTATCTCTAACAACTACTATTTCTTCAGTCATATTTAAAAGTAATATTTATCTATTCTGTTCTTAAACATGTTTATTGAAGTGCTTTCATTGAATTCCTAGGCGAGTTATTCCAAGTTTGTGTTATTTTATAAGAAAAGAAATTCTATGCTATCGCAGTGTTAAATCTTTTGTTTACTAGTTTGATGCCGTTAATTCTAGTTTCCTTTCGGTTAATTAAATGGAATATTGACTCATAATTCATAATAGTGAACCCATTTAGTATTTTAAAGACCAATAAGTTGGCCTCGTAGATACTGTTCTCCCAGTGAATGTAAATTGAAGTGCCTCAATCTCTCTTTGTACGATTTATTTCAAAGTTTAGGAATTAATTTTATCGCTCAACGCTGAACGCGTTCCAATATTACGATTTCTTTCCGCACATAGGGATATCAGATTGGCACCGCATACTCCCAATGAGGTCTTATAAGCGCTTTATATATAAGGGAGTAACACTATCTTTCGATTTAAGCGTAAAATGTCTCGTAGGGAAGCTTTGAACCCAACTCGCCTTTTGTCGCACTAGTGGATTGTTTTGAAAAAATTAGATTTACTCGAGATTAAGACATCTAAATCTTTTTCAATGTTGATTATGTTGAAAATTTGGTCACCTATGTTGTAATTTATTCGGAGATTATCATAACCTGCATATATGCATCATCTGATATTTTTCCTCTTTGCGTTACAACTGCCATCATTTTGACCTTTTGAGAACTTTATCCAAGACTTTTTGAAATTTTATTTAATATATTACATTAGTAGTTGTAGTAGTATCATTATTATAATTATTATTACTTTATTAGTATAATTATAATTACATTAGTAGTAGTAGAGCTATTATCATTATTATTGTAATTACATTCTTATCAGAGGAAGTATAATTATTATTACATTATTATTAGTAATAGTATTATCATTATTAGTATGATATCGTATATTGTTATTAGTAGTAGTGTCGTTATTATTATTATTATTATTATTATTATTATTATTATTATTATTATTATAAGTAAATATTAGTAGTAGTTTCACTATAATTAGTAAACACCCTTCTAAACTATTATTTATTTACTAAGTATAAAAATCAAAATAACCAAAGGGAGAATCTTCTCTTGGTTGTGACTCCTCCCCCCCAGGACCACCAAACGAATGATGAAACCAAAATAAAGATCAGAAAGACAATCGCCGGTGAGTTTGAGGGCGTCAGAAACGGGCCCTCGATGTGTAGGTGTGGAGAGGGGGGTAACTTTCCAGGAAATATTATGCAAGTAAGTTACGCCATCCGTCTTTTGGCCACGATGGACCTTGCGAAGGATGACGAAACCAACATAAATATCTGAAGGTCCATAACTTTTGAGCCCGAGGGCGCCATTAAGAGGCCCACGTTTGTGGGGAACGTGCCGAGAATTATTATGTAAGGAGGTAGGGAAAGGCATCCACCCATTGGCTAGGACAGTTGTGTTTCCGCTATTGACATTCTTCCCCTTGGTTTCCGCTAGTGACATTCACCCTCAGAGGTTTCCGCTATTGACTTTCACCCCCGAGGAGTTCGCTATTGACATTCACCCAACAGGTTCCAGCTATTGATTAATTATTCTTCCGCCGTATTTTTCCGTTATTGAACATTCTCCTCTTTAGGTTTTGGCTTTTAACATTCTTCCCCTAATTTCCCGCTATAGATTAATTATTCACCCTATTAGCAACGTCTTGGCGGGTTACTACGGTGTGAACTGACTAGGCGCTTCATCCACTCGGGACTAAATGACTTGGTTCAAGCAAAGCTTCAAGGCGCCTCGTTTCGTTAGCTCCGGACAATCGCTTTAAACCTACCGTTAAATCTACCCTTAAATCTACCGCTAAATCTACTGTTAAACATAACGTTAAATCTACCGCTAAACCTACCGTTAAACATAACGTTAAACCTACCGTTAAACATAACGTTAAACCTACGATTAAATATAACGTTAAACCAACCGTAAGATCTACCGATAAACCTAGCATTAAACCTACCGCAAAACAGGTCCGTCCTCTGTACTAGGGCGCGACCAGCATTGGAATGGAACTGGTGCATTGAAGAGGGTGGTTCCAATGGTGTGGGGCGATAGGACCAACCAAACTGCAACAAGTCAAGAGGTAAATTAGAGGATCGCATGAAGATAAGCCACCCCGAAATAGAGGTCTGAAGATGAACCATCCTAAACTCTACACATGAAGATGAACCATCCCGTAACACACACCTGGAGTTAAGCCACCCCGTACCCTACGCTTGAAGATGGACCATCATCAAACATATGCCTAAAGATGTGCCACCCTGAAAAATACGCCTGAAATGAGCCAGCGAAAGCATAACGCTGAAAATGAGCTACCTTGAGACATGTACCTAGAGATAGGCCACCCCGATAGGTGTAACTGAGCCACCCAGAAAGATACCTAAAAAAAAACCCCGTAATCTAAACCTGAACGTGAGCCACCCCGTATCCTAAGGCTGAAAATGGGCCACTCAGAAAAATACACCTGAAGATAAGCCTCCGAAGCTTACCCCCGGAGGATACACCTCAAGATAAGCCACCCCAAAGCATGCATATGAAGATGAACCTTCGAAACTTATCCCCCGGGCATACATCTGAAGACGAGCCTAGGAAACCTACAGCTGGAGCATACACCTGAAGATAAGCCACCCCCAAACATGCATATGAAGGTGAGCCTTCGAACCTACACCCGGAGCATACACCTAAAGATGAGCCACCCCAAAACATGCATCTAAAGATGAGCCTTCGAAATCTACACACGGAGCATACACCTAAGAGTGAACCACACAAAAGCATGCATCTGAAGATGAGCCTTCGAAACCTACACCCGGAACATACCCATGAAGATGACCACCCCCAAGCATACATATGAAGATGAGCATTCGAAACCTACACCCGGAGCATACACCTAAAGATGAGCCACCCAAAAACATGCATTTGAAGATGAGCCTTCGAAACCTACACCCGGAACATACTCCTGAAGATGAGTCACCCCAAAACATGCATCTGAAGATGAGCCTTCGAAACTTACACTCGAAGAATACACCTGAAGGTGAACCACCTCAAAACTGCATCTGAAGATGAGCCTTCGAAACCTACACCCGGAGCATGCAGCTGAAGATGAGCCACCCAAAAACAGGCATCTGAAGATGAGCCTTCGAAATCTACACACGGAGCATACACCTGAAGGTGAACCACCCCAAAACATGCATCTGAAGATGAGCCTTCGAAACCTACACCCGGAGCATACTCCTGGAGATGAGCCACCCCACAACATGCATCTGAAGATGAGCCTTCGAAACTTACACTTGAAGAATACACCTGAAGGTGAACCACACAAAAACATGCATCTGAAGATGAGTCTTCGAAACCTACACCCGAAGCATACACCTGAAGGTGAACCACCCCAAAACATGCATCTGAAGATGAGCTTTCGAAACCTACTCGAAACATGCCTTTTAACTTATACTATATATATGTATAATTAATAGACGTCCCTAGATGAATATAGAATATAAATAAGTGTAGGTAGATGTGTGTATAACTATATTTACACACTTCACTCTTATTTAGAAGTTAGATGAATTCAACCACCTAAAGCAATTGTTTAAATTTAAATTCGGCAAAATTCTGGAGTAGGTCGTACGAGTTGCACCCCCCCCCCCCCTCCCCGGGCAACAATCGTCTTTTCTGACTATTTCGCGCGAAGTCTTGTTCTGCCCCCATCCCCCTTAGTGAATAAGAAGCCCCCTCCTGTGACGGGGTAACCATTCGCTTCTTCCGATCCCTCAAGCTCGCTAAGAAATTCTGTCCAACGAAGGTCTCCTCCGTTAAAAAATCAGAACAACGAATCCTGTCCAACCCTTTTGTACCCTCAAGGAGCGATTGTCTCAGATATAAAGAAAAACGCCTATGTACCACCTTAGTATGTTTTAATTGGGGTTTCCATTTTAAAGCGCCTTCTGGCACATGCGCGGTAAAGAGACACACCCTTTGTAAGAAAAATGATAAATTTAATTTAGCTCAATCTAGTTCCAGAAATTGTCAGATATACCGGATGACAGCCCCAAAAATGTCCCCTTTTTTATAATGCTGTAATTTTTTAGCGATTAAAGCTTAGAGGTAAAAATAAGTATCATTACAACGAACGATATTTGAATTTTTTTAGCTATAGGTTTTTAACATTCGAAATGACCACTCCCGGACTCTCTGCACTTATCGATACGATTAGCAAAATTACTTATGGCATTCTGCAAAATATTGACGTTGAATGATGCATTGATTTCTCGAGACTCATTCTTCAGTTCTGCGATATTATTTGGTGCAGCTCGAAATAGTCTTTCCTTTACAAAACTGCACAGAAAGTAGTCTTGAGGTAACAAGTCAGGCGACCTGACCGGCAAGGGGAAATTTGTCCTAGGCAACATTAGTCGTTGAGGAAATCGAGCCTTCAACTATGTCATGGTGGCACATGCAGTAGGGGATGTAAAGCGATCCTGCTGAGACCATTCGTCAGGATATTTGCTATTGGTGAAAATGCTTTTGATCATGTCAAGATATCTGGCAGCATTAATTGACCGAGCGTGTCCTGTTTCATGGTCCTCAAAGAAATACAGCCTATAAATCTTATTGCCACTTGTCCACACCATACTGTTATCTTTGGGAAGTGCAAAGGTTTTTGAAAGTGATTATTTGGTTTAGTTAGTGACCACTTTCGATAATTCTGTTTATTTTGCATACCTTTCAGGTAAACGTGACATACATCACTTAAAATTATGTTATTCAATCTTAATTGTTTATTATCACATATTTCTTTAACCCTGAGGCAAAATAATGACCTTCGCTGCTTATCTTGCGTTGAAATTTCTTGATGACATTGACTTTTGTATGGCTTTAAATGGAGATTTTTATTTTTAGAATAATTCGCACAGCTTCTCTTTTCAAATGTGTCTCAACAGCCAATTTTCTCACTGAATTTGTTTCATTAGCATCAATTAAAGTCCTTACCTTGTCAATATTCGTTTCCTTCATCACACTTTCCTTACAACCGGAATTTCCTTTATTTAAATTATGAATAGTAATTTAAATAAAGTGTAGTATGCTGTTTGCATTCCACTTGACGTAATTTCTCTGGATTGTTTTTTTGTCTAATCGTAAACCGCATCTTGCTTGAAAATGACGAATTGATTTGATTATGGAGCCAAGTCGAATCATTAATTCCACAACAAACCTGCGCTCTTCAAAAGTTAATTGTGCCATTTTTGAGAGCCTAAAACAGAACTCTTTAATATCTTCATAGATAGGCTATCCTTGGCTGGTATAAACTATCCACCCCAAGACTAAACTACCTAAGCTAGCTTAGAAAATTTCAAATATTGTTCTTTGTAATGATACTTATTTCTATCTTCAAGCTTTAATGGTTGACAAATGAGAGCATTATAAAAACGGGACATTTTTGGCTGTCACCCGCTATATCTAGGACATTGTTGCAAACGCCAAATTAACTCAGAATTGTCTAGTTTGATATCAGAACTTTCGATAGCTTTAAAAATTTTCAAAGAGGTTCAGTTAAAGTAATAATTAAATTGCAGAATAATTACTCCTCTTTGGTCGGTATCATTGGTCGGAACCTCCGCAGTTAATAAAGAGTTCCTACTCATTGTTGCCGTAAATAAAAAATGTCACGCTTCAAGAAGGCAACTTCAAGTGAGGCTCCCGTTAATATCTCGAAGAACCGTTACACCAACAAGTGGTGAACCTTTCTACTTTAAGAATTACCCAAGAAATTACAGGCCCATCTACACTGACGATCAGGACCAGCCGGTTTTACAAGAAAACAATCATTACAAATACTAGTGTATCCGTGCCGTCAAAAATAACGGCATTATTTTTAAGTTAGAGTTAGATTTGATTTTATATATATATATATATATATATATATATATATATATATATATATATATATATATATATATATATATATATAAGTTATTTTTTTTCAGTGTCTCTATCATATCTGTTTTTCCCATTTCATTATTAATCCCAATATTTATTCTATAAGAAATGAAATGAATAAATTCTATCTGTATTGTTACACACACACACACACACACACACACATATATATATATATATATATATATATATATATATATATATATATATATATATATATTTGAAAATCTCATGACACGTGATATATAATAGATGTATTTTAAAAGCCCAAAGAAAGGAAAACTGGTAACACAACCCAGAAAAACGCTAAGGAAATTACTATTAAGCGTACCATTAAAGCTTAAGAAGGAAAATGGGGAGATATAGTACATTAAAATAGGGGAAAACTATTTTAACCGTTATGGAGCAACCACCCTGACAAATTCAGCTACAGATTCTCCTATTAGTGCCTATATGAGGCACTATTAACAAGCAACGCTGATACTCTGAAGAGGATCACCCCACCTTTGTATGGGTCTAAATACCCTAATCGGGTAATAAATGACCATACTTAAGTTAAATAAGAGAATGAATAAAGTCGTTGGATTCGAACCTGTGTCATTAAGCGCTCTTCGCTAAAATGACCACGACGCTCATTTTAGCGAAGAGCGCTTAATGACACAGGTTCGAATCCAACTCCTTTATTCATTCTCTTATAACGGTTAAAATAGTTTGCCCCAACCCCAAACCCTAATTTTAATCGCTAGAAGTGGTTATTTGCGCTACTTTTTTGCTTTTTGTGGTAGTGAGGTACCTCGATTCACAAAAAGTATATA
The DNA here is from genome assembly GCA_963969495.1 of Ceratothoa steindachneri. Taxonomy (NCBI): domain Eukaryota; kingdom Metazoa; phylum Arthropoda; class Malacostraca; order Isopoda; family Cymothoidae; genus Ceratothoa; species Ceratothoa steindachneri. The sequence goes on from OZ018317.1 coordinate 213,583,754, forward strand.
TATTTTCTTAAAAAAAATGAAGTTACCGCACCAATTTGTCTTGGAACTTTTTCCAACTTTTTCATTTAAAATTATATGAAAAAACTGCAATTATCTTATTCATTAAATAATTATCCTTTATTAAATAATTTAACAATTTGTGGTCGTTTTATATTATACTTATAAAAGAAAGAAAATGGTGAAGCAACTTTATTTTTTTATATAATACCAACTCGTTGAAATATAATTTCCCCCCAAAAAAATTTTAATAAGTACTCGTATATTCGAGTGTTACCGAGAAAAGAAAAATTTATAAATAAATTAACGACAGTATTATTATTATTGATTACAGCGGCATAAAAAAAGAGGTGGAAATACCTATTGGAAATGTTGCGACGCCGCCAAAGAGTAGAAAGACAATTATTGTAAACAAAGAGAAGAAAGATAATTATTCTAAATGTTGCGACGTCACCAAAAAGGAGAAAGACGATTATTGTAAACAAAGAGAAGAAAGATAATTATTCTAAATGTTGCGACGTCACCAAAAAGGAGAAAGACAATTATTGTAAACAAAGAGAAGAAAGATAATTATTCTAAATGTTGCGACGTCACCAAAAAGGAGAAAGACGATTATTGTAAATGTTATGACGCAACCAAAGAGGAGAAAGACAATTATTGTAAACAAAGAGGAGAAAGAGAATTATTAAAAACAAAGAGGAGAAAGACAATTATTGCGATAGCACCAAAGAATAAAGACAATTATTGTAAGCAAAGAAGAGAAAGACAATTATTATTGCAAATATTACAATGGCACCAAGGAAAAGAAAGACAATTATTGTAAATGTCGAGAAGTCACCAAAGAGGAGAAAGGCCGTTAATTTAACTAAAGAGGAGAAAACTAATTATTGTAAATATTGCGACGGCAACATAAAGGAGAAAGACGATGATTTTAAATCTAAATAAAACATTTTACTCACTTAGGAAATTAGCAATAATCCCGAGAATTTGCCATCGACCAAAGCCAATTTTGTTCAAAAGTTCATCCATTTGGTCAGGACAGGGCATGTTCTGTACTTGTTCGAGGGAGTGACATATTTCGGGTAGTTTCTCCGAGTGACCTGTTTCGGACACGTTCTCAAAGCGGCATTTTCGGACACGCTCTGGCAGCGACATTTTTAGGACATGTTCTGGTAGGGATTCTCAATGAAATATGATATCTGGAAGAAAATAAAAGAGCTTGAGAAATTGCATTGCCACCCACCACCTTCACAGAAGGAAACCTAAGTTCGAATCCACGCTAGATATGGGAGAGTTGCGCATTCTCCCTATCTCTACCTCCCCATGTAGTGTACTGGAGCTGTGCACCTTATTAATAATGGCACTTCCAATAACTCACCAATTCCCTTACAAACCGATCTCTATAAAAAAACTACAACAATGCACTCGTTATTGGGAGGGTTGCTTTTTACGGGTAGCGAGAGCCCTTACCTAGTTTTAGGCCTGGTTAGAAGAGATCAGTAAAGAGCCAAATAACAACTTCGAGCATTAACCAGCGTTCTGGTGGAGGGCCACAAGCGAAGAAGAAAAAGAAGAATAACAACAGGAAGAAGAATAAAGAAGAACAAGATGAAGAAGAATAGAGAAGAAGAAAGAAGAATAACAAGAAAAACAAGAAGAGGAAGAAGAAAGAAGAAGATGAAAAAGAAGAAAAGTTTTATTTTAATTGTATAGACCCCTTCTGGTACGCTGAGACGAGGGCATGGCTACGGAAACAAAAATAACATTGGACTGATTAAAGAAGCAACAATAATCACAACTACACAAACAACGAGTTAACAACAAATACAGCCAGTTAGAGGCATGCATAAACCCCCCCAGGTGTGGCTCGTCTACCTCATGATACCAAAACTACAATCAACAATAAAAAGTGAGTTAATATCGAAGAGACTCCCTTTTCTCTAAAGCTTAATCACACCACAGCCTTGTGTGCAGGAGTCCCTCCCAAGGACTCGGGACATAGGGTAATGATCCCTCCCATCACGGTATGCGGGAAACTCTCCCATACAAGGATATTCAACCAAAAAGTAGGGTTCGGTCAAGGGGTTTTAGGCAGTCTTCGCAGAAAGGTTTATGGGAGGTTCTCCATGAGATGGTGCTGGGTCCCGTGAGTGTTCCCGGTTGGGGGGGGGGCAAAACATGATTATAACTTTGAGGTATTGGAAGATAGGTCCGAGGGAATAGTCGAGATGTAATTTCACGCATTTTTAGGTTTTCCGATGTCACCTTCTGTCTTCTTTGCTATGGAACGCAAAGGGCTGATCTGATCGCAGCTATGTAATCAGTGTAGGGAATAAAGAAACGTCAGTCCGGTTGCTCAGTTTGTGCTTAATCCTTTTATCAGGGTCATTGTTCACAGCAAGCACTACACAAGCAAGAACTCATCAAAAGACAATCTTGGTCTCCTTCCACTCGCAGTAGCCAAGGCGTCACGGTCATTCCGAACCAGAGAATATAGAGATTCCAATGCAATGCCACAAAGACTTTTAGCGAGCTTAATAAATCAGACATGGGCGATTGGATTCGTCTTCATATCCCATTGAATAGAGAGGTATTATGTCTGGAGGAGATCAAGCAGTCACCGTAGAATGGTTCGTGGAGGCTCTCGATCAGATAGTGTTGCGTCACGGGAGTGTTTCCTGCCCAGGTGGGGCAGGGCACTGGACGTGGGACTCACGGAAACCACACTTTGGGGAGGGCCGATGATCCCTATTGCCAGAAAATAGGCTAACCTAACATTTACCAATTTATCCATCAACTTTCACACAAAGGAGGTTAGAGAAATTGGGCGGAAAACAACCTGGACGGAATTATATATTATCGGCTTTCTAAATGCAGGCACTGTAGCCATTCACCATGAATCTTGGACAGTACTTTCCGACTTGATTCTGTTGAACAAAGCTAAAATAAAATTCAATCCTCCATTACTTAGGTATCGGAGCATGTACGGGATATCGGCCGTACCATAGGAGATATTGGCGCAAGAATCGAAAGCGAAGCGAAACTTGCTCCATGAAAACAGGTGATTGAACGATTCCCCGCATTTGGTGGTGAATTCTATTCGGCAAACTTCATCCAACCATACGACGTGTTTTGAATGTTGATGGAGGCGCATTCCGGCTGGAAAATATGGAGAAAGTAGTCACGAAAGATTCCGCCGCTACAGGCACAAAAGCAGAAATGGCGATCCCGCCTTCCAGATTATGCGAAGAAGGTATAGTACCACTGTGTAAGGTGGAATAGGTTTGGCAATAAGGCCTCACACATGAGCATCATGTGAATCATATGAAGGCTTGTAACAGGCACGCTCTTAACTATGCCCATGCAAATAATCTAAAATATGTATAGCAGTTTTCATAAATAATAATAATTCTTTGTGTAAATAATATATAACATCTCTGCAAAATAATAATGTATAGATTTTGTAACAAAGAACCTATAACAATAGTCCATGTAGATAATAATACATATGCTTATTTTAAAGGCCAAGGCGAGAAGAATGAGTTCAAGACGTTCACACGTTAGCAAACCTGTACAAATGTACATACACATACACAGTAAAACATATACATACAACATACGGTGCACCTATTCTTCGAAGAATTCCTGCATACTCTACATTCTTACTCTTTTCCTTCTGGCTTTCTCATCACTTGGCGGTATTCTACCAGAAATTCCTCGGAATCATAGATGAGACAATATTAGTTCCTACATTATAATATAAACAGTCTCGAGTAGATCCTTTTGCGAAATCACCCCGTGAATCGACCAAATCCTCAACTCTACCACCCGGGACGCACTATCTCCTCGTTGCGCTGGTTTTCTTCCGCAAAATTCTTCCAATTTATACTCTAATAATAGATTCCCCTCTAAGATGAAACTCAAAATCATCAATATCCTAGTTAGAACCTGAAATATCGACTTTGTAATCCTCAGTGAAGCTACCAGCGAACCAGAGTGAAGGTGTGGCGCCCAATTGCAAAATAGAGTGTAGACAAAAGGATCTTCACAAATGAGCACCCCATTGGCCCTATGAAATCTTGAAATGGGGCACACAAATCGAACATTGAAATAATATGCCATTTTGTAACAATTAACTAATGTAAAACAAAGCAAATATTTGTAAATAATGTTAAATCGCAATTTAATATTATCAATGCAAAGCAGAATATTTTGTAATGAGGCAAGTGAAATTATTGTATTCCCACGCGAATATACAAACATACACACATTAGGAAATATATGCGAGCCGACGGAAACAGTGGAAAACAGCTGTGCACACATAGAAACGGAATCTGATCTGACCCGCTATAGTTTACATGAACCTGTGAAAAGTGGAAATTAGTCTTGCTATGGGTGTTGCCATGGATGTGCACACGTGCCTACACTAAACATGCATACACCCTTTGATTCCGCCCAGCAGTCTCAGTAGAGAACACACTCACATACCTTTGACCCGATGAGCTCCGCCCCGCGTTCAGATTAATAGAAAAGAAGGCATGCTCCCTTAATTGGCGCGAGTATAAATAGACGGACAGAAACATTCTTATTCATTATTCTTATTCTGATTAGTATACTATTTTCAGCATCATTTTAACCACCCACGGTCAGACAGCCAGGTCGTCACAAGGACAGCCTAAACATTGAAGAGGCATGGAGAAGTAGGCCTTGTACCAGTTATGGGGTGCTCCTCTCCCAAGAAGGTAGACTCCATGGCCGGTGACCCCTCGCAAGATGGAGAAGAATAAGACTGGCGAATTTTCCATCACAGAATAAAGAGTCCGCCTTAGCTCGGTCACCCAATTTACACCTATAAGCTAGTGACCACTACGACCGGACAAGAGTTAACCGAAAATATGGACTCGTCAGAACGATAAAAGGCAGAGCAAGGAGAAGCAAAATTCGCCAAACCCAAGCCTACTCCCCGCTCAAGAAGAAGTAGGCCTGGAAAACTCCATCACCGTCGACATCCACTTTCAACGAAGCGACCATTAGAATGGTAAGAAGTTCATCTCATTTCTACACACTGGGCCACTGAAGGCAACCTGGATGAGCTACGGTGAACGGCTATAGGTGGATGTAGGTGCAGACTTAACCTGGAAAAAAGTTTGTCCAGTCTCCATATACGAACAGAGTGCCCATCATCGAAATGAATAATAGCAATCGTAAAAGGGTTTCGAAGAAGAATAATGTGTATAAAAATTCCAGTGTAGACTAGTTTATGAACGTAATATTCAGTGCTTATTGAGTTTAAAATGTAAAAATTATGAAAATTCAGTGTCCGGTAGTGAGAAGAATAACAAAAATTTTAGTAGAAAGAATTGAGTGAATAAAGTCTGTAAAATTATTAATTCAAATATAACAGAGTATTAAGTATACAAAGTCTATTAAATTATTAATTTAAAGTTAACTCCATAGTAAGTGTAAAAATTCTGCGTAGATATTAATATAGAGTTAACCCTGCATTCTTAGTTCTGTCTGGTTAAAAGAAAAGTAGCGTAGAGCGTACACAAATTAATGTATATAAAAGAAAAAAAGAGAAATAGGTTTTGTTCGCAGATTAGGATATGCAGCTCGGAAATCCGAACCCCCAAATGTTAACACGCTTGACATTATATGATTTAAACAAAGAATCGAATGATTTTTGCCACTTTAAAATTCATGTTTTGCAACCAAGCATAACAAAATGTGTAGGGGAATAGCCGAATACTCCCACGTTTTCCCACCTCACTTCCGGGTGGGCCGTGATATCAAACCTTTCCCTTCCGGCCCGATGACTAATGGCCTCCCGCCGGAAGAACCCACCGGCCATTTCAGCTAACCACCGCATTTCTTCCCGGACTGGTTATCGATAGATGGGAGCCCATCTTGGCTTCCGGTGGTTTCCGGAAGTTTACAAAAGACGAAATGGAGGAGATAATCAAGCAGCTCTCACCCTAAGAAGGGCGCTTGACATCAAATCTACTTCCGGAACCATGCGAACCTCTCCCGAGTTTCGGGTATAAAAGATGAATTCTTTTAACCCTCGGTAGTAGAGCTTGCGCAGCATCTGGCAGGGCAGGAATTGCCATCTATCTCGATGTTGTGGTAAATCGTCGAAGCACCAAGTGTTCAGAGAGGAGGTGGGTCCCAGTTAGGGAGGCTCCTTATCCCGTTGGTCTGCAAGTTAGTGCGGACCCAGGCTCGTACTCACGTTTTCAGAGCCGAAGCTACAAACAGCCTCTATCTGGCTCCCTAAGCGAGAAAACTACATCTCGGCTTTTCTCCGTGACCCTACGTGTCGATAGGTCACTTCGCCCCCCCCACTTCCTCCTCCACAAAGGCACCCAAGATTCCTCGGAGTTCACGAGTGTGGGGCCCTCTTTAACAAGAAGCTCCCGTCACCGCCTTCTTCCAGCAGAATCGTGACGGAATTGTGGGATCAGGTCAGTCCCTGGAGAACCTACCTCATCGTCTCCACTCCTTATCTCACCACCTTCACTCACCAGCGCCACCCGAACATCAGGTTCCAAGGTAACCCTTCCCCTTTCACATTCCCCAGCTTTACCGCGAAGCTTACCAACATTACAAGTGTATAGGGATTTACATAGTGAACAGTTATTTGCAAGCCAAATGATATATCCGAGCTTCACTTTTTAATTTATCTCTCAAAGAACCTTATTTATATATATATATATATATATATATATATATATATATATATATATATATATATATATATTTTTCTTGATTAGCGCTCATTAAAATTTTATTTTCATATTGTCTGTATATCTAACTTCCTTTGGGTCGCTTGCTGGCAAAGTTTATTCCAATCCTTCCGTAGTTAACCTCTAAGCACTCTGAGTCAATAAACCCATTCTGGGCACGGGCCGAACGAAGTATAAGGAGTAGTACAACGACCCCTCCTCATTCGTGATAATAGGATATATATATATATATATATATATATATATATATATATATATATATATATATAAAAGAGTCGGGGGAAACTCCAACCACCCCTCGGTCTATTCCTCGACAAAATGAAATAAGAAAGTAGATTTATTTCGTGGTATGGGTGCACAAGTCTAAAAGTTACACAATAATAAAGTTGCGGCGGGCGCACACACACAAGCACACGAATTTTGTTCGCATTAAAGAGCTGCATTTCCCACCTCCGAACACCCTAGAGAACGACTAATTATCGTACGTAATTATGGATATAAAAAAGTATAGTATTTTAAGACTCCGTAAGTCTAAAGGATCCAAACTCAAGGTAAAGAGGTACGTAAAATAGGAGTTTACCTCTCATTCTTTTATTTTTAAAACCGGTCGTATTGTAAAATCGGGTGATATCAAAATATAAAATGTACGCATTCATTCCATTGCCACGCCATCTTATAATAACAAAAGAGGCAATTTGTTCGCGCACCTCTAAATTTTGTACATACTTTCCCGTGTGAACCAAAGTGTATACCATATATTATATGCATAGGGACTACTTACGAGTAGAAGGTTGAAAGACCTCGAAATGATAAGTATATATATATATATATATATATATATATATATATATATATATATAAAGATAGAGAGAGAGAGAGAGAGAGAGAGAGAGAGAGAGAGAGAGAGAGAGAGAGAGAGGTCTTTCTCATGGCGAAGAAAACCAATAAAAGAAAAACAAAATCTACCTGGGTCGCTCTAAGCCACTCTACCTAGTCTCCGGTAACATACAAGTACGATAAAAATGGCAAATTTAGGAGGCAGTTATTCCTGACCTCTGCTCAAAAGGTCTACCCTCCGAGATCGTATTTATAAACAAAAAAGTAAAAAGTTCAAACTGTCGATCTCGTATTACGCTCTCCCAGAGCTACAAGACACCAAGCCCGGCTGAATTGATACCCATTTCTGTCGATTCAACAGGAGATCTAGTTTCCCTAATTTAAAAATGTCGAGGAAGAGAAATAACAGACGCCCAAATGCCAGGACACCCTCGGGTTCACCTTGCTACCCCCCTGCCTTTACCCCGCGGGAGTAAGTCTAGAATAAAACAGTTCGTCAGGAGAAAAAGAGAACTTTTTAGTTTTCGTCACGACATCGAGAAGAACTTGCCGGGATAGTGTTCCCCCAGCAAGTTAAGAAGGACTTTCATTTTCTTGGGCAATACCAGATTGCACCAAGTATAATCGGCAAAGTTCGATTACCAAAGATCGTCATGTGATCTTACCCTATCTGAGTTTGAAACACCAAACTAGATAGATTTCTCACCCAAAAGAGAAGCTCTACAAGCGAAACCAAATAGCTAGAAAAGCATACAGCCATATTTCAAGCCTCGTCTGAGAAAACCTTTTCAAGGTCATAAACGTTCGACTCCTCGCCTCCCCAATCGTCGTTTTGTTTTGATTCCTGGTTCTCCTACGCCGACTCGAAATTCCGCGTGACATCACTCGTCCACCCCTTGTTCGAATTAACGCCATCTATTGAGAAGCAAATAAACTACACTCACGACGCCTCTCCAGACAATATTCGAGTGAAGGTATTTCGTTTGGATTCTCGGGGTAAACCCCATTACCTTATGTGAGGAATCAATTCTATTTTCATGTCCCCGTGTGTTTAACGTAGATTATTTGTATATCTTAAAGACGAATTTTTTTTTAAGTTAATTGTTCTCCCTTAAAGCAACCAGAAACCGAGTGTCGTTAATGGGACTTAAGAACCATTTTTAAATTGTATTTTTTACGTGTATATATTAATTTTTTTTTATTTAATTAATGTATAGTAAAGGTCTATTTTGGTTAAAGTGTTTAAATTATCCTTAAACGAGTTGCGTTGGCAGTATTTAGTATATTAAAGAGAGAACTCCCCTTTATATTCATTCAATAGAATAAAAATAAGAAAAGCGCTCTTAGAGATCGATCCTGAAGCGATCACTGGAAGTACGAACTAAAAGTAAAATAAAAACTATAATAATCTCGGCTAACCCACGAGATATATATATATATATATATATATATATATATATATATATATATATATATAGGGCTAATAGGAATCAGCCACTACATACGTGACAAGTTCGTTTCTGTGGGAACATTTTTGAAGCAATGTATGAATGTATATCCTAATTAGAGAAGGGGATAAAAGAAAGAGAAAAAAATTTCACTTTTGCGTTTGGGAGCGGAGAGAAGGTATATATATATATATATATATATATATATATATATATCGTGGGTTAGCCGAGATTATTATAGTTTTTAATCTGCGTTCAGATTAAGATAAGAGAAATCACGCCCCCTAAACTGGCGTTAGTATAAATAGACGGACAGAAACATTCCTTTTCATTATTCTCATTCTGATTAGTATATTATTACCATCATCGAGTCAACTACCCACAGTCAGACAGCCAGGTCGTCACAAGGACAGCCTCCAGCCTAAACATTAAGGAGGCCTGAAGAAGTAGGCTTGTCACCGGTTTTGGGGTGCTCTTCTCCCTCAGAGGTAGACTCCATGGCCGGTGACCCCTCGCAGGATGGAGAAGAAGAAGACTGGCGAATTCTCCATCACAGAATAAAGAGTGCCTTAACCCGGTCACCCACTTTACCCTCTATAAAGGTACCGGCCTCGACTGCAGAATGCATGACTGGCAGCCTCTCTCGAAGGGCTGGATCAGCACCTGTAATTCCCTTTGTAAGGGAAGAATGTTTTCTTCTAAGTCCCTTCGTATTATGCCTCACCTACGGCTATCGGCCGATACATCGAAGTAGGGCTAATAGGAATCAACCACTACATACGTGACAAGTTCGTTTCTGTGGAAACATTTTTGAAGCAATGTATGAATGTATATCCTAATTAGAGAAGGGGATAAAAGAAAGAGAAAAAAATTTCACTTTTGCGTTTGGGAGCGGAGAGAAGGTATATGTCAAATATCTATGACAAAGAATAATGTTTTTAATGGAAAATAAAAGGATCCTTTCATTCTTTTTTTTTAACGAATGTGTCTGCCTTCCATAAGAATAGGTAATCGACAAAAAGCAACTTGATCAAATTTAGTGGGCTTAACTTTGGATTAGATTAATGGGCTTTGATAAGATTATATGCACTTAAACTCTTTGCTGACTGTACTATCAATGAAATGTCCGCAGGAAGGAAAAGAGGCAAATAACAACTCACGAACTGAAAAAAAAATAAACCGAATAAACCTCTGGAGAAGGATTTATATATTAGCCACTGGAAGCAAAAATAGTAAACTGAGGATAAATTAATAAGTGCATTTCATCTGAAACAGAGAAAATGTTTGGTCACACAGAGAATGTGGTTTTCAAGAACCAGAACGCAAGTATAACAACAAATTTAAAGAGAACAAAAATCGGATAAATCACAGAAAGCGTAAAGAGAAAAAAACTTAGCTTGTGATGAATTTAATCATCGTATTACTCTGTGATCAGTGATCACAGCACACAGACACTGAATAAATTCATTTTTTTTTAAAGATATGCACACAATAGAATTGTTAAACTTCTTCACCGAAAAAAGAAACACTTTACAACTAAACAAAACAAAAAAAAAACAGTGACGATTATCAGAGACTTTTAAGAGAGCTACAAACCCGTCTAGTTGGAAGGCAGGTACCGGAATGAGGGTCAATCGGACTTCCCTAAAAAAAAGGTGGTTCTAGAGTTTTAGAGAAGAGTGACTTCAAATTGTTGAACGTAAAGAGTGGGTAAGACGAGATGTTGACAACCCTGACGCCGGTTACTTTGTTTATTGTAAAAATCAACTAAAAAATGGACACAAAGAAACCAATGTTTTCGTGTCATGAAAACACTATGAAATGCAACAGAATTCTGCTGCAAAGGCTGCAGTTAAGTAGCTTAAGTTAGATGCTTTCTTGGAGAAAAAAGAACCTTCGGTAAGGAAAAAATGAAGTTATCTATTGCAAGATATTTTCCCCGAGTGCAACTTTCCTCTCCAACATGTAGTTGACCTAGTATATATTTGTTAGGCCAGTATTCAATTATAGTCAAATCGCTGAAAATATCAATTTAAAATTAATAAAATTGTTGTACATCGTGGAAGACGGACTTGCACATTGTGAAAATTTATTATCAGGTACTTGCAGACAATTTTTTTATACTAATAGGTGAAAGTACTGCTATATCAGATTGATATAAAGATGCTCTACTGAAAACCGTGATTTTGTAGGGGGGTGAGGTATTTTTTAGGCGAGATGTTACCGACGGGGAAGAATGTTGCCAGATTATAGGAAAAAGTATAGATGTTTAACATGAATAGGTGAAAATGATTAAATGAGATTGACAAAATAATGTTTAAATGGAATTGGCAAAATACGCTTTTATCTATGTAGGGATTCCAAGATATTTTAAGATGGAGTGTAATCCACTGCAATTTAAAGGCACTTATCTTCGAATCTTTGCAGGGGCATAATCGCAGAAATTAATCTAGCCTATTTTTAGGCTAAAATCAGAAAATAAATAACATCGTAGGATTTGAAAACGATAACTGTTCGAAAATGCTGAGTAACAAGAGCAATTTTCAAAAATTAATGGGATATTGCATTTTTTAATGGGTTGCGTGCGGCATCCATTTGCGCTTAATTTAACCATTGTGTGAAAGTCGTACCTTCTTATTTGGAGTCCTTTTTGAAATGATTAACAACTTCGCTAGGAGTTACAAAAATCAAAATGATTTCAGGATGATACAAAGGGCAGATAGAGATTTCTAAGCTCAAATTAGATGGCTATCGCGTGAATACATAAGTAGATTTATACTTGAACAGTAGAACGCTCTCGTACTTTACTTTCAAACAGAATTGAAGACAGACAAAATTGATGGAACAAGGAAAATATACGAGAGAATGTTGAACAAATGAACCAAGACAGTAAGTGAATGCACTTAATGTTTACTTTAAGTGCGAACACTTTAGATTTCATTCATTGATTCCAGGAGTGGTAATTTTGCCGGGGCCGGGGGCCCGGTCGGTCTATACATGTGAATACCAGCATATTCTTTGTTTTATGAAAGAAGGTGTTTTGATATCGATTAATTATCAGAAATCGATCTTAGTGATACAACAAATCACACAAATAAAGATTAAATTTATTTAGGTGGAAGAACGAAGAATAATTTAGGCCAAGAACCAATCCTTAGTGATGATTTCGATAGATTTAAAAATATTTAATTTTTTTTGTTGATCTGTCATTGCAAATAAGAAAACACTCCCCTCACGGTGAAAATGGATTGTTGGTTAAATTGAGAATACTGAATCCACAGGTAACCCTTGATACCACACAATCTCCTTCAAGTAAGGCACTAAGCCTGATTTTTTCTGTTATGGCACCAGACACTATGTTGAATGATCTCGGCGATGAATGGCAGTCTTTCCGTTTTCCAAACGTATACCTTCACTAGTAAAATAAAATCTTGAATACTAGTACTCTAGTATTCTAGACTTTATTTGGGTTTGGTGTTTCTAAATATAGAATTTTGTCATAATTTATGACAACTTTAAAATTTGACCACATTTATCAACGTTTATGTAGCGAATATTTTATCAATTACAGACATAATTTACGTCCTCCTACTTCTCTTCTGCGAGGTGGGTGGGTACCAGACAGACCACCACACGCTCCCTGGGTGGGTCTACAGCCCGTAAGAGATGAGATATTGTGTGTAGTGCGCGCTGGTGTGAGGTTTTTGGGTAGTGTATGAATAGGTGTGGGATGTTGTCTGGGCTTTGGTTGCATGTTAGTGTTGGGGCGAGGTTGGTTTATTTTGTGATTGTATTGTGGACTATTGTGGAGTGGTTGGACCTGAGTTAAGATAAGATTACTGTGTGATTGGTTTATTAAGTGTGTGTGCGGGGGGGGGGATGTAGGATATTGTTTGGTGGTACTACGCTCAAGTGTCTTTGGATGACGGCAGTGTGGATGTGTTTGATTAAGTTAGGGTTTGGTGGTAGGGAGGAAGGTTATTGTAGAGGTGTTGGTGCAATTTTCCCCAAGTCAAGTTCACAAATAGCTTGAAAGCGAAAAGGAATAACTGATAGACTACTGGTAAGACAAGTAATTGCAAGAAAAAGTAAATTCTGCAACACTTCGGACCCTCAAAAAAATTATTGAGCTAAACAGTGACCAGTAATGTTCTCAGCGATACACAAAAAGGATGGGACATAAATTAAGACATTAGAAAAGGAGTCTGCAAAAGGCAAGTCAATAGCCTATACGAAGCAGCTCCTGTTCCCATCACCAAGGTTAGTCCCATCAAGTGCGGATCCATGGGGAGGGGTAGTGGGTTGAAGGCCCCCTTCCCCCACACACAAATTTCAGACCTGTTATGGTTTATACTTTTTTGAAACCATATTTATAATCTGCTATTCAGAAAGAGTTATGTAATAATATAGGATGTATATAAAATTTTGTTAAACCGTTGCGATCGAATGTATCTTATATGATACAAGTCTAAAATACAGGTAAATCTTAAAAATAATTATTAAATTCAGTATTATACCTTAGATGACATCCCAAAAATGTAATAAACCACAATTCATAATTTTCTGATGTGTGGAAAAAAATTCGGATCTGAGAGAGTTAGTTGTCACTCTTTTATGAGATGCTGTTATTTATTATCAATGCTGTGTTAGATAACCATTATTAATGTTCAATGTCCATTTCTTAGACTCCACAGAAGGAGATTCAGGCTACCCCGCCCCCCAAGAAAAATTTATCCTGGATCCGCCACTGAGTCCTACCTAGATGGGGAACACATGACTGTCGGAGTTAATGAGGATGACACCCGCTTGACCTACAATTGCAGAAATGACAAACTAATAAATTAATTATTACTGTTTTACAACATTTATCATTTTCAAATTATTTAGGAGTTATTCGATAATCTAGGGGGTTCGTCACATTAGGTTAGTGGGGGGTTGGTAGGGGATCTGGGGGTTTTCTTTGTTAGGTGAGTGTCAAACATTGCTTTATTGGCTATGAGCCTGAGGGAAAGGGAGACGACTCTTTGGGGGTTCGTTTTGACAGTTTACGAGAACGGTGATTTGAGGTTAACCGCGAATGGAATTAGTTTGTGTTCCTTTGTTTGGAAAAGAAGCGGAATACAGGATAAGGGGACCCCTGAATGGGGTTCAAATTCGCATTTTGGGGCTACTGGTGTTCTTTGAAACCTCACCTAAGGGTCGGGGTTTTAAATTCCTTAAATGAATATTGACAGAGGGGAAGGGGGGTCGCAACACTATATTCATCGTTCTATTGTTATTAGTCAGTTGATAAAAAAAACATTTTAAAACGTTTGAAAGATTTTGTCTCCAACATTTTTATTTTAATCCCCCAGATGCGTGGTCTCTTGACTACTTTTTTGGATTATAGCATTAATCCGTTCTTGAATTTCTGTAGTAATCCGCTCTACAGCAATGGATCACTGGCAGAAAAAGGTACAAATCCAAGCAGCTGAAATCTGCGACTCACTGTGTGAATATCAAGTTTGTTTGCGTGGGAGGGGGGAGCGGGGAAGGGAAAGGGGAGGGAAATTGCGTGCCAGTGTGCTCACTGGGGTTGGCAAGTGACTGTCTCTGCATGTTGTCCTTTATGTGTTCATATGTATGTAGGCTTAATTGCTTGGGGAGATAACATGCGTGAAAACACTAAATGCCCTCGCTTCCGACTCGAAAGGGTACAGGTTCGAAACGCAGTAAAGCTGGGTTATTCGTCTAAGTTTTCTATATGTAAGTAATCATGTACTCATGTGAACACGGTACATGTGGGAGCAGGAATACAGGTTGTTATAAATGTCTGCCTCCCCCTCCCCACTTGTGAACCATGGAAGATGGGGAGCCCCGCAGGATGAGACACTACAACACTACGTAAACGACCACCTTACAATATTAGCACTACCTAACCACATGATTAAATTTAGTCACTTCCCTCGTCGCATCAAGCAGTATTCACCCTTGTGGCACGACGTAATAACGGCGTTACCTCAATACATCTCTATAGATCTCCATATTTCTGTTACTGAGTCCTCATCACTATATTAAGTCACCACTCCATCGTTATCACCACCTAAACTCATCCCGCCACTGATTGAGTCCGCAAGCGCCTCCATTCCCCCTGGGAGGACTAAACTATTACCTTCTTCGTACCTCAAGCAGGATAGGGGGGATCATTGACGATTCAGTTAATCTGACTACTTTACGCGCTGTTAAAGTTTTTCGATAAAGGAGGCAAGGTCAAGAACAAGTCGAAAAACGGGAAATCACGCACTCCCGACTCGAGCCAGGATGAGTCAACCTTGGTCGCACCACGGTTGTGCACTGTCGAAGACGACTGGACGTACAACCTACCGTCCTTCAGATGGGTCTCTCGACCAGTGTGACATATGAAGGGGGGGAGGGGTACACGCAATAAATTCGAGGGAAGGGACCACCCTCACCTTATACCCCGACCATATATTGACACTGAGGGAAGAATGGGTGGGGGGGGGGGGGTAGGCATAGCCGAAAATGAAGAAGAATCAAAACAAAAGATGACAACAAATTTCACGGGCCTTGGGTGACCATGCGAAGAGCTAACTGTACGAACAGGTTTTCAAAAACAGACACAAAAAGAGGAACTTTAGGTTCAAGATTTTTTTATATACAACCACTTGCTTTGTGTTAATAAGGAGCGACTCCCAATCGCCCCCGGTACAGTATCGGGAAGACCCCCCCCCCCCACCATTGCTATTTTAACTGCGTTTCATGCCTGCGTCATTAGAATTTAATTAGAAAAAATAGATTTAGCGTGCTCCCAGCGGGGGTTGAAAACGATCCTGTCATTACTAAAATGCCCACTTGCCACGGTTCTTTTTAAAGTTTTTAGATTGGTTTATCAGCCACAAAACTTATTACGCATGTGAAGTAAGGAAAAATGCTCTCAGGTCGTCTGCAGATTTCTGCTGCCATGGTTACCGAAATGAGATCACTATAGCAGAGTGGCAAGAATTCGTATTTGGTGTTTTGACGATATCTTAGAAGGAGGAAGCAATCACTTTTCTCACTGTACTCTAACCACGATTCTAACCCTTGTTAAACTGTATGCCTGCTTTTTTTTAATAGCATTGTAACTATTCGGCCGATTCTAACGAAATTCAAAACCATTATATTGTTTTACATTATCTTTCGAATGATATAATTGCCAAAGTCTTCCCAGTAAACATGAAGATCGGCGGCGCGCCCAAAAGTTTTCGTCCCTGTTCCAATATGTTTCACCTTTATGGAGTAAATTCAAGGGGACTGCTCTTGTGGAGGTAAACACTGCAGGGCGACCCCCCCCAATGATGATCCTGAGTTTCAATCAATTGGGGGTGGTTCTGGGGGGCACAGCCCCCAGTATATAATCAATTGTTTATAGAATAATGTTCTAACATTTACAGAACTAGGACAATCACGCACAAATATTCAGGCACGGGTGAATAAAATATAAAAACAAAAGTCTACTTTTTAGGGCATGCTTTCGGTAAATATGTAGATTATCGGCGCGAACGATGGGACGTACTATTTCGTCCGTGTTCCAAAATGTTTCACGTTTTTGGAGTACATTTAAGTTGACGGCTCGTGTGGGGGTAAACACAATGGGGAGACTACACTACGATGATCCTGAGTTTCATTAAATTTGGAGGGGTCTGGGGGGCACAGCCCCCCAGTATATAATCCTAATTGTTTATAGAATAATAATTTGAAAAGGACTCAAACGCGCATGAATATTCCGACACGAGTGAACGATAATATTTACACACAATTTTTTTTTTCGGCCGGGCCGCTAATCTATATATTTACCATGCTTTCAATCTACATGTTTCCCTCTGGGGCACATCCCCACACTATATAATCATAATTGTTTATAAAATAATGTTATAACATTTTTTTAACATTTTTATTTATTATTTAACCAAATGTGTATGAATATTCATGTGTGGGGGAACGAAACAAACGCAACAGTGTGGTTTCGGCTGAAAAACCCCCCACTTTTAGGCTTACCGCCGATCTTCAGGTTTACCAATATGCTAACTAGGATAGGATAGAATATACTAACCTAAGCTTCAGTGAACTAGGCTAACCTAGTCTACACTAAGTTTTAATATATTTATTTACCTTAAGTATGGTCATTAGGTACCCGTTTAGGGTAATTAAACCCATACCAAGGTGGTGGTGATCCTCTTGTGAGGATCGGTCACTGGTTGGTGTCGGTGTGCTTATGGGAGACATTAGTAGGAGAATCGGTAGTTGTACTTCTGTGGATGTTCGCTCCACTCCTCAAGTCTCGATTTGAAGATGTTGACTGAGGATGCATCCACTGTTTCTTGTTTTAAGTTCCATTGGTTTGTGACACATGCAGTGAAGAAAAGATTCCTTGGGCTTGGTTGGTGTTGCATCTGTAATTTCTGGTTGTGTCCTCGGGTGGTCCTGCTGAGCGCTGGCTTGAACAGTGTATTGCCACAAATGTAACTCTCTCTAGTGTACCTCACTTTTTCGATTTCCCTAATTAGTTTGAAGGCCTGGATGACATTAGACCTCTGCCTCCTATATTCTAGTGTTGAAAGACCCAGAGCTTGAGTGCGCTCATTTTAGGGAAGTGTGGAGACGCCCTGGACAAGGCGTGTTGCTCTTCGCTGTATATTTTCAATTATGTCCTTGTCCCTTTTTAGCTTGGGTGACCATATCACAGAGGCGTATTCAAGATTTGGATGGATTAGGCTCTTGTACAGAAGGCTGAATGACTGCTTGTCTAGTGCTGAGAAGGTGTGCTTTAGGGTTCTGTTTGCTTTGTTGATGTGCGCCTGTATATGTTTACTGAATTTAATGTCCTGGTCGATAATTACTCCCTGATCCTTTTCTTCTTCGGCTCTAAGAAGTGTGGGAGCTGTACTATCCTCTTTGGTCATGGTGTACACATGCCCAGGGTTTCTGCAGCCGAGGTGCATTACTTTGCACTTCTCTGGATGGAATTTCATCTGCATGCGTTGGGACCACAATTGAAGCTGGTTGAGTTCATCCTGTAAGTTGGTCTGATAGGCCTCCTGCGTATCGGCTATTGCTTGGTATATTTTTAGTGTCATCAGCAAACAACGATATGAGGCTCTGCAGTAGTTCTGGGACATCATAGAGAGAACAGGAGTGGGCCCAGGACTGTGCCCTGGGATACTCCGCTTCTGACTTGTGCACACACTGATAAAGTGCTGTTGACTGAGACATACTGTTTCTGTAGTGTCAGAAAGTTTCTCATCCATTTCAGGATGCTGCCCTTGATCCCAAAGGTTTCTATTTGCTTCAGTAGTCTCTCATGTGGAATCTTATCAAATGCTTTTTTATCGTCTAAAAAGATGACATCTATGGGCAAATTGTGGCTGAGAGCCTCAGTCCATATGTCCAGTGCTTTGAGGAGGTTGGTCACTGTAGATTTTCCAGATGCAAAGCCATGTTAAACATAACATAATTTCACGGATAACAAAAGCCACAAGGGCCTATCAAAGGTCATCTGCATCTGTCAAACTCCACCCACAAAATGCATCCATAGGATTGTGTCTAGGGTTGGAAAAAAACCTGTTTTTTTGGGGGGGGGGTATGTATTAAAGTTCATAAACAGGGAATAAATCACAACCACTGTACTAAAAATACTCATTTAATTTAATTGCACAATGTTAAAATTAACCTAGTTGCTATTATCATATAATATAATAAAAACTAATATTTTCATTCCTAAGGACAGACAAATGTGTGACATTATAAATAACTTCTAATGTTGTATTTATAAATAGAGCAAAATTAGTAAATGAAAAAATAATGAGTTTTTTGGTATAATTTAAGATGAATTTACCAAATTACCTATAAGATTAACAATTTTTCATAGTTGATACTATAAAAGAGTTTCTTCTGAAATATTTCAAACCATACAGGTTATGTACCAGTTTTGTACGCGTTCTGAACCAGCGCGGCCTTGCAGGTGTTGTCACTTGCCTAGTAATGTCAATTCAAGTGTTGCTGTCATAATATAGACATAATCGCTTCTTAAGTAAAATTGCTTTCAGTGGTTTGATGATATGGTGATGAAATATTTGCATTACTTACATGTTCAAAGTATTTCTGTTCTCAATTAAACCACTCAAAACTGAGGAAGTGTGAACATATTTATTTTGTTATATAGCTAGTCTTTGTTTTTAATATATTTACTTTGTGTTTGTGAATGACTGTGTTTCAGATGTATAAATTAAATATAGCTACTGCATACATATATATTGCAAAATAAATAACTATAATGCAAGTAGCTACATTTTACTGTTAGCAGCAAAAGCATTATAGGGAGGAAGTCCAGGGAAACAATGGACTACCTCATAGACAGACTGGAAGTGGGCCGAGGGTGCAACAACCAACACTAAGCACTTTCCTGTTCGGCAATATTAGTGGTCTCTATCCAAAGACAAACCAGGCCAAAATTCCAATGCTGAAGGAGACAGCTCAAGAAGAAAATATGGTATTCCTGGCATTTACCGAAACTCACTTGACTAGAGACCACCTGGAGCCGAGATCAACATAGAAAACTACACCATCTTCAAGACCGACAGGCAGAACAGAAGCCATGGAGGGGTAGTCAACTATATCCGGGATGACTTAGCGACCAGTACAGAAAATGTAGAAACTTTCTCCAATGGCACCATAGAACTTTTATCAATCTACATAAAGAAGTTAGACCTGATAGTCATCACAGTGTACAGACCCCCAAACACCACAGCGGAACAGTTTCAAGAAGTTCTCACAAAAATCAATGTGGCATTGAACAATCTCCCAAAGCAAACCACAGAAATAATCATATTGGGTGACTTTAACTTCCCAACCTCAATTGGTCAAATATGGCAGTAAACGGAGGTACTCTCGATGAGAAGCAACAAATGAGGGAATTAAAAAAAGCTTGTAAGTGAACACTTCCTCACTCAGTGAATAAGTCAACCCACTAGGGGCAATAATATACTGGATCTCTTACTCACTAACAGCCACAATCTAATTCACTCTTATGAGACCAACGAAACCATCATGTCTGATCATAGGCTAATCCAAGTTAAGACATGCACAAACCAGTTGACTGAACAACAGGGAGACAAAAGGAGATTGGAAGACACACTAAGAAGCCTGAACTTCTACAGCCCAAACATAAATTGGGAGCAGATCCAGTCAGAAATTCAAGAAATAGACTGGGAAAGACACCTAGGCAAGAGAACCATAGCTAACACCCTAACAACAATAATCACAAAGTGTCAGGAATTTTGCCTCCGACATGTGCCCAGAAAGACAAATAAGAACACTAGAAACCAAATACCCTGATACCAAAAAATCTTAATGAGGAGGAGGAGCATGCTAAAAAGAAAACTATTGAAGACCACATTCCAACCTGGGCAAGAGAGGATCAAAGCCCAAATGGAAAACATAGAGAGGAAAATCAAACAATCCCATGAGGAACAACACCGGAGAGAAGAAAGAGAAGCAGTGTCTTGCATTAAAGAGAACTCCAAATACTTTTTCTCATATGTCAAGAAGAAACTGAAGAACAGAACAGCAGTAGGCCCCCTCATTGAAGAAAATGGGGAGATAACAGATGACCCAAAGGTAATGGCAGCCATCCTTAAAAGTCAATATGAGATGGTCTTCAGTAACCCAAGTGCAGCCAAGATCATAGCAGACCCAAAATACTTCTTCACTATGAATACTGGTACCCCCCAACAACTATCTACAATAACTATAAGTGAAGAAGAAATAATAGCAGCAATTGACACCATATCTCCTGATGCAGCACCTGGACCAGATGGCTTCCATGCACAACTGCTAAGAAAATACAAAAAAAGAACTAGCAAGCCACTTCAGATCCTCTGGACACACTCATTGCAAGCCGGTACTGTACCTGAATCACTAAAGACTGCCATCATCACCCCAATACATAAGGGAGGTAATAAAGGACAAGCCAGCAAGTACAGGCCAGTGGCACTCACATCTCACCATATCAAGATCTGTGAGAGTCATTTGCAGAAAGATGGTTGACTTCCTGGAGAAAAATGCAGCCTTTAATGATGGTCAACACGGCTTTAGGCAAGGACGTTCGTGTCTATCCCATTTATTGACACACTATGAGAAAGTCCTAGAAAACATCCAAGATGGGCAAAACCTTGATGTCATCTATTTAGACTTTGACAAGGTTGATCACGGTATTCTTCTAAACAAGTTACGAGACCACGGCATCAAGGGTTCACTCGGAAGATGGCTTCACAGTTTCCTGACAGGTAGAACCCAACAAGTGGCAGTCCAAGGAGTGCTGTCTGAACCAAGTAATGTGTTAAATGGGGGTACCACAGGGGTCAGTACATAAGAACATAAGAAAAGAAGGAGACTGCAAAAGACCATTCATGGCCTACACTTGGCAGCTCCTGTTCCAGTCAACACACAAAAGATTTCTTACCAGAGCTTCTAGACCTGAAAATGGCAACCAGTTACCGCTACAATGACCAACCAATAATTAGCAAAGACCATGTCAAACATCTGGGAGTCCAAATGAGCTGTGGCGCTACCTTCGCCCACCACACCAACCAAACGATTGACTCTGCAAAATAATTGAGTGGATGGGTATTGAGAACCTTCACCACAAGGGAAGAGCATTGCATGAAGACCCTGTGGAAATCCCTTGTACTCCCAAGACTTTAATACTGCTGTCAACTCTGGTCTCCATACAAGATACAGGACATAGCTGCCCTAGAAGCTCCTCAGCGATCCTACACCAGCAGAATCCAGGGAGCACAACACCTAAACTACTGGGAGCGACTATCCCAGCTAAGTCTGTACTCCCTGCAGAGGAGAAGGGAGTGCTACATAGTGTTAACTTTGTCTTTAGTAAATTTCTGAGAGTATGGCTGTTTGTATAGATGGTGAGAGCATGCCGTTTGAAAATAGTGTGTATGTGGTGTGTGATGCATGTGGAGTTGAAAGGAGAGTGAATGTAACTGAATGCCATGTGTGTTTTCTAGAAGTGGAGGTTAGGTGGTTGAGTGGGGAATGTAAGAGGTTGAATGATTTGGTGTTTGAGGTGAGAAGAGATGCAAGTGTGTGATTGAAAGGTTGTAGTAGTTTGGTTGTCCGCCTCCCCTCCCCTATGTCTAATCTCTTTCTTCTTTTGCAGAATGTGTGTGGGTGTGGATCATGTGATCACCGTCTTTACTTTGTGTGGGGGGACTCGATGGATCTCTATCGTGCTCCCCCATTCATCTCCTGTTTTCTTTTGCAAAAGTTGTGCGTGATGTTGATAATATGAGTTGGAATGTTTCTAGAAAAGGTGTGACAGTTTCGATAAGTGGACTCGGAAGTGGACGTATTATGGCATGGGAGGAAGTGAGTTTGTCTGTAAGCATGGGGAAGTTGAATGATATATTGCATGAATTTGTTGTGCTAAGCGAGAATGAGTTACCTTATTGTTTTCTGTTTGGGATTGATTTTCTGCGTAAGAATAGGATTTCTGTGGATGTATGTAATGAATGTTTAGTGAAAGATGGTGTAACAGTTGGGAAGTTGCAGAGTGAGCTTGTAGGTTCATCTGGTTTGTAGGAGTGACAGGTGTCGATTTGAGTGAAGAGCTGTTGACTGCTGAAGATATAGAGAGCATGCAAGAGTCATGTCCGATGGTGCGTGAATTGAAAGATAGCGTGATGACCAGTGTTCCTGTGAATGAATGGAGTTGCATATTAAGAGAGTTTAGAAGGTTTGCTGGAAAGTTTGTAGTGTGCAAGAGTTTAGTGTATTTTGTGCAATGTATAGATGATGAGGATGTATATATTCCAGTGTTTTCCGTGTGTGGCACGATTGGAATGGTGAAGATTGTGCACGATAGGTTTGGACATATGGGTAAGAATAAATTGTGGGAATGTATGAAAGGATGTATATTTAGTCCCTTTTTGAGAAAGATTTGCGTGGATGTAGCGACTACGTGTGAAGTGTGCCAGAAGAGAAAGTATCAGAGAGTGTATGTCGCCCCACCTGTATTAAAGTTAAGTGTGAATGAACCCTTTGAAATGGTAGCGATCGATTGCGTTTCTTTTCCGAGGACTGCAAGAGGGTATGCAGGGATGATTGTGATGGTGGATCATAAGAGCAAATTTGCGTATGCTGCACCTGTGACAAATAAATCTTCATTGACTGTTGCTAGAGAAGTGAGTGAGAGAATGTTGCCCATGTGCATGTGTAAGCCTGTGCGAATGTTGAGTGACAATGGACCTGAGTTTGTAGGACGTGCTTTTGAGGAGATGTTGAGTGAATGGGGAATAGATCATGTGCGAACGACGCCGTATATGCCTAGTGCGAATGGTTTGGCTGAAAGGACGATAAGAACTTTGAGTGAGATGTTACGATTTATGGTGAAAGATGGGAAAGAATGGGATGAAAGTTTGGGAAGAGTGCTTTGGGCGTATAACATGACAGTGCATAAGGCGATTGGAATGTCACCATGTAAGTATTTGATGAACTTTGAACGAATGATTAGGCCACATATGGGACTTAGTGAGAAGGATCGTGAGTTGTGGAGAAAAGGGAATGAAAGGTTTGAGAGTTTTTCTGTGTGTGATAAAGTACTAAAGGAGATTGAGACAAAAGGTAGACTGAATGTGGATAAGTTGAAAGAGAAATTTGAAGGTCCGTTTGTAGTAAGAAAGGTTTGGTCGAATGGGGTAAGTTATGTGATAGTTCGTGAAAGAGAGGATGGAAGTTTGGATGAACGTAGAGCGCATCAAAGTCAGTTGCGAAAGTGGTGTGAACCTCCTGAGTATTTGGTGCAACATCCGGTGAATGAATATCTGTCTGAAAGAATGGAAGACTGTGAAATGGTGGATGATATAGCTAGTGCTTTAGAGGGGAAGCAGTTAGTGTTAGTTGAACATCAAAGGGGGAAGCGTAAGAGTAAACGGTTGAGAAAGGATGAATGGATGGAACAGTTTGGTGAGAGTGATGTGAGAGAGTTTTCTGGGTTTGTGCAAGATCCAGATGGAGTATATGATAGAACGTACAGTATTTGTAAGTTTCCGTTGAATGAGTCTGAGTCTATGCTAGAGAGTATAAATGGGATAAGTGCGAAATTGGAACAGGAGTCGATAAATGCTATGAAAGAATGGGAAGGTTTGATGGATGTAGTAGAGAGGTTAGTTGAAGATTTGAGTGGGATTGGTCAGGGAATGTCGGATGTGTGTGTGGATGAAGTACATAGAGAAGGGGCCATGGACAGACATGAGGAGACATTACGACAGATGACAGAGACAGTTGATGGACCTGTGACTAGGAGGAGAGGCAGAGTGAAAGAGTATGACTGGGTGATGTCGAAAGCATTGTGAATGAATGAAGATGGGGATTGAGACATGGTGAGGTGAGGCGAATTTAGCTGGGAGGGATGTAGTAGTTTGGTTGTCCGCCTCTCCTCCCCTATGTCTAATCTCTTTCTTCTTTTGCAGAATGTGTGTGGGTGTGGATCGTGTGATCACCATCTTTACTTTGTGTGGGGGGACTCGATGGATCTCTATCGCGCTCCCCCATTCATCTCCTGTTTTCTTTTTAGGCGGATTCTTTCAGCATATATTTTTCTTTAGAAAGTGTAGGTAAAAGTTTGGAAGTAAAGTTTGTGACTGAGGAAGGAAGAGCCGCCTAGACGAAAGATAGGTGTGAAGATTGTGTGAGAGAGGATATGGTTGAATGAGTTAGGAGTAAAGATGTTTGAGTGTGGCAGTGAATAGGTGACTGAATGTGCCTTCTCTTTTCCAGTTCCGTGGTACTGATTGTCGTCGACATCTGGCTTTAGGAGATGGCTGAAGCCAATCCTGACTCTTGCAGGTGCGCCTACCTTTTGGGGCAATTTTCTAAGGTGTGGACCTTGGCCAGCACCTTCCAGTCTCCAGGGAGTGGTTGAAGCAGTGTCCAACCGACTGTGACCCAGCAGTTGGGACCAACAAGCGTCCCAGCTACCCAAAATCCTCGGCTTTGCCGAGTCCTGGACCCCTCAGAATCCCGCAGAAAGTGATCCATCTCCCACTTTCTCCAACACGTCTCACTCCATTAGTTAGATAAGGGTGCACCCGTCTTTCGCCATATCTTGGTTTTATTATTCGTTTGCGTGGCCAAGATCTTATGTAAGGCCTTTTGGTAAATATATACGTCTGGTGGTTGGCCAGAGTATTGTAAGGCCAACTGTATTTATATATTTATATGTAATGTATTTTGGTTTAGGTTGAGGGTTATATAATATTTGGGGTTGATTATTTTGCTATAATTACGGTTTCTAAATTAAATTTAGAAAATACTCTCTCTCCTCAATACCCTCTTCTTGAACCACCGAGCGACCTTGTCAGGGCGGCGGGAACTTTTGGCTAGGGACTCGCGACCCCGCCGCTACAGGGTGAGATTAGTGCTAAGAGGGTGGAAGCTAGGGCTAGGACTGGGAACAGTGTGGAAGTTGTGAGTGATGATGAATGGTGGGTGAAAATGGATAGGATAGATAAGTTAGGACAGATTAGGTGTTTGAAAAGGAAGGACATAGAAACTGTTAGGTTGACTAACAGATTCAATGTCCTGAGAGAGGAAGAGTAACAAGGAAAGGAAGTACCCTAGGAGACCTTACGGTCCATTCAAAGAGGGTACCTTTGGACTAGCAATCGAGCAGGCACATGGCTGCTTAATTGTTTTGCGTCCCTAAATGGCCACTTTTCAAGACTTTGTCTAGTCTTGACTTGAACTGGTCAACAGATTCACTGTTGCCTGGTGTGATTGTGGATGAAAGTAGGATGGGTGGTAGTGTGACTGAGAGCAGGTGCTAGTGATGGGTGACTCTCAGATTAGGTATTTAGATAGGAAGTTGAGTGATAGCAAGTGGAAGGGAATGAGAGTTTGTCTGCCAGGTGCTGGTGTAAGTGATGTTTGTGAGAGGTATGATAGGCTGGTTTCTGGGTGTGAGAGGGATGCAGTTGTGATTACGCATTTGGGAGCGAATGATGTAAAGAAGGTGGGTACATGTGAGTGTAGGGAAATTGTCACCCCCCCCCTCCTCCCGTTCACTCTTGGTGGAGTCATGAGGCGGTTACGGCAAAGACATCCGTCCCCAGGCATCGTCGGGTCAAGCGCGTAACTGCAGCGCCGCACCACTCGCCGCTATGAAAAACCTAAAGGTTAAAATGCAAGATCTCCCCCAGGAGAGTGAGATTCAATTTCACATCAAATAAGAAATTGGAGACGTGTTTCTCCCAAGCTCGAAGGCTAACGAGGAGCCGGTGTAAGACTTGGTGGGAAAAACCATTTGGCATAAGAACCCTCCTGGGCCCGCCATCAAGCCTTGCCCCCTCTTAGCACTCCCCCAGTGGGGTGACAACTTATAAATAAGGAACAGTGAGGAAAATCGGGGTAGTATACGTCAGTCTCTAGGTGATGAAGTCCCTGAATTAAGATCAGGCTACTGAGATGGGAGAGGTAGATTACTTGGCTCACCAGACCAAGAAGTACTCTGCAAGAGAGGCAGGGCTACCTACCTTAAGGGGCTAAGAAGCAGCTCATCCTCGAGTTAGTCCCTGGTTATCCAACCAAACGTTAAGTTAACTTTGTTAAGTTCAACTTACTCTTGTCAGAGACTCCTCATATCCTGGTGCATCTTAAACACCAGGGGTATTCCTCATCCTTGAGAAATTAAGAAAAGAAGAAGGAAAAGGCTCCCCCTCGAGCCTGTTAGTCGGTTGCCACACCAAACTCATAAGTTAACTTGGTGAGGAACCAAATTCAACTTATTCTCATCAGAGAAATCCCCCTCCGTTATACTCACCCTTGAAGACGACTGGAACTAAGAAGAAGCTCATCCTCGAGCTAGTTCCTGGTTACCAAACCGAATTTTAAGTAACTTATTCTCATCAGAGAACCTCCCCGCATCGATCCTCACACTTGAAGACCCTCCCTGAGTTCAGTCCTCGTCCATGAGGAATTAAGTAACAAAGGAGAAAAGCTCCCCCTCGAGCTCGTTACTCGGTGGTCACATCGTACTCCAAGTTAACTTGGTTTAAGAACCAAGTTCGACTCCCTCTCGCCAGAGAGACCACGACTACCTTGGTGCTGCATAAAGCACCATAATTGTTCTCGTCCTTGAAGAACTCCCCCCGGAATACCGTGTGGACCCCCCAGCTGCTACCCTCACCAAAAGAACAGTGTGATCTCGCCCATCTACATCTGGCCAGGCGGCACGCGTTATGAGACAATAACATTCCTGAGGGATTTAAAGTCCAGTAGAGTCCGTAAGCCTAAATCTTATATATTGCTGTGTGTAGAGAATTTAACCAATTTTAGAGGGTCCAACTAATTGAATTAATTCTTCTGTATGATAATATTCTGAGTATTGTTGTGGTTTATGTTTCAATTTTGAGTATTCATTTGTTAAAGTTAAAAATATAAGTTTATTTTGGGAATTATTGTGCGTTTCTCTATATCCTTACGTGTTTCCAACGGCTCTATTCTTTAAGATATTATTATAATATCAATATATTAGACACTTAGCACTCTTAGAACAAAAAGGGGGGGCATTCTACGACAGTGAGCAGTATAAAAGGTTAGTTGAAAGGATGAGTAAAAGCAGGGTAAAAGGTGTTGTTTCTGGTGTGCTTCTGAGATTAGATGTGGGGGTAGAATGGTTGTCGCGTCAATTGGTTTGAATGAATTTGTGAAAGGACTGTGTGAGGAGTTAGGATTGGTGTTTGTAGATGTCTGGGGTGGGTTTTACGGGAATAGGAGGTTGTATGCGATGGATGGGCTCCATCTTAGTCGGGCAGGTGTTGAGGTTCTATGGGGGGAGCTGGATAGTGTGATTAGGTTCTTACGGGTGGGAAACTAGAAGCTGTTAGAGGTAAGGGAATAACAGGAATAGAGGGCAGGTGTAGGAAATGGAAGGATAAGGGAGATAAGGGAAATAAGTAAGGGATGTGAAACAGATGCAGTTATTATTGGGGACTTCAACTTAAACTCTGTGGACTGGGAAAATATGATAGGTAGGGATGGAACAAGTGGCAGGTTCATAGAATGCTTTGAGGATAATTTTTTTAATCAATTTGTTAACGATTCAACGAGGGGGGACAATATATTAGATTTAGTACTTTCTAACAGTGATCATTTAGTTCAAGAATTGACTGTTGGGGAAGCATTGGGAAATAGTGACCATCAGATAGTTCGTTTTAACTTGGGAATTGAGAAGGGTAAAATAACTGAGAATGCTGAAAAAGTTCCAAATTTTCATAAGGGAGATTATGTAAAACTTCGAAGCTTGCTAAATTTGGTAGACTGGGATATAGAATTCAGAGGTAAAAATGCTTATGGGATGTGGGATACTTTCAAGCATATAATAAATGTAGTCCAAGAACAATGTATCCCAATGAAGGCCATTAGGAACAAAAGTAGGAAACCATTATGGTGGAATCAGGAGATAGCTAGAAAAATTTCAGAGAAGAAAAGGGCATATAAAAAATTACAGGTAGAAAATAATATTCAAAATTTAAGTGATTATAGAATGGCTAGGAATGAGTTAAATAAGATTATAAAGAAGAACAAAAGGGTGTCAGAAATTAAATTAGCTCAGGATAGCAACAAAGATCCTAGAAAGTTCTTTAGTTACTATAAAATTAATAACAAGTCTGGCAGAGTTAAAATAGGACCTATCAAATATGAAGGGTTTGTGAGAGAAACTGATGAGGAAATAGTTGAGGTACTAAATGGTCATTTTGCATCAGTATTTACAAAAGAGAAACTAAATAGTCCTATGTATAGTACTCATAGGTCAGGAAAAGAGGTGTTTACTAACATTTGTGTGGATCGGAGGATGATAAAAGGACTAATAGGTGATTTAGATACTACCAAGGCCTCCGGCCCTGATAATATTCATTCTAGGATACTTAAAGAAGGGGTAGAAAGTATCTCAATAGCTCTGGACAAGTTATATACTAGGTCATTGGAATATGGAGAAATACCCGATGATTGGAAGAGAGCGAATGTAGTCCCCATTTTCAAGAAGGGTAGTAAAGAGGATCCAAATAACTTTAGACCGGTTAGCCTAACTCCTGTAGTCTGTAAAATTCTTGAGAAAATAGTTAAAAAAGGGATTTGCCAACATCTAGAGAGGGAGGGGTTAATCAGCGATGCTCAGCATGGGTTTAGATCAGGTAGATCATGTTTGACTAACTTACTAGACTTTCTGGAGTTTGTAACAGATCAAGTAGATAAGGGAGAGAATGTAGATATAATTTACTTAGATTTTAGTAAAGCATTTGATAAGGTACCACACAGGAGACTAGTTCATAAATTAAAAATGATTGGGATATGTGGGGGTGTTTCAAATTGGATAGCTGAGTGGCTGAAAGACAGGAAGCAAAGGGTAGTGCTAAATGGTGTAAAGTCAGAGTGGAGGGATGTTATCAGTGGGGTTCCTCAGGGATCAGTTCTCGGTCCATTATTATTTGTCATCTATATAAACGATCTTGGGGAGGCAGTTAATAATAAAGTGTCAATTTTTGCGGATGATACCAAATTAGCAGCTGTAGTTAAAGATATTGATGATAATTTTAAAGTGCAGGGGGACTTAAATAAATTGTTATCCTGGGCACATAAGTGGCAAATGACTTTCAACCTTGATAAGTGCAAAGTTATTAACATGGGAAAAGATAATAGAGAATTTAACTATGAAATGGATGGGCATTGGCTGAGCTCAGTAGAGGATGAGAAAGATCTAGGAGTAGTAATAGATAAGTCATTAAGGTTTTCTAAGCAGTGTATTGAAGCAAGAAATAGGGCAAATAGAGTGCTGGGTTTTATTAAGAGAAATGTCAGTTACAAAAGTAAGGAGGTTATTCTTAAACTCTATAACTCTTATGTTAGGCCGCATCTAGAGTACTGTATACAGGCATGGTCCCCACATTTTAGACACGATATTAACCTTCTTGAGTCAGTGCAACGGAGGGCAACAAAGATTATTCCTTCCCTGAGGCACCTTGAATATGAAGATAGACTGAGGGTATTAAATATGTTCTCGTTCGAAAGGAGGTGTGTGAGAGGGGATATGATTGAGCTGTTTAAAATTTTTTCCGGGATAGATCAATTGGATGTTAGCAAGTTTTTTGAGTTAGATGATGGAAATCGGACTAGAGGTCACCACTTGAAAATTAAAAAGCAAGGGTGTAGGTTGGATTTAAGAAAATATTTTTTCACCAATAGAGTGGTAGACTTCTGGAACAAATTGCCGCAGAGGGTAGTAGGTAGTCCAAATCTAAATGTATTTAAGAGTAGGTTGGATGAGTTTATGGGAAGGGAAGGTTGTGATGGTTCCTAAGTTTTGTGTATATTAATATTGTTTGTATATATCTATAGCTGCATGATTTAGTTCTTGACAAGCCTTGATTGGTGATACCCTTGTTTCTGGATGCAATCCTCTGGATGTAGTTTTCCTGGGAGTTTGGGTGCCTTGAAAAAGAGGCCGCTTGACTCGGATGACCTATGATGAGCCCTTGTGGCTTTTGTCATCCGTTATATTATATTGTGGGGGACTTTGATTTTGTCTTCCCCTGGTGATGGTGCTTTTTGTGGGTGGGTTTTGACGGAGGCGGATGACCTTTGATAGGCCCTTGTGGCTTTTGTCATCCGTGTAATTATGTTATGTTATGTTATGTTAAGGGATGCAGAGATAGAGGAATAGCTAGGGGGGAGGGCATACTGATGCATTTTAGGGCAACTAATGCACAAGTGAATGAGCAGATAACTAGGAATAAAAAAGCACGATGCAATGAAGATGGGAATAATAAAAAAAACTTTAAAATATACTACACAAATGGTCGGAGTATAAGGAATAAGATAGATCTCTTAAGAGAGTTAGCGAGTGAAGAGAATTTTGAAATAATTGCGATAACAGAGTCATGGCTTGATTTGGCAGGAAATCACTTTAAACCTGAGGTTGAGATTGAGGGCTTTAACATGTTCCATACAGATAGGAATAGGAAGAGAGGAGGAGGGGTTATTATTTATATTAAAGATAATCTCCAGTGTTGTGTAAACAGTACAATTAAATTAGATGATAACACAGAGTCATTATGGCTAAATATAAAGGAAGGTAAAAACAAGCTTGTCATAGGATTATTATACAGACCTCCAAATCTTAGTAAGGAAGTTCAAATCTTCTGTGGCAGGAGATAGAACGGGCATGTAGAAGTAAGCATGTGTGTATAATGGGCGATTTTAATTACAGAAATATAGACTGGGAAGCTCTTGTGGGTAATCAGGAGGCTGAGGAATTTTTGAATGTTGTCCAAGATAATTTTCTGAGGCAGATTATTAACGAACCCACTAGAGGTAATAATATACTGGATTTAGTTCTGACAAATAGGGAAGAAGTTATTAAGGATACTGAGATTGGAGGAAATTTGATTAATAGCGACCATTGTGAAATTAGATTCAAGATGAAATGGAATGGTATTGATAGTAGCATGAACAATGTTAAAATTCCTGACTTTAGAAGAGCAAATTATATTGGGCTAAGGACTTACCTGGAGGCAGTTGTACAGAAACCAGGCAATGAAATTAAATCAGGAATAGATTCAATGATATCAGTTAGTGGAGACAATAATCACCAGGAGGAAGAGATTACAATTGAAGAGGAGTATGAAAGAATAATTGAGCAATTAATTACAGTTCAGATGATTAACATTCCATATAAGGAGATTAGGACTAAAAATAATGACCCAAAATGGATGACAGATAAAATTAAGCATTATATTGGCATTAAAAAGGGCATTTATAGGAAAATAAAAAATGGAGAGGATCACTTAAGGCAGAGATATAATGAACTAGCAAGAGATGTTAAAAAGTTAGTTAGAGTAGCAAGGAGAAATTATGAAATTAAAGTGGCAAATAGGACAAAGGAAGATCCTAAAAGTTTTTATCAATTATACAAAACTAAGGTTAGAGATAAAATAGGCCCACTTATAGATTCCAATGGAGAATTAGTGAGTGATAGGGACTCAATGGCTGGAATGCTAAATGACTTTTTTCTCTCAGTATTTACACAGGAGGATACTCTAAATATACCCGAGGTGTCAATGATATTTCGGGGTAATGATGAAGAGAAATTAAAGGATATCTTGATCACAAAGGAGATAGTGACAAAGGAAATTGATAAAATCAAAAGTAGTAAAGCACCCGGTCCTGATGAGGTCTTTCCTAGAATTTTGAAAGAATGTAAGGATGTGTTAAGTGAGCCCCTAGCATGCATCTTTAGAAAATCATTGGAGAGTGGCATTGTGCCAGTGGCATGGAAGAAAGCCAATGTGATACCTATATTTAAGAAAGGGGATAAAACAAATATGTCTAATTACAGACCAGTAAGTTTGACATCAGTGGTAGGGAAAATGATGGAATCTATTATAGCAAGGAATATTAGAGATCACTTGGATAAGCATAAGTTGATAAAGGAATCACAGCATGGCTTTAGTAAGGGTAAATCCTGTCTGACTAATTTGCTGTCTTTTTATAGTAAGGTGTATGAAGCAGCAGATAATGATGAAAACTATGATATTTTATACTTGGACTTTAGTAAGGCTTTTGATCGAGTGCCACACTTACGGCTTCTGAGCAAAGTTAAAGCACACAGGATCGATGGCAGTATATTTAGGTGGATTCAGTCATGGCTTGGTGACAGACAGCAAAGAGTTAGTAAAGATGAAGTTAAATCTGAGTGGGGGGGTGTTAGCAGTGGAGTTCCGCAAGGATCTGTTTTGGGTCCCTTGCTATTCTTAATTTATATTAATGATCTTGACATAGGTATAAGTAGTGACCTGAGTAAATTTGCTGATGATACTAAGCTAGGTAGGGCCATTAGGGCTGATTCTGATGCAGAAGAATTTACCATTCTGTCCAATTGGGCCGACAAATGGCAAATGAAGTTTAACATAGACAAATGTAGTGTACTTAGTATAGGTAGAAATAATCCATTGAATAGTTATAAATTAAATGGGAGAATTTTAGGGAGGACCGATTGTGAGAGGGACTTGGGTATTTTGGTAAGTTCAGACCTTCGTCCTAGAAAGCAATGCCTAAATGCTAAGAATAAAGCTAATAGGATATTGGGATTCATTAGGAGGAATGTAAGCAATAAGAGTGCTGAAGTCATTCTAAAACTGCATCTGGCGCTAGTTAGGCCTCATCTAGACTATGCAGTACAATTTTGGTCACCATACTATAGGAAGGATATTGATTTGCTTGAGTCTGTGCAGAGAAGGATGACAAAGATGATTGGTGGGCTAAGGAACTTACCTTATGGTGAAAGGCTCAGAAAACTAAATCTACATACATTGGAAAGGAGAAGAGTCAGAGGGGAATTGATTGAAGTCTTCAAATGGATAAAAGGATATAATAAAGGAAATCTGGGTAAGGTTCTTATACTTAGTGAACATGACAGGACACGTAGCAATGGGTTTAAGCTTGATAAGTATAGGTTTAGGAAGGAGATTGGGAGGAATTGGTTTACAAATCGTTTGGTAGATGAATGGAATAGGCTCACTAGACATGTGATAGAAGCCTCCTCTCTGGGTAGTTTTAAGAATAGATTAGATAAATATATGGATGAAGCTGCTAGATGGGACTGACTTTTTTTTATGTACATATGTATATATTTTTCTAAGGAGTGGGGAGATTATATATTGTGGTTGCATGAATGGACATAATCCTCTGGATGCATTTTATGTATATTGTAGATTAGATCTGACAAACTCCTTAAAGGGTGACAATGTTGATGACTTTTCTCTGGTAAGAAATCTTTTGTGTGTTGACTGGAACAGGAGCTGCCAAGTGTAGGCCATGAATGGTCTTTTGCAGTCTCCTTCTTTTCTTATGTGCTATATGTGTGGAAGATACTGGAGGACAGAGTACCAAATGTAGGGATTGTGTCAAACCACAACCCAAGAAAAGAGAGGCTTTGCTACATCCAAGGGACAAAGGGTGACGACCAACAAGTGAAGACCCAGATCCACAACTCCTTCACCCACAATGGACCTCGGTTGTTCAACTGCTTTCCTAGAGATCTCCGGAATGTAAGTGGAACTAGCCTGGAAATTTTCAAAAGAAAATTGGACAGGTGGCTGAGTGGACTACCAGAGCACCCACCAATACCAGGATATCCCAGCCATCATCACAACACCCTGCCCGAAGTCTACCAGGCAGAGAGAGTGGATGAAGGACAACCTGGTGCGAGTGGAGGCCGACCTCAGCTTCGTCAGTAACAGACGGAATCATCAAAAGTAAGTATATAGTGCCTAGCAGTAAAAGTGTTAAGAGTAAAGTGTGTCTATTATTCTTCTTCATTCAGTTAAAAAACTTTATGTACTTGTGAGAAAATTAAAAAAATTATGATTTTGCATAAAACTAAAATATAAGAAGAGCTATATAGTTATATAGCAAGTAGAAAAATATAATGAATATAATGTTATTGTTTGCCGATAGCATATAGTTATATATATTTGTGCTAAGATGCCTTTTGGTAGTGGCCAGAAAAAGGCTGGGGAATGGTCACATGTCTCAGACATTGAAAATGATAAAAACAATGTTATATGCAATCATTGCAATATCAAGATCAGCAAGAATATTGAAAGAATTCATATTCACCTGTTAAAATGCAATTACATGGATGTAATTGATGAGATTATAGAATTGGAACAAGAACCAAGACCAGTCGCTTCAGCTAGCAATATTAGCAATGAAATCATAAGTTCATTTTCAAGCTACACCTCATCTCTTGACGCATCTATGCCAAGTTAAGCCTAAGTGACAAAAGACAATGAGTTCATTTGTAGTTTCTACTCCTTCAGAAGTTAAAGAGCAAATTGATATTCAATTAGCTCGATACTTCTTTTCAGCTAATGTTGCTTTCAATGTAGTTGAAAATAAAGAATTTTGTAAATTCTGCAGCTTGATGTGGCCAGGGTATAACCCCCCTTACCGCAAAGTCCTAGGGAATCAACTACCTGATGCAGTGTATGAGTCTGTATCTAGTGAGATAAGGGATGAGCTGTCAAATGCTACAAATAGTTACTTTAAAAAGGCTTTGACAATAATGCCAGACAGTTGGAGCAATGTATCTACAGGGTGTCCACAAAGTCTGGGTACATAGGAATTTTAATATTTTATTTATTTATGTTATTTTTCCTCCCCAGATTGAAATAAATAAAATATTAAAATTCCTATGTACCCAGACTTTATGGACACCCTGTATAATGACCCCATCATCGCGCATAGTCTCTATAATATTTCAGATTACCAAAGGAAATTTTTGTTTTTTATTAGTACTAGTCACATTTATTTTTAGGTGTTTCAATTGCTTATAGAGGAGCTATTATTTAATATTTCAAATAATATGGAAGAAAACTTGGAAAACTTATGCATAAATAAATGGTAATATAACACCATTAGTATTAATTTATAATAAGTTATCCTTATTTTATAAAATACTGGAGTTCAATGGTGTGAAAAGGTAAAATATTAAAAAAAAAAACTAAAACCCACTGGGTAGTGGGTTTTTTAATGCCAACCCTGATTGTGTTAGCCACATCTGCATCACCACAAGTGATCACCAAGTCAACTAGGCTGGGTCTATTTAGACTTCTAGCTCTAGTGTAATCCAGGATATGTTGGACCAAATAGTTCTGAATACATTTGAGAAATTTATTTGAATAGTTCCTCTCAAATTCAGGTGCAGTCATAATGTTCCAATTTATATCTGGTAAATTAAAATCTCCAACAATAATTACTTTATTTCTACTTAAAGCAACAGCTTGAGACATCAGCTTCAATAGACCATCATCGTTAAATTGTCCAACATTGGGCTTCCTATAAATAGCTCAAGTAAGATTCTATCTCAGGCAGATCAGAACTAGTCACCCTCTTCATCTCAATCCAGCACCATAAGGACAACAATAATCAGCAGCTATATCATCTCTAATATATATAACAATGCCCCCCCTTTTTGTCTGATATGTGTGTCTATGGCAAACTCTATAACTGCTCGGATTAATTTTGGAATCCTGGGTATCTAATTGACACCATGTTTCCACAATGCAAATAATATCTGGATTCGATTTTACAATTCTTGCTTGAAATTCAGGCCATTTATTTGTAATGCTCTCAATGTTGGTATACATACATTTATATCTAGACACCAATGTAGTCCCACCACCACAAAAAGAAGAATTATTCCCACCACCCTTATTATGTCTCACTCCTCTTATTATAATTATGCATTATTTTGGTTGGAATCCCTCCGGACAACACACAAGTTCTGAATAACCAAATTTGTCTGTCCTGCGACTCTACGTAAATTAAGTTCGGCTAAAGCAACTTTTTTCATGTCACGTTGCTTTTGGGTATAATCAGGTGCTATATAAATTTTGGATTTCCAGCCTGTAGTTACTCTTCTTAATTCTCTGGCACAATTCAGGATTCTAAACTTATCAGAAACATCTTTAAATCTAATACAGAGTGGTCTAGCTCTATTTTCATTGTCTCTCTTCCCAAGGCGGAAAGATTTCTATCTTATCAGGTAAGATTTTTAAATCTTCACAAACATTCTCGTGTAACTTGAATATCATCCTCATGTCAGTCAAATTCCTATTTACACCCTGCACATCATCAGCTGCCTCATCTAAGCCAAATATAATCAAATTATTTCTCCTCTTCTCTCTCAAATTTCTCATCAATAAAATCTTCCACTTTTTTTTAATGGTAACATCTATATGTTGCTACATATACTTAAGGCTAGCCTCTAAAGAAGGAATTTTAGCTAAAGCAGACATAACCTTACCATCACATCCTGTGCAAAACTATTTAACTAAAGCCTCCACTGATTTAATAGCTTTAGATTTGCTCACACTTACATTTATACACTCTATATGAAACCAAGAATGACATGAATCACATGACAAGGCCTTATCATCATCTTCTACATCAATTTTACTAATTCCACATAAAGAATCACTAGTACTACCATTATTATTCACAGCTGCTTCATTGTTTACATTCTGAGATGGCTGGTCTCTTGCTGGACCAGGACAATGTTTGCACAAACGATTAACTTAGTTTATTGCTTTTTTTATTACAGCCTTTGCATATGGTATGATTAACCATTTTTT
Source organism: Ceratothoa steindachneri (assembly GCA_963969495.1). Classification (NCBI taxonomy): domain Eukaryota; kingdom Metazoa; phylum Arthropoda; class Malacostraca; order Isopoda; family Cymothoidae; genus Ceratothoa; species Ceratothoa steindachneri. Next base: position 213,621,029 of record OZ018317.1, read on the forward strand.
ATATTTTGTTAATTTATTTCTACTAGAGAAATTTTCAGATAATCACAGCAAGGCAGGATGAAAAAAAATTCAATGGTCCTTCAGCGATTGAACAAGTCCGATCTCTGGGTCTGATGAAGACCACAATAATCACACAAACTACATACACACTGCTTACATCAAAAGGCATACTCACTTCATCCAAAGCAACAGCTATACTGAAAAACTTTTCGAAGCCTTTTAATTAAGCAATCAAGAAAAGTATAAACAAAAATATGGAGAAAATTATGCCACATTGAAATGTAAACAAACTTGAGCTATTTCAAGATTTAATTTAAAATATAATTAAAAATCCCTTTAGTATTATATTTAATACTCAAAGTTAACTATCTTCCCAAACTTAAATATATTGCACCAAAAAATCCCAAATGAAAAATGTCACTGAATAGAGAGTTCGCTGAGAACACGTCCCATCGTTACCATTCTAGCTTGTATTCCATTAGTAAGTACCAAGTCATTTAAGGTGAGGTTTTTCCCATGTCTGAATCTTGTTGGCTCTGTTATATGTTGGTTGAGGAAAATATCTCTAATGCATTCAACAATTTTTGCTATTTGGCTATCGGGGCCTGCATTGTTGGGTAGTTCTGGGTTGGAGTCCATGCTATTGATGGGTGGTTGAAATCACCCATCAATTGCATATGTGTGTGATTGCTATACATTTTAATGTATTGAACAAGTTGGAGTTATAGAGTTCTGCAACAGTTATACAATTGTAGGTTGTGCTAAGCTAAGTTATACTCTGAAAGGCAGGCAAGGCTATACTTTGATAACCTAGGCTAGGATACACTGTGATAGGCTCAGGTATACTATACTAAGCTAGGTTATTCTAATATATACTATGCTAAGCTAGGTTATTTTTAATATATACTATGCTAAGCTAAGGTATATTAGGCTACTCTATGGTATACTATGCTATTATATACTAGGCTGGGCTAGACTAGGCTAGATTATAGTGTACCATGCTAAGCTAGCATAGGCTAGACTAGACTATGGTTGGGTGTGCTATGCCAAGATATACTATGCTAAGCTAGATTAAGGTAAGATAGGCTATATGAGGATATGCTAGGCAATAGGCTATACGAGGATATGTTAGGAAATAGGCTATATGAGGATATGCTAGGCTATACTATGTTAAACTATACTAGGTTAGGCTTGGCTATCTTATGGTAAGCTTTACTATCCTATATATGTTAGCCTGTACTAGGCTATGCTTTACTATGGTTTCTAGGCTAAGATAGGCCATACTATACATTATCTGCTAGGCTAGATTAGTCTAGGCTAAGTCATACTATGCCTGGCTAAGCTATACTATGCTAGCTATGCTAGAGTCAAAATCTGAAGTTTTTCATAACAGCTAGTTGAGGCTATACACTTCTCTGCAGTAATGCCCAGGTAGGCAGTCATCAGATGAGCTCTTTAAAAAAAAAATGCAGTGCAGACAAAAGATTGGAGTAAGCCTCACAGTTTTGGCATGCAGCTTGGCTGGCTTCAGCTTCAGACTGCATATCACCAATGTCTAACCCACCAGCTACTGCAATGGATTCTGTTAACTTCTGTTGTAATTGCTGAATCTTCATGCCTCCATATCCAGGTAAATCCCTCTTGCTGACCTTTCTGAACTTTAAAGGGGACACCAAGTGCTTCAGCAGTAGTATCAACAGCTTCTGTTGCAAGAGCTCTTTTAACTGCTTCAGGTTCTTCACCAGAAGAATTGTCAATTGCCTCACCAGATGTTTGACTTTGAAATCTTGAACTCGGCTCATGTTGGCATGTTGGACACAGCACTCCTTCCAGGCTGCCCAGTCACTTTCTTCAGCTTAGCTGCTGTATCAGTGGTAATCTTGTGCAGACCCTTAACAATTTTCTTTGGTGGTATGTTGTCTGAGAGAGTACACATTTTTTACATGTCAAACAGTTACAGCCAAGGTCAGAAAGGCCAAAACTAGGGCAAATTTAAGTTAGCATTTAACCAAGAAGCAACAGTCTCAAAGAAGATATTTTGGTCTCCAGGCTATTTGACATGCTCTTTCCGATGAGATAAAAAAAAGAGGTTTAAAAACTGGCATGATGGTAAAATAACTGATTGAGCATGGGTCATTTTTCTGTTTGTGACCAACTTTGGTAGGGTCTAATGTAGAAATTATTACACCTAGAAACTTCCAATTTGGCACATAGGAGATATATGTAGGCTCATGAGTATGGTACTGGTTGGTGATATGGTAATTTTTTTTGCATTTTAAATCTCAGTTTGTGAGAAAACTGATTTGATTTTTGAAACCCTTGCAAAAAGGTAGGCCAGACGAGTCATTTTCAGCACCTCAAAGCATATAGTAACAGTAAAGGCCCCCTAAAAATGCCTCTGTGAAACTGCCAGTCCTGGTTCTGGTGTTTGGGGTAAAAAACAGGGGTACTGTATCTTGGCAACTATAGCAGCTACAGAGCTGAAATTTTGCACAGGTCCATTTGGGCCAAGTACCAACTTGTGTAACAAATTTCATCAAAATCTGAGATGGTGAGGTGAGGCTATTCCTAAAATTGGACTACTTGATATGGAATGACCCTATACTATGTTTTGCTATGCTATGCTATACTATACTCTGTTATGTTATAATATGATAAGCACCACTGTAATAATATGCTATGTTATATTATGCTATACTATTCAAGACTATGCAATTGGGGTGTGACCATTTTTTCGCCTTTCCAATTCCATAAATGAGGTGTGACAAAAAGTTAAGGCCCGTCATTTTAATTTAAAAAATATATATTTTAATATAATTTAGTTCTGCTTTTAAATAAGCTTTTAGAAAGTTATCACTTTTTAGTTGCTGCAACTCTACATCTTACTATATCGGTCGGTCCACATTTTCCTTTTTTTTAATAACATTGCAACAATTCAGCCAATTTTAATGAAATTTGAAACCTTATGTTGTTTTACATTCTCTTTCGAATGATACAATTGGCAAAGCCCTCCCATGTTAGCCCAGGAATTATATTATTTTGGCAATAACATCATAACTATTCTCCAGATTCTAACAAAATTTGAAACCATTGTTGTTTTTTATTCTCTTTTGAATGATATAATTGTCAAAGTTCTCCCAAGGTTAGCCAGGGAATTATTTTCTTTTGGCAATAACATCATTATTCCAACAAATCTAACAAAATTTGAAACTCTTATGTTTTTTTACTTTCTCTTTCAAATGATATAATTGCCAAAGTTTTTCCAAGGTCAGCCAGGGAACTATTTTGTTTTGGCAATAACATCATAACTATTCAGCTAATTCTAGCGAAATTTGAACCCATTCTGTTGAACCCAAAACTAAAGGAGCTTTAGTTCCTTCACCCACACCCAGTGGTGGGCTGGGTGGGTCTTTCAAAAGAGAACCCCATCCCCTGCCCCCATAAGGGGCGCTGCAATTTGTCATCCAGGCTGCCTTGCTGACGGGACTCAGCACCCTGTTTGACCCCTGGCTTAGCCTCTTCTCCTTTCTTCAGACACTTGTGTTTCCCCGCTGTTTCCTCGCTTTTCATACAACCTCTCCAACAACTTTCTCTAGTCAGCCTCTAATTTCACAGGGTAGATGCTGACCTTCTTCTCAGCCAACCATCCCGGATCGGGCTGGGGGGCGAGGGGACAATGTTACCTAACCCCTGAGCTCTGGTTTGGGATGGTTGGTTTTTAACAACCTGCTTCATCCCCACCCATACCTTCATCACATCTCCTTTCCTTTTCATTTCACAATCTATTTGTTTTTACGCCGTGTCTAAGGTGGAGCCGCCAGGCCATCAGGCAGGAGGGGTGGTCCTAAATGGCAGCACCTGGCTCTGCCAGGCCTGTACACACCCCTTGCAGGGTGGGCTACTGCAAGGGGTGATGAGCTATTGCATCCCGTAGAAAATTTAGGGTCACCATGCCGAATGATGAGAAAATTAAAAATCTCCCCTCAGTTTTTCCTTGTGCATCAACGGAGCCGCCCCCGGGCAGCTCCACAGAAAAAATAGAGGTCCTTCCTGCTTGCGCAGGGGACCCTCCAAATTTCTCTCACCGGAGAAGAGGCTTACTCCTCTCATTCGCCTATGGGTGTAGGGGACTCCCTCACCCCCTTCTCTGGAGGTGCTTTCGGGCACCTCCCTCTTTCCAGCGGCAGTCCCTCCTTTTCTTTCCAAGGGGACTGCCAAGAAAGCCAGCAGACAGCCCATAGCCAACTGCTCTGCATTGAAGCGGCTCGGTAGGGTAAACCCCCTTAGGGGGGGAGGGAAGCCAGGCCCCTTCGGTCTCTTCCCTCAAAAGACCTGCTGTCAAGAATATTAAACCTTGCCGGGGTCAAGACCTGTGCCTCCCTATACGTGACTAATGACAATGCTGTCAAAGGGACCTGTGCTGTCCTGGGGGGGGGGATTACCAACTGGAGGCCCCCCTGAGATAGACATGGTCCTTAAGGCAACCCAGCCTCAGATGGTAGGGCCTTCCATGGAGGGATTCCGGGCTCTGCGGCAAGCACTGGACTCGAATCCGCCCCTATGCAAGGTCCTCCTCAAACGGCTAGGGTTTCCGAGGCAGTACAAAGAGGGAAGGGATCGCCGACCGGTGCCCCTACAACTGCCAGGACCTTCTATTTCAGAGAAGGACCTAGCTGAGGCCAGTCCATCTGGCCTGGGGGCTCCTGCCGGCGGAGGGGAGAAGCGGGTTCATTCCCCGCCCTCCTCTCCTAAAAAGAAAAAGAAGAGGAAAAAGACTCCATTGAGAGCCTACTAGTCGATGCTGGGGAGATGCCACTCGCTCTACGCCGTGCACAGTGCATTATTCGCTTGTACTCGCGAGCCCGGCGACTCCCTCAGTCTCCATCAGCTCTCACTGCATCCGCAGCTGATTTCGACGGTGCCTATGCCGCCGAGAGACGCCAGTCATACACTAAGCCCTTTGGGTTTAAGACCAGAAAACTCCTTCGAGAGCTAGGTATAGCTCTCCGGCCGGTGGCGCCCATGGTTCTACCCACATTTGGCTATTTGTCGCCACGCCTCTGCTCCCAAAGCTTGTACAGCGCTGGGAGTATTGTGTTTGACCTTTTCGGAGCACACCTCGTGTCACGCTGGAACCGTGCCAGTGTATACGGATGCCTCCAAGTCCCAAGAGGGGGTCGGCTTCCACGCCGTATCCCCTCTGTTTGAAGTCAGCGGGGCTCTGCCAGGCGCTGCGTCTGTCTTCACGGCCGAGCAGGTGGCAATACACCACTCGGTACCAGAGATTATGCGACGTGCCCGGTTCGGAGACCGGATTGTAATCTATAGCGACTCACAAAGCGCCCTGAGTGCTCTCGGGGCATTGGAATCTCCGCATCCCCTGGTTCGCGATATCTGTGACGCCACGGTTTTGGCGAGCTGGGCGGATGTCGAGATTATCTTCTGCTGGGTTCCTGGACATGTAGGAATTGCGGGGAATGAGGGCGCCAAAGGGTCTGCGACCGGACCAGCATTTCGCTCTTCCTCACACCGACTACATGGCAGGAATGTGGGCAGCTCTTAGGACTACTTGGCAAAGGAGAGGGGAGACGGTCCAGGGGAACTTAAAGTTGCGTGCCATTGCGCCGTGACTTTTCCCATGGACTTATTCCCCAATGCCGCGACGGTTTCAGATCGCTTTCTGTCGTCTCCGAATCGGGCACACCTGTGTGACGCATCGCCTGCACCCTATTGTGAAGACTGCGTCGTCCCCCAGACTGTTCGGAACATTCTTGTCGAATGTCCCAATCTGGGTGATCTTCGCACATGTTACCTGTCCCGGTACTCGGATGGGCGGGGTCGCTACCGCCTGTCCCTTGTACTCGGGACGATTGCGTGCACCTTGACTGGTGGACTTATAGACTTTTGGGGGAAGGCCGGCCTTCTCCCTTTTATTTAACCAGTTTTTTTGTTTTGTTATTGTTGTTTTCTTTGTAGGTCGCACGGACCTGCGTCGGGGAGAGGGGGATCTCTCCCTGACACCGGAGCTTGTTTCCCAATTGTTGTCATCTTCCCTTTTTATTGTTGTTTTGTTTTCATATTTTTATTTTAAAGTAGCCTTGAGCTAGGCTGTTTGATTGTAGCGACTTATGCCCAAGTGGGCAGTCGCCAGATAGCCCCTGCCTCTAAAGCTGCTCCGATCCCCTAAGTTTGAGGCAAAGGGAGGGAAAGACTTGTGGCGATCATCCCAACCTCCCCCCAATAAGTCCCCGAAGGCGACACCACCTTCAACGCTTTGTCTGGCCAACAACACCCAAAGTTCTGCCTCCGAGAAGCATATGGCCACTCCCGTAAGGGTCTTCTCTTCAAAGAAGGCCCTCATAGCTAGGCCTAGAGGGCATATTCCTTCAATGGAATTGCCACGAACTCCGGGCCAACTGGGAGGAGCTGCAGAGGCTCTGCTCATCCCATCCCATTCCCTGTTAGTTATCTTTTTGCAGGAGACCATGCTGGAGCGTGCCCCTCCCTAGGTATAACGGTTTTGCGACCCCACCACCACAGGATGGGGGCCAGGCAGGAGGATTCGTGCTTTACACCCGGCATGATATCCGTTCTTCTCTTCGCTTTAGATACCTCCTTTCAGTCAGTAGCTGTGAGGCTGCACCTGGATAGGAGGTATACTGTTATTTCCACGTAGATTCCCCCATAAGCCACCCGAACGATTTCACTGTCAGTGAATTTTGTCAGATTAGGGCTAGGTTCCGGTATATTTCGAAGCAGGTCCACCCATCTTCTTTGCAGGCATACAGGTCTTCATTTAATAGGAAAGACCCTTTAGCGGAGGTGTGGAAGCGAGTTAAAAAGATTCGGGGGCAAGTTCTCGCAGGTCTCCACTCCCGTTCTCCAGGAGAATGGGGCTGTATTCTCTAGACGGGATGTTGCTCCACCAGCATTCAATGCGTGTTGTACCGCTGACTGGACTTTACCTCCAGAGGTGGAGAACCCTTCAATGACAGGTTTACGAGTGAGTTGTGTTCTGCTCTCGGTTCGTGTGCGCCCAGTTCGGAGACCGGATTGTGATCTATAGCGACTCACAAAGCGCCTTGAGTGCTCTCGGGGCATTGGAATCGCCGCATCTCCTGGTTCGTGATATCCGTGACGCCACGGTTTTGGCGAGCTGGGCGGATGTAGAGATTATCTTCTGCTGGGTTCCTGGGCATGTAGGAATTGCGGAGAATGAGGGCGCCAAAGAGTCCGCGAGGACTCTGCGACCGGACCAGCGTTTCGCTCTTCATCACACCAACTACATGGCAGGAATACGGGCAGCTCTTCGGACTGCTTGGTAAAGAAGATGGGAGACGGTCGAAGGGAACTTAAAGTTGCGTGCCATTGCGCCTCGACTGTTCCCATGGACCTATCCCCCAATGCCGCGACGGCTTCAGGTCGCTTTCTGTCGTCTCCAAATCGGGCACACTCGCGTGACGCATCGCTATTTGATGGAGCGCTGGCCAGCGCCCTATTGTGACGACTGCGTCGTCCCCCAGACTGTTCGGCACATTCTTGTCGAATGTCCTAGTCTGGGCGATCTTCGCGTACGATACCTGTCCCGGTACCGGGATGGGCGAGGTCGCTACCGCCTGTCCCGTGTACTCGGGACGGATTCGTGCACACCGACTTGTGGACTTTTAGGAGGAGGCCGGCCTTCTCCCTTTTATTTAACTAGTTTTTTTGTTATTGTTGTTTTTTTTTGTATGTCGCACGCTCCTGCGCCGGGAGGAGGGGGACCTCCCCCAACGCCGGAGATTGCTTCCTGATTGTTGTGATTTTCCTTTTTTATCATTCTGTTTTCATATTTTTATTTTAAAGTAGCCTAGTGCTAGGCTGTCTTCATTCCGGCGACTTATGCCCAAGTGGGCAGTCGCCAGGTAGGCTCCTAAATTAAAAAAAAAAAAAAATAGTTGGTTCGTGTGCGGATACCGCCCCTGGTCCAGACGATGTCCCGTTGTGGTGGAGCGAATATGAGGGTGTTTGTAGGGCCATTCTCCCACCCCCTCTCTACCGGACCTCTCACCCCTTCTGTTAAAATTTCAAGAAGGTATTCCTTCAATTTGTAAAGTGTCTGATTTTGCAAAATTTGCAATAATATGATTGAATTTATTAGTAGTCCATAACAGCCTAGAGACCGCGACCGGATCGATTATTATTATTGAGTTTAGAAGCACCAGGCCTTTAAGACATGCACAACAATTTTGGTCACACAAGTGGCAGCTGGCAAGACTTTCCCCCAGGGGGCCCTAGACCCCTAGAAAGCACGGTACCACGTAAGGTTGTTTGGTTGTATTTTTTGTAAATATTTTTCTTGTGATTGGTATTATTCATATGTAGGATTGTTGTTTTTCTTTGTATATATATATATATATATATATACATATACATACAATAAACCCTCAATATAACAAACCAAATTTCCTGGCCGAACTCGATCAGGTTTAACGAACCGAAGTTCATTAAATCCAATGTAATCCAGTTAACTTTATTAGTAATTACATATGTATTACATATCCTTGCAATACAGTCTTTATATACATATTTACATATACAGATTAATGAATGAACCATCGTTATTTCCATTGCTTTTAACGACCATCAGGTTTAACGAACGCCCCCCCGCCCCATATAGTTTGTTATATCAATGGTCTACTGTATATATATATATATACAATGGGTGGTCAATAAGTTTTGCAATTCGGATATAAGGAAACGAGATATGAGGAAAAGTGTTTTATTATTTTTCAATATAACTACCCTCGACTTCAATGCACTTGCGCCACTTGTCCCTGAGGCTTTGATTTCCAGACAACCAGAAATCTCCCGACTGCTCTTCATTCCACTCCTGGACAGCGAGCTGGACATCTTCATCGTACCCAAACCGGCGTCCACGCAGTGCAGCCTTGAGCTGGCAGAATAAAAAGTAGTCGCTAGGAGCCAGATCTGGACTGTAGGGGGGGATGGTTGAGCTCCTCAAATTCGCAGTCACGCAGGGCAGCTTGTGCAACTCTGGCCTTGTGGACTTTGACGACGTTGAAGTCGATCATGGGGCGTGAGGTTTTTAGGGACCCAACGGGCAGAGACCTTGGTCATGGCCAAATTGTCGTGGATGATGTTGATAACACTTCCATGTGATATTCCAAGTTCTCGCTCGATTTCTTCGATCTTCACCCATCGATTTTCGAGGATCCTCCTCTTCAAACGGGCCACATTGTCCTCGTTGGTCACGTCTGACGGGTGTTCTGGACGGGGGTCAACTTCAAGGGACTCACAACCATGGCGGAACTCCCTATTCCAGCGAGCAATGGTTGCATAGGAAGGGGCGGTGTCGGTGAACACTGCAACCATGCGTTCATGGATCTCTTTTGCATTCTTGCCTTCCTTGGTCAAATATTTGATCACTGCGCGGTGCTCAACCTTCTCCATTGTTGAAAAATTTATGACTGATGATCTGCGATCAGCTACTGCTTCTTACATAGATGAGGCAGGAGCGTGCGGCTGCAGGTCCTGACTTGTCATAACTTGTCCTAACACCCCCACAAACAGCCATCCCCCTTCCTCTGTTTTACCCTATCGATTCGCAAAACTTATTGACCGCCCCTCGTGTGTATATATATATATATATATATATATATATATATATATATATATCCTTATTTTTGTAAATAAAGGACTACATATACAATCCGTCTCATTTCTCCCTTGATTTCTCACATCTGACTTAGTGTAGTAAGCAGGTTGGATAGATTGGGGCTAGGTGGTAGGTTCGGGGCCTGCGACACTGTTACCCATACTTTGACACCTGGGTGAGCAAGGCATGTCCTTTCTGTTTTATTTGTTCAACAGGATTTGGGTAGAGGGTATCCTCCTAGATTCCTGCGAATCGTTACTGTGTTCGCTTTTTGCAAACCAAGGAGAGATTTCTCTACCCTGACTGGTTTCCACCCAATCTGCCTGTGCAAGTTGATGGAGAAATTGGTAAATGTTAGATTACCCTTTTTTTCTGAATAGCAGAGGCTATCTGTCTTATGCACAGTGTGGCTTCAGTAAGTTCCACTCTATGATGGATGCTCTGCTCCAACTGGAAAATGCCATCTGTTAGGCCTTCCTTCATAGACAGCACTACGTGCAGTGTTTTTTGATCTGGAGAAGGCCTATGATACTGCGTGGTGATACAGTATCATGGAGACTCTCCACACAATGGGGGCGAGGGGACGCCTCCCGATCTTAATATCTGAATTTTTTACGAGATCGTTGATTCCACGTATGGGTTGGGGAGCCCTCTCTGGCCCAATGGAGCAGGAAGAGGGGGTCCTGCAGGGAAGTGTCCTCAGTGTCACACTTTGCCCTGAGCATCAATGGCATCACCTCATTGCTGCCAGAAGATGTTCTTGCTATGCTCTATGTGGACGACCTTTCTATCTCTTTTACCGCAACCCAGATATCAACCCTGGAGCATCGACTCCAACAGGCATTGAACCATATCTCTTGCTACACCAAAGTGCACAGGCTTTGGTTTTCCTTGGCCAAGACTAAGGTGGTGCATTTCTGCCGCCATCCCCAGTTCCACCCTGACCCAGACCTGTTTCTAAATGGGGTGTGCCTGGAAGTGGTGGACTCACACCATTTCCTTGGTCTTGTATTTGACCAATGCCTCAGCACCTGGGGCGCTGATAGGGCTACTGCCTTAGTTTTTTAGCGATCCTATGTTCATTTTATCAACTACGGATGCAAGTTTTATGCATCTGCAACCGAGCATGTATTGCAGAAGTTGGACTCGATCCACCACACTGGCTTTCGCCTGGTCACCAGTGCTTTCTACACTTCCTCCATTCAGAGCCTACTTGTCAATGCTGGGGAGATGCCTCTCGCTCTGCACAGTGCATTATTTGCCTGTGCCCGCGAGCCCGGTGCCTACCCCATTCCCTAACATCTTACTGCATATGCAGCTGATCTCGACAGTGCCTATGCCGCTGAGAGAAGCCAGTCATACCCTAAGCCCTTCAGGTTTAGGGCCAGGAAACTCCTTCGAGAGCTAAGTATAGCCTCCAAGTTGGTGGTGCTGTAGTGGGCCACAAATCTACACTAAACTTGCAATCGATCCAACCCACACTAAATTGGACATGAAAACCAGAGGGAGAATGAAATGATTGGATATACAGTCCTGTATTCACACAAAAAAATTACAATAATATTTACAAGAGATAGGGAGTAAATAAATTTATAATTGCGGAATATACACAATCAAATATAAATCAATCCTATATGCAAATACTACCTCGTAATATTTGCAATCAAAGAGATAACTTAGCAAACAAAATAATACAGAATCGTACCAAGGAGGCCTAACAACCACACTGGAATTCAACAAAAAAGAAAAGGCCTCACATGCTACCCCCAGGGGAAAGTCCTGCGGCTGCCACTCGAGTGAGTACAATTGTTGCCTAGGTCTTACCAAAAAAAAGGCTGGCATCTCCGAGCTTGATATCTTATACAATGATCCGGTCGCACTTTTGAGGATATAAGCCCTCCATTCAAACAGGATGTATAATAACTTTGTAGTATAATGTACCTCAAACCCTATAATCTCTGCCACTCTTTACAAATTTAGGATTATCCTGTTGAAATTTAATAACGTGGCTTTTCACAAAATAACAAACAAGTAATTAGCTGAGGAAGAAAAAAACATTTTAGACAAAACATGAAATCCAGAATTTATATATATATATATATATATATATATATATATATATATATATATATATATATATATATATATATAAAGAAAAACCTCTCCCATTCACACAGACATTCTTACAGAGGCAGGGAGATGGTATTGGAAAGGGGGTGGGAGAATTGCCCTTCAAACACCCTCGCATTTGCTCCACCACACCCCACCTTCCTTAGTCCATTCGACCACAGTCACTCACACTACACTCAATCCTTATTCACGGTACCTTTTTTACTCAATTGCGCCCTTCTGCACCCATTCACACTCATCTACTGGTTCCTGACTGCGCGTAGCAATCAGTTGGGGTCGTTCATCCAGCATACTCTTAGCCTTCATTACTAGTTCTCCCATCTCTCGACAGAACTCTTTCATAATCTTCCATTCAGAACCTTCCCTCTTCACACCCACATTCATCAGCTCCTCACTCGCAGCTCATCCAACTCAAGGTACACTCTTGCAAAACAGACAAATCACTCACATTTGCTCTACTCTCAGCAAATATACCACAGAAACCCCTTCAACTGGTTCCTACCAGAAGCCAGAAAAGTCAGTCACCTCCTCATTCTCCACATCGAACTCACCTCTACCCTTACCATTCGCAAAACCAGAAAAAAAAGCCACACTAGGTTCATTTTGCCCAAACACACTATCATTCATACTGTTCCCCAAACCAGAAAAATCAGCCACAGGCAGCTCACTCACTCATCTACTTACATCAGCCAAATCACTCACCTGCTTATGCAAACACCCAATCTCTCTCTCAAACTCCCCCATACCAGATAGACTCCACTCAGACTTACTTTGATTCGTACTTGCATTCTTCCTTTCACTCTTCTTTGTCTGCTTTCTACTCCTCAAGACCAAGACAAGCTCTTTCCCAGGCAGATCCAAACTATCACACTCCATCTTATCATCATGCACCTTATCTCTCTCTCTGCACAGTTCATACACCGGATGGCTCACCAGGTAGTCAGGAGGTTCTCTCCACCTCCTCAACTGTTTCTGATGAGCCTGCACTCTTCAGTCACACCTTCATTCAAACTCTCCAAAACATAGGTATGTCACACCATTCTCAGAGACTCACAACTCTATACGGTTCTTCAAATTTTTCACTCATCTTTGACACATTCAACCTACCTTTTACTTCTTTTACCTTCAATACTTTTGCACTAATTTCAAGTGAACAAAACCTTTCATGCTCCTCATACCATACACTCTACTCACTTTCACTCAAACAAAACATCTTTCACTGCCTTTCAAAATTAAAAACAAACTGACACCGAGACACCCCAGTTGCACTATGCACCGTCAAATTATATGCCCATAACACTCTACTCAACCATTCATCCCATTCATTCAAAGTCGTACTCATCATTCTAAGCATCTCACACAAGGTCCTAATTGTACGCTCAGCCAACCCATTCGAAGACAGTGCATACGGAGTTGTCCTCACATGCTCCACACCATTCACTCTCAACATTCACTCAAACACTTCACTCGCAAACTCAGGCCCATTATCACTCAGACATCTCCTAGACTTCCATACACACACAAGAAAAAACAACTGCTCAACCACACTTGCAACAGTCACACTCCTCATCAAATTGCCCATCTTCCAACACATCCTCCCACACCAACTGTTCACCTGTCAGCCTCATTCTCTCCTTTCTTTTCGCATTCAGCCATTTACTTATCTTTCATGGTACCGTATCAAGGAACTTTCTCATCAATTGCTTAAACTCATTCACACCATCATCACCATACCTCTTTCTTGCCATAGTCTCAAGCCTATGCGCATACATATTCACACTTTCACTCTTCCCCATGCGAGCCTTTTCAAATTCATTCACACACTCTTTCATTCATTTCACTTGCCCAATCAATCGCTTCTTCACCACCTCATACCTTGGCTCACCCACACTCATGATCATTGGAAAAAACTCTAGTACTTTTCCTTCCAAGTACTCGCCTAATACATTCACCCAATATCCCTTATTCTCTGGGTACTTGAGCTTACAATACCACTCAAATTCCCCAAAGAATTCATCTACACTCTTCCCACCATGCAACCTAAACTTATCAGCCGTCTGCACTTCCATTATCAAAATACCTTTCCCCACATTCACTTCACTCTCACTTGAGCTGCTCTCCTCTCAGTCATGCCACTCATACATGTGCCTGCTCGATTGCTAGTCCAAAGGTACCCTCTTTGAATGGGCCGTAAGTTCTCCTAGGGTACTTACTTTCCTTGTTACTCCTTGTTACTCTCTTCTTCATCTGAATACGAGTCCACACTCTTCCCTCTCACCTTCTGATCCTTTCTCTTTGACCCAGTCTTCCTTCCTATCACTCACAATCATCCTGCCCTCTCTAGACTCGCACATACTCCCACTGATCCCATTATTCTTACTATCCCCTTCAGTCAGAGTAGGGATCAGGGTCAAGGGTCCTGGGGCCAATCCTGACCCCTTAATCATGTCATAGAGGTCCTTCATAATTTGGTTGGCCTGCTTCTGTCTCTGTCCATTTCTTTCCTTATCCTGTCTGTCTTCTCATCCATACTCATCATATCACTCTTCAATCCCTCAATCATGCTCCTCAACATCGTACATTCCTCCTCTTTCTGTCTCAACTCCAGCTTCAGTCTCACAATCTCATCATGGAGGCCACGTTCCACAGAAGCCATCCTCCCAGGTTAGTAATAAAGGACAGAAGAAGGGAAAAAACAATCAACTACGTCCAATCTGATGATGGACTGCAATCCAATCCTGTCACGCTCCCAGTTTTGAGATCTCATGTCCCTATTCGGGTGCCAAATGTAGTAGGCCAAAAATCTATACTCTAATTCCCAATCGATCCAACCCGCTTCCTGCACTAAATTGGACATGAAAACCCAAGGGAGAATGAAATGATTGGATGTACAGTCCTGTATTCACAAAAAATTACAATAATATTTACAAGAGATATGGGGTAAATAGATTTGAGAGCTCGTTACTTATAACAAACCAATCCTACTTATGAATACTAGCAAAAGGATAAAAAAAAACCAATCTATCCTATTACCAAACAAAATATTATCCACAATAGATGAGATGAATGAGCAAACAACGATACAAAAGAGGCCTAATAAACACACTGGATACAAAAAAGGAAATGCCTCACGTGCTACCCCCGGGGGAAAAGTCCTGCCGGCTGCCATTCAAGTGTTCACAATTGTTGCCTAAGTCTTACCAAAAAAATCCTTTGCCTCCGAGCTTGGTATAATAATGCGGTCTGGTCACACTTTTGAGGCTATAAAAGCCCTCCTCATTTCAAATGGGATGTACAATAACTTTGTATGGCTTATCTCAAACCCTACAGTCTCCACCACTCTTTACAAACAGTAGGAATATCTTGTAATTTTAATAGAGTGGCCTTTCGCAAAATAACAAAGTAATTAGCTGAGGAAGAGAAAAATCATTTTAGACAAAACATGAAATTGAATATATATATATATATATATATATATATATATATATATATGAGAAATTAAACCACATTCTCCAAAGATAATTTAATTCAGAACAGTTTCGGTGTATCTCACACCCTTTTTCAACTGACACTGGATAGAAAATATAAGAAAAGTGCATACCAGCATAACACAATGTCAGGTCGTGAAAGATCCCCTCTTTTTTCCCCAATCCCCTACTTGTGGCTAATCTGGGGGGGGGGTTAGGCCTAAACATATTGAAGGGCTGACATTTTAATATTTTGTTTATTTGCTTTCTTATTACAGGATTAAAAGAAAATTGACCCTCAGATAGATTTAAATTAGGAACTGACGATATCAAGCTCGATTCTACGATTCTTCTCTTAACATAGTTAGCCGATTTAAATACCATTTTACTTCCATTGAAATCGATCAAATGATTCAAGTCTCTAACATGGCAAAATATTCCACTGCTTTGGCTGCCCACTCTAATATCTCTTTTGTGTTTGTACAATCTCTTGTCTAGATTTCTCCCCGTTTTTCCTATATAAACTTTATGGCAATCGTTGCATGGCATTGCATATACTCCTATGTTAATATGTTCTTTGGAATATTTTGAGACTGAACTCCTTCCCACAATTTCTCCCACTAACTTTATATGGTTAAGGTACATTGACGATGTATTTTCTGTATGGCCTAATGGCCATGATTTTGATACCTTTTTTAATAATTTGAATAATTTGCATGTCTCCATCAAATTTAAATATGAATGGGAATATGATAATAGATTACCCTTTTTAGATGTCCTCATTAATAAAGATCACAATGAATTAAAACAAGTAGGGGATTGGGGAAAAAAGAGGGGATCTTTCATGACCTGACCTTGTGTTATGCTGGTATGCACTTTTCTTATATTTTCTATCCAGTGTCAGTTGAAAAAGGGTGTGAGATACTCCGAAACTGTTCTGAATTAAATTGTCTTCGGAGAATGTGGTTTAATTCCTCATCTTTTCTTGCGATAATGCATTAATTTTCATCATATATATATATATATATATATATATATAATATATATATATAAACATCTCCATTCACACACACATTCTTACAGAGGGAGGGAGAGGGTATTGGAAAAGGGGTGGGAGAATGGCCCTTCATACACACTCACATTCGCTCCACCACAACATTATCTACTCAGGATATTGCTGAAGGATGTCTACTGGATTTCACCTCCAGAGGCGGAGAACCCTTCAACAATATGTTTATATTGAGTGAGTTGTTTTTCACTCTCGCTTCGTGCATGGACACCACTCATAGTCTAAACGATGTTCCGTATGCAAGCTTTGACACCTAGTTTTCCGAGCCATGCCCTTTCTGTTAGATTTGTTCATCAGGATCTGTCCAAAGGGTATCCTCCCAGACTCCTGGCAAATTGCTACTGTGATTGTTTTTGCAAATGGGGGAGATCACTCTACCACAGCTGGTTTCTGCCCAATTTCTCTAACCTCCATTATACTCCAAGTTGATGGAGAAATGTTAGACTAGACTTTTTCCTGGACAGTGGAGGCCACCTGTCTTCCACAAGTCCCACACCAATGGAGGAGGAAGAAGGTGCCTCACAGGGAAGCATCCTCAGTATCACACTCTTTCCCCTGAGCATCAATGGTCCAGGCTGAAGATGTTCTTGCTATGCTTTACGTGTGCCACCTTTCAATTTATAGGTGTGCCCCATATGCAAATCCTGGATCGATTCCAATAGGCATTGAACCGCATCTCTCACTAAGCCGAAGCCCACAGATTTAAATTTTCCCCGGCCAAAACTAAGGTCTGCCACAATCCATGGCTCCATTCCAACCTAGACTTGTTCTTAAATAGGGTTTGCCTGAAACTGGTGAGTTCTCACTATTTCCTTAAGTCTTGTTTTCAACCCACGTCTCACTATGAACATTCTGATAGTGCTACTACTTTGCTTTTCAATTGATCCTTTGTTCATTCAAAGCTTGACTACAAATGCAAGTTTTATGCATCTGCAACTGAGCATGTATTGGGGAAGGTGGACTCGACCCATTACAGTGGCAACCAGTGACTTCCGCACTTTCCACCATTGAGAGCCTACTTGTCTATACTGGGGATATGCCACTCACTCTGTGGCATGTACAGTGCATTATGCACCTGTATGGTGAGTCCTGCACCTCCCTCAGTCACCATGGCTCTCACTGCATCGGCAGATGATCTTGATGGTGCCTATGCTGCCGAGAGATGCCAGTCATACCCTAAGCCCTTTGGGTTTAGGGCTAGGAAACTCAGAGAGCTTGGTGTAGCTCTCAGGCAGGTGGTGCCTCTGGTTCTGCCCAGCATCCCACCCTGGAGGGTACCAATTTTGACTATTTGTCCCCATGCCTCTGCTTCCACAGCTCTAGGAGTATTGCATTCTGACTTTTTGGACCATACTTCATGTCATGCTGGATCTGTACTACTGTATATGGATGGCTCCTAGTCCCAGGAAGGGGTTAGTTTCCATGCTGTATCCCCTTTGTTTGAAGGGGATATGTAAAGTCAGTGACTGTGAACACTGCAATTCCAAATACATCGGCGTGACCTCCACAACCCTGTCAAGGTGACTGACGGCTCACCTACAGGATGGGGCAATTAGAAAACATGGCCCACTCTCTCAGCACTACCTTAACCTGTGAGACACTAAATAAGAACACCTCCATCATCCTGAGACTACAAAACTGCAGAAGATTGCAAATGGGCGAAGCTTTCATTATCCAAATTAAGAAGCCAGCAATTAATGTGTAACTCCAGCCCAAAACCATACTTTCCGACAAATCAATGTCAACCTCCACTAATTCAAAATCGCAATTTCCTTTACTTGTTGAACATTTACTGAACTAAATTTTTTCCTATGATTTAAACATTAGTTTGTCCTTAAAAAATTTCCTTAACTGTGATTGGCCAATTTTGTATCCCTTATGTTCAAATAGAATAACAAGCAGTGCCTATGTTTTTAACGTTAGTTTGTCCTTAAAATTTCCCTAAACTGTGATTGGTCAATTTTGTATCTCTTATGTTTAAGTATAAAAGTATACACAGTGTAGCATTCTATAAGTCATTCCATTTCTGTTCATTCACTTAAGATGACTGAGCATGGTTGAAAGATGTCTTGTAATAAAATATGTCTTTGTAAATATTTTGTTCTCACAAAAAAAACTTGTAAGAAAAATAAAGAGAATACAAGTTAAAATCAATAATGCTGCCACTGCTTTGAACTTCAACAGTGCATATATATATATATATATATATGGTTACCAGAACCACCCATGATAGGATAACTTTGATAGGTCATAGTGGCCTTTTCAATTTATTTTATATTATAGTGAGTTTCCATACCCAAGGAACTGCTATGTAAGATCCAAATACCATGTGAGAGAAATCTTCTTAAATTGTATTTGTATCTATTATTTCTCTCTTCCTCAGATAAAAGAACTGATTTGCCATTCTCCTGATACAAAAGGAAATCAAATAGAACTGTTCTGAATCCTAAGCTGCACATTAAAAAGACAATACATATTTATTGGTCATCAAACATAAAGTCATCAGAATCATATTTTAATTAGCGAATCTAATTTAAGTGGTTATAAAATGCGGACTCGTTACCAGAGATTTTTAGCAAGGACTGTACTTGTTCAAAATAATAATGTTGAAGAGGCATTAGGTATTGTAAACAAGTAAGTATTCTGTACATATGGTTTCTATTATTGAGAGCTCATAATATTGTTTGAACCAATAATTAAAAATTAAATTGCTGCAGCATTTTATTATTATAGTACCTAAACTAAAGGTTCTTTTGCCCAAGGAAATAATATGGATATAATGTATAACCAGTGCTGGCTCAAGGTACTGGCAACTCGAGCATCTGCACAGAGCGCGCCATGTGCTTAGGGGGTTGGGTGCATCAAGGATCTTTCAAAAAAGAAAAACTATTATTTTTCATTGTTTGTTGAAAAAATAGCCCAGATAATAAACTCATTTTTATTATTATATATTTTCAGTTTCTCCTTGTGAAAATTTTATGATTCCAGTCAGCGCAGTTCAAAATGAGAATTGCTAAATTATACTGGAGAAAAAATAAATTTCATAAATCCTCCCCCCAACATTATCACTTCC
Organism: Ceratothoa steindachneri; assembly: GCA_963969495.1. Lineage (NCBI taxonomy): Eukaryota > Metazoa > Arthropoda > Malacostraca > Isopoda > Cymothoidae > Ceratothoa > Ceratothoa steindachneri. Next base: position 213,640,426 of record OZ018317.1, read on the forward strand.
CCAATGGGGAAGCCTTTGGACTTGGTGACCTTGTGGAGTTTTGTTGGAAGACAATCAGCCAAATTCTGACGGTGGGAAGCGGCTATTTCATCCCACACCTTCCGAATTGCAACTTCGAGCTTGGGAATCATGGCAGTATCCTCCTGACGAAGGCAGAATTTTATTTTCCCCAAGAGGCTCTCAATGGGAAAATATTGGGTGATTGCCCAGGCCAATCTTAGATATACTTGACCTCATCAGAGAGACACTTTTTGATTTCCCTTAAGGTGTAGCAAGGGGCGCTGTCCTGCTGCAGGATCTCCAGCACGTTTGGGCGAACCACTCTAAATTGTCATTGAGCAGTTTAAATATAATGTTTAATCAATTTCTCCAATGAGATTCTTTTTAAGGAGGTATGATATAGGTCCCCAACTGTGGTTTAAAATGAGAATTTAGAAATTCTCATTTTGAACCGTGCTGACTGTATACTTAAAAAGGGCGCCAAACATCTGCTTGCCCAGGGTGCCAGTAACCATAGGGCCAGCCCTGTGTTACACACAGGGTTGGCCTAGAAATTCAAAGTCATACTTTTGAGTATCTGTGACATTTGTTCCTGGGACTTTGAATCTCCCATCTCTCTCCAGCTTTTAAGGTTAATGAAGTTGGCTTGCCATTTTATGTCATCTTTACCCTCATTCTTTAGTAGATTATTTTTTCATTCCCTGCCCTTTATTTCCCTCTCTTCTTTCTCTTATCTAGTATTCCTTATTGTTACCTGACCTCTGCTCATTTTTCTGGATTGATTCCGAATTGTTCTTTATTGAAGGTGGAAGAGGCTGGGCATCTCCACCGCCTTCGTCTACTGATGCCCAAGGAGAAGCCCATTATTGGCACTTTTTCTCTTGCGTAGGAGAACTTGGGCAACCTTTTAGGTCTATAAAGATGGTGTGGTAGATCTGTATCCATTCTCCAAGAGGACGTAACTTAATCTAGAATTGCAGTAGTGCTGAGCCCTCGTAGGCTTCCATGGTGGCGAGTCCCGAGGCAGAATGTGAAGTTATTTCTATTTGCAATGGCTATCCATAAACTTAAAACCTCCCTTTCTCGTAAGGGTTCTTGTGTCAAATGTTCTTCAGCTCCCCTTTCATCCTTCCCTCGCTTGTTGGATCCCTATCCCAACGATGAGGCCCCAGATTTAGATTATCCCTGCTTTCTTCTGACACTTCACTTGCAAAATTCAATGTGTTTGACGTTAATGAATCTTTTGAGTCCCACTGTGGTGAACCCCGCTGGATGTGGTCAAGAGGTAGTGGTGATATCATAGTTGAGGTGTCATCTCGATAGCCAAAGTTCCAGTAACCTTGTCGCCCCTTCCACGCCTGAATTTTGTCAAAGGTGTCATCCGTTCAAACGAATTAAGGGACTACGACCTCACCCACCTTCAGAGTAAGCTTAGTACCCAATGTGTCACACATGTACACAGGGTGACTAAAACAGTAGGCTCTACTTGAATCACAACTGCCACACTGATTTTAACTTTTGAACGACAAGAACTGCCTCTGTGTATTAAAGCTGGGTACCTTCGTCTCCCAGTAAGTCCTTACGTCAAACTACCCAGACATTGCTTCAATTTGGACATGTTTGTTGTGCCTGTCAACATTCCCATTCCTGTGAGAATTGTAGTTCTGATTACCATGCCCCTGAATGCACCAAAACACCATGCTGTATCAACTGGGGGGGTGCCCATAGTCCTGCACCAAAAATCTGCCTAATATTCTTATATGAAAAGGAGGTCCTCACTTTGTGTGACTCTGTGTCTGGATGTAAGAGGCTTGCCAATGTGCCCGAGCACAAACCTCACCTATTGTACATTTCTTCTCAGACATTTTGCGTGATGCTGGACAAAACCAACCAGCATGTTCGAGTTCTGACATGCCTGAATCATCTCATCGTCCATCTACCAGTATTGTCGGAAGCATTCTTAATATACAGTCAAAGCATTGCTCTCACACAGGGAAACAAAAGAAGCTCCCCTCTCTCCAGCAGCTCTAGCCAGGGCCGATGCTCAGGGTGAAACACTTCAAGACATCGGATGTTATCTGAAGGTTCTTCCACCCGGGCCTGTGACCCAAAGCCCTGGGGCAATAGGAATGACTCCTCACCTGGGTCATCGACCACCAATAATCAGGCAGCCTCTGGAGCCAACTTGACCAAGCCTCGAGAATCTTCAATGGACTCTTCTCCTGTCTGCCCTCAAGTCGATTCTGTCCTTCGTGGGACTTAGGCCCCCTCCCAGTCCAAACAGTGGCAGAAATACACCCAGTTCCTTGTACTTTGCCCAGATCACCTGCTCTTTCTACTCACCCACCTCCTCATTATCCGATGGAAGCAGATGATACTCCAACATCACCAGTTGTGGTTGTTGGATCAACCCCCTCAGACATCAAAAGTCCACTTGGCCCATGAATGCGGATTTACAACCAGGAAATCTCTTCTGAATCTGTTTCCACCTGGCTGTGAGCCATCAGATATACCCCTGGTCACTGCTCCTTCCAGGATCTCGCCATTTTACAATGGAATTCTCAAAGCATTCTTCCCAAGTGGGAAGAACTCAAAGTTCTTTTAACGACTCTACACCCTGCTGTTATTTGTCTTCAGAAGAACAAACTGGGTATACAGCCCTTTTCGGCGGTACCCAGTTTTCTTATTTTCAACTCTGTTGCTCCTTTTAGGGGCTCATCTTATGAGGGGGGTGGGGGGGGCAGTTATGGTTTCCTCATCCCACCATGTATCTCCCTCAGCGTTGGCAAAAATCCCTCCCTCTCCTCCTGGTTTAATTCTGGGGTTTTCAAATCTCAGGTTTTTAAAAAAAACAAACACTAAAAGCATCAGAATAATAATTATATTATAGTAAGAACAGATCACTCACTGATCGAGAATTGTGGGTACCTATGATAGCCATAACCTGTAGGAGAGATGAATTATGAGTCAGTATCATAGAAATAATCTTAATTTGATACATATTTGTTGAAATTATAAACATAAATATGCATTTTGAATAAAATAAGGATAAGTAGCATTCATTTCTTGAAAAAAAAAGTGTAATTTTGAAAAAAAAAAACATTAAAAAATTTTCACTTGAAAAAAACAAACAAACCAAAAAGACTAATAAAACCCCTTTTTTTTATTTACCAACCCTGCCCATCCCCCTACATACTGCCCTCCAAGCTGTTGCAATGAGGGTTTTTTTGCAAGGCTTTTAACTGTTTGCTCTATTTACCTCCTCCCTTTACCATTGTCAAGACCCAACCTTTTAAAATTTTTAGATCAATAGCCCTTCCCATTTTTACTACTTTGAGATTTTAATGCCCATCTCCCATATTGGGGCAACATCATTTGGAATGCCAAAGGCAGTGTTTTAGAGTCTCTCTTATTATCTAACTTTTCTATATTTTTAATACCAGTGATTTTACCTCTTTATCATATCCAGACGTATTCCTTTAGCTGTGTTGACCTGTCTCTCTGTTTCCCGTATTGCCTCACTGATTTTCAATGGTCAGCTCTAGATGACCTCCATGGGAATGACCACTTCCCTATTGTCGTGTCGGACGTTCATCCTAGCTCTCATACAACCATACCTCTCAAGTTGGCCTTAGGCCATGCTGATTGGGAAGGTTTCTGAGAGGCATCTTTCACAAGTGCCTCCTTGTGGACCGGACCTTCAATCGATTATCTACAATGCAGCCATACAGACCATTCCACAGGGGTGACACGTAATGGATGCTCAACCGTGCCCTGGTGGACCTCAGGGTGTGCAACAGCCATAAATAACTACAAGTTCGCTCATGCCCGATTCCAGTGGAACCCAACCTTGTGTAACAAGGTTGACCGAAACCAAGCTTGGGCGCTTCGCCAAAGAACCCTTCATCAGGCTCACTGAATTTCAATGCACCACTATGTTTCAGCAATTTCCTCTTTGACTCCTACTGCAAAGATCTGGAAGAGGATTAACAAGATCAGGGGCTGTTATGCTAGCCATAATACTCCCACACTCAGCCTACAGGGATCTCTAGAGAATGTCAGCAATTCTTTGGCCGACCATTTCTGTGCTGTCAGCAGTTCCAGTGATTACAATAAGGATTTTCTAGCATTCTCTTAATTTTACAACAAAATATAACCTGTATAATGCCTTATTCACCATCCACAAGTTGCATATGGCATTGTCCCTTAGTAGATCTACTTCTCCTGGCCTTGACAAGATCCATTTTGATATGATTCAGCTCCATTTTAATGGAGAGACGGCATCTTAAAGCAGCTATACATTTTGGGTATGAGGGGTCTTTTATTCAAAGTTTTTTAGCATCTTGATCCTTTATGGTGCTTGTTGGAGACACCTACTCTGACCTGCAACCCCAAGAGGAGGGAGTTCCTCAGGGCAGTATTTTAAGTGTTTTATGTTTTGTAATTGTGATCAATGATATTTCCTCTCTCCTAGAAGGTTTATCGGTGATGACTTGGCACTATACTCTTCCTCACCCCACCTTCCATCAGCAGCGCGTCGGCTGCAACTAGCAGTCAATATGATCTTAAAATATGCACAACTTAGGGGATTCGGCTTTTGCACAAGCAAAACTAAGGCGCTGTATTTCCAACGGGGTAGAGGGGCTCTTGTTCCACCACCTATCTCCCTACAAGGTGTAGAGATAGAGTTCATTTCTGAGTTTCAGTTTCTGGGCGTAACTTGATGCCAAGTTATCCTGGTTACCACAACTACGCCATCTTTGAACGGGCTGTCTGTGGGTTCTAGACATTTTGAAAGTCCTCTCCCACACTTCATGGGGCAGTGATCGTCAAACACTGTGGACTTGATACACTGCACTCTTAAATCCAAATTGTACTATGGATGTCAAATTTACTCTTCGGCTTCCCCTTCAGCCTCTAAAATTATGAACCCCATTCGCAACCTTGGAACTTGTCTCTCCAGTGGAGCCTTTCACACTTCTCCCATCAACAGCCTATACTGTGGGAGGGGGGTGCTCCCCTTGCCCTATCCTCGACTCCAGATCTCTCTGCAATATCTAGCAGGCCCCTGTATCAGAGGTCTACGGATGCCTGTATGCTGCCAAATCAATGGCGGCATTCGATAAGTTGTCATCCTTACCCCGCCCTTTGAACCTTTGGATAGGAGATCATATCTCTAACCTGGGTGATCTAAGAATCCTTGCCCTTCCGTGCTTCACCTCCCACAGTCTGCACCATTATGTGAGCCTGGACAAGTCATCTGTGGACCCTTGTATCCTTAAGAGCCTGTTCTTAGAGCATGCAACCTCACACATACAATACTGCCCAATATATACAGTTGGTTCCAAGTCGGACAATGGTATGGGTGCCCCAGCTACCTACTCAGGAGAGTTTCTCAACTTTATCTTTGCTGCTGGCAGCTTCTATTTTTACCGCTGAACCAAAATCAAATTTTACCTTTTTAACAATTCTGGCATTTTCTCCGACTCAAGTAGCGTTTTACAGTCAATTCGGCGAGTGGTATGCATTGAAAATCCATTTTCACGATGGTGTGACGGTTTAGCTGTTATAGTGCTGCAGGGACTCTGTGGAAAGATGTGGAAAGATTATAAATGTTGAGTATTTTTGTAAAATTGGAGAGCAGCAGCAGTTTTTATGAGGCTGTATATGGATCAGTATCTCATCTAAGATGTGAAAGTTGGAAGTTAGAGGTAAGGTTGAAGGTGTTTTCTCTATGGGGATCACATTGATTTTGTCGATATTTAAAGTACGTTTCATTTCATTCTGTTGTTAACTCCATTTTAATTGTAAGTTATTTTGTGACTGGATATTATCAAGAGTGATGGTGAGTGTTTTCATTTTATATAGCTTTGGATGGTGACTATCAGAGACTTGCCAGGGCAACCAACCCATGTGGCACTTGGGTGATGGTGGTTGTCATTGAAGCCTGAAGTGTTGAAAGATCACTAATATAATCTTTCTTTCCCAGACTGATGAATAAAGAAGGCCTTTTTGACCTGTACAGAAGAAATCAATATTATGAAAAGCCTTATCAGGTATTTTTTAAAATTAAGCAACAATTATTTCACATGGTTTTATACTATATAATACTGTAGGGATAATATATTAACCATATACAGTGGACCCTCTGTTTATGAACAAATGAGTTCATAAATAAATTTTATCGTGGTCGAGACCTACCAGTTTATGAATGGAATTTCAGCTTCCAAAGAATGAGCTGGCTGAGCGGGTATGCATGGAATGTTACTTATGCTGTGGCTCTGCTCAGTACGTATGCTTGCTTGAATTTGCAATGATTTGTTGGTATTGCTTATGTTTTATAAATTACTATATTAAATATGCTTCATATAACCAAAGATAGTGATAGCAAAAGTGCAACCCACGCTAGAAGTGAAAAAAGAAACCATATTGAAAAATGAAAATGGTTTTTTGGTATGGCAAAATCAACTATCTGTACAGATAGTAAAAAAAAATAGGAAATCAAGACTGTTAATGTTACAAAAGGAGCAAAAGTTATTATGAACAAAGATCAAAGATGATTGCAGAGGAAAAATTATTCATTATTTGGATATGTGAGAAACAGGTAGCTTGTGATAGTGTTTCTGAAAATATAATTTGTGAAAAAGCAAAGCAACTACATATTAAAGAAACCTCCTGGTACGCGTGTTGATACTAAAGTGTTTTAGTAAAGGGTGGTTTGAGGATTTTAGAGAAGATACATAAATAGTGTGATTAGGCATGGGTACGAATTCAAACAAAGAAGCTGCTAAGAATTTAGTAGCTATGTAAACTCTAAAGATTTTCTTCCCTAACAAGTATTTAACTGTGACAAGACCAGCCTCTTTTGGGAAATGCTTGTAATGAGAACCTACATCACTCAGGAGGAAAAATCATTGCCTGGGCATGAGCCATTGAAGGGCAGGCTGACTTTTATGTGCAAATTCAATTAGGGACATTAAGTTCAAGCCATTGCTTGTCAGTCACTCTAAGAATCTTAGTGTGTTAAAACCATACATAAAAAGTATATTATTATCTGGATGGCTAATAGTAAAGCTTAGGTGACTCAGAAATTTTGTATTGAGTTAATCCATAAAGTCTGGTCCAAGTGTGAAACAAAAAAATAATTTTCCAATGAAGTTCCTTCTGATGGACAATGCTCCTGTTCTTCCTCCAGGCTTAGAGGTTGAGTTGGTGAATGAGTTTGATTTTATCACTGAAGTTCCTGCCCCTTAACACAAATCCTCTACTGCAACCCATAGACCAGCAAGTCAGGAAACTCTACCAGAACTGTGTTTCAAAGGTGTTTTGACCTTTGAACCAGAATTAACTCAGAGAATTCTTGAAAGATTATTTCAACATCCTCCATTGCTTAAGTTTCATTGACAAAGCCTGTGGGAAGTGACTAACAGGACATTGAACTCAGCCTGGAGGAAATTGTGACCATAATGTGTAGAGACAGTGGTGTTAAGGTTGATCCTGTTATTGTTGTTGATGATATTGTATCTCTGGGCAAAAGCATGGGTTTGGAAGTTGACAATACTGGTGTTAAGGAGGTGGAGTACTGCAGTGGTGAGCTCCCCACGGAAGAACTTGAATACCTTCAGAAAAAGCAGCAAAAGATGCTGAAAATATTTTGAGGATGAGGAAGAAAGGGAAGATGTTCGTAATTCTTTGATCAATGAAATGGGGTGAACTGTAAAGTTTTGTAATAGATACCATCCTGACAAAGCTGCAGTAAACAATGTCATAAATCTATTCAATGATAATATAATGTCTCACTCTAGAAGCGTTTTAAGATGCTGGCAAAAACAAAACACATTGGACAGGTTTTTAGTTAATAGAATTACAGCGAGTCTCTAGTTGTATCAAGTAGTGCCAAGAGGCACCATCCTTCCTCACCTTCCAAACAATAACACCTCTTCCCTTCCCCCACCCACCACTTATACCATCAACTTTCTTCCATATAGGTTTCAGTAAGTTAAATTTTGGTCTATTTTATTTGTTTTGTTTATCCCTTTTGTAGAAGATTTTATGCATTTTCATTGTTTTTGTTTATGTTATGCATAAAGTAGTTGTTAATTATCCCTCCGGGATCGGATGATTTCTGCCCCAACACTTGGGAAATTAAGGGAGAAAGTATTGATCATACCGCCTGTACTGTAAGCCCCATCAACATTACCACAATTAAGATGGTAGGGCCACGCCTTCTGTTAGACTGTTCTGAGGGACCGCTATAAAGGTTTATATAAGCAAGCAGCCATCTAGGAATGAATTAATCCCTTTTACATTCTTCTGGGAAAAATGATTTTGGTTTACAAATGGCCTTAAGGAATGAATTAAGTTCATAAACTGAGGGTCCACTGTATTTAAATTATTTTTAGTGTCTAAACGATTTTATGCATTCTTTTGAACAAGTTTTCATAGTGTTTAGTGAATGGAAAATATTGCACATGCAAAGGGGCTAAAATGATAATTATGAATAAAAAGTGTAGGGCCTAAACAAAAATAAGGAAGATGATACACAATGATAGAAGAAAAGAGGTACAAAAAGTACAAGGGTATGTTATAAGTATTCAATATTGCAAGATTTGTAGCCTGTAATGTTGTTAGCATTATTTTTTTTTTGTTACTATTTTTTCCCTCTGGGCTGATATCAAGGCCAACCCACACCACAGAGGGAAAGCCTCCACCATGATGGTCCAGACCCACATGTCTCTGACTGACAAAACATTGTTTTTAGAGGGGTGCCAAGAATATGCATTCTTCCATTAGGTGCTTAGAATTATGAGTGTAGTGATTAGACCTAGGACAGGTTGCATTGTTAACTCCCTTTAGATGCTTATAATATTGTAAGGATGTGTGGTGTAAAAGACCCAAGTCTGGAAAAGTCCTCCACTCTACCACCTCATATCGGATGAATGTCCATCATCTCTCCAAGGATGGAGGGGGCTGTTGCTCCTTTAATGGTTTTAAACAAATGTATGAATGAATTTCAATATACAGTGGCACTTCGGTTTTTTAATTTAATTTGTTTCTCAAGGCCGTTTGTGAAATGAAAAGTTAAAAAACTGAAACAATTTTCCCCATAGGAATCAATGTAAAATGGATTAATCCGTTCCTGGGCCCCAGATGATTGCTTATTTAAACTTTTACAACAGTATTTTGTATACAAGTTCATACACAAAACCAATGAGAATCATTAGATCTAACAAAACAGATAAACACAACTGAATAAAGCTATAAATAAGAAAGGCAATCTCATTCATCCCTACCTGTGCTGAGTAGTCTTGATGGCACAAGTAGAGGGTGAAGAGGAGGTGGAAGGGAAGGGGAGTCCCCCTCCATAAGAACTTCAGGAGGTTTTTCCATCTCTTGGATTTTCTGTTTCTTGCTAGCAGGTTCTGCCTGGGACTCACTAGGCCTCTTTTTCACTAAAAACCTTTCTATTGAAACTTTCTTTTGCCTCTGCTTCACAATGTTACGGAAATGAGACATAACATTGTCATTGAAAAGGTTACTGACACAACTTGCTACTGCCTTATCAGGGCGATACATTTCAACAATTTTTTTACTTCACCCCATTTTGCAGACATTTCTTTAATAAGAGCACTAGGCACATCCTCCCTTCCCTCCTCTTCCTCTGAAGATATCTCCTCAAGCACCTGTTTCTGCTGCTCCTTCTGAAGGAATTCGAGTTTGTTAGTATACAACTCGGTGCCGTGTTCCTCCACCAGTTCTTCGACATCATCATCGTTGACTTCCAGGCCCATGCTTTTGCCCAGAGACACGATGTTATCAACAACTTCAGTAGGCTATCTCAAATCCTTCAAAATCTCTCTCTGCAACATAGTCAGTCCAGAGGTTCTTCCAAAAGTCACGGAGAGTTAGCTCTGTGTCTGAAGTAACCTCAAAGCTCCTTTGAAAAAGTGCTTTGGTGTATAATTTCTTAAAGTTAGAAATGACCTTTTGGTCCATTTGCTGAATCAGTGGAGTCATATTAACAGGCAAAAATTTCACTATGATGAAGTCGAACTCTTCTAGTAACTCAGCTGCCATGTCTGTGAGGGAGGCACAAGCATTGTCCATCAACAGCAGGCACTTCACTGGCAAGTTATTTTTATTAAAGTAATCCCTCACACTAGGAGCGAAAACTTCATGGATCGATTCCAGGAAAAACTGTCTGGTCAGCCCGGCCTTACTGTTAGCCCTCCACATGACATACAACCTGTTTTTCTTAAACACATTGGGTTCTCCAAATGATACATGAGCATTGGCTTCACCTTAAAATCCCCCTAGCATTACCACAAAGTAAAAGAGTTAGCCTGTCCTTCATAGGCTTGTGTCCAGGCAAAGCCTTTTCCTCCAGGTTTATATATGTTCTTTTGGGCATTTTCTTCCAAAACAGTCCAGTTTCATCACAATTAAACACTTGCTGGGGGCTAAAACCCTCAGCACTCACATACGCACCAAACTCTTTCACAAACTTCTGCATCTTTTTTGTTAGCACTTGCAGCCTCTACATGACAAACTACACTGTGTATGCCACTTTGCTTCTTAAACACATGTCTCAAAACTTGTACCTGGGGTTTTCTTGAGCAAATCCTGATGCAAATGCTTCACTTTCTCACAATTATTGTCAACGAAATACTGATGCCGGCCAACTGCTTTTCATTGATCCAAATCAGTAGCAACTTTTCCACTTCTTCTAATGTCTGAGATCTTTGCTTGGTGATCACAGTCACTCCTTTGGCAACCTTAGCTTCTTTTATTGCTTCCTTGTTCTTAAGGATGGTACAAATCGATGACTTTGTTAAGCCATACCCTAAATCAAGATCTGAAACACGAATGCCATTCTCATGCTTTTGTATAATCTCTTTCTTCACTTCTATTGTTCTCACTATTTTTCTTTCTACCTTTCCACTTTCTCTACTTTCTTAGGTCACATGGTGGCATATAGAATAGAAAAAATTGAAGAAATAATGCACAACACCAGAAATACCAGCAAAATCAAACAACAGTTCTTAGCGTGTATACTCCGAGCGCGGGCTGAGGCAAGACTGACACCACACATTCAGTCACTCAGTGATCACGTGCTGCCCGCATGGTATTACTGGCTTGTTCGGCAACTGGGGCAATTTTGTTTGAAAATGGAGTTAAATGTGAATATATAGTATGGTAAGGTAATAATATAATATGTGATATCAGAGGACTTATGAATGTTTGTGTTATTTTGTTGAATTTTGAAGAGTACTCCATCGGCAGGGTTCAAGAATGAAAGATAAGAGTGTATATGTTTTGTTGGGAGACAGGAAGGGAAATGATATCAGTGCTGATTGTTTATATACATGATACTTTATGTAGGGAGCTATCTACTCCCATGAGGGTAGGCTCAACACATCTACCCAATAGGCTGCCATTCGCTTTCATTGGGATTGAGCATCAACAGCATCACCTCGGTGCTGCTGGAAGATGTTCTCGCTACGCTCTACGTGGACGACCTTTCGATCTCTTTTGGCGCGGCCCAGATGCCAACTCTGGAGCGTCGACTCCAACAGGCATTGAACCGCGTCTCTCGCTATGCCGAAGCACACAGGTTTCGGTTTTCCTTGGCCAAGACTAAGGTGGTGCACTTCTGCCGCCATCCACGGCTCCACCCTAACCCAGACTTTTCTTAATGGGGTGCGCCTGGATGTGGTTGAATCGCACCATTTCCTTGTTTTTGTATTTGACCGATGCCTCACCTGGGAGGCTCATATTTGCAGCCTTAGGGTCTCTTGTACCCGTGCCATGGATATTCTCCGTTCCGTGACGTTCAGTGCTTAGGGCGCTGATAGGGCTACTGCTTTACTTTTTTATCGATCCTTTGTTCGTTCGAAGCTCGACTACGGATGCGAGTTTTATGCATCCGCAGCCGAGCGTTTATTGTGGAAGGTGGACTTGATCCACCACACTGGCCTTCGCCTGGCGACCGGTGCCTTCCGCACTTTCCCCATTGAGAGCCTATTAGTCGATGCTGGGGAGATGCCACTCGCTCTACGCCGTGTACAGTGCATTATTCGCCTGTACGCGCGAGCCCGGCGCGCCTCCCTCAGTCGCCAACAGCTCTCACTGCATCCGCAACTGATTTCGACGGTGCCTATGCCGCCGAGAGACTACAGTCATACCCTAAACCCAAAGAGGGCCAGTTAACTCCTTCGAGTGCTAGGTATAGCTCTCGGGCCTGTGGTGCCCCTGGTTCTTCCAGGACGCCACCCTGGAGGGTACCACATTTGACTATTTGTCGCCACACCTCTGCTCGCAAAGCTTGTACAGTGCCGGGAGTATTGTGTTCGGCCCTTTTGGAGCACACCTCGTGTCACGCTGGAACCGTGCCAGTGTATACGGATGGCTCCAAGTCCGAAGAGGGGGTCGGCTTCCACGCCGTATCCCCTCTGTTTGAAGTCAGCAGAGCTCTGCCAGGTGCTGCGTCTGTCTTCACGGCTGAACTGGATTATGCGATGTGCCCGGTTCAGAGACCGGATTGTGATCTATAGCAACTCACAAAGCGCCCTGAGTGCTCTCGGAGCATTGGAATCTCCTCATCCCCTGGTTCGCGATATCCGTGATGCCACAATTTTGGCAAGCCAGGTGGATGTCGAGATTATCTTCTGCTGGGTTCCTGGACATGTAGGAATTGCGGGGAATGAGTGTGCCAAAGAGTCTGTGAGGACTCTGCGACCGGACCAGTGTTTCACTCTTCCTCACACCGACTACCTGGCAGGAATATGGACAGTTCTTCGGGCTGTTTGGCAAAGAAGATGGGAGACGCTTTAAGAGAACTTAAAGTTGCGTGCCATTGCGCCGCGACTGTTCCCATGGACCTACCCCCCAATGCCGCTAAGACTTCAGGTTGCTTTCTGTCGTCTCTGAATTGGGCACACTCGTCGGACGCACCGCCATTTGATGGAGAGCTCACCAGCCCCCTACTGTGAAGACTGCGTTGTCCCCCAGACCGTTCAGTACATTCTTGTTGAATGTCCTAGTCTGAGCGATCTCCGCGCACGTTACCTGTCCCGGTACCGGGATGGGCGGGGTTGCTACCACCTGTCCCTTGTACTCGGGATGAGTTCGTGCACATTGACTGGTGAACTTATAGACTTTGGTGGGAAGTTGGCCTTCTCCCATTTATTTAACTAGGTATTGTTTTTTTGTTATTGTTGTTTTGTTTGTAGGTCGCACGCTCTTGCACTGCCCCTTCCCCTGATGCCGGAGCTTGCTTCCTACTTAATTGTTGCCATTTTTCCTTTTTATTGTTGTTGTTTTCATATTCTTATTTTAAAGTAGCCTAGCTCTAGGCTGTCATGATTGCTGCGACTTATGCTCAAGTGGGCAGTCGCCAGATAGGCTCCTAAAATTAAAAAAAAAATAAAAATATCTCATTGGGATTGAACCTGTTAGCAGAAACCTAGTATCCCCAAGGCTAGCGAGAGCTCCAATCATTGAGAGGGAAGGATATGTGAAGATGTTTGAGAGTAACCCCCGCACACGATCACTGTGCGCCAAGACACCTCTTAACCTCCCCTATTTGAAGTGAAAGACAGGGTGCCCCACAAAAGATTGCAAGGAGTGATTTGTGAAGATAGATGAAGTACAAATGTGTGGAAGACGTGTAGCTACAGGTCTTCCTGTAGATTTGGGGGCTGGGAGGGCAAACTGCATCTGTTGCAGCAAGATGGCACATCCTCCAGATGTCAGCTGCCACAGAGTTAGCCATGCTATCTTGCATGCCCTTGTGGGTCCTAAAAGGATAAATGAGGAAAGAAAGATGGGAGCCATTATGCAGGGAAGAAGGGTGGAAAGTATGAAGAGTGGAGAAAAATGCGTCTGATTGCCAGCACTTCATAGTGCCAATGAGGATTAGGAAAATGTGCATAAATGCATACAGAGGAGAAAAAGCGCAGTGAAATGAGTATCAGAGTGTGAAATCAGCAAATGAAGCATTTTGAATGATGCTGAATGAAGAGCCAGATAGGAACAGAAAGTTATGTTGGAAGGTGAGAAAGAGAGAATCTAAGAGAAGAAAATCTGTGCAACCATCAAGTATAAGAATAAAGACCACTGATGGAGGATGAAATTAAAAATAGATACGGAGAGTCCTTTGATGAAGGTTAGTGGCTCTTGTGCATGTGATTTGTGAATGTTATATGCGTGGTACCCATAACAAACCAGTATATCCGGTGGAGTGAGACTGGCATCTGCGGCTTGTGCACTGGTCGAAGGTTTGGTTATTTTCCAAGCAGTGCCAAAGGAGGCTATGTTTGTGGTGGCCCAGATACATTTTATGTGTAACTGGGATGTGCAGCTGTTTCACTACACTTATACTTGGCTCCAGATAATTCATTGGGTCCTTGAATATGGGATAGCTCTCCAGCATCAGTAACTCTTGAAATGAACCATGTCATGGTTATAAAATTTCAGCATTTTTTAATCACTGATAGTGTTTGGAGAGTCTCAGCTCACTAGCAGGGTTCTTTTCACAACACTCACTGGAATATCTGCCATCCTCCCCCTTGATATTGACATTAAGATATTGTATAAACTTCTTAATCTGTCTGGATGACTGACTATCCAATCATTGTTAATGTCATGGGACAGGAAATTAGTAACCAATCCGGAAGATAGCCTTATTATGCCTGCTACAGATCCCACATCAGTTTGTATTTATGCCTTTAAAAACATCTTTCATTTTGGCTTTCATGTCCTAGACATCTTGCCATGTCAGAGGCTAAGTAAGCTCCCTGACAAACCATCTCTTGGAGAGTGGTGACTTCAAGCCTCTCCTTTGATGCAGTCACATTCCCTTGTTCCTTGACTGCCAGTCTGATTTCCACCAATTTTGCAGTGATATGATTCCCCTTCTCCGATATAGCCACAATGTCCATGAGGCACTCATGCTGTAGTGCCATGCTGTCTCTCTTTGACATCTTCAAAGTTTATGATATTACTCAACTTTGTGGTTTCCTACCCACCTTTATTTTTTAGTTCTTGCACCATTGTTCTTTTCAGGTCTGTGTTGGTTCCTCTTATCACAAGAAAAGGGCATCATTCTCCAGGGTTTGCTCTTAGTCATCATCCCCTTTTCCTAGGTAATGAACACAGTCACTTCCTCTCTTACCCATCCAATTAGCAGGACACTATGCTGACGACCTAGTGATCTACTTCATTGATAGGTCTCTTCCTACGGTCGTCACATAGGCCCTAATAGCCTTGGGCTTCTTATTGAGATTCTCCTTTTACCCCCATGAGTCTTCCTGTGTACTCTTTTACTCTTGCTGAAACTCCTACCTGCTGCGAGGGCCAAATTCCCTCAAGCTGAGGCAAGTATTAGGCACAGGATGTACTGGGCACTCTACCCTGCCCAACTTCTTCCAGTACAGATATAAAGGAGCTACATTGGCACCATCCTTTATGGTCAAAGCTTGAAGACATTCAGCTGAATGGCAGGCTTGATTGTCGAGTTCCATCATAGCTTGAACCTATGGGGTAAATTATCACATTATGGGATTTTCCGATCCTATGGAGACTTTTCTCTTAACCTCCCAAGGCATTAGGAGGTCATAGTATCTACTTTCCATGTATTTTTTCCCTTTAACTTATCATAGCTACAATAGAGAGAGGAATAGTGGGCAACCACAGTTGCGTGTAGATCCACCTCCAAGCATGGCTTCTCCCTCGTTAAGTGTTGAGGAAACAAGGTAAAACAAGACACTCTGACACCATCTCAAAAAAGGTGGCCCTCCTAGGCTTTCTCAGGGTCCCCGCCAACTTGCCTATAGCCGAGAGGAGGCTCAGGGTGAAGCCTTGAGCCTCTTCTTCATAGTAACCCATGGATGACGCCACTTTTGCACTAGTGGGGCAGCCCCTTTTCTTTTCACATGGGATGGCTAAGAAAACAGTCAGACAGCCCAGAATCAACCGCTCCTGGTGAGAGTGGCTCATTAGGGCCAACCACCTTAGAGGGACAAGGCATAGCAGGGCCCCTCGGGCCATGCCCCCTGCAATGTGGTGCGTATCTGCTGGAGATGGAAATCCTGGCAGCCATTGACTATGGATCGTCTCTCATTTTGCGAGGCTAAGGACTTAGTCGTGGCGCACCAGGGGTGCTGCCTGGGACGTCTTATGCCACAATTTTAAAAAGGCACCCTCTGCTCCTGGCCTTTCCAGGCCTACAAGCACGGTCATTTCCACACCCATTCAGAACCCATCTGCATGTTCTTTCATGGCTGCCGTGCTGACGGGACTCAGCACCCTGTCCAGCCCCAGCTTTGCCTGTATTTCTCCCCTACTTCCTCACTTCCCCTATAACCTCTCCCACAACTTTCTTTTGTCATCCTCTATTTTCTCAGGGTAGATGCCGACCTTCTTCTCAGCCAACTATCCCGGATCAGGCTGAGGGGGAGGGGACAATGATCCCTCACCCATGAGCTTCGGTTTGGGATGGTGGGTTTTTAAATAACCTGCTTTATCCCCACCCACATCTTCCTCACCTCCTCTTCCTTTCTATTTTCAAACACTATACATTTTACGCCGTGTCCAAGGTGGAGCCGCCATGCTGAGGGACTGCCAGGCCACCAGGCAGGAGGGGTGGCCTTTAATGGTGGCACCTGGTTCTGCCAGCCCCATACGCACCCCTTGCAGGGCGGGCTACTGTGAGGGGTGATGAGCGATTGCCTCCCATAAAAAAATAGGGTCACCATGCCCAATGATGATAGCAAAAAAAATCTTCCCTCAATTTCTCCTTTTCCATCGTTGGAGCCGCCCTTGGGCAGCTCCACAGCAAAAGTGGATGCCCTCCCTCCCCCTGTGCTCTCAGCAAAAGTGGATGCCCTCCCTCCCCCTGTGCTCTCAGCAAAAGTGGATGCCCTCCCTCCCCCTGTGCTCTCAGCAAAAGTGGATGCCCTCCCTCCCCCTGTGCTCTCGCAGGGGACCCTCCAAATCTCTCTAACCTGGGAATAGGCTTACTCCTCTCCTTCGCCTATGGGTGTAGGGGAATTTCCCCTAATCTCCTTGTCTGGAGGTGCCTTTGGGCACCTCCCTCTTCCTAGCGGCAGTCCCCCCTTTACTTTCCAAGGGGACTGGTAAGAAAGCCAGCAGGCAGCCCATAGCCAACCGCTCCCCATTGAAGTGGCTCGGTAGGGAAAAAACCCCTTAGGGGGAGAGGGAAGCCAGGCCCCATCGGTTGCTTACCTCAAAAGACCTGCTGTTGAGAATATTAAACCTTGGCGGTGTCAAGGCCTGTGCCTTCCCAGACTCAACATGTGACAGCTCTGCCAGTGGGACCTGTGATGTTGTGGGGCTAAATGGCCAACTGTAGGCCCTTCCCTGAGATAGACATGGTCCTTCAGGCAACCCAGCCTCAGGCAGTAGGGCCTTCCATGGGAGCGAATCTGGGCTCGGCGCCAAGTATCGAACCCGAGTCTGCCCTTATGCAAGGTCCTCCTCAAACGGCTAGGGTTTCCAAGGCAGTACAAGGAGGGAAGAAATCTAATACGACCAGTGTCACTGTGACTAAAAGGACTTTTTCCATCCCGGAGAAGGACCTTGCTGAGGCCGGTCCATCTGGCCTGGGGGCTCCTGCCGGCGGAGGGGAGAAGTGGGTTCATTCCCCGCCCTCCTCTCCTAAAATGAAAAAAAGACGGGGGGGGGAGCTCCTCTCCACCCGCGGGGGCCGCAGGGATGGATGGGTCTGCTGCCACTTCGGTAAGCGTCAAGCCAAGATTGGCACCTCTGGCCCCTCTGCCCACCGGGTGCGGAGCCTCGATTACATCGGGTCCCTCATTCAGAGATTACCCGGCGTTTTCGAGCCCGCTGGCTTCAAACGCTTCATCGTTATTCGCTCCATTGATGGCACTATGTTGGCTAAGGGCAACATGATCCATCAGAGGAGAGCTTTAGCTGGCGTGATTAGTAGAGAGCCGAAGGTGACCCGTTTCTCGGACGGTAGCTTTCTGGCGAATGCAGTGAATCCGTCAGAGGCCGCCATGATTAGTATCCTTCGGACACTTGATGGCACGCCTGTGAGTGTGACGCCGCACTCTATCATGAACTTTGTGAAAGCGGTATTTTATGCGAAGGAAATTGTGGACTACTCCATATATGACATCACCGTAGAGTTGGCCGACCATGGGGCGGTCAAGGTCGAACGTGTGATGAGAAAACAGGAAAAGGCCTCAATACCCACCCCTACACTCTTCGTCACGTTCGACTGTGACAAGCTCCCTGAGTCGGTGCGTGCCAGTTGGTATCGCTACCGCGTAAAGGCATAAGTGCCACTGCCGCGGAGGTGCTACTGCTGTCACCGCTTCAGCCATACGAATCGCTCTTGTAAACGCGCAAAGTTGGGGTTACCCGAAGTCTGTGTAAGTTGCTCCAAGACCACACACGTTAAGTCCAAATCGTGTGTGGCCAAGTGTGTCAATTACGGAGAGCCGTACACCGCTTCTTCGAAGCAATGTGGTGCATATCGCCTTGAGAAGGAAATCCTGGCCGTTCAGGCCCAGGATTGTCTCTCATTTTGCGAGGCTAAAGACTTGGTCCTGGCGCGCCCGGCTCTGCCTGTGACATCTCATGCCTCAATCTTAAGAAAGACACCCTCTGCTCCTGACCCCTCCAGACCTACGAGCACGGTTGTTTCCGCGCCCATTCGCAACTCGTATACGGGGTCTACCCACACCGATCGCTTCCCTGGTGTGCCTGGCGGCATAAAGGGTTGACACCCAGCCCCAGCTAAAACTAAGGTTCCTCCTCTTTCCCCCAGTGTGCCCGTTTCCCGTAAGGCGAAACGTCCGCGCGCATCCACCGAGTCGTTAGACTCACAGGAGGAAACGCCCCTGAATTTGCTCGTGAGGCCATCTTCCGGGGTTCCTAAAGCTGCCCCCCGAAAGGAGGGCAGCACTAAAATAGCTTCGGCTCCTTCGCCCACACATAGTGGTAGGTGTGTGGCTCGGAGACTGTGGTCGTCGAAAAGAGGGACCCCCGGTTGCTTAAGGTTTCAAGGCGGAGGGAGGAAAAGACTCGCATGTCAAACCCAACCTCCCCTGATAGGTCCTCGAAGGTGACAGCGCCCGGAGTTCTGCCTCCGGTAAGCTTACGGCCATTCCTGTGAGGGTCTTCTCTTCGAAGAGGGCCCCCACATCCCCTCCGAGCTAGACCTGGAGTGCATATTCCTTCATGGAATTACCGCCAACTGGGAGAAGCTGCGGAGGCTTGTCTCCTTCCGTTCCCCGTTAGCCATCTCTATACAGGAGACCATGCTGGGTGCGTGCCCTCTGCCCACCCTCCCAGGGTATGTTTTCTCACCCCACCAACACGCGATTGGGGCTGGACTTGGACGCGGAGGACTTACGCCGCGTCATGGCAGGGTGGCCTAGGCCCTTTCTCTTGCTCGAGGACTTGAACGGGAGACTACTCGATCAATTCCAGGGGTCAAGTCCTTGCCCACCTGATCGACGAGCTGGAGATGGGTGTCCTAAATGTGGATGATTTACCCATCACGGCCCGAGAAGCGCTTCATTTTCCTGTCTCGATCTATCTTTGTGCTCTCCGGATGCACAGCCTGATTTTAATTGTGAGGTGGTCGATTACCTCCATGGTAGGGAGCACTTTCCCATTAAAATATCATTTTCTGGACCGCTACCGCCCGAGACCCCGACGCCGTGGTGCTTGGCGCGGTGGTCCCGCATTTGAGGAAATGACTGATTTCTCTCTCAGTCGAGGAGTTTTGTTAGATGAGGCCGTCGACTTCTCTGGCATCCTAATCGTCGTGGGTCTAGCTAATATTCCTAGAACCTCTTGCCGCTTTGCACGCCGACCGCTCCCGTGGTGGTCAGCCGAGTGTGAGACGGCCCTCAAACAGAAGCGTTATGCCTACATGTGCTATAAGCGCCGCCCGAACGACTTCCCTATCGGTGAATTTCGTCGAGCTATGGCTAGGTTCCAGTATTTTTCGAAGCACGCTCGCCGCTCTTCTTGGCAGGCATACGTGTCTTCATTAAACAGGAAGACCCCTCTAGCAGAGGTGTGGAAGCAAGTCAAAAGGATTCGGGGCAAGTTCTCGCATGACACTCCTCACATTCTCCAGGAGAATGGAACCGCATTCTCTACCTGGGATGCTGCTCCGCCCAACATTCAATGCCTCTCGTGATGTCGCGGAAGGCCGCCGACTGGACTTTACCTCCAGAGGCGGAGTGGCCTTCAGCGACATGTTTACTTAGTCAGTTGCGTTCCACTCTTGCTTCGTAAGCGGACACCGCTCCTGGTCCAGAAGATGTCCCGTACGTCATGCTTCGACATATAGGTGAGAGAGGCATGGCCTTTCTGTTACATTTGTTGAACAGAGGGTATCCTCCCAGACTCCTGGCGAATCGTTACTGTGTTCGCTTTTCGCAAGCCGGGAAATGCCAACTCTGGAGCGTCGACTCCAACAGGCATTGAACCGCGTCTCTCGCTATGCCGAAGCACATAAGTTTCGGTTTTCCTTGGCCAAGACTAAGGTGGTGCACTTCTGCCGCCATCCACGGCTCCTCCCTGACCCAGGCTTGTTTCTTAATGGGGTACGCCTGGAAGTGCCTTCCGCACTTCCCCCATTGAGAGCCTACTAGTCGATGCTGGGGAGATACCACTCGCTCTACGCCGTGTACAGTGTATTATTCGCCTGTACGCGCGAGCCCGGCGCCTCCCTCAATTGCCAACAGCTCTCACTGCATCCGTAACTGGTTTTGACGGTGCCTATGCCGCCGAGAGACGCCAGTCATACCCTAAGCCCTTTGGGTTTAGGGCCAGGAAACTCCTTCGAGTGCTAGGTATAGCTCTCGGGCCTGTGGCGCCCCTGGTTCTGCCAAGGACGCCACCCTCGAGGGTACCACCTTTGGCTATTTGTCGCCACGCCTCTGGTCCCAAAGCTTGTACAGCGCCGGGAGTATTGCGTTCGACCTTTTTGGAGCACACCTCGTGTCACGCTGGAACCGTGCCAGTGTATACGGATGGCTCCAAGTCCGAAGAGGGAGTCGGCTTCCACGCCGTATTCCCTCTATTTGAAGTCAGCGGGGCTCTGCCAGGCGCTGCGTCTGTCTTCACGACCGAGCTGGTCGTGAGCCGGGCGGATGTCGAGATTATCTTCTGCTGGGTTCCTGGACATGTAGGAATTGCTGGGAATGAGTGCGCCAAAGAGTCTGCGAGGACTGGGCGACCAGACCAGCTTTTCGCCCTTCCTCATACCGAATACATGGCAGGAATACCGGCGGCTGCCCTCTGTGCGGCTTGGCAAAGAAGATGGGAGATGGTCGAGGAGAACTTAAAGTTACGTGCCATTGCGCCGCGACTGTTCCCGTGGACCTACCCCCCAATGCCGCGACGGCTTCAGGCTACTTTCTGTCGTCTCCGAATTGGACACACTCGCAGGACGCACCGCCATTTGATGGAGCGCTCGCCTGCGACGACTGCGTTTTCCTCCTGACTGTTCGGCACATTCTTGTCTGGGTATCTTCGTGCAGACGAGCGTTGTCGCTACCCCTTGTTCCTTGTACTCGGGACTGATTCGTGCACACCGACTTTTGGGGGTAAGCTGGCCTCTTCCACTTTATTTGCCTGTTTGTTGTGTTGTGAGTTGCGTGCTACTGCGCTGGCGTGAGGCGGGCATACCCCCGACACTGGAGCGCGCTTCCTTCTTATTAGCTTTTTGCTTTGTTTTGTTTTTAGTCAGATGATCTTTTTATCCTTGTTGTTTACTTGTTTTGTTTTTTTTAATATTGCCTAGTCGTAGGTTGTAGTGAGTACGGCGACTTATGCCCAAGTAGGCAGTGGCCAGATGGGCTCCTAAAATTTAAAAAAAAAATCCTGGCCATTTGGGAATTCGCGCAAATAAATGAGCGCTCCGACCAGCGTTTCGCTCTTCCTCTCATCAACTACATGGCTGGTACCAGGGTTGCTTGGCAACGAAGATGGGAACGGTTAAGAGGAACCTAAAATTGCCTGCCATTCCTCCTGACTGTTCCCATGGACCTACTCTCCTATGACGTGACGTCTTCAGATCGTTTTTGTTGCCTTCAGATTTTGATCATTTCCCCAAGAGCACCCGTTATTTGGGGCAGCGCTCCCCTACACCTTACTGCGACCATCCCCAGACTTGGCCACATTCTTGGGTCGCTACCGCTTGTACTCGGGACGGATTGGTGCACACAGACTTGTCGACTATACCACTTTTTGTGAGAGACTGACCTCCTCCCCTTTATTTGACTGTTGTTTTTTTGTAGGCCGCGTGTTCCTGCGCTGGGGGGAGGCGGGCCTACTGCCGACGCCGGAGCGCGCTTCCTTCTTGCCTTTTTGCTGTTTTCTTGTTATTTTTTTAGCCTTTGTCCTTTTTTATTGTTGGTATTTGTTATTTACATATTGTTATTTATTTGGGGGTTTTTAATATAGCCTAGTAGTAAGCAGTGTTGTGTACGGCGACTTATGCCCAAATAGGTAGTCGCCAGATGGGCTCCCAAAATAGGGGAATAAAAATAATTGGGTCGGTCCCGCTTCTCTCTCGTACTTGCGACGAGTTCGTGGACTCGTGTCGGTCCCGCTTGTCTCTCGTACTTGCGACGAGTTCGTGGACTCGTGGTCAGTCCCGCTTGTCTCTCGTACTTGCGACGAGTTCGTGGACTCGTGGCTCTCTTTGATGCTGGTCTCATGATCCTGCGCTGGAGGGAGGCGTGCTTTTTTTGCTTCTTGTTTTGTTTGTTTTTTTGTTGTCTTTTGCACTTTTTATTTATTTATCCTAGGGATGATTAATTGATGGCTGTTTATTTCAGACAAGGAGACGAGAGAATTTTGAAAAAGCGAAAGCCATTTACAATGAAGATATGAATAGGAAAATTAAGTTTATAATGCGCAAAAATAGATTAGATCCCTGGATCGGTCGATTTTAGACGCCATTTCTAATTTGCTTGGTAGAAATGTTTTGTATTATTTAGATTTATTAAATACTCTGCCATTGTAAAAATATTTTTGGTCATCTTTCTCCTAAAAGTTTGTTTCGAAATTGATATTGAGCGTTTTTTGGTCTCTAATTTACGTTCTATTATAAAAAAAAATTATAAAAGTGAATGATCTTTTTAAAGTGTTCTTCATTTTCCCATCCTTTTTTTTTTGTGTGTGTGATTATAAAATTGGGGTTTTTTAGGATGATTCTTCTATATATTCACTGCTATGAAAGCGGCCTCTGAAAACCTACCTCTTTTCTGGGGCCTTTTCCTCGTCGATGGGCGGACACCCTGCAAACGCTTCAAGGTCTTGAAGGGAACCATATAAAACTATTGTTCTCTAGGCAGATTATTTTTTATCTCTATTTTTATGGTATTGGTACATGTCACCGCTCAGCCCTTGGGGTTGATTCTTATGACACTACTACTATGTGGGAGAGTCGTCAATCTTTTGAATGCAATGTGTGGTGATATACGCACCTCATTCAGGTTCGAATGCAGTGAAACCTTTGGTAAAAATGGCCACGTCTCTACGGATACCTATTCCTCACGGGTGTTCATACTCGGCAGAACTGTACACCATTCAGGAACGCCTTCCGTATCGTTTACCTACTGCCACCGAATTCGTGCCAGTTCACGAATTCCGTAAGCGCAATTTCTGCTCTCTCCCATTAATCACATCCAAATCCTTGGATCGGTGAGATCCGATTGCCCTTGCATGAGCTTCTGTATCATCCAATTAGTTCGTCAAATGCTGGATGCCTTCTCACACTGGGGTGCCTGGCATTGGAACAAATGACCCTGCTTCCCTGTCGGTTGATTCCTTTCACTGATCTGCATGTGAATAGCTGCTTCCTGTCTCACAAACTCTGCCTCCTCATCAAATTTCAACCACGGCGTTTCGGAGCGCTTGCCATCTAGTGGCGAGAGGGATGAGGGTGGTGGAATGGACTTTTGGCATGTCTTATTCCTTTCCCTACATCTTATTTTGTTATATTATATCCTCTTATTATCCCCACCGTCGTTTTTACGTCCTTTTGGGGGCTTTGGCCCGCATACTTTTCTTCTGTGTTCTTTTCATGTTTTATCTCTCTTCGATCGGACGGGCCGATGTTGATGACCCGTTTTGCTCTTCGGTGAAGGTGGGTCGTGAACCCAACCATGATCCTGCGTGTGCCGTGCTCAAGGCGAAGGCCTTCACTGGTGCCATCTTACCTCACGTCGTTGAATTCGGACATCCGCGTGTCGGATTTTCCTTCTCGCTGGTTATACAGAGGGCGTGCTGGTTGCTTATCTGCCCTCCGAGAGGTCATACCGGCCGTAATCGAGTCCAGAGTTGCAGAGGTCCCTGGCCCTTGTATACCTGGGTGATGGAGAGTTCGAATATGTTCACCACTCTCAACAGATAGAGGAGCTTCACGTATATCCCTTTTTGAACCGCCGTCGGGTAGCAGCTCCAGGTCTCCTACTGGAGAGGGTGTCATTCGCCCCCCCCCCCCCTCCTCTCCAATAGATACCCGTTCTTAGGCTTCCCCCTTACTCCATTGTGCAGAGTTACCTTTGGGCAATGCCGCAACGTCTTAAGGTTTATTTCTGTCGTCTTCCAATTGGACGCACCGCCATTTGATGGAGCGCTTGCCAGTAGCTTACTGCGATAACTGTGTTGTCCCCCAGACTATTCGGCACATTCTTTTTTAATGTTTCAGTCTGGGTGATCTTCGCCCACGTTACCGGTACGAGCGGGGTCGCTACCGTTTGTACTGGGGATGGGTTCGTGCACACATATGTTGTCTATATGACTTTTTAGAGGAGGCTGGCCGCCTCCACTTTATTTGACACACTTTGTTGTAGGTTGCATGTTCCTGCGCAGGAGGAAGGCATGCCTACTCCCGACGCCCGAGCGTTTCCTTCTTGCTTTTTTGCTTTGTTGTTTCTTACAGGGTGTCTACTGCCCTTAAAATCCTTGAAAAAGTCCTTGAATTTGATGAAAAAGGTAGATGGTCCTTGAATTTAAAAAATAAATCATTGAGTGATTGTTCAAATGATTTTTCAAATTCACTATTTATATACTTTTTAATGTCTATTAGGAAAATAGTAATATTTAAGTTAATCTACTCACTAATGTGAGTGAACATATGTATGCTTTGGATGCATTGTATTTTATGATGGGTGCTCGCTATACTTCTGTGACTGTCGCTTGGATACCTTGTTCTTGTTTTTTTGCACTGGTGAGTTGATTTTGGTTATGCTTTGCTTATAACCCATTTTTCCCTTAAATACCTCGCCTTCATCAATGTCCCATAATCTTTATTGCACTTTTTTAATATAAAGAAAAAAACAATGGCTAAAACCTGTCCTTGATTATTTTTTAAAAAGTCCTTGAATTCAAAATCACCAAACAAGTAGACACCCTGTCTTTGTTTTGTTTTTTTAAGTGTCTTTATCTAGCCTAGTATTAGGCTGTAGGGTGGTTACGGCGACTTTTGCCCTAGTAGGTGGGCTCTAAAAATAAACAAAATTGCATCTGCACTAAATATGACTAAAAAAAAACCTAACCGCGGGAACGTGTTCACAATACACCAATAAATAAACAAACCTATAAATTATTGCCCATAAAACAACAAAATATCTGCGGAGCCCACTCTCAATTGCACACGAAACCCGAGACATTTTGTAAATTACCATGCCCAGAATTCTAATAGGTATACTACACCAAGGTAATCTAATACCCCCTCCCACTAACTAACTCCCTAGCCTTCAGGTAACAGGTTCACCAAATTTCTCTTATTTTCCATTTCCACTATCTATCTTCGCCATAATCTTTATACAAGATCACCTAGTATGGACCAGAAGGACTGTTGTGACCTTTTTATCAATGTAACTATCATACGAAAACCAATCCTAGACAACACGAGACCATCTAATCTTCTAGTTCAGACTCTCTCTCCAAAAAACATTTCATCAGATGAAATGTCCCGACTTTGGCAAAACTCCGCTGTGGTCCTCACCACAAAGTCAACACCCCCAAACCCTTAGAAAAATTCCTACAGATACAATGTTGAAATTATGGGTCTATCTCTCCCCAGCCCTCTCACTGGTTGCACTAGTTAATAGAGGCACGATTTACCCAAGATCAAGGGTTTCAATTAAAATCAACCTGGATTTGTTGTATTCATCCTTTTGTTTCCATCCATCAATCCCTTTGACTAAATAAACCCTACTACTGTGGAAAGGAGTTAAACCTTTTCCTAAAAATATATATATCAAATTGGTTGCTCTTATCATTCACTCCAAGACTTTTGGTTGGAAATGGGCTTAATACCCTCTTTCACCCTTGGTTTAGGACCAGGGATAAGAATTGCTCGAGCAAAGCCTATTATCCTTAAATGTAGCGATCTGGACACCACATTCAATCTCCAAGCGCAAATATGTAGCAATCGTTATCAACCGCTTTTACACCAAAGTAGAGTCGGCGTACATCAATCCTCTCAATCACTATGACTTTACGACCTTCAAAACTTTCAATAATTCCCGGACTAACCTTGGGAGGACCTTGGCAATTATATCATTCAAAAGAGAATGTAAAACAAGGGTTTCAAATTTCGTTAGAATCGGCCGAATAGTTACGATGTTATTGCCAAAAAAACAAAAGTGAAATGGTTACGGTCGCGTGCACGCGACTAAACACTATCCCCATTGCATTATCAAAGGTACTTTTATTCTATGGACCCTTGAGATATATTGTCATAAATGGTTGGAGGTATAGCAGTGCTCATCTTTCTCCTTTTGACTATTCCTGTCCTCCCTTTTGTCTACCTGTTCATTCTCCAATTATTGACATGCCTTCGTTGGAATTTTCCAGGTTCCTTTACCTCCTATTTAAAAATGGTCCTTGGCCACCAGTTATATTCGGGACAAGTTCGTGCACACCAGACTGTAGCCTTATAGTTGGGAGAAAGGGGGGGGGGGAGCTTTTATATTGTATCTAGTTGGCTGTATGCTTGCAGGACTGAAGGAGGCAGGTATTAGACCCATTTTATAGGACTTAGATTCTAAAGTCTACTTGTGTTCTTTGTAGTTCTTTCAAGCATGTCTCCAATGTACTTATCGAGTCCTAGTATTTTGTGTTTACTATAGGAGACCCCTTTGGTTCATGCTCTTTTTTTTAAGCCCACCCATCCCAAGCCATGGTGTGGTATTCTTGGTTTCCCACCCTAGGAAAACCTTGGGCATATTTGAATAGAAAAAAATGGACAATTAGCGTTTTATTGAAATTAATCTCTGTGCAAAAAAAAACAAAAAACTGAGGGTTTTTTTAAATGTGTGACATCCTCTTCTGGTCCATTAAGACCTTGGTAGAGGCGATTAGAGGAGTTTTCCAGTCTTCAGGACATGAACAAGATTTGTCATACCGGTAACGTAATTTGCATCCTCCTTTCCGAACGAATGAAATGCATGGGCGAAGTCTATCATGCCCACTCGAGCCTTGAGGGCATCACTCGTCTCCTGAAGGGGTTGCTTGAGTGAGGCGGCGTCGTAGACAAACAGCAGAGAGCTTCCCCGGAGAATCAAGGAACGTTGGGCCGAAGCCCAATCCAAGATCAGATTGGCGTCGGAGAGTAACTTTTCGCGCAGGATTTGGCCACGGTCCTCCCCGAAATGAAGAAATTTCCGCACGTCTTAGGGAAAAACCGGTCTTAGGTAAGTTTGGGATGCCCCTGGAGAGACTACCAGACTCCTGGTGACTATAGAGTCGACATGGAGACCTTTATTCCCTCGAAATATCCCTTTCCATCCAAGTTTCAACCCAACGCTTTCGTGCTTTCCAACATTAGTGCTCTGTAGGGATTTATTCATGGAAATTTCCTACATCCCTTCTTAGATAGCATAGTCGTTAATCGCACTACTAACAATTAACACCTTAATCAATTGCACAACACTAGTTTGGCGCCTAACACTAGAGCAAAGACAAGTTCGAAGCAGTACAAAGCACTAAATCATCACTGGTTGTATACAAAAAACCACTCCATACTTACAGGCAGAAACCAAAATACCATTTGAAAACATCTAAACATGATAGGAACCCAAAACTTCAGAGTACTAAACCATTTCCACCCAGTCAAAAAAGAACCCCCAGCACACTATTACTAACTCCGGTACAATATACGTCCCAACTTAATTAAAAAAAAAAAAGACGCGTATCACCCCCAGAAACTTGAAAAACCTCCAAACACTAAATGAACCCCCACCCCATATAGAAACATCAGGGTAATGACTACACAAGCAACACTAATTTTAGTCCAACTAAAGTCCGGCCACTTCTATTCTCTAAAAGTGAGTTCGTGCGCACATACATGTGGACTCTAACTTCTTGGAGGAGGCTGTCATCGTCCATTTTGTTCGACTCTGATGCTGGTCGCACGCTCCGGGTGGGAAGAAAGTAAGATTCTCCCCCGCGACGGAGCATGCGTCCTTTTTCTTGCCGTTTCGTGTCTTGTTTGGTTTTGCCTTTATTTTGGTTTGTGTATTCTTTTTTAACCATTAAAGCGCCGCGGGAACCAAAAGGTCCCGAGGTTACAACCGTCGCCTGGACCAATTGGTCCTCTTATGGTTTTAGGCCTATGGAAAATTCCATTGAATTCTTAATCGTAGTTTTTCTTGGCCGCTGACGGTTTCCTCCATTTTCTTAGCGTGGCGCTTTAAAGGTTAATGTAGCCTACTAATAGGCTACAAATGATTATTAGGCCGACTTATGCTCTAAGTGGTAGTCGCCAGATGGACGCCATTAAAAAAAAATCTAAAAGTACAACTACATGAATCAGAGTTAACCAAGGCGGGATTATATACCTTTACAACCCCCCCCCCCACCACCACCTCCACCAAACCAGACTGCCAACAATATACAAACAACCATCACAAATAATATAAATATACTACAACTAAACATAGACGGCATAAATTCAAAGATACATGAAGTAACTGACCTCATCAATAAACGCACCATACATATAGCAATGATACAAGAGTCAAAACTCAAAGGACACAGCATCACCCCCTCCATAGGAGACAACTTCACTGCTATAAAAAACGACAGAAAAGATTCAGATGGAGGGGGCCTAATCACGTACATTCATAAAAACATTAGCTACATCGACACCACAAAAAACACAAAAGCACTACTCCCACAACAAGACAAAACAATAGAGCTACAATCCTTCAAAATCAGTACAGGATACAACAAACACATAAACCTCAACATATACATCCACCCAATAGACACAAGCACAGTACCTAGCGGCTACCTTCCACCACTACACCAAATCACACAAATACCTAATCTTATCATTGGGGGGGTGACTTCAATGGTAAGAGCACCGCGTGGTGCGAGAACAACAATACAAACACCAGAGGCACACACATCGAACACGAATTACAGCACCTATCCATACTCAATGACCTAACACCACACACACATATGCCCCACCAAGCCAGGCGCAATATATCCTCACCAGACATAACATTCTGTTTTCCAGCACTTACAATCGACACTCTGGAGTACAGCCAAAAAAACTACCATCAGACCATTTACTCATCATCATCACAACTAAAACAACACACAAACAAAAACAAGGCAGGAAAACTTTCATAAACTACAAGAAGGCAAATTGGTCAGCTTACACAGAAGACACAGAAACCCTATTTGCCTCACTAGACACCACAAACATAACAGAAACAACCTACAGAATAATCACTACACAATTCAACTCCATAATAACCAAAACAGGCAAGAAACACATTCCACGAAGCAACCGCAAAGTTCATAACCCTAATTTCACACCAGAGATAAAGAGCCTCATAGAAACCCGAGACAATACAAAACACTCATCTCCCTTTCCCCATACAGAAGAAACTGTTCGTACTATCCAGTCACTCAATGAACAAATAAGAACAAAAATAAAGCAACAGCAGACACAAAACTGGACAAACTTCGCTAACAATCTCAACCATAAAGACAACAGCAAGAAAGTTTTCCAAGTACTCAGAAGCATAACTAAATCAAACTCACAAACTCCAACATCACACGCAGCGATCACTCGTGACAACACAATCCCTTCACATAAACAACAAGCCAACATACTCATCAACCACTACGCCAACATAAGCCACTTCCCACACACGCCAGAAGACAGAAAAATCATAACACGTAATAAGCACTTCCCACTTGACAACAACTACAAACCTTCCACATACAGACAAACAAACCAATATCATCTGTAACCTCAAAAACTCACCAGCTGCTGGACCAGATGGTATCTCAAATTACCATCTTAAACATCTCAGTCCACGAGGGATCCAAGCCCTCACTGACATAGCAAATTACAGCTACTCATACTGCAAAATCGCAGACACATGGAAACACGGCATCATTGTCGCTATCCTTAAACCCAACAAAGACCCCACACTTGTCACCTCATACAGACCTATAAAACTGCTAAGCACAGCTTTCAAAGTAATAGAACGACTCATATTAAACCTGATTACATCACATATCCCATTATCGCCGACCCAACATGGCTTTAGACCACAACACTCAGCAAGCACCTTACTCACACAACTGACGCAAGACATGCTGGACGGCTTCAACCACAAAGCACCACACAAAAGAACACTACTCATAGCAATAGACATAAGCAAAGCCTTCGATGCCACCCCCAGACATAAACTTATAAACAAAACCTACAACACTAACATGCATAACAACAGCAAAAGATGGCTCGCCAACTATCTGTCTGGTAGAAAGGCTCACGTAGATTTCAATGACATCCCATCAAAGATACGACCCTTCAGAGACGGAGTACCACAAGGCTCAGTCCTATCCCCCACACTGTTCAACCTTTTTCTCCACGACATCCCAACACCCACCTCTCAAGACATCAAAATCTTATCCTATGCAGACGACATCACAATCACATCCACCCATGCTAAACACAACACAGCTGCCACAAACGCACCAGAGAAATCCACAGCCACTCTCATAACGAACTACAAACAAGGATACAACCATAATAACCTCACACCCGTCACTTTGTACAACACACCCATCCCATACACCAACAAGGTGAAAATCCTTGGAGTCACCTACGACAACGGTTTGACCTTCAAGGGCCACATAGCTGACATCAAACTCAGAGCTCTCAAAGCCATAACGGGCCAAGACTTTGGACAGAGCAAGGAGACAACCACCACCATCCACCAGCAGTTCATCCAATCCACTACCGAATACTGTAGCACCAGCTGGACACTAAACCTCTCAGATACGCACTACAATATGCTGCAAATACAACAAAACAAATGCACTGAGAACCACCACAGGTTGTACCAAAACAACTCCCATCGACCACCTACATCGAAAAACTAAAACACTAAAGGTCAGAGATCACATGGATCTAAAAGGTGCACAATTCTATGATAGGGTCACAAGAGACACCTCACATCCACTACATCACACATTGCCCACAGCACCAACCCACCGAAACATCAGAAACACCCCATCCACATACTACATGAGCATTCTGCACACCATTCCAACAGCCCCAAGCGGCACAAGCTACTCAACACACATACATAACACCCTAGCAACACGCTCCATCAACAGACTCGGTCCAAACAGAGTTCTGGGGAGAATCCCACCCGAAGTGGATGATTCAGAAGCCGAGTTAAGTAGAGAGGACCGAGTTCACCTATCCAGGCTCAGATGCGGACACCACAATGCCCTTCTGTCTTACAGAAAGAGGATACACCCTGAAGTATCAGACACCTACCCACTCTGTCATATAGGAGCACACACAATTCACCACATAATGGAAGAGTGCTCGTCGCTCAATACACTGAGACACTCACACACCCCGCCTCTCCGTACAAGTGATCTCTGGGATCGCCCGGGTCCCTCTGTTGCCTACCTCAGGAATGCTGGTCTGTTCGCTCAGGACTGACTGGAGAACAACCCAACCAACCAACCAACCTCGACTACTAGAACCTCACAGGGGCACGAAATACACACGCCATCCTCACTAAAGAACTTATCGATGGGGATGTGACTACCTCACTGAAGAGAGGTAGCGAGATCGCAAAATAAAAGTAAACTCTGTTCCCTTCCGAATAAACTTACACCTTTGCGCCACGATTGCAGTCTTATGGCCAGGACGCGTCCCAAGGAAACTCGCCACTGTGTTGGGCCTAACTTCACTGACCAAACTGACGAAACTTTGGGTATGTCGGTGGAGTTCGAAGTTTTAGGAGTGTTCTATCAGTTGTTTATTGTCGTGTTTGTGGTTCTGTAGTAAGGATGGCTGGTGGCCAGAACTCTGTAGATATACGATGACCGATGTGTTGGGGACATGTTCTAATAAAAGAAGAATTCTCCACGAAGACTAGTTTCTCAATGCCATACGAAACTCGAGGCACCATGACTACTATGCGCAAGACCGGTACCGTCAATCCGCATGTTCCACGGATTGACGGAATCCCTTCCCTACCCCAAACTCACAAAACAATCCTAACACCCATAATCAGGCATAGCATTAAATCGTTGTGTCCAAACCATGTCCTAAAAACACCATTCCACCAGATATCAAACCAGAAACATATT
Source organism: Ceratothoa steindachneri (assembly GCA_963969495.1). Lineage (NCBI taxonomy): Eukaryota > Metazoa > Arthropoda > Malacostraca > Isopoda > Cymothoidae > Ceratothoa > Ceratothoa steindachneri. The sequence goes on from OZ018317.1 coordinate 213,673,099, forward strand.
TCTCACGAGTCGCCGAGACAAGGAACCACATCGACTTGACCAACAGAGATCTGCACTTGCTGCAACCACGAACCTGACAAAACATAGAGATACACAAGGGAGGGGGATCTCTCGGGGTGACAAGTCTATAGACTAGAAACAACGTCATGTCCATACGCTTTCTGCAGATCAATTACGCCAGCATACACACTACCACCTAACCGATTACATTTCAACCAGCTGCCAGAGCCTGCTAGAAGGCGCGACCCATTAATTGTGGTTGCGTTTACAGGGGCTACAGCACAGGCTGTAGGATCAAAGGTCTTTTCTCCCTAGCGGTCGGAGGGAACAAAGACGTCATTTATTCATGAGGGCTATAAACAACGCAATCACTTTATCCACGCAACCCCTAACCGCTCCGAATCCACCTTAATCACTAATGGATACGTTTGAGTAAACTTCAACTTCGTTACATACGTTCAGCGACCTCCTCTGAAGAAAATTTCCTCATGATTTTGGGCATGTAATGAAACTGGACGTCACCGTTGTCAGGATTACAGAGTTTTATGCCAGCGATGCAAAAGCCGAACTCTCGGAGGCACGGGTACTTAATCTGGAACCGAAAACGGCAGGATGGTTTCAGGAAATTTCTCGCTAAATTACTGAAAGAGAAAAGTGTTTCTCCAAGTGCAAAGAATGAGCAGGGTGATAATATTGAAGATGTCGATTGAACAAGTTGGATCGAGAATGCTGTAATGGCAACAAGCTAGATCAACGACAGATGTTGGAAGGATGCGTGGAGAAGGTTCAAAACTCATGAGATAATAGTAATGAATGTTATTTTTATGGACCCCATATGCTGTACTATACCATAGTTCATCCTCAGGAAAAGGCAACCTCACAAACCTTCCTCCACAATAGCATCGGTCTCCTTTCTCTCATTCTCTCTCACAATCAATCCATCTTTTGCGCGATCTTCCAGCCATTTGCGCACTGGGACTGTAACGGACAATCAAGCCAGTCTCAGACCTCGCTGAGATCTAATTGGGCTGGCGTCTTAACGACTAAGCCATCCTCTGTAGCAAAAAACAAAAGAAGTTCAAATCGATCGACACGATTCTACGTTTTCTCCAAATCCCGCACTTAACCCCTCATCGGCTACTCAGCCTCGTATTCCACCCGTCCTACAATACAGAGGTGGTGCTGTCCCGCATCCACCAGGGTCGCACCATAACCATTTTTCAGACCTCACAGAACTAACCTCTTGCATACTTATGGGTCCATACACTGGTGCACTAATCCGGTTTACACTGGCATCGTCGCCAGATGGGCCCCTTAAATAAAATAACAACTACAGTATAACTTCCTAATCGGTTCCGGATCCTCGCTCAAAAAAGGGGAAGACCTCAAAGATCGGCCTCGTTCAGGCAGACCTCAAGTTGTCAACCGTTTAGCTGCGAGAAAGGCTTTCGAAAGTGTTCCGAAGTTCAAAATGACCACTCGCGAAGAGGAACATATGGGTGGTCGCAGTGATCAGGGACGTCAAGGAGGAGGGTGGCAAGAGCTTGAGGTACATGGATTGTCCTCTGCTCACCGACCGTGTGAGAGAACAACGTCAGGAGCGCTGTTGTTGCCTTCTTAATGACGAAGAGCCAGAACAATCGAATTCTCATTGTTTTCTGATGAAAAAACCCTTCACGGTCGACCCGGTCAACAACAAGCAGAACGACCGCTTGGTAAGCTCTGGCCAGGATATCACCGAGGTCCGCTTCGTGTCCACGACCAAGTCTCCGCGATAATGCTCGTCGTTGTAGCTCCGAACTGCCAGAAGATCCTGCCGATGTGATTCGCGGCCGATTACAGGGACAGCTTGGCCACGAAAGTCCTGCCCTGGATGAGAAAGATCACGAAGAAGGCGGACTAAGTCTTTCAGCAGGACGGTGCCCCGGCCAAGACTGTGCAGGAGTGGTTGGGGTTGAACATGAACTTTTGATCGAAGGAATTTTGGCCGCCGCAGTCGCTCGACCTCAATCCCATCGACTACAGCGTGTGGGCGCATGTCTAGAGCAAGGCCTGCAAGGTCCGCCACAACAACGTCGACGAGTTGAAGTCCTCCATTAACCGCGTGTTGACCAGTATGAAAAAGGACTTCGTCCCCAACGGGTGCACATCCTTCAGGTCTCGCCTGCAGCGCATGTTCGTCGCCGAGGGCGGCTACATTGATTAATATTATAATTTAAACACACATTTATAAGTTAAAACAATTAAAACGTACCTAACTGCATCGAAACTATCATTGCGTTCTTTGTTGAAAGCGTCGTAACGATTTTAACAGGAATTTTGCAATACCCAGTATGCATTCATTCGCATCACCTTGACATACTCCAACATAAAGCCTTTGAAGTAAATCTCTGTTTTGCTATCCACTCTGTTTCACATCGTCCTTGACCCATTCAGTATTGCATCTTCCGGTTCCAATTTAAGCACACGCTCAAATGCAACTAATGCACTACCCCAAAACCACTCTTAAATTTGTCCATATTTTCCATACCCCTCCCATAAACTTTAGTCTCGCAATTGTTTACCTTGCTTCGTCCGCATGTGCTCCTTCCAATTATTCACCCCTTTGTGCATCCGTCTGTACTTTTCCCCCAACTATTCGCCCTGCTTCCTCCACTTGTACTCTTTCTCATAAGAGCTGTGACAATTCCTCCGTTTAATCGGTGTGAGGAAGGGAGAGGGCGCGATTGCCCCACATGAAAGCATATGGGGTACACGGAGGGAAGGAAGGAGTTGATGATACATTTCAGAACTTTCAAAAACGTAAAAAAAAAAGTCGGAATCAAAAGTAGAAAAGAGAACACCCCTGTAAACGGGGACTCAGGAGGCAGCTTATCTCAGGTCTGTCTCACAAGCGATAGATCCGCGCCCCTTCTCGAAGGGCTTGTGAGACGCCCCTTAGGCGGGGCAGTGACCTCAAACAGGAAGGAAGGGTTGGACCTACAGTATCTTGCTTCGCCTTTTCGGCCGTGCGTCCCGGGTAATAGCGGTCCCGCCCGATCTTGAGGTCCATGACGCACGGGGACACCATTCCATGGGTGAAGTCCTCCAGCAGAAGGTGGTCTGCAACACAAATAGCGCGTTAGACAACCTTGAGGGGGGGGGGCGAAAAAGGGGAAAGATCGGGAAGGGGAAAGGGGTATAAATGGTGGAAGATAGAGATTGCCAGGGACAAATTAATCAATTCTAAAAGGCTATAGCTCCCCCCTCCCCGATACACACATACATCACCACAAAAGGATTTGTAGACTAGATATTATTACGAAATCCCTCGGAAGCGTGCAAACAGTACTAAAAGTAGCGCATAATGCAGAGAGCTCAAGTTAACCCCGCTCTCATTCTGGGCTCCAGCATAGCCGAGTGGAAACACCGCCTACGATTACAACGAAGTTAAGTCACATCGGAGGTGTCAAGCTACCGGATGGACTCCCGTTTCGGGTCGCCTCGACGGCGGGGCTGCCATACGCTGTAGATAACCGTGTTTCGGATCTTACGTTAATCAATAGGTCCCCCTAAATAGAAATAAAGGCACCTTAATGAGTGCAGATCGGTGGTAAAAACCTTAGTGTATTTTTTCCTACCAGAACCTCTTCCTCAGCCATTGCATTTTGTGCTGACGAACAAAACTTTCGGAGGCGCAGTTTCCTCGGCCAGCGGCCCATATCCAGGCTTAATCATCTTTTACCACACGCACCGGAAGGCAGGCGACATCGCCTACTCTTTTTCCAACACATAAACTTTTTTTTTAAACATCAACACACGCCGAGGACTCGCAGGGACCTCTTCCTGACTATGCAAAGAACCCTACACCCACAAACAGCTTTACCCTACCCTCGCTTACCTAAGCATGGTTTGGGCACCTGATCCTATACCCTAAACACTTTATCACACTGCAAAATATCAAATAAAGCTCTACACTTGGCACGGCATCCGTTTGCAGCACACCAATAAAGGTAGTGCCCCCCTCCCCCCATCCCCCGACATAAAACCCCCATCGAACTGAGTGGAGTACATTTCTCAAGGCCACACGAGGCCTGAGACACCCTTCCCTCTATATGCAGAACCAGTACCCCCCTCCGGGGTCAGGCGAAGGAGTCTAAGGGTATATACATCGAGCTAGTCAAATCCCCCCCCCCTCTCCATTAAACCAGGCAACAATCACGCGTAAAATAATCCACATCTAACACAGCATCCCAATCAATCTCTGAGTCCATCTCCAAAAATTCGATCCAAATTAACACAGAAGAAACATCGCACGAGTCACCATGAAAAAATTCCGATGCGGTCAAAATCCCAACTTAAACACAACCACTAAAAGGTCTGAAGATCCAATATCGGTGCCTCATGTTCCCTCTCGAGGTTAGTAAATACCAAAGCTCACCTGTCCCGCTGATCATCCTGGACCCAAAATACCTAGGCGATATTTTACGTAACTTCTCATAATCAGGCTCCGACGAGGAGCTGATCTTCGCATAGAACTGAAGTTCATTTAACGTGACGGGAATCAAGTCTGAAATATACGAGTCGAAAATTTTAGCTTTTAATTGGTTGTACAGGGTGGACCTAAAGTCTTGTCACACTCTGTAAATATTGTTTTAATTTTCAATTTCAGATGGCTGACACGAGCTTGAAAGAGAGACTGATTGCAAGTGTTTGGGCGCATGATCGTGTGCATTCTGATGTTCATACAGACCTTACCCATGAGACAGTGTCAATGAAAGCGAATACACTAAAACCAGTACATGCGTTTGGTATTATTATACTATTCCTATTACTTTTCGGTAGGGGTGACAAGATTTTTGGACCACCTTGTATAAGAAGAAACCAACGTAATGTCAGTTGCGAGTCGTAAAAGCGACTCTGCAACTGCCCCATGTCTGAAAGGTATGGAGACGCTGAATTGAGAATTTGTACTCTTGTATAAAACCCCAGATGGGAGTCATAAAACAGCGAAGCATGCCAAATATGGCCAGTGGGTGGGCATTTAAAGTATGCTGACTTGTAAACAAGCTATCTAGAGCGGTTGCCAGGACTCTGGTGGGATTACGATGTATTTGGATGGTGGCTAGGTTATTTACTTTAACACCATCTTTCACCTTTTTGGTGGGTCTAAGCAGGCGCGGAAAATATGGTGGGAGATTTTTAAAAGTGGTACGAAAGACTACTGGACAGAGCACGTTTCTCTTGAGGTATTGGGGTCCGAAGGGTGTGGTTTTACTCCAGGATTGAGTTGTACCCCTTGCTATTATACCATCTACCCACTAGCGGGTATGGCGACTGGGTGGAAGAAGTCTGGGATTAAACCCGCGTCCTTCATAACGTTACTATCAGTCACCCCCCTCATTAGACCCTTAGGGGGAGGAGTGACAAGTCATGGACTCACCTTTAGGATTAGTAATGGTTTTGATGTCGAGTTCCTGGTCAAAAGTTGGGTTGGACAAAGGCTTGTATGGTTTCAAAATCTGACCGCTTTTGTTGATTAAAATATCTGTACCAAAAAAAATGGTTGAATCAGATCGGAGTGGGTCAAGAGTTGTCGGTATGGTGGGAGGTTGGAACTAAGAATTCTCGGTCTGGTGGGGTGTAGGAACTAAGAGTTCTCGGTATAGCGGGAGGGTAGGAACTAAAAGTGGCCCAAAATGTGCGATAGATGGCTATCTATCCTCTTTGATGTTGTACACATGTTATTGCACCTAAGTGTATCAGCATTGATTTAACTAATTAATTCCATCTCTACTTTTTTCACATGCTAACTTCCCTTCCTTGCAATTACCAGAGTTATGAAGTAACGAAGTACAACTAAAGTACTGTACTCAAGTAACTTATAATTTTTGCTTCCTAAAAGTACTCCGTAATTTGAGTACGTTCCCTTCTACTTGCGTATTTTTCCTTATGTTATTTTACTTCATTACACTTGAAAAGCACAGAAGTATTCATTACTTCTCAGTTAATTTTAGCCAATCACAGACGTAGAAGCAAAAGTCAGACGATGACCAATCACAAGCATGTACTCTAGTTTGAACCGATCATAAGCGCTTGTTCATGTTTGGACCAATCACATGCATCCTTTCATACCCGATGGACAATTCGTTTGTCTCTGTCGTTTTCCCAACTGAGAGAGGGCGTCAGTTTATTAAATTATAAATCATTGTCCTAGACTCCTAGCGTGCTGCCGCGCCATTACTGGACCATCAGGAGTTCTACTCTTACTATTCAAAATAAAAATAGTGGCGATTCCCACCCATGGCCACTACCGTTTACTTTCCCTACTTGAGTACTTCATAAGATACTTTTACTTAAGTACATTTAAGTTTGGGTACTTTACTTGTACTTTGAGTAACATTTTGCCAGGGTAACAATACTTTTACAACACTGGCAATTACATTCAGCGCTCCGAGCACACATGTCCTTTCCAAGGTTAGGTCAGAACCCGCAATCGGGCTACTCACTCGAGGGTGTTCCGCTGTGGCAGCCAGCCACTCGGTGCTGGAGCGGAGACACGTCTTCTTCGCTCATTTCTGAAGAACAAAAAAAACGGAAGCTTTCATTCGGTTTTAAACGGGGGTTCGCTGTCATCAAGCACCCGTAATTGGAGTTATCCGAGTGTGGAATGAGGAAGAACAGAGATAAAAAGTAGATGTAAAAAGGAATTAATGAAGAAAACGACTTATGGCAAATACGCTTAAATGTTAGGGTATGGATCGCACATTGAAGCCCAAGGAACAAGTAGCCAAAAGGGACGTATGACACAAGTGAAAAAAAAATGTGTAGCACACTCACGTACACGGCGACATAATCGTGCAAAGTCACAAATACAGACGTTAAACATAAATGCATATATACACGTCCATTATTTTGTATCATCTTCATTATTATCATCAAGATTTTGAATAAAAATGACCAAATTTCGAGGTGCACTTGATTGAGGTCTTCGAGTAGGTAAAAAGTTATAATAGGTAAGACATGGGTAAGGTTGTTATTTTTAGTGAACAAGATAGGACACGTAGCAATGGGTTTAAGCCGGACAAGGTTAGGTAAGAAATTGTTTAACAAATTGAGTGTTAGATGAATGGAATTAGTCTAATCATTAGTCTAATCCTAAAACTCCCTGCGGAGTTTTAAGAATAGACTGGATAGATTTATGGATGAGGCTGCTAGGTGGTGTAGTGGTTTTATCGAGAGGTGTAATAAAGTACCGAATCCTCTTACATTATACACCTTACCTAGATAGTAGGACTGAACTTGGTGATGGGAACAGGAGCTGCTTCGTAGGGGCTATTTTGATTAGCTTTTTGCAGATTCTTTTTCTTATGTTCTTATGACAGTAATATATCAAGAATTTAACCGCCTCGTTTATTGAATACTTGTTTTCAATGTCATTGTTACACTCAACAAAGTACGATTACAAATTCTGAAATACTAAAAGAAATTCCGAAAAATTAACCCACAAAGAGACAGGGAGACATAGGTAAGGTTTTTATTTTGAGTGAACTGGATACGACACGTAGCAATGGGCTTAAGCTGGACAAGTTTAGGTTTATGAAAGAGATCGGGTGAAAGTGGTTTACACATAGAGTGGTAGATGAATGGAATAATAGAATCACTAGTCATGCGATAGAAGTATCCTCCCTGGAGAGTTTTATGGATGAGGATGCTAGGCGGAACTGAACTTGGGGATGGGAACAGGGGACTGCCTCGTATAGGATATTAATTAACCTTTTGCAAAACTCTCTCTTTTCTTATGTTCATATAATTATAGTATCAACCATTTTTTTTTCGAGGAGCAAACCATTTAAGGGAATAATCAGGAGTTCAATTAATCCCACGTAAAAATTATCCCAAATTGTGCATCGGTGAAAGTGTGAACTTTGGGAAACGAAGCTTTGACCCTCAAGGGTAGAGTGAGGGGATATGAATGAAGAAATACTAGCTCCCCCGAGTGTTTTCACCCACTTAAAGCACCTATAACCACGAAATAGATTTTAACAATATCAACCTCGTATACAAATCTGATAACTACATATATTAAAAGACACATAACACTGGTTCTGCACGTTTTTTTTTTTATTGACTGTATGACATCTTTTTCCAAATATATATGAAAAATGGTGATTTACTTTGTTTTTTTATTAATCTCTATCACATCACGTTGTCGAGTTATAGGGGAACGTTACTTTTCTCTTTTTGTATAGCATAAGTAAATATTTATATATATATATATATATATATATATATATATATATATATATATATATATATATATATATATATATATATATATATATATATATATATATATATATATATATATATATCCATAGCCAAATCCTCACATGAGCAAATAAGTGGTGAATTTCTTAGTGGTTGTATGCTTAGTGCCCTAAATTCTGAAAAATCTGACCAAATTAGTTTTCCCCAAAGATTTCAGATTGCGTTAAATAAACTTAAATTTAATAACAACATTGTTATAACCAAATCCGACAAAACGAATCAGTTAGTCATTTTGGACAAACATAGTTATAATGATAAACTTAACGAACTTCTTAACGATGTGAACACATATAAAAAGCTACAAAGTGACCCGCTCAATAACAAAACAAGCAATTTCAACAACAAATTGAAGAGAATATTGAAAAGCGCAGATTTAATCAAACAATTCAGGAGTACGAACCCTTCACTTCCCTATATGTATTGGCTCCCAAAGACCCACAAGGAGGGATGTCCCTTACGCCCAATCATTTCCAATATTAATTCTCCCACTTATAAGCTCTCCAAATGGCTCGCCAAGCATTTATCTCCAGCAGTTGGAAGAATCTCATCTGCACACATTATGAACACTCAAGATTTCGTTGACCGCCTCAACCACCTGCAATTACCGGATGGAAAACTTGTGAGCTTTGATGTAAACTCTTTGTTTACCAAAGTTCCGGTTGACCAAACCATGGGCCTTCTGCGGGAAATCATGCCTAGACTTAATTTGGATCTTCCCATTTCTACGAGAAAATTTATCGATTTAGTTGAATTATGTCTCTCTGACAATGTGTTTCGAGTAAATAATGAGTTTTATAGAAAAATATTTGGCCTTAGCATGGCAAATAGTTTATCTTCGATATTGGCATGTCTGTTCATGGAATATTTTGAGACTGAACTCCTTCCCACAATTTCTCCTCCTAACTTTATATGGTTAAGGTACATTGACGATGTATTTTCTGTATGGCCTAATGACCATGATTTTGATACCTTTTTTAATAATTTGAATAATTTGCATGTCTCCATCAAATTTAAATATGAATGGGAATATGATAATAGATTACCCTTTTTAGATGTCCTCATTAATAAAGATCACCATGAATTAAAACTTGACGTTTATAGGAAACCAACCCACTCGGATGCCTATATACATTATTTTTCGTTTCACGATAATACTGTTAAAAAATCGGTAATTTCTAACCTTTTCCTTAGAGCATATAAAATGTGTCATCCTTCCTATTTAGATGAGGAAATTGTGATTATCAGGACCATTTTTTTCTAATTTGTATTACCCCGATTGGTTCATATCGTCTGCCCATTTTGCAGCTAGGAAAACATTCTATGGTAATAAGCCTTCCCGCACTAATGACTTCAACAAATGTATAACATGGCCATTTAATAATAAATTAAATAGTTTAAAGGACTGTGATAAAACGGGTTGAGGCCGCGTAATTTCAACCACTATCACATGTTATTTAAAACCACGATGCTACCCACGTGCATCTTCGCTTTGAAGCCTGGCGCCTTATCGCAGCCACCTGAGTCAATGTTTAAACAAGGAGGTTTATCTTCCCCCGTCGCCCCATGCGCCGACCTCGCCAGATTGAGTTAGGCTTATGGGCAGATAAGGCATTGTTCTCAGGCTCGGCTGTGCATTCCCTCGAAGCCCCCTCTCCATTGTCCCCCACGCCAAGGGGATGTCCCCGACTATTTATTTGGAAACTTTACCACTAAGATCAGATTGGAGATCCAGATTTTCGTCGCGAAACATCACTACGACCCTCTCTCCCTTTATGCGCCAAGGGACCTCGACCTCGAGATTCACCATCACTTGTCCAGAAGAAGGACAATATCCCTTGAGTGCCAAGGTTCGAGCCTTTTTGACGCCAAGTCCACAAGGCTTTCCCTGTTGTTCCGAAAGAGAACGTTAGAACAGCCATTGTTCTTTTGAGCCCGTTGACAAGAAGCGGTTCTCACCCTTCCCCTTTGTTGTTCAGAAGAGAACAACGTAGAACAGCTATTGTTCGTTTGAGCCCGTTCGCCAAGAAACGGTTCTCACCCTTCCCCCTTGAGGTTCAGAAGAGAACAACATTAGAACAGCCATTGTTCTCGAGCCCGTAGACAAGAAACGGTTCTCACCCCCCCCCCCCTGTTGTTCAGAAGAGAACAACGTAGAATATCCATTGTTCTTCAAGCCGTTCGTCAAGAAACGGTTCTCATTCCCAAGACGCCACGTCAGGATCATTTAATTCCCCCCCCCCCCTTCGGCTGGAACTCACCAGCGGACCGAAAATTCCTTCACGTCGCCTTCCTCTGCACAACAAGTATAATTACGTAAGCCGAACGTTACCTTTGAGTATTTAACCCTTTTGTCAATTCTATCCTGTGCTTTAAATGGTTTAGCGAACCATCCCATCCCTTTAACTTTATATTTGTTTTACCTTTTTAAATCTCTTAATCCTCGGAGATTAGCTAGATTTTCCACGACCCTTTCCAATTCTCTGTTTATGTCAATATTTTCCGTTTTGTGTGTTGTTGATAGTTTTTATTAATAAAACTCTATTTAAATAAAGATAGCAATATTATTATCCTTGAGCTCAGTTCGACTTCTTAAGCATATCGAAGATACATAATATCGGCCAGCCTAGACATCCACGCACTCTAAAGATAATTAAATAAGTCCCCTCAACGAATAGTTATATATGGTATATCGTCGAGAGTCCATTCTATGACAAGGACATATTTGGAAAAGCGGGTATTAATCTAGCCTTTAAATATAATAATTCCTTAAACCAATTGATGATTGCCAGGAAACCCAAAGAACATCATAACATAGGAGTATATGCAATAGCATGCAGCGATTGCCATAAAGTTTATATAGGGAAAACGGGAAGAAATCTTGACAAGAGATTGTACGAACACAAAAGAGATATTAGAGTAGGCAGCCAAAGAAGTGGAATATTTTGCCATGTTAGAGACTTGAATCATTCGATCGATTTCAATGGAAGTAAAATGGTATTTAAATCAGCTAACTATGCTAAGGGAATAATCGTAGAATCGAGCTTGATATCGTCAGTTCCTAATTTAAATCTATCTGAGGGTCAATTTGCTTTTAATCCTGTAATACGAAAGCAAATAAACAAAATAGTGAAATGTCAGCCCTTCAATATGTTTAGGCCTACCTCCCCCCCCCCCCTGATTAGCCTCAAGTAGGGAATTGGGGGAAAAAAGGTGGATCTTTCACGACCTGACCCTGTGTTATGTATGTAAGCACTTTTCTCATATTTTCTATCCAGCGTCAGTTGAAAAAGGGTGTGAGATACACCGAAACTGTTCTGAATTAAATTGTCTTCGGAGAATGTGGTTTAATTACTCATATATATATATATATATATATATATATATATATATATATATATATATATATATATATATATATATATATATATATATATATATATACATATATATATATATATATATATATATATATATATTTATATACATATATATATATATATAAAATATATATATATATATATATATATATATATATATATAATATATATATGTGTCCCCTCATTTAAAGGCTACCTGGCGTTTTCGAGCCCGCTGGCTTCAAACGCTTCCTCGTTATTCGCTCCACTGATGGCAGCATGTTGGCCAAGAGCAACATGATCCATCAGAGGAGAGCATTAGCTAGTGTAATTGGTAGAGAGCCGAAGGTGACCCGTTTCTCGGACGGGAGCCTTTTGGCGAATGCGGTGGATCCCTCCTAGGAGGCCAAGATAAGTGCTCTTTGTACACTTGATGGCACCCCGGTGAGTGTGACGCTGCACTCTACCATGAACTTTGTGAAAGGAGTAGTTTATGCGAGGGAACTCGTTGACTACTGCATAGAGAAAATCACCCTAGAGCTGGCCGACCATGGGGCGGTCAAGGTCGAACGCGTGATGAGAAAACAGGGAGGAGTCTCGAGACCCACCCCTACGCTCTTTGTTTGTCACGTTCGATTGTGACAAGCTCCCTGAGTCAGTGCGTGCGGGTTGGTACCGCTAGCGCGTGAAGGCATTCGTGCCACTGCCGCGGAGGTGCTATTACTGTCACCGCTTCGGCCATACGAATCGTTCAGGAAATGACTGAATTCTCTATCTCAGTCGAGGAGTTTAGGTCGGTAGATGAGGCCGTTGAGTTCTTCTCCGGCAACCTCATCGCCGTGGGCCTGACTACTATTCCTAGGACGTCTGGCCGTTTTGCACGCCGACCACTCCCATGGTGGTCGGCCGAGTGTGAGACGGCCCTCAAACAGAAGCGTTATGCCTACATGCGCTATAAGCGCCGCCCGAACGATTTCACTGTCGCTGAATTTCGTCGGGCTAGGGCTAGGTTCCGGTATATTTCGAAGCACGCCCGCCGCTCTTCTTGGCGGGCATACGTGTCTTCACTTAACGGGAAGACCCCTTTAGCTGAGGTGTGGAAGCGAGTCAAAAGGATTCGGGGCAAGTTCTCGCAGGACCCCCCTCCCGTTCTCCAGCAGAATGGGACCGCAATCTCAGACCCCGCGTCCGTGGCGGAATCCTTAGCGACCGCTTTCTCCGCATTCTCTAGCCGTGATGCTGCTCCGCCAGCATTCAATGCACGTCGTGATGTCGCGGAAGGCCGCCGGCTGGACTTTACCTCCAGAGGTGGAGAACCCTTCAACGACAAGTTTACTGTGAGTGAGTTGCGTTCCGCTCTCGCTTCGTGCGCGGACACCGCCCATGGTCCGGACGATGTCCCGTACGCCATGCTTCGACACCTGGGTGAGCGAGGCATGGCCTTTCTGTTAGATTTGTTCAACAGGATCTGGGTGTAGGGTCTCCTTCCAGACTCCTGGCGAATCGCTACTGTGCTCGCCTTTCGCAAACCGGGGAGAGATCACTCTGCTCCGGCCGGTTTCCGCCCAATCTCTCTAACCTCTTGCGTTGGCAAGTTGATGGAGAAATTGGTAAATGTTAGATTACCCTTTTTCCTGGATAGCGGAGGCCATCTGTCTTCTGCATAGTGCGGCTTCCGCAAGTTCCAATCCACGTCGGATGCTCTGGTCCGACTGGAAAATGCCGTCTACGAGGCTTTCCTTCCTAGACAGCACTACGCCACGGTGTTTTTTGATCTGGAGAAAGCCTATGATACCGCATGGCGATACAGTATCATGCAGACTCTCCACACGTGGGGGGCGAGGGGAGTGCCTCCCAATGTTTATATCTGAATTTTTGCGAGATCGTCGATTCCGCGTACGGGTGGGGGATGCCCTCTCCGGTCCAAAGGAGCAGGAAGAGGGTGTCCCGCAGGAAAGCGTCCTCAGTGTCACACTCTTTGCCCTGAGCATCAACGGCATCACCTCAGTGCTGCCGGAAGATGTTCTCGCTACGCTCTACGTCCACGACCTTTCGATCTCTTTTGGCGCGGCCCAGATGTCAACTCTAGAGTGTCGACTCCAACAGGCATTGAACCGCGCCTCTCGCTATGCCGAAGCGCACAACTTCGGTTTTCGTTGGCCAAGACTAAGGTGGTCCACTTCTGCCACCAACCACGGCTCCACCCTGACCCAGATTTGTTTCTTAATGGGGTGCGCTTGGAAGTGGTTGAATCGCACCGTTTCCTTGGTCTTGTATTTCACCGACGCCTCACCTTGGAGGCTCATATTCGCAGCCTTAGGGTCTCTTGTACCCGCGCCATGGATATTCTCCGTTCCGTGACGTTCAGCGCTTGGGGCGCTGATAAGGCTACTGCCTTACTTTTTTATTGATCCTTTGTTCGTTCGAAGCTCGACTACGGATGCGAGTTTTATGCATCCGCAGCCGAGCGTTTATTGCGGAAGGTGGACTCGATACACCACACCAGCCATCGCCTTGCGACCGGTGCCTTCCGCACTTCCCCCATTGAGATCTTGTTGGTCGATGCTAGGGGGGGATGCCACTCGCTCTACGCCGCGTACAGTGCATCACTCGCCTGTCTGCGCGAGCCCGGTGCCTCCCTCAGTCGCCAATAGCTCCCACTGCATCCGCAGTTGATCTCGACGGTGCCTCCCGCCGAGAGACGCCAGACGTACCCTAACCCCTTTGGGTTTAGGTCCAGGAAACTCCTTCGAGAGCTAGGTATAGCTCTCGGGCCGGTGGCTCCCCTGGTTCTGTCCAGGACGCCACCCTGGAGGGTACCACATTTGGCTATTTGTCGCCACCCCTCTGCTCCCAAAGCTTGTACAGCGCCGGAAGTATTGCGTTCGACCTTTTTGGAGCACACCTTGTGTCACGCTGAAACCGTGCCAGTGTATACGGATGGTTCCAAGTCCCAAGAGGGGGTCGGCTTCCACTCTGTATCCCCTCTGTTTGAAGTCAGCGGGGCTCTGCCAGGCGCTGCGTCTGTCTTCACGGCCGAGCTGGTGGCAATAAACCACTCGGTACGGGAGATTACGCCCCGTGCCCGGTTCGGAGACCGGATTGTGATCTATAGCGACTCACAGAGCGCCCTGAGTGCACTTGGAGCATTGGAATCTCCGCATCCCCTGGTTCGCGATATCCGTGACGCCACGGTTTTGGCGAGCAGGGCGGATGTCGAGATTATCTTCTGCTGGGTTCCTGGACATGTAGGAATTGCGCGCCGATGAGGTCGCCAAAGAGTCCGCGAGGACTCTGCAACCGGACCAGCGTTTCGCTCTTCCTCACACCGACTACATGGCAGGAATACGGGCAGCTCTTCGGACTGCTTGGCAAAGAATATGGGAGACGGTCGAAGGGAACTTCAAGGTGCGTGCCATTGCGCCGCGACTGTTCCCATGGACCTGTCCTCCAATGCCGCGACTGCTTCAGGTCGCTTTCTATCGTCTCCGAATCGGACACACTCGTGTGACGCATCGCTATTTGATAGAGCACTCGCCTGCGCCCTATTGTGACGACTGCGTCGTCCTCAAGACTGTTCGGCACATTTTTGTCGAATGTCCCAGTCTGGGTGATCTTCGCGCACGTTACCTGTCCCGGTACCGGGATTGGCGGGGTCGCTACCGCCTGTCCCTTGTACTCGGGACGAGTGCGTGCACATTGACTGGTGGACTTGTTGACTTTGGGGGGGGGGAGGCCAGCCTTCTCCCTTTTATTTAATTAGGTTTTGTTGTTTTTTGTTATTGGTTTTCTTTGTAGGTCTCACGCTCCTGGGCCGGGGGGAGGGTGACCTCTTCCCGACGCTGGAGCTTGCTTCCTAATTGGCATCTTCCCTTTTTGCCTTTTTTTTTTCAAATTTTTATTTTAAAGTAGCCAAGAACTAAGCTGTTTGTTTGCGGTGACTTATGCCAAAGTGGGCAGTCGCCAGATAGCCCCTTAAAAAAAAAAATCTAGTCATTGAAACCACTAGTGACAAAGTGTGAATGAGATTTTGAAAATAATTTACATAAAAAAACTATATTTTACCATTCGATGGCGAATGTAGTATCCAGGCTCTGTAAAACTTCTCATTGTTTGCTTTCCTGCTATACAAATATGCCACATCAACACTATTCTCATATCTAACTCATTGGTCACATAATTTAAATATTCTAAGAGGTTTGATAAACATGATCTGCCTGCAATGAACCCATTCTGAGAATCTGAAATTAAATTGTTGTTTTTTTCAAGGTAAAGAGGACTATCGCTTGTTTTATGATTCTTAACATTCTGACTGAATTTTATATAAAGTCCTTCTAAAAAATTCCCACATTTCATAGCAGTCTTTACCATTAAATAAGTTATTCCAGTTTATATCATTAATTTCGAAATTTGACATAGTTCCCTCTATTTAGATTAAGATTTTTTCTAAATTACAATCTGAAACTTTTTTAAAGTCAATATATGATCACTATTGTCTAAGGTTCATCCTACATTAAAACCATGAATATTCATTGAAATATTAGTTATGACTAGGTCTATTTACCTCTAGTAGGTAAATTTACTAATTGTTCAAGAAAGTTGTCATTAATGCATCAATTTCATTGACAATAAAACTATCAACATTATTAGTGATGGTAGTCTATAAAAACAGCTTAACTTTAGTTTGACGTTATTCTTGAATTTAAGATTTAACCATATAGATTCTACATTACTTGAATTTACTTTAATATCTCTATAATATCTTTTATGTAAATAAATATACCTCCTCCCTTTTATTTTTTCTTTCATAATTGAATAAATTATATCCATTAATTTCAAACTCTTTGATATTATCCTTATTAAACTCACTCACCCAAGTCTCAGTAATATAAACCATATCTAAACTCTCTGCAGTTCTATAAAATAAGAGTTCCATTTTTTTATTTCTAATCATTGACTAACTCTATAATCTAAGAAGGGGATTTTTTTGAGTATTTGAATAATAATTTTATCTTAGTTTGGTTAGGACTTATGTTTTTTTATATCAAAGTTCAGAAATAAATATAAGTATCGAAATTTGTGAATTTTTTAAAACTCAAAGAATTACAAATGGTGAAGTTCAGAAAATTTATTTTTATATATCTTCTATAACTATATTTTAGCAACGTGAGATTTTGGAAGGGGGTAATTTTAGTATAGAGTTCCCTTTTAAAATTATTATAATGGCAAAGTTCAGAAAATTTATACAAATTCAACCATGGCTGTTTTTTTTCATGTTTTAAATTTCAATCTTACTAGCGAAGCGCAAGCTCCCCATTGCCTGGTACTTATGATATTTGTATCAAATACTTTAATATTTAACTCTTTTCCTTAAATAGTGTAGGTACAGTCTGGATAATCTGGCACAACACTTAGTAGTGTGCTGTACAAAAAAAAATTATGGCTTATAGTCCCTGCTTTTAAAATTAACACATTTCCTTCTTTTAATCTAACTTTTAATTAGTCTAGGTAAAGTAAATGTTGAAGAAACCTAGACAACCCAAGCCTAACCTACCCTGACTAAGCTAACCTAATTCAGTTTAACCTAATCTAACCAACCTAACCTAACCCTAACCAGCTAACTTGGTTAAGTTAGGTTAGGATAGGTTTGGTTGGTACTTGAGATAGGTTAGTTGTTAGCTTAGTTAGGTTAGGCTGGGGTGGTCTAGTTTAGGTTTGGTCACTTTCCTAGGCTATAATTAACAAAACCTTTCGCGCAGGTGAAAGCAATAAATAAATATAAAATAAAGGAGGGTGCAATACTTATGAAGTGTTACCCATTAAACAAGTGCGCCAATAACAATAATTTCATAAAACAAATATTCATTTGGGAATCCTCAAAAGTACAAATACAGTAAACCTTTGATATAACGAACTATATGGGGCGGGGGTGGTTCGTTAAAGCCGAAAGTTCGTTAAACCCCATAGTCGTTAAAAGCGATGGAAATAACGAGCCTCGTTATCTGTATACGTAAATATGTATATAAAGACTGTATTGCATTCATATGGAATACGTATGTAATTACTAATATTACTAATAAAGTTAAGTGGACTACATCGGATTTAACGAATTTCGGTTCTTTAAGCCTGATGGAGTTCGGCCAGGAAATTTGGTTCGTTATATCCGAAATTTTAAACTGTATTTTAAAACTTCTTAGATACAAATCTCAGCTGTTGAATGGAACACAATAAATATTTCTTGCTGGGGTGACTAGAGAGAGAGAGAGAGAGAGAGAGAGAGAGAGAGAGAGAGAGAGAGAGAGAGAGAGAGAGAGAGAGAGAGAGAGAGAGAGAGAGAGAGAGAGAGAGGTATGAAATGATATATTACAGTTTACAGTGATAGTAGAAGTTTACTCAGAAGTTACAGTTTCATCAGCATTTAACAACACATTATAATTGTAGTAATTGGCAACTTGACAATCTTAAGGCTACAGGCGATTCCCATAATGTGGGCGCCCATTATGGGTAGGGTCTATCAGGTTTTGTGGGACCCTCAGTGGTTGGGGCTCTACGCCATGGCGTATAGGTAAGTCTGGCCCTGGATCCAACGCTAGGAAATGTTAATCATTTCTGCCCCTTTTTCACCGAGCATTTTAGAGACTTAGATGAGCAATTAATTCCGCGAAAGAATAAACGAAACGCCTCAAGTAAACCCAAATGGGGGAATCATGATATCAAAGTCAAATTGAAGGATAACAACTGTGCATACAAGCGCCACAAGCGATGAAAATAAACAAATTTACGTAGCCCGACGAAGGGAATGTCAGAAGGAAATACGAAGCACTAAAAGAAAATATGAAATTCAACTTGCCAAAGAAAGTAAACATAACCCTAAGAAGTTTTTTGATTATGTATCCAATAGAAACTCGATAAAGGAAACAATAGGACATATCAAAAATGACAACAACGAATTAGTTTTGGATACAGAAAGGTGGCCAATATATTAAATAACTTTTTGCATCGGTATTTATAAAAAGACGAACATAATAACCTTTTAATCAATATCGAATTATTCGAAGCAGAAATAGATATTTATATCAGTAAGCTAAAATCCAGGAAATCTCCAGGTCCTGATTTAATCTATCCGGCGTATTTAAAAGAAATTCGAAACGTGTTAGTGGGACCACTAACGATTTTTTTTAACAAATGTTTAGAAGAAGGTGTCGTGCCATTAGATTTTACGCTAGCGAATATAACTTCTATTTTTAAAAAGGAAAAAGGAGAACTTCTGACCAATTATCGACCCATAAGTTTAACATCCATCGCAGGTCATTCGCGAAAGGGTGATCGATCATTTGGAAGCGCATAATCTCATAAATGATAGTCAACACGGCTTTAGACAGAAACGTTCATGTTTAACTAATCGTTTAGAATTTTATGACAGCATGATTAAAAGCTATAGCGAAAATATACCTTTGGACATAGCTTAATTAGACTTCGCTAAGGCATTCATCACCGATCCTCATTGGCGATTACTAACTAAACCTTTTGCTCATAAGAATTAGGGGTAACCTCCTACAATGGATAGAGGTCGTGGTTAAGTAATCGTAAGCAGAGAGTAGTTTTTAACGATAAATTTTAGGAGTGGAAAAACGTAACTAGTGGCGTGCCCCAGGGATCTGTGTTGGGAGCATTGTTGTTCTTTATTTATGTAAACGATATGGACACTGGCTTACTTGGTAGATTATCCAAATTTGCAGACGACACAAAAATTGGGGTAAATTTTTAAATGAGAACGATAGCAAATTAATTCAGCGGGATCTAAATAAAATCTACGAATGATCTAATAAATGGAACATGAAATTCAATTGAGACAAGTGTAGAGTTTTGAAAGTAGGTCGAAATAACCCAAGTTTTAACTATGAAATGGGTGTTAAAATCTTATCTCGATTGACGAAGAAAAAGATTTAGGAGTGCGGGTTTCAAAGGCTCTTAAGTTTAACAAACAGTGTGACGAAGCGTGTAAGAAGACAAACCGAATGATTGGATAAATTGCGAGAAGTTTTCACTACAAACAACAAGATATAATCATACCTCTATATAAAAGTTTAGTAAGGCCCCACCTGGAATATGCGATACATTTGTGGTCATCTTATACACATGTAAACATCAATAAAATGGAAAGAATTCAACGACGGACAACTAAACTAATTCCCTCAATTAGAAATAAGTCGTATATCGAAAGATTAAATAAATTAAAATTCCAGATTTCGAAACTAGGCGATTGCGAGGTGAAGTATTCAAATTTTTAAATAAATTTAAAAACGTAAATTATGAGAAAAAAAATTAAGTACGACCGTGGTATTACACGTAACAACGATTTTAAGCTAAACGGACACGGACAGAGGTTTCCAACGAACATAGAAAATCACATTAAATCATTGATAAATTGAATGCATTCCCCGCGGAGTTAGTAAATGCTAGTAGTGAATAGTTTTAAAAACAAAATTGATAGTTATTTTACGAATAATGATATTGTTTAAATATGGAGCCCTGGAGAGTGAAGTCCAGCATAAGGGCAGCTAAGCAGTCTGAGGAACTCCAAGTGGCGAGACTCTGTAAAGAGAATCCCAAAGAGTTTTGGGGGTATGTGAACAGCCGTAAACCAATCCAACGAACGATTGGCCCTTTGAGAAATGAGGAGGGGGCATTAAAGCATTCAGATGCAGAAAATGCTAACCTCCTCAACGACTACTTCTCTTCAGTGTTTACTGAAGAGTGTGGTCCCATCCCCCAGCCAATGGATTCCTCCTCGGGGGGGAAAGCTGGAGGATATGGACTTCACCGAAGGGGAAATATAAAAGAAGATCAGTGACCTTAAGACGAATAAGTCACCTGGCCCGGATGGCTTTCTACCTAAAGTGTTGAAAGAAGTGCGCGATCAAGTGCCACGACACCTGAGCGCAATCTTCAACATGTCAATCCGGACCGAATGCGTTCCTCGAGACTGGCGTGAGGCGGAGGTGACTCCTATCTTCAAGAAAGGAGACCGTAGCCAACCGTCGAGCTACCGACCTATCAGTCTGACTTCGATAGTCGGTAAACTCATGGAAAGCATGATGGTGGACAAAATGACGTCGTATTTAGAGTCAAACCTGCTACTGAGGAGTTCCCAGCACGGCTTCCGAAGGCAACGGTCATGCCTGACGAACCTTGTGGAATTCTTCCACTTCGTGTTCAGTGAGCACGATCGGGACAAGGCGGTGGATGTGGTCTACTTAGACTTTCAGAAAGCCTTTGATAAGGTACCACACTGCCGCCTTCTCCGGAAAGTGCGAGCGCTGGGCATAGACGGAAAAGTAGCCGGCTGGATCGAGAACTGGCTAAGTGGCAGACGGCAAAGGGTGGTGGTGAATGAACAGGCTTCTGAGTGGGTGCCCGTTACTAGCGGGGTGCCTCAAGGTTCTGTCCTGGGACCACTACTATTCATCATATACGACAACGACATGAACGGTGACATGGTTGCCAAGATTTCCAAATTTGCCGACGATACCAAGCTTGGTATGAACGTTGCAAAGGATGGAAATACTGCCCGCCTGCAGGAAGATCTTCGAAGATTGGGGAGTGGTCGGACACGTGACAAATGCCTTTTAACGTGAACAAATGCAAAGTGATGCATATCGGCCACATAAACGCCCAATCTCAGTATATCCTTAAGGGCACTGCTCTTGAATCGAGTGACACTGAGAAGGACTTGGGTGTAATTATTACTAGCGACCTCAAGTTCTCGAAACAGTGCATCGAGGCAGAGAAGAAAGCTCAAAGGATGTTAGGCTACATAAAGCGCCAGTTTGGATACCGTAACAAGGAGATAGTACTTTGTCTGTACAACTCCCTCGTTCGGCCGCACCTGGAGTATGCCGTACAATTTTGGAATCCTTCGTTTCGAAAGGATATCGCAAGGTTGGAACGCGTACAAGCCAGGGCAACCAAGCTGATCCCCTCTATCCGACATAAAAGTTATGAAGATAGACTAAGGGGATTAAATCTGTTCTCGCTGGAAACCCGTAGACTGCGTCGTCAGCTCATCGAAGTTTTCAAAATACTTCCGAGGGTTCGACAATGCTGACTACCGGGATATTTTCACACTGAGTGAGAACAGAACACGCAATCACGGCTTCA
The DNA here is from genome assembly GCA_963969495.1 of Ceratothoa steindachneri. NCBI lineage: Eukaryota > Metazoa > Arthropoda > Malacostraca > Isopoda > Cymothoidae > Ceratothoa > Ceratothoa steindachneri. The sequence continues at coordinate 213,694,926 of OZ018317.1, forward strand.
AACTTGAACTGAAGCGTTACAACCGCAATCTGTGTGGAAATTTTTTTCACTTACAGTATCTGCGGTAAGTGGAACGCACTTCCAGTGGAAGTTGTCAACAGTGAATCTGTTGACCAGTTCAAGTCAAGACTAGACAAAGTCTTGAAAAGTGGCGGTTTAGGGACGCAAAACAATTGAGTAGCCATGTGCCCGCTCGATTGCTAGTCCAAAGGTACCCTCTTTGAATGGACCGTAAGGTCTCCTAGGGTACTTCCTTTCCTTGTTACTATTCCTTGAATGTCACGTGAGTGAGCATCTTGGCGCATTAGTATAGAATAGGGCTGGTCTTTGAGTGGACTGAGTAGTCTTTGCTGGCTCCCTGTAACTATGAATGATCAATGGGTGTTGCAGATTTCGGGAGCGCTAAATGGGTGTTAGGAGAAGGATCAGTTCTAAAGGAATAATCGATGGGTGTTAGGATATTACGGAAGCGCTAAATGGGTTTGCATTATATGGGGTGGCGGCTAAATGGATTACGAGATTACAGGAACGTACAATGCGTGGTGCGGGAGTGCTCACTGTGTGTAGGAAGTGCTCGATGGGTCTTACGGGATTAGCTGAATGCTCACTGAATTTTAGGAGTGCTCAATGACTGTTAGGGGTTAAGTCAGTGTTCGAAGGGTATTGTGGCAGAGCTCAATGGGTAGTAGGCGAGGGCTCAACGGGTGTGGGGTGTGGGTTGCTTAATCGATGTTAGGTTAGAGGAAGGTTAAATGGGTATCACAGGGTTAGAGCACTCGATAGGTAATAGTGGATAACGCGAGTGTTCAATCAGTGGTGTAGCGGGGCTCCCTGGATGTTACGAGACTACGGGGATCTGCAGCGTTCAATGAATGTTACGAAAGGGCTCAATGTGTAGTACGGGTGTTACAACCTACACACAGTGTAACGAAATTACATCGGGACAGGCTCAATATAATTAGCAAATTAAATTAATTGGTTAAGATAAAATATTGTATAATGAATTTCAATTAATCACTGGACCCCAAGAATAATGTTAAATATTGACAGAGAGAATTCATATCGATCGCATAAATCAATAATAACTCATAGTGAAATTAAGTAGAGTAGCTGCAGTGGTATTATTATTATAATAATAATAATAAAAGCAACGCAATAATAATGAGAATGACGGTGTTATAATGTAAAATTGTAAATCAGATACCAGATTTGATGAAATTAGTTACAGTCAAACCGCCGATGTCGGCAAAATTCATTTAAGACCTTCTCTCAACGTTAGCATAGCACGGATAAGTCACAGTCCATCCCACCAAAACCACAACCATGGAAAGACGAATTCCACGACCTACTCATAAAATGTTCGAATAAAAATGGCTTTAGTTACATGAAAGATTATAGTCGCTAGCTGCCAAACTACGAACATCGACTACCTGCCCGATCTGTGTAAGACCTGATATTTCTTGATCGCCTTCAGACCAGAACTCCGCCGTCAGATACTCCAAAAGGAAGAATCTTCTTTCGTTCATTCAGACCAGGCGAGGATCAAAGAGGTGGGGGGATGGGCTGAAGCTTCCCCCAAATTTTTACTGATTTATGTTTAAATTTCTTGTATTTTGCATTTCAGAAAGTTATGTAATAATATAGAATATATAGAAAAACAGTTTTTAAACCGTTGCGATCGAATGTATCTTATATGATAAATGTCTAAAGTAGAGGTAAATCTAAAAATAATTGAATTCAGTTTTATTCCTTAGCTGACGTCCAAAAAATCACAATAAAATTAAATTCACAATTTTCGAATGTGTGGAAAAAAATCGGATCTGAGAGTTAGTTCTCACTCTTTTATGAGATGCTGTTATTTACCATCAATGGTGTGTAAGAGAGAGGAATTCAGGTTATAGCTGCATCGAGCAGCTAAAATAAGGCCCCCGGCTTTCTTCGTTCACCTCACCACTGGTCCGCGTTCAAGTAAGAAGCATAAACTCCGTTCCAATTACCTTTATTTTGTTAAAAAAAATATAGTTGTTTTACCACCGATCTGCATTCATTTAAGAGGCTTTAAAATTCTGAATGGGCACCTCCAGCTTAACGTGGAATCGCACCACGAGAAGATAAATACACCCAAATAAAGATAAGTCACCTGATCATTTTTTCCTACCCTCGGGTCGAGAAGAGATTTTTTTCCTTTAGAGAGCCAGCCTAGATGTGGTAGAGGTCTCGATAAACCCGCAGCATAAGCCAAGGCTCATGGGTGTCGTTTTTCACGGGATTACCAGTGTTCAATGGGTGGTTCTGGACAGCTCCATTGATGGTGCGGATGGTTCCATGGGTAGCAGGAAAGGGCTCACTTGGTGTTACTGGTTTACGGGAGCACCCAATGGGTGGTACCGGAAGGTTCAATGCGGGAAGCCTCAACGGGTGCTAATGGATCACGGAAGCGCTCAAATGCGTGGTACGGGACTCAATGGTCGTTACGGGACTACGTGAGCGTTCGATGAGGGCTGAATTTGAATTGATGTAAGTGTGTGGGTGTGTGTAGGGGACAAAAGGGCGTGTGGGGAATATAGACGAAAATAGACAAGTGGTAAAAAGAGAAGGTAGTGTTTGAGATTTGCAAAGAGATGCAAGAGCTTGGTGATCAGGCTTATCGCATTCATTATTTTCTTTATCGTCTGTTTCCTTTGTCTTCGTTAGAGTTTTTATTATTATGGCGTTCAACCCCTTGTCTTTAATTGAATTAGTGTTTTTTTGTTATGTTATGCGCATTTGCTGTTTGTTGTAATAAACTACTTTAACGTCTGTGCTTAGTTTCTTTGTTTCTGTTTACTTTGTAGTGAGTGTATTTGGTATCTTTTGTTTCTTCTTTCTTGTTAAGTCTTCATCGGGGAATTCGGCGACCTTAATCGGTGAGTTTTCATGACTCAGTATATGTTCTCTTGATCGGTTTTTCATCGTTGGTAAAAACTACAATCCTTTTCATGCGTAGAACGGCACTTCAGGTCCTCCAGCCAATGGTCTGGCGGAGCTCGGAAATCTGGCGCGACTTATAGTCCTCTGTCCTGGATAATCAATTGAACGATTTTAATCATTCAATTCTCGATTAACCAGCTCTTGCATATTCCTTGTCCGTTCTTCAATGACGTTAATGGGACTTAACCCTGACTCCCAATACAGTTCTTCCTGGCGTCTTCTATCCCGCCTGCGTATGCATGTGATTAGGTACACGCATTTATTCTGCATCAATTGTAATTTTTTCCCCTTTCTTGTTCGAGACACAAGAAAGGGCGGCAGCGGGGTACAGCAACGTAGATCTTACAAATGCATCGTAGATCCTTTTCTTGTTGCTTTCACAGATATTTCTTATCATATATAGAGTCTAGACTGCAACTGAGGCCTTGGAGATTCTATCTACGACGTGCTTCTTGTACACGCGTAAGTGATCTTCATGCCAAGTACATTGCATTCCGTGGTGTAGGGATAGCGTCTATCTCCCACCCTGACAGCCGAGCTTGCATAGGCGCATTCCCCCATGGACAAGTGATTATCTGGCTGAAATCATCAGCGAATTAAATGTTGAGGCAAGTGGAGTCCGCAGGCGCTGGGACAGCTGCGGTGTAAATGGAGTAGAGGGTGGGGTGACAGACATCCTTCCCTCCTGCGGGATGCCCTCAGTGAGCGGAAACTTCGGTCCATCCGTGCAGCCTAAACTGACGTACGCCGCCCTCCCCATGACATAGTCACAGAGTTCTTTCTAAGTTTTCACTTAGGCTAAGCCGTAAGATTTTGTATTGCATTCCCCGTTGTCACACCTTATCAAACATTTTTGATACATCCTAAAAAACAATTTCCACGTAACTCCTTTCCCGTTTGGCTTGGGCAAGCTTTTCCGTGATGATACCTATCGCCATCTCCGTACTTCGCTTGGTATGGGCTATAGAGGGAGGTCTCCTCCAGGTGAGAAACCAGTCTTCGGTTGAGGATCTTCTCGAAGAGCTTCCCGCTAAATTCTATGAGTGAAACTGGCCGGTAGCTCTCTTTCTCTCAACCTCGGGTCCTTCCCGTGCTTAGGCAAGAAAATCATTTTGGCCGATTTGTAAGCATCTGCGAAGTATCCCGTGTTCAGACAGGCGTTGAAAATTATCCTCATTCCCTCGATGACGTTGGCTGGTGCCTTTTCAAAGTTGAACTTTGTAAGCCCCGATTGTCCTGGGGCTTTCTGACCGAATGAGCGGAGCACGCAGAGTAGTTCCTCTTTGGTGATCTCGGCGTCTCCGTCGCACTGTCTATCCGCTTGGTGGTGAGGGTGCGCCATATGTATTTGGTCGTTAAGCTCGTCTATGATGCTACTTTCGAACTCTATATCGTAATCTTCGTTTTCTTCTTCAGTAATACTGAAGATTCTTTCCCAATAACTTCGGAATAGCTCTTCGATTTTTTTCCACTTCTGTTTCGAAATTTCAATCTTCTTTTAGTAGTTCAATCTTATTATTCTTCGCAGTCGATCCTTTGAGACGTCTGATTTTATTCCAGAAATCTTTGAGATGCCCCGTGATCGAGACTATCGATCGCATCGTTCCGTCTCCAATGTTTTTCGAGGATCAACTGGTTGAACTCTTCTTTGATCTATTTACTACGTTGTATTGAGTCCATTGATGTGTTCCCGGTGTTGATCTCATACAGTAATTTCAGCTCCCGGTATAGTTCCTTCATGTACTCAGTCCATCTATATTTTTAGATGGTCTTGTACTCGGACTTAGGGATACAAGCCCTACCCGCGTTGATGAGATGGTTATTAAGGTCGTCGAGTGCATCGTCAATCTCCTCGAGAATTGCCTCATCCAGGTAGAGCGGATGGTAGGCCTCGAGAAGTCACGCGTATCGTTCCCAGTCTGCTCTTCTGTAGTTCTTTTTAAATACAGCTGGGACTTGTATAGGGTTCCTGTTGATGGTAAGCAAGATCACTATATGATTACTACATTATATATGGACTGGTTCCATGTAGTAATTAAATGACAGCTGACGATTAGACAGATATATGTCTGGTTTTGTGGCACTCCCTCCTCTGACAAAGGTGGGGAAGTCGGGGCCTATTTGCTGGACAATATTTCTGTCCAGCAAGATCTCCAAGCTTCTTCCGATTCTGTTGAAAGTCCTGTAGCTGGATTCTCGGCATCTGGCGTTCAGATCCCCCATTAATATAGTGTGGGTTCTTCTGCCAAATAGTCTAGTGAGAGTGTAAATTCGCAAAACGTCTCTCCTTGGCGGTTGATATTAAGAAGCAATGACTAACTTTCCTATGTCGAGTTCGAGCTCAATCGCGAGATGCGATTCTTCCAGATTTCTTATTTACTTGTACTTTATCCCTTTCTTTATTGAAATAACGGCACCGTCATACCGCTCCTAAGAATAGTTCGTAATTCCAGATCTTCATTTCCGAATTACGTGTGTCGACCCCGTGTTCTGAAATGAAGATGATGTCTGCACAAATCGATGAGGGCTACTCAAGGATTCAATGGGTTTTATGTGAGGGGTCATGGAGATTCACTCAATGGGTATTTACGCCCTTAATGGGTGATACAGAAACGCTCAATGGGTGGTACATGAAGTCTCATTGGGTGATAGGGGAAGGCTCAATGGATTTTACCGGATGGCTCAGTGGGTGTTAAAAAATTTCAGGAGTGTCAGTCGGTAACAAGGAGTCACAAGGAAAGGAAGTACCCTAGGAGACCTTACGGTCCATTCAAAGAGGGTACCTTTGGACAAGCAATCGAGCAGGCACATGGCTGCTCAATTGTTTTGCGTCCCTAAACGGCACCTTTTCAAGACTTTGTCTGGTCTTGACTCGAACTGGTTAACAGATTCACTGTTGACAACTTCCACTGGAAGTGCGTTCCACTTACCGCAGATACAGTAAGTGAAAAAATTTCCACACAGATTGCGGTTGTAACGCTTCAGTTCAAGTTGGAAACCGTGATTGCGCGTTCTGTTCTCACTCAGTGTGAAAATATCCCGGTAGTCAACATTGTCGAACCCTCGAAGTATTTTGAAAACTTCGATGAGCTGACGACGCAGTCTACGGGTTTCCAGCGAGAACAGATTTAATTCCCTTAGTCTATCCTCATAACTTTTATGTCGGATAGAAGGAATCAGCTTGGTTGCCCTGGCTTGTACGCGTTCCAACCTTGCGATATCCTTTCGAAACGAAGGATTCCAAAATTGTACGGCATACTCCAGGTGCAGCCGAACGAGGGAGTTGTACAGACAAAGTACTATCTCCTTGTTACGGTATCCAAACTGGCGCTTTATGTAGCCTAACATCCTTTGGGCTTTCTTCTCTGCCTCGATGCACTGTTTTGAGAACTTGAGGTCGTTAGTGATAGTTACACCCAAGTCCTTCTCAGTGTCACTCGATTCAAGAGCAGTGCCCTTAAGGATATACTGAGATTGAGGGTTTCTGTGGCCGATATGCATCACTTTGCATTTGTTCACGTTAAAAGGCATTTGCCACGTGTCCGACCACTCCCCAATCTTCCCAATATCTTCCTGCAGGCGGGAAGTATTTCCATCCTTTGCAACGTTCATACCAAGCTTGGTATCGTCGGCAAATTTGGAAATCTTGGCAACCATGTCACTGTACATATCGTTGACGTAGATGATAAATAGTAGTGGTCCCAGGACAGAACCTTGAGGCACCCCGCTAGTAACGGGCACCCACACAGCCTGTCCATTCACCACCACCCGTTGCCGTCTGCCACTTAGCCAGTTCTCGATCCAGCCGGCTACTTTTCCGTCTATGCCCAGCGCTTGCACTTTCAGGAGAAAGCGGCGGTATGGTACCTTATCAAAGGCTTTCTGAAAGTCTAAGTTCTCCACATCCATCACCTTGTCCCGATCGTGCTAACTGAACACGAAGTGGAAGAATTCCACAAGGTTCGTTAGGCATGACCATTGGTTTCGGAAGCCGTGCTGGGAACTCCTCTGTAGCAGGTTTGACTCTAAATACGACGTCATTTTGTCCACCATCATGCTTTCCATGAGTTTACCGACTATCGAAGTCAGACTGATAGGTCGGTAGTTTGACGGTTGGCTACGGTTTCCTTTCTTGAAGATAGGAGCCACCTCCGCCTCACGCGTCTTTAGGAACGCATTCGGTCCGGATTGACATGTTGAAGATTGCGCTCAGGTGTCGTGGCACTTGATCGCGCACTTCTTTCAACACTTTAGGTAGAAAGCCATCCGGGCCAGGTGACTTATTCGTCTTAAGGTCACTGATCTTCTTTTATATTTCCCCTTCGGTGAAGTCCATATCCTCCAGCTTCCCCCCCCGAGTAGGAATCCATTGGCTGGGGGATGGGACCACACTCTTCAGTAAACACTGGAGAGAAGTAGTCGTTGAGGAGGTTAGCATTTTCTGCATCTGAATGCTTTAATGCCCCCTCCTCATTTCTCAAAGGGCCAATCGTTCGACGGATTGGTTTACGGCTGTTCACATATCCAAAAAACTCCTTGGGATTCTCTTTACAGAGTCTCGCCACTCGGAGTTCCTCAGACCACTTACCCGCCCTTATGCTAGACTTCACTCTCCTGGCTTGCCTCCGGTATTCGTCAAAGTCACCCGAGATCTTCGATTGTCGATACACAGTTCTCTTCTTCCTAAGCAGTTGGCCGATTTCTCGATTAAACCACTTTGGTTGAACAGAAGACCGACGGGGACATTTCAGATGGATGAAATGTGATTGAAGACTCATGAATGTGGTTTTGAAACTGTTCCACGAGTCTTCAACAACATCGCACACTTCTAGCCTCGCGTCAGTCAGTCCAGCACGAAGACCTGCAAAGTTTGCTCTTTTAAATCGAGTTTCCTCGATTTACTAGTTGCAGGCCCTGCCTTCGGGACTTTGACTACAAATCTAATTAGTCAGTGGTCACTGCCACCGACCTCTTCGCCAACAGAGAGGTCCTCAACGATGTCATCCTCAGAGGTGAAAACCAAGTCGAGGATATTGTCTCCTCTCGTTGGCTCTCTCACCCATTGAGTGAGGAACTCGTTGTTCGCGAACTCCAGGAGTAGTGCGTTCTCGCCACAGGGTTCTCTGGTTTCCCAGTCAACTTGTGTGTTGAAATCACCCATGACGATACACACTCTGTCTTCGACAAGTTCTCCTAGTAGCTGGTACAGATCTCTGTCCTTTTCAAATCACCAGGATCCTGTATTTGGCAGGACCTATCTCTAGGTCATCACCTAGTAGTTCATGGTCGGATACGATGTTGCAATCCGTCGAGTTGAGAGTATCCTTGACATACAACATCACACCACCACCCTCTCTGTCTGGCCTATCTTTCAGGAAGAGCTGGTAACCGGGAATCGTGATTTCACCTTCAAAATCTCGGCTTGAGGTTTTTATCCACGACTCCGTCATGGCCACCATCTCCGGTTCTTCTGTTGCTACGAGGCCACGAAGTTCTAGAAACTTGTTTCTGATAGACCTCGCATTAAACAGAAGAACTTTGAGGGAGTCCCCGACTGTAGGACTCCCTACGCTCTTCCGTTTCCCGCTTTCTTTCTCTGTGGCGGGGTCACTCCCCTCTTTGTGACTTCAGAAAAGGTCGTTCCTGGAGTAACACGCTATTACGGGAGGGATCAATGGATGTTACGTGACCGGTTAATGGGTGTCACGGTCAGGATCAAACATTGCGAGCTTCAAATGAAACACCCATTTTAATAATAATAATAATCATCATAATAATAAATAAAAATAAATAATAATTATTTTTAAGATTTAATTTCCAGTTTACGAAATATTTAACAAATTAAAATTAAATGGTAAGTAAATATTTCGTAAACTGGAGAATAAATCAAAAATAGAAAGGCGATATCAAATTTCAGTAATTCTACTTTCAATCTATTCTATTGGTCTATCTGAATTGTCTGTTGCTATTTATTCAGCTCGAAAAACACTATTTTCCGAGTTATTGACACTTGAAAATAGTATTTTCCGAGCCATTATTTGCCGCCTCTAGACTTGTCGGTATGACGTCATAAGCCTCGGAGGAAAGAGATTGATCGCACCGATTTAAGAAATACACATTCCCCACGATGATTAGCATCCCATTTAGATAAATAACTAATTTAACTTCGATTTAGGAGGTTAAGGGTAGTATGCTATTTAAACAGGTTTAATTTAGTAATTCTACAAATTAACGAGTCATATTCAACGGAGAACGCAAACACCATTGTATCACAGCCGTCAATGAGGAATGTCGCTCTAATAGGCTTCTTGTTTGGGTCTGTTCCGGCGAGAAAACCACACAAAACCTTACAGAACTTACTAAAAACAAACAAACCTGAACTAAAAAAACTTATCTATCCACAAACTCAACTGGATTTGAGTATTTTTCAAAATAAAAATACTTATAACAAATCGCCTTCAATTGCGCAAATTTCTTAATTAATGATAGAGCGGCGGTAAAAGTTCTGGACCTCAACTGTATCGTTATTGTTTGTCCGTGACCTAAAGGAATGTATAAACACTAATCATTCTACATATGCTACACAGTATTTATATAATAATTCATTATAAAGTTCTAAATTTAACTTCGATAATTCTTGTCAAGAAAAGTAAAGTTGAAGATAAACTCCTTGGCCGCGATTGTGCTTTCGTCCTTTGTTCCAAAATCTTTCGTCGTACTACTTGTTCCTGAGGCCAAGCGGAGCGAGCGGGGGTGTGTGGGGAGAGTAACTCATAGCCCGGCTCGAAACCGGCTTCCAGTAACCAAACAGATATACGAATAACCAAACGCATACACGAGTAATCTATAAATATAAATTAGTAGCCGAGGAGCTTATCTTCAACTTTACCAACTTTTTTTTATATTAGCTTTAATTTTTTATGCTATTGCTGAACTTTCGTCATGGACTTGACATCTTCAGTGCGTTTACATTTTCTCAAGTCCCATGTGCAAGTATATATAGCCAAATTGGAGAGGTTGGGGCTGGTTTAGGGGTGACGCTTGCTAATGACAACGAACGATGGGATGGCGTTGGTGATCACTTCAGACTATTTGAGAAGTACCTAACATATAATCACGTACAGGTGATGCTGAGTTCGGTAGTTCAGCAAATTTGTGACGCATTTTACCGATTGCACTCGGAGGTTTTGATGAAGCTAATGGCGTGGCTTTCCTTCCCTTAGCAAGTCCTTCTTGAATTTCTAAGTCATTTGAAATGAGCGCTCCTCTAATCATATTTTAGGCATTTCTCAAATAATTTGAAATGACAGGGAAAATAGCGTCACTGTTCTTCTGAATTGATTTTATCAAAGTTCTTTCTAAGAGTTTATTTAGAGATCGAAAAATTAGAGCGCAGGGTTGGTTTTTCGTATATTCAAAGCTTTTATCAAAATTATTTCTAAGAGTTGCTTCGGAGTTTGAAAAACATTTATTAGGAAAGGTTTTTCGTATACATATTTGAAGCTTTTATCAAAATTATTTCTAAGAGTTGCTTCGGAGTTTGAAAAAACATTTATTAGGAAAGGTTTTTCGTATACATATTTGAAGCTTTTATCAAAATTATTTCTAAGAGTTGCTTCGGAGTTTGAAAAAACATTTATTAGGAAAGGTTTTTCGTATACATATTTGAAGCTTTTATCAAAATTATTTCTAAGAGTTGCTTCGGAGTTTGAAAAAACATTTATTAGGAAAGGTTTTTCGTATACATATTTGAAGCTTTTATCAAAATTATTTCTAAGAGTTGCTTCGGAGTTTGAAAAAACATTTATTAGGAAAGGTTTTTCGTATATATATTTGAAGCTTTTATCAAAATTATTTCTAAGAGTTGCTTCGGAGTTTGAAAAAACATTTATTAGGAAAGGTTTTTCGTATATATATTTGAAGCTTTTATCAAAATTATTTCTAAGAGTTGCTTCGGAGTTTGAAAAAACATTTATTAGGAAAGGTTTTTCGTATATATATTTGAAGCTTTTATCAAAATAATTTATGAGCTACCATTTTTCTCACTTTATACATTTTACTCCCTGAATATAAGAATGAATATTAAAAAGATTTGACTAAAATATTTTGAAAAAAATATTGTATACGAAGTATTTAGAAACGAGATTATTAATAAAATTTTGCAAAAAAATAAAGATTAAGTTTACAAAAGAGATGATCAAAAAGAAGTTATTGAAAAAGATATTGAGTTTTCTAATGGGAGAAGATATAGAAAAAGAAGAAAGTAATAAATATATTTCAGAAAAAAATGACACTATAGGAAAGGTAACTGCTCACTTCGATCCTGAAATGGAAACTGATAGATACCCTTACCTTGACAGTAGGCCACAGGCCGAAGGTGTGCCTGCGAAGCACAAGCTGCTCCGGCTCCTCTTGTAATTATATAGTTTTATAGCAAAAAAAAACCAAAAAAACTGCGTCTTCCGTCTCAATTGAATGCTCAATACGGAGTCAAAATATTTATCATGACGACAAGAATTTTCGAAGTTAAATTTTGAGCTCTATAATAGCTAAGCTAGTTGATTAAATATAAGAATGAATTGTAAACTCTCTTAAATCATATCAACCGAAAAAGATATTTAGATATGGGTTATTCCATCATTGAATTTTGAACGGTGGTTATTCAGTTTATAAACTGAATTTTTAAAAGAAAATATATAAACATATTTTCCTTTGTGAAAAATTCAGCGTTAAACTACTGCAAAATGTATAAATAGGTACGAGCCTTAATATACTTTCCACAGAACAACTTATTTTATGTAGTAATTTGGGTATAATGGTTAATTAAGAGACGCATATAAATTCCATCCAACCAAATGAGTATTCCCACAGAGCAAACTTTTCTTCTTATCTGTCTGCTATCTCTCAGCAATCTATTTATCGTATACAAATTATCTCACTAAAATATATAATATATGATAAAATTGGAAAAGAAACGTTTGAAGTACAAGCGTTCATTATATTTTACGCAAGTATACCTTAAAATAAAACTTAAAAATCGTTTTCTATTAATAAGTGTATTACATGCAAAATTATTAATAATAGTAAATCGCAAGAAAAATATCGAAAAACGTAGGCAATTTCATACATTTCCGAAAAAAAATCGAAATTGCAATATTCACGAGCAAAATATAAACAATATTTACCAATTTATAGAATATTTAAATTGCATGTTTCAACAATTTAATATCGTTTTAAGCTTAGATATACTCTAACTGCTAACATGTAATCTATACGTATGAGATGAATTGTTTTGAAGTTATTACAAATATTTCAAATTAAAATTATTAAGTCATAACAATACGTCTTCACATTCGATCCACCCTGAAATTTGCACAATGCCAGAGAAACAAAGCACACCACAGATAGCCACGCCTTATTATATCCTCCCGATATGCCTGTACAGTGATGCACACAAAAGCATTTACAACAAAACGACTGAATTAAGTAGGGGTAAACTTAAAGTCTAAATTAAATATGCACCTAATTTTTAAAAAGATTTCACTATTTCAATGCGTTACTTCCAAACCCTTCTCGATTGTAATGTCTACTGGTGAAATGCAGTCGTTCCCAGTCGATTAGTAAGGTGCCTTGGAAAAAAAAAGTTGAACGTATCTTTTAAATTTTACGGAATAAATTAGCAAACGATACCAACGATGTACAAACAAGAAACTTGGTAGATGGTTTGCCCCCCTCTTCAATATTTTTAGAATTATAGTGGAATATCTGTAAAATGAATGATCGCAAACCGAATCACAGTTATCTTAACTTATGTGAATATTTGAAGTTCTTAAAGGCATATTAAATTATACGAAACTGTATGCATTTATCAAATTTAGCAGAGAATTAAGACAATCAATGTAGCTCAATGTTTAAACTTATAACTTTAGTAAAAATAGGCCATTCTACGCTTCTAGAGCGGTGAGCATTAATCTAGAATAAAGGCATTTCTGAACATATTTCAGCTTACAACTTCGGTTTAATTGATGTAAACGTAAATGAATAATTGTAGATATAAAAATATTAGAAATACTGATCATTTAATTATTATATGCTCCATGCGGAATATAGGTAGGTATATCAGTTTGAGCTGCATTGCCAATTCATTTATTTTTTGTATCTAGATGGAAATGCTTTTCGATGGAATGATGCCATAAACTGCTTTTTAGATGGTTTCGGTAAAGCTTTAGTATCGGATAAATTGCGTATTTCTACGCCAAAGTTAAACTTATGTTTCAGTGGGAATTTTCTTAACTGAACACTTTTCGTACATGTTATAAAGGATTTAATTGGATGTTCTTATTTTTTCAAATTTAAAGACCTTTGAAATAAACAAAATCAGACAATAAGAACATACAGGAATAGTTGTAAAATGATATAGTAAAGAATGACAACTGCCAAAAAGTAAAAATCGAAATTTGAAGGAGCAATTGCAATGTGCTCATGTGCCACATAGCGTTCAGAAACTGTCAACCTAACCTTTGCAAGAAAATTGTCTAAATTGAACATGTATCGCACAGAGTGCACTTAATTGTGGCATCCAGCGTACAGGGAAAGTAGGCCTGTGGCACCCAAATTGCTGGATAGGTAGGCCCAGTGAGGAACACTTACAAATGGGTGCTCGGTAGATCAATGAAATTGTGAAATTGAGCACAGAAAATAATTTATTAGGTAATATGTCATGTAATAAGTAGTAAACTAATGTAAAATAGAGAAATACTTATATCACACCTGTACATTTATTAGGAAAAGCATAAGAAAGGCAAGCGAATAACTGGTTTCCCACGCGGCCACACACATACATATACACAAAGGCAGCAGCGGGACGAAAAAATACCGATGTTTGATAACAAGGGGAGATGAGCAAATACAGTGATATATGCTTTGACTGGTTGAGTTGTGAAAGTTTGAAACAAAAATAAACTGTCGTATCTTGAGAGGATTTGCCATCCCGGTCTGAAAATGTGTACAGCTACTGTAGGAACGCACACACCTCTAGTAACTCCGCTCAACGGTCAACAGAGAGACTAACAAATGCGTTTCCGATCATTAGCTCCGCCCCGCGCCTTGAGAAGAAAAAAAGATGTCACGCCCCCTTAAGCAACGGAACTATAAATATACGAACGTAAACATTATAGAGAGGGAGAGTTAAGTCATTCGGTCGGATAGACTCAAGTAAAGGCATCTGCCTAGCCCTATTATTATTACTAGCATCACGAGTCTGTTCCTCGTCTTTAAGTCCTGACGTTTTAGCCTCAGCAACCCCCAACATTAGTAAACTTACATGCGGCCGCATAGGCCTCGATCTATTTTGGTTACGCCTAATAAGGTAGACCCTATTGGAGAATAAAAGCCTACGTATCGTCGCTTTCCTTTCGAGTCCTTTCCTTTAACCCCGAAGTAACCAAGGCACCTTCTGGAACCCAGCCTAGAACCAGAATCTACGTGAAGCATTTGTAGTCAGAACAACCTCTCACCCTTAGACCGTTAACTTAAAAACGCGCAATAAAACCGAGGACCTTTTCCCACCACATATGGGTAACTTTCAAGACCCGCTATTACCTGGTATCTAGAGATCACGCCATAAACTGGTGACCCCTTCAGCCGGGCAGTGAATGTGTCAAGAAAAATGGACGCAACAGAACATCAACAGGCAGGACAAGGAGAGACGGAGACCGTGAACGCCATCACCATCAAGCCACCCATCTTTAATGAGGCAGCAGTTGCAGGTTGGTTTAAGATTGTCGAAGCCCAATTTCACATTGCAAGCGTAAGTATTGAGGAAATTGAATTATTTCATGTCTTGGCTGCACTACCTCCCGAGGCCGTCGACCGACTTCCGGCTGCAATCCTATCTACTCAAAATTACCAGCTCTTAAGGACTGAGGTAATTGGGCTCTTCGAGATGAGTAAATCTAAGCTTTTCGAGAAGCTCATTGCCTATTCCACACTCACCGGTCGACCTTCTACCAATTTGGAAGAACTAAGGAGAACTGCTCTGCAGGTAAAAGTTGGGGAGGAGCTCGTGAGGTAGAAGTTTATTCAATCCTTGCCAGCCAACATCGCGCTCATAATTACTACCCAGAAGGAACTTACCCTCCCCCAGTTAGGAAAGCTTGCGTATGAACTAATGCCATTCTATACAGCACAGTGGCTTAATGTTAATGATAGCAGTGAGTCCATAGAACGTAGTGCCATTTCTTTTTCTGATATATGTATTCCCAATTTTAATAATAGAAGTGATAATTATGTAAATAATGTGAATTCTATGTGAAGTACGCGATCGGTGCCCGTAGGTTCGTACCCTGAAGAAAACTGTTCCAATTTTGCACAACGTAATAATGATTACGGTGCCTATGATATACTGATAGGATTGCGACCCCTTCACAGGAACCAAAGACCTGTGGTATGCCGTTCACATTTGTATTTTGGTGAGAGTGCGAAATTCTTCAAGGCTTGGTGCACGTTGCCAAAGAGGGGGGAACACGTTCAAATGCAACCTTCCTCTAGGCTATCTTCCCCAGCCCCATCGGAAAACTAGCAAGACATACCCTTGCAAGTGTGACCGCTGGTATGCCGTCTGTCTCCACCGTCTCTGCTAAAGTGAATAAATTAAAGTGCGAGTTTCTAATTGATACGGGATCGAGGTGGTCAATAATTCCGGCTAAATTGGTGTGATCGGGTGAATTACGCGAATCTAATGTAAACATTACGATGGCTAATGGCGGAAAAATAAAAGTGCACGGCGAGGTACACGGATATAATTATCCCTAGTCTTCGCCGATAATCCAGCTGATCGTTTGTGGTCACAGATACCACATCGCCGTTATTGGGAATTGACTTTCCCAGGCACTTTAACCACTTGGTGGATTGCGCGTGCGGCATCCTTATCGACAATCAAACTAAGCTCATATCAGAAGTGAAACAATCTAGGGAGCCTGTGGTAGCTCTGATCATTAATGACCTAAAGCACCTATCGTCCGGTTGCAAGGCAGTGCTAGAGGTATGAGGCTTTGTACAGCCCCGTGCCCACTAATCCCTCCCCACCTTTGCCTACCTCAGTGACGCACACAATTGAGACCGGCAGTGCACCACTGACATTCGCGCGGCCGAGACCTCTTTCAACCTCTTGTAATTGAGCTACAGGTTACCAAAGCAACGCTCGCAACGCTGTTGAAAGAGGGAGTCGTGATACCGTCAAAATCACCATGGACCTCGCCGATTTACATGGTTCTAAAGAAGTTGCCGGGTGAATACCGAGTGGTAGGCGACTTCCGCACGCTAAATGCGATCACAGAGTTCGACCTATATCCATTGCCAAGAATTCAAAGTGTAGCAAACCACTTCGATGGGAAAACATTTTTATCAAGGTTGGATCTGGTTCGTGTTTAGATCAAATCCCTATGAACCCAGCGGACATAGAGAAGACTGCGGGAATAACGCCGTTTGGTTTATGGGAGTACGTGAAGCTACCATTTGGCTTCCAGAATCCAAGCTGCACGCTTCAACGACACATGGTCCTGGGATTAGGGTTCGTTTATGTATATATTGAAAACATCCTGATATTTTCGGACAATCTGGACGACCATTTGAAGCATTTAGATCAAGTTTTTAATATCCTGGTCGAGAACGGTCTGAGGATATCCCTGAAAAAAAATGCGAAATGGCAGAAGAAGAAATTGATTTTTTAGGGCATCACATTTCGGCAGAATTAATTTTCCCATCGGCCAAAAAATGAAAGAAATTGGGGACATGTCTTTACTGAAGGACTAAAAGGAACTACGAAGATATTTGAGCATGTTGGGTTACTACCGAAGGATAATTTTTAATTTTGCCGCGATTGCAACCCCGTTGACCCAGTTTGCACGCCTGCAACCTAATGATCGTGAGCTCAAATGGAACGATGATGCATGAGAATCATTTGAAAATACTAAATCGGCTTTGATTAACTCCGTCAAGCTCTGTCACCCCCTGCCCAATGATTCGCCATATCAGCTGGTGACGGATTGCTCACAATACGCGGCAGGTGCTGCCCTGCACCAAATGGTAAACAGATCGCCGCGACCGGTGGCATTCTTCCCGAGCAAGTTAAGCCGGGCACAGCAAGCATACTCCACTTACGACAAAGAGTTCCTAGTGGCGCATCTTGCTGTGATCCACTTTAGGCACATGATTAAAGGTTGTCATTTTATTTTATGCACAGACCACAAGCCACTAGTATCGGCCTTTTCGTCACCTGTGAATGCCAAAACGGACAGGCAGCAACGCCATTGGGCGGCTATTTTGGATTGCATCAGCGATAACACTTACGTGCGCATAGGTGGGCATTATCGCGATAACGATATCAGGTTATCGGTTATCCGATATTTTTTCCCCGCATTATCGATTCATCGGTATCGCCGAGACTTTTGGTTCC
This sequence comes from Ceratothoa steindachneri, assembly GCA_963969495.1. NCBI lineage: Eukaryota > Metazoa > Arthropoda > Malacostraca > Isopoda > Cymothoidae > Ceratothoa > Ceratothoa steindachneri. Next base: position 213,712,351 of record OZ018317.1, read on the forward strand.
AAACTAGCGATAATCGATAATTTGTTTGGGGTTTGGTTCCAGTTTAGCACAGGGGCGAGCCGCACGTGCCTTGAAGGCAGAAATTAGTAGGTCCGAGCTGGGAGTAGGATACTCAAGACCTATGAGGAGATGAAGGAGAGCCTTACCAGGTAAGAAACTAAGAAACAGTATTCAAATATTCTTACTATTGTATTATAAAATAACGCTATATATATAGTCAATAATCAATATTGTATTAGAATTTTGGATTTATCGGTTATCACTATATCGGGCGATAAATTTATTGTCAGTTATCGATTATCGGTTATCGTTGATAAGGTTATCGCTATCGATTTATCGGTTATCGTGACACATTTTTTCGTTATTGCGCCCACTTATGTACGTACGGGGTCAGGGCAATCTAGTTGCTTGACTGCCTATCGAGGAACGTCAATTCTGTCCAAATTGACTTATTTGACATCCGAACTTTGGCGGAAGCGCAGGCTAATAACGAGGAAACGAAGGAATTAGGCTAAAGATTAAAATCTTTGCCTTTTCCCGGAGAAGCTCAACTATGGTGTGAAGTAACATCAAGATACCCAGGACCGTTCGTCCCTACAGCGTTCAGAAGGACTATCTTCAGTCAATTGCACAATTTGCCATACCCTGGGATCAAGGCATCACTTTGTCTAATTAAGTCTCGTTCCCTTTGGCCTAATATGGACAGGAATATTCGCTCCTGGGTAAGGGAGTGCGTCTCATGTTAGTCCTCCAAGATCGATAGCCACACAAAGTCTCCAAACCTTCCCAGAAAATTGAACATTGTTGGTGAGGTCGACGTCTGGGGACGATAGGGTTTCCGGAAGCGATACTTCTCTCTCGGCCTGGACCCTGGTAACGACCGGGTGAAAAATTGGGTTTTGGGAGAGCTGTGCGCTCTGTCTGATAAGGACGGGGCAGAATTTTATCGGGGCTGCGACTACGTCGGCCCATCCGGTGAAGTACTGGCACTGAATATGGCACCGTACCACTGGGAACCTGGTGGCACGACCTAAAAAGACATGCAGCAACGCGAACCTGTTATGCTGAGGGCTTACGGGGATAGTAGTTTGCCGGATACTGCTATACAGGTGCAACCTGTATCTCTAACCAAGGTTGACACTCGGCAACCATTTACTGCGCTATTTTTAAACTAGAGCCCACCGAGGGAACTCTTGTTGAACAGGAAATTTACATGTTGATCCGGGGGAGAGGGAGTAGGGGCCGCTGGCGATGCGGCTGGCGGATTAGGCGAGGGGACAGCAGAGATTTGGTGTACCTGGTGAATCGACGAGGTCCTCAGTTGAGAATTTGGGGGGCAATTGTAGCTTTAGTGTCTATGGGTGCCACACGTAAAGCATACAATTGGTCTACGGGGGTAGTTGCTAGGCGTGGAGTGGAATAACGGAGGATTCACGTATTTTTGCTCTCGCGGCGGGTGAGGCCTGTACCTGATCAGCGCTTGCACTTTTACGAAGCCATTTTTGCCCTTGGGTTGGCTTCTGTTAAACCCAAACTTGTGTTTGGGGGAGGGGGCATGGTTCTTCTTGACCTCCTTAGGATAGATGTCGTGACTGGAAGCATGCAGGTTGGCTTCTTCCACATACTCCTTGAAAGTGGACGCTCTTCTGTCCGCTATGAAGGCCCTTAGTTCACGAGGAAGGGTCGACATCAGTTGATCCCTTAGAATGATTGCAATTAGCGACACATAATCATTAGATACTTGGGCGGAATCCAGCCAGAATTGGAAGTTACGCCGAAGCGTGAATCCAAATTGTCTGTAGGTTTGGCCTTGCTGTATTCGTACGGAGCGGAATCTGACCCTATAAAATTCTGGATTCATGTTAATAGCAGAAAGAAGTTCTGCTTTTAGGGTTGAATAATCAAGGGTGGCCTCTGAAGGAAGCGAAATGAATATGTCGCGAAGACGAGGGTTCAGGAGTGGAAGTAGCCGAGCGACATCATCTGATTCTAAGTCCCAATTGTTGACTTCGAAGATCTTCTCGAAGTGCGTTAAATAAGAGCAAAAATCTTCTCCATCCTTGTATGCGGAGAGTTTTAGTGAGGGCACTTGAGCCGGTTCATTTCAAGATCCTACGGAGTTTATCTCGAATTGGTCACGGCTTATCTCTCTCTCTCTCGTGCTGCCTAATTCTTTCTTTCTCTTCTGCATCTCTCTCCGCTTTTCTTTCTCTCTCTCTCTCTCTCTCTCTCTCTCTCTCTCTCTCTCTCTCTCTCTCTCTCTCTCTCTCTCTCTCTCTCTCGCTTTCTCTCTCCTCTGCTTCTCTCTGTGCTTTTCTTTCTTTCTCTTCTGCTTCTTGATGTGCTTTTCTTTCTTCCTCTTCTCTCTGTGCTTTTTCTTTCCACATGTTCGTAACGTTCCTCTTCCTGGACGTATGAAAACGATTGAATGAAGAAATCCCGGATATTCTACTTTCGACCTTTGCATACGAAAAGGCTATCAGAGCTAATGAACCCCCCCCCCCAAAAAAAAAAAAATAAAATAAAATATATTCTAATAACGAAAAAATTATAAAAACTTCCTGGTAAAAATCGGGCGAACTCACAAAAAATAACTAAAGAAGGAATTTGACTCACGACAGAAAAAAAAGATGGTTACTATTACCCCTTAGCTAGTATCCTCTTTTAAGAAACTAGGAAAACTATGTACACACCACACACGAATGGGCTTAAAAATTGGTTGTTACCCGTCAATCAAAAAGAAAACTGTCCTAATATATTGGTTTTGAATATTCTTGGTAATGCAGCGGCTATTGATTGAACTTAGGGCTTCAAAATCAGATAGGGTAGGGCGGATTCTTTGGAATACCCAAAGTCTGACGCTAAATTTTATATATATATATATATATATATATATATATATATATATATATATATATATATATATATCTTTAGGTCGAAATATGGCCAAGTCTACGGGAATATACACACACGGGCTCTAAGGTAGGCTAAGCAAGACAACAAATGTTATTATTCTAAGAGTGCGATTTGAATAGATAGCTGCAGCTGCGTGACCAAGAAATATTCCAAACACAATGACAAAGATAAATTTTTAATATACACTAGATAAAAGGTACACAGTAAATATGGATATAAAGGTACATGAATAAGACGGAATTAGGTTTCGAATACTAATTAGATAACCAGGGTTATTAAATGGTTATAATGGGAGATTTAGGGTAGTGAACGATTTGGTTCCTTTGAACCTCGACAGTAAAGCGAGGCGAACTTGAGGAGGGAGGGGGGGGGTATTGGTGACCTTGATTACTCACGGGTGTAGCCGGGAACACGAAGAGGGTGATGCTACTTTCTCCAAACTTTGATTTAATGAGATGCGGGCCTCTTGTACTCAAGAGGTCACCGGACGAACTTTAGAAGGGGGAGGGGGAGGTGACTTCTCCAAACTCGGATTGAGCGAGCTATCGGCCCTCTTGTCCTCAAGAGGTCACCGGAAGAACTTCGAAGGACGGCTTCTCCAATCCTTGATCTGAAGGCGGTTGAGAAACGCTGACGTTGCCTCAAGAGACTCTTCTTCCTGACCCGAAGATACGAGTGTGATGCCCAGCTCTTCCGTGGCCTGCGATCGTCACTAAACACTTCTCGGGAGAGAGCGTCGTTGAATTGAACCTCCGTTCGGGGAAGCGTCGTCTAACCGAATCTGTGGGTAATCCTTGGGAGGCTGCATATATACCCAGATTTCTCCAAAATACGGAGAGAGAGAGAGAGTGGCCTTCTCGAACCGTCATTATCGTCCGGGACAACCGAGTGTGTCCTTACGGGAAAGTGTAAGAGACCAGAATCAGCGGGTCTGATGGAACGACCAGCGGCTGGAGCATTAAAAGTTGTTCGAAGCAAGCCTACAAATAGACGAGTAATCTCCCGACCGGAAGGGGGGGGGTATTAAGACGGCGGCTTAAAATTCAGCATTATGCCTCGGTTTGAATTTCTCAGTGACCTGGCGGCAAGTCCAAAAAGGGTGAAGTGGGAGAGAGAGGGGGTGAGTAACGGCTCGCTTTCTCTCCCGAAGTAATATCTTAGGAGGTGGAGAAATACTACTATTTTAGTGGATCCCTCTACACCTCGTGAATCGGAAACAGGAGAAATCTCCAATCAGTACGATTCACGCATATATTTCTTCTTTATTTGGTGTATCTTCTTTCTCGTACGTAGGTGTAGCCAACAAAAAGATGATTCCGCATCTCTTGGGAGCTTCCTTAAGAAAAGTGTATTTACCTGAAAAATCACGTTTTCTGCTTTTTCGACCTGGCCTTGGCCTTGCCTCCTTTATCGGCGAATAATTCACCAGAGCGTATATAGCTGAATAGATTCGGGTGGTTTTAAAGCTATTAAATGGCTTAAAGAGAGGCTGTTAATAGTCTTCCAAATGTGAGGATCACCCCCGCGCCGATCAGTGAAGACCGTGAACCTCATCAAGAACACGATGAACAAGATCAGGCTAAATCCAATGAGTGTCAGACAACTTTCTTTGGAGGCACAAGTGAGACCTTTAACCTTTTAAAAATTGTTGAAAGATAATCTGAAATTTCGTCGATTCAAGAGAGATTAAAGACATCTTTCCAACCGCACCAAAAAGAAGACAGTCGAAACAGCAAAGCTGCTCCTCCAACGGCTCCTTGATGACTCGCTGCCTCCGTGTCTGTCGATGAATGAGAAGTTGTTCCCTGTCCAGACCATCTACACCACACCCCACAGAATGATCATGTTTGGGCACAAAATAAAAATGAGATTAAAGTTGTACCGGTTGAACAGCGAACATCTTGCAAGAGGCAGAAGCCAGCTTCTGTGATGGTGTGGGCGGGCGTAACATGAACGAATTAAAAAACACCTCTCATCTTCATTGAATAAGGGATAAAGATCAATCAACATGTTTACTAGTAAATGCTGAAAGAGAAAGTTACACCCTGGGAGGATACTACCATAGGAAATGCCGGTGAAACCTTTCACCAAGATGAAGCAACCTCACACACAGCGAAAATTAAATTTAAACATCAATACAGGTGCCAAGCAAATTTTAAGGGATTTTGGTCAAATGAACTTTGGCCTCTCAATTCACCATATTTAGACCCCAAGGAATTTGGAGTGTGGTCGATACTTAAGCCTGTGACAAATCTCATCAAATTGCTGAAGTGCAAGTGTAAAATGCTGGGAGAAGATATCAGCTGAAACCCTGCGCTCAGGTCATATCGAGATTTGTCGTATTATCAACGCAAAAGGAAATCCAATTGAATATTTGTCATATCATCTTTTGTAGCATATTATTTTTCTTTCGTTTTAGTTTAAGCATTATATAATATAGCATTTCGTTATGAAAATAATTAAGTATCAGTCTTCATCGTGTTTCCACCCTGTACATGACTAAAATTTACAATAAATTCGTACCATATCTTGGACCGTTTAAGTAGGAAAAATATGATGATGAATACATTGTAAAGGAAATTAAAAATTATTAATAGATAAAAAGTTAGATTTGAAGAATCCTGTAGTTGGAATTGATGATACATCATTCATTTTGATTACATATGTGTCATTCCTTACAATTAGCAATTTCTTACACATCATCTAAAAGAATCAATAACTACCTAGAAACTTTGAGTTTCTAATTGAGAAAACTCTTAAATGTTTCTTTAATTCATATGTGTCGTGGTATAGCTCTATATTTCATACGTACATCTATTATATTTGATTTTAGAGTGTGTGGGGTTTCCTTTTAAATGGTTTGGGTAGGCCGAGGTCCGGTTACAAGGTCAGATCCTCGTAAGGGAGGGCTAGTCCAATAGATGCTACTTTAAAACTTGGTATTGGCTGAGAGTTCCAAACCTTACTTAGTTATAGGCTTTCGTTATACGGCTATGATGAGCTCGAGGGTGGGAAAGTAAAAGGAGTCGGCAAAAATAGACTTTAATAAATATTAATAATTAAAGTTAATATGATACAATAATACACAGTTAATTAAGACACATAGTTACACAAATGATAATGGGGAACGGTAGACGGCAATTATAAATTTGGAGAAGCTAAAATATTCGTTACGATACCTTGTACAGAAATGGAGGGGTTGGGGAAGACGATGGTCGTTTCCGGCGAAGCAGTGAGATGATGGTTAGGTCACTTCGACGGGGTCCAAGGTCAACTTGCTTGTAGTGAAATATTCTTTTGAGATGACGGGGGGTGGAGGGGGAGCAGACGCTTCGAGAAGGGAGGTTGGGAATTCTTCCGGTGTAAATTCCTTTGAAGAAAACGGAGGGTGAGTTTCTCCGAGACGTCAACGGTTTGTTTGCTCGGATATGCGTAATCAAGGGGGTATTACGCTAAGATAAATCTTCACTGAAGCCTTTTGGATTAAGACTTGGTTCTTGTTTGGAGATGGCGTCGTTGAGCGGAGTCGGACGGGTATTCTTACGGGGAGAAGAGTTCTTAACTAGTTCTAGGGTGGATATTTGTTTTATCCAAGGAGGGATACTCGGTTTTATCCCACAACGTTTCCTTGCCTTCGGTGTATGACAACCCGAATCGAGGAAGAGTAAGATGATCTGCACTCGCGAGCGTCTCTTGCACCATTCTGATCATTCCTCGTTACGCGGGTAGATATGGACACCAGAAGTGAGGGAGCTTGCCCAATAGAAGAGGGCGGGGGGAATATCGCACATCGTTTGAGTCATTGCGAACGCGGCCCGGTTGGCGATTGTCTCAACCGCTCCCAGCGTGGCTGAAAGGGGGGGGGGAGACTTCTCGTCTTGTTCAAATACTCACCTTGATAAGGGCTACATTCCATGAACTCGCTCCTATACTTTCTCACGCTTTTGAGCTCCGAAAATTGTTTGTAAGCTACACGAGGCCCATCACGTGGAGGCAATGCTTAAAAGCGACGTTATTTCTCCCCTCACGTGCTTGTTCCCTCACAATATGTTAAAAAAAAAGGAATCTCTGATAACGAAAGACCATAAAAATACCTGTTAACTATAAAACAAAGTGGCGATTTCTTCAACCAAGACTACAATGAATTAATGATCAATGGGCAGAATTAAAAATTCATTTTGAGAAAGTGAGAGGTGATTGCTATATAGCTACAATTCTTTTTGACATGTATTCAAACACAAAGTGTGAACAACTTATACGAATTCAAAAGCAAATTGGAAACATGATTATATTTCCTACCTGTAAGGCTGATCTGTTTACTTGTAATATTGTTAAATAATATGTGAATCCAAAGGCATAGCTAGGTTACAGCTAACTGATGAAGCACTTGCACTACCGAGCAAAATAAAAGAACGATTTTCCTTTATTAAATTATTTTCAAAAATATGATGAGTAGATAAACGAAATTTCTATTTTATGTAAATTTTATATGATAAAATCGTATATTCAAAATATTATAGTAAATAAACTAACAAGATAAAATATTGATACGTGCAAAATAAATGAAAGATATTTTCAGAAACATTCCTTTTGTTTCCTGAAATCTTCTGACAGAATTTTGCTGAGTAGATAAGAATTGTACAACCGCCATTGTTGTCGTACTAACTCGGCAGAGATGCAACCACATGTAAAAATGACTACTGCGCTTCATCAGAGAATTGTTCGCGATTTCAAGAGAGGCATGAAGGTCCAAGAGTGTGATTTCGCGTGTTCTGAAGTTATACGATTTAAAACAAATCCTATAAATACCCTGCAAAAGTTAGTCGACCTCGCATAACCACCGTCCGAGAAGACAGAGCTATTAGGCGCTTCTCAATGAAGGATGCCTTCGAAACTGCAGCTGGAATTTCTCAAAAAATTAAGATCAATAGTGGCAAAGAAATGAGCCGTTTCATAGTGTCCTATCGACTCAAGCATCTGGTTTAAAATCTCCTTTTCCAACAACCAGTAAGAAGAACCAGAAAGCGAGACTTGAATTTGCTGAAGCTCAGCGACGAAAGTAAATTTAATTTAGTTGGATCTGATGGCAAACGCTTTCTTAGACGCGCTGCAGGTGACAGATTTAACCCTAAATGTTTTCAAAGGTCTGCCAAGCATGGAGAAGTCGATGTTGTAGTATGAGAAATGTTTTTGTCTGAAGGAGTTGGTCTGCTATGAGAATAATTGGAACGGTAAATGCGAATGTGTACTTCAACCTCGTACAACACGTTTTCACTCCGAGCATCTATGAATCAGCCAGCAGTATTTATGCAGGTCAACCCGCCATGCCATACTGCAAAACGAGTAAAATACTATTTCGAGCAAGAAGATATCGAAGTAATAAAGTGTCCTACTCAGACCCCGGAATTAAACCCAATTGAGAACCTCTGAAAGATCATTGGAGACAAAGTTCGAGATCAGCAGCCTTCAACTGTGACCAGAATTTTGCAAGAAACTGGCTAGGTCCTGTTGTCGTCGTTGCGCCGAAATAATAAAATACAAAAGCTTCAACACCTCATCTCAAGGGTTTTAAGTTTCATCTTTGTCAAATTTTGCTTTGTTTCTAGTGTATTTGTTTACTAAGCAATTCTGTGAATGATCGTTCTCTTATTTTGCACGTGACAATATTTTTGGTTAGTTTATTTAGTATTAGCAAAGATACCCGGCCGGGCCTAAAAAAAACACCCTGAACAAATTAAATTCTCTGTTTGAGTTAAATTACTCAATTAAAAATTGGTAGGTATAAAATATAAGATTTATTTAGGAAGACGAATTTTGTATTACTCTTTATAAAATATCAAAGTATCGTTATTACTCTTTATAAAATATCAAAGTATCGTTATTAAATTAACGCATTATTATTATTTCATTAAATTTCACTACGTATTAATAAAATATACAGTAATGGTGGAATTAAAAATATGTAGTATATTTCTTAAATTACTTTTAGACTCTTATTTGGAAAATCTAGAATTTTTTTACACTCGATTCTGATTCAAAATCTGAAAATCTAATTGCTGGTTTCGAGTAGTTGGTAGCCTTGGTTTCGAGCCTTTACGGAAATAGGAATAGGCTAATAGCACTCCCAAGTTTAGTGTTTAGTCGGAATAATATGACTTTTCCATTTATTTATTTTATCTTATAAATGTAACATTTTGATAAATTTATACATACACAAAAGTAAACAACGCAAATTAAAGTTGTTTTTTTTTATATAATTCGAAAGATAATTAAAACGAGAATTATCATGTCGGCATTCAAATATGTGTTGATAAAAAAGTGTCTTCAATATAATGCGTAATAACAACTCTTTTATTATCTGGTATTTTTTAATTGTGCAAAGGATACTAATTCCTTGTTGAATTTGTGGCGTTGTAGGAATTTAACACCAATTTCACCACTAATTCCTTTTGCAATGAATCAGAGAGGCGCACAAAAAGAGAATAAGCTCCATTAGTTCTATACAAATTAGGAAAAGATTAAAAAGACTATTACAATATTGAATGTTAATTCGTAGGAGACGATTAACGAAACAGCCATTTTCATTCTTAAGGGATCGTAATTAGTATAAATAAATAGCCAGATCTTGCCCAACTTCAGCACTTGGAATGTAATCAATTAAAAACTTAGGGACTGTTGCATTTTCGTGCGAGGAATTGGGATAGTTTTATAATCGGTGTGTTATCGTGCGCTAAGCAGGTATCAAGGGAGATAGTTTTTGAAGCGATAACATCCGTTGCCCTTACGTAATATCCATGATTTTATATTTGTACCAACGTGAGTCATCAAGTTTCCAATATCAAACTAACAGGATTCGCAATACATTTCACAAAAACGACGTAATATTCACGATTTCATGTTACTTGTACCAACTTGAGTCGTCACGTTTTTAATACCAAATTAACAGGATTCGCACTACATCTCAGAAAAACGACGTAATATTCACGATTTCATGTTTGTACCAACTTGAGTCATCGCGTTTTCAATATCATATTAACAGGATTCGCCCTTCATCTCACAAAAATGACGAAAGATCCATGATTTATGTGAGCACGTGTCTCTCTTGCCCATTTTTCCTGTATATACTACCGATCTTCCCCACAAATAACCGCTATATATCATTAAGAATTTGGAGGGAAGTAGTATATTTATTTATCTGACATCATTATCGATTTGTTATTATTCATTTTTGTGATTTACTTAAAACCTCTAAGCCAAAACCAACGAGGGAAGCACCGCCAGATGAAGCTAGTGAAAATGAGTAGTTTAAAATCATACACTATATATCAATCATACACAATAAATCAATTGTACACTGCATATCAATAATAGATATATTAAAGAACGGCGCCAAGAAAACGTCCTTCAACTGAAACTGAGTATGGTAGCAAACCTCAACACCCGCATATGCGTTCCCTCCAGACCTCAGTAGAGGATCTGAGGTTATTTCTCTTACACCTCTTTTCACTTCCGCTCTCTTCACCTCTTTCTGTACTTATTTCTCCTTACAAACCTTCGAGCGGGGACGCCCTCGTTGGTATTTTGCTATCAATTTTGAGGGAAAAAATATAGCTAATTTCATCAACTTGGCACTCAAAAGTATTTAATTGCTCCCTATGGGAGAAGGGGTATTGTTTTTAATGGCAGTTCAAGAAATGAAATTTATTTTTCTAAAAAGGCCGCCCTCCTCCGCGGTCTTTATTATCCTGGTCAGGGGTGTTAACAGGGTTGACTGTAACAAACCCGACCTTTACCCTGTCATACCCCATTTATTTATTAATTTCATTTTCCTCCTTATTTCCTCCTACTGTATATTTGCTTCCCGCTCACACCGATTACATGACAGGAATACGGGCAGCTCTCTGGGATGGTTGGCAAAGAAGATGGGAGACGGTCGAGGGGAACCTAAAGTTACGGGCCATTGCGCCGCGACTGTTCCCATGGACCTATCCCCCAATGCCGCGACCGCTTTAGGTTACTTTCTGTCGTCCCCGAATTGGACACACTCGCGGGACGCACCGCCATTTGATGGAGCGTTCGCCTGCGCCTTACTGCAACGACTGCGTTGTCCCCCAGACTGTTCGTCAAATTCTTGTTAAATGTCCCAGTCTGGGTGATCTTCGCGCACGCTACCAGCGTCGCTACCGCAAGTCCCTTGTACTCGGGACTGACTCGTGCACACAGACTTGTGGACTATACGACATTTTGATTGTTGTGGGTCGCATGTTCCTGCGTCGGCGGGAGGCGGGCCTACCCCCGACGCCGCAGAACACTTCCTTCTTGTCGCCTTTTTGCTTTCTTTTCTTTTATTATTTGTCGTTGTTTTTTAGCCTGTGCTTAGCCTTTGTCTTTATTTTTATTTTTATTATTTACATATTGTTATTTGTTTTGAACCTAGTCTAGTAGAAAGTTGTGATGTGAGTTCGGCGACTTATTCCCTAGTAGGCAGTCGCCAGATGAGTTCTCAAATATTTTTTTTAAATATCTACTTTCTGTTCATTTCAGTTGATAGTATGAGGGCGAAGCCCATCTTGGCTCTCGCCAGGGGTATTGCTATAAACAGGCCAACAGGCCGGCCTGTGACGTAGAAATGGGTATCTATTCAGTGGTGTACGTCTTCTTTAGGTTTTTGTTATACCCCGAGATTCTTTGAGTGGGACCCCGTTTCCCCAGGTGTAGCACCTTACGGGTTGAGTGCTGTTATAAGACAAATAACATGGCCGTGGTCCTCCACTTCTTAATAAATAGGTAAACGACCTGGCTACGAATATGGACTATGTACTCACCAACCACCAATCCCTTGCCCAATGTCCTCCAGCTCCTGCTATCGCGCCGTATTCTGCAACGTATCTAACCATCTCCCTACCACCCCTAGATCTCCCCTACCCCCACCTCCTTACTCGCTCAATGTCCATTCCCTCACTAATCTCCATCATCCCTTCCTTTCCAATCTCATCACCATTCCGGATCCACTCCATCGAGCTTCTGGAAACAAACACGCGTTCTCAAGCGTCCTCATGACATCCTTCTCATCCTTAAAGACAGCCTCGAGACCGTTCTCAGCATCATTAAGGATTTACGGTCCTGAGATCGTCCTCTTCACGGGCCTTAAAGCATGAGCGGCTATTTCAGGCGCTGCATTCAAAAACTCAAAAGAGAAGTTGATGTTTGGCCCCGGACCGGTTTTTTACTATTCAAGTCCCGATAAGGGAGTCTGCACTAACCGTGGACCAGTACCCAGGCACCAACTGCTGCGAAGGACAGATTTTTTCCAAAAGACTCCGGAAAATCCCAGTGAAGGACCTTGCGGCTCTATTCCCACAGGGAGTTTCGATGGTCTACAGATTCCAACAAAAGGTTGGCAAGGCAATGGTACTTAGCCCTAAAATATCACTGTCATTTAACTCCCTGGTCCCACATATGACTGCCTAATTCTCCATCTCACAGGTCACCCCTCTTGTTAAGCGACATCGCCTACCCAGGTATTGCCCATACTCCCAAGGATACCCATCCTTCTCAGTGGGAAAAGCAATGTTTAATCCCCCCCCCCCCAACTGCTATAGATCATGCCCCTCTCTAAATCCAAAGTTCGAAAGATCTTAGCCTCAAACCCATCAAGAAATCTAGATCCCCTAGCCCCCTCCCCCATAAAAAAATCCCTAGGCCCTTGACCACTCATGCCTCCCCGACCCCTCGCGAAATCCCTACACCTCAGCCCATTTTTAATACCTATCTACTATCCATTCTCAAAAATCCTCCTTCCAAGTCCTTCCTAAAATCAGCCACTCCCCACGAAAACACCACCCATAGACCATCCTGAAAATCTTACTCCCCAATCCCTTCACAAATCTTTAACCTCTTCCTAATACCCCGGCTTCCCTAATGCTCCCCCAAACCCCACGTTCCTCTCAAGCATTCTATATCTCAGGTTCCCAGAAAACACCATACATCCCAAGCATATTCATCCCTCCGTCGATCGTCTCTCACTGCTATCCCTTCCCCTCGTGTCTTGCCCTGAATTTTCTACTTCTTCCTCATCTTCTGAATATACCCCTCTCCCTTTCTCACCCAAACTGCCCCTCTCACCTCAAATACTACCCAAATATAGCCCCATCTCCCCCAGTTATAACCCAACACTCGCAGACCACTCTCGCCGTTATCCCAGTCTAGCTAAAGTCTATCTCTGCCATCGTGTCCAATTCTCCCACCTTCCCTTTCGCCTCCCCTACAGTGGTCCATTGTAATTGCCGTGGTGTATTGGATAATTGGGAGAGCATTAGATTTCCTCTATCTTCATATCAACCTAGTGCCTTATCTCCAAGAACTAATTTTGAGTGGACATCAGGTCTCTAGGTTCTCCGGTTACCTTCCTTTCCTCTTTTTCACTTCGTCCGGGCATTAGTCTCAAGCCACCCTCTCCATCATGATACCGACCTCCATGCGGTGGCTGTCCGCCTTTTCTGGGGACAACAGTATAATGCATACTGGGTCTGCTTTCCTGTTCACGACTGACCTTCCTATAACTGTATCCGTACCCTTAAAAACCAGCTCCCCCGATCTGGTCCTAATTTAAGATATTTCAAAAGAAGGGGCCTACCATGGAGCGACTGATGCCTGAATTTCCTCACGCTCACTCTTCTATCCCTTAAGGACGAGCTGTCCTTCTCATGTATGAATGCCGACTCGCCCAACTATTGCTACAACCCCCCCGCCCTCCCACATACACAGAGTGGGGTACCCTGTGTAGCCTGTTACATAATATGGTACCTGGAGGAGCAGCCCGTCCTCCTAGCCCGAGTGTAAATTGGGAAGGCCCCGCTCACTAAATTGACTTGAGCTCTTTCTCGGTCCCTGGGAAGGTGCTGCGTTCCCTCTTTTCCATTCTGGCCCCCACTTTTCTACGACTGTCTATTCTCTATTTCTTCTAATTCCGCCAAATAAACCTTCTCTGGCAGCGTCAGTATTCTAAAAAATCTATCTTAGATTAAGGTCCGGCAGGGTGGTACCTTGTCTAGTTCACTACTAATTATACCTTGAGCGATTGCTCGTCATCTAGGGTGACCCAGTACCGGGGTATGATAATAATAGTTGACCACTCACTTTACTCCTTAGTTGAACTACTTATCTCTATTCCTCTTTATTACATGCAGTTGTCTATCCCCTTCTGACATATACTTTTACTACCCATAGAGGTTTTGGCGGCTCTGTGCACTTTCTTTCTCTTACCATAACCTTGCCCAGTGACAGGATACACTGGGAGGTATCTATCCGCTGCCAGCGTTGAAAACCTGTTGACTAGGAAAAGTATTGGGCACGGAGTATGCTCGGTCATTAACTTCAGTGCGCGTATGACGTGGTTACATCACCACCACCCTTTATGGTTCAAAGCCACGGGACAACGTTGCTATTACGACAGGTCGAGTTGCCAAGGACCATTTTAGCTGAATCTGGAATCTTCTGATCCTAACGTTCAAAAGCATTAAGGGCTCATGTTTGGTAGTATTTTTTACCTTATTTATTAACTTTTATTGCCCTTCTTCGCAGTTGGAGTTTATTTTGATGGTTATAACTCCTCCCCTCCTCGGGGCTAGGATGCGATGGGAGGAATTTAGCTTCTTTGGTTCATATCACCTCTTCTTTTTCTTGTTCAGCTCCGGAATAGACGTTGATCTTTTCTTTCTTCTTGTATAATTTGCATCAGGAGGTTTATGGCGAGTTTTCTCTGGTGGCTCTTATTTTCTTCTTTGACTTTTTTTCAAATATTTTGTTTAGAGGTTTGATTCTTTCCTCTATGTCTAAATCGCAGATATAGCGTTTTTTCTCCTGGTCTTATTTGGTCAACAAAGTATTTGTTGCATTGGTATCAAACACTTGGTATTACCTAATTTCTTGCGCTGATTTCAGATCTGAAGGTATTTTTTAACTCAGTGCTCTACTTTTTTGGCAATCAAGGTATTTGAAAATCTCAAAATTTCGTCATCATCACATTGACGTCGTCGTCTATCAGGAAAAATATGTGATGAAATATGTTATAAAACTCTTTAATATAACTAGGTAATAAAAAAGAAATGCAGGATAGTATAAATCTATTCAAGATCACGATTTGAAACACTTTCCCAAATAAACAATGGTTATAGTTTATATAAAACTGATTGGTAGATAAGACATTTGTTAGTATGAGGAGGCAAAGTTCAATTGCAGTCTACTCAGGCATGAATTTCCGCTTGTAGCTCTGTCGTTTGTGGACTGTTTCAGGGCATTCTCGTTTAATGCTCTAGCAGCAATCTGCCATCATATGTTTGTCCCATCTCCCTTGGTAACGCTCTTCCATGGTCTTGAGGCCCTGATGGAACCGCTCGCCTTGCTCGTCACTTACTGCCCTTAGGTTCTCAGGGAATCTATCCAAGATCGCGAAAATCTGATAGCATATTAGCTACGAAAGTTTCCTAGTTGTCAGCCTTTTTATTAGCGAGAAAGTTTGCCATCACCGCCACAAATGAAAGCCATGCAGTCCTTTCCTTGTCGTTCATCTTTTTGGCAAATTTTTGATCACGTACCAGTGCACGAATCTGTGGTCCATTAAAAACATCTTCTTGAAGGACAAACCAGGGAGGACAGAATATATGTGTTGGAAGCATTCACCGTCAGTATTCAACGCCTTGACAAACTGCTTCATTAAACCCAGCTTGATATGGAACGGAGGAAAAATGATCTTTTCTCGACTGACAATTGGATCGTTTACAATATTTGGCATACCTGCTTCCAGAGTCTCACATGTAGGTCACTACTTCTGGTTCCCGTGCTTTTCTCGAGCTCGGCTGTCCCACGTGCAAATATAGTAGGGATACTTTGTAAATCCTCTTTGTTGACCTAGGAGGAAATTTACCATTTTGAGGTCCATACAAATTGTCCAGTTGTGCTCGTCGTATTTTAGTAGGTCAATCACAGTTTTAATGTCATTATGTTCCTCTCGTAAATACACAGAATGTCCAATTGGAACAGCTGCATATATATTGCCATTATGAAGTAGAACACACTTTAAACTGCGCTTAGAACTATCTAGAAATAATCGCCAGTCATTTGGATTGTATACTGGCATCCCTAATTCCTAGAGAAGACCTGCTCCCGATTTCGGAAGTAGGAAACTTTAGTTGTATGGCCAGCTGATTCTTATCTTACAACCTGGAGGCTAACACTTCAGCTGCATTTTTAGCGAGACCAAAATATCACACAAGGTCATACAGCAGTCTCTTGCTCTTCAGATGGAAGAAATTCTTTAAAAACTGGGATTGAGAGTGCAGAGTAGGTTGGATTGGTGAGGGGATACTAGGATATGAGATTTTGTGTCTGTTTTTCTTGCCAATGCCCTTTGTATTGACCAGACAAAAATAGCAGTTAGTTGTGTGGTCCGTCGGTTCTCGCCAGGTCATGGGAATTCTGAAAGGTTAACCCTTACGTTTTCCTTTTGTCCAGTCACGCAGCATTTCCTCGCAGTTATGACACAGTATGTGGGGCCTATTTCTTGTCTTGGTTGGTCACCAAGAGTAAGTCCAAAGTACGCTTTATAAACACGCCTCACAAATGATGTTATATTATGCCTTTGACGAATAAGTGTGAAGCATCCACAAATATGACAGAAGGCGTCCGTTTTTTCACACATTGACGTCTCCTTGTAGCCATGATTAGATCTGAAAGAAAAACCAAACAATTTTAATATCTATGTTGATAACATGAACGTGTAAGTAGTTAATTTGACCACAAACGGGTAGAATGAAAAACTTAAAATTGCATGAAAACTAGAGCAAGTAGAGCTGAACCGTGTTCAGATTTGAATTTAGCAGGTCCAAAACAGTATGAATGGGTAAAGAAATCTTATTCAACTGAGATTTTGAAAGAAATTGTTGTTTTGGAGATAATGTATAGCGCCTCACAGCTCGCCTGACTGCAACCCCCTCAACTTCTTTGTGTGGGGCGGGGTGGAACCAGAGACCAACAAATCCAGGTGTATCAAGAAGAACGAGCTGAGGACCAAGATTACCAGAGCCCTCCTGGCCAGAAACGGAAGATAGTGACGAAGTCCTAGGGCCGGTTCCGAGGTCGCCTGGAGGCTTTTATCGAGCCCACGGGAGGGTTCATCCAGTGAGATCGACAGAACATGTCATGCAGACAAAGTGACCAAAATTTGACGAATCATATCTCTAAAAATTAAAACTGTTCTATTTTTTCCTGAAACAGTCATTATGCGAACGCATGCGGTCCCCACCCTGTATAAGTTACTATTTAAGTTAAATAAACTAGATGCCACAGCTAGTAACAGTTTCAAACTGAACAAAAAGGTTGTTGTTCTTCTTGTTGCTTAGCCCTAGGCTTGTGGTGCTCGTGTTATATAATAGGTAGGCTGCTGGCACCAAATTACAAGATTTAATAGGCCCAGTGGAAAACTCCACAAATGGACCCTCGGTGGATTGATCAAATCCTAACAAATTGCCTTACATGAAATTAACCGAAATACTATATCTAATATGAGAATAAGGAGATGAAAATATATATGCTAATTTGTATATATTAATTTGTATAGAGAATAAGGAAATGAAAATACATATGTTAATTTTTATAAATAGAGATGAGGCAAGCGGTCAGCAGAGTCGCGCGCAGGAACACACAAAATACGAACGCGGAAAGCAGATATCAGGTCGGACACCTGAGTCAATATAAGGTCACGCATAAACAAACATTCGCGTCTTGGGAAAGATTTATCAGAAAACGGGAGGCTACAAAGCAGTAAGCAAATACAGACTTTGCCCAAGAGAAATTTAAACACATATCTGTAATAAGCGATTCCAATAATTAGGATAAAACTATTGGGAATATGTAGGTATGTCTTATACACACAGCTGTTCGGTAGCTCCGCCCTAGGGGTAGAAAATAACGAACCAGAGCACTTGGGTCCGCCCCCACGGGCAAGTCTAGGTCACACCCCTAAAAAATGAAGACATACATATATAGTCAGACATTTACTATTTCGAGAGTTACAAGAAGTCAGAAGGACAACCAGAGTCAGAGAAAGAGAATCATTATTCGTTGACACCGTTAACTACCTTGGTAGCGTTACGGAACCCGTTCTGTTTAATTCGCCTAAGTCCTGTCGCCTTTGAGCCCAATACTTCGCGTAACATAGAAAGCCTACTTATGACCGCAAAATACTCGTGACTGCCGCTTGCCCCTTTAATAGGCCACTGTAAGAATAAACTTATATATTTTTTTGCTGCGTCCTTTTCAAAGTCCTTTTATTACCCCGAATATCAGGAAACCTTTGGTAAGCCCAGTGTAAATCATAACCCTCGTTGCAAATTATTGAGTCAGAAACAATTCGACGGAGTTATAAAGTAAGCCCAGTTGTCGAAGGTCCTCACCACCCGCCGTGCGCAATAGCAACGAGGACTCTTCAATATACTCACCATTGTGACTAACGGCCAATCTCCCACTAACCGGGTAACTTTTATCTCCACTTCCCTATTAGATAAATCACCTTTTACCATCCCTTTTTCATCATCCACAAACCGATCCCCCTTCAGGTATAAACAGGCCACCTATAAACCAGGCGATAACCCTATAAACTGGTGACTTTCCTCCGAAAGGCTGTCTGGCCGAACACTCCCGAGCTCCCGAGGAAGGCTAGGGCTGGCACCGGGTGCTACCATAAACTTTACAGTGAGTGTATGTTGTTTTGTCTGAGTTGGTAGTTGTGGTTTATACGTTTTTCCATTGAGTTTTATGGTGTGGGTGGGTCTGCTACATTTTGACATACATCCACGATGGAGTTATCTAGCCTTTCGTGCTAGTTCAGGGGCTGGGTGGTACCTACATCTAGAGATGGGCATGATCTTGATTTCCAAGATCAGTTCGTGATCTTGAAGATCACTTGTATTATGATTTTGATCTTGATCTAAGATCATTTTAATTCTTGTGATCTTGGTGACCACTTTAGACATCAAGATCACTTTTAATTTCAGCTTCTTAGATATGCTGCTATGCGAATGTCATTTGTTTGGTTGTTGTTGTTTTTTGCTTAAGCAAAATCTGGTGGTAACTTTGCTCAAAATCGAACGTTCGTGTTTTCTGCAACGAGTATTCATAAGGTTCATATTTAAACAAGTGATGATATCACCATCAGCTTTTCAGATGGTCAACAGCCCCTACTCGCGTGTTCTCAATTATTTCATTAATTTTGAAAATAAAATAAGATTTAATTAACAAACGTATTATCAATTAAAAAAAAACATATCATCTGACCTTACGACCTTCAGAATTTTCCAAAACTCATTGAAAAGTAAAATTGTTACTAACCGACGCACCGACCGACATAGTAACTTCTAGACTCGCGTGCACGCGACTAATTAAATAAAAATACAAAGCAATAAAAAGCAAAGTTCGCACAATGACGATTATGGCGATGTCGAAGAAATAAAAATGGAGAAAACATAACAATGGCGAAGGCGGGATGCGGGCGAAGGCTTGACGATGGCGATAACTTGATTCAGATTGTCTTGCAGTCATACACTCTCTTTGGTTTTGTATGTGGCGATGGTGAAGATGCTGCGACAACGAAGAGATGATGACGGCGAAGACACGACGATGGCAAGGCTCGATAACGGCGACACATGACGACTCCAAAGACCTCGAACGAAAAGATGACGACAGAATCCCGAGAAACCCAACGACGGCCATGACAGCGGCGACGCGCACCAATCCAACCTTTGACCGCGATAATCCATTTGAACAGGCGAAGCATCGACCATAAAAAGTGAAAACCGACGACACGAAGCAGCCGCTGACCTCAATCGATGGCAAGAACCAATGATGCGATCATGAAAAATATAATAAAAGATGTAGAATATAACTTATTTGCTTTAAATTTTTAGAAATCTGTTAGAAATGATAAATTTGTTAGAAATAAATATTATTAAGCTGCTTAATGTAATTTTAGTAATATTCGACATATATGAACTTTATTTAAATAATACTTTTATTCAATTTCATTTTGGTCAGATTTTTTTATCATGTGATTATCAAGATTATTCTTAAAATGTTTACGTTGTGAGAATTGACCACTGATTCAGGAAGACTTGTCCACCTACCGGATTTTGCAAAGGTTTTGTTACTCTTTTTTTTTATCTTTTAAAATGTTTACGTGTGTGATAGAAAAAGTTCCGCCAAACAAACAAAAAGTTCTACTTCTCCAGCGTGTGTCATTAAAACGTCTTTTTCCATTGTGTGGTGTGTTGAGATGGAAGTGAAAAGAATCAAAATCTCCTGCTTGCGGGCCACAACAGGTCCGACATCGCCAAGCGGCTCAACATCACCCGAATGACCGTCCACAGAGTCGGGGAGAGGCTCAAAGAAGGGAAAGACCTCAAAGATCGACCTCGTTCAGGCAGACCTCGAGTTGCCAACTGTTTAGCTGCGAGAAAGGCCTTCGAAAGTGCTCCGAAGCTCAAAATGACAGCGCTCGCGAAGAAGAAAAACATATGGGTGGCCGCAATGATCTGGGACGTCAAGGAGGAGGGTTGCAAGAGCTTGAGGTACATGGATTGTCCTCTGCTCACCGACCGTATGAGAGGAGAACGTCAGGAGCGCTGTTGTTGCCTTCTTAATGACGAAGAGTCAGAGCAATCGAATTCTCATTGTTTTCTGATGAAAAAACCCTTCACGGTCGACCCGGTCAACAACAAGCAGAGCGACCGCTTGGTAAGCTCTGGCCAGGATATCACCGAGGTCCGCTTCGTGTCCACGACCAAGCCTCCGTGATAATGCTCGTCATTGTAGCTCCGAACTGCCAGAAGATCCTGCTGATGTGACTCGCGGCCGATTACACGGACAGCTTGGCCATGAATGTCCTGCCCTGGGTGAGAAAGATCACGAAGAAGGCGGACTAAGTCTTTCAGCAGGACGGTGCCCCGGCCAAGCCTGTGCAGGAGTGAATGGGGTTGAACATGAACTTCTGATTGAAAGAATTTTGGCCACCGCAGTCGCCCGACCTCAATCCCATCGACTACAGCGTGTGGGCGCATGTCTAGAGCAAGGCCTGCAAGGTCCGCCACATCAACGTCGACAAGAAAAAATGTCTAACTGCATCGAAACTATCCTTTCGACATTTGTTGAGAAGGTCGTTACGAGTATTACAGGACTTCCGCAATACACCGTATCTATTATTCTCCTTGTAAAAATTTTTTACGTTGATTAGTATGTGAGTGAGGCTTATACATCTTGCAGTTTGACCCATTGTACTTGAACTGTAAAACTTAATTAGATAATTTTCATCAACTAAATCTGCTTTAGTAACATGGGTAGGATACGATGTTTGTATTGCCTCAGCTATCATGGGAGGATGTTGTTGGCGAGCGTACGAATGGAGCGGCGAGTGATTTCAGGGTGTATGTGATTCTGAATGTTGGCACATTTTATCTCAAACAAACAAACACAAAAATTATTGGCACCTTCAAGAAGCCATAAAAGCTCATACATGGTAGGCCCTATTAAGAATTAGGCTAATTTGGGTGGAACCCCCTCTAATATTAATAAATTATCTCAACTTTATTTTCTTTTAAATATTCGTCTAATTTTTACTTCATAATCTCTGTGTTTGGAGCACTAACTTCTTCCTTTGGGAAATTGTTCCAGATGTGAACGATGCTGTTGCTCGACGGTATATTTCCCGCCGATGTTTTGAATTTCGAAATTTTCATCTCTTTTGTTGTGCCCTCGCGTCGCCGTTACGCCGGTCAAATTAAAAATATTATCCTCAGTATTGGGCATATTTATCAATAATTTATGTCTCTATTGTTCTCTCCTTTTCCTTCTATGTTCGAGGGGAAAGAAAATGAGTTTTTAAAGCCATTCATTGTAGCTAAGATGTTTTATTTCCCTTATCATTTTCGTATGGCGATGCTGTACTTGTTCTATTATATCAACATATCTAGTTAATTGTGTAGACCAGAAGGGAGAGCCTAATCTAGTATAGGTCTGGATAATGACGTGTATAGATTTAACATAGTTTCTGAATTACGCGTTGAGATGGATTGCCTGATAAATGGTGTGACTCTGGTTGCTTTATTGCTAACTCCAACGCATTGACTCGAAAATTTAATTTATTATATATTTTAACTCCTAGATTGACCTGCTTTTTTACTTCTATAATCTCGGTATCTTGGATAGAGTATTTAAATTTAGCATTATTTTTTGTCCGGTGTAAAACGCCGCATTTAGAAGCATTAAGCTTCTCCTATATAATTTTCAAATAAGGAAAAACTTGATCTCTAAAGGAGCTGAAAACACTACAATCAATATACTTAAGAAGAGAATTTATGGATAATAATTTAACATATAAAATACTATTAAAAAGTTAAGATCACATGGAGATAAGCCACCCCAAGGTTTCACGACCTGGATATCTTCAGGTGAGAAAATTTGAGTTTGCTTATCTCCAGGTCTAGGGTTCGACACCTGAGCGGAACTCAGAGCTTTTGGCATTAGCAGGCGGGTTTCAGGTTACTTAATAAAACCAAAAACAATCATAATCATCTAACAAACTCAAAACAACAACAAAAAACACACCCAAAACATCTCGGTTATTAAAATGCACAAACCTATACAACCTAACAAAGTCTAACACAAAATACACTTTATCACCTAATAAAACCAATAATCCAAAATCACTGTAACATACAAAACACCATAGGTCGGCGCGATAACGAAAAAAATGTATCACGATAACCGATAAATCGATAGCGATAACCTATAATCGATAACTGGCGATGAATTTATCGCCCGATAAAGTGATAGCCGATAAATCTAAAATTATTATACAATATTGATTATTTACTATATAAAACGTTATTTTATAATACAATAGTAAGAATATTTGAATACTGTTTCTTAGTTTCTTACCTGGTGAGGCTCTCCTTCATCTCCTCATAAGTTTTGAGGATCCTCCTCCCAGCTCGGACCTACCTATTTCTGCCTTCAAGGCACGCACGGATCGCCCCTGAGCTAAACTGCAACCAAAAACTGAAATTATCGATTATCGCTAGTTTGGAACCAAAAGTATCGGCGATACCGATGATTCGCTAACGCGGAGGGGAGGGGGATTATGGGATAACCAATAACCCGATATCGTTATCGCGATAAATGCCACCTATGCAAAACACATAAGAGCACTTGTTATCTTTTAATTTAACCAATAAACTAAAAAAAAACTGACATAAATTAAGAAACAGCAACCAAGTGAAAGAAAACTGAAGTCGCTTATTTCCAGGTGATCCAAAAGCTTATAATCCTTGATGCTCGCTTTATCTCCTTTTTAGTCGCGTGCGACGGTACATCTCACATGTCGTTCGGTTCCCGTTTTGCTTTTTTTTGTAATAACATTGTAACTATTCGGCCGATTCTAACAAAATTTGAAACCCTTATGTTGTTCCACATTCTCTTTTGAATGATATAATTGCCAAAGTCCTCCCAAGGTTAGCCAGCGAATTATTTTGTTTGGGCAATAACATTATAACTATTCGGCCGATTCAAATGAAATTTGAAAATTTTATATTGTTTTACATTCTCTTTCAAATAATATAATTGCCAGTCCTCCCAAGGTTAGCGAGGGAATTATTATGTTTTGGCAATAACATCATAACTATTAGGCTGATTCTAGCGAAATTTTAAACCCTTATGTTGTTTTACATTCTCTTTGGAATGCTAGACTTGCCAAGGTCCTCCCAAGGTTAGTCCAGGAATTATTGAAAGTTTTGTAGGTTGTAAGATCATAAATCAGAATAAGTGAGAGCACGCGACTTTTTGGTCAGCAGACCTTGTTTTTTACCCGTCCAAACTGGTCTATCCTTCGATTCTTGCCATGGACCCCGTGCGGCTTTGTAGAGAAAGAGAAGGAAGAAGTGAAAATGTGTGGAAGATATATATATAGCCCCGGATCTTTCTGTAGGATATTGGGGCCTGTAGGGTACGTACATCCTCTAGATGTCAATTGAAATCCTTAAGAGATAAGGGAAAATAAGGATGAGAGCAGTACTATGAGACGGAGGGGGGGGGGGGTGCAGGAATGTTTAAAATCCCCCCTCGCCCAACCGGACCCCTCTAGGACCCGACCAGGGATGAATGGACGGAGGCTGGTCGGTGACTTGCCAGCCGCCCCAAAAAATATCTGAGAAGTAAAGAGGCGAATAAAAGGGTAAAATGAAAATATATAGAATAAATAAAGCCGAGGTAGTCTCAATCTAGTTCGATAATACCAGAGCAATGGGGCAAGGATGGTACGTCGCTCATCCAGGTGTAATAGTCTACTTGGGACAACCAGCTGGGGCCTGGGGGGGACGCTCTGGCAAGAGGGATTGCCTTATTTGGTCATCTTCACTTCGCCGAAATACCCTCGTATAAAACAACTAAGCTCTGATACGGGCCCGCTGACCTAGGGACCCCCCGAAACTTTTGTTCCGTGAGAGCAATATGCAATGACGGTAATGGGCGGGGATATCGCGGACCTAGTATTGTGATGCCGGTAGTAGCGTCGATACGTGCCACCCCACTTGGTTAATAATACTTAAAACCACGACGAGGAAACCATTAGGGGCATATCCACCAGAAACCCCCAAGGGAGGAGGGATCCGAGTGGACTGTTACACCTAGAGGGAGCTGCTTCCCCTCCACCCCCCAGTAGCCCCGAACTAGATTGAGACTAGCTAGGCTTTTTGAAGGCTAGTCGCCAATCAGTTTCGTCCACTCATCCTTGTTCGGGGCACCCTCCCTCTTTCGGTTGGGGTGATTTTTAACGTGTCCCCCATTTTTATTAGACTCCGCCATCCTTATTTTTCATCACTAGCCCCGCAATGTGTCTGGTGTATCATTGCAACCACGCTGCAGGTGACATCTGAAAGCTTGTGTAGCCGCTCGGCTCCAATGACCTCAGGTAAGTTTCCCTCAGGTCCCAATACCTGCAGGAGAGGAGATCTGTAAAGAAAATGAGGATGTGAAAATGTGCGAGTTAGAATTGCATTCAATCCTCCAGATGTTAGCTGCAGTTGGTTTCCCTGCTACCCTTTGACTGGGGCGAACATTGGGGGAAGTGGTTAAGCGATGAATTAGAAGCAAATAATAATAAAATGTCCATATTCAGGTTTTCCCTCTATCCATTTCGTAAGATAGTTTGTTAATTGCGTTTTTAAATGTTTGATCTGCCATCTTTCTACGATAAAGCAACTTTTTTTCAATAAGGACATAAGAAAAGGAGTCTGCAAAAAGCTAATAAGAGAATATTTAAATTAATAAATAGCCCGTTGCACTGGAAAAATAGCAGTTTCAAGTCAATAAACAGTTCTTTATTAAATGTCATTAGGAAGATGTCTGCAATTGAGTTAAAATTGCAAACAACTTTTTCGATTGATATAAATTTAAATGCAAATGAAATAATGTTCGGGGGGGTCACGAAGATTAAAGTAAACAGACCTAGAATTGTAAATAAAGTTCTCGCTCAAAAAAAGAGGGTTTTTTTTTGTGATCAAGTGAAAGGCTAAACAAATATTCGCGAATAAGTTAGACCATGAAAATTCGTACCCACTGACGTGAACCACACTGCCAAACGTAAAAAAATAGGTCTTAACAAAAGAATGAAGGATTTTATGTTTTTGAAGCTAAATTAATATATTTTTTTACAAAACGATGCGATATGAAGAACAAGTGGGGCTCTTTGCAAACTAATAATTCTGTTGAAGTATCATATAGTTGCGTTGCTAAGTCGCTACATAACATTATTTTTAAGACCTGTATTTTGAGACTCGAAAACAATCAATGTCTAGAAGTTCTCTATGCGTTTTCACAAGCATCTAATTTATTCATCATTTACGGAATTTATGTCAGATGATATCATGAAAACTATATCATGCTTTATTGTTCCATTGTTTGCTACATATTTCACTTTTTACAAAAGACGCAGTTCTAGAGCTTCCCGCTCAGTCAGAACTGTACTATATTATTTTTTAATTTCGTAAATAAAATTCAATTATAGACTGTTATGAATTCTATATGATACTATGACAGCTTATAATTGTTTGCTTTTAAAAATGTTTCACAATTCTGAAGTGTCACCTATATATTTATTATTGTTAACAAAGACTTTCATTTGTTTTTCAAGTTCTTCTGTTGGTGAATGCGCAGTGAGCTGCGCAAAAATATAAAAATAAACAAAATGAAGTCTCAAGATAGTAAATCTCTGTTGGCTCCTCCATCTGAAAAACCTAATCATTATACGTATGTTAAATGATTTAGTGCAATTTGTGTAACAAGTGAGGGAGAAATTATTCCCATTTGCTGTCATGTCAAAATTATATGGTGCAATAGTCGATAAAGCTGTGTTTCATATCTTTATTTACAGGTACCTGAAAGAATTTCGTGTTGAACAGTGTCAATTATTTCTTCAACATAAATGTACTCAACATAGACCTTATACGTGTTTTAATTGGCATTTTTTAAACCAAAGAAGAAGAAGACCTATACGTAGAAGAGATGGAGCATTTAGTTATTCACCCGATAATTACTGCCCCAAATTCGACGAAAATACGGGAATATGTCCAGATGCCGATGAGTAAGTAATATTCATCCATCTCTTCATGACAGCATGATTAAACAAGTTTAAACCAATGGCATTATCCTATTCGTTCATTTTTATAGCATAAAGGTAAAGATACGCTTTGTCATTGCACTGTTACGTAGTTACAGCATAAATATCTCTCATTCTCTTTTCTACTCTTGCGTTCTGTACTGTGACAACTAGATTTGTCGAATTGGCGATCAGCCGGGCGTCTTTACAACAAAAGCCTTTCGAATTCAAATGTATCGTAACTATTTAGAAGCGTATGAATGATTTTAAGTGGTCATAGTCATTGAATGTAGGGAAAAATATGAGCCTCAAGATATGATAATGCCCATTCCCCTCCCACATCTAAATTTAATAAAAATGACAAGACTATTGGCCTCCTCTCACCTAACCATAAATTTTTGAATGCTAGATATTTAAAGGAATCTTAACGCTTCAGTAGTGTAATAGTGGTTCTAGGGTATACTGGTTCTAGTTCAGGTACTTTAATATATAAACCTTTGTATTATTGAATAAATATTAATGTAGAGATTTCTTTCCTTGGAGGGACATTATCAGTGGTGTACCTCAGGGATCCGTTCTAGGCCCTTTATTATTAATAGTTTATATAAATGATCTTGGGGGAGGCTGTAAATAGTAGTGTCAATTTTTGTTAATGACATTAAATTGGCAGCTGTAGTTAAAGAAGTTGAGGGTAGCTTTAAAGTGCAGAGTGACTTAAATAAGTTATAACATAACATAATTTCACGGATGGATGACAAAAGCCACAATGGCCTATCAAAGGTCATCCATATCCATCAAATCCCACACACATAATGCATCCATAGGATTTTGTCAGATCATGCATCTACAATATACAATTTAACAATCCATAGGAATGTCCAACCATGCATCTACAATATATAATTTAAAGCCTCCATAGGAATCTGTCAAAAACAAAATCAAAGTCCCCCAAAATATACAATAAAAAGAAAATGCACCCACAGGAATGAGTCAAGAAACATATCCATATACCAAAAAGTAAGAAATTAACCCTACCTTCCCATATAATCATCCAATCTGCGCTTGAAAACATTCAAGTTTGGGCTGTCTACAGTCTCAGGTGACAAACTATTCCAATAATCCACCACTCTTTTAGTGAAAAATATTTTCTAATATCCAGTCTGCACCTCTGTTTTTTAATCTTTAAGTGTTGGCCTCTAGTTCTATTACTACCTTCTAACTCAAATAACTTGCTGAAATCCAATTTATCCATCCCAGAAAAGATTTTAAAAAGCTCAATCATATCTCCCCTCACACACCTTCTTTCAAATGAAACCATATTTAATACCCTCAGTCTAGCTTTGGCTCAGAAGTGGCAGATGACTTTTAACCTTAAAAAATGCAAAGTTCTTAACATGAGAAGGGATAATAGGGAATTTAGCTATGAAATTGGCTGAATTCAGTTGAGAATGAGAAGGACTTAGGCATAGTAGTAGATAGGGTAATACTTCAGATTAGGGGCAGACGGTAGGTGGCGTTGTTAGTAGGCTACAATATATATCTTATGACATCAGACGATAGCTTTAAATGTGATCAATCACGGCGTTATATTTTTTTTGGGGGGAGGGATTTTTAACTTTGTCGATTATTTACTAAATATCTGCGCCTCTGCTCGTTTATAAACAGCGCCACCTACTGTTCGCCCCGAAACTGAAGTGTTACTGTAGATAGGTCACTGAAGTTTTCAAAGCAGTGTATTGAGACAAAAAATAGAGCAAATAGGGTACTAGGATACATTAAGAGGAATGTTAGCTACAAGAGTAAAGAGGTTATCCTTAAACTACAACTTGTATGTTAGGCCACATTTAAAGTACTGTATACAAGCATGGTCACCATATTTTAGACATGACATCAACCTGCTAGAGTCAGTACATAGGAGGGCAACAAAAATAATACCTTCTCTGAAGCACCTTGAATATGAAGATAGACTGAGGGTACTAAATATGTTCTCATTTGAGAGACGATGTGTGAGGGGAGATATGATTGAGCTTTTTAAAATCTTTTCTGGGATGGATAAATTGGATTTCAGCAAGTTATTTGAGTTAGAAGGTAGTAATAGAACTAGAGGCCAACACTTAAAGATTAAAAAATAGAGGTGCAGGTTGGACGTTAGAAAATATTTTTTCACCAATAAAGTGGTACATTACTGGAATAGTTTGCTATCTGAGACGGTAGACAGTCCAAACTTGAATGTATTCAAATGCAGATTAGATGATTATATGTGGAGGGAGGGTTAACTTTGGGGGGTATTCTGGACTCATTCCTGTGGATGCAGTTTTTTATTATTGTATATTACAATTGATTTGGATTTTGACTAGTCTTAATGATGATGCTTTATGTTTTTGACATTCCTGTATATGGTTCGAATTATATATTGTAGATGCATGATCTGACATAATCCTATGGATGCATTTTGTGGGTGAGTTTTGACAGATGTGGATGACCTTTGATAGGCCTTTGTGGCTCTTGTCATCCGTGAAATTATGTTATGGGGCATAATTTCCATCTAGAAACTGGAGATGCCTGTAGCCATGACTTTCAGAGAGATATCCTTGGAATATAGCTAATATGAGGAAAATATTGAATAAATTTAGATGAAATTATTATATTTGAAATTTTAAGTAAAGTATGGAATAAATAAATATTTTATACAAGACCAGATCATTTCCTTATTTGAGGTCATAACAATTATACATAAATTGAAGCTCTTGTTTAGAACATAAGAACATAAGAAAAGAAGGAGACTGCAAAAGACCATTCATGGCCTACACTTGGCAGCTCCTGTTCCATTCAACACACAAAAGATTTCTTACCAGAGAAAAGTCATCAACATTGTCACCCTTAACAGGAGTTCGGCAGATCTAATCTACAATATACATAAAATGCATCCAGAGGATTATGTCCATTCATGCAACCGCAAAATATAATCTTCCCACTCCTTAGAAAAATATATACATATGTACATAAAAAAAAGTCAGTCCCATCTAGCAGCTTCATCCATATATTTATCTAATCTATTCTTAAAACTACCCAGAGAGGAGGCTTCTATCACATGCCTAGTGAGCCTATTCCATTCATCTACCACACGATTTGTAAACCAATTCCTCCCAATCTCCTTCCTAAACCTATACTTATCAAGCTTAAACCCATTGCTACGTGTCCTGTCATGTTCACTAAGTATAAGAACCTTACCCAGATCCCCTTTATTATATCCTTTTACCCATTTGAAGACTTCAATCAATTCCCCTCTGACTCTTCTCCTTTCCAATGTATGTAGATTTAGTTTTCTGAGCCTTTCACCATAGGGTAAGTTCCTTAGCCCACCAATCATCTTTGTCATCCTTCTCTGCACAGACTCAAGCAAATCAATATCCTTCCTATAATATGGTGACCAAAATTGTACTGCATAGTCTAGATGAGGCCTAACTAGCGCCAGATACAGTTTTAGAATGACTTCAGCACTCTTATTGCTTACACTCCTCCTAATGAATCCCAATATCCTATTAGCTTTATTCTTAGCATTTAGACATTGCTTTCTAGGACGAAGGTCTGAACTTACCAAAATACCCAAGTCTCTCTCACAATCAGTCCTCCCTAAAATTCTGCCATTTAATTTATAACTATTCAATGGATTATTTCTACCTATACTAAGTACACTACATTTGTCTATGTTAAACTTCATTTGCCATTTCTCGGCCCAATTGGACAGAATGGTCAATTCCTCCTGCATTACAACAGCATCAGAATCAGCCCTAATGGCCCTACCTAGCTTAGTATCATCAGCAAATTTACTCAGGTCACTACTTATACCTATGTCAAGATCATTAATATAAATTAAGAATAGCAAGGGACCCAAAACAGATCCTTGAGGAACTCCACTGCTAACACACCCCCACTCAGATTTAACTCCATCTATACTAACTCTTTGCTGTCTGTCACCAAGCCATGACTGAATCCACCTAAATATACTGCCATCGATCCCGTGTGCTTTAACTTTGCTCAGAAGTCGTAAGTGTGGCACTCGATCAAAAGCCTTACTAAAGTCCAAGTATAAAATATCATAGTTTTCATCATTATCTGCTGCTTCATACACCTTACTATAAAAAGACAGCAAATTAGTGAGACAGGATTTACCCTTACTAAAGCCATGCTGTGATTCTTTTATCAACTTATGCTTATCCAAGTGATCTCTAATATTCCTTGCTATAATAGATTCCATCATTTTCCCTACCACTGATGTCAAACTTACTGGTCTGTAATTAGACATATTTGTTTTATCCCCTTTCTTAAATATAGGTATCACATTGGCTTTCTTCCATGCCACTGGCACAATGCCACTCTCCAATGATTTTCTAAAGATGCATGCTAGGGGCTCACTTAACACATCCTTACATTCTTTCAAAATTCTAGGAAAGAGCTCATCAGGACCGGGTGCTTTACTACTTTTGATTTTATCAATTTCCTTTGTCACTATCTCCTTTGTGATCAATATATCCTTTAATTTCTCTTCATCATTACCCCGAAAGATCATTGACACCTCAGGTATATTTAGAGTATCCTCCTGTGTAAATACTGAGAGAAAAAAGTCATTTAGCATTCCAGCCATTGAGTCCCTATCACTCACTAATTCTCCATTGGAATCTAGAAGTGGGCCTATTTTATCTCTACCCTTAGTTTTGTATAATTGATAAAAACTTTTAGGATCTTCCTTTGCCCTATTTGCCACTTTAATTTCATAATTTCTCCTTGCTACTCTAACTAACTTTTTAACATTTCTTGCTAGTTCATTATATCTCTGCCTTAAGTGATCCTCCCCATTTTTTATTTTCCTATAAATGCCCTTTTTAATGCCAATATAATGCTTAATTTTATCTGTCATCCATTTTGGGTCATTATTTTTAGCCCTAATCTCCTTATATGGAATGTTAATCATCTGACCTGTAATTAATTGCTCAATTATTCTTTCATACTCCTCTTCAATTGTAATCTCTTCCTCCTGGTGATTATTGTCTCCACTAACTGATATCATTGAATCTATTCCTGAATTGATTTCATTGCCTGGTTTCTGTACAACTGCCTCCAGGTAAGTCCTGAGCCCATTATAATTTGCTCTTTTTAGGTCAGGAATTTTAACATTGTTCATGCTACTATCAATACCATTCCATTTCATCTTGAATCTAATTTCACAATGGTCACTATTACCCAAATTTCCTCCAATCTCAGTATCCTTAATAACTTCTTCCCTATTTGTCAGAACTAAATCCAGTATATTATTACCTCTAGTGGGTTCGTTAATAATCTGCCTCAGAAAATTATCTTGGACAACATTAAAAAATTCCTCAGCCTCCTGATCACCCACAAGAGCTTCCCAGTCTATATTTCTGTAATCAAAATCGCCCATTATACACACATGCTTACTTCTACATGCCCGTTCAATCTCCTGCCACAGAAGATTTGAAGCTTCCTTACTAAGATTTGGTGGTCTGTATAATAATCCTAAGACAAGCTTGTTTTTACCTTCCTTTAATTGTACTGTTTACACAACACTGGAGATTATCTTTAATATAAATAATAACCCCTCCTCCTCTCTTCCTATTCCTATCTGTATGGAACATGTTAAAGCCCTCAATCTCAACCTCAGGTTTAAAGTGATTACCTGCCAAATCAAGCATTGACTCTGTTATCGCAATTATATCAAAATTCTCTTCACTTGCTAACGCTCTTAAGAGATCTATCTTATTCCTTATACTCCGACCATTTGTGTAGTATATTTTTAAGGTTTTTTTATTATTCCCATCTTCATTGCATTGTGCTTTTTTATTCCTAGTTATCTGCTCATTCACTTGTGCATTAGTCCCCCTATAACGCATCAGTATGCCCTCTCCCCTAGCTATTCCTCTATCACTGCATCCCTTCCATTTCCTACACCTGCCCTCTATTCCTGTTATTCCCTTACCTCTAACAGCTTCTAGTTTCCCACCCGTAAGGACCTAATCACACTATCCAGCTCCCCCCATAGAACCTCAACACCTGCCCGACTAAGATGGAGCCCATCCATCGCACACAACCTTCTATTCCCGTAAAACCCTCCCCAGACATCTACAAACACCAATCCTAGCTCCTCACACAGTCCTTTCACAAATTCATTCAAACCAATTGCACGCGACAACCATTCTACCCCCACATCCAATCTCGGAAGCACACCAGAAACAACACCTTTTACCCTGCTTTTACTCATCCTTTCAACTAACCTTTTATACTGCTCACGTAACTCACATGTACCCACCTTCTTTACATCATTCACTCCCACATGCGTAATCACAACTGCATCCCTCTCACACCCAGAAACCAGCCTATCATACCTCTCACAAACATCACTTACACCAGCACCCGGCAGACAAACTCTCATTCCCTTCCACTTGCTATCACTCAACTTCCTATCTAAATACCTAATCTGAGAGTCACCCATCACTAGCACCTCAGTCATTCTCCTATTCTGTCTTGGCCTAACATTACCCTCCCTCCTGCTCTCAGTCACGCTACCACCCATCCTGCTTTCATCCACAATCACACCAGGCAAATCACTTTCACACTCTTTCTTTCTCAGGACATTGAATCTGTTAGTCAACCTAACAGGTTCTATGTCCCTCTCATTCACACACCTAACCTGTCCTAACTTATCTATCCTATCCATTTTCACCCACCATTCATCATCACTCACAACTTCCACACTGTTCCCAGTCCTAGCCCTATCTTCCACCCTCTTAGCACTAATCTCACCCTTCAATCGCACACTTGCATCTCTTCTCACCTCAAACACCAAATCATTCAACCTCTTACATTCCCCACTCAACCTCCTAACCTCCCCTTCCAGAAAACACACACGGCATTCAGTTACATTCACTCTCCTTTCAACTCCACATGCATCACACACCACATACACACTACTTTCAAACGGCATGCTCTCACCATCTATACAAAAAGCCATACTCTCAGAAATTTACTAATGAAAAAGTTAACACTCACCAAAAAAAAAATTCTTGCTCAGGATTGCTGCTAGTTATCTTCCCCAAAAGTATTAATCACTAATGTATTTATTATACAATGATTGATGTATTAAATAAATACAAGAAAAATTACACACCCAAATCAGTATTATATCACAATCTTACAATGAGAATCAGGAGCTCCTGTAAGACAACCTTCCAGAACAAAGCCCCTAGTATATAATCATAAATGTTTATAGAATAATGTTCTAACATTTTAACCAAATGCGCATGAATATTCATGCGCAGGTGAATGAAATATAAATGCAACTTAGTGTCGTTTGTCTGGAAAAAATATACTTTTGGGGGCGCACCACCAATCTTCAGGTTTAATGAAATAAATCTATATGTACTATAACGGAGTTTGTATATATGTCCTTTATGGAAATCAAATCTACTGGACCAATCTTGATCAAACTTTCACAAGGGGATGAGTTTGGACCTAGATTAGGTTTCAGGGTATTATTATATGGGGGAAGGGGCTATGTGCAGCCCTAGTTGCCAAAGATGAGGTCTATGTAGTAAAAAAATTTCACAACTTTAAATTTTTTCTCCAATTTTAGAGAATCAAAAAGCATTTGAGTTAGGGGTATGAGATGCCAAGAGGGGCCATAGAATAGATTAAGTAATAGTCAATTTAAGAAGTTCATACTTGCATCTGACCTGAGCTCTATATTGCACAATATTCTGCAATACTTTGACCATAATATATAAAAACATGAGCATACTTTGTTAATGACACAAAGTATGGATTATGTATGCAACTTGCTAAATCAGATTAGGTGGGATATAGAATTCAATGGAAAGAAGACATGAGACACTTTTAAGACTATATTAAACATAGTCATAACATAACATAATTTCGCGGATGACAAAAGCCACAAGGGCCTATCAAAGGTCATCTGCATGTTATGACTGTTTGATATAGTCTTAAAAGTGTGTCATGTCTTCTTTCCATTGAATTCTATATCCCACCTAGTCCAGGAGCAGTGTATTCCAATGAAGGCTATTAGGAAGAAATGTAGGAAGCCATTAACATAATATAATTTCATGGATGACAAAAGCCACAAGGGCCTGTCAAAATGCATCTATAGGATTGTGTCAGATCATGCATCTACAATATACAATTCAAACCATCCACAGGAATGTGTCAAAAACAAAAGGCATCATCATCAAGAGTCGTCAAAATCCAAATCAATCATAATATACAATAAAAAACTGCATCCACAGGAATGAGTCCAGACCCCCCCCCCCTCCCATACAAAGGTTAACCATCCCTCTAATCTGTGTTTGAAAACATTCAAGTTTGGTCTGTCTACTTTCTCAGATGGCAAACTATTCCAGTAATCTACCACTCTATTGGTAAAAGAATATTTTCTAACATCCAACCTGCACCTCTGATTTTTAGTTTTTAAGTGGTGACCCCTAGCCCTATTACTACCTTCGAATTCAAATATCTTGCTAAAATCCAACTTACCATCCCAGAAGAGATTTAAAAAAGCTTAATCATATCTCTCATCACACATCTTCTTTTGAATGAGAACATATTTAATACCCCCAGTCTATCTTCATATTCAAGGTGCTTCAGAGAAGGTATTATTTTTGTTGCTCTCCTTTGTACTGACTAGCAGTTTGATGTCATGTCTAAATGTGGCCTGACATATGAGTTGTAGAGTTTTAGGATAACCTCTTTACTCTTGTAGCTAACATTCTTTTTAATATATTCTTGCAACCTATTTCTATTCTTTGCCTCAATACACTGCTTTAAAAACTTAAGTGACCTATCTACTACTATGTCTAAGTCCTTCTCATCCTCAACTGAATTCAGTCAATGCCCATCGATTTCATAGCTAAATTCTGCATTTTTAAGGTCAAAAGTCATTGCCACTTCTGAGCCCAAGCTAGAAACTTATTTAAGTCACTCTGTACTTTAAAGCTACCCTCAACTTCTTTGACTACAGCTGCCAATTTAGTGTCATTAGCAAAAATTGACACTTTGCTATTCACAGCCTCCCCAAGATCATTTATATAAGCTGAATAATAAAGGTCTAGAATGGATCTCTGAGGTATGCCACTGATAACGTACCTCCACTGTGACCTCACCTGATTCAGCATAACTCTCTGTTTCCTGTGTTTCAACCATTCAGTTATCCAATTCAAAACTTTACCACATATCCCATGCATTTTTAATTTGTGAACTAGTCTCTTATGTGGAACCTTATCAAAAGCTTTGTTAAATTCTAAGTAAATATTACATCAACATTCTCTCCCTTATCTAACATAACATAATTTCCTGGATGACAAAAGCCACAAGGTCCTATCAAAGGTCATCAGTCTATTATCTTTTCACATGTTAATAACTTTGCACTTATCAAGGTTGAAAGTCATTTGCCAGCTGCTAATTTGATATCATCTGCAAAAATTGACACTTTATTATTAACTGCCTCCCCAAGATCCTTTATATAGATGACAAATAATAATGGACAGAGAACTGATCCCTGAGGAACCCCACTGATAACATCCCTCCACTTTGACTTTACACCATTTAGCACTACCCTTTGCTTCCTGTCTTTCAGCCACTCAGCTATCCAATTTGAAACACCCCCATATATTCCAATCATTTTTAATTTATGAACTAGTCTCCTATGTGGTACCTTATCAAATGCTTTACTAAAATCCAAGTAAATTACATCTACATTCTCTCCCTTATCTACTTGATTTGTTACAAACTCCAGAAAGTCTAGTAAATTAGTCAAACATGATCTACCTGATCTAAACCCATGCTGAGCATCACTGATTAAGCCCTCCCTCTCTAGATGTTGGCAAATCCCTTTTTTAACTATTTTCTCAAGAATTTTTCAGACTACAGGAGTTAGGCTAACCGGTCTAAAGTTATTTGGATCCTCTTTACTACCCTTCTTGAAAATGAGGACTACATTTTCTCTCTTCCAATCATCGGGTATTTCTCCATATTCCAGTGACCTAGTATACAACTTCTCCAGAGCTATTGAGATACTTTCTACCCCTTCTTTAAGTATCCTAGAATGAATATTATCAGGGCCGGAGGCCTTGGTAGTATCTAACTCACCTATTAGTTCTTTTATCGTCCTCCAATCCACACTAATGGTAGTAAACACCTGTTTCCCTGACCCATGAGTACTATACATAAGACTATTTAGTTTCTCCTTTGTAAATACTGATGCAAAATGACCATTTAGTACCTCAACTATTTCCTCATCAGTTTCTCTCACAACCCCTTCATATTTGATAGGTCCTATTTTAACTCTACCAGACTTGTTATTAATTTTATAGTAACTAAAGAACTTTCTAGGATCTTTGTTGCTATCCTGAGCTAATTTAATTTCTGACACCCTTTTGTTCTTCTTTATAATCTTATTTAACTCATTCCTAGCCATTCTATAATCACTTAAATTTTAATATTATTTTCTACCTGTAATCTTTTATATGCCCTTTTCTTCTCTGAAATTTTTCTAGCTATCTCCTGATTCCACCATAATGGTTTCCTACTTTTGTTCCTAATGGTCTTCATTGGGATACATTGTTCTTGGACTATATTTATTATATGCTTGAAAGTATCCCACATACCATAAGCATTTTTACCTCTGAATTCTACATACCAGTCTACAAAATTTAGCAAGCTTCGGAGTTTTACATAATCTCCCTTATGAAAATTTGGAACTTTTACAGCATTCTCGGTTATTTTACCCTTCTCAATTCCCAAGTTAAAAACTATCTGATTGTCACTATTTCTCAATGCTTCCCCAACAGTCAATTCCTGAACTAAATGATCACTGTTAGAAAGTACTAAATCTAATATATTGTCCCCCCTTGTTGGCTCATTAACAAATTGATTAAAAAAAATTATCCTCAAAGCATTCTATGAACCTGCCACTTGTTCTATCCCTACCTATCATATTTTCCCAGTCCACAGAGTTTAAGTTGAAGTCCCCAATAATAACTGCATCTGTTTCACATCCCTTACTTATTTCCCTTATCATTAGTTCATCTATATTATCAGGGTCAACAGGGGTTGAATGGGGAATTTTATACCTTTTTTTAAAAAAACCCAATTTTTTACAAACTTAAAATTATCAAAATTTAAATGTTAAGGGCTCAAAAGAAAGGTAAAATTCTGTACTATATTAATATGTAAACAAATAATAGATTGCATCTAACAATAAGCCAACATGTTAATTTGAAAACCAAAAAAAAAGTAAGAAAAAATTGATTTAAAAAAAGTCTCAAAAACTTTAGTGCCACTCAAAAAGTTATAGGCCTAGAATAGAAAATTATAGCTCATTTTGTCAGGAATATTGTTGGCTATTACCACCACAAAAGGTAGGATCTAAATGTTAACGGATTTTCTGTTATTGAACAAAAACTAACATGGGGTGAAATGGGTCAATGATTTTTCTATAATAATGATATCTAAAAATTGGATATTAACTGCAATTGAAAATATTTACTTGATATTTTTCTGTTGTTCAGAGTGTATTAACTTTATTTGATGTTTTTCAGAGTAGTCAATAATTTTCAGATTACAGTGTGCATATAGGTCAGGCCTACTTGACAAAAAAAAAAAATGCCTCAACACCATAAAAAAATGACAGTGACAAACTATGATCCTACTAAATTAAAGGAATTGGTAAACTTAGTGAGAGTGGTAGGTCAGTGACAAGTGTTGCTAGGGAGAACAATATACCGAGAGAGACATGGGCTCAGGAGCAAAAACAGTGTTATCTTTTGATGAAGAGTGAACCATTGTTGAAGCACTGGAGTTTTTGTCTAAATGTGCCTATCCTCTAGGCTGAAGCGATATTAAGGATGTGGTGCAATCCTACATTAATGCAATTGGATGGAAAACCCCATTTAACAACAACAGACCAGGAGATGATTGGATGGCTCTCTTTGAGAAACATCATAAAGATGCTGTAGTGACGCAAGCCAGAACTCTTGACACTTGCCTATGCAAGAGGGTTAACACAAGATGTTATCAAAAGCTTCTTTGATATATATGAGGCTGTTCTACAAGAAAATGGCCTGTCTGATCAGCCACATCGTATCCTTAATTTAGATGAGACCGGCTTAAATACCGACAGAAGAGGCGAGTCTGTGTTAGCAAACACACCAAAGATGCTTACATCAGGGCTCCAACTGCTGGCAAACC
This sequence comes from Ceratothoa steindachneri, assembly GCA_963969495.1. Taxonomy (NCBI): domain Eukaryota; kingdom Metazoa; phylum Arthropoda; class Malacostraca; order Isopoda; family Cymothoidae; genus Ceratothoa; species Ceratothoa steindachneri. Next base: position 213,751,238 of record OZ018317.1, read on the forward strand.
TATGTTCTCAGTGTTGTTCTGCATCTCTGCATCAGGAAATTATCTGCCACCATTCACAGTTTACAAGGCCAAGCACTTATATGAGACTTGGACTATAGGAGGTCCTCAAGGAATAGTCTACAGCTGCAATGATAGTGGCTGGATGCACGACATGAACTTTGAAAGCTGGTTCCTCAAAGTTTTTGTCAAATATGTTGAAACTTTTGAAAAGCCAGTTCTGCTTACTTTTGATGGACATAACAGCCATCCCACTTACAATACTGTCAAAGCTGCCATAGAGAAGGATATAATCATACTTTGCCTTCCTCCAAACACCTCACACGCTCTTCAACCTTTAGACGTCAGAGTCTTCAGGCCTGTCAAGTTCATGTGGAAAAAGGTCTTGAACAATTGGTTCAAAGAGTCACAAATGGATGCTGTGGACAAAGCTGTCTTCCCCAGGCTACTAGCCCGCCTATGGCAGCAACTACTACCATCCAATGCTATCAATGCATTCCGAGGTGCTGGCTTATTTCCTGTAGACAGAACAACTGTAATGCAATGAGTGGTGCTATCTACTAGATGACACACAACCTACAGGCACAAATCCATCAATATCATCCTCTACATCCACATTGGCACCTACAGAACTGGGTACACCAGGAGGAACTCCAAGGAAGATGTTGAGGGATGCCATAATTTCTGTTATCTCTCCACTGGCTAGTGCATCAACTGAAGCGGCCAAGGCACAAAAAATGTGCAAGAGTGCAGGCAACGCAAGGAGAAGTGCTAAGTTCGGCTGAGGTGCTGAAGCAATTGCAGAAAGAAGCTGACACCCATGAGCAAAGGGGAAAAAAGCAACCAAAGAGAAATGAGAAGTGTACCAAGAAGAAAAGATTGAAAGATGTTAGTTTCTCAGACAGTGACATGGAAATTATTAGCAGTTCTAGTGACAGTTACAAGGAAGTGAACGCTAAAGATTTGCATGAAGATATGACCTTTGTAATTGTTGACTATGAAGGCCAACATTTTCCTGGCAAAGTGGAAAAAAATCACTAAAGTAGGTGTGACAGTTAGCTGCATGGTGAAAAGCAGCCTTAAGGCATGGAAGTGGCCAGATGTCCACACCTATTCCTTGCAAGACTGCCTGCATCATTAATGTTCCAACTCTTTGCGGCAATCGTGGCCAGTGGGTTGTGCCAGAAGTGTGAGCAGTACTGGTAGGCCTAGCTGAAGACTCAAACCAGTGTAGGCCTACATAGTAGGTTAAGGACATTAAAAGTTGAGATAAATTTAAGATAAAAAAGAAAATTGCTAAAAAAAAGTTTTGCACTTCAAAACGTCAAGTTAGAGACTACTACAAATTTGATAATGTAAGAGATACTTTGCATATGTTTATATAGGCCTACTATGCCCTCAAAGTCAGGGCACCATTCAACCCTGGATGCCTGGGGTTGGGGGGGGTGCAATTTAATTTTTGAAAACCTTTTTATGATCAAAAATTATTGTACTATTTCTCATTTTGTAGCCAATAGACACATTGTTCTGATCCACACATAAAACTTTCAAATATCTTTTTAATTTGGGCTGTGGAAATCAAAATGTCAAAAAAAAAATCCCCATTTAACCCCTGTTGATCCTAATCCATAATCCACTTTCTGCCACAACCATATCAAACAAATCACTTTCAACCTCTTCCTCTCTCAGGGCATCAAATCTATTAGTCAACCTAACGGGTTCCATGTCCCTCTTACTCACACACCTAACCTGTTCTAACCTATCTATATTCACCCACCATTCATCTTCACTTACATGTCACTTCTTTCTCTCCAGTCCCTAGTCTAGGCCTATTTTCCACCCTCCTGGTCCCAGTCACATTCTTCATGCGTACACTCGCATCTCTTCTCACTTCATACACCAACTCACTTTATCTCTTGCACTCATCATGCAACTGACTCGCCTCCTCTACCAAAGCCACATTTGCACGATTCACACTACACAAGGGGCATTCAGGTACATTTGCTCTTTCAACAACACAAAAATATACTATACACACTACTTACATCAATGGGCATACTCACTTCATCCAAAGCAACAGCAATACTGAGAAAACTGTTCAAAACCCTTTAATTAAGGGGATACCACATTCATCTTTTCAATTTTTTACTATGTTAGATTATCATATACAAAATTAAAGCTCATTAAAAGATCTTTTAAACCTGCCAAAATCATAATGACCTATGGTGCTGTTTTTGCGATACAGGGGCTTCTTTCATAACCCCCCTCCCTTTGAAACCCGATATCATATAAATGGCTATAAAATTAATAAAAATTAAGCATTCAAACTCAATTTATCACCAAAAGATGCGCATATGATTTAGTTATGATTTGAAATCAGTTTTCTTTAGTTCAATTAAAATTTGTGTTAATGGTGGACTAAAACATATATTTTTCAGATAAGGTCAACTATAGGTTTTGTTCTCAGTTGGAAAAGGGAGTGTTAGGTGAATAGTAGTGGTGTTCTGAATGCCCTGGAATTTAGTTCAATCTATATTCGAGTGATGCTAAAAATATAGACCAGTTCTTAGGCGCTGGTTTTTTTTTTAGCAAATATTTAAAATTGCATGGTATAGTTTTGTTCACAAATCAACTTTAAAAATCTATGGAGAATTTCCACGAATGTATAAAATTTTGAATTATCTTAATTTTCGCTATGTTTTCATCATGTTGCTAAAACAAAATATATACTATAAAATTTGCAATAAAATGGTATAAAAATCAATGGTGTAGTTTTGTTTGTTTTTTCACAAATTAACTTTAAATATCTAAGAAAAATTTTCCACGAATGTATACAATTTTGCTGCATTATCTTAATTTTCATTATGTTTTAGTCATGTTGCTAAAAAAATAATTATACCATAAAAAAGTGCATGAAATTTGCAATAAAATGATATACAAAACCAAAAAATGCGAATTTTGAATGAAAGAATTTGAAAATTGACTAATGAACAAATGTGGTATCCCTTTAAGCAATAAAAAAAAGGGGGGGGAGAAAATTAGGCCGCTCTGAAACGTAAATGGGAGGTATTTCACTATTTAATTGAAAATATAATAAAAATTCCTTGAATATTTTGTCTAACGCTCAATGTTAACTATCTTCCTGAACTTAAATATATTACACCAAAAAACAAAATAAAATATTGTGGTGGAATCAGGAGATAACTAGGAAAATTTCTGAGAAGAAAAGAGCATACCAGAAATGAGCTAAATAAGATTATTAAGAAAAGCAAAAGGATGTCAGAAATTAATTTGGCTCAAAATAATAATAATAAAGATCCAAGAAAATTCTTTAGCTATTACAAAATCAATAACAAATCTAACAGTAATAAAATAGGCCCTATTAGATATGAATGGGTTTTGAATGAATCTGATGAGGAATTAGTAGAAGTTCCTAATGATCATTTTACTTCATTCTTTACATAAGAGGATCCAGATAGATTAAGATTAATTGATGATAATTCTAGGTCAAGGGAAGTAGTGTTAAATATTATTAACCCTTTGCCGTCCTTAAGCACCATTTGGATACATTAACTGTATGTATATATATGATGTAAATTATATATAGAACCAACTTATTTTGTTGCATATCGTGACTTTGGTTCCAAATGTATACATGAGCTATTTAAATTTCTTGCGCCAAATGGCAGTTATTCAGTATTAGTCAGTTGGTAGGGTGCAGCTTAAGCAAGTGGATGTGCGTAGCAAAGGTGAGTGCATATATAATTTTTCAAACATTGTTGTTTATTTTTAACCATATTTTTACACTAATTGATCAATGAAGACTGGAACAAGTATATTATCCAATTTAATTACATAAATCATTCGTATACTCTTTCAAAATAGTTCTGAAAAACTTAAGTTTCCAATTGTTTACAAAATCTAAATATGGTTAAAGCCTAGTTTCCATTTGGAAACTACTGTCTTAGTACCATTTAATTTATAAATATCTAAAATGTTTTTATATATAAAGCATTTATTTACTCACATCATTTTATATATATATTTTTTTCCCCCGAGGGATCGCAATATCTTGTAGAAGGGAGAAATGAGAGAGATGCGGTCATGCACATCATGCATGCCTAATCCAGATGACTCGGAGGGACCTGGTGATGATCCTGGCAGGGATAGTGATTTTATTCCTGAAACAACACAGCCTACATCTAGTGGGGAAGATGAATGGAGACAATGAAAAGAAGAAGAATGTTCCCAAAACAGTTCAAGAAATAAGATATGGAAAAGGAAAGATATACCAAAATTTCAGATGCAAAATTTAGTAAGCAATCATGTAGAAAGGTATTCAATGAATCCACTACAATATTTTAATATGTTCTTTGATAGTGCTATGATAGATCACATTGTTTATCAGACAAATTTATTTATTCTTCAGAAGGACCCCGAAAGTAAGCAAATTACTTGCAAAAGTGAAATAAAAGCATTTTTGTCCATTCTTATTTATATGGGTGTGGTTTGGTGTCCTTCTGTAGGTGATTATTGGAAGTACTTTGCTTATATAAAATTCACACATGAAACTATGACTGCAAAGAGATTCCAGTATTTACACAGGGCAATTCACTTCAATGATAATGAAAATGTACCACCAAATAATATAAATAGGTTTTACAAGGTTAGACCTTTGTTCGAGTTCTTGAGATTAAATTGCTTGAAACTAGAAGGCACAAATGAACATTGTGTTGATGAAGTAATGATAGCTGACGAGGGAACAAGAGCAGGAAACCTTAGGTAGTATATTAGTAATAAGCCAGATAAATGGGGTTTTAAACTATTCTGCAGGGCTAGCCAAGATGGTTTACTCCATGATTTCATTCTGTACCAAGGTGCAACGACATTCGCTGATACCGGTCTCTTTGATGAAGAGAAAGAAATGGGAGTTGGGAGTAAAATAGTCATTGCACTTTGCAAAACACTTTTCAATCCAGAGAACCCTATCATTTTTGCAGATAACTTTTTCACATCAGTTAAGTTGATTAGTTACTTACAGGAAAAATACAGAATTCATTATGTTGGGATGATTCGTTCAAATAGGTTGGGTGGAGCTATATCATTATCAGATAAAGACGTGAAAAAAAAAAGCAATCGAGAGGAGCTTTTGATTAAAAGTCTGATGGAGTAATAATTATGATAAAATGACTTGACAACAAATGTGTGAATATGGCATCTAATGCTATTGGAGTCAAACCACTCACTACAATGGAGAGATATTGCAAGCAGGTGAAAAGTAAGGTTGATGTGCCATGTCCAGTCATTATAAAGAGTTATAATAAAAACATGCAAGGGATAGATAAATCTAACATACTTGCACATCTATATAAAACTCCAACTAAGTCAAAAGGATGGTATTTCCCTCTCTTCACATGTTATTAATCTTGCTTTATGCATTGCATGGCTCTTGTATAAGTGTGTAAAAAGAAATGAGAGAAGAAAAGGTAATGTTTGAAAGATTTTAGGTTAGAGGTGTCTGAAGCACTGCAAAATGTAGGAAAACGTATGAAAATGAGTTCTACTTCATCCCTTCGATCTGAACCTAGGGAAAAAAGGAAAAAGTTGAGCATAGTTCATCCTAGTAGCAATGTACGATACAATCAAGTTGGACATTTTCCAGTCCACAGCCACACAAAACAAGGGTGTAAATTTTGTTGTACAGGGATTTCAAGGTGGAGATGTTGGAAATGCTCAAATGGAGAATTGTTTCTTTGCTTAAATAATAAAAAAAAATGTTTTATGGATTTTCATATTGCTCCTTAGTTTGGTATCTCCTTATAGGCTACACGGAAATATTTTTTAAATGAATTTTAATTTGTTTATTTTTATCATTTACTCCAAAGGAATTTGTATTTTTACAATTTATGGTAACGAATCAATAAACCATTATTGTTGCATATACTTTTATAGCTCAAAGATTTAATATTTGTGAACTACAGTGAAATGTTAGTATGCCATAAATTTTAATTTTTGTTCTATGGTGATTACGTACCTAATAGCAAAAATATTTTTGTATTTTTTGTTAAACTAAACTTTTTTATATTTTTATTAAATGATTGTATTTCAGATACTTGTTTCACTCATCTTCCCTTAGCAGTATGCTACAGAAACCCACATTTGAGTTGAGTGACCACCAGAAGTTACAGTAGGTTCTTCAAATTTGCAAATTAACTAATGTAGTAGCAATTTTTAAAAAGGGAAGTAAAGAGGACCCAAATAACTTTAGACCGGTAAGCTTAACTTGTATAGTTTGTAAAATTCTTGAAGATAGTTAAGAAGGGAATTTCTGACCATCTAGAGAATAGTAGGTTAATAAATGATGCTTAGCATGGGTTTAGAAGAGGTAGATCGTATTTAACAAATTTACTAGATTTTATGGATTATGTTACTAAACAATTAGATAAGGGAGAGGATGTTGATGTAATTTACTTACATTTTAGCAAAGCTTTTGATAAGGTTCCACATAGGAGATTAGTTTACAAATCAAAAATGCATGGGATATGTGGTTGTTTTGAATTGGATAACTGAATGGCTGAAAGACAGGAAACAGAGAGTTGTGCTGAATCAGGTGAGGTCACAGTGGAGGGACATTATTAGTGGGGTACCTCAGGGATCCGTTCTAGGCCCTTTATTATTAATAGTTTATATAAATGATCTTAGGGAGGCTGTAAATAAGTGTCAATTTTGGCTGATGACACTAAATTGGCAGCTGTATTCAAAGAAGTTGAGGGTAGGTTGCTTTAAAGTGCAGAGTGACTTAAATAAGTTATTAACTTGAGCTCAGAAGTGGCAGATGACGTTTAACCTTAAAAAATGCAAAGTACAACTTGTATGTCAGGTCACATTTAGAGTATACAAGCATAGTCACAACATTTTAGACATGACATCAACCTGCTAGAGTCAGTACAAAGGAGGGTAACAAAAATAATACCTTCCTTGAAGCACCTTGAATATGAAGATAGACTGAGGGTATTAAATATGTTCTCATTTGAGAGAAGATGTGCGAAGGGAGATGTTAAACTTTATTTGGAAGGTAGTAATAGGACTAGGGGGTCACCACTTAAAAATTAAAAAACTGAGGTGCAGACTGGATGTTAGAAAATATTTTTTCACCATTAGAGTGGTAGATTACTGGGAATAGTTTGCCATCTGAGACAGTCCAAACTTGAATGTTTTCAAATGCAGATTAAATTATTATATGGGGAGGGAGGGGGGGGGGTTATTCTGGACTCATTCCTGTGGATGCAGTTTTTTATTATTGTATATTACAATTGATTTGGATTTTGACAAGTCTTGATGATGATGCTTTTATTTCTAACACATTCCTGTGAATTGTTCTAATTGTATATTGTAGATGCATGATCTGGCTCAATCCTATGGATGCATTTTATGGGTGGGTTTTGACAGACGAGGATGACCTTTGATAGCTCCTTGTGGCTTTTGTCATCTGTGAAATTATGTTGACATATCATTTGCAGACCATATTATTAATACAATTAAGACAGCAAAATAGTTAAAAGGTGAGCCTCTCAGAATAAAATCTCTAAGATTATTATAGTTGATGACAAAATGCCAGCAAGTGAGTATTTTTAACGTTTCAATACACCCCAATCCAATGAAGTAGCCGCAATTATCACAGGAGAAGAGTTTGGAAAAGTGTTATTGTTCTTCAAGGTCATGATAATAAGCTAAATTGAATGCGAGAGTCATCATTCATATGAGGGGCATTCTCTGTGAGATCAACCGGAAAAATTGCAAATTAATGCCCTCATCTCTCAGATTTTGCTTAAATTTGGTTTATATGAAGTTTTTGGGCCATAAATCCAACGGTTCAGGAAATATGACCTCAGGCATTTTAAGGTCACTAACATTTTGTGACCCATAACTAGGTAATAATGGTCATAATTGGATAAAAATATATATATATTTAGAATCATAAATAGACAAAGAATCCAAATATGAAAGTTTTAGAACTGTAGGTTGAAAAATATAAAAAAATAAAAAATATGCTAAAATTTGAGGGTAAGATTTTACCTCTGGGCTATCAAAATTGAAAAAATTTTATAGATGAGAAAAATGAAGGCATATGCTTTGGGATATTAGAATCATTAAAAAAAAAGGTTGTTTATGCTAGTATTTTTCAAGTAATTAACACATAAGTGAGCACTATATTTTTAAGTAGTCTGTCAATTCTACATATTTTTCACACTTAAGCTCTTGAAGTGACCTATAGACATTGCAATTATAAATTTTTTGTATATAAAAAACAGTCAAAAATCTTGGCTATTAGAAACAATCTTAAAAAGGTTGTTTATCCTATTACCTTTCATGTAACTAACTTATGTTGACACCATATTTATAAATTACAGATCAATTTAGGAATTTATTTTAGCTAGCAGTTTGGCTTGACCTAAATCTCCAAGAATAAAAAAAAATATTTCATTGATAATCCTCACTGACAAAATAATTACAATAATGATAGGGAAGACCTGTTAACCGAATACAATTTTGGCATATTTGATATTTTCATCAATTTCTTTCTGAGAAAAAATATATTTAATTCTGCTGCCTCTTCTTAATGTAGGACAACTCATGACAGTTAATATATGATGTCCTGGCACTGCACATGAATCCTTATTTGATGAATAATGATATGTATTTGCTCCTGATTACCCAGATGGATGTAAAAAGTTGATCATCAAACTCCTCACGATATTCCTCCACAATTCCATTGCAAACTTGCCCGTCATAAATGCACCTAACATACTCTCCTGGTTTGACACATTTTAGGTTATCAACCATTGCAGGTTCATTAATAATATGACTTCCTTATTCTTTTCTTTTCTCCAATGCCACTTGAAATGACATAACCACCAATTCTTCCTTGTTTATGGGAACAAATCTATGATATTTCTTAGTTTCCAGAATAGGCCTACTGTCCTTGAATTGATGTTCTAACCGTTGTTCTGCATCTTTCAAATTAGATGTAGTTACCATGAAAATTTTTATTCTTGCTCAAGTTTTCTTTACGAAACTGGCACGAGTAGTAGCTCTCTTTCCCTTTCCCCCAATCCCATTACATTCATTTTTGCCATGGGATGTAACAAAGATCTCTTTTGGTGTGACCCAGATGCTAACTCTGGAGCGTCGACTCCAACAGGCATTGAACTGCATCTCTCGCTATGCCGAAGTGCACAAGTTTCGGTTTTCTGCTGCCATCCACGGCTCCACCCTGACCCAGATATTCTTCGTTCCGCGATGTTCAGCGTTTGGGGTGCTGATAGGGCTACTGCGTAACTTTTTTATCGATCCTTTGTTCGTTTGAATCTCGACTACGGATGCGAGTTATGTATCCACAGCTGAGCGTGTATTATGGAAGGTGGACTCGATCCACCACACTGACCTTCGCCTGGTGACCGGTGCCTTCCGCACTTCCCCCATTGAAAGTCTACTAGTTGATACTGGGGAGATGCTACTTGCTCTATGCCGTGCACAGTGCATTATTCGCCTTTACGTGCAAGACCGGCGCCAATGCCACTGATATACACCAGTCGTACCCTAGGCCCTTTGGGTTTAGGGCCAGGAAACTCCTTTGAGAGCTAGGTATAGCTCTCGGGCTGTTGGTGCTCCTAGTTCTGCCCAGGACACCACCTTTGGTTATTTGTCGGCATGCCTCTGCTCCCAAAGCTTCTACAGCGCTGGGAGTATTTTGTCGACCTTTTCCTGTCACGCTGGAACCGGGCCAGTGTATATGAATGGCTCCAAGTCCCTAGAGGGGGTCAGCTTCCACGCTGTATCCCCTCTGTTTGAAGTCAGCGGGGCACTGTCAGGCACTTGGAGCCATTCCTAGAATTTTCCAATGAGCTATGGAAAACCTATTGCATGATATTCCAGGAGTATTTTGCTAATTGGATGCTGTCTTGGTGAGTGCTTTATCTAAAATGGAGCATGATGCTAGGCTAAGACAGGTATTGTCCGTACTCGAGAATGCCAGCCTGAAACTCGGGTTGGTAAAATGTACCATTAGTATACCCCAGGTTTCATACATAGGTTATCTTATTAATAAGGAAGATATTCACCCTTGTTTTAGGTTAGGTTAGATCTCCTGACCTCTGTTTGCTTTCCATGTCCATGAAAGGATAATGGATAGCACATAGGGCAACTCTGCAATTGAGTCTTGCCCCAAATGGTGCAATTTAACTATGTGTTGCAATTAATCTTGTAAGAGTGACTAGGTTCCTTATGACAACAGCTACCCTTGGCAGAGTTAAATCAATTATCTATGAGGTTCTGGATATCAAACTGGGCAAAACAAAATAATCTTTACTACTGTAAAACAAAAATAAAATAATGGAAATGAAAGATAAATGCAAAGGAATAACTGGGCGAATAGGTTTAGAATGTTGGCTCCGGTGGGAGCCATGAGTATACACAAGCGACCTGACAAAGAAGACTTTAATTCTGGGTGGATCTGCCACCCAAAGATTTTGCTACTCGAGAGGAGCAGTATTCAACCCGTTCAAAGTTATGGCAGAGGATACAACCTGTCTTCCAGTAACCAATGCCAGCCTCAAAATTAGGGATTGAGGGAGTATTTTGCCAGGGGGAAGCTGGGCTTGAATATGTCAGTGTAGAAGTTTCTCGCCTCGCTAGGAAGCCTACATTGCGAAAAAAAATTCTATTTTTTTTGGGGGGGCTCTTGGGGTATGGGAGGCTGAGAGAAAGAAGCTGTTAGGAGAGACAAAATAGACACTTGTAAGGACAATGCAAGCAATCAGGGCACTGGGTCGTATTTAAATAGTTATGGCTGGGTCTTATTTAAGTCTCAAATTATTCTGAGGACAATGAATGTTTTAGTCAATATTTAAAATTTATCAGAACTTAATTCCTGCCTACACTTGGCCAGCAATAAGATTCTGCAGGCCTTACCTTATGTGTCATGTCCTCTTGGAAAAATACTAATTTTGCCCAGGCCAATGCTTTACTATGTATACAGAGCCGCCGGAAGTGAAATTCGGACAGTTTACAACATCTCGCCAAGCCTTCCATTGTTACAATTAGACTCGCTATATAGGACATCTTATTCTAACGTAAGTTAAGTGTCTTCAAAAAAATCTGATCTCATTAGCATATTTTTTACATAAATTTTGCACAACTACTGTAACTAAATTAGCTAATCTGCTATCATTTATGCATAGCATTCCTGTCCTACGTGCGTCTCTCTCTTTCCCCCCCATCCTCAAGATGGAACTTCTAGAAAGAAGTGATATCCAATAATAACTCAATCTTAAGGTGGCACCGAGGCAAAACAAGAGGTATACAAGACATCGGAATTTAGAAACAAAAAAAATACATGGCAATAAATTCATAGAAATTTATTTTCCAAATATAGAGACTGGAGAGTACATATGTATAAGGATTAACATTACAAAAGAAAATAATCAACAATAACCACAATTATCAATAAATACCTTTAAGAAGGAGACTCACCTGCCTCGACTCAATAAGCAATATAAAATCAGTCCACTATAGGGAGAAAATAAATCAAAAGGGTACATGCTCCCTTAACTTAATTGGATATATTGCATGAGCATATGTACATAAAAAAAAAATCAATCTAAAAATTATAAAAATTTACTCTCAATCAGGATCAGTTTGAAGAGGAATTCACTCAATTCTGGCTTAAGCTATCGGCTATACAATTATCGGAGCCTTTAATATACAGGAACCTGAATTGAAATTCTTATAGAAACAAACTCCAGTGCATTAGACAACCACTATCATTTTTCACATTCCAGAGGTAGGATAAAGGTTTATGGTCAGTTTCTATTATGAACTCTTTCCCTACCAAAAATATTTCAAATTTTTTAATTCCCCAGCTTATCGCAACAACCTCTCATTCAATCACATCATAATTCTTTTCTCGTGGTAGCAATTTCCAACTTGCATATGCGATGGGAAAGCTCTTATCATTTGCCCCATACTGGACTAGAACACAGTCTATTCCCTCGTTGCTTGCATCTGTTTGTATGCCAAATGGTTCTTCAAAATTATGCAAGCATAATATGTATGCAAGTTTCCCCTTAACTTGATCAAAACTCTTAATCGGCAGCAGTTTCCATACAAAGTGCTTGGGAGCATTTTTTTTTTCAAAAACTTTGCACAAAGGAGTGGACAGTGAGGCGAAATTCCAAATAAAACACCAGTAAAAGGAGGCGGAACCCATAAAGGATCTTAATTGCTTCTTGGTCGTACACAGAGGTATTTCAACAATGGCTCAGATTTTATCCTCCTGTGGAGCCAGCTGGTTATCTCCAATTCATAAAACTAAATAACCAATTATATTGTAGGTGAAGTGACACCTACTGGGACCAATAGTTAAATTATGGTCTCAAAGTCTTTGTAAAAGTCCTTGTATAGCATTTAGGTGCTGATTCCGCTCATTCATAGCCACATAAATATTATCAAAATAGAATGATATATTTGGCAACCCATCTAATTATCCTTCTCATCATCCAATTATAATTACTGCATGCAGTCACGATGCCAAAAGGGAGTCATCAAAATTGCATCAGCCCTTTTTCAGTTGGGAAAGCCATATATTTCTTGACCTCTTCTCATAGTGTAATTTGATAATAAGCCTTGCACAAATCCAGCTCGGTTATTAATTTGGCTTTCTCAAAAAGATCAAGATTCTGGTCGATAAGGGAGATCAGCTCTGCATTGAATATGGTTACTGAATTTAATTTCCTAAAATCGATGCATATCCAATATGATCCATCTTGATTCTTAACCATAACAACCAGACCAGACGGCAATAATCTGATTTTACTAGATCAATTATTTTTCAAATCTAACAGCTTGTCAACTTCAGCATGAAATGCTTCTCTTGAGGTGTATGGGCAGCGGATACAGCTTAGATTGGATGGGTTCTTGAGTGGTCAATTGGATGTTGTGTTCAAATTGCGCTGCACAACCAGGAATTTCAGAGATATCACCGAATTGTTTCAGGAAGGACTACAGTTGAGTTTTTGGAGGAGGTGACAGCTGGTCGCTCACCTTTATTTCAGCTGACAAGAGTTTGGGTGTGTCTGGCAAGACATGTAGAGGATATTCACTGTCTTGCTCTATTTCCTGCGACTTGGGATAATTAGACTCCATAGGACAATCTGGTTAGCCCATGCATGTCAGTGATACTTCTTGAGATTTACATGGAAAAGCTTCCTTCCTGTTGGCGTTTCAATCAAATAATCAACTCGTCCACGTTTCTCAATCACTTGATAGGGGCCCTTCCATCGGCTCAGTAATTTGTTGGTTTCTTTTGGGAGCAACAACAAGACTTCCTCATCTGGCTTAAATTTTCTATCTTCAGATTTGTAGTCACATTTCTCCAACCTTTGTCATAATTTGAGCAGATATGGGTACAAGGATTGGATTTCCTGATCGTTTTTTATTTGCATATAGTTCCTTCAATATGGTCAAGGGGGCTTGTACGTTTCTTCCGTATAGTAATTCAAACAGTTCAATGAGGAATTTCTCTATATGCAAAGAGAGCTGCTGGAAGATATATGTGCCAATCTCTTGGCTGCTCATCACATAATTTCTTCAGAATGGCTTTAAGACTGACATTTAACCTTTCTCACATCCCATTTTCCCCTGGATGGAACGTAGTCGTAAACAGCGGTTTTATCATAAACAACTTGCCCACATATTCCATCAATTGGGACGTGAATCGGCGGCCATGATCCGACAATAACTTTCGGTAGCCCAACATGGGTGAAAATCATGATGAGTGCTTCAGCACAAGAGATGCTGTCAATCTTCTTAAGTGGCACAGCTTTGGGTAATCTAGTGGTGAAATTAACGAGAGTTAAAACATAATTATGGCCCTCACTTGAAGATGGGTGAATCAGCCTGATCAAATCAATCGCCACTCGGAGAAGGATTCGGAGATTAATGGGCTCCTCTGTAAGGGTGCAGGCTTGACTCTCCCTCTAATTGCGGTTTTCTGGCAGATGTCACAAATGACAATAATGCAGGATTTCGTCTGATCCACCTGGCCAATAGAAGTATTTAAAGACATTGTGCCATCTTAGTGTGGCTAAAATGTCCCAAGAAGAGACTATTGTGGGCAGTTTGAAGGATGGGAGTGGGGCATACATAATACTTGGGACTTTGTGCTATTATCTGCTGAACGCACACAGTAAAGATTATTTTGTTGCCCCTAATGGTCTCACACATCTTGTTTTGCACTTTTATCCAGAAGTGGCGGAGAGATTCGCAATTATTCTGATTTTTCCCCAAATCCTCGTTCAGGACATATGGGCATTCTGAAGTGACAGGGGTTTGCAGAGGTGCAGGTGCATTCGATTCTTTAATTGCTTCAGCTTGGGTGGTCATGGAGGGTGGGATACCTGCACTGTGATTACCTCAGCCCAGCCAGTGAAGTAGGCGCATGCAATGTATCATTTCACAATGTGGTTTAAATGTCAGGCACTTCCAGTGTTTCACAAAGGATCTGATCTCTGAAGGAAGTGATGTCAAGAGTTGGTTTTTGAGGATGAAGTCAACCAAAGCATCATATTCCTGGGGGACTTTAGATGCATCTAGCCAGAAATTTAAAATATGCTGCAAGGAATATCCAAACTGTTGGAATGTTTGGTTAGGTTGGATGCGACAGTGCCAGAACTTGGGGGACTCCTGAATTTCTATAGAAAGTTTCTTCCTCAAGCTGCATCTATGCCTGAGCCTCTGAAAAATTGTTAGACACATATACTCCCTGGCCTTGGGATAAAAGGCAGGAAACTGCATTTTTAGCCTCTAAGGAGGCACTTAGAAATTCTAATTCCCTTGTTTATTTTCATCCCAAGTTACCATTAGTAGTAATTGCAGTCAGTAGTGCCTATAGTATTGGAACTGTCTTGGGCCATCTGAATGACATTGTAGAAACCTATTTGTTTTGCTTCACACAGTCTCACTTCAGCTAAGCATAACTAGGCCCAGCTAGAAAAGGAGGCCTTAGCAATGGTGTTTGATTTCCCTAAATTCCACTTATATTTGTGAGGTTAATCTAATTTTATATTAGTGACTGACCACAAGCCATTCCACCTGAAGCCTATGGCAGGTTTGGTGAGTTGCCCCCTATTACTCCCAAGTATTTTTTTCCTATTTAGATTATATATCTTCCATACATTTTCACTTCACCCATAATTTAACCACCATCCTCATTGAAATTGTCTGGAAATTCCCATATTGGTTATAGTCATATAATAAAGTAAAAACATTAATTTCTTTTGCACTTTATCATTTCTTTTCTATTTGTTTTTCACCCTTTTTACCATAAATCTTTCTTCCCAATTGAGCCATGGTGAGTTACCCTCTTTTCAAATAACAATGTTTTGTTAGGTGGTTTAAAACTTCCATTTTATTGCATTCTATTATACCCACAATGATATTATTTAAGGTTTATATTTTTGATTTCTCCCTTACAGATGTTCATTACTTCATCGGACAGCTGGTGATACAGAAAGAAGATATCATTTACGTTACTATAAAACAGGAATGTGTGTCCATGAGACAGATAATAGGGGAATGTGTGTAAAAAATGGGCTGCATTGTGCCTTTGCTCATGGGGTAGATGATGTTAGGTAAGTATTATCTTAATATAACTACTATGTTTGTTTTTTTAGCTTTTGAAGGTTAATTGTTTGAAAGAGTAACTACGGTTAGTATGATTGTAGTTGTCATTAAGTACAAGATGTGAGGAGATATACTAGTGTGCAAATTAATTTGGACATGGGGAAACTATTAAAGTTTATATTTTATTTTCAGAATAGTGTAATAGTCACTTTTGGCAACTCTATTAAATTAGTAATAGTCTCCTTTGGCAACTATCTATCCAATTCAATCCTCAGAGCTGACTGTAGTATGTGTTTAGTCAGTAGTTATCTTATAAGGCCTTTTGTGTGTGTTCTTATTAAATTCAGATGAATGTTGTACCTAGGAAGCTTGCAAATATTGTAGCTCTTAGACAACATGCCAGTTTGAGATGAAATAGATTGACAAAACTTAAACCTAGCAAAGTCAACAACTATTAAGTGATTTTGTGAAAGAAGCTAACTACACTGGTAAATGTAAAGCAGTGTATTAAGGGAAATGTTGAAGAAAATGCAAAACAACACTTCATGATTACAAGGTTATGATGAAGAATAGTGTGAAGGATTCCAAGAAAAGTAAACAAAGATCTTCAGAGAGATCTGGCCTCAATCATCAAAACCAACACCTAAATAGATGACATATGAATTGCTACACCCAACAGTTCCACCATCAAGCAGAGCATTCCAGCAATCTCCCAAACTGCATGAAAGCCTCGGGCCCCCAAATCAACCATCATATTTTACACCAGACTACCACAAATCAAACAAATACTCTAAAATAAGACTAAAGACAATAATTTAACCTAAACAAAATAAAAACCCTCCTGGGAACCACAATAGATACCCACATGGCATTTAAAACATCAACATGACAAACATTGCCATAAAAGAAACCAATATGCACAAAGCACCATCAAACCACATTCAGACCACTAGCATGGCACCCCCAACCTTCACCTATGCATTCAAACTTGGTTGATTCTATGCCAAATTTTGATGCTTATGAAGGCAAATGGTCATATTTCCTATTAGATGTATTATCTGCTGTGTATTTTTAGAATACAGATTAGTTTTATTAACACTTGTTTTATATATCCATGTCCGAATTAATTTACTTGCTAGTCTAGATTCAGAAAAACCTGATTTTGAAGTATATAAATGCTAAGGACTAGGGAGTTTTTGGAAGCGAGACCTCTTACCAGATACCATTTTGGGGGGAATTTTTCCTTTAAGATTTGTATATATTCCCAACTCTTAAAGGCTGGTATGATTTTACTCCTTAGAATTAAAACCTATACCAACATATTCTTGTCACCCCGCATCCATCTTAAGGTAACTCCGGTTAATTGATTTTTTTTTCACACCCTTGATGAGAATGGGCCTTTATTGCCAAAGGATGTGCGAGAGAAATGTAAATTAATTCCACTCCTGATTTCAGACCACCCGTTTATGACATTAGAGAAATACAAGCGATGGAAGCGGGTGAACATGAAAGTTTTAACGGCATTGGTCCAAATTCTTTAGATAAGGAAAGAAATATGGTAAATGATGACCCAAAGTGGCAAGGTAAGTTCAATATAAATATTCCTTCATTGTAGATGTACGAAGATCCCAGATTCGTGTGATAGTTATTAGTTACATATATTCACCCGTAGTTTTGCAGCATTCCTTACTCTAGTTGGGTGTGTAAAAATGCCTGGTGGATATAGTACTGCTCTTCTAATGTACTGGCTTCAATCCCAGTGAAAATGGGGCACAAACATTGGTGCATGTAGAGATCCACTCATGGATGTGTGGGTGCACTGTGCTTACCCTCCTGGCGGTAGATAGTTCTTGCACTGAAGGAATAACCAATCACAAAAAATGATATCTTCCTCCCACAACACACACACTGTTGATGGGTAGGAGTATCCACATACCCCTGGGGTGGAATGGGTCCCCCTTCCCCTGGGGTCATGGGGGTTCCTTACCTGATTATGGATTGGTGTCAATAATTAGTGCACCTGTCATGAACCCCATCCAGCCATGCCAGAATGGAGTGTATACACCCTTTTCTCTCTGTGGAAAGCAGTGGGGCATGGTGCTGGGATTTACACCCTCTTCCTCTCTCTAAGAATGCTTGTAACTCATAGACCCACCCACCTTCCAACTTGCTACACACACACACACACACACACCTCTTTCTCTCCCTTTTTTTCACACCTTTTAAAAAAAAAATGGTCATGATCCCCTGCTCGTTTTCATTATTCTTTTATAAATGAAACTGCCCCCTCCCTCTCTGGGACCTTTTCTTTCTCCAGGGGTTGGTCCCAGAGAGGCTCTGGCCTTGTAGCGAGGGGTGTCACCCCTGGATCCCTTAGGGGTCACCTGGTGCTGCCAACCAAACTTTTAACATACCCCTCCTTCCTCCTCCCCTAGTACTTTCTTTCACTGCCCTTCATTTCCCCCTCTTCTTTCTCCTATCTAGTGGTCATGACCGTTACCTGACCTCCGCTCATTTTTCCGGATTGATTCTGAATTGTTCTTTCATGAAGGTCGGAGGAGGCTGGGCATCTCCACCACCTTCGTCTGCTGATGCCCAAGGAGAAACCCATCATTGGCCCCTTTTCTCCGCACATAGAACTCTGGCAGCCTCTTTGGTTTAATGGTATGGTGGACCTGTATCCATTCTCCAGGAGGACACCGGACATAACCGAATCTAGAGTTGCAGTAGTGCCAAACCCTTGTAGGCCTCCATGGTGGGGAGTCCTGAGGAAGAATATGAAGTTATTTCTATTTGCAATTGCTAGCCATAAACCTAAAGCCTCCCCTTGTCATAAGGGTTCCCGTGCCAAATGTTCTTTAGACCCCCTTTCAGCCTTCCCTCGCTCGTTGGATCCCTATGCCAATGATGTGGACCCATATTTAGATTATCCCGACTTTCTGGTCATGAGTTTGTCATATGATATCCCACTTGCAAAAGTGGATGTTTTGACATTAATGAATCTTTTGAGTCTCACTGTAGTGAACCTCCCCACTGGATGTGGTAAGAGATAGTGGTTTCATCTCACTCTCAACACAATCTTGTGCTAAATCTGTCTTTGATAGCCAAAGTTTCAGTAACCGTTTTGCCCCATCCATGTCTGAATTTTGTCAAAAGTGTCGTCCATTCAAACGAATTAAGGGACTATGACCTCACCCACTTTCAGAGCAAGCTTAGTACCCAACGTGTCAACCATGTACATAGGGTGACTAAAACTGTAGTCTCTACTAGTCCCAACTGCCACACTGATTTTAACATTCAAATTTCAGGAACTGTCGAAGTTCATTAAAGTTGGGTACCTTCATGTCCCGGTAAGTCCCTACATTGAACTACCCAGACATTGCTTCAGGCATGTTGATCATGCCTGTTGGCACTCCTGTTCCTGCATTAATTGTAGTTTTGATTACCCTGGCCCTGAATGCACCAAAACACCATGCTCTGCCAACAACAGTGGTGCCCACAGTGCTGCATCACAAATCTGCCTAATATTCTTATATGAAAAGAAGGGTTCTCACTTTCCCTCATCTAGACAAGGGAGAGGCTTGCCAACATGCTTGAGCACAAAACTCATCTCTTCTCAGATGTTTTGCATGATGCTGGATGAAACTGACCATCACGTTCGAGTTCCGACACCCCTGAGCCATCTCATCGTCCATCTCCTGTTATTGTCTGAAGCATCACTCTCACACTGAGATACCTAATTTTGGTCCCCTCTCTTCAGCAGCTCTAGCCGGGACCGACGCTAAGGGTGAGACACTTTAAGACATCAGACGTTATCTGAAAGAATTCTATATTGACCAGTGAAAGTTCTTCCACCTGCCCCCGGGACCCAAAGCCCCGTGTTAAGATGACGACTCCTCACCTGGGTCATCGACCACCAATAAGTGGGCAGCCTCTTGAGCTGACTCCGCTGATCTTCAAGAATCTTCAATGGAGTATTCTCTGCCCTCAATTCCATCCTGCCCTTCACAGGAATTAGGCCCATTACCGTTCCAAATGGTAGCAGAAATACAGCCAGTAGTTCCTTGTACTTTGCCAAGATCTTCTGCTCCTTCTACTCACCCTCCTACTCATGATTCAATGGAAGCAGATGATACTCCAACATCACCAGTTGCCGTTGTTGGATCAACTCAGACATCGAAAGCGCCCTTGGCCCATCAATCCAGATCTACCATCCAAAAATCTCTTCTCAAGCTTCCGTTTTCCCCTGGCTATGAGTCCAAATTACAGGCAAAGGCCTCAGAGGGTTCCTAGAAACCATCGGACATACCCCTGGTCACTGCTCCTTCCAGGATCTCTTCCCCTGCTATAGCAGGCACTTCAAAATTTGCCCCTCATCCCCCAACCTCTTTGGGATGCATTTCAAACTTAACATCAGCCACAAAGGAGAAAAAGATATCCACTGTGGTATCTAACTGTCCCACATAATATCCTCCATTTTACAATGGAATTCTCAAGGCATTCTTCACAAGTGGGAAGAAATCAAAGTTCTTTTCATGACTCCACCCCGCTGTTATTTGTGTTGAGAAGAACAAACTGGGTACACAGCCCTTTCCGGTGGTATCCGGTTTTCGTATTTTCAACACTTTTGCTCCTGTTGGGGGCTCGTCTCATGGGAGGGGTGTCAGTTATGCTATCCTCATCACACCATGTATCTCCCATCTCCCTACACACCACCCTCCAAGCTGTTGCCGTGAGGGTTTTTCTTACAAAGCTTTTTACTGTTTGCTCTATTTGCCTCCCTCCTTTTTTACCATTGTTAAGACCCTGTAGCCTGCACCAAACCTACACTGACCCCAATCTATCCAACCTGCTTCCTACACTAAGTCAGAGGTGAGGAATCGAGGGAGAAATGAAATGGATTTTATTTACAGTCCCCTATTTACCCCCCAAATATGGGGTAATTATATTTGAGATCTCATTACTTATATATACACAAACACACAAAAAGTATGAGATAGATAAATTTACAATTACATATATACACAATCAACATAAGCAGTCCTATCATAAAACAAAATTATACCTAAACAAACAAGAGAGAATCAATCAAGCAACCAAACAACAAAAAAAGAGGCCTTTTTATCTTAGGTTAGTCTTGCCAGCTGCCACTCGTGACCAAAATTGGTTGCGTGCGTCTTAAGGACCTGGCGCCTCTGAGCTCAATATAATTTAATAATGCAATCAGGTTGCCGTATTGAGGTTATAAAAAAAAACAACAACTTACTGTCCAACCAATCAGTAACCAGTCAAGGATGATGGTAATTTCAAGTATATTCTTCCCCTAATCTTATAATGTCAGCCACTCTTTACAAAAGGAAGTAATATTTACAAAATTTAATAGAGGTGCTTTTCACAGAATTTACTTAAACAAATATTTTGTTTTTAATATAATGATATAGGAAACGAGTCCTGGAAAGAAAAAAAACATGAAATCCATTATATATTTATATAAAAAAACATCTCCATTCACACACACATTCTTACAGAGGGAGGGAGAGGTTTGCTAGAAATGGGGTGGGAGAATGGCCCTCCAAACACACTCACATTCGCTCCACTACAACCTGACCCGTTTTTATTACTAGGAGATTTTAATGCCCATCTCCCATATTGGGGTGACATCACTCAGAATGCCAAAGGCCGTGTTTTAGAGTCTCTTTTATTATCTGACTTTCTCTGGGTTTTAAACACCCGCGATTTTACCTTTGATCCTAGCCCTTACAAGTGGAACTTAAATCATGCCAATTGGGAAGGTTTTCTAGAGGCGTCTTTCACCAAGTGCCTCCTTGGGGACCTTCAATGGTGTGGACGTGGCAGTGGCATACTTCATATTGATTATCTACAATGCAGCCAGACAGACCATTCCACAGAGGCGACCCATAATGGGTCTCTCAACCATGCCCTGGTGGACCTCAGAGTGTGCGACAGCAGTCAAAAACTACAAGTTAGCTCATACCCGATTCCAGCAGAACCCAGCCTTGTGCAATAAGGTTGACTGAAACTGACCTTGGGCGCTTCGCCAAAGAACCTTTCGTCAGGCTTGCCGAACTTCATGGAGCTGCTGTTTCATCAATTTCCTCTATGACCCCTACCCCAAAGATTTGGAATAGGATTAACAAGATCAGGGGCTGTTATGCCAGCCATAATAACGCGCACTCAACTTGGCCACCATTTATATGCCATCATTGGTCTCAGCCATTACAATTAGGATTTTCTAGCCTATAAATTAAATGCAGTGTTGTCATCTCAATTTTACAACAAAATCTAACCTGTATAATGCCCTATACTCCATCCACGAAGTCTGTGCTGCATTGTCGCTTTGTATATCCACTTCTGGCTTTGATGGGATCTATCTTGATATGATTCAGCACCTCCATTCCCACAGTCATTTTCTTACTTGATTTATACAACCTTATATGGGTGAAGGGTTTTTACCCATCATCATGGCACGTAGGAATTGTCCTTTCTTTGTGAAAGTCCTCTCCCACACTTTGTGGGGAAATGATCGTCAAACATTGTGGACTTTATACACTGCCCTCGTCCAATCCAAAGTGGACACTTGCCCTACCATCGACTCCAGATCTGTATGCCAACCTCTGCTGTGTACAGCAGGCCCTTGTATCAGAAGTCTACAGATGACTGCTCCTGAGTCGATGGCAGCATTCATTAGGTTTCCATCCTTACCCCACCCCTTGAACCTCTGGATAGATCATCTCTCCAACCTGGGTGCTCTAAGGGTCCTTGCCCTTCCATTGTCCCTAACCCCTAGTTGGCGTGCTCCTCTCCCCACAGTTTGTACCAGCATGTGGAGCCTGTTCAAGTCGTCCGTGGACCTTTGCCTCTTTAAGAGCATGCGACCTCACACATCCAACACTGCCCGATATACATGGATGGTTCCAAGTCAGTCAGTGGTGTGGGTGCCGCAGCCACCTACTCAGTCGAGTTTTTGACTTTGCCACTGGCAGCTTCAGCCATTCTTTTAGCTTTTAGACTGATCAAAATTTTACCTTTTGTTATTTTCTGACTCTATGAGTGTTTTATAGCAATTCACTCTTTTAATGCTTCACATCCCTTAGTCACAGAAATATGCAATGGCTGGTTCAGAATGCGTCCCGATATCGAGTTCAATTTTGTTGGGTCCCTGGGGATGTAGGGGTCCTGGGCAATGAGAGGGTTGATCAGCCTATTCTGTGTCCCTGGAGAACTGCTCTGCTTTTTCGAGATTTCTTTCCTTCTATAAGAAAATATATTTTTCAGTTGTGGCAGAAGAAATGGGTTGGGTGTTCATCATTTAAATTACTTAAAATCAAAAAGTCTGTTCGCTCTTGGCCTTCAGAGACTACGGCCCTTAGAGGTGTTCCTTTGCCCCATTCACATTGGCCACACAAGACTTACTCACGGTCATCTTGTTTCATCTGATACTCAAATCAGCCCTTGCTGTCGTTTTTGCGGTGGTGACCAATCGGTTGGCCACCTTCTACTAGATTGATTCATTTTGCCACTACCCAACCATCCTGTTTCCCCAACCCTTTTAACTATCCCTCGCCTCACCAGCCTTAGTTTCATTTTGGCAGAGGAATCTTTTAAACACTCATTTTTTAAAAAAATTATTCCATAGGGGTATTCTCCCTCTTTTTATTACTAATTTAGCTCGCTTTTTCTGAGCTGCCATTTAGAATCCACTTGGATTGGGCAGCTACCCAACTGGTTCCTTACCCTAAACGAAACTGTTTGAATTTCCTTTTGACTGGCTGAAGAGGATGCATGATATGTTTGTTGGGGGAAGAGCAGTTATGGTGCACCAGTCCTATGTTTCAGAGGTGGTTAAGCCACGCTTTGAAGACTTGTTCCACTTAGCGGCTGTTGGGGATGGAAAACTTGTTACAGGTTGGCTAGCTTAGGATGGTGATTCTTCATTATTCTATTAACTTTTTTTTATTATTTTTATGCTCTTTCAGACACAGCGTATGTTTTAGCTAATTATAAAACTGAAACTTGTAAGAGACCCCCTAGGTTATGTAGGCAAGGTTATGCTTGTCCACAATATCACAATTCCCGGGATCGGCGGCGGCCACCTAAGAAATTCAAATATAGGTAAGAGAATATTGCTTTTTATCGTAGTTTTGGAGGGTGTTGAATGCCATAAAGGGTAATGTTCCAATTGGAACCAGAATTCTTAACTATAAATATGGTTGAGATAATCAGGGTTAAAAAAAAATGGGCCCCACAGAGACCAGGCTATCAAAGTTGCTGTCATTATGGAACAATTTAGGAATCCCACTTGTCTTAGTGCTATTATGGGTGATTGTTCATGAAAAAAAGACAGGGTTCCTACCAACCCTCCTCCAACTTCCCCTCCTAATGACCATCTTTACAGGTCAACAGCATGCCCCAATGTAAAGCACGGGGATGAGTGGGGAGAGCCATCAAACTGTGAATCAGGTGACAGTTGCCAGTACTGCCACACACGCACCGAGCAACAGTTCCATCCAGAGATCTACAAATCGACCAAGTGTAATGATATCCAGCAGAATGGCTATTGCCCTCGAGGTGCATTCTGCGCCTTTGCCCATGTCGAACGTGAGTTTTCTCTTGTTACTCCATTAAAGGGGGGGGGGTGCAAATTTGTTCTTAGGTGCTTTTGGATGCCTCTTGCTACTTTCATGACATTGTGATGAGAAATCTTTCTATGCAGTTTTCATTGTCTTAGTCTTAGCTAAGTGTCACTTTTTCTTGGATTACAAAATTATTTTGACTTCCTTTTTACATCCATCTTCCCATAAACAGAAGAAATGACACAGATACGAGAGAGTGCCGCAATTGAGAATTGCACTGGCACCAATTTGGCCGACATCCTCCAGTCAGCACTGCCTTGTGATAATACCCCCATTGGTCCCCATCAACTTAGCTCTGATTCCTCAAATAGTAATAGTACGCCGAGCGGCTCTGCCTCTGTGACATCCTCAACAGGAAATAGCGTATTTTCATCCAGTTCTTTCAATGATTCTAAGCAAAATTATGTGAGTTGTGATGTTGGTATACTGTACTAAAAATTCATTTAAAGAAAAAAAGAGGCTTGAGGTTTGCTTTACTTTTTGCCTCACTTTTTTCTTCTTTTTTTCAGTCTAGCATTTTGAATAAAGCAAATGGATCAAAGTCAAATTTTTCAATTCTGCCAAATAAACAAATGAATTCATCTATAGCGGTAAGTAGATCATTTTTACCTGTGGTGAAGTGCCAGGTTTAGGTGTGTGTTTCTCTTCTTTTTTTTCCAAAAGGAGTAAAGTTCAATTGTACCCATTTAGAGCCATGAAATGGGACATATAACCGGTTATTCAACCTGGAGATTTCAAATATGCCGTGGGATTTGGCGCTGGGTGGCGCCATCTAGTGGCAGAAGCCTCATTTAGCCATTCAAGTGATTTGACCCATGGGAAACCATCAATGCAATAATCATCTTATCATAAAACGCTGCAGGTCATTGAAGGGACTTTCCCTCTTGTTCTCTATGGTTTCCATATATTGAGGGGGGCGCAGTCATATCAGACAAATAGCTGGGAATTGATTTGTGACAATAATTAGATGATAGTTTAGGGGTGTGTGGAGGTCGTGGAAGACCTCCGCCCCCTTGAAAAGTTGTTGTTTTCTGTGTATGGGAGGCATGCTTGGGGGCTTTATACCCAGTTATGAACCCTGACTGGAGGTGATGATACAACTCATAGCCCCCCTGGGTGGCTTTGGGCATGGTGGTGGTAGTTTTTTTTTTGGGGGGGGGGGGGGTTCCTGTTGGATGGTGGTATATGATGTCCTCATTGACATTTCAGTGCCATCTTAATTTGTTAGTAATTATAAATTGCCATTCTGTTGTTTTGAAAGGCAGCACAGTGTGCTGCATGTTACCCACTTGTTCTCATAGCAAGTGGGTATGCTCCTGCCAACATTGGCAGGAGCATACTCTCATGCAACCTCCTGACACATTCCACACTCAAGCATTCACTAATGTTGTAATTGCCTCAGAAACTTTTTCTACCATCCTAGATGCTTAAAACTTTGCACTTGTTCGAGCATGACATCGTCCATTTCAATATCACACCTCGCCACTTTTGCACTGCCAAATACCATTGACTTACTCTATCTGCACAAAGTTGATGCCCATGACCTCATTGCTCACTGACCTATTTTCCTAGCTCCTTCCCCTTTCTTTCAGAATAGCTGCCTGTTCCCATTCCCAGCAGGATCTTCAGTTGTCTTTCCATGCCCATCGGGATCTTCATTCTTCTTCTCATTCCCATCAGGATCATCTTCCAATACTCCTTCCCATCCAACACACTTCCCAAGTCTTTCCAGAATCTCTCTCTCTCCCCCAGCTTCATTTCTAGTTATTAAAGGATCTATTCACTACAACCATGCACATTTTGCCTCACATAATTCTCGAACTCGCACAGTTTTCCCCAACTATTGCATCATGCCGCTAATTGCTCAAAGCATCGTTACACCCTGTACTCCTACCACCCTGATCTACAGCTGATCCTACTCCATCCCACGCAAGCTCTTCATTTCCTTTCATGGTTTTCTCACATGAACAAGCATCTGCAATCTCTGTTTTAAAGACATTGATTCCCATTCCCCTCTTTCTCACATTACCTATACACCTCTCATTCCATACACTTGTGCAATTCACATATTGGTGCAGATTAACCGGCTTTACTGGAGGGGTGGTGCAACAGCCCCACACACTACCATGATGTGTGTAATGTCTGTAAGATAAAGCCTTCATGGGCACAGATTAGCAGGCCCCTCTCTGGGCTTAGCTACTTTTTACAACACGTGTCATAGGACACAGTGATTGGGTGCCTTGCAGTGTTGTATGTGGGAATTGATTTCTGAGAAATGGTGTGGTGATATTTTTTGGAGTATCTTGTAGTGTATTTTTTGTGTGTGTGTGCGCATGGAAGGTAGTGGTTGGGGTTTTATGTATTATGGAGGAATTGCAGTCCCCCCTTCCTGCCCTGCCCCAGGCTACAAGAGATGCTATTTTATGCACATGACCTTGGTTGCATCCCATGGCAAGGATGAGTGCTTTGATACGAGGGGTGATCAATAAGTTTTGCAATTCGGATATGAGGAAACGAGATATGAGGAAAAGTGTTTTATTATTTTTCAATATAATTACCCTCGACTTCAATGCACTTGCGCCACCTGTCCCTGAGTCTTCGAATTCCCGACAACCAGAAATCTCCCGACTGCTGTTCGATCCACTCCTGGACGGCGAGCTGGACATCTTCATCGTCCCCAAACCGGCGTCCACGCAGTGCAGCCTTGAGCTGGCGGAATAAAAAGTAGTCGCTAGGGGCCAGATCTGGACTGTAGGGAGGATGGTTGAGCTCCTCGAATCCGTACTCGCGCACGGCAGCTTGTGCAACTCTGGCCTTGTGGACTTTGACGACGTTGAAGTCGATCATGGGGCGTGAGGTTTCTAGGGACCCAACGGGCAGAGACCTTGGTCATGGCCAAATTGTCGTGGATGATGTTGATAACACTTCCATGTGATATTCCAAGTTCTCGCTTGATTTCTTCGACCTTCACCCATCGATTTTCGAGGATCATCCTCTCCACACGGGCCACATTGTCCCTCGTTGGTCACGTCTGACGGGTGTCCTGGACGGAGGTCATCTTTAAGGGACTCGTGACCATGGCGGAACTCCCTATTCCAGCGAGCAATGATTGCATAGGAAGGGGCCGTGTCGGTGTACACTGCAACCATTCATTCATGGATCTCTTTTGCATTCTTGCCTTCCTTGGTCAAAACTTTGATCACTGCGCGGTGCTCAACCTTCTCCATTGTTGAAAAATTTGTGACTGACGATCTGCGATCACCTACTGCTTCTTAAATAGACGAGGCAGGAGCGTGCGGCTGCAGGTCCTGACTTGTCATAACTTGTCCTAACACCACCACAAGCAGCCATCCCCCTTCCTCTGTTTTGCCCTACCGATTCGTAAAACTTATTGACCACCCCTCGTATATTACTTGTGAGTCTGAATGTGTGGTTCCTGTGAGGGCCTGTAGTGTTGGGGGAGGGTCTATTTTGGTTTCTGGGTTGTAAAGAGGGTGGCATGGTTTTGAACTAGGGTTAAGTTTTGTGTTGTAGAACACCTGGTTTTGGGGTTTGCTTTGAGTGTTGAATGATGGATGGTGATGCCAACAGCATAGGTGTAGTGTATATTTGGATTCTTGGGAGGGGTTTCTAAAGCAAAAAGTTGCTGATAAGTGAATAGATATTGTCTTGAGGCTTAGTTGAAGCCTTCTTGTATGACCTGGGTGATGTTGTGGTCTAAATGACCACAACATCAAGTGACTTGTGCTTTGTTTATTGAATTTAACCCACCAACACTAGTATTTCTTTTCTCCCACTCCTTATTGAGTGTTTTGTGTGGGTACACTGGAAAAGGGCTTTTGAGTGAGGGCAGTGCTTTTTCAGCCAGCCACACTGATAGAAGAGGTTTTCACCCAAATCACACGGTTAGCATGGGATTGGGGTGAGGTGGTGGGTGCTAATCTGATGCCGGTTTTCTCTCACCCCCTTTCAGCACTCAGCATTGCCCCCCATCGGGAGCAAACCGCGCCACCTCAGTGGGAGTAGCAGCACAAATGGAGGTCACGGCTCACCCCCCACGTCCCTCGGCAAAGACTCCCTCTTGGGCCCTTCCATTTCATCGCTGGATGCGTTCTGCGGACCTCCCGGGAGTGTGGGGGCACTGTATCCAAAAGCGCCAGGTTCAGAGCGAGAGGACCTTCTCCGCAAGCAGTGGGCGGCCATTGAGGCCGACCCTGGTCTGGATCACCTGGAGAAGGTGAAGCGCAAGCGTTCTCTCATCCTAGCGGGTGGAGGTGTGGCCCCCGGCAGCAACGTGACCTCGTCCTTCGGGTCGTCCCTACAGCAGCAGCAAGGTGGAAGTGGTGCCTTTATGGGGAGCAGCGTGTCCCCCCTTGCTCCTCCATTCTACCCCACCAGTGACACAGTGCAATCCGTCATAGGTAAGTCATCTTCAATTAAGGATGGGGTTCCCCTAAGTTATAACTTGCCTAAGCTCTCTTTTTTTGTGTAAGTTTGTCTCTTTATCTCCTACACATCTCTTTTAAGGGCAATAATCACCCCTTCCACCTGCAGTCTAGGAGAAGGAAGAATGCAGAGATAAATACTGTAGAATGTGAAATTAGCAATGATGAAAACGACCTGGAGCAAAATTCCTCATCATTAAATATTGGATTTGGGAGAGTACATTTATGACCTTCAGGAACAAGTTTGTACAAGAGCATGCTACACTCAAAAGTACAAATGTTAACCCTCTTGTGGGTTTGAATCCCAGCCCTCTTCTGCATTATTCACTTGCCATGTAGTTGAATACGCTTCTCAAATCACCAGAAAGTGTTGGGAAGAAGCCAGGTCATCATCAATCTATTTACACAATGCCACTTCTTTATCTTCTTTCCATCTTAAGTACTCCCCCTTCCCCCAGATTGTTTCCTAGTGTCTTCTGTGCTCTTTTGTAAAGTTGCCCTGAAGGAGGCCCGTTTGCCTTGCAGGAAACGCGTTAGAAGATATCAACATTGAAGAACCGATGACTCTAAGCTCTTCGCTCGACCGGGATTTCGACGGAAAGAGCAATTGTATAGCAAATTCTATATCCAATTCTTTAAATTCAACCATCCCTGGATCAGGTAGGTCAGGCATGGCCCTACTCAAGAGTGTCGGGTAGGGGCTGCTTTTTCCAAGCAGCCCCCAAGCAAAGGTTCCCTACCTCCCTAAAGCTCCAAGTACTCCTTTTCTTTAGGTAGGGGTGGGGGTAATCGCGGCTGTGTACCTTTCACACTTTTTCATTTTCACCCTAACTTTGCGACTGTTGATCTTTTCTAAGTTTTTTGGCCTATATCATTTGGTGTTTTTCCCCTTGTTAACCATCACAGCCACTTTGCGATGGTTCTGCATTGGCATGCAACTTCATTTAATGTATTGTAACCATTGTACAAGATAACCAGGTTCAGTGTCCCAGTCCCATTTGACGCATGACTGCAGTCGCATTTAGTTGGTGTCCAACACATACAACAACTGATACCATGGTAGTATTCTTACACCACCCACCTTGGTTTTTGAAAAGCTCCCCACCTTAAGATGCCAGCAATAAGGGGTGTTGCTCTTGCCCAAAGGACTTGTGGCTGTGAGTGGCCAGTCCCCTCAAATAGCCCCTGTCTGTTGAGGAAGGAAGCGACCCGTATTGAGCCTAGCCTTCTCCAGTAGGGCCTGAGGGGCAGGGGTGCTTTCCTTAACTGGTAGCCCTCAAAGCGCTCTCTCTCTGAGGGATCTCCAGCCATTGCATGGGGTTCTCGAGTGAGCTCTCGGCCAAAAAAGCCCTAGCCACTCCTTCCAAATGGGTCTGGATGCTGATTTCCCTCAATGGAATAATTACAGTAGACTTAGAGCTAACTGAGAAGAGTGGTGGAGGCTCATTTACCTTTACTTGCTTGCCAATGAGAGACCATGTTGGGTACATCCCCCCCCTCGGGTTCACATCCACCCACCCCTGGATGGTGGGTACCCAATCGACAGCCAATTTGTTTGTTCTCTGCCCCTCTACACTTCCCTTCAGACATTAGTAGTCCAACTCCAATGGATAAGAAATGTTATCTTGTTTTGTTGTACCAGCCATCTTTGAAGTTTAGTGCCACTGTGTTGTGACAACACAAGTCCCTGTCTGGTAAATTCCCAGGGAATGAGTCCTATTGGAATTGGTCAGAAAGTTGGGCGTTCTTAATGTGGAGGCATTCGCACACCACTGTGCTAGAAACACTTCATTTTCCTTTATTGATGTGCCCATGTGTTCTGATCCACAAATTGACTTTAGATGAGAGGTGGTCACTAACTTCCGTAGACTATAGAAACGATTACTTTCCCATTAGCAACTGCTGCCTGAGAACCCCCCTCTGTTAGGCATGGTAGCCCACATTCAATGGAATGAGTAACTTCTGTATCTCAATGAGTTTAGCTCAGTAGATGAGGCCATTGAGTTCTTCTCCAGCACCCTCATTGCTGCAGGCCTGACTTCTATTCCTCAAACGTCTGGCCATTTTGCATGATGACTGCTTCCTCGATGGTCAACTAATTGTAAGGTGGCCTCCAGAGAGAAGCGATATCCTTATGTCACCTGCACAAGGCTAGGTTCCATTTATTTTTGAAGCCTTCTCACCATTTGTCTTGGCTGGCATACCTGTTTTCAATGGGAGTACCCTTCAACTCCTCTTTTAATGAGGTTTGTTCATTCTTTTAGGTGTTTTGATCAACATCTGGTCATAGAGTATCTTCCACTCAAGATAGTTTTCACCCAATTTCTTTAATCTCAGGGTGTTCAATTGATGTAGAAAATAATAGATCATTTTATTTTCGGGACAGTGGACCCCACCTGTATTCACACTACAGCTTCCTTAGTTACACTCAATGTCCAATCTTCTGCTCAGGCTGGAGAAAGCTATCTGTGAAACTTTTCTGAGCAGTCAGTATTTCACCCTGATGTCCTATTTAGAGACTTGATACTGTGTGGAGATAAGGTATCATAGAGACTACATTCTATAGGGCCAAGGGATGCCGCTCCTTTTTCCGAGCTATGACTTAGCTGAGTGGAAACACCGCTTCTGATAGGGGTTGTCACATCAGGTTTGGTTAGGCACTGGATAGAGTCCCAATTCAGGTGTCCTTCATGGCAGCTATCATATGCTGTGATACTTGTGGTTCAAATCCCACATTGAATTGTCACTTCCCCCTGGAAAAAAAAAGAAAAGATATATCTAAATAATTACCTATCAGTGGTAAAAATGATCAATTTTTGTTTTCTATCCTCTTACTAGAGTGTCCATATGTGTATGGTTGTGGGGGGAGGGGGCCCTCTCCCGTCGAAGAGAGCAGAAGAAGTGGGTTCTGCAGGCAAGCATCCTCAGCGTTGCTTTGCTGTGAGCCTTAATGGTATCACCTCCGCACTGACATGTTTTTGTCACATTTTATGTAGACTACTTTATCTATTCTGTTTTCCTCGGTGAGGGGTGGGGGTAAAGCACCTGCTACACTTGAGATCTGTAGCAGTGGCATGACCTCCCTACCCCAGTGTGTACTCTGCAAGGGTTCATCATGTATACAAAAAGGCCTGCTAGCTGCAGCTGACATTGTGCGGCTTGTATATCATTACACTACCATTGCCAATAAGAAGCTCTGAGTATGTATCTTACACACAGTTTTGCAGCTTTAAGGGAATACCACATCCTTTTTTTCAACTTTTTACTACGTTAGATTATCATATATGGAATTAAAGCTCATTAAAAGCCATTTTATTCCTGCCAAAATCATAATAACCTTCGGCGCTGTTTTTGACATACAGGGGGTACTTTGCCCCCCCCCCCTTCCTGAAACCTGATATCATATAAATAGCTATACAATTGCTAAAAATTAAGCATTCAAACTCAATTCACAAGCAAAAGATGCGCATATGATTTAGTGGTCATTTGAAATCAGTTTTCTTTAGTTCCATTAAAATTTGTGTTAATGTTGGACTAAAATATATATTTTGGGGGACAAGGTCAACTATAGGTTTTGTTCTCAGTTGGAAAATGGGGTGTTGGGTGTTAGTGAATAGTAGTGGTGTTCTGAATGCCCTGGAATTTAATGAAATCTATATTCGAATGCTAAAAATATAAACCACTTTTTAGGCGGTATAGTTTTGCGTTTTGTTCACAAATCAACTCTAAAAATCTACGGAGAATTTCCACAAATGTATAAAATTTTGCATTATCATAATTTTCACTAGGTTTTAGTCATGTTGTTAAAACAAAATATATATATAGATATAAAGGTGCTTAAAATTTGCAATAAAATGATATAAATATCAATGGTGTAGTTTTGTTTGTTTTTTCACAAATTAACTTTAAATATCTAAGAAAGATTTTCCACAAATGTATATAATTTTGCATTATCTTGATTTTCACTATGTTCTAGTCATGTTGCTAAAAAAAAATAATTATACCATAAAAAAAAAGGTGCATCAAATTTGCAATAAAATGATATACGAAAACCCCAAAATGCTAATTTTGAACAAAAGAATTTGTAAAGTGACTAATGAACAAATGTGGTATCCCCTTAAGCCTCTCTTCTGTTCGCACGGTAGAAATTCTTCACTCTGACAAGTGCTGATAAGACTTACCACTCCTTTGTTCCCTCAGAAGTTGAATGGCAAGTTTTACTCAGCATCCAAACATCTAATTACAGTTGGTAGATTTGATCCACCACACTCAGCAACAAGTACCTTCTGCACATTCACCCACGAGAAATGCCACTCACTTTGCCCCGCGTAGTGCATGATACTTACACACAGGTTCAGCATCTCCCCCAGTCACCAATGCCTCCCAATTCATTCACAGCTGATCTTGAGGGTTCCTATGGCAAGGCGAGGATCCTACAACCATACCCTAAACTCTTCAATTTCAGGGCTAGGAAACTCAGAGTTTGGCATCATTTTTTTTACCAGTGGCACCAATGGTTTTGTCCATGACACCACCCTGAAGGATACTACCATTGGGTGTCCCCATGCCTCTGCTTGCATAGTATCGAGGCTATTGTGTTTTGTATTTCTTGAATCATATACAATTGTGTCAAGTTGCTCTCTTGAAGTTTTTAATGTGCCAATGTTTCTTAAAGATATCCGACCTTAGCTTAGAGCTAAGATAAGTTTTATTGACGGTTGCTATTAGTGCTAATGGGGAGACTGGCCTCCTTCGGGTGACTTTGTCTCTTATTTGGAGAATTTGTTCCTTTTTGGTGTTTGTCCCCCCCCCCCTCTTTTCTTTTTTTCCTCCCTACTTCTGGTTGATATTTTATTTATATAATGGATAAATGTTTGCATACTTTCTAAGTTGTAGATTAAGTGATTAATGGTTTGGTGTTGGAGTGGCTGTCCCCCTTGTTGATTGCTGCCATGATATGATCTTAGAACTTAATAAAAAAAATATCTTTCCTCACCCACCTTATTCAAACAGCCACAATCCTGACCTCCTTGCTTTTTAATGAGTCTACACCTCTAATTGTGATGATTGTTATTGTGCAAATGAGCACCGGTCATGTGTGAAATTCTCAATCAAACAAAACCGGTTTCTCCTCTATCCCAGTTATTTGAGAATAAGAGCCAAGTTTTCTTTACCTGTGTAGATTGTAGAGTTGTTTTATTTGCTCATGTAGATGGCAGAGCAGTTTACTTTACTTGTATGGATGGGAGAGCTGAGTTTTACCCCTTGTGTAGATGGGAAATCTGATTTTCCTTGCTTGTTTGGATGAGAGAGCGGTGTTATCATTGCTCATGTGAATGGCAGAGCGGAGTTTCCTTGCTTATGTGGATGGTAGAACTGATTTTTCCTTGCATGTGTGGATAGGAGAGCCGAGTTTTCCTTGTTTGTATGGATGGGAGATGGAATTTTCCTTGCCTGTCTAGATGAAAAGGCTGAATTTTCTGTGCCTGTGTGGACGAGAGAGAGCTTGGTTTTCCTTGCTTTGAAATATTGAAGTTTGTAACCTTTTAAAGGAACTGGTTTTTTTATTCATCAAGATACTACTCATCCTCATTGTGAGGAGCGCACCTAGCCCTACAAATTGTCCACCATAACCATCATCCCCCAGCTTTTGAGTTGGAGGAATTTCATTATTGCTGTTCATTCTTTCAGTTTCTTGCCCCGTCTCCATTGAATATCTAAAAAAAAGAAAATGTTAATTCATGCAAACATTGAGGGCCTTTTACCTCTGAGTAAAGAATGGGAGTAGGGAGGAATATAGGCGATGAAATAAACTAGGAATAGAGAAAATGTAAAGAGGATAAAGGACTGCAAATAGCAGACCTAAAAATAAGATGGCATGTTATTACCAACTGCAAAAGGTAGAGGTACTTTAGAGTGACCTGCATGAATCCCCATTGCTGGGTTAGATTGCGAAGAAGGCCACTTCCCTTTAGCCTTGTTTTCCTGTTCATTCCTACTCCCTTCCCCAGGATTAATCGGATCAAGTGCGCCTGTGAATATTCCCCGGTCCAATTACCACGAGAGGAACTCCATGCACCAAAACCACTCCCCATCATCGGCCTCCTCTCCTGGTTTCCCCCATTCCCTTATCCTGCAGCGAGAGAACTCATTCGAACAGGTAAGTTTGTGAGCGCGGGGGGGGAGGGGCGACCCCTTTTTTACATAGACATCACATGATTTGAGGTGCTCCTCAATCTGTATGTAGGGGATAGTGATATAGTCCTTTTCCATATTGTTGCTAGGAATCTGTCTTGGGGGGGGTGAGGGGGGGAAACATGCCGTGGCATGTGGGCTTTTTTTTTCTTAGATTTAGAGGTCTTTAAGTATGTAGTCTACTCCCTGAGCCTTACAGTTCCTGAGACATTTGTATTCTTACGGTTCTAACCTCTTCAGATAGAGCCCTCTTATCTCCACAGGCGTCCTCGTTTCTTCGGGCCCATTCGAACAATGGCAACAACGGGGGTTTCGGAGGCGAGAACGCCCTCTTCGGGGTATCGCCCCACTACCCTCTGTCAGCTGGTCTGTCGCAGTCGCCTATGCTCTCTTCGCTCGGGGGCGGAAGCCACGAGGTGCAGCGTCTCCGAGACGAGCTCATCACGAACAGGGCCAAACTGGCGTCGTGGGAGGAGGGCATCGCACAGGCGCGCTCTGCTTGCCATGCCTGGAAGCGCGAGGCGGACGAGGCGAGGGGCAAGGTACAGCTGTTCGAGCAGGCGCGTGAAGAGGTGAGGGCGATGACGTTTGTGTGTGTAATCCAACTGAGCTACACTCGGTGAGGGAAAGAATGAAGAGAGGGGACACCACTTCCTACTTTAGGCGAAGTTGAGTCGTTTTAGGGGTGGTTAGTCGATGGATGGGAGTCCTAATTCAGTCTCTATGAGCCTGTCAGCTTCAAATGATTTCTTGTTATTCCTTCTGCTTATGGAAAAATGCTGTCCGAAGGATACATGTTCTATCAGCATCACGCTCTCGCTAGGACACTTGGTAGAGAACCGAATTTCAATTGTTTCTCAGATGAGACTTTTCTAGTGAATGGCTTACTGTGTGCAGGCAGCTATGATAAGTGTCCGGAGGACAATTAATGGCTCGTCAGTGACTTTAACACCCTACTCTAACCTGAATCTGGTAAAAGTAGTAGTTTACACAAGGGAAATTATGGACTAGTTTAGAGTACATCACAGGAGAGCTGGTCAAGGTTAAATGTGTAATAAGCAAACAGGAAGGAGCCTCGAGAACTACCCCTACAATCTTCCTCACGTCTGACCATGACAGGTTTCCTGAGTTACTGTCTACTGGCTGGTATCCTACCTCGTTAAGGCATACGTGGCTCAGTCATGGAGGTGCTATTGCTGCCAATGCTTCTGTCTTATGAATCGCTTTGGTTGATATGCCAAAGTCGGGTCAACCCGAAATCGGCGCAAGGGCCACACATGGCAAGTCTATACTAAGTGTCCCCGTAAGAGGCACCGTGATTTGCTCTCCTGGCCGCCGTGCTGACGGGACTCAGCGCCCGTTCGACCCCAGCTTGGTATCCTTTGTCTCCTTCTGCTAACCCCTACTTCGTTTTCTGAACCAATTCTCTCACCCTGCATCGTCCTCCCATCTACTTTTGTTTGTCGATCTCGGTGTATCAGAGCCATCCGTCAGGGGGCGCGACCCTTTAGCTAGTCCTGCCTGTGTTGGTAGGTGGGTGCCTGAGCCGTAGTGGCGCTCTTGGGGGGTCTTTCCTTCACCAACCAGTAAATTTCAGAGGCTAGCCGGCCATTTTTAAAACGATGGTTGGGTCAGGGATCGACGGGCTTACCCTCCTGGTTGGATCGGCGCTCCGAGTAGGTGTCTCGACGGTAGACATCGACTCCGCTGCGCGAGTTCGCACCCCCTCTTATACTCTACTTAATATGGGTAATAATAAAAAAATTCTCTCCCAGAAGTCGCAGACTTCTGGTTCTCGTACTACGCCTGTCACTAAGCCTTCTTTTTCGCGCTTGTTAGATCCCTTCACAGAAGAGAGAGATCCTGATTTTGATTTTCCTCGTTTCCTGGTGCTGAATTCCAGTTCCGGGTCCCCGCTTTCTAAATTGGACGTGTTTGATTTGAGTGAAGAGTTGAGTCCCGCCGTATGTGGGCCCGTGGTAGTGGCGATTTAGTGGTTGAGGTATCTTCGCGAGAGCAGTGTGGCGCCGTGCGGCATTTGTGCTTCTTTTCGGAGGTCCCGGTTTCGGTTGTGCCCCACACTCGCCTTAATTTTGTTAAGGGAGTGATTCGCTCCAACGAATTATTGCAGTATTATGTTTCTAGACTAAAAGATAAACTTTCGTCCCAGAGGGTTACGGACGTTATAGGGTTTCTAAGTCTGTTGGTCCCGTTAAGGTTCATACGAATACGCTCATCGTTACCTTTGAACGTCAGGATCTGCCCCAGTTTGTTCACGCTGGTTAATTTCGCTTCCCTGTGTCCTGTTATGTCGAGCTGCCCAGACGTTTTAATTGCCACCAGTTTTGCCATATGAGCATCAATTGTAAGCAGGCTCGTCGCTGTGTGGCCTGTGCGTTGGCGTATCATGGCTCCTCTTGTAGGAATCATGAATGTTGCGCCAATTGTGGAGGTTCCCATAGCATGGCTTCGCGTTCTTGTCCCGTATTCCTTTTTGAGAAGGAGGTCCTGGCTCTTCGGGACTCCATCAGGCGAACCCTAGGCCGCGGGTGCAGCTCGCCCCCTCCGGCCGTCTCTTTTCTGACATCCTCCGGGAGGTGGAGTCCCGCCGTCTTCCTCCTTTCTCTTCTCGCGGTCCCTCCATTCCGCCCTCTCCTTTGTCATTGGTCTCTTCTCATGTCGCGGACCGTGAGAGTGACCGAGCTGAGACGCTGGAAGATAGCCAGCTATTCCTCCCGTTCCTTTGCCTCAGCGCAAACGGAAGGGTTCCTCCTCACCCTGTTCGGAGTCCGAGCGCGCTGCCTCTAATGAGGCTGGTTTGGTCCCCGAGTCGGTTGTTGAGGCGTCCTCTGTTTTGATGTCTTCTCCTCCCCGCCGGTCTTCGTTGGCATCACTGATGTCATTGTCCGGGCGGAAGTTCACCCGGTTCCGTCTTCTTTGCCTCCTACCCCGGTCCCTTCTTCCTTGCCCCTTACATCTTTGCAGTTTTCTATGTCTCCTACCCAAGTTTGGTCTCCCTTGCCTCCTACCCCTGTTCCTTCATCTCCTTCTGAACCTGTTCCCTCCTCACCCTCTGACCCTGCTCCTTCCTCTCCATCTGATCCAATTCCCTCCTTACCCTCTGACCCTGTCCCCTTCTTACCCTCTGTCCATGTTCCGCCTTCTGTTCCATCTTCTTCGCATCTTAGTTCTCGTCCGTCTCTGCTCGATCTTCCTTTCCCTCCGGGCCATGAGCCCTCCACGTTGGGGATTCGGTCTGGCTCTCAGCTGTCGCCTCTCGCCGGTCACGCTCCCAAGTCCGTACCTGGTGTGTCCCCGGCTCATCGCAATTTGTCGCTTGCCCCTCGTGGGCCTTCTAGTAGTCGGGAACCTTCGACGGTCTCCGTCACCAGAATCCCGACGTTGGTGTCGAGACGACAGTAATGTCTGTGTCATCCTACAGTGGAATTGTCAAGGGGTCCTCCCCAAGTGGGAGGAACTCCAGCTCTTGCTTTCTAGCGTTCGGTCCTCGGTAGTTTGTTTGCAAGAAAATAAGCTTGGGGCTCGCCCGTTCCTGACACTTTCGCATTTCCGAGTGTTTAAGTCCATCCCCCCGGCCCGGGGCGTGTCCCATGGTGATGCTTCGCTTTTAATTTCCTCTTCGCTATTCTCTGCGCTACTTCCCCTCCGTACTACCTTGCAGGCTGTTGCTGCTAGGGTTTTTATTCCCAAGCTTTTAACTGTTTGTTCTGTGTACATCCCCCCAGATTTTAGTTTGAGTTAGTCTGACCTCTTAGAGCTCACAAGTCAGTTACCTACCCCGTTTTTATTACTTGGTGATTATTTTAATGCTCGCCACCCATATTGGGGTGATACTGCCCGTAATCCCCGGGGCGGAGTGGTTGAGTCCCTCTTAGTATCTGATTCCTTTTGTCCGTTAAATTCCGGCGACTTTACTTCTTACCATGTTCAAACGGATTCGTTTAGTGTTGTAGACAGGTCCTTACGTTCGCCTGACTGTTTACTCGACTTCCGGTGGTCGATTCGGGACGACCTTTCCGGGAATGATCACTTCCCGATAGTCCTGTCGGCCGCCCTTTCCGTCCCTCTTCGTTGGGATCTGCGGCGGGCAAATTGGGTTGGGTTTCGGGAGGCTTCTTTTATTGATGCCTCCCGGGTTTCTTTCGATACCGTAGATTCGGCGGTCTCATATTTTAGAGGCTGCTGAGCGCTTCGTTCCGTGAGGGTGCCCTGTTGCGGGGCGCCCCACCGTCCCCTGGTGGTCGAAGGATTGCGCGTCGGCTATTTCTGCCTATCAGTTTTTCCATTCCTGTTATAGGCGGAACCCGACAGTCTCGAATAGGGTCGATCAGAACCGGGCTCGTGCCATCCGCCAAAGGACCCTCCGTCGTGCCTGCCGTGAGTCTTGGCGCCGGTACGTATCTTTCATTTCTTCGTCCAAACCACTGACTCGGGTTTGGAAGCGGGTCAATAAGATCTGTGGTCGCTACTATGGACATCGGAGGCTCGCTTGCGTCCGATGGCCGGTTGGTCAACGAAGCTCTGGCTGACCATTTTGCTTCGGCGAGTAGCGCTGGTAGCTATCCTCGACGGTTTCTCGATCATAAGGTCGCCATAGAATCTCGCCTTTTAGATTTTACCACGTGCGCCACCTACTTTTATAATGCTCTCTTTTCCTTATATGAGCTGCGGGATGCTTTGTCTCACTGTGGCTCCACCTTTCCCGGTGATGATTGCATCCACTAGACTTTCTCCGTCGTCTCCATCCCCACGCTGGAGTTATTTTTGCTTGACCTCTTCAACCTGCTTTGGGTCAAAGGAATCTATCCGTCCTCATGGTGTGTGGGGGTTGTTCTACCCTTTCTCAAGCCCGGTAAGGACAAGGTTTGGACCCCAGTCACTATCACCCGATTGCTCTTACGAGCTGCCTCAGTAAGTTGTTCGAGAAGATGGTCCAAGTTCGCCTCACTTAGTTTTTGGAGTCCAATTCGCTCCTCCATTTCAGTGCGGTTTTCGCAGCGGTCGTACTACTCTTGACCACCTCATTCGTTTAGAAGACTCCGTTTTACGGGCCTACGATACCACCTGGAGATATGGTGTTTTACGTGTTATATGATTGGGGTATGAGGGTCTTTTTACCAGTTTTTATTCAAGAATTTTTAAGGTCCCTATTGGGGATGCTTTCTCAGGCTTGCAGATTCAAGAGGAGGGTGTTCCCCAAGGGTGTGTTTTGAGTGTGACATGTTTTGCCGTTGCCATTAATAGTCTGGTGTGCACTCTTCCGGGGGGGTTTCGGCTTCTCTCTTCGTGGATGACTTGGCGTTGTTTTGTTCATCTCCCCACTTGCCTTCTGCTGCCCGTCGATTACAGCTGGCATTTGATCCCGTGTCGAGTTGTGCTGTCTCGAAGGGTTTCCGTTTTTCGGTCACCAAAACGAAGGCCATGCATTTTTATCGGGGTCGTGGTATCCTTGGTCCCCCTCCCTTTTTCTTGGATTGCACGGCGATTGAATATTTCCCTGTTTTTAAGTTCTTGATTTTAACGCTTGATAGCACCTCACTTGGGTACCCCATTTCCGTCGCTTGAGGGCGTCCTGTTCGAAGGCTATGGATTTGCCTAGGGTTTTATTCCACACCACTCGGGTGGTGATAGGCGCACCTTGTGGTTGCTTTATTCGGCACTGGTCCAATCCCGGCTGGCCTACGGTTGCCAGGTGTATTCTTCAGCGTCTCCTTCAGCCTTGAAGATACTTGACCCTGTTCGTTCGCCTGGGCCCGTCTTAGTAGTGGACCTTTCGCACCTCGCCTATCCCTAGCCTCTTTGTTGAGGGTGGCGTGCTTTCCTTTTGCAATACCACCGGCTGCAGGTGTGCCTACGATTTCTGTTTCGTGTTCAGCAATACCCTTCATCCCCAGTGCATGAGTCCCTTTTTGCCCCGTCCTCTTCGGCATCTTTTGATCGGCGGCCATCTCTACTCCGGCCTCTGGGGCTCTGGGTTGGTGACCTTTTCGCCTCCCTGGGTGTTGGCCCTCCCATTCTCGCCGGCCCCGTGTTGGGGCGTCCGTCCTCCTGAGGTCTGTACTGCTTTTTAGCATTTCGAGAAAGGGTCTACTGACCCTCGTCTATTAAAGTGCCTGTTTCTTGAACATGCTTGTTCTCATGCGCACCAGCGTTCCACATCTATACTGACGGCTCGAAGTCGGACCTCGGTGCTGAGGCAGCCGCGGTGTCCTCGGAGTCTCTTCGGTCCGCCCTCCCTCCTGTAGCGTCTGTTTTTGTGAACGCAGAGTTGACGGCCATTCTTTTGTCTTTTAATTTGATTTTATCCCTCAATTCTTCAGATTTTATTGTTTTTAGCGATTCCCGGCATGATTTGGAGGCAGTTCGTTCTTTTACATCCACACACCCTTTGGTTTTACGGATTAGCTCTGGCTGGTCAGAAATGCCCCCCGTTACAAGGTGGCGTTCTGTGGGGGTCCTGGATAACGAGGCGGCTGATCGGCCGCCCTCGAGGTGCCAGATGCAGCCCCTCTGCCTTTCAGGGATTCCTACCCCGTAATCAGGGCATATGTCTTTTGTTTGTGGCAGAGAGAATGGGATTCGTTCCCCTATTCTAAGCTGTCCCTTATTAAACGCTCTGTCCGTTCCTGGTCCTCTAGCTCTCAGCGACTCCGGTCTTGGGAGGTGGCTCTTGCAGGTTATCAATTGGGCACACGCGACTCACCCATGGCTATTTAGTTTCGGGTGGAGGCCGAGTGGCCCCCGGTTGTTTCCTTTTGCAGTGGCGAGCTGTCTGTGGCTCACATTTTAGTAGTTTGTCCCCGCCTTGCTTCTCTTCGAAATTCTTGCTTCCCTAACTCTTTCTGGCGTCGCCTTCGCTTTTTTTTATCAGATGACTTCCTTCGCTCGTCCTCCCTCCTTAACATTTCTATCACAAAGTGGTGTTTTATCCCTTTTATAAATTCTTCGCATTTTTATGTTTATGTTTATTGTTTCATCTTTTATCCTGTGCCCTCCCCTGCGGCTGGCGCATTTCATTTGTTTATTGCCCCAGCCTC
Organism: Ceratothoa steindachneri; assembly: GCA_963969495.1. Lineage (NCBI taxonomy): Eukaryota > Metazoa > Arthropoda > Malacostraca > Isopoda > Cymothoidae > Ceratothoa > Ceratothoa steindachneri. The sequence continues at coordinate 213,793,268 of OZ018317.1, forward strand.
CCTTGTTTTTAGAATGTGTGCTGTATGCCCGTAATTTAAGTGTGCATCTCTGTGTGTTGTACTGGTTTTTCTAATCCTTTTCCCCATTTTTAGTGAGTGTCTCCCACGCCTCTTCTGACTTTTTTCGGGCGACTCCGTTTTAACAGTGTTGCCATTAAGAATCCACTAGGATTGGGCAGCTACCACCTCGTTTTCCCTTCAAACTAAACTAACTCTACTATGTGTAAATTGTGGTGAGCAATTACCTCATGTATTAGCTTGTATCTTCTAGGAAAAAAAGGTCCTGGCTGTTCAAGCTGCAGACTGAATCTGCTTTTGAGAGGCCAAAGAACTAGTCTTGTTGCACTTGCAAAAACTCGTTTTATATAGCCTCTGAATCCAACACACTCATAGGGGAGGCCTCCATTATTTGGTAGGCCTTCCCATGAACCGCCTGGCCCTCAAGTTTGGAGGAGGTAGGCTTCCTATAGTATTTGATTGCTTAGGTTGTTAGTTATATGTTCAGCCTCCCTCCTGCGCCTGTGTGTGCCTTTTTCTTTCATTTCTCTTTTGTTTTATAGTGGATTAAGGATTTCTTACTCTTTGCCCTTGCCTAACCATAATGTTCATATATCTAAATATTTAGACAGGTGAAGAATCTCTCATATATTCTCATTTTCTGTTAAAATACCGACAAAGACTCTTATAAAAAGGCTTTATGAAATTTCTCATATCATTCCCTACCCTTGTGCCCTCCTACTAAGATGTAACATTTGCTCATCTCCGAAGGAATTTTCCACATGTTTTCTATAATTGGAAAAGGTATCTAACTTTTATTGTTTTGCCTTTTAATCTCTCATATTTTTGAAATTAACCAATCACCTAGTTAGATAAATATAGTCCATAATTTGTGTAGTAATACCAACTTCTGCCTCTACAAAGCACAGTCATCTCAAAGGGATTTTCCAGTTCACGCATTTTCAATAATTGGAAGAAACAACTTATTAATGGTATTTTTTTTATTTTTAGCATCGCAGCCAATCTAAATTATCAAATTGCTTAGAGCTAGAGAAACTAATATGACTATCTTCTTCGTCTTGTTCTCCTCTGCTTTTTCCTACCCGAGGTTGCCGTTCTTGATGAGTCGTTTCCAATTTGGTAAAGGACTCATCCATTAGTGTTTTGGCAGAGACTTTATGGATCGATGCCCTTCCTGACTCCAACCCTCCTTATTTATCCGGGCTTGGGACCGGGACTGAGGTGGGCTGGCTTGCCATCCCCCACCTCCCCCAATGGCTAGGTAGCTTTAATGCTGTAACGTGATGCATCAATAAGCCGCTTTCAGTGGCTTAGGTTGCATCTCAATTCAAGACCATCAAAGAGCTCGATGATAGCAAAGATTGTTTACCATTGAGTAGAATTTAGAATTGCTGCAGATTTGACAAGCATATCCTGGATTGTTGTAATCCATGTATTTTTATCCATTATATTCCATTCTCGCAGATGGGAGGCCAAAGTGTACGTTCTATTGTTTAGTAAGAGTTAGATCATGGACTGGATCATTGGGCTCAGGCTGGGTAACGAGATGTGGTTTCTTGTCGTATTTAGGTTTTGGCTCATACTTAAAATGGACGTTGTAGAGATCGGAAGACAATCTGTGTACTTAAATTGGCTTCCACAAAAGGACCCATTTCCTCAGTGACCTAATAAATTATTGTGCTGGTTGTCAAATTTAGTTGTGTACCTTCACTTTACAAGGAAATTTGTTCCTGATAGTCTTTATAATAATAGTAGTTGTTTTTTTGTTTTTTAATCAGATTTTTTAAGTAACAATTGCAAATGAGATAGATGAAATCACTGCTAAAATATTGACATGTCCTAGTAAGGGAGTTTAACACCTTAATAGGGGAGATAGCAAACGGATTCGGGGCAACTGTTGCTGGGCGGCCAGGGAGTCATTGAAAAAGGCCATCGAGGGATAAATTCTATACACAACGTAATTAAAGAACAAAGGCGATCCTAGACTCAATTTTGCACTCAAATCTGCAATTCTGTCCTGTCAGAAGTGGAGCTCATCCAATGAGGCCTACAGAGCATAACTTCGTTCCTTAATCAAACAAACCTTTTTGCAAGAAGGAAACAAAAAGCATCCTGATTGTAGACTCACCGAAAAAATCAGCATTATAAATTTAAAGCCAGTTAGTTATCCACATAAACTTATGAACATCTGCCTATGTGATGTAAGAATTAAAAACCCAGCACAACTAACTAGTCATTGATCTGGAAAGGCAAAATATGGACCGTGCAATCCTTACCCTCGTGGGTAGAAATGATATCACTGATTTGATAAAAACCCAAATAAAGTTGTCTATTGAACCACGGATCTAATCATCTTTGCAAAACATATGGCAAATAAAGTAGGGGTAATTAGGATTATTTCCTGATTAACTGCAAATATAAGAATGCCGTCAAAGTCCATTTATATACAAGGTAATGGGGGCTAAATATAGCTCCTGGGATTATTTTCAAGATCAACCAACTCCAATTCATAAACCCCGTAAGGGTCGCGGCGATTTGCCATCCTGGCGGCCGAGCGGACGGGACTCAGCGTCCCATCCGGCCCCAGCTTAGCATCTTCTCCTTTCAGACAGCCTGTATTTCTCCCCCTACTTCCTCACTTCCCCTACAACCTCTCCCACAACTTTCTCTGATCGGCCTCTATTTTTACAGGGTAGATGCCGACTTTCTTCACAGCCAACTATCCCGAACGGGCTGAGGGGGAAGGGGACAATGTTAGCTAACCCCTGAGCTCCGGTTTGGGATGGTAGGTTTTTAACAACCTGCTTCATCCCCAACCATACCTTCTTCATGTCCCTTTTCCTTCTCTCTTCACACACTATCAATTTTAAGCCGTGTCCAAGGTGGAGCCGCCATGCTGAGGGATTGCCAGACCACCAGGCGAGAGGGGTGGTCTTAAATGGCGGCACCTCGCTCTGCCAGGCCTGTACACACCACTTGCAGAGCAGGCTACTGCGAGGGGAGATGAGCGTGTGTATCCCCTGAGAAAATTAGTGTCACCATGCCCAATGATGGAAATTTTTTTTAAAAAAGCCTTTTTCCCTCACAGTCAACGGAGCCGCCTTCTGGCAGCTCCACAGAAAAAAATGGAGCCTTCCCCCGCCCTTGTGCTTGCGCAGGGGATCCTCCAAATTTTTTAACCGGAGATGAGGCTTACTCCCCCTCACCCCGTTGTCTGGAGGTACCTTCGGGCACCTTCCTCTTTCCAGCGGCAGTCCCCCCTTTACTTTCCAAGGGGACTGCCAAGAAAGCCAACAGGCCGCCCATAGGAGACCGCTCCCCATTGAAGCGGCTCGGTAGGGCAAACCCCCGTAGGCGGGAGAGGGAAGCCAGGCCCCTTCGGTCGCTTCCTTCAAAAGACCTGCTGGCAAGAATATTGAACCTTGACGGGGTCAAGGCCTGTGCCTCTCGAGACGTGACTTGTGACAGCGCTGCCAAAGGGACCTGGGGGGGGATGGCCAACTGGAGTTCCCCCCCCCCCTAAGATAGACATGATCTATGAGGCAACCCAGCCTCAGACGGTAGGGCCTTCCATGGGAGCGAATCCGGACTCGGCACCAAGTACCGTACTCGAGTCCGCCCCTATGCAAGGTCCCCTCAAACGGCTAGGGTTTCCGAGGCAGTACAAGGAGGGGAGGGATCTTCTCCTCCGACCGGTGCCCCTGCGACTGCCAAGACCTCCATCTTGCCTGTGGGATCCTGCCGGCGGAAGGGAGAAGCAGGTTCATTCCCTGCCTTCCTCTCCTATAAAGATAAAAGACTCTGGGCTCCTCTCCATCCGCGGGGGCTGCGAGGACAGATGGGTCTGCTGCCACTTCAGTAAGCGACCAAGCCAAGATCGGCACATCCGGCCCCTCCGCCCGCCAGGTGCAGAGCCCGTGACTAAGACCAAAAGTGCCTGTGCGCAGAGCAGAGCCTCGATTACATCGGGGCCCCTCATTCAGAGATTACCCGGCACTTTCGAGCCTGCTGGCTTCAAACGCTTCTTAGTTATTCGCTCCACTGATGGCAGCATGTTGGCCAAGGGCAACATGATCCATCAGAGGAGAGCTTTATCTCGTGTAATTGATAGAGAGCAGAAGATGACCCGTTTCTCGGACTGGAGCCTTCTGGCGAATGCGGCGGATACCTCCGAGGCGGCCAAGATAAGTGCTCTTCGGACACTTCATGGAACCGCGGTGAGTGTGACGCCGCACTCTACCATGAACTTCGTGAAAGGAGTAGTTTATGCGAGGGAACTCGTTGACTACTCCATAGAGGACATCACCTTAGAGCTGGCCGACCATGGGGCGGTCAAGGTTGAACGTGTGATGAGGAAACAGGAAAGGGCATCGCGACCCACCCCTACACTCTTTGTCACATTCGACTGTGACAAGCTCCCCGATTCGGTGCGTGCCGTTTGGTACCGCTACCGCGTGAAGGCATTCGTGCCACTGACGCGGAGGTGCTATTACTGTGTCCGCTTCGGCCATACGAATGCTCATGTAAACGTGCAAAGTCGGGGTCACCCGAAGTCTGTGTAAATTGCTCCAAGACCGCACACGATAAGTCCAAATCGTGTGTGGCCAAGTGTGTCAATTGCGGAGAGCCGCACTCCGCTTCTTCGAAGCAATGTGGTGCATATCTCCTTGAGAAAGAAATCCTGGCCGTTCAGGCCCAGGATCGACTCTCATTCCGCCAGGTTAAGGACTTGGTCTTGGCGCGCCCGGCCTTGCCTTGCCTGGGACGTCTTACGCCTCAATGGTTAGAAGGACACCCTCTGCCCCTGGCCAATCCAGGCCAACCAGCACGGTTGTTTCCGCGCCCATTCGGAGTCCTGCGGGTTCTACTCAACCCGGGCGCTCCCAGGGGAAAGCTGGCGACACAAAGGGTTCACACCCAGCACCGGCTAAAATCACCCCCCTTCCCCCAGCGTGACCGTTTCCCGTAAGGCGGAACGGCCACGCACTTCCACTGAGTCGTTAGACTCACAGGAGGCTACACCCCTGAAGTTGGTCGCCAGGCCATCTTCCGGGGTTCCTAAAGCTGTCCCCTGAAAGGACAGCAACAAAGGAGATTCGGTTCTTTCGCCTGCTCCGAGAGGTGGGCTGAGTGGCTCGGAGACGGTGGATCCTCGAAAAGAGGGCCCCCCGCTTCCGAAGCCGCAATGCCCGCCTAAAGTTTCGAGGTGGAGGGAGGAAAAGACTCGCATGGCGACCCCAACCTCCCCCAATAAGTCCTCGAAGGCGACAGCGCATTGTCAGGTCAACAGCGTCCGGGGTTCTGCCTCCGGGAAGCGTCCGGCCATTTCCGTGAGGGTCTTCTGTTCGAAGATGGCCCCTGCGTCTCCGAGCCAACTGGAAGGAGCTGCGGAGGCTCGGCTCGTCCCGTTTCCCGTTAGCTATCTTTTTGCAGGAGACCATGCTAGGCGTGTGCCCTCTGCCCGCCCTCCCGGGGTATAAGGGTTTGCAACCCCATCACCACGAGTTGGGGGATGCGCGGTTTACACCTGGCATGATGTCTCCGTTCTTTTCACTTTAGATACCTCCTTTCAGGCAGTGTCTGTGCAGCTTCACCTGGATATGAGGTATACTGTTATTTCTGCGTACATTCCACCGTCACCGTAATCACTTTCCCATTCAAATATCACTTTCAGGGCAGCTGCCGCCTGAGAGCCCACCTGAGTGTGAGACGGCCCTCAAACAAGCGTTATGCCTATAAGCGCTGCCCGAACGATTTCACTGTCGCTGAATTTCGTCGGGCTAGGGCTAGGTTCTGGTATATTTCGAAGCACGCCCGCCGCTCTTTTTGGCGGGCATACGCGTCGTGACTTAACTGGAAAGACCCTTCTAGCAGAAGTGTGGAAGCGAGTCAAAAGGATTCGGGGCAAGTTCTCGCAGGACCCCCCTCCTGTTTTCCAGGAGAATGGGACCGCATTCTCTAGCCGGGATGCTGCTCTGCCAGCATTCAATGCACGTCGTGATGTCGCGGAAGGCCGCCGGCTGGACTTTACCTCCAGAGGCGGAGAACCCTTCAACGACAAGTTTACTGTGAGTGAGTTGCGTTCCGCTCTCGCTTCGTGCGCGGACACCGCCCATGGTCCGGACGATGTCCCATACGCCATGCTTCGACACTTGGGTGAGCAAGGCATGGCCTTTCTCTTAGATTTGTTCAGCAGGATCTGGGTGGAGGGTCTCCCAGATTCCTGACGCATCGCTACTGGGCTCGCCTTTCGCAAACCGGGGAAAGATCACTCTACTCCTGCCGGTTTCCGCCCAATCTCTCTAACCTCTTGCGTGTGTAAGTTGATGGAGGAATTAGTAAATGTTAGATTAGACTTTTTTCTGGACAACGGAGGCCATCTGTCTTATGCACAGTGCGTCATCCGCAAGTTCCACTCTACATCGGATGCTCTGCTCCGACTGGAAAATGGTGTCTGTGAGGCCTTTCTTCGTAGACAGCACTACGCCAGTGTTTTTCGATCTGGAGAAGGCCTATGATACCGCATGGCCATACGGTATCATGGAGACTCCACACGATGGAGGCGAGGAGACGCCTCCCAATGTTTATATCTGAATTTTTGCGAGATCGTTGATTCTGCGTACGGGTGGGGGGAGCCCTCTCCGGCCCAATGGAGCAGGAAGAGGGTGTCCCGCAGGGAAGCGTCCTCAGCGTTACACTCTTTGTCTTGAGCATCAACCACATTACCTCGGTGCTGCCAGCAGATGTTCTTGCTCCGCTCTCCGTGGACGACCTTTCGATCTCTTGGCGCGGCCCAGATGCCAACTCTGGGGTGTTCGCTCCAACATGCATCAACCTCGTCTCTAGCTCTGCCGAAGCGCACAGGTTTCGATTTTCTTTGGCAAGACTAAGGTGGTGCACTTCTGCCGCCATCGACGGCTCCACCCCGACCCAGCTTTGTTTCTTATTGTGGTGCGCCTGGAAGTGGTAGAATCGCACCGTTTCCTTGGTCTTGTATTTGACCGACGCCTCACCTGGGAGGCTCTTGTCCCCGCGCCATGGATATTCCTCGTTCCGTGACGTTCAGCGCTTAGGGTGCTGATAGGGCTACTGCCTTACTTTTTTATCGATCCTTTTTCCGTTCGAACTCGAGTACGGATGCGAGTTTTATGCATCCGCAGCCGAGCGTGTATTGCGGAAGGTGGACTCGATCCACCAGATCGGCCTTCGCTTGGCGACCGGTGCTTTCCGCACTTGCCCTATTGAGAGCATGCTTGTCAATGCTGGAGAGATGTCATTATCTTTGCGCCGTGCACGGTGCATTGTTTCGCCTGTAGGCACGAGCGCCGCTTCTCCCTTTGTCGACAACAGCTCTCAAAACATCCGCAGCAAATCTTGACGATGCCTATGCCGCCGAGAGACGCAAGTCTTACCTTAAGCCTTCGGGCCGGTGGCGCCCCTAGTTGTGCCCAGAACGCCACCCTGGAGGGTACCACCGTTGGCTATTTGTCGCCACGCCTCTTCTCCCAAAGCTTCTACAGCGCCGGGAGTATTGCGGTCTGCCTTTTTGGAGCACATCTCGTCTCCCGCTGGAACCGTGCCAGTGTATACGGATGGTTCCAACTCCGAAGAGGCGTTCGGTTTCCACGCCGTATTTCCTCTGTTTCAAGTCAGCGGGGCTCTACCGGGCGGTGCGTCTGTCTTTACGGCTTAGTTGGTGGCAATTCACCGCTCGGTACGGGAGATTACGCGACGTGCCCGTTTCGGAGAACGGATATGATCTATAAAGACTCAAAGCGCCCTGAATGCTCTCGGGGCCTTTGGAATCTCCGCACCCTCTGATTCGCTATATCCGTGATGCCACAGTTTTAGTGAGCCGGGTGGACGTCGAGATTATCTTCTGCTGGCTTCCTGGACATGTAGGAATTGCGGGGAATGAGGGCGCCAAAGAGTCCGCTAGGACCGGGCGACAGGACCAGCGTTTCGCTCTTCCACACATAGAGACTACATGGCATGAATATGGGCAGCTCTTCGGTCTGCTTGGCAAAGAAGATGGGAGACGGTCCAGGGGAACTTAAAGTTGCGTGCCATTGCGCCGCGACTGTTTCCATGGACCTATCCTCCAATGCCGCGGCGGCTTCAGGTTGCTTTCTGTCGTCCCCGAATCGGGCACACTCCTGTGACGCATTGCTATTTAATGGAGCGCTTGCCTGCGCCCTATTGTGACGACTCCGTCGTCCTCCAGACTGTTCGGCACATTTTTGTCGAATCTCCCAGTATGGGTGATCTTCGCGCACGTTACCTGTCCCGGTACCGGGATTGGCGGGGTCGCTACCGCCTGTCTCTTGTACTCGGGACGAGTGCGTGCACTTTGACTGGTGGACTTGTAGATTTTCGGGGTGAGGCCGGCCTTCTCCCTTTTATTTTACTAGTTTTTTCTTATAGGTCGCACGTTCCTGCTCGTTGCCTTTTCCCTTTTTTTTTATCTTCTTTTACCGTAGCCTAGGACTAGGTAGTTTTTAATACGGCGACTAATGTCCAAGTAGGCAGTCGCGAAATGAACTCTTTAAAAAAAAAAATCATAAATATGGCATTCACTTAAATCAAGTTGGAGCTTCCTGATTAGGAAGTTTAATGATAAAAGTATTCAGGATTTCTATGGTACAGAAGGGATTATGACTCGGTAGTGCAAGTAGTGGAAACAAGTAATAAATCTCCCAACCCCTGAATGCGTTTGAACGATATTTAGGAAAACGATTTAATTGCCTCTACACAAACACCTGAAGTACAAGAAATAAATTGCCTGAATTCAGTTTTAGTTTAATCATAAAATCTTTATATTCTAATCACGAAATCATGGCAAACGCCTCTCAAAGGGATTTTATAGTGGAATTTAGTATATAGATGACTATAAACTACAACAGAGATGGGATGGAACAAGAGGTGGTGGGGTTCTATTTTACGTGCGAAAGGAGATAAATACTCTGGGTATAGTGCACATTAATAATAAAGATATGGGAACAGATTTTAGTAGTTGAATTAGAGACGAGCAGCACTAGGATTTGATATTGGAAATGTTTGCCGACTGCCAGCCCTAATCGAAAGAGAAGTAGTGTTTTGATTATCTGTCCCATTATTAGAAGAAACGCAATAATCATATCACATTGGACACGGCGCTGGGTCGGGGAGTAATGAACTTTATCCAGGAGAACTTTTTTCTCAAAAGATCAAGCAATCATTGAGAGATCAAATATACTTTATTCAGTTTAACAGATGAAAATTTAGTGCAAAACAAAGTTGGGGAGGCGCTGGTAAATAATGATCATAAAACGATTAGATTCAAAATAAAAGCAAACGTAACCATAAATGTCGTCTACCCACTTGTTCTCTTGTTCAGAAAATGCAACTTTGATTTGTTTCATGATCGTATATTGACATGATTGGGATAGCATCTTTCTAAATAGACTTACAGCGAGTAGTGCTAAAAGTAGATTCTTAATTAGTCAAATGGGTACAAAGAAACTGCAGCAAATCAAATAGGGTTCCCTGGATTACTGGCTCTATGCAGAATTAAAATCAACAATATATTATGATTAAAAAGTTCTTTTAAATAGCCTTATGTGATTTCAGGGACCCTGTCCCTGCTGGTGGTTGCCAGAAGAGCATAAAATTTCTTTGGGGAAAAAAATATCAACATGCCTGCATTTTTCCCGCCCTTTTCTCTATCCACTTCCCCCATCTTTATTTTCTTTATCTGTTATTTTACCAACCCGCAATGGAATAGATAGCCTAGGCAGCCTTGCTGCATCTAACATCTGGAAGACTGTACCCTCTTGGACCCAATACCCATATTTTCCCTCCCAGCTCCAAAGACTGTAGGAGTATCATCGTGTATATATATATATATATATATATATATATATATATATATATATATATATATGATGAAAATTAATGCAATATCGCAAGAAAAGATGAGGAATTAAACCACATTCTCCGAAGACAATTTAATTCAGAACAGTTTCGGTGTATCTCACACCCTGTTATATATATATATTAGCTCGTGTGATGCACCCTCGTTGGCCTTGTGCTTTAAATTTTAGGTGGAAAGTGTGTGCCTGGTCAATTCCATGATTGTCCACACGCCTGTCTGAAATCTACTCCTTATCTTTAATTCAAGCTGGTGTCAAAGTGCTCGTCACAGCAGAAGGAGTTGGAAGAATTGCGCTCTGTGAGAACGGGCCCTTTCCTCCAATCTCTCCACCCTCAAGTTGAACTCTGCAAACTCCCCCTCCAAACCCTCAAAGCGCTCCAAAACCAACTCAAAAGGGACCTCCTCCAAGTTGAAAAGGTAATGCATTCCCTATGGGATCCGTATTACATCTAGAGGGAGGGGTGGGGAGGGCTTGCTCTGTAGCTAACCCTGACAGTGTTAGATTTTGTTGTTTCCATAGAATAGAGACACCGACATATGGAAAGACCATTCATATATCTCCCGCCTCCTAATTCCTGGTTTGTCTATTTTCCTCCTCTTCAGGTGATCAGCGACCTAAGTTTGCAAAAGGACCAGTGGCCTGGTGTTGTACCATCCTGGTAACCACTGTTTGGGCGAGTAGATAAAACTGGTATTTAAACTATTGTAAAACTTCATGATTTCTAAAATAAATTTTTAGTCAAATTAACTCTACATTATTATTACTTTTACAAAGCTATGATAGTAATACTAAAAATGAAACTTAGGACCTTTTTAAATTTAGTGTAGTCTTAGTTGCATAGACCATAAATTATTTTATCCAATTTATATATAGATAGATATATATATATATATATATAATATATCTTGCATAATTCCTCTAGCAAGACGATCACATGATTAACTCTTATTACTTAGGTTATAATGAATAATTATCTAGAGAATTATTTTCTAAGGAAATTTAGAAAAATATAATAATAAACCAATTTAGTTATGAACAAATTTTTTTTTAGATTTATTGTAGGAATTTAATCTCTTCGATGGTTGAATGTTAGGAATATAAATTCTATCTGTAATGTATATGAATTTTAGGGGCGGGGGGCACTTTTCTGATGCAAATAAAGTGTTAGAATTAGGGTTATGTATATTTATATTCCTTTTATAGAGATCGCTTTTAGGAGGGTTTTATTTCTTTTTTTGTTAATTTATATAGATAAAATATCTTTTAATCTGAACCCCCCCCCCCATTTTTCCTGACCCTTTTTCTAATTTCCCCCTAGGGGAGGAGTAGATTGCTGTGGATGGTTCTGTTGTTGCCAACATATCATGTGTAACAAATAGCAGTTTTAAAGGGATTGGAGTAAATATTGTTTGGGTAAGTGTAATTAAATGTGGAGAGGAAAAGAATATGTAAGTGTATCTTGTCTGGTAGGATTGGCTGGAGTAAACAAAAAATGAATGTGTGCATTGTTTATATGTAATATATTGACTAATAATCTGAGCATTCTTTATTGTACTTTATACCCCCCAAAAAAAATTCAATCTCATTGCTCATGACAGTCATGTTGCAATACAAAATTATCCCTTTTAGTTGCTGTGTACATATTTGGCACTTTTCATCAACCAGTGACACCTGTTTGTTTTTGCCACTTTTTTAGATTCTGTATCTTCGACTGACTGTTACTTATCATTTAGTCCATGTAATTTAATTCTCCTTTTTCCTTTAGTTCAAGTGACTTTTTGCTTTTACCCTTTTTGTTCAGTCCAAGTGGCTGTTACTTTTATCCTTTTGGTTCAGTCCAAGTGGCTGTTACTTTTATCCTTTTGGTTCAGTCCAAGTGGCTGTTACTTTTATCCTTTTGGTTCAGTCCAAGTGGCTGTTACTTTTATCCTTTTGGTTCAGTCCAAGTGGCTGTTACTTTTATCCTTTTGGTTCAGTCCAAGTGGCTGTTACTTTTACCCTTTCTGTTCAGTCCAAGGGGCTGTTACGTTTACCCTTTCTGTTCAGTCCAAGTGGCTGTTACTTTTCCCCTTTCTGTTCAGTCCAAGTGGCTGTTACTTTTACCCTTTCTGTTCAGTCGGTTGCCTCCTTTTTATTTATTCAGGTCTAAAACTCCAGCCAATTTTGATCCACTGGCCTCTCCACTTATCTAGAACTGTTGCACCCAGGCTTTGCCATAGTGCCGTTAAGAATGGTATGTTTTGAAAGTGAGAGTAGGGCTCAATTCTCCCCCCTACCAATCCTTTTTTATCATTATTATTATTTTATTGACTTGGCCTTATGTTTAATGGGATATTTTATGTTAATATGCAGAAAGGACCTTATTTTTGAGGCAAAGAAATTTTTCTACTTGTAGCAGTACAGTTTTAATATAAATTAGTTTTATAAAATTTAACTTTTAAGATTTTTATACATAGAAAAAATAAGAAAAGTGAATTAATTATTATCTGATGTATGAAATAAATTATGAGAAAAGCTTCTTTAATACTTAAAATTGAAGTTAACTTCTTTTTAAAAAAAAAAAAATTTTAGGACATATTTTAAATGTATTCTTGTGTGAATATTATTGGTGCTTTTTTTTAGCGTTTAATATTTTTTGTTGTCTTACAGAAAATCAAACTTTAATTAAAGGTGAAATATAAACCCCTCTTTATTAATTAATTTTTTATATGTGTGTTTGACCGAATAGAAAGCTGTTCTTTGGACTTGCTCTCCTTTAAATTGTAGTAAATTTGGAATAATATAGTATTTAAACAATGTTAATGGCTATAAATAACAACTATAATAGTTTTTGATATAGATATATATATATATATATATATATATATATATATATATATATATATATATATATATATATATATCTCTATCTAGTAATTTCTGACACTTTGAACTTTATTAATGTAACATTTCTTGACTCCTAGTACAAATTCTTTTAGCAGTTAATTACAAGGTTCTGTTCTTTGCAGTCTGGGGATTTTAGAAGTAGAATTTGAGACAGTCTGTTCTTGAGCAATGCACATTTCTAATACGGAGGTTTCTGGGTTTCAGGTTTTCTTTACTTGAGACTGGCCAAACTTTTACTGCATTTTGTATTTATGCAAATATTGAACATTTTACGAAATGGTCAAGGGTAGGTGGCTACTGTGTTAACAAATTGCATCTCTGAACACCTTTTTTTTTTTTTTTTTGCTTGGTGGGTCTAATAGAATAAAATTCTGCGTAGGAAGAAAAATCTTTATAATTTCGGCTTATTTCCCGAATGCAGGTGCTTGTATATCTATGTAAATATATTTCATACATACCTCATATATGTATGGTGACTTTTCACATGTACCTGGTAAGTTATTAGTAATTTTTATTCTATGAAGCTTTATAGGCAGATAGAGGTAGTTGTCTTATAGAAATAAATTATTGGTTGGACTTCCTTTTTTTAAACATGAACTTTAATTTCATAAAGCAAGCCATCTTTTTATGGTGTTTATAGGAAAACTAAAGTACAAGAGTTGTATTTGCAGATGGATAAGCTGAAGTTTTGCTAAGAATTTATATTTGGAATTTTTTATATTGTATGGTAAGCGTCTCTAATATAAATGGATGTAAGAGGGTATAGAATCCATTTTCAAATTATATGGATAGCGCTCTGGGTAAAATATAAACATTGCCAGGATCTTCAAATTCTAAAAATCTAGTTTTTTTTGCTCATATTTTGTGCTTTGGTCATTATCATTACAGCTCCTAATCTTGGTTTTTGTTTTGTTTTTATTGTGAAATGTGAAAAACCAAAGTTTTTAAATTGTTTCTGCCCAAATGGGGCTTCTTGAGGCTTGTTCTCTTTTTTTTAAGCCAGTGAAATCAGTAAAGGCTATTTTGGTCTTAGATTGAAAGCCGCCAAAGTGAGGAATTTTTTATTTTTTTACTCTTTTTAAAATGAATGTGAAATTTTGGAGAATATGTTTACATGATTTGGAAACACTCTGCATATGCCTTATATGTGAAATGAGGCAGGCGTACTTTATTATGAAAGAATCTACAAAATAATTCTATTTCTTAAAATAGTATAAAAATTATAAATGCTTAGAAGTTTTTACCTGCATTTGGGGATATATATAGGTGTGGAATATTTGCTGTTCATTGCAGTCAGTGATTATGATAATAGTTCATTTATTTATAAGATTTTTTTATATATATATATATATATAAATGAACCTGCTTACAATGATTTACCAAATTTTTATTTAAGAGATTTTTTTTTCCACTATATCAAACTCATTTATGTATAGTTTTCTTTATTCCAATAAATTTCCTCATAATAGTAGTTTTAATATTTTTTAAAATGCTTTTATTTTCTTTGTATATGCCCAATAATGAGATTGCAAGAGTTTCGGAAGTGGGTCGGGGGGAATCTATCTTTAACGTTGGTACACCCTGTTCAGTGAAATGGTTTAAAGCAGAGGTGGGAAACCATCGCCCGAGAGTCCAAATTTTTCAATATTGAAATTTAAATCATATGTCAATTTCCATGGTGGCAATCAATAAAAACTAGTTTTATTTTTGTTTAGATATTAATACACGAGTATATCGCACCATGTAATAAATTTAACCAACATTTACAAAGATACAAGAGTCAAATTTTATTTATCGCCCGCCCACGGCTCAAAAAGTTTCCCCACCACTTGTTTAAAGAAAAGGGATAGGCAAAAGGTTTAAAGAGGGCTGGAGACTGAAAATCACATTTAAGAATACATATACACTATATGTAGAGTTAGGGTGCTCTTGTGTAGTGTCACTGCTATCTTCAACACACAGGAAAATTAAACACTGGCAGGAGGAGGAGGAGGGTCTTTATTATAAAAATAAACCTTGCAGACTCGATCGAGTCAGCAATAGCCTTTGAATGCAGGAAGGTTGATGTTTAGCGGCTGAGAGTTGGTTGATTAGTTAAATCTATCTAGGGGCACACCACTGAAATGTGTATAATACTGTGAATCAGTTTTGGTAAGTTAATTTTAGCGATGTTAGTGAAGTATGAGGGGTTGTGACTTGATTAATAATACTGGGCTTGGTTAAGTGATTGAGTCGCAGTTTCAACCATGAATGATAAGTTGCAATGCATCAGGAGCAAGTGACTTGAGTTGGATGAACAAGTCAAGATAAATAGTTTGTACTGTAGACCATGAATGAAACTGGTGGTACCGTCGACTGATGTTAATGGTGATACTTTCACTTACTTTACTTTCCAGCCCCTCTACCTATTCTGGCTTGTAGGTAGGCTCTCACAAGTCCTCAAGGTCATTAGACGGTAGTGTCTGAAATTCAGGCAGTTGAGGTGATATTGTGTGGTCGCATGTTGATGGTGTGAGGTTTGTCATGTGGTATGATGGCTTGGCAGTTGTGAGGGTGGGGGTCGTTTAGGATGTTGTTTGATGGTAGAGTATTCAAGTTCCTTTAGGTGAGGGAGGTGTTAGAAGTAGCGTGTTGGTTTCTTTTGTGTCTGTTGTGAGTGGATGAATTCTGATTATGTCCTGAACGTTGAGTGAAAGTATTTTTTGTTTAGGACTGGGTGTCGTTAGTGTATCCTGTGATGGGTGAGTAGTTTGTAAGTTGGTTGTCGTGTTGGCGCTGTGCAGTTAGTTTGTTTAGTTTAAGGGAAAACAAGGTGGCAGCTGCCCAATCCTAATTGATGCTTTAATGGCAGCAGTTAAAACGGGGTCTCCCGAAAAAAGTCAGAAGAGGCGTGGGAGACACTTAATAAAAATGGGGAAAAGTAAAGGATTAGAAAAAACAGTACAACACACACAGACCCACACTTAAATTACGGGCATACAGCACGCATTCTAAGAACAAGGGCGGCTGGGGCAATCAACAAATGACATGCGCCAGCTGCAGGGGAGGGCACAGGATAAAAGATAAAACGATAAACAAACAAAAATGATAAGAATTTATAAAAGGGATAGAACACCATTTCGTGATAGAGATGTAAGGAGGGAGGACAACCGAAGGGCCCTCTGATAAAATTAAACGAAGGCGACGCTAGAAAGAGTAAGGAAGCAAGGCGGGGACAAACTACTAAAATGTGAGCCACAGACAGCTCGCCACTGCAAAAGGAAACAACCGGGGGCCACTCGGCCTCCACCCGAAACTAAATAGCCATGGGTGAGTCGCGTGTGCCCAATTGATAACCTGCAAAGAGCAACCTCCTAAGACCGGAGTTGCTGAGAGCTAGAGGACCAGGAACGGACCGAGCGTTTAATAAGGGACAGCTTAGAAGAGGGGAATGAATCCCATTCTGCCACGAACAAAAGACATATGCCCTGATTACCCCGTAAGGGGCGCGGCGATTTGCCATCCTGGCCGCCGTGCTGACGGGACTCAGCACCCCGTCCGGCCCCAGCTTAGCCTCCCTTCCTTCAAAACACTTGTTTCCTCTCTTTTCACACAACTTTCTCTGGTCAGCCTGTAATTTCACAGGGTAGATGTTGACCTTCCTTTCAGCCAACCGTCCTGCATCGGGGCTGAGGGGGTGGGGGACAATGTTCCCTAACCCCTGAGCTCCGATCTAGGGTGGCTGGTTTTTAACTACCTGCTTCATCCCCACCCATACCTTCCTCACATCCCTTTTCCTCTCGTCTTCAAAATCTATCATTTTTACGCCGTGTCTAAGGTGGAGCCGCCATGCCGATGGACTGCCAGGCCACCAGGCGGGAGGGGTGGTCCCAAATGGCGGCGCCGGGCCTGCAAGCACCTCTTGCAGTGCGGGCAACTGTGAGAGGTGGTGAGCTGTTGCGTCCCGTGTAAATAAGAGGGTCACCATGCCCAATGATGAGAATAAAAAAAAAACCCAACGCCTACGGGTGTAGGGGACTTCCCCTCACTCCCTTCTCTGGAGGTGCTTTCGGGCACCTCCCTATTTCCAGCGGCAGTCCCTCCTTTTCTTTCTAAGGGGACTGCCAAGAAAGCCAGCAGGCAGCCCATTGCCGACCGCCCCTCTTGTAAGCGACTCAGTAGGGCAAACCCCCTTAGGGGGGAGAGGGAAGCCAGGCCCCTTCGGTCGCTTCCCTCAAAAGACCTGCTGGCAAGGATATTAAACCTTGCCGGGGTTAAGGCTTGTGCCTCCCCACAAATGACTCTTGATGCTGCCAAGGGGACCTGCGATGTCCTGGGAGGGGATGGCCAACTGGAGGCCCCTCCTGTGATAGACATGGTCCTTGAGGAGACCCAGCCTCAGACGGTAGGGCCTTCCATGGGGGGGAATCCGGGCTCGGCGCCAAGCACCGAACCCGAATCCGCCCCTATGCAAGGTCCCCCTCAAACGGCCGAGGGCTCCAAGGCAGTAAAAGGAGGGGAGGGATCTCCTCCAACAGGTTCCCCTACGACTACCAGGACCTTTTCCATTTCGGAGAGGGACCTGGCGGAGGCCGGCCCATCTGACATGTAAGCTTCTGCCGGCGGAGGTGAGAAGCGGGTTCATTCCCCGCCCTCCTCTCCAAGAAAGAAAAAGACGAAGAAGACTCGGGGCTCCTCTCCATCCGCGGGGGCTGCGGGGACGGATGGGTCTGCTGCCACTTTGGTTGGCGACAAAGCCAAGATCGGCCCATCTGGCTCCTCTGTTCCCCCCGGGTGCGGAGCCCCTGACTATGACAAAGACGAAAAGTGCACAGGCCAGAGCCTCGAAGACATCGGGGCCCCTTATTCAGAGGTTACCTGGCGTTTTCGAGCCCGCTGGCTTCAAACGCTTCCTCGTTATTCGCTCAACTAATGGCACCATGTTGTCCAAGGGCAACATTATCCATCAGAGGAGAGGATTAGCTAGTGCAATTGGTAGAGAGCCGAAGGTGACCCGTTTCTCGGACGGGAGCCTTCTGGCAAATGCGGCCAAGATAAGTGCTCTTCAGACACTTGATGGCACCCCGGTGAGGGTGACGCCGCACTCTACCATGAACTTTGGAAAGGAGTAGTTTATGCGAGGGAACTCGTTGAATACTCCATTGATGACATCACCTTAGAGCTGGCCGACCATGGGGCGGTCAAGGTCGAACGTGTGATGAGAAAACAGGGAGGGGCCTCGAGACCCGCCCCTGCACTCTTCGTCATGTTCGACTGTGACAAGCTCTCTGGGTCGGTGCGTGCCGGTTGGTACCGCTACCGCGTGAAGGCATTCGTGCCACTGCCGCCGTGGTAATATTACTGTCACCTTTTCGGCCATACGAATCGTTCTTGTAGACGTGCAAAGTCGGGGTCACCCGAAGTCTGTGTAAACTGCTCCAAGGCCGCACACGATAAGTCTAAATTGTGTGTGGTCAAGGGTGTCAATTGCGGAGAGCCGCACCCACTTCTTCGAAGCATTGTGGTGCGTATCTCCTTGAGAAAGAAATCCTGGCCGTTCAGACTCAGGATAGACTCTCATTCCGCGAGCCTAAGGACTTGGTCCTGGAGCGCCCGGCTCTGACTGGGACGTCATATGCCTCAATAGTTAGAAAGGCACCCTCTGCTCCTGGCCCATCCAGGCCAACGAGCACGGTTGTTTCCGCGCCCATTCGGAGCCCTTCGGCGGGCTCTACCCAACACGGGCGCTCCCCTGGTAAAGCTGGCGGCAAAAAGGGTTCATCCCCAGCCCCGGCTAAAACCAGGGCTTCCCCCTCTTTCCCCAGCGTGACCGTTTCCCGTAAGGCGAAACGGCCACGTGCCTCCACCGAGTCGTTAGACTCACAGGAGGCAACAGCCCTGAAGTTGGTCGCTAGGCCATCTTTTGGGGTTCCTAAAGCTGTCCTCCTGACCGGAGGACAGAAACAAAGGGGCTTCGGCTCCTTCGCCCACGCTTAGTGGTGGAGCAGGTGGCTCGAAGACGGAGGTTCCTCGAAAAGAGGGCCCCCCCCCCCCCCCGCCTCCGAAACCGCAACGCCCGCCTAAGGTTTCAAGGCGGAGTGAGGAAAAGACTCGCATGGCGGGCCCAACCTCCCCCAATAAGTCCTCGAAGGCAACAGCGCTTTGTCTGGCCAACAGTCCTCGGGGTTCTGCCTCCGGGAAGCGTACAGCCATTCCTGTGAGGGTCTTCTGTTCGAGGAGGGCCCCCGCGTCTCCTCCGAGCTAGGCCTGGAGGGCATATTCCTTCAATGGAATTGCCGTGGACTTCGGGCCAACTGAGAAAAGCTGCGGAGGGTCGTCTCCTCCCGTTCCCCATTGGCTATCTTTCTGTAGGAGACCATGCTAGGCGCGTGCCCCCTTCCCGCCCTCCCGGGGTATATGGGTCTTGCGACCCCTCCACCACAGGATTGCCGGGCTGGGGAATGCGTGGTTTACACCCGGCGTGATGTCTCCGTTATTCTTATCTCTTTAGAAAACTCCTTTCAGGGAGTGGATGTGCAGCTTCACCTGGATAGGAGGTATACTGTCATTTTTGCGTACATTCCACCGTCAGCTGACTTCGACGCGGGGGACTTCCGCCGCGTCGTGGCACGGTTGCCGAGGCCCTTTCTCTTGCTTGGAGATCTGAACGGCAGGCATCCTCTCTGGGGAGATTACTTAATAAATCCCAGGGGACAAATCCTTGCCGCTCTGATCGAAGAGCTTGAGATGGGTGTCCTAAACGTGGATGAGTTTACGCATCACTGTCCGAGAACCGCTTCATTTTCTTGCCTTGACCTATGTTTGTGCTCTTCGGATGCACAGCCTGATTTTTATGGGGGGGGGGGCGATGACCTCCATGGTAGTGATCACTTTCCGATTCAAATATCATTTTCAGGGCAACTGCCACCTCAGAGCCCACCTCGGTTGGGCTTGGCGCGGGTGCGGCGGCCTGCATTTCAGGAAATGACTGAATTTTCTATCTCAATCGAGGAGTGTAGGTCGGTAGATAAGGCCGTTGAGTTCTTCTCCGGCAAGCTCACCGCCGTGGACCTGACTATTATTCCTAGAACGTCTAGCCGTTTTGCACGCTGACCACTCCCATGGTGGTCGGCCGAGTGTGAGACGGCCCTCAAACAGAAGCGTTATGCCTAGATGTGCTATAAGCGCCCCCCGAACGATTTCACTGTCGGTTAATTTCGTCGGGCTAGGACTAGGTTCCAGTATATTTTGAATCTCGCCCACCGCTCTTCTTGGCCGGCATACGTGTCTTTACTTAACGGGAAGACCCCTCTGACACAGGTGTGGAAGCGAGTCAAAAGGATTCGGGGCAAGTTCTCGCAGGACCCCCCTCCCGTTCTCCAGGAGAATGGGACCGCAATCTCGGACCCCGCGTCCGTGGCGGAATCCTTAGCGACCGCTTTTTCCGCATTCTCTAGCCGGGATGCTGCTCCGCCAGCATTCAATGCATGTCGTCAGGTCGCGGAAGGCCGCCGGCTGGACTTTACCTCCAGAGGCGGAGAACCCTTCAACGACAAGTTTACTGTGAGTGAGTTGCGCTCCGCTCTTGCTTCGTGGGTGGACACCGCCCATGGTCTGGACGATGTCCTGTACGCCATGCTTCTACACCTGGGTGAGCGTGGCATGGCATTTCTGTTAGATTTGTTCAACAGGATCTGGGTAGAAGGTAACCTCCCAGACTCCTGGCGAATCGCTACTGAGCTAGCTTTTCGCAAAACGGGAAGAGATCATTCTACCCCGGCCTGTTTTCGCCCAATTTCTCTAACCTCGGGCATGTGCAAGTTGATGGATGAATTAGTAAATGTTAGATTAGCCTTTTTCTGGACCTTGGAGGCCATTTGTGTTCTGCACAATGCGGCTTCTGCAATTTCCATTCCACGTCGGATGCTCTGCTTCGACTGGAAAATGCTGTCTGCGAGGCCTACCTTTGTAGACTGAACTTTGCCACGGAGGTTTTCGATTTTCGGGCGGGCTTAGGATACCACATAGCGATACGGTATCATGGAGACCCTCCAATGATGAGGGCGAGGGGACGCCTCTCGGTCTTTATATCTGAATTATTGCGAGATCGTCGATTCCGCATACGGGTGGGGGGTGCCCTCTCCCAGCCTAATGACGCAGGAAGAGGGTGTCCCGCAGAGAAGTGTCCTCAGCGTTACACGCTTTGCCTTGAGCATCAACGGCATCACCTCGGTGCTGCCTGAAGATGTTCTCGCTACGTTCTACGTGGACGACCTTTCGATCTCTTTTGGCGCGGCCCAGATGCCAACTCTGGAGCGTCGACTCCAACAGGCATTGAACCGCGTCTCTCGCTATGCCGCAGCGCACAGGTTTCGGTTTTCTTTGGCCTAGACTAAGGTGGTGCACTTGTGCCGCCATCTACGGCTCCACCCTGACCCAGACTTGTTTCTTAATGGGGTGCGCCTAAATGTGGTTGAATAGCACCCTTTTCTTGGTTTTGTATTTGACCGTCGCCTCACTTGTGATGCTCATATTCGCAGCCTTAGGGTCTCTTGTACCCGCGCCATGGATATTCTCCGTTCCGTGACGTTTAGCGCTTTGGGCGCTGATACGGCTACTGCCTTACTTTTTTATCGATCCTTTGTTCGCTCGAAGCTCGACTACCTAGTTCTTTTTGTTGTTGTTTTCTTTGTAGGTCGCATGTGACTGCCCCGGGGGAAACTCCCCATTACGCAGGAGCTTGCTTCTTCCTTGCTACGATTTTCCATTATTATTATTGTTGTTGTTATTGTTTTTCATTCTTATTTTAAAGTAGCCTAGTGCTATGCTGTCGTGAGTGCGACGACTTCTCCCCAAGTGGTTAGCCGCTAGATATGCCTCTACAATTGAAAAAAAACAAAAAAAAAACGCAAGCCTGAGAAAGCATCTCCAATACAGACTAAAATTTCGGGACGATAAAAATTCTTGAATAAAAACCGGTAAAAAGCCCCTCGTACGCCAATCATATAACTGCCGTAAAACACCATATCTCCAGGTGGTATCGTAAGCCTTCTGAATGTCGAAGAACACCGCTAACACCTGATGCCTGGAGGAAAAGGCCCTTAAAAGCCCGGCGTCTTCCAAACAAATGAGGTGGTCAAGCGTACTACGACCGCTGCGAAAACCGCACTGAAATGGAGAGAGGAGCGAATTGGACCCTAAAAACTAAGTGAGGCGAACTTGGACCATCTTCTCGAACAACTTACTGAGGCAGCTTGTAAGAGCAATCGGGTGATAGTGACTGGGGTCCAAACCGTCCTTACCGGGCTTGAAAAAGGGTAGAACCCCCACACGCCAGGAGGACGGATAAATTCCTTTGACCCAAAGCAGGTTGTTGAGGTCAAGCAAAAATAATTCCTAGTGGGGATGGAGACGACGGAAACAGTCATAGTGGGTGCAATCATCACCGGCAGAGGTGGACCACGGTGAGACAAAGCATCTCGCACCTCATAGGCGAAAATGAGAGCATTATAAGAGTAGGTAACGCACGTGGTAAAATCTAAAAGGCGAGATTCTATGGCGACCTTATGATCGAGAAACCGTCGAGGATAGCTACCAGCACTACTCACCGAAGCAAATTGGTCAGCCAGAGCTTCGCTGGCCGACCGGCCATCGAACACAAACGAGCCTCCGATGTCTAGCGTGGGGATGGCATGACCAGCGTAGCGATCACGGATCTTATTGACTTGCTTACGAACCCGAGTCAGTATCCTGGACGAAGAAATGAAAGATACGTACCGGCGCCAAGACTCACGGTAGGCACGACGGAGGGTCCTTTGGCGGATGGCACTAGCACGGTTCCGATCGACCCTATTCGAGCCGGTCGGGTTCTGCCTATAACGGGAATGGGACAACTGATAGGCAAAAATAGCCGACGCGCAATCCTTCTACCACCAGGGAACGGTATAGCTTCCCGTAACAGGGCACCTCCAGGCAACGAAGCGCTCAGCAGCCTTTAAAATATGAGACCACTGAATCTACGGTATCGAAGGAAACACAGGAGGTATCATTAAAAGAAGCGTCCTGGAACCCAACCCAATTCGCTCGCCGAAGATCCCAACGAGGAGGGAAGAAAAGGCACGGGACAGAAAGGATGGCCGACAGGACTATCGGGAAGTGATCGCTCCCAGAAAGGTCTTCCCAAATCGACCACCGGAATCCGTTTGAACATGGTAAGATTTAAAGTCGCTGGAATTTAGAAGACAAAGGGAATCAGATAATAAGAGGGACTCAACCACTCCGCCCCGGGGATTATGGGTAGTATCATCCCAAGATGGGTGGCGAGCATTAAAATCACCAAGTAATAAAAATGGGGTAGGTAACTGACTTGTGAGCTCTATAAGGTCAGAACGACTCAAACTAAAATCCGGAGGGATGTATACAGAATAAACAGTTAAAAGCTTGGAAATAAAAACCCTCGCAGCAACAGCCTGCAAGGTAGTACGGAGGGTAGGTGGCGCAGAGAATAGCTAATAGGAAGTGCCGGGAAGGAGCGAACCCCAAACAAATTTTCTTGCAAACAGACTACCGAGGGCCGAACGCTAGAAAGCAAGACCTGGAGTTCCTCCCACTTGGAGAGAAGCCTTGACAATTCCACTGTAGGTTGACAGACATTACTGTCGTTTCGACACCAACGTCGGGACTCTAGTGACGGAGACCATCGAAGGTTCCCGACTACTAGAAGACCCAGAAGGGGCAAGTGACAAATTGTGATGAGCCGGGGACACACTCGGCACGGACTTGGCAGCGTGAACGGCGGGAGGCGACAGCTGAGAGCCAGGCCGAACCCTCAACGTGGAGGGCTCATGGCCCGGGAGGAAAGGGAGATCGATCAGAGACGGACGATAACTAAGATGCGAAGAAGATGGAACAGAAGGCGGAACATGGACAGAGGGTGAGAAGGGAACAGGGTCAGAGAGTAAGGAGGGAATTGGATCAGATGGAGAGAAAGAAGCAGGGTCAGAGGGTGAGGAGGAAACAGGTTCAGAAGAAGAAGGGACAGGGGTAGGAGGCAAGGGAGACCAAACTGGGGTAGGAGACATAGAAAACTGCAAAGATGTAAGGGGCAAGGAAGAAAGGACCTGGGTAAGAGGCAAAGAAAGCGGAACTGGGTGAACTTATTCCCGGAGAATGACATCGGTGCTGCCAACGGGGAAGGCCAGCGAAGACCGGGGAGGAAAAGACATCAAACAGAAGACGCCTCATCAGAGGCAGCTTGCTTGGACTCCGAACGGGGTGAGAGGGACCCTACCGTTTGCGCTGAGGCAAAGGAACGGGAGGAACATCAGGGGCAGACGCCTGGAGGAACTAACGGATGTCCTCCAGCGTCTCAGCTTGGTCAGTCTCACGGTCCGCGACAGAGGGAGGAACATGAAAAGGGACCAATGGCAAAGGAGAGGGCGCAACGGAGGGACCAAAGGCAAGGGAGAAGGAGCAACAGAGGGACCGCGAGAAGACAAAGGAGGAGTGGGACGACCGAGAGGAGGACGTCAGAGAACAGACGGCCGGAGGGGGCGGGCTGCCCCCGCACTCTAAGGTGTGCCTCACGGAAGTCCCGAAGAGCCAAGACCTCCTTCTCAAAAAGGAATACGGGACAAGAACGCGAAGCCGCGCTATGGGAACCTCCACAATTTGTGCAACATTCATGATTTCCACAAGAGGAGCCATGATACCCCAACGCACAAGCCACACAGCGACGAGCCTGCCTACAATTGATGCTTATATGTCCAAACTGGTGGCAATTATAACAACGTCTGGGGAGCTCGACATAACGGGACACAGGGACACGAAGATAACCAGCACGAACAAACTGGGGCAGATCGTGACGCTCAAAGGTAACGATGAGCGTACTCGTAGAAACCTTAGCAGGACCAACAGACTTAGAAACCCTATAAACGTATGTAACCCTCTGGGAGGAAAGTTTATCCTTTAGTCTCGAAACATCATATTGCGATAATTCGCCACCTCCCTTTCTGGGATCTTTTCTTCGGGGGTTGTCCCCTGAGAGGCTCTGGCCTTCTCGTGACGAGGGGGTCAGCCCTGGGCCTCTTAGGGGTCCCATGGTGCTGCCAACAAGACTTTTAACATGCCCTCTTTCTTTCCTCCCCTAATACGTTCTTCCACTGCCTTTTATTTCACCTATCTAGTGGTCCTTATAGATACTCGACCTCTGCTCATCTTACGTGGATTGATTCCGAATTGTTCTTTCATGAAGGTGGAAGAGGCTGGGCATCTCCACCTCCTTTGTCTACCGAATGCCCAAGGAGAAACCCATCGTTGGCCCCTTTTCTCCGTGTGTAGGTGAACTCGGGCAGCCTCTTAGGTTTCTAATGATGGTGTGGTAGATCCGTAACCATTCTCCGGCGGGGTTCACCACAGCGGGACTCAAAAGTTTCATTGACATCAAACACATCGACTATTGCAAGTGGGGTGTCGGAGGATGAACTAATGACAAGAAAGCGGGGATAATCTAAGCCTGGGTCTACTTCGTTGGAATAGGGGTACAACGAGCGAAGGAAGGCTGAAAGGGGAGCTAAGAAACGTTTGGCACGAGAACCCTTACGAGAAGGCGAGGTTTTTGGTTTATGGCTAGCCATTGCAAAAAAAAAACTTCGCATTCTTCCTCGGGACTCCCCACCATCGAGGCCTACAAGGGCCCGGCAATACTGCAACTCTACAATCAGTTACGTCCGGATGTGGTCAAGATTTTTTTTTTTTTTTTTAAGAGCTCATCTGGCGACTGCCTACCTGGGCATTAGTCGTCGTATTAAAACTGGCCTAGTTCTAGGCTACTTTAAAATAAAATTAAAGAGACAAAAAAAACACCCCAAATGGGGGAAAGAAAGCAAGCTCCTGCGTCGGGGAGAGGTCCCCCCGGCGCAGGAGCGTGCAACCTAAATGAAAAAAAACAAAAAAAAAAAACCCCTGCTTAAATAATAGGGAGAAGGCCGGCCTCCCCCCCAAAAGTCAACAAGTCCACCAGTCGATGTGAACGGACTCATCCCGAGTACAAGGGACAGGCGGTAGCGACCCCGCCCATACCGGTACCAGGACAGGTGTCGTGCGCGAAGATCACCCAGACTGGGACATTCGACAAGAATGTGCCCAACAGTCTGGGTGAAGACGCAGTCGTTGCAATAGGGCGCAGGCGAGCACTCCATAAAATAGCGATGCGTCACACGAGTGTGCCCGATTCGGAGACGACAGAAAGCAGCCTGAAGCCGCCGTGGCATTGGGGGATAGGTTCATGGGAACAGTCGCGGTGCAATGGCACGCAACTTTAAGTTCCCTTCGACCGTCTCCCATCTTCTTTGCCAAGCAGTCCGAAGAGCTGCCCGTATTCCTGCCATGTAGTCGGTGTGATGAAGAGCGAAACGCTGGTCCGGTCGCAGAGTCCTCACGGACTCTTTGGCGCCCTCATCGGCGCGCTCATTCCCAGCAATTCCTACATGTCCAGGAACTCAACAGAAGATAATCTCGATATCTCCCCGGCTCGCCAAAACCGTGGCGTCACGGATATCGCGAACCAGGGGATGCGGAGATTCCAATGCCCATAGAGCACTCAGGGCGCTTTGTGAGTCACTATAGATCACAATCCGGTCTCCGAACCGGGCACGTCGCGTAATCTTCCATACCTAGTGATGTATTGCCACCAGCTCGGCCGTGAAGACAGACGCAGCGCCTGGTAGAGCCCCGCTGACTTCAAACAGAGGGGATACGGCGTGGAAGCCGACCCCCTCTTGGGACTTGGAGCCATCCGTATACACTGGCATGGTTCCAGCGTGACACGATGTGTGCTCCAAAAAGGTCGAACGCAATACTCCCGGCGCAGTACAAGCTTTGAGGGCAGAGGAGTAGCGACAAATAGCCAAATGTGGTACCGTCCAAGGTGGCGTCCTGGGCAGAACCAGGGGTGACACCGGCTCGAGAGCTATATCTACCTCTCGAAGGAGTTTCCTGGCCCTAAACCCAAAGGGCTTAGGGTATGACTGGCGTCTCTCAGTGGCATAGGCACCATCGAGATCAGCTGCGGATGCAGTGAGAGCTGTTGGTGACTTAGGGAGGCGCCATGCTCGTGCGTACAGGTGAGTGATGCACTGTAAGCGGCGCAGAGCGAGTGGCATCTCTCCATCATCGACCAACAGGCTCTCAATGGGGGAAGTGCGGAAGGCACCGGTCGCAAGGCGAAGGCCAGGGTCGTGGATCGAATCCACCTTCCGCAATAAACGCTCGGCTGCGGATGCATAAAACTCGCATCCGTAGTCGAGCTTCAAGCGAACAAAGGATCGATAAAAAAGTAAGGCAGTAGCCCTATCAGCGCCTCAAGTGCTGAACGTCACGGAACGGAGAATGTCCATGGCACGGGTACAAGAGACCCTAAGGCTGCGAATATGAGCCTCCCAGGTGAGGCGTCGGTCGATTTCAAGACCAAGGAAACGGTGCGACTCAACCTCTTCCAGGCGCACCTCATTAAGAAACAAATCTGGGTCGGGGTGAAGCCGTGGATGGCGGCAGAAGTGCACCACCTTAGTCTTGGCCAAAGAAAACCGAAACTGTGCGCTTCGGCATAGCGAGAGTCGCGGTTCAATGCCTGTTGGAGTCGACGCTCCAGAGTTGGCATCTGGGCTTCGCCAAAAGAGATCGAAAGGTCGTCCACTTAGAGCGTAGCGAGAACATCTTCCGGCAGCACCGAGGTGATGCCGTTGATGCTCAGGGCAAAGAGTGTGACACTACGGACACTTCCCTGCGGGACACCCTCTTCCTGCTCCTTTGGGCCGGAGAAGGCTCCCTTCACGCGTACGCGGAATCGACAATCTCGCAAAAATTCAGATATAAACATTGGGAGGCGTCCCTTCGCCCCCATCGTGTGGAGAGTCTCCATGATACCGTATCGCCATGCGGTATCATAGGCCTTCTCCAGATCGAAAAAGACCGTAACGTAGTGCTGTCTACGAAGGAAAGCCTCGCAGACGGCATTTTCCAGTCGGAGCAGAGCATCCGACGTGGAGTGGAACTTGCGGAAGCCGCACTGTGCGGAAGACAGATGGCCTTCGCTGTCCAGGAAAAAGGCTAATCTAACATTTACTAATTTCTCCATCAACTTGCACACGCAAGAGGTTAGAGAGATTGGGCGGAAACCAGTAGTGATTCGCCAGGAGTCAGGGAAAATACCTTCCACCCAGATCCTGTTGAACAAATCTAACAGAAAGACCATGCCTCGCTCACCCAGGTGTCGAAGCATGGCGTACGGGACATCGTCTGGACCATGGGCGGTGGCCGCGCACGAAGCGAGAGCGAAATGCAACTCACTCAAAGTAAACTTGTCGTTGAAGGGTTCTCCGCCTCTGGAGGTAAAGTCGCCGGCGGCCTTCCGCGACATCATGACGTGCATTGAATGCTGGCGGAGCAGCATCACGGCTAGAGAATGCGGAAAAAAGCGGTCGCTAAGGATTCCGCCACGGACGCGGGGTCCGAGATTGCGGTCCCATTTTCCTCGAGAATGGGAGGGGGGTCCTGCGAGAACTTGCCCCGAATCTTTTTGACTAGCTTCCACACCTCAGCTAAAGGGTTCTTTCCGTTAAGTGAAGACACGTATGCCCACCAAGAAGAGCGGCGGCGGGCGTGCTTCAAAGTATACCGGAACCTAGCCCTATCCTATCCCGCTTATAGCGCATGTAGGCATAACTCTTCTGTTTGAGGGCCGTCTCACACTCGGCCAACCACCATGGGAGTGGTTGGCGTGCAAAATGGCCAGACGTCCTAGGAATAGTAGTCAGTCCCACGGCGATGAGGTTGCCGGAGAAAAACTCAACGGCCTCATCTACCGACCTAAACTCCTCGACTGAGATAGAGAATTCAGTCATTTCCTGAAATGCAGGCCACCACGCCCGCACCAAGCACCACCGAGGTGATCTCTCACGTGGCAGTTGCCCTGAAAATGATATTTGAATGGGAAAGTAATCACTACCATGTAGGTCATCGACCACCCCCCAATCAAAATCAGGCTGTGCATCCGAAGCGCACAAAGATAGGTCAAGGCAAGAAAATGAAGCGGTTCTCGGACAGTGATGCGTAAACTTATCCACGTTTAGGACACTCATCTCAAGCTCTTTGATCAGATCGGCAAGGATTTGTCTCCTGGGATTTCTGGAGTAATCTCCCCAGAGAGGATGCCTGCCGTTCAGATCTCCAAGCAAGAGATAGGGCCTCGGCAACCGTGCCACGACGCGGCGGAAGTCCCCCGCGTCGAAGTCAGCTGACGGTGAAATGTACGCAGAAATGATAGTATACCTCCTATCCAAGTGAAGCTGCACAGCCACTGTCTGAAAGGGGATATCTAAAGAGAAAGGAATATCGGATACATCATGCCGGGTGTAAACCGCGTATCCCCCAGCCCGGCCTTCCCGTGGTGGTGGGGTCGCAAGACCCTTATACCCCGGGAGGGCAGGCAGGGGGCACGCGCCTAGCATGGTCTCCTGCAAAAACATAGCTAACGGGGAACGGGACGAGACGACCCTCCGCAGCTCTTCCCAGTTGGCCTGGAGTCCACGGCAATTCCATTGAAGGAATATGCCCTCCAGGTCTAGCTCGGAGGAGACGCGGGGGCCCTCCTTGAACTGAAGACCCTCACGGAAATAGCCGTACGCTTCCCGGGGGCAGAACCCCAGGCGCTGTTGGCCAGACAAAGCGCTGTCGCCTTCGAGGACTTATTGGGGAAGGTTGGGGTCGCCATGCGAGTCTTTTCCTCACTCTGCCTCAAAACCTTAGGCGGGCGTTGCGGCTTCGGAGGCGGGGGGCCCTCTTTCCGAGGAACCACCGTCTCCGAGCCACTCGTTCCACCTCGGGGCGTGGGCGAAGAAGCCGAAGCTCCTTTGTTGCTGTCCTCCTTTTGGCGGACAGCTTTGGGAACCCCCGAAGATGGCCTAGCGACCATCTTCAGGGGTGTTGCCTCCTGTGAGTCTAACGATTCGGTGAAGGCGCGTGGCTGTTTCGCCTTACGGGGAACGGTCACGCTGGGGGAAGAGCGGGGAGCCCTGGTTTTAGCCGGGGCTGGGTATGAACGCTTTTTGACGCCAGCTTTACCAGGGGAGCGCCCAGGTTGGGTAGAGCCCGCAGAAGGGCTCCGAATGGGCGCGGAAACAACCGTGCTCGTTGGCCTGGATGAGCCAGGAGCAGAGGGTGCCTTTCTAACTATTGAGGCATATGACGTCCCAGGCAGAGCCGGGCGCGCCAGGACCAAGTCTTTAGCCTCGCGGAATGAGGGTCGATCCTGGGCCTAAACGGCCAGGATTTCTTTATCAAGGAGATATGCACCACATTGCTTCGAAGAAGCGGGGTGTGGCTCTCCGCAATTGACATACTCGCCACACACGATTTAGACTTATCGTGTGCGACCTTGGAGCAATTTACACATACTTCGGGTAACCACGGCTTTGCACGTCTACATGAGCGATTCGTATGGCCGAAGCGGTGACATTAATAGTACCACAACGGGCCGTGGCACGAATGCCTTCACGCGGTAGCGGTACCAACCGGCACGCACCGTCTAAGGGAGTTTGTCACAGTCGAACGTGACGAAGAGTGTAGGGTTGGGTCTCGAGGCCCCTCCCTGTTTTCTCATCACACGTTCGACCTTGACCACCCCATGGTCGGCCAGGTTTAGGGTGATGTCCTCAATGGAGTAGTCAACGAGTTCCTTTGCATAAACTACTCCTTTCACAAAGTTCAAGGTATAGTGTGGCGTCACACTCACCGGGGTGCCATGAAGTGTCCGAAGAGCACTTATCTTGGCCGCCTCGGCGGGATTCGTCGCATTCACCAGAAGGCTCCCGTCCGAGTAACGGGTCACCTTCGGCTCTCTACCAATTGCACTATCTAATCCTCTCCTCTGATGGATCATGTTGCCCTTGGCCAACATGCTGCCATCAGTAGAGCGAATAACGAGGAAGCGTTTCAAGCCAGCGGGCTCGAAAACGCCAGGTAACCTCTGAATCAGGGGCCCCGATGTCTTCGAGGCTCCGCCCTGTGCACTTTTGGTCTTAGTCAGGGGCTCCGCAACCGGGGGGGGGCAGAGGGGACGGATGTGCCGATCTTAGCTTTGGTCACTTGCCAGGAAGGCAGCAGACTCATCCGTCCCCGCAGCCCCCGCGGATGGAGAGGAGCCCCGAGTCTTTTTGGTGTGGTTCTTTTTCTTTTTTGGAGAGGAGGGCGGGAAATGAACCCGCTTCTCACTCCCGCAGGTAGAGGCCCCTAGGCCAGATGTACCGGCTTCAGCCAGGTCCTTCTCCGAAATGGAGAAGGTCTTGGTGGTCGCGGGGCATCATCCGGAGGAGATCCTTCTCCTCCTTGTACTGCCTCAGAATCCCCAGCCGTTTGTGGAGGACCTTGCATAGGGGCGGATTCGGGTTCGGTGCTTGGCGCCGAGCCCGGATTCTCCCCCATGTAAGGCCCTACCGTCTGAGGCTGGTTTTCCTCAAGGACCATGTCTATCACAGGAGGGGCCTCCTGTTGTCCATCCCCTCCCAGGACATCGCAGGTCCCCTTGGCAGCGTCATGAGTCTTTTGTGGCGAGGCACAGGCCTTGACCCCGGCAAGGTTTAATATTCTTGCCAGCAGGTCTTTTGAGGGAAGCGACCGAAGGGGCCTGGCTTCCCCTTTCCCCCTAAGGGGGTTTGCCCTACCGAGCCGCTTACACGAGGAGCGGTCGGCAATGGGCTGCCTGCTGGCTTTCTTGGCAGTCCGCTTAGAAAGAAAAGGAGGGACTGCCGCTGGAAATAGGGAGGTGCCCGAAAGCACCTCTAGAGAAGGGATTGAGGGGGAGTCCCCTACACCCGTAGGCGTAGGAGATGAGTAAGCCTCCTCTCTGGTTAAAGAAGTATGGAGGGTCCCCTGGGGAAACACAAGGGGGAAAACCTCCATTTTTTTGGTGGAGCTGCCCGAGGGCGGCTCCGTTGATGTTACAGGGAAAGTTGGGGGTTGGGTTTTTTTTTATCTTCATCATTGGGCATGGTAACCCTCTATTTTACACAGGACGCAATAGCTCACCATCTCTCACAGTTGCCTGCACTGCAAGAGGTGCTTGCAGGCCCGGCAGAGCCAGGCGCCGCCATTTGGGACCACCCCTCTTGCCTGGTGGCCTGTCAGTCGATCGGCATGGCGGCTCCACCTTAGACACGGCGTAAAAAAGATAGATTTTGAAGACGAGAGGAAAAGGGATGTAAGGAGGGTATGGGTGGGAATGAAGCAGGTTGTTAAAAATCAACCACCCCAGACCGGAGCTCAGGGGTTAGGGAACATTGTCCCCTCCACCCTCAGCCCCGATCCAGGATGGTTGGCCGAGAAGAAGGTCAGCATCTACCCTGTGAAATTAGAGGCTGACCAGAGAAAGCTGTGGGAGAGGTTGTTTAAGAAGCGACGAATTAGGAGAGAAATACAGGCTATCTGAAGGAAGGAAGAGTGGCTAAGCTAGGGCCGGACGGAGTGCTGGATCCCGTCAGCACGGCGGCCAGGATGGCAAATCGCCGCGCCCCTTACGGGGGGATGTGGTCAAGAGGTAGTGGTGATGTCGTAGTCGAGGTGTTATAACACAACCTTGTGCGAAATCTATCTTTGATAGCTGAAATTTCCAGTAACTGTCTCGCCTCATCCGCGTCTGAATTTTGTTAAAGGTTTCGTCCGTTCAAACGAACTAATGGACTACGACCCCACCCACCTTCAGAGTAAGCTCAGTACCTAACGTGTCACACACGTACACAGAGTGACTAAAACATTAGTCACTCTGTGTACGTGTGTGACACGTACGTGTGTGACATTAGTCACTGATTTTAACATTCGAACGACAAAAACTGCCGCAGTATATTAAAACTGGGTACCTTCGTGTCCCGGTAAGTCCCTACATCGAACTACCCAGACGCTGCTTCAATTTCAATCAATTTGAACATGTTGGCCGTGCCTGTCGGCACCCCTGCTCCTGCGTGAATTGTAGCTCTGATTACCATGGCCCCGAATGCACCAAAACACCTCGCTGTGCCAACCGTGGAGGTACCCACAGTGCTGCGTCTAAACTCTGTTCTATATTTTATATGAAAAGTAGGTGCTCGCTTCGCGCGACTCCTTACGTCTAGATATAAGAGAGGCCCACCAGCGTGCTCGAGCACAAACCTCACCACTCGGCCGTCGTCTCTTCTCTGACGTTTTACGTGACGCTGGATGGACGAAACCGACCATCACGCTCGAGTTCCGACCAGCCTGAAGCACTCCATCTTACATCTACTCGCAGGGGCAGAAACATTCAGGATATGCAGTCGAAGCATTGCTCTCACACCGAGATAACCAATGTAGCTCCCATCTCTCCACAGCTCTAGCTGGGAGAGACACTCAGGATGAGACACTTAAAGACATCAGACGCTATTTGAAAGAATCTTCAACATCGACCAGTGAAGGTTCATCCACCAGGCCCCCGAGACCCAAAGCCCAGTGGTAAGAGGTAGGATTCCTTACCTGGGTCATCGACCACCAATAAGCGGGCAGCCTCTGGAGCTGACTCGGCCGAACCCCGAGTATCTTCAATGGACTCTTCCCCTATGGCTGAACATTCTATGCCCTTAAGTCCGTCCCACCCTTCACAGGACTTAGGCCCCATCCTGATCCAAACGATGGCAGATATACACCCAGCTCCACATACCTCGCTCAGATCGCCTGTTCGTTCCACTCACCCTTCTATCCATGATCCGATGGAAGCAGTTGATACTCCAACATCACCAATCGCGGCGGTTGGAGCGACCTCTCAGACACTGAAAATACCCTCGACACATGAATCCGGATTTACCGGCCGAAAATCCCATCTCGATCTTCCTTTTCCGCCAGGTTGTGAGCCCGAATTACAATCAAGGGCCTCGGTCGGTTGTCCAAAACCCACGAAAAAAAGCCCCAGTTTCTGCTCCCTCTAGGATCTCTCTTCCTGCAAAAGCAGGCTCCTCAAAATCAGCTCTCCGTCTCCCAAGCTCTTTGGGACCAACCTCAAATACAATATCGGCCACAAAAGAGAAAAAGATATCCACAGTGGTATCTAATCGTCACACATAATATATTCCATTTTACAATGGAATTGTCAAGGTGTTCTTCCAAAGTGGGAAGAACTCAAAATTCTTTTGACGACTATCCACCCCGTTGTTATTTGTCTTCAGGAGAATAAACTGGGGATACGGCCCTTTCCGCCCATACTCGGCTTTCTCACTTTCAACTCCATTGCTCCTGCTGGAAGCTCCTCTCATGGGGGGTGTCAATCATGGTATCTTCATCCCACCATGTTTCTCCCATCCCCCTACATACTACCCTCCAAGCTGTTCCCGTGAGGGTTTTTCTTACTAAGCTTTTTACCGTTTGCTCTTTTTACCTACCCCCTTGTTCATCATTGTCAAGGCCCGACCTTTTAGAACTTATAGATCAGTTGCCCTCCCCATTCTTATTACTAGGAGATTTTAACACCCGTCATCTATACTGGGGCGACATCACTCGGAATGTCAAAGGCAGTCTTTTAGTCTCTTTTATTATCTGACTTTCTTTTCGTTTTAAACACTGGCGATTTTACCTCTTATCATGTCCAGACGGTCTTTTTTAGCTGTGTTGACCTGTCTATTTTTTCCCCGGATTGCTTCACGAAATTTCGATGGGAGTGACCACTTCCTTATTGTCTTGTCCGCCCTTCAAGTTAGCCCTTATATAACTATGCCCCTTAAGTGGGACTTAGGTCATGCAGATTGAGAAGGTTTCCAAGAGGCGTCCTTCACAAGTGCATCCTTGGGGACCTTCAATGGAGTGGATGCAGCAGTAGAATACTTAACATCGACTATCTAGAATGCAGCAACACAGACCATCACACGGAGGCGACCCGACACGGATCGCTTAACCGTGCCTTGGTGGAACTCGGCGTGTGCAACAGCTATCAAAAACTACAAGTTAGCCCATGCCCAATTCCAAAAGAACCCAACTTTGTACAACAAGGTCGACCGAAACCGAGCTCGTGCGCTTTGCCAAATAACCCTTCGTCAGGCTCGCCGAAATTCATGGCGCCGTTACGTTTCATCAATTTCCTCTATGGCGCATACCGCTAAGATCTGGAAGAGGATTAATAAGATCAGGGGCCGTTATGCTAATCATCATACCCCCACACTCAACTTAGACGGTTCCTTGAAGAATGACGGCCTGGCGGTCAGCAATGCTTTTGCTAACCATTTCCGCGCCGTCAGCAGTGTCAGCCGTTACGATAAGGCTTTTCTATCCCACCAATCAAAGGAAGAATCTCATTCTCTCAACTTTACAACAAAATCTAACCTTCCATATAACGCTCTATTTAGCATCCATGAGCTGCATAGCGCCTTGTCCCTTTGCAGATCTACTTCCCTGGTCTTGACGAGATCCATTTCGATATGATTCGGCACCTACATCCACACTCAACTCTCTTCTTACTTGATTTGTACAACCTTATATGGGTGAAGGGTTTTTACCTGTCATCAGGTGCATTGGGATCATCCTTCCGTTTGTCAAACCGGGAAGGGACGCGTTGGACGCAGATCACTACCACCCTATAGCTCTAACCAGCTGTTTGAGTAAGTTGCTGGAAAAATGGCGTTGGAGCGCCTAAACTGGTTCCTAGAAACCAATCACCATTTCTCTCCATTTCAATGTGGCTTCCGCCAAGGTCATAGTGCCCTTGACCTATTAGTACGTTTTGAGGGATCGGTCGGGAAGGCTTTCTCATTAAAGCACTGAGTCCTGGCCATATTTTTCGATATCTACAAAGCCTACGACACAAAATGGAGATACTGCATCTTGAAGCAGCTTTACGTCTAGGGAATAAGAGGCTTTTTACCGTCACTTATTCAGAGTTTTTTAGCATTTCGATCCTTCACGGTACGTGTTGGAGACGCATACTCTGACCTGAAACCCCAAGAGGAGGGAGTTCCTCAGGGCAGTGTTCTAAGTATCCATGTTATATAATTGCCATCAATGATATTATTTCTCTCTCCCAGAGGGTGTATCGGCAACTCTGTTTGTCGATGATTTGGCACTATACTGTTCCTCACCTCGCCTTCCATCAGCAGCGCGTCGGCTACAACTGGCGGTCGATGTTGTATCCAAAAGAGCACAATTTAAGGGATTCCGCTGTTCCACGAACAAAACCAAAGGAATGTATTTCCACCGGGGCGGAGTGGTTCTTGTTCCACCATCTATCTCCCTGCAAGGCGAAGATATAGAGTTTGTCTCAGAGTTTCGGTTTCTTGGCGTAACTCTTGACCCAAAGTTATCCTGGTTATCCCTCCTACGCTGACTTCGAACGGGCTGTCTGCGGGCTCTAGACATTTTGAAAGTCCGCTTTCACGCTTCGTGGGGCAGCGACCGAAAAACATTGTGGACATTATACACAGCCCTCGTCCAATCCAAATTAGATTATGGCTGTCAAATTTATTCATCGGCTTTTCCTTTAGCCCTTAAAATGCTGAACCCTATTGGAAACCTCGGAGTTTGCCTTTCCAGTGGAGCCTTCCGTACTTCTCCTGTCAACAGCCTTTACTGTGAGAGTGGAGTACTCTCTTTGGCCTACCATAGACTTCAAATCTGCATGCGATACCTCTGCCCAGTACAGCAAGCCCCTGTATCAGAGGTCTACAGATGCTTGTGTGATGCCGAATCAACAGCGGCATATGGACAGTTGCCATCTTTACCCCGCCCCTTAAACCTTCGCATAGGAGATCATTTCTCTAACCTGGGTGCTCCAAGGGTCCTTACCCTTCCATCCTTACTGACCCCTAGTTGGCGTGCTCGTCTCCCCACAGTATGTACCAACATGTTGAGCCTGGAGAAGTCCTCCATGGACCCTCGCATCATTAAGAGCCTGTTCTTAGAGCATTCGATCTCACACAAACAATGCTGCCCACTATACAGGGATGGCTCTAAGTCGGACGGTGGCGTGGGTGCCGCAGCCATCTACCTAGGAGGAGAATTCCTAACTTTATCTTTGAGGCCAGCAGCATCCATTTTTACCGCTGAACTTTCAGCAATCCTTTTAGCCTTTACTCATCCAAATTTTACCTTTTAGTGATTTTGTCATTTTTTCCGACTCAAAAGTGTCTTACAATCAATTAGATCTTTTAATGCGTACCATCCCCTAGTCACAGAAATTTGCAACTGGCTGATCCAAAATGCGTCCCGGTATAGAATTATATTTTGCTGGGTCCCTAGGCATGTGGGGCCCTGGGCAACGAGAGGGCTGATTGGCTGGCCCGCTCAGCACATTCTGCGTTCCCTGAGAACTCGGCTCTGCCTTTTAGGGACTACTTTCCTTCAATAATAAAATATAATTTTCAACTGTGGCAGAATGAATGTGATGGCTGTTCATCATCCAAACTATACAAAATTCAAAATTCTATTCACTCTTGGCCCTTTGCCGAGTTCACATTGGCCACACAAGACTTACTCACGGCCATCTTGTTTCGGATGATGTTCAAATCAGCCCTTGCTGTCGATTTTGCGGTGGGGACCAATCGGTTGCCCACCTTTTATTAGACTGAACCCATTTCGCCACTCTCCGGTTGTCCTATTTCTTGACCCTTTTAACTATCCCGCAACACACCCTTCTTCGATTCATATTGGCGGAGGAATCTTTTAACACGGTGTCTTTAAACATTTTTTCACAAAGTGCTCTCTTCCACCTTTTATAGATAATTTGCCTCGTTTTATCCTAGCTACCATATAGAATCCACTTGGATTGGGCAGCAACCTACTGGTTCCTTACCTTAAACCTTAAACCTTGCAATAATTCGTTGGAGCGAATCACTCCGTTAACAAAATTAAGGCGAGGGTGGGGCACAACCGAAACCGGGACCTCCGAAAAGGAGCACAAATACCGCACGGTGCCACACTGCTCTCGCGAAGATACCTCAACCACTAAATCGCCACTACCACGGGCCCACATACGGCGGGACTCAAAACTCATTCAAATCAAACACGTCCAATTTAGAAAGCGGGGACCCGGAACTGGAATTCAGCACCAGGAAACGAGGATAATCGAAATCAGGATCTCTCTCTTCTGTGAAGGGATCTAACAAGCGCGGAAAAGAAGACTTAGTGACCAGCGTAGTACGAGAACCAGATGCGACTTCTGTGAGAGAATTTTTTATTATTACCCATATAAAGTAGACAATAAAAGGTGGTGCGTACTCGCGCAGCACAGTCACTGTCTACCGTCGAGACACCCACTCGGAGCGCCGGCCCAACCAGGAGGGTAAGCCCGTCGACCCCTGACCTAACCATCATTTTAAAAACGGCCGGCCAGCCTCGAAAATTTACCGGTTGGTAAAGCAAAGACCCTCAAGAGCGCCACGGCAGCTCAGGCAACCACCAACCAAGACAGGCAGGACCAGCTAAAGGTTCGTATCCCCTGACGGACAGCTCTAATACACCGAGATCGACAAACAAACGTAGATGGAAGGACGATGCAGGGTGAAAGAGAATTAGTACAGAAGACAAAGTAGGGGTTAGCAGAAGGAGAAAAAGGATGAGAAGCTGGGGACGGACAGGGCGCTGAGTCCCGTCAGCACGGCGGCCAGGAGAGCAAATCGGGGTGCCCCTTACAGGTGCTTTGTGCAGATGAATTGCTTGTGGCTTCTGTTCGAATGTGATGTTTGAGGTTGTTGGTTTTCTTTATTGCTTTGTTTATTACATTGGTGACGAATTTTGAATGTCACGTGGGTGTCGTATATTCCCAGAAGAGGGAGTTTTTATGGGAAGGTGTCTGATTTGGATGTGGTTGGTGGTTGATCGTGTGATGGTCGATTTGGGACTTTGTGAGAGCCAGTGGGGTTATGTATTGTTGGATTTCTCTACTTGCTGCATAGAGTTATGGGTGTTGTGCAGTGATTGAAATGCCATCCAGTTATGTGTTGGGTTTGTGGATGTGAATAAGTTGAAAAGGAATGGTGCGAGTATGGTTCCTTGGGGGAAAGCATTGTGAAGTGGCTGGATGTGTGTCATTTGACCTTGTATGCAAAGGCGAAGTTTATTGGCCATTTTTTGTCGTTGGTGAGGTTGGTGTTAAGATTTTTGGTGAGTGTTTTGGCTTGTTTGTCTATGGCGGCGGGGATTGAGGGGGAATGGGATGCTTGTTGAAGCCATCGAATGTGTGTTGTGTGAGGTCAGTAATGAATGGTCGTGCTTTAGTCTTTTTGAAAGCCGCATTGTGTTTCAGATAGGATATTTGCTTATTCTTTAGTGTATTAGTTTTGCGAGTGTCTTGGATAGTATGTACAGTAGTGAGTTAGGGTTTTACCTGGCTTGGGAATCGGTATGATGTGGGCTTTACGCGAGGGGATCAGTCCTGACGTTTGTGTTGACTGCCAACTGGACTTTTATTCGCTTTCGCTCCTCCCTCCCTTATTTATAATTTATTTATTACCTAACCTATGCATTATTTACGTATTCTTATAGTACCCCCTTGTTCCTTATTTTCGCTATCTGTTTGGGGGTCCAATGCCCTTGCGCGTGTTGACCGTACGGGAAAACCGTGTAATTTCGTGTGCCCCCTTTGCCTTATGGAAGTTTAGCTACGTTCTTGAGGTAGCAGCACAACTTAGTCGACGAGGTAGTTTGGTGGCAAATGAAAGACCACGTGAGCTGTTGCCTGGTCGATTCGTCTCCCGGCTCGCCATTGATCCCGTGGTTACTGGAATATACCGGGTCTAGGCCTGCTTCCTCTCTGGGACCTTATCTTTCTTCAGGGGTTGGTCGCAGAGAAGCTCTGACCTGCTGATGGTGAAGGGGTCAGAAGTGGGGCACTTAGGGGTCCCCTGGTGCTGCAAACTAGACGTTTAATATACCCCCCCCCCGCATTACTTTCTTTTATTGCCCTTTATTTCCCCCGTCTTCTTTCTCGTATCTAGTGGCCATGAATGCTGACTGGACTCAGCGCCCCGTCTGGCCCCAGCTTAGCCTCCTCTCCTTTCAGACAGTCTGTGTTTCTCCCCTACTTCCTCACTTCCCCTAAAACCTCTTCACAACTTTCTCTGGTCAGCCTATATTTTCACCGTGTAGATGTTGACTTTCTTCTCAGCCAACTATCCGGGATCGGAGCTGAGGGCAAAGGGGACAATGTTCCCTAACCCCTGAGCTCTGGTTTGGGATGGTGGGTTTTTAACAACGTGCTTCATCCCCACCCATACCTTCTTCACATCTATTTTCCTTCTCACTTCACGATCTATATTTTTTTATGCCGTGCCCAAGGTGGAGCCACCATGCTGAAGGGCTGCTAGGTCACCAGTCGGGATGGGTGGCCTTAAATGGCGGCACCTGGCTCGGCCAGTCCAATACGCACCCCAAATGTGTCAATTGCGGAGAACCGCACCCCGCTTCTTCGAAGCAATGTGGTGCGTATCTCCTTGAGAAGTAAATCCCCGCGGGTCAGGCTCAGGATCATCTCTTATTTCGCGAGGCAATGGATTTGGTCCTGGCGTGCCCAGCGCTACCCGGGACATCCTATGCCTCAATGTTGAAAAAGACACCCTCTGCTCCTGGCCGAGTTCACATTGGCCACACAAGACTTACCGAGTGGTGTATTGCTACCAGCTCGGCTGTGAAGACAGACACAGCGGCTGGCAGAGCACCGCTGACTTCAAACAAAGGGGATACGGCGTGAAAACCGACCCCCTCTGGAGACTTGGAGCCATCCGTATACACTACCACAGTTCCAGCGGACACGAGGTGTGCTTCAAAAAGGTCGAACGCGATACTCACGGCGCAGTAGAAACTTTGGGAGCAGAGGCGTGGCGACAAATAGCCAAAGGTGGTACTCTCCAGGGTGACGTCCTAAGCAGAACCAGGCGCGCCACCGGCTCGAGAGCTATACCTAGCTCTCGAAGGAGTTTCCTAGCCCTAAACCCAAAGGGCTTAAGGTATGACTGGCGTCTTTCTGCGGCATAGGCACCGTCGAAATCAGCTGCAGATGCAGTGAGAGCTGTTGGCACCGAGGGAGGCACCAGGCTCACGCGTACAAGCGAATAAGGCACTGTGAACGGCGTCGAACGAGTGGCATCTCCTCCGCATCGACCTGTAGGCTCTCAATGGGGGAGGTGCGGAAGGCACCGGTCACCGGGCGAAGTCCGGTCTGGTGGATCGAATCAACCTTCCGCAATACCCGCTTAGCTGCGGATGCATAAAACTCGCATCCGTAGTCGAGCTTCGAACGAACAAAGGATTGATAAAAAAGTAAGGCAGTAGCCCTATCAGCACCCCCAAGTGCTGAACGTCACGGAACGGAGAATATCCATGTCGAGGGTACAAGAGACCCTAAGGCTGCGAATATAGCCTCCCAGGTGAGGCGTCGGTCAAATACAAGACCAAGGAAACGGTGCGATTCAACCACTTCCTGGCGTTCCCCAATTAAGAAACAAGTCTGGGTCGGGGTGAAGCCGTGGATGGCGGCAGAAGTGCACCACCTTAGTCTTGGCCAAATAAAACCGAAAGGGTCCACACCCTGCCCCGGTTAAAACCACGGCACCCCCACCCTTCCCCCAGCGTGACCCATTCCAGTAAGGCGCCTCCACTGAGTCGTTAGACTCACAGGAGGCAACACCCCTGAAGTTGGTCGCCAGGCCATCTTCCAGGGTTCCTATAGCTGCCCCCCGAAAGAAGGACAGCAACAAAGGAGCTTAGGCTCCTTCGACCACGCCCAGTGGTGGGCTGGGTGGCTCGGAGACGGTGTATCCTCAAAAAGAGGGCCCCCTCCCCCCGCCCCAAAGCCGCATCTCCCGCCTAAGGCTTCGAGGCGGATAGACGAAAAGACTCGCGTGGCGAGCCCAATCTCCCCCAATAAGTCCTCGAAGGTGACAGCGCATTCAACGCATTGTCCGGCCAACATCGCCCGGGGTTTTGCCTCCGGGAAGGGTGCGGCCATTCCTGTGAGGGTCTTCTCTTCGAAGAGTGCCGCCGCGTCTTCTCTGAGCTAGGCCTGGAGGGCATATTCCTTCAATGGTATTGCCGCGGACTCCGTCCAACTGAGAGGAGCTGCGGAAGCTTGTCTCCTCCCGTTCCCCGTTAGCTATCTTTTTGCAGGAGACCATGCTGGGTGCATGCCACCTGCCCACCATCCCGGGTTATAAGGGTTTTGCAACCCCACCACCACAGGATGGGGACGGTTGGGAGGATGTGCGATTTATACCCGGCATGATGTATCCGTTCTTCTCTTCGCTTTAAATACCTCCTTTCAGGCAGTAGCTATGCAGCTGCACCTTGATAGGAGGTATAGTGTTATTTTCGCGTACATTCCACCGTCAGTCGACTTCGACGCGGGTACTTCCGCTGCCTGGTGGCACGGTTGCCGAGGCTCTTTCTCTTGCTCGGAGATCTAAACATTAGACACTCCCTCTTAAGAGACTACTCTATTAATCTACGGGGTCAAGTCCTTGCCGACCTGACCGACGAGCTTGAGATGGGTGTCCTAAATGTGAATTAATTTACTCATCACAGCCCGAGAAATGCTTAATTTTCCTGTCTCGATCTATCTTTGTGATCTCGGGAAGCACAGCCTGATTTTGATTATGGGGTGGTCGATGACCTCCATGTTAGTGATCACTTTCCCATTCAAATATCATTTTCTGGGCCGTTGCCGCCCGAGAGCACGCTCTGGTAGTGCTTGGCGCGGGCGCAGTGGTCTGAATTTCAGGAAATGACTGAGTTTTCTATCTCAGTCAAGGAGTTTAATTCGGTAGATGAGGCCGTTGAGTTCTTCTCCGGCAACTGCTTCGCCGTGGGCCTAGCTACTATTCCTAGAAGGTCTGGCCGTTTTGCACGCCAACCACTCCCGTGGTAGTCAGCCAAGTGTGAGACGGCCCTAAACCAGAAGCGCTATGCCTACATGCACTATAAGCGCCGCCCGGACGATTTTACTGTCGCTGAATTTCGTCGGGCTAGTGCTAGGTTCCGGTATATTTTTTGAAGCACGCACGCCGCTCTTCTTGGCGGGCATACGTGTCTCCACTTAACGAGAAGCCCCCTTTAGTAGAGGTGTGCAAGTGAGTCAAAAGGATCCGGGGCAAGTTCTCGCAAATACCCCCTCCCGTTCTCCAGGAGAATGGGACCGCAATCTCGGACCCCGCGTCCATGGGGGAATTTTTCGCGACCGCTTTCTCTGCATTCTCTAGCCGGCATGCTGAACCGCCAGCATTCAATGCACATCGTGATGTCGCGGAAGGCCGCCGGCTTGACTTTACGACCAGAGGCGAAGAATCTTCAACGACAGGTTTACTGTGAGTGAGTTGCGTTCCGATCTTGCTTCGTGCGCGGACACCGTTCATGGTACATACGATGTCCCGTACGCCATGCTTCTCACCTGGTTGATTTGTTCAACAGGATCTGGATGAAGGGTCTCTTCCCGGGTTCCTGGCGAATCCCTACTGTGATCGCCTTTCTCAAACTGGGGAGAGATCACTACTCTGGCGGGCTTCCACCCAATCTCTCTAACCTATTACTTGTGCAAGTTGATGGAGAAATTGGTGAATGTTAGATTATCCTTTTTTTCTGGACAGCGGAGCCCATCGGTCTTCTGCACAGTGCGGCTTCCGCAAGTTCCACTTCACGTCGGATGCTCTGCTCCGACTGGAAAATGCCGTCTGCGAGGCCTTTCTTCGTAGACAGCACTACGCCACGGTGTTTTTCGATCTGGAGGTAGCCTATGATACCCCATAGACGATACGGTATTATTAAGACTCTCCTTCGATAGGGGCGAGGGAACGCCTCCCAATGTTTATATTTGAATTTTTGCGAGATCGTTGATTCCACGTAGGGGTGGGGGAAGCCCTCTTTGGCCCAATGGAGCAACAAGAGGGTGTCCCGCAGGGGAGTTTCTTCAGTGTTACACTCTTTGCCCTGAGCATCAACTGTATCACATCGGTGCTGCCGGAAGATGTTCTCGCTACGCTCCACGGTGACGACCTTTCGATCTCTTTTGGCGCGGCCCAGATGCCAACTCTGGAGCGTCGACTCCAACAGGCATTGAACCACGTCTCTTGCTATGCCGAAGCGCACAGGTTTCGGTTTTATTTGGCCAAGACTAAGGTGGTGCACTTCTGCCGCCATCCACGGCTTCACCCCGACCCAGACTTGTTTCTTAATTGGGGAACGCCAGGAAGTGGTTGAATCGCACCGTTTCCTTGGTCTTGTATTTGACCGACGCCTCACCTGGGAGGCTATATTCGCAGCCTTAGGGTCTCTTGTACCCTCGATATGGATATTCTCCGTTCCGTGACGTTCAGCACTTGGGGTGCTGATAGGGCTACTGCCTTACTTTTTTATCAATCCTTTGTTCGTTCGAAGCTCGACTACGGATGCGAGTTTTATGCATCCGCAGCTAAGCGGATGTGATGTGATTTTTGCCCGTTAATTCTCTGAGGTAATTTTACCCTTCAATTCTCTTATTATTTTTTTTGTGTAAATAAAATTCTATTTTTGTGCAAGTCTCTTTAAATAACCTTGAACTTTGCCATTGTCCATAATTTACCTGACCTCGTTGCACTCTCTCGTTACTCAGCCCGTCTGAACACGTGGTTTTCCGTCCCTTTTGTCGGTTCGTTTTCAAGCTAGTGGTCCTCTCCCATAGATATAATATGGTATTGATATAATGTAATGTCATGCCACGACACACATATATATATATATATATATATATATATATATATATATATATATATATATATATATATATATATATATATATATATATATTAATATACATATTATATAAATCTGGTGTCAAGTGTGTTGGGGTTTTTACGAACCCGTGTCATTTTAATTTCGACATTAGAAGTTCCCTTGTTATTCACGTACATCCCTTTTATTTTAATTTTTGTATTGTACTGGCAGAAGGTAAGTTCAAGTTATTTGAAGAGCAGTGGAACGTAATCTATTTAGATTTTGTGTTGGACCCCAGGTTATTATT
Organism: Ceratothoa steindachneri; assembly: GCA_963969495.1. NCBI lineage: Eukaryota > Metazoa > Arthropoda > Malacostraca > Isopoda > Cymothoidae > Ceratothoa > Ceratothoa steindachneri. The sequence continues at coordinate 213,838,088 of OZ018317.1, forward strand.
TTTTTCTTATTGTGTTCGAATTTCGGAGACTCTCCTGGTTATTAATCCAAAAGAGTTAAGGTCTTTGGTGTCCTAATTCCGGTAGGACCATTTTAATTTTTTTTCCCCGCTTAGAAACAGCAGAGGTAGGTAGCGGTATCTTAATTTTTTTTAATGATCAAGGCCTTCACGAAGATTCGAGTATTCGTTTCGCGTGGGTAGTGTCCTAGCTCGTTCGCGTATCAGTGTTCCCTCAATTCCCCAAACTCCTTCAGTCCACCTTCCCGCTTTCAATGATGGAGAGGACTTTGGGTCATTTTTGGCCCATTTTGAGAGAATCTTTCAGATCAATAGATGGGATCTCGAAAATGATGGCGTCGCTCGCTTACTTCCCCTTCTAAATGCCAAGTTAAGGGATATCTTCGTATCCCTTCCTCCGGAAGCAACTTTGAACTATTCCACGTTAAAGTCCAATTTGCCAGCCGCTGTTCACATGAATAGCGAATTCTACCGCTCCCGATTCCGTCAGGAAAGGATCCGCCCTGGCCAAACCTTTCGACAACACGGGTACATCCTCCAAAGAAACCTTCAGTGTTGGCTGGATGCGTGCAAGATTCCCCAGGTCTACGAGTCCCTTCTGGACTTCTTCCTTAGGGATCAGCTTTTAGCTGCCGTGGATCCCGAAATTCGCGCCTTCATTAAGGATAAACTTTGCGCCACTTTCAAGGAGTGCTTGGAAGAGGCCGATGTTTACGCGGGTAGTCACGATTTATACCCTAAGGATATTAAAAGGGTTCCCCAATCGCCCCATAAAACTAAATTTTATGGCCCTAAGACCCCCTCCTGAATTGGTTCCAAGATTTACCAAAGCTCCTAGTCCCTGAAGCCAAGAAACTTCCATCCATCGGAACAACGAGACGTTAAGCCCTTAGTTTCTTCTCCCCCGGTTGTGCCGTACCAAAAGAACCCGATCGTCTGCTACACCTGCGGAGTTCCCGGCCATTACCGCACGAACTGTCCTTAAAACTCCCGATTCGCAAACTCTCAGTCTAACAAAGTACACCAAACCTGGGCCGCCCCTGATCCTCCTCCGTCGCCTCAGAAGACTCCCGAACTTCCCTCGCCCGCCAAAGACCCGGTCCATCAGGTAAACTTTCTCTTTAATGAGAACAACCCTGGTGGATTGAAGTTCGAGAACGGAACTGTAAACGGTCGCCGAGTATCCACCCTCGTCCGTGACACCGGGTGCACCTGCATTATAGTGTCTGAGGACCTACTCACCCCTGTTGGGCCCGACCACAAGATATTTGCGGTGGTAATTCGTTGTCACATCGAGTGTGACTATATGTCTGGTTGGGCCGAAGTGGTAGCGGCCCCAATCCAGTTCTGCTCCGTTTTATTCGGTCAGAACCCCGTAATTCACGACCATCCCATGATTACCCGTACACAGGCAGCACTGGAATCCCGTGCACCTGTTCCCCTGAAAACCCTATCGACCCTGAGTTCCAAGCCCTCCAGAGCGATAAGTTTTTCCACGCCCAGAAGGAGTGCGCAACTCTTCCTCCCCTTTGGGAGAAAACTAAAGCCCTCGAGCGTGAGTCCACCCGAGGCAACAAACGAGTCTAGTATCCCGTGAAGGACTTATTGAGAGGTTTGAGACCTAATTGGAACTTAAGTCACGAGAACGAAAATGATTCAAGCCTGGCGCGAAGGTACTGGTGCTACTTCCCACGGGAAGCAACAAAACCTTAGCCAGTGAAAAGGACCCTACCCCGTCCTCGAGGCTAGAGGACCCGTGGATTAACTCATCCATACTCCGGCGGGAGCGAAGGTTTTCCACGTGAATTGTATATATATATATATATATATATATATATATATATATATATATATATATATATATATATATATATATATATATATATATATATATATATATATATATATATATATATATATATATATATATATATATATATATATATATATATATAATATATATATATAAATATATATATATATATATATATATATATATATATATATATATATATATATATATATATATATATATAAATATATATATATATATATATATATATATATATATATATATATATATATATATATATATATAAATATATAAATATATATATATGTATATATATATATATATATATATATATATATATATATATATATATATATATATATATATATATATATATATATATATATATATATATATATATATATATATATATATATATATATATATATATATATATAATATATAAATATATATATATATATATATATATATATATATATATATTATATCATCAATGTTCCTAATTATGATTTTGGGGGGGGTCCACTAATTTTTTTTTTTTTTTGTCCCATATTTATGCCTCCATTTAGTTGCTTCCTTTTTTTTAGTTCCACTGAAATGTCGCCAATGTTCTGTGAATTTTCTTTTATTTAAAATTGTATTAGTTAAATTCTCTATAATCGAACTGTTTAAGGCTTATGCACGTAAATTCCCCGCTGAGCTCAGATTTACGTTTTTTTGTGTGTGTACACCTGTCGTAGCAGGTAAGAATTTCCCTAGACCTTTGATAATTCTAGTTTGACTGGTTAGGATGATCCTTTCCTACGTAATTGCTCTGTAAAGCATCATCTATCGGTTGGGAGATAAGTGAGGGAATCCCCACGTGGAAGATCTTTAGCAGAAAGGAACTCCCATGTGCAGCAAAAGGCCCGGCTAGGACTAAAGTGGTAAGCCTACCCCTCCCCCGTCCCCTCCATCCCCCTTTGCACAAGCGGTAGCCTCGAATCGAGTCCCCCACGATTCACCTTTATGCAGGCTAAAAGAGCTCTGCCAGAAGATTCGAGGTCCTTCGAGAGTAGAGCTGTTTCCCGCTAACCCCCAACTCCGGGGAGAGCCTCGGATATAAATAACGCTCGACTTCCCGGAAGACACACAGAGTTGAGAAGTCTCGCCAGAACCAAGAAGATTTCCCCATGGTTCCAAGTCAAGTGCTAGCAACAAAGCAAAGTGATATGTAAACAGCCGTAAACCAATCCGTCGAACGATTGGCCCTTTAAGGAATGAGGAGGAGACATTAAAGCATTCAGATGCAGAAAATGCTAACCTCCTCAACGACTACGTCTCTTCAGTGTTTACTGAAGAGTGTAGTCCCATCCCCCAGCCAACGGATTCCTACTCTGGAGAAAAGCTGGAGGATATGGACTTCACCGAAGGAGAAATAGAAAAGAAGATGACTGACCTAATGACGAATAAGTCACCTGGCCTAGATGGGTTTCTACCTAAAGTGTCGAAAGAAGTGCGCGATCAAGTGTCACGACACCTGAGCGCAATCTTCAACATGTCAATCCGGACCGAATGCGTTCCTAGAGATTGGCATGAAGCGGAGGTGACTCCTATCTTCAAGAAAGGAGACTCTAGGCAACCGTCGAACTACCAACTTATCAGTCTGACTTCGATAGTCGGTAATCTCATGGGAAGCATAATGGCGGACAAAATGACGTCGCATTTAGAGTCAAACCTGCTACTGAGGAGTTCCCAACACGGCTTTCGAAGGCAACGGTCATGCCTGACGATACCTTGTGAAGTTTTTCCACTTTGTCTTCATTGAGCACGATCGGAACAAGGCGGTGGATGTGGTCTATTTAGACTTACCGATAGCCTTTGATAAGGTACCACACCGCCGCCTTCTCCGGAAAGTGCGAGCGTTGGGCATAGACGGATATGTAGCAGGCTGGATAGAGAACTGGCTAAGTGGCAGTCGGCAACGGTTGGTGCCTCAAGGTTCTATCCTGGGACCACTACTCTTTATCATCTACGTCAACGACATGGACAGTGACATGGTTGCCAAGATTTTTTAAATTTGCTGACGATACCAAGCTTGGTATGAACGTTGCAAAGGATGGAAATACTGCCCGCCTGCAGGAAGATCTTGGGAAGATTGGGGAGTGGTCGGACAAGTGGCAAATGCCTTTTAACGTGAACAAATGCAAAGTGATGCATATCGGCCACCGAAACCCCCAATCTCAATATATCCTTAAGGGCACTGCTCTTGAATCTAGCGACAATGAGAAGGACTTGGGTGTAACTATAACTAGTGATCTCAAGTTCTCGAGGCAGTGTATTGAGACGGAGAAGAAAGTCCAAAGGACTTATGAAGATAGATTAAGGGAATTAGATCTGTTCTCATTCGAAACCGGTAGACTGCTGGGTCAGCTCATCGAAGTTTTCAAAATACTTCGAGGGTTCGACAATATTCACTACAGGAATATTTTCAGCCTTAATGAGAGCAGAACAAGAAATCACGGTTTCAAACTTGAGCTGAGCCTTACAACCGCGATCTGTGTGGGAAAATTTCACGTACAGTATCTGCGGTAGTTGGAACGCACTTCCGATGGAGGTTGTTAACAGTAATTCCGTTGACCAGTTCAAGACCAGACTAGACAAAGTCTTGAAAAGTGGCCGTTTAGGGAGGACGTAAGGCAATTGAGCGGGGATGCGCCCGCTCGACAGATAGTCCAAAGGTACCCTCATTGAATGGACCGTAAGGTCTTCTAGGGTACTTATTTTCCTTGTTACTCCTTGTTACTCTCTCTCTCTCTCTCGTCTCTCTCTCTCTCTCTCTGGGCTAAAAACCCGCAGACGTGTCGGGGTCGGGATACTCCCAAGACGAGGTCCATCCCGCAATGCTCACGCGAGGAACGTCTCCATAAACCAACGCCGGGGAGATCTTTGTACGGCGGAAGGAGTCTTTTTTGTAGACCCCTACCGCACCTTTTATGGGAGAAATGACCTGTACAAAAGGGACGGAGTGCATCTTTCCTTTAAAGGGAAAGCTGCACTCGCGAACATGATCCAGGATGTTGTGGAGCGGACCCAAAGAAGTGTCAGACCCCGAGTAAAGGAGGACGTACGCTGGTACACCCGTGTTACCCCAGGAACGACCTTTTCTGAAGTCACAAAGAGGGGAGTGACCCCACCACAGAGAAAGAAAGCGGGAAACGGAAGAGCGTAGGGAGTCCTACAGTCGGGGACTCCCTCAAAGTTCTTCTGTTTAATGCGAGGTCTATCAGAAACAAGTTTCTTGAACTTCGTGCCCTCGTAGCAACAGAAGAACCGGAGATGGTGGCCATAACGGAGTCGTGGATAAAAACCTCAAGCCGAGATTTTGAAGGTGAATTCACGATTCCCGGTTACCAGCTCTTCCTGAAAGATAGGCCAGACAGAGAGGGGGGCAGTGTGATGTTGTATGTCAAGGATACTCTCAACTCAACGGATTGCAACATCGTATCCGACCATGAACTACTAGGTGTTGACCTAGAGATAGGTCCTGCCAAATACAGGATCCTGGTGCTTTATAGACCTCCTGCC